>OX421935.2:5000000-6250000 GCA_949128155.2 Xanthia icteritia | reverse complement strand
ATGAATGCACACATAAACAAAGCGTATGCGTGTACGTCTTTGTAGTTTGGCGCGTCAATAACACGCTGCCTGTTTTATAATAATACTTTATTTATGTGTGGGTTAGTGTACCGTTTTCGAATATCGAATGTTGTTTAGGTAACTTAACTACACTTTTTTACAAAAATATCATTGGGTAAAACAATAACGTATCTAAATTATCTTCAAAATTATTTAGTGTGACAAAAACGTATCTAAAAACGTTTTACTTGTTTTACAAGGTCAAGGGATACCGTGGCCCCTGGCAACGTACAGGCAACGGAAGGAACACGGGTGGGTTGTAGTCAGTAAGAGTCTGACACGCCCTCCCGCTCCACCCAGAGCTGGAGGAGTTATTTGATAATTTCCCATCCAAAAAGAATTTAAAAAAATAAAGGTCATTGCAGTTTTGAACTTGCATGCATGATTACGGGATAAAAACCAAAGAAACTGAGGTAAAAAACCAAAGTACTTAATAACAAGAATACATACGAATAGTTTTTGGTATTTTAAAAGAAGAAATAACGTGATTTAGGTAGGCATAGTGTAGTGTAGTAGTATTTTGTACCTTCTATGTACTCTTGTGTTTTGTTATATTGAATCATCTTAATTACAATAATAAATATCTTTGAAGAATAAAACCTATCGTATCTAATTTTAAATTAATATAATATTTTACAAAAAAGATTGCAACATAAAAACGTATCTAGAACCTTATTCCAAACAATTGAATATTAAACATATAATAAAACCTTTAAAAAACAACTAATTGCTTTGCGGCTTTAAAATAACACTACACATATTCTATGCTTTAAACGTAATAGCTTTGAAAGGTAGTAATTATATTCTCATTATTGTACCGTGTCGCGCGATTTTTTTTCTTTTTTATCCGTTTTCTCAAATTGGACAGAATCGAGATACGTTTTTGTGATACTAAGGGGTCGGATTAAAATAGACGAGATAACTGAAATATAACAAAAAGACAATTAATCTCTTGTAACTAATTCCTGTAAATCATCGGTTTTAATTTAATAATCATTATTTGTGGAAAGCATTACATTTTTTTAAATAAATAAAGGACATGTACTTCTGTTGGAATTTTTGTCCGGCTCAGGCTCGCAAAGTGTCACAGTATTATGCTGAGCGATGGCCGTTTTGCGTGGATGTTACACACATTTTTTTTTTTTTGTGTTTGTATGCTTTCATATTTTTACTTTGTTTCAAAATAAAATAATTTAAACTTGTGTGATCCATCCTCAAATTACTTAGTACCGCTTGTACCGTCCGGCTGAACCCCAAATAATGTACCGATTTTATAGAAAGAAGAAGACGATTGGAGGAAATAATTATGATCAAAATTTTTGTAAAGTCCATTTTACAACTGACTTATAAAACAATCTAGGATTTGAGAAATCCACAAATGTATTTTTCTCATTTACGTATTCAGCGTCGTATTTCCACTAATCGCCTCTCGCGGCACTTGGCGACAACTAAACGTGGACATTGGACATGCTCGACACGTTATTTCGTTTTATTTCAGTATTTGTGTGAAAAAATTGATTACCTCCATAAGAGAGATTTTTAATTTGATTCCTTGTCTTCTGCGACCTTCGATCAATAATGCACTATTGATCGAAGTCTGCGACAGTAATCAATGGCATCCCCGCCCCATCATCCATCCCCGTAAAATAGGGCTTGCATTACACTACTTCTGTTTTCATAGGCACAAATAAGTAACATATTTCGCAGTGTAAATCGAAAATGATTTATGTTATGTTGTAAAGTAAAATACATAAAATCCAGATACTTCTTAAAATTATTTATTAGATGACATTCGACTACGATTCTAGGTGCATCGTCCTCACATATAATTATATAACTAATGTACTTATACAAAATATTGTAAAACATTTTAAAAGAGTAACGGTGGAGTTTCTTGCCCATTCTTCTCCATGCGAAAACTACCTTTTGGAAGGGGCGACTAGAATCAATTCAATTTTTTTGTAAATTTTTGACGTTCAAAAGTGCCTATTGGAAATAAATGATTTGACTTTGACTTTGACACTAATATTGTCGCAGGAATTAATCTAATAATATTAATGATTTACAAAATAATAATATTTGAATTACCTTCCTGATATGTTCTTCATTTCTGTGCAGTCAGCACAACTGGCGATCCTATGGATGCTGCTCGTGACGATCGTGGCTGGCAACGCGACGGTGGTACTGGCACTCCTGCTGACCAAGGCCAGGAAAAGCAGGATGAACTTCTTCATCATGCAGTTGGCAATTGCAGGTAAGCTTTGTACTATTTGAGTCATTTAAATCAGCGCTGTGTTGTTGGTCACGCTGAGCGAATGATTTTTCGTCACAGTCAACTACGTGCAGCTGTCGACTCCTTTTTTTCGTGCATTTATTTGTTTTGTTTTAATAATTATTCGAGCTAACTTATTTTATTATTATGTACGTGTTTCTGTGACAGTAAAACATTTTTTCTTTTCTTTTTTATATTTATTGAAGAACTCAAACTCAAAAAACTCAAGCTCAAAGCATTTATTTCAATTAAACCATTTACAGACACTTTTGAACTGTCAAGGAGTCGGTCAGTCAGAAATATGAAGCTAGTTGCCCATTCCAAAGCGTAGTAGGTACCTATGGAGAAGAACGGGCAAGATACTCCAAAGACACTCATTTAAATAAAAAAATATAAACAAATTAAAATACAAAAATATAAAAAAATACAAAGAAAAATAATATATAAATATCTTTTAACACTTTGACTTATGAAATGATCTTACCACTGGACATTGGACATAAACTTTTTCTTTCCTTATGACTTTCAAGTAGGTAAGTAGGTACTAAAATCAAGCACTCATTATACCTACCTGTTACATTTAGATCAATCAAATTGTGTTCCTTAACTGCCGTACCACTTATGCCGCCCACAAACATAAATTATGCTAATGTCATATCCCAAGGATTCTAATCACCATAATTTTGCCTATTCTTATAACAGATTTGTAGCCATGTTTTAAAAACAAGGGTCATTGAGATTGATTACTTAACATTTCAAATCAACTCACAAAATGTTTTTTTTTCCAGATTTATTAGTGGGACTAATAAGTGTTCTGCCGGATTTGATACAACGAATAACGATTACGTGGCTGGCTGGGTCCATCACGTGCAAAATGATGAAGTATTTACAGGTAAGCAGGTTTTGTCCTCCGGCAATAGATAAAATTAATGTAACGTAAAGCAGAACGTGATTTTTACTTTGGAATTTTCCATTATTTTCTTCAATATTATCAAGGATAACGTGGTATTTTGAGTCACTCATTAAGTATAAAAGATGACGTTCTAATATTTCAGCGTTATTATGTTTCGTTACATAATGATCCTTGAAAAGAAATGCTACCTAAATACTCGCTTAATAGCGAGCTACCTTTTTCCATGAGTTGTTAACCTTGGAAACTTCGACGAGAAAAAAACCAAAGGGTCCTTGATGACCGTAATTAAAATTGTTGAGAAAACTTCTTTTATGTTACTGTCCATAGGAGCTTGCCAACGATTTTATTTCTATACAGACTCTGTGATTTACTAAGCAATCTTGCTTTATTTACTTACTGAATTTTAAAGTCGTCACTTTGAAGTGTCACAAATGAGGTAATAATACATACGAGTATAATTCTGTTGATCATTCTGGTAATATTTTAGGGAGTGGTCACATATTCCTCGACATACGTGTTGGTGGCACTCAGTGTGGACCGATGTGATGCGATCACCCATCCGATGAACTTTACTGGAAGCTGTAAGTAAAAAAACACTTCCTCTCTCCTTAAACATCATCATTACATATGGTTCCTTGCTCTTGTTTCACGTTTATTTCGTATAAGTATATCTATGTATATCTATATATATATTTATATGAATAAGTTTATGCTTTATATATGTATATATTTAATGTATATGTAAATGGTACACCACTGACTACCTGCAGTATTGTCTCTCCTGTTACCTTTAATCCATCCAAAGGTTGTCTGTAAAAGATCGCTTTAAGCGATAAGACCGCCCATTGTGTCACCCTATGTAAAATTTCCAAATGTATGTCTATTATTTTTATAGTGTACAATAAAGAGTATTTTATCGAAGTATTCCTTACATTTACAACAACCAGCAAAAAGCAATGCTTTGTTCCCCATACTCTTAAACGATACATAGGTTTTTAAGTGCAAGCTTGTTTTAACTTTAAGCAGTGGTGGAACAGTGGTAAAAGCCCCAACTTACCAGTTGTAGGTCGTGGGTTCGAACAGGCAGGCGCTTTACTTTAATTTATTTCATCATTACTGCTCTCAAAACGGTTAAGGAAAACATCGCCAGGAAACCGGCAAGTCCTAGAACCAAAAATTCAAAGACATATGACATCTACCAACCCGCATTGGGCCCGCGTGGTAGATTACGGCCCAGTCCCTCTTACAGGGAGGAGGTCTGTGTCCGAGCAGTGGGATAGTTATATGCTTATTAGGTATGGTATGTAACTGTAAGTGACATTTATGAGTAGGAAGGGGGTTTAGTTATAATTATGATAACGGATAAGTTGATAATGATTTGCAATTTGAGGAGTGACAGCGGTTGTAAAACACTTCCTTTTTATTAAATAACGCACACTGTAATAATTAAACTTACTTACTAAAGGGTGAATTAAGATAAGGTAGTTGTGGTGACGATAAAGTCTTCACCAAACCGGGGCATGATATCTAACCATTTTGCTTTTTGAGAGCCTCTTTGGACTCACCCTTTCTTGTAGCGTACCTAATAGTTTAAAAGTAAACAAGTAAGGGTGGGAAATTGAGACATACGTGTCTTTAGCCAACAAATTCCATTACAAAACTACATTCACTTTTATCACATTGCAAAAAGTTCGAAAATTTCGAAATCCTCCGTCCAAAAATAGATTCAAAAACTTGAAGAAAAGGTAATCTATTTGTAACAGCCATTTTTCTGACAGAGTTACATAGACATCGCTATGTAACGTATTTCTGGACCAAGTTTGACCAGATAAACTGTACGAACAGTATGAGAGCTTGACCAAATAAAAAATATCATTGATCTAATATAAGATAGTGAGCTTGTTCAAGATGCCCTATAAAAGTTCTCAAGTACGTCCTAGCACTCGCAGTGGATCATAACTTAGCTTAAGTTAAACTTAAGGTATAACTTTGACAAACTCCAGGCAAGTGTCGTTGCATATTTTGCAAACTTTGCTAGTAACCAAGAATTTGTTCCGCTTACTGTGTTAACAGCTTTGTTTATTATTACGTAGTCAATTGTTGCCTAGAACTACATTGTTTTTATGAAAAGAAGATGGAGTGTTATTGTTTTGTTTTGTTTTGTCCTTTTTGCAAATGACCTTCTTCTGCAAGTGAGGGCTTTTTTTAACTTGTGTTAATCTATCCAGTATAATGACACATTTACATTAGGATTTGTGTTTATTATGAGGCCTATAAATTTTGCGCCTCAGTATTGTCACCGTAATAAAATCGTGTTTTTTTTTTTCACATAGGGCGCAGAGCTCGTGCTCTTATCCTGGGAGCATGGTTCGTCAGCTTCCTATTCTGTGTCCCAATGCTGTTCCTATTTGACGAAGCCAACGTTGAAGGTATGTATCACAACAAAATCAACCTCCAGACAGGAGATTTGTCCGAAAGAAACCTCAAAAACGTTAATTGGAATCGCAGAAATAATTGGCTAGTAAATATGGATGATGCCTGGGTCAAAAAAAAAGAAATTCTATTTAATCCGTCAGTTAGATAATAAAAAAATATTATACCCGTATTTTTTCTTTATCATATGAATAAAAAATGACTTAGATAAAAACGCTTTAAAGTTGGGGAGTGGAGTTTGATACGTCACAAGTATAAAATCTACATACTAGTGAGACGTCATGGCACGTTTTAACTCAATGTATCGCCGTATTCTTATGATAACGTAAAAAAAGAAATGAAGATTTTTTTTATAATCTACATGACTGACAAAAAATTTTTTTTTGTCATCATCCCTATTCTAAATTCGAATGCAGTCCCAATGAAATGCGTTGCAAGAAAAGATTTAAAAACAGAATCTTTAGATTTAGTAGGTGTGTTCTACGATGCGCATAGCCTTCTCATAGTAAAGAAGTTTAAAACGAATCTAGACAAGACCACCCACGCAATATGTGCAGACAATCTAGCAGTCTGGCTTTTAATAATACTGTAAGCTCTTACAACTTAATCGGTTTTATTTTATGAGGGTTTGGGTGAAAGTCTTAAAGTTACGATAGACATAAAATCTTACAAATAGTGCTACATTTTCAAAAGTATGCATAAGTTTATGAGGAGCATAGCCATCGTAAAAGTGTTCCGACTGAATAAAAATGGTGAGCAAATAATGTTTTGTCTGTTTAAATACGAATGCGGACACTATGTAGAGGGAAAGAAAAACATGGCGGGCTTTTTATTACGAAAAGTAGGTACAGTACAACTATTTTCTTAGTGTCCCTCGGCAAACTTCGTGTTTCGTCAGTCGTCGGATTTCTGTCAGTTGCCTTTGCACTTGGTGCAGACCAGCGCTCTCAATTGACGTACAAGTAGATTACTAGTACTTACTATTACAATACGTCTAATTAAAATTTTATGAATTTGTTGAATTTTATCAAAATGTCATTTAATAATAATGATTTGATCAAATTAAGTCGACAAACTTATGACCTATTTCTACAAACAAGAAAACACACAATCATTGGCAAAATACTAAATATAAATCTGAAAATGAGGGAAAATTACATCCTTGTTTGGTAAAATTGCTCTCACGACGAACGGAAACTCTTAATTTAAAAAAAACGACCGCAGAGGCAAATTTTATTTTTTTATGACGTCTTTATTTACACGACTTCCCCTGGGAGAGTGTACCTAATGTTTTTATCAAATGAATATTCAAAACATAGCATATTAACAGTCCAGTACATTCCAGGTATATACCAATGCTGGTCAGGCATCAGCAAGCTCCAGTGGAGGATATGGATGACGAGTGTCTTCGTGTCGTTATTCGTGGCCCCAGCACTTACGATATCCGCCTGCTACGGTGTCATTGTGGTCACAATACGCCAGAAAAGCAGCCGAGTGTTGGGTAGACGGGCTACAACGACGAGACAATGTAAGTTTTATTATTATTTTTTAGTCGCAGCCACTACCTTGGTTCATATCACAGGAATCGTGCGTTTAACCGGGATTTTTCGGCATTTCCCGGCCTAGAAATTTTCCCCATGCTAAAAACAACGTCGCTCCGTTTGCTTATTTACTCACCCGAAACGGATGAATCGACACTTTTAAATAACATATTTTTTTCTTGAGGCGATTCGCACGAAATTAATTTCTTTGTTGGCGAATCGATTTCCGGAGTTGTCGATTCGTTTACCAATAAATTAGCTTTGTGCGAATCGCCTCAAGAATAAATAATATTATTTAAAAGGGTCAATTCTCCCGTTTCGGTCGAGTAAATTCGGGCGAATCACCAATAAGCCGCTCCGTTGTTTCGTGAAAGAAAAATAAACTTTTATCCTTTATTCAAAAGAACCAGGTTCTTAATAAATAATTACAATCTAGACTAATAAGGAATTTTAATCTAATTTAATGTCTTACGTGATAATTATTTTAAAACTTAGAATAGTGTTGATTGTACTTTACACAAGTCCATTCCACTTTCTTAGAGTCTGGTATAATAATATATACACTGTGTTCATGTGTTATATGCAACTTATCCCTTCCCGAGTCCAGACAATCCGTTTCAAAATCGCACGGATGTCGAAGCATTTTGTAGGTATATAAATATATAAATACCTTTATAAATATATTGGATAGACCTTTGGAAAAATGAAGATTTCGTCAATATAGAGATATTAACACATTATAAATTGTACCTTCCTGGATTCGTTATGAGTTTACCTATTTGTTGATATATATATTTAAGGAATTTAAACTGACCTGGCCTCACACTGACGTGATATGTTTATATTAATTATACGTCAAAAAATGCTGGCCAATTAGGACCGAGTAGTTATGAGCCCATGGGTGCACATACGACATTTGGCCATTTTTTTCTTATGAGCCAGTGGGTGCACATACGACAATCAAGGAGTTATTAGTAAGATTACTGAAGAACAATTCAGAAGGCCCCACCTGATGTTAAGTGTTCACCTCCACAAATGGACATTTGCAATACCAACAGCATCTGCCATCGCTGCCATCCCTTAGACAAAGTTGAAATGTAACACGTGCCTGCAGTGCTATTCTGTAACCATCTCACCGTGAAAACTTAGGTGAAGTGAGCTCGGAGTGAGCTGTCAGTCCCTAGCAGCAGGTGGAATGACAGCTCACTTCAAGCTCACTTCACATAAGTTTTCACCGTGAGATTTTACAGAATAGACCGGCTGTAGTCTAATCAGAACACCGCAACGTAGCTCGGAGGCAGAAATAAGGTTGACGACGAGCCTCCACAAAAAGCCCAACCACTTACTTTTTAAACTAAGTTTTAGCGAGTCACACTTAATTAATTAAACTAAGTAAGTAAGTAATTAGGCTTTTTTGGTCATCCCTAAGTTGTAATTTGGGTGAAAGTTAGCGAGAATGTGATTGGCTGGTTTGTGTTATATACTCGTAAATAGTTGTTTATTTAGGCTAAATGTAGACTGAATTAGATTAGTGGTATATAAAATATGTGTCAGAGGTTTTAGTACCGTGATATTTTTTCCGGCTAATGTGATAAGGTGATTTTCTACTCATACGGGAAGGTCGTAATGAGATGTCTTTGTCTGTGCTGCTGGAGAGTTTGTTGCGCCACATTTTCTTCCCAGCTAAAGCACTAGGAAGTGATTCCTTAACCAATTCCTAGTGCTTTTTGGGGGACTCGCTTATGTAATTTTGACGTTCGGAACGTTTGAATAAATTACTTTTGATTTTGATTTTGTCTAGGTAGCTGAATTTGGGTACTTCTTCATTAATTAGGTATCACATAATATCCTAATAAACCCATGAGTAGATATTTTGAGTCTAAGTTAAATCTCCTGTTCAATTATTAAAGTGAGTGCCAACTCACTTTAACAGTCCCCCAAAACCTAGTGCTTTAGCTGGACTGAAGTGGCGCAACAAACTCCCCAGCAGCACAGCTGTCTGTCCAGTTAGAAAAAAATGATTCTATATAATAGTATGCACAATAATTTACATAAGACAGCTAGCACACGCCAATATACCAACCAAAAACATCGAGACACTCAGGCAGAAATAAAAATAACTAAACTTACATAAAAGCCTCCAGGCATAAAGGGTATGCCCGCTTACATATAGCTGTAACTAGAAGTTATAATTGATAAACTAGGACCATCGACGTAAAATAAATAATTGTCGAGGTCACTAGCTAACCACATATTGCAATACAACTCATAAAAAACATTGTAATGAGTAGAATAAGTCAACAATCAATTTAAATTAAATTAAAATAAATTGACTGGTAAATTGATAGAGTGATAAATTGAATTGATTGGTTATAAACAATTATATAAACTCATATAACCTGTCAGTAGGTAACCTAATTCTGCAGAAAGAACATTTAAACATTGTCTTGAGTGATGAGTATATACGTCTCATGTGCCAAATTTCATTAAAATCCGTTCAGCCGTTGTAGCGGAAAAGCGTAACAAACAAACAAACTCACTTTCGCATTTCGCATTTAGTGGGTATGTTGAATCGATATTAAGATATGGACTAATAATATGGGGCAATTCAACAGACAATGATAAGACATTTATTGTACAAAAGAAATGTTTAAGAGCTATATGCGGTGTCGGTCCGCTTGATTCTTGCAGGCCTTTATTCATAAAACTGAAACTTTTGACCTTGATGTATTTGTTTGAGGTATCGGTTTTTGTGAGAGAACATAATTAATTCTTTAGATTCAAAGGTGACAATTACACAAAACAGAGACCAAGAGACGCAACAAAAATTTTAGTTCCGTTTTGTAATAGGTACAACTTTTATCAAAAATAATGTTTATCATAATTATGTGCATTACAATTTTTAATAAATTACCTAAGATCATAAGGGAGCTACCATTTAAATATTTTAAAATTAAACTTCGTAGATGGTTAATAGAAAAATGTTTTTATAGTTTACAAGAATTTCTGCAACATAAAGAAAAACAAATATTTTAAGTTTCCTTTTGTTTTGTGATGTGCTTTATGAGTTTAAAGAATTGTTGTTAGGTACATAAAATGTTATTTTTAGGTTAAGTTTTGTTATGTGTGTACCTCATTATATTTAAAAAAAAAAAACCAAGGAATTTTTCTGTACCTATAACTTATTAAAATAAGTAGGTACTTATTAATGTAAAATTAATTTGCATGCCCTAAACAGGCAAAATATGGACTGTACATTAAAACCACCAACTTTTACAACTGGTAACACCTGTATTTTCTGCAAATAAATTATTCTTATTCTTATTCTTTATAATATTAAGGTAGGATTCAACATCGGCAGTTTATATTTACTTAAAGGTAATTAAAAAAAAAACGATTTACCAGTTAATTAAAAACATTTGTAAAAATGTTCGGAAGCATACTTTTCTGTAGATGCTTCCAGGTAAATAAATGGACCTATAATAGGAAGACATACTTTTCACGATATAAAGTCAAAGTCAAATAATTTAATAATTAATTAATTTAATAATTTAATTTATTTCAATTAGGCACATAAAAGGCACAACGCGAAGGCAAACGCGTAATAACATAACATTATCTTATGCCTCGTTGGTCTAGTGGTCGCAAGCGCTACTGCTGAGCATAAGGTCCTGGGTTCGATTGTCAGGTCGGGCAAAGTATTATTGGGTTATTCTAACAGGAATTTCTCAGTAGTAGCCCGGAGTCTGGAATTGTGCCCGGTTGATGGCAAAAGGCTCGCCCTCTATTATATGGGACTTAAAAACATAACTGGCAAAATGTGGGTGTACTACAGGTACACCTCTGCCCAACCCTTCGGGGAAACTAGGCGTGATGTTATGTTATGTTGTTATCTTATATTACTTACTTGTTTCGTAAAACTCCCCTTGACAAGTAGGTAAGTCCAGCCCTAAAAGTTGTAGGAACCGCTCTATTTATACCTAGCAAATAAACTGAAGCCAAACATATAATCTTTCCTAAATAATATAAATAAACCAAAACCAAGCGAAATAACAAAACATCGGCTAAAGTCAAGGTCGAACCGGCAAACGTGCCGAAACTGACGATGTCTGAGGTCCATAAAGTAAAGACTGCAAACCACTCCGGATTTATGTCGAAAATAAAAGGTTATCCGTTTCTTATTGAATAGTAAACGAAGGTTAAGAAAAGTAAACAATAAATCAAGTTATGGTGGATTATCTTGAAATGAGGGGAATATCAACTTTCAGGGTTATCAAATATTGTTTGAAATTTAAACAAGGGCTGGACATTAAGGGTGAATTTCACAAATGAGGAACGCGATCAGCCCCCTAAACCAAGAGCGGTCAGTGTCAATATTCCACAAATATGAAAAAAAAAGAAAGAAAGTAATTACATTTATTTAGCACAGACTAAAAGGCACACAAGTAAAAAGAAATAAAATAAAAAGTGTAAAATGCATTGTAAGATACTAGCAGGAATGTGTGCCTCGCGGCTGCGCCAAATAGGTCCAGTTCAGCAAAAATGCCAGACAACTGACAGCTTTTGAACGTGGTTTATATGAGCTGATCGCGTTCAATTTCAATGGTGATTTTCGCGCTTAAATCACTAGGTAGAATGCATGGTCCTGTAAGATCCTTTTTTATACCTGGCTGCGCCAGAAAAAGGGTAATGTTTTCTGACGAGCTTGTTTATTTGCTCTGCCAAATTACGTGTTCGTGAAAGTAAGAAGCTTTGCATCTTTAAACATCTGAATTATAATGCAAATGACATTTGACATTATATTAGGAAATAATTCAATGTAGTAGATTATTTTCTTATTATATTACATACTAGTCCCCTGTTACAGAGAACATAATTTTTCATTTTGAATAGTTTTATTTGTAAACTTCCTGTAGAAACAATAGATACATGATTATTATATTCTACTAGCTTTTGTCTGCTACTGGCATGAAAAGTATCTTATGTCCTAACCAAACCTACCCGATCGACCATGATCTGCATAGTCGATTCGTGTGCCAAATTTTATCCAAATAATTATGTATAGCCGTTAAGGGTCCCCTAATCAGTCATTCTTTCATACTACCGTCGTATGGAGTTTACTTCACTGTTTGACAGTGTGCATTAAAAATTAAACTTTATATATTTACAACAACAAAAACATTGTCGGAATATTATAAGCGTCATAACTTCCATATATCAACAAATTTTTGGGCGTAAATGAATAACTCCCGGAGGATGTAAAGTGTTTTTCAACCTTTTTTATGACGCGACCCCCTTACTATGAAAATATTTTTTGTCCCCCTTTCCTCCACTGTTTATTCATAATACAGATTAAGTATAAACATTTTATTATAATACAAATATCAAATACGTACAACATTTTTATTATTTTATATAATGACGTAACGGCTAATAACATAATTAGCAAACATATTACATCGCCAAACGCCTCCACGGAAAACCGATACGATGGATTTGTGGGGACAGCGTATCCCACTCGCCTCCTGATCAAATCAATATTTTAAGTAAATTTTATGTCGTATAATTGATGAATTTATGAGGGTCATGGCTACGAGGGATTTCCCAGTAGAGTAATTACGATTTTAAATGTATCTATAGATCAGGCAAATTTGGGAACTTATTACTTACTTAAAGAAAATCTGCTGGAATTATCTAAAGCAACAAAACAAAGTTTAAAAAATATATTTCTACACTTTTTTTTCTTTTACTGAGGCCTCGCGACTCCCCAGGGGGTCGCGGCCCCACATTTAAAAACACTGTCGTACAGGGATAGATAATGATTGTATTCAAGAATTCAAATAAATTTATTTTGAATAAATACATCCAGTAGTTTGTTTCATAATGTGTACGACCAAAGGTCTGTTCCGGAAATTTTACGCACTCGTTTTCGTTATAAATTAATAAATTCATAAATAAATAAAAACGAAATAAATAAATACTTAATATATATAATACTTAGCTTTTATTAAACTAAATAGCATGTATATTAGCCGCACCCACCAACGGGTTCGAGCCGTCGGTCGACTAATGCAACCTTAAAAAGCGTGAAAAGTTAACCGACAGACAGATAGTTATTTTCGTATTGATAATATTAGTATAGATTCTATTCGAAACGTATCAAACCATTTTAATTAAACCTCAGCATTCGTGCACCGACGCACATATCTTGTGTACAGCAGGGAACTATAGGTTGCGGGAAAGTCCGAAAGGGAAACCGTGGCCCCTGGCAACGTATAGGCAACTGAAGGAACACGGGTGGGTTTTAGTCAGTGAGAGTCTGACACACTCTCCCGCTCCGCCCAGAGCGGGAGAAGTTATTTAATAATTTCCCATCCAAAAAAAAAAGAAAAAATAAGTGAACTGTAGGTTAAATAACACTGATAATAAAGTGAGGTAATAATGGTATATTTTTATTACAGACAGTGACGATCTCGACAGCCGGCGGGCGAGCAGCCGCGGCATCATACCGAAGGCCAAAATTAAAACTGTCAAGATGACCTTCGTTATTGTTTTTGGTAAGTGATTAATGTATTTTTCTGGATCCTAAATGTCAATTATTCTTATTATTTTTCATCGCGTCGACAAAATCTTATTCACTGTCGTGCGCATTAGATTTTGTTGGCCGAAACCTTGGCCACTTCCACGGCATTGTCGGTGGCAGCGTAGAGGTCAGAATGGCTGCTTTTTTGGGGTACAAAGGCAGGATAATAGACGGGATATAGTTTTCACCACAGCTCCCCATCCACTCTGCTGCAAATGTCAATATAAATTATTTGAAACAGTTTTATTTTGCAACTAGCTGCTGCCCGTGGCTTTTCATCAGCTATCTGCGAGTCAAAGTCCCGTCAAAACCGGTCCAGCTGTTTCGGAGATTAGTCGGAACAGACAATTTTTTTTTTTTTTATGTTCCGTGTATAGTTTCATGAACAAAGAGCTGTTATTCTGATATTATGAACAGACACTTTAATTTTATTTACTTTTATAGATATCAAAGCAATTTTTGGACACTATATATTAAATTTGAAACCAACAAAGTTGGCGAAATGTTAGTAGATTACTGTGGCCCAGAGTATGAATTTGTGCCCGTTAGTGGCAAAAAAATCGCCTCACATTAAGAGCGTGCATTCCAAAAGTTAGCAACGTCGCAAATAGCTGTCAAATATTTACCTGTTTTTTTTAATATTACTGTATGGAAATATCGCTCTATAGTGACTTTATGCCAAATGAATGCTCTATATTGCCAAATTAATCAAATCAGCGGAATATTTGACAGCTATTTGCGACGTTGCCAACTTTCAGAATGCACGCTCTTAAGTAGGTACCTATACTTTTGACTGGCAAAATGTTGTTGTAGCAACAAAATGTACCTTAGCTAGAAATACTTTCCCATAAAACACAATAAACATGTTACGTTAGTATTTTTGTTCGTCAACATGTTATTAGTATAATAACTCATTCGTGTACTACAACAACACGTCACAAGTCACGCTAACGGACAGACACGCATACAAAAACATGGGAAAGTGATATTATTAGAGCGTCAGTTTGGACGTAAAACTAGAAGATAATATTAATGAATTACTGTTTTTCAGAGCTTAGAACCAGGGTGTATTAATATACACCCAAATTCAACAGTTTACTTTCTGTCAGATACCTTTATCGAACTACAAAGATTTTTTTGATACAATTGTGGAAACAATTTAAGAGGTTTATTAAACTAAAAACATTTAAATTATATAAAATCACCGCCACGAGAAGCTATAAATTGTGTAAATGAAGAACTTCTACTAAGTTACGCAGTGACAATTCAATCTACAACAAATAATCCCAAATTCAATCAATTCAAAGTAACATACGTATATCGCTGTCATCTAATGTATTGTGGTACTGGAACTAAGACCCGTTCCAGTACCAAAAACATTAGACGACAGCGCTTTGCATCGCTAAAATATAACCCGACCAAGTGAAATTGCTCGTTAGTTTCGTATTACACGTATGTTACTTTGAGTTGATTGAATTTGGGATTATTTGTTTCGCTACGTAACTTAGTAGAAGTTCTTTATTTACAAAATTTATAGTTACTCGTGACGGGGACTTTAAAAATCAGTTTCTACCGATGACTATAGATAGTCGTTGATCAGTTTTGGACACATTTTAAATACCTAAGACATTCCTTTTCAAAAAATAAAACTTCTTGCTGCTTTTTGTCCTTGTAACTAAATTAATCAACTTATAAGACGCCGTGTCCAATCATGAAGACACAGTGGGCACAAATTGTTAATGAATAAATAGCTTTTTATTGAACACACGAATTGTACAAATATCTTATCTATTATAATTAATTCAGCTCTTCCTAAACAAACATTAGTTCCAGTACATAAATTCTAAGCGATAGGTTACAACGGAAATTAATGGCTGATGCCTCAGAAACGGAGGTAGTGTTAAGGTTTGTATTAATACATTAAGTTTAGATACGAGAGGATTAACCTCATGTTTAGTCTTGCGGCAGGCTAAGTAAGAAGACATCGTCAAGCTTTGAAATAGGTTCTCTCTGTGGTAATTCGTAAGAGCCTAAGATAGCATACAATGTTATAAGTAGGTACACACAGCTACACGCAACTCATTGTCAACTCATTATATACTTACCCATTTTCAAATTACTTACCTAGATTACTTATCAACTATTATTCTGTATTTATATAGTACTGATTTAATTATATATGCCTCTATTGCTTGGCACCTATTCTTGTATTATAATACTCGAAGGAAATGGTGCTGATAGCGGAAATACAGGCTATTCCTAGTTCGGCTACAGACGCTAATCTCTTTACTTTAATTGAAATTGTTGCCACATTGCCATTGTAAAGTAGTACTAAGTTTTTGGAAATAAATAGCTATAAACTATTCTCATTGTACGGAAATCCTTTACAATGGGAGATCAGCATTAACTAGACATTTATAGTTTGATGTGTAGCCGTGTGGTACAGTCATGAAAATTAATTGATTATTTAAATTTTATTTTTTTGTTTAGGATATGTAACATCTTTCCTCTCGCTTTCCTGCTATCTATGGGAGTGATTTCGTGAAAGGGGACGGAAGTGTGTAACAGGAAGTCGGGGAAGCGCACGTTATTTGATTTGACCAATGAGCACGGTGCTAGAGTTGGCCGTCGAAACGACCTTGACGAGGGGCGGCTCTTTAATGTAGCATATTACCTAGGTTAGATGTCTGATGTTACACATCACAAGGGACTACTGTGAGGTTCGCTCTTTTTTTTTATTGTCACCCGACGTCAAATTGCTGCGTAGCATTTCACACAACTGTCAAAGAATGACAGTTGTGATTTGAATATCGGACAATTTGAGTTGATAGCCATTTACTTTAACGATTCAATTCCCTGACTTTACCTGTTAGAATACTGAGTTATTCTACATTTTCTCATTCTTTATTTTTATGTAAGTTGGACGAATTAATTGAACGATTTCGTAAAAAAAAAAACGATACGTTTCTATTTCCATCTCAACCCCTTACTGCAAATCTTTGAAGTCTCTCAACCACGTCTGCGGACTGTAGTTCGTTACGTCACAATAAACAGAAAAAAAAATCGTCTTCAATCCTGAGAATAAATAGGGCGAGCTAATTAAGAGAGACGGTAACTTAATAAGTCTGATTCCAAATTCCTCATCCTGTTAAATTCTGTAAATTACAAAATAAATGTTATAATTTTCATAAAAATCTCATAGGTGTGTGAGTTCTGTACCTTGATAGGTTCAAAAGATGACTGAAATTGAAAACATATTTTTTATAGTAAAATGTTCTGTAAAAATATTTAGTTTTATTTCTGCAATAACTAGATATGACCAGACTCTATACAGATACGTACTCTATACGGATACAAAATACAGCACCGCACTCCTGCCCGATAAATATACACAAGCAGAAGATATGGTTATTATTATACAACATCCAACTCTAACCTATACTCGACGTTGTAAATTTATTAATTAGTAAAACGTAGTTTCTAGAAATCACTTAAGTTATCTTATTTCATTTTTAGAGGCTGGTTATTCAGACTTGGCACTTTTCTTTTCTCCATACTCAAAGGTCAAATCTCTTAGAAAGCTATAAGAAATGTAAGAGCCATCACGATATGACGAGAGGCCACAAAAACTGGCGACAATAAAAACTGTTTACGATCCCCTCCATCATGTCTAACTGAGGGAGAATTGTTGTCTTAAAGCTCCCAGAACCCGACGTAAAATAGCCATAAATAAATTACCAGTTCAATTGTTTACATTTGGCGAAGATCAGGGTGAAGTTTGGTTTAAAATTGTGAGGATGACCTTGATCTTTGACCTTGTTTCACAAAATTTTGTACATTTTTCCGGTTTTTTTACCCGTCTTATAGGCACGTAGTTCACAACCGTGTCAAAAATTCGATTAATGATTATCAAGTTTACATTCGATCCAAATAAAATCCTGTTTGTGGTTAAAAATATGTTTTCAACCTGTCAGTTCGACAGTCAGTTTTCAGCGCACTGTACTTTTACATTTTGTATGCTGTAATTTCCACACTATTATGACCTAACCTGTCTTCATTCCAAAAAACTAGCAAGCCTTACAGTAGTCACAAATGATGTGGGACATTTGACATCGTGGCTGATAGTACCAACGTCTCGGAAAATGGGTTGGTACCATCTGACGGCCAACTCTAGCATCGCGCGCGTTCATCAGCAATGGTAGTATATGTGAATCAATGTTTAATTTAAGATCTCAATGTACCATATACTTAGAAATAAATATTACTATTACTATTACTATTACTATTCATTGGCCAAATCAAAAAGTGCGCTTCCCCGGCTTCCTGTTACACACTTCCGTCCCTTTTCACGAAATCACTCCCACAGATTGCAGGAGAGCGAGAGGAAAGATGTTACACATCAATAATACCAATTCTTAATTATTGTGTATTATTTCATAAATCATAATCTATCTTAAATCTGTAAGGAAAAAACATCACCAACATTAATGTTCATTCATTTTTATTCTAAAGAAATACCGATCGGATCGCCCCCAATTTTCTTTATCTCCGTTTACTTGCCTGATGACATGAATTACCATAATATTATTATGAACAGATATCTGATCTGATCTACAAGGCTTTGTTTTTGTCTAGATTTGAGATTATGTAAGGTTCTTTGCCTCGCTATTTGTGATTTTGGCACATGGCTACCTCTTGGCACGTATCGTCAACAAGCAACTTTACTTTCTCATTAAAATAACATCACGCTTGTAAACCCAGAAGGATTAGGTAGACGTGTTTCATTAGTACACCCACATTTATGTTTAATGCCAATGTAATACAAGTCGAGCCTTTTGCCATCAACCGGGCACAAATACAGACTCTGAGCTGCCACTCAGAAATTCCTTATGGAAAAACCCAATAACACTTTGCCCGACTTGGGAATCGAACCCAGGACCTCATGCTCTGCAGTAACGCTGGCGACTACTAGACCAACGAGGCGATACGTTGTCGTACGATATTAATAGGATCGTGGAATTTTACCATAGTTCTTTAAAAAAAACATACATACAGGGTGTCCAGTAAATAGTACGACATATTGTAGGAGGTGATAGCTTGGGTCAATACCTTCCAAAAAAACCCAATATATGTTCAGCAATATGTTACTTTTTTTTTTTGATAGAAAAAAGACTTATCATTTATCAATATGTAGAGTACGAATAATATAATGTAAAAAAAAAAACTAGAATTATAATTTTTCACTACGAAATGCTAAAAAATCTGTTATAAGGTAGAGATTTTTCGATATTTTGGAAAATTTCGTAGAACTCTAAATTCGTAACATACTGCTGAACATATATTGGGTTTTTTTGGAAGGTATTGACCCAAGCTATCACCCCCTGCAATATGTCGTACTATTTACTGGACAGCCTGTATAATGTTGATAGGGTGTACCTACCAGATAACTGGACAGTATGTAGGTACAATAAAATCAGAAGAGGCAGCAAAGATAACCACACTTTATGATTCGAATAAGCTTTTTACGATGCGCGGTATAAAAAAGAACATTAACACTGATTTCTACCTTCAGCAGTTTACCTAAGTAACAGCAAACTAGGACTAGTAAAAAAGTTAACCCTCAGTAAAATTCTCCATCCAATAACTTCAGAAACCCTCAATCCGATATTTCAACTTCTCTTGTTGACGGCTTTCAGCTCATTTTTATCCTTGTATCAACATATAAATCTCTAAAACTCGAAGATTACTTCTCATCCATCACCATCGTCATAATTTCAGTCGAAAGACGTCCACTACTGGTCATAGGCCTCCCCCAAGCACCGCCACTTCGACCGGTTCTGTGCTTCTCGCATCCAGCGGATTCTTGCGGCCTTGACCAGGTCATCGGTCCACCTTGTGGGAGGCCTTCTAATGCTACCCTACTTCTCACCCGGGACGCAATCATTCCGTGACGCCATAATCACTCCCCAGACGAGAAAAACTTTTAAAAAGTTTAGTTGTAAAACTGGACGATTTTATTGGATAATCCCGAAAGAATATTGTTAGTGCTATAATAATTTAGGAACTTTATTATGTTAGCTTTTGTTCTTCCTTATGTTTCTTGGAAATCTGGTAACTTATTTGATAGTTGTGGATTTAATACACTTAGCAACTATCCGAAGTTGTTTAACTGCAACGCAATTTAATGCTTCTTGATCTGTTACATATAAATTAAAGTTGCTTTTCGTATCTGTCTGACGGCGTTGTTCTTCTAAACTATCGAACGGATTTTAATGCGGTTCTTATCATAATTTAGGGAATTTATACCGGAAGGTTTATGTGTTATGTAACTTACATAATACTAAAGAAATCTCGATATTTTGTCAAGTCGTAAATACCGTGTGAAGCAGGGGCGGGTCGCTAGTATAGAATATTTAAGAAATGATTCGACAATAAATAATAATATAATATATATATATATATAATAATATAAAAAAGTCACAATAAAATAATAATAATATAATATTTGTATATGTATAAATAATATATATTTTATAATAGACATTTTATTTTAGAACTAAGTATAATCATTCTATATAGCTGGTCTTCTTCTTTTAGTGTGGTTAGTGAACAACCTGGTGCCAGAGTTTTAAAGCCGCTCATGGGCCTCTGACTTGGCTTCACATGGCGTCGAGAAATATCTCTCAGGCATGCCGTTTCCTGACGATGAACAGTTAGTATTAAGACGAAAGCGCCCGGGTAGCCCGGGAAATTCAAATGTTCTTACGTTTTTTGCAATTTGCATGTCAGTATTAGGTTGTATGTATATATGTATATTTATAAAAATATTATTCGCGACCGTAACAAGTATGTGTTTACAGAATTATAATCATGAAAATCATCGCTATTTCATGAAGTCATGACATTTGAGGCCAATTTTAACTTAGAGAGTGGTCAAAGTCAAATCATTTATTTCAAATAGGCCCTTATAAGGCACTTCTGAATGCCAAAATTTACAAAAGAAAAATTGATTCTAGTCGCCCCTTCTAAAAGGCAGTTGTCGTATGGAGAAGAATGGGCAAAAAACTTCACCGTTACCCTTTTAATTTTTTTTACAATATTTTGTATAGGTACATTAGTTATATAATTATATGTGAAGACGATGCACCTAGAATAAAATTAATATACCATAATAGGTTAAAATAATTAATAATGAAGCAACAACAGATAAATTAATTATGTGATAGATACATGATGCTCACATATTTACAAACATTGTAAAAGTAGACGATTTTCCTAAAATTTTACAATTAATAAGTCAGTGTGTGAGGAAGTAATCACAGAATGTAAAATCAAGGTAATAAATAATAAAATAAATAAATATATATAATAATATATATTAAATTATCCTATGGAGCAGAAACATTATGTTTCCAAGCATTCTTATCTTGGATAATAATCCTCTAATTTGTATTGATTCTAATGATTATAATTCTGTAAATACTTACCTATTTGCTATGGTCTCGAATCATATTTTGATAAACATAAAACCTGACACATCTGCAAATCGCAAAAAACGTAAGAAAAGTTAAATAAAGCGGACTGCGCTACCACATGACAGCGCATCCCCTTAGAATCATCAAAATATTACAACCCTCATCAAAGTTAAACACACCTTTTCTGACATGCAAGTATCCCAAACAAAAACGTTTTGTATCCAAAACAAATGTGCCACAAATATTAATACATCTTAATTATCCACGGCCACTGTTTTTAAGCCCCTAAAAATCCCCATCCCTCATTTATCTTTATATCTTACATGATGCGTTACCATTTAACCCAAAATCCTCCGACCCATGGTTCATTTCATGGCAAATAAATATGATTTTCATAAACTGTCCGTCACTTCGTCCCTCGTTTAACGCCATACATCTTTCAATCCAATAGCTAACGAGGTATAAAAAGGGTCGCAGGAATAATCTAGCAGTTGTGTTCACAAAACAATGAAACATTGTTTGCGATTTTCATGTTGACACATTTGTGTGTGTGTGTGTGGTGAAGCAGAAAAGGTATATATTTAATCGAACCTCAAATAATTCCTATTTTACTAAAGTTTTTAGAAGTTCAATTATTTGAAAAGGCGTTAAACATCAGAAGGTCAATAAATTTTTAGAGGACCAGTTAAATATTTTCGAATAGAAAACTAAATTAGTGTAGTACCTACTGGATTTGTCAAAGTTTCATAGAAAACAGTGCCGCTATTTCGTGCATTAAGTGTGTTGCTCTATAGATGATTCATCTGAAACTGTAGATCGATTCTCACAAATACCCTTTTTCCGCACTACCGATTACGGAACAGTTAATTACAAAATTGTTAGCAATTTAGCTAACCGAAATTCGAATAAGACCTAAACAATTACACGGCCCAACAGATACAGTGGTTGATCATTGGTTCTCTATGCTTTGTTTGATGTACGGTTTGCCGATTAAACAAATAATGCGTTTGACCTCAGTTCAGTTACGAATGAAGTTCTCTTGTACCTAGCCTACATTGTAACCAAAATTAAAAGACCATTGCAGCCTGATATTACTCTAATTCCATTCACTCCAACCAAAACTACCGCGAATCCGATTAATTTCATCCTTGTTGAACTCCTGCCTGATATAAT
This sequence comes from Xanthia icteritia, assembly GCA_949128155.2. NCBI lineage: Eukaryota > Metazoa > Arthropoda > Insecta > Lepidoptera > Noctuidae > Xanthia > Xanthia icteritia. The sequence goes on along the minus strand of OX421935.2, from coordinate 6,227,550 downwards.
GCTAACACGAATCACACTCTCCCAAATGCTTCGCTTTCTGGAGTTATTCGGGATCGCGTTTCTTGAAGACCTCTGATTTGGGCTTTCGTTTTTAGGGTCCCGTAGCCAACAAGGAATCCTTATAGTTTCGCCTTGTCTGTCTGTCTGTCTCTCTGTCTGTCTGTCCGCGGCTTAGCTCAGAGACTTTTAGTACTAGAAAGCTGTAATTTGGCATGGGTGTACATATTAATCTTGCCGACAAAGTGGTAAAAAAACATGCCCACTTTACGTGTCAAATTCAAAAGTCATTTATTCAGACTAGGCTGAGAATCAGCACTTTTCGAACGTCAAAGTTACATAAGACAGTCCCCCAAACCTCCCATCCTTCACCACTTCCTAATGCTTTAGCTGTGAAGAAGAAGTGGCGTAACAAACTCCCCAGCAGCACAGCTGTCTGTTGAGTTAGAAAAAAAAATGATTCTATCTCAAAATAATTTACATTACGCAACACAAAACATAATTTAAATTATAAATTAATATCCATATGTCAGCTAGCACACGCCAATATACCAACCAAAAATATCAAGAACTGTAATCAGGCGGAAAGAAAAAATATAAAGACTAAACGTAAACAATATCTAAATAAAAGCCTCCAGTCATAAAGGGCGTGCCCGCTTACATAAAGCTATATATAGCTGTAACTGGAAGTTAAAAATGATAAACTAGGACCATCAAGGTAAAATAAATAAACTGTGTCCTGGTCCTTACACGTAAAATGGGGATTTCTTTTCCTCATCTATCCCATGGTATGGAGTGTCGTTGGAAAGGTCGTTCAAAAATATTGTGAGTGTGTAAAAACCATATTTGGATTCAGGGATCCGATTGCGAAATATTAAACTTTAAAATGCAAATTTTTATTAGTCAAGTGTCCCCCCCCCCTGCCAGCTAAATGGTTGGTTTTGGATATCTGAAAAAAATCACGGCAGTAGTAGATATAATATAACGAAATTAAAAGAAATACTATCCTTCTATTACTTTTAATTTCGTGTAAGGCTCTACAAGTTAACGAGTAATAATCGACCAACTTTCATTTGCAGTTGCAAAAACATGTTTTCCCATACATTCCGTATGAACATGTTTTTAAGTACAATGTAAAGTTTGTTCTTGGGATAAATTCATTCCAAATAAGGAAACCTTCATTGAGCGTGGTCCAACACGCACTTGGCCGGTTTTTGAATATAGTGTGCGAGACAAAAAGTTCAACATTCAGTTCAAACTAAATTTATAATATATTTATTGATAGAAATAAATAAGAAGGAAAATAATTCGTTGCTTCCAAAACCAAAAATATAACATCTTAACCTAGGTAGGTGGTCGGCCTTTAGTGTGGGACGCAACGTGTGTCGATACTCTTGCGCCATCCCATCTTCCTGGCTCAGCGTGCTGTGCTGGCGCTGCCACTGCAGCTGCAGAAAACCTCAACGTTTGGTGTTGAAACCCTAGGGCCGTGGGATCCGAGTGCTCATGGTTTGTTCAATGAAATCTCCAAACGACTGGTTGACACTTCCCGTGATCTGGCTGGCTTTTACCATGGAGGCTAGACTAAGCATTTCCATACAACGTGACAATGCGGCCGGTCTCTTGGGTACACTACCAGTCGACAGTGATGTGGATGAATTTTTCGACGCTATTTTAATTTGTATTAATAGTTTTATTTAGGTTAAGATGTTATATTTTTAGTTTTGGATCTAACTAAATCATTTGTTCCAGTATTCGTCCTATGCTGGTCGCCGTACATGATATTCGACCTGCTCCAAGTCTACGGCTACGTCCCAGACACACAGGGCAACATAGCCATCGCTTCGCTCATACAAAGCCTAGCGCCGCTCAACTCTGCCGCCAACCCCGTCATATACTTTATATTCTCGAACAGGATATTTATAAGCCTCAGGTGAGTTTCTTTTAATATTTAACCCTTAACCACCTGACGTCGGTCTGAGAGACTCCGGCGATTTTCTTTTTCAAATTATTCCATTACTATGCATTCGACGCACCTATGTGTCCATGTACTTTTACCTCGCTTCCACCAGTACGCGACGTGCACCTCGGCAGCTCCATATGCGCGCGCATTTAAACATTATACGTAATTATATTTGTAAAAACTATTGAGTTACAGTGTAATTTCCTACTAATATCTCAGATTTTCGAAGATTCTAGAGTTTTTGCTAAAATTTATATATTTTTGTAGTGTTGATTTTTTATATGTAAATGCATACTTTTGCACAATTTAAAAACTTATGATGAATAAAAATATATATAACATAATATATAAAATAAATATAACTAAAATACAGATGTGACTTTTATATTGTAATATTTTAAATAATGGAATTATTAAATATGGAAAATACGCAAGCGGTATCCAGGACCGACGTCAGGTGGTAGTGTAACTGAAAAACACGTCAGGTGGTTAAGGGTTAAGAGTGATTTCTTACGTGTACATTATCAGCCTCGGATACCGTGGTTTGCTATCAAGGAAATGAGTAGGTATCATATTGTTCTGCTTCATTAGATTACGCTCTGGTCACTACCCGCAAATTTGGTAATTTGATGAAGAAAGTGAATTCTCCCAATTGTGAAACATGCGGAACGGTTGAAGATGTTCACCATCTACTTATGAAGGGTACTAAGACAAAGAAGGAAAGAGAGACACTGTTGAGCAGAATAAAAGTAAACGAATATGATATTGGTCCTTATGTTAAAGTTTTAGCGCAACCTTCATCTGAGATAGCAAAACCTACTTACTGATTTGTTTAGACGTTAATAATGTATATTGTATTTGTAGATGTAGTTTAGAACAGTTTAAGTTATGAGGCTGACATGCCACTGTGGATAAAAGCCTCCTACAAAATAAGGATTTAAAAAAAAATTGTCTTTCTATGTGTCGTATTTGTGAAGTTTTGAGGTTTTTAAGGTTCCGTACCTTTAAAATAAAAAAAAGGAACCCTTATAGAATCACTTTGTTGTCCGTCCGTCTGTCTGTTTGTCAGTCCGTCAAGACCCTTCTTCTCTGGAACGCATGAAATTATCAAGTTGAAATTAATATCAAATAGGTAGGTCCCTTGGAGCTCTAAAAAAATCAAGCTTCTAAGTCAACGAAATAAAAAATACGGCCATTTATGCGACATATTTTGATACTCGCAAATAAATCAAAACCTACAGGCTACTTCTCGTTGACCTAGAATCATGAAATTTGGCAAGAACCAAGGTCTCACAGCACATGTAAAGGAAAAAGTCCGAAAATCGTTAATTTGTAGTTTTACCAAAGAAAAAAAAATATTTTTCCGTTACAAACTTACATTTGCAGTTGGAGAATCACCCGTAACGTATAACGATGTATGAGAGATTTTTTTTAACTGCAATGTTAAGTTTGTTTTTGGGTTACCACGGAACCCTTCATTGTGTTTGGTCCGACACGCACTTGGTCGGTTGTTTTTTTTTGTCCTTCGTTCATAACAAGATAGGCAGCTCTAGGTAAAATACTGGTATTCAGCTGCATCTGGTTAGACAGGAAGCCGACCTCAACATAGGTGGCAATCTTCTTCTTTTGGTGTGGTTAGTAACTAACCTGGAGTCAGAGTTTTAATCCCACCCATGGGCCTCTGACTTTGCTTCACATGCCGTCGAAAAATATCTCTCAAGAAGATATTACAGAGGTACCTATGCTACGGAAGTTCGATTTCCATAATAAAAGCAGTAGTACTGAGAGATATTATTTCACCCTGTATTTAGAATACATAAAATACACTATCACAAATTATTTAACTAACCAAAAGAACAGAAAATTTTGCAAGAAAAAAAAAAACCTTGGTAAGAAAAAAAAATCCGATGAACCCTTCAATAATCTCAAAAAAAAATCAACAAAGTGACAAAATACCCGAAGCGAACTAAATATTTCAAACTCCTAGGATCATGCCGAGCAGTCTTTATAAAATTCAGCCTAAATATAAAATAAAATACTTTATAAAATGAGTCTTTATTAAAGTAATCTTGCTAATACTGAAAATGTTTTGCGTAAAAAATGTGGTGCGGAGAAAGTAATGATAAGTAACTCGCATAATATACACATTTCACGAGATAATGTTATGGTTTTTTTGAGATGTGGCCTGTTAATAAACTTTTTAGGCCGTTACGATGGAAAAACAAGATTTTACACTGACTACTGAGGCCCTAGATAAGAATACGACTTTAAATAACATGCATACAAACAGACAGACACAGACAGTAAAGGCATAGACAAGTAACTGATGTTACGTCGGGTGCAGACACGCGGACTACGTATGTTTTATTTTTTATTGTATTTCATAGGTACATCTATTTTATTTATTTTTATTTAGTATTTATTTTTGTATCTTTCTATCCGTGACATCGCTGCGGACCCTATCAGAATACCAGCGCTGCGACATTTATTATTAAATGTCGCAGCATCATGCTGAGATAGGAGCCTTTTGGCCTCGCACAGGACTTTCCGCTTTCTTTTAATTTTTACTTTGTTTGTATTTTCTATTTTTATTTTTAGTGAGTGTGTTTAGTTTAATTAAGATCTTCTGTGCTTGTCCCAATAAATACTTTTTCTTTCTTTCATAGGGCGGATCTCACCAAAAAAAACTGGACGCGATCAGTAGAACTAAACAGAGTTCAAGAGTTTTCAGCGTCAAAATTCTACAGCAATATGACAGTGTCAGCTTTTGAATGCGGCTTAGATGTGCTGATCGCGTCCAATTTCATTGGCAAAATTCACCCTTAAATTCATCGATTTCAGCGAAAGCTCTCAGAGTTTATTAGAATTAAGTAATATTAGTCACATTATTTCAAATATAAATGATTAATTCTAAAAGGTTAAGGTTAGGTTGCACTATGTAATATAATCAAAGCTAAACTCAAAAGCAACAGTTTAGAACGAATTCAAAACAAATACCTACCGTAAATCATTCTAATTTCGAACAAAACATTTGACAATATCAGAATTAATCATTGTTACGGTCCATTTGTTCGGCTTAAATGATAATTTAGCGTTAATAATTCATCCTGTAAAACTCATTACTCGTAAAGTTTCTTTCATTCGTCTGTTCAAGGGATTTGGAAAATGCCAGCACCAAAAAATTTTCTTAGTGAAAATAAGAGACCTTACTTAAAAGTCCAGGCATTTAGTTAATTTGAAGAAAAACTAAATAGCTACATTTTTCTGAAGCGGTCCCGAATTTTTGTCCGCCACTTATTCGCGCGAATAGTTTATTTAAGGGTAGATACTAAGATGTAAAAGTTTATTTTCTTTCTTTTATGACCATCAATAAATCAGAGTAAACGTGATGTAATTTAAGGAATTAGCAACTCTGTTAGTTACTCAGAAATTTTATTTTTAGCTAATTTCCCTTTTTTTTAAGAATACTCTGCGCAACAGCGTTCACAACTTTATAGCACCACTAAACAAAAACTAAAACTTTTAGCCACAAAATAAAAACGTCCAACTAGCAATATCCACAACGCTCAACGATATACACATTTTCCTCCCCTCATGTCATACAAAAAAGCTGGATAGTTTTTCTGGAATGCCCGCTTCCATAAATATGAACAAGAACAGCTTTTTGCGCTCAAAAATGTCTCTTAAAAACAACAATAGGTTTTTAACGACGCCATCTTGCTTCTAACATGGTACTCAATTCGAGTTAGTGACGTCAAAATGCACTTAAGCACTAAACGTTTTATGCTTTAGTCATAAACTTAGTCTTATTTTAGTGCGGTTAAGTGACTATCTGTTGCTTCTTTAACGGCTTGTTAAATATTGTGCTGTAAAAGAGCCTCAGGTTTAGAGGTATTGTTTGTGAAACAATCTAAAACTTATATTAGTACCTATTTTTAGGGTTCCGTACCCAAAGGGTGAAACGGGACCCTATTACTAAGACTCCGCTGTCCGTCTGTCTGTCACCAGGTTGTCACCATCTGAAAACTATCACGTATCTCATGATAAGGATAGTTAGACAGTTGAAATTTTCACAGATGATGTATTTCTTTTGCCGCTATAATAAAAACAGAATAAAATAAATATTTAAGTGGGGCTCCCATACAACAGACATGATTTTTTTCCGTTTTAATAGATATACGGAGCCCTTCCTACGCGAGTCCGACTCGCACCTGGCTGGTTTTTTATAATGGCCGTCTCGTTGGTCTAGTGTTTGCAAGTGCTGAGCATGAGGATCTGGGTTCGATTTTAGGGTACAGAAAAGTGTTATAGGTTTTTCTATCCGGAATTTCTCAATAGCAGCTCGGAGTCTGTATTTGTGCCCGGTTGATAGCTATAGGCCCGCCTCCTATTACATAAACATATCTGACGAAATGTGGGTGTACTATAGGTACACCTCTGCCTGACCCTTCGAGGAATACAGGCCTGATTTTATGTTATTATGTTGTTATAACGGTTTATAACAAAAAGTCTGAAAATAACGAAAGAATTAATTACATCAATCGTGTACAGCCGTGTTTTGTTTTGTCATCTTGAATTCAAATATCGAATCACAAAAAAGCCCTCAAAATAACTTCTCGAACTTGTAATATTAATTTCAATCTTATTACGAAAGTTAATTTCAACAAATAAGATTGTTGTATTGTATATTGATGTCAACATTTCGTCACAATTCTATTAATAAGCACGAAATTAAATTACAACTTCATTGGAGAAACGACTTTAAGCCCAAGTACGCACGTGCGATTATTCAACGCGACGATATTTTATAGCGCACTGGATTTTCAACCGTCGGTATTGAGCCAAGCATCGAGAATCCAACAGAGCGCGTTAAAAAACACACTGTTGGATTTTAAACTCTCGGCGATGAGCAGTAAGTTGAATTTCCAGTGAACGCAAAAAGTCTAAGTGGGTTAAGTCAAACTCAAACGGTTATGAGAGTTGAAAATCCAACACACACTGTTGGATTTTCAACTCTCGGCAATGAGCAGTGCGTTGAATTTCCAGTGCGCGCAAAAAGTCTCAAGTGGGCTAAGTCAAACTCAAACGCTCTTAACATATAATTGAAGTGATATACTAATTAGACATTAGGGAATCATTCGTACACATTAAAATGTTATCAAATTGTCATAATTGGTATGTGCTCCGCAACTTTCTTTATTGAATTAATTAAGCCGGTAGATTGAAAATTACGAATTATTTAAGTACCGGTACGAATTTGCGAGTGGTTTTATAATTGGGTTGTATTGAAGGGTCGTGCAGACTGGCGACTTGTCGCGACAACGGTAATGTGAAGTTTACTGTTTAGTTTACTACCGTGAAGTTTTCTTAGAAATTGTTTTATTAGTGTCGCGTCGCGCCTGTTTGCGAGAGCCTTTATACGTTTTCCTGGTAGGTATCCTCACATTCAACTACTTACCATGTGTATGACTCGCTGGCAGAGTCATTCAGGTGCTTTAAAACCACAATTGCTGGCGGAAGGTATAGTACCTAGGTGCCGGGGTTGCGGGAAAGTCCGAAAGGGATACCGTGGCCCCTGGCAACGTATAGGCAACGGAAGGAACACGGGTGGGTTTTAGTCAGTAAGAGTCTGACTCCTGCTCCGCCCAAAGCGGGAGAAGTTATTTGATAATTTCAAACCCAAAAAAAAAAAAAAAAGTTATGGTACCTACCTACATTTACCAACATGGAACGATGTTGCTAGTTAAGGGTGCTGCAAGCCGAAGGCAAAAGGAGGGTTATAATTTTAACCGGTGTGTGTGTATGTATGTATGTTCATCTGCTACCTCATAAATTCTAAACTACTCATCATAATTTGACAAATGAAGTATCGTTGGAATCGTCTTGATCATACGCTGGTTATAGGCTATGTGACGTCACATAGCCAGCGGAACAAATCCAGAGTCACACGTAATCTGTTAGATTTATACCCTAGCACGTGTGACTCCAGATTTTCCTTTGTCTGTCTGTGATGTCTTGTTTATACCTTTTTAGATTGCTTTTTTGTCGTAGTTGGGTTTCAGTTTTTTAACTTTAATTTTTTATGACATTGGGTGACTTTTGACGTTGTCTATTGGATAGCCGTCTGTTAGGTAGGCAATAGGTACCTTAACTAATTTATCTATTTTCAACAGGAACATTCCTCCATACAAGTGGCTATGGTGTTGGGTGAGGGCTAGCGACAGTCCTGCCGGGAACGAATCGCGAGCCCACACGGAGCTGCTGACGTCATCACACAGGCGGACTCGACATGAACTAACTATACGAGTAAGTTAACATCACCACTAATAGAATAACTTATTTGTTTATAATTTTTAGTACCTCATTATTTTTTGTCAAAATAAAGGCTGTTAATCAAACCGGCGCCTGAGCACAGTATAATAAAGTAACAGTATTATGTCACGGCAGTGACCTTTAAATAATTACCTTTAGCCGCTTGGTAGATAAACCTTCCGCGTCCTTGCGTACTTGCCGCGCACTTGATACTGTTGCGTACTTATAAACACTAAGATTTCGAAGCGCATCGTTTCAGGCATTTTCTATAAAGATACAACACTGTTACTTATTTATACTGTGACCTGAGTCACTTCACTCTCATCCTACAGCGCAGAGACGAGCGAGCGTTGAAAATCAAAAAGTTTTTTTTATTTGACGTTCATTTAGATGTCTATGGAAAACGGCCATTAAACGTTTGTGAAGATATCAAAAAAAAATTAAAACAACACTGACAGCCTGCACTCAGTCACAGTATAAATATGGACAGGTCAGAAACTACGCAGTAAACGTTCAAAACGGCACACTCACTCAGACGCGCTCATTGACGAGACCCCAAGCGATTGTCGCAGTGCTGTCAGTTGCGGGTGCCGTGTCCACACGAGTGGTCGCTGCGATCTTTTTAAAAATGAACCGTAGGTAATTATTTCAACAAATAGGCCTAGTTTCTATACTGTCCATACTTTTATTTTGACTCAGTTTACCTAAATGTTAATAGCACGGCATATCGGGTAAGTAAATATTTGAATTGCATACAAACTCATAAGGTGAAGTTTTCAAGAAAAGCGTGGCATTTTCACTGAAGCATACGACTATAATGTCGTGGGAGCATAGTGGGAGTAGTATCGAGAGTTCGAGATGTTCGCAGAAGCAGTCACGTGCGCTCGAGCGTGCTTCAGTTGCAAGCGAGTGTCACGTGAAGCGTGAAGCTTCGCAGAAATCGTTGAACACCTTCTTAAGGTGAACGTCCACTAGTTTGTACCGGCCGCATCGCTCGTAGCGGTTGGGTTCTGGTTTGTATGAACAAATGTACCGAAAGCTCGGTGCGAGTGGTACCGATAGTGGACGCAGTGCTATATGAATTCATACAAAGCAAACCAAAATCCGTTGCATGCCGTCCATGCGTTGCAGCCGGCCGGGACCAGTGGACGTTCAACTTTACACTATGAAAACTATCTTGTGTGATTTGATAGTTCAAAGAGCAAGTATACGGAGAACTGATTATTTGCTTAAACTACTGCTGTGCCACTAGTAGCGATAACTGCAGCGTTTTAAAGAAATAGACAAATAAATCCAAAGACAACAAGTAAATACCGCCTATTAAACACGTTAACTCTGTACCAAAATGAAACCGCAAATTATCCCGTTATTGAACACTAAAACCATAGTTTTTGTGACCGATAATTCAGCATTAAAATAAAATGACTATTGACTGCATCGTTGGTCTACTGGTCACAAGTGCTACTGCTAGGCACGAGGTCGGGGGTCCGATTCGCAGGTCGGGCAAAATATAATTGGGTTTTCCCACCAGGAATTTCTCAGAAGCAGCCCGGAGTCTGGAATTCTGCCCGGTTTATGGCAATAGGCTCGCCCCCAAGTACACGGGACTTAAACATAACTATCGAAACGTGGGTATACTATAGTTACATCTCTTCCCGACTTTTGTACTACAAAAAAAACATATAGATAAGCTAGTTAAAAAAGCTAGTACATGAAAGACCTGTTTAAGCCAAAGTTGCAAGCTTTTGAGAAGACCAGCCTAATGAATAATAAAAGTCCAGCAATTTATTTATTTTCTAACAGGCTGATAGTCACACAAAACACTGATTGCTAAACAAACACTTCCACACAACGGTGGCTGTCGCTGAAAACCAGCGCTGGGGCTCTGTCTCGCATAGGGTCGCAGCATTATGCTGAGCAATGGCCGTTTTGCGAGGATGTGACGCATATTTTCCTTAAACTTGTTTCTTTTTAATATTGTGTTCTTTTTTTTTGCGTCATGTTTTCCGCAAATAAACGTATTTTCTTTCTTTTTTTCTTTCTTCTTTCACAATAGGCATAACGGACAGTCCTCTGTGCAGGACATGCACGGAGACTGAGGAAACCGTTGCGCATTTGCTGTTTGAATGCACAGATCAGAACACCGAGATCAGAACACCGAAACCCTCGGGTCACCCAGATCTTTTACAGATGTTCTGAACAAACCAGGAGACTTAATAAACTTCTGGAGTGAGGTGGGCTGGTTGGAATAACCACCGACGGTCGCCTTGGCCCACGCACAACGGTCCACTTGAAGGACTAAGTGCGGAAACCAAACCCTTTAACATGGAACATAGATATATGAAATGAATGTGGATGAATTATTGATTTACAATCCGAAAAATAAAATAAGCCACGACTTTAGTACCCTATTCAACAATAATAAGGTCCATTAACTGTAACAATCGCCCGAACCAATTTCTTCTCGTCCATTTCAGCTTTGAAACTTTTTCGCAGATTATTAAAAATTCCCAAGACTTGCGTTCCAATTCGAACTGTTTTATTACTTTGACTGGATTTGATAGATGCCTCAAAAAAATAAATTTTAATATTGGATTTCTCGATTTCTATGATCGAATAACGTCATTGTAAGAAAAATTTTCGACGTCTTCAGAACTTTCGACCAAAACTTGGTCAAAAGTTTGTCAGTTTCATTTGGTACGTGCGTCTTTGTCACCAAATCTATCATTGTTAAATCTTGTCTTCGAGCGTTCGAATTCGTTTCTGTGATTTCTGTGAACGTTTGAATTTGGTCGTGAAAACTACCTCGCTTTTGCTTTAAAGCATTGTTAATAATCAGTCTATACTGTTCCCACTGCTGGGACAGAGGCCTCCTCACTTGTAGAGGGAGTGGGCTGTAATCTACTGCGCGGGCCGAGTGCGGTTTGGTAGATGTCACACATGTCTTCGAATTTTTGGTTATAGGACTTGCCGGTTTCCTTACGTTGTTTTCCTTCACCTTTTGAGAGCAGTGTTGATGAAATTATTTACACAAAGTAAAACGCCTGCCTGGGTTCGAACCCACGACCTACTCGTAGGTCAGGGCCGTTATCCCTGGGCCACCACTGCTCTTCAAAGCATTGATTCAGTAATAATAATAATTCATCCTTACATCATCGAAACTATTGTTTATAACGTTCTAAATTATTCAGGTTAGCCAGTTAGTATAATAATATTATCTAATAATGTTTATTCAAACTACTTTTTCCTTTCAAACAGTTAAAGGACGACAGCGTGAAGTTCCCAAAGCAGCGCCTCAACCAATGCAACAGCACAAACTCTAAAAAGGTCCGTTTACACCTGCCAGACCAACAAACTAACAACAACTGCCATCCGCCCCAAAGAAGAAGAGAAGATACTTTCTTATAGGAAGACTTATAGTATAACAAAGTCTTAGGTCTGTCTTCTGGAACGATGCACAAGCTTGAATCGCGATTTGTATAGAGATGAGCAAGGAACGTGTCGGTGACGAATCGAGATCGAGATTCATACCTCATGCATCGTTCCAGAATAAGGTCTTTTATACTATGTCTAACATTTTATAATATGTACGTACATGTATACTGTGTAATTTTAATAAGTGTGAAATATTTTAGAATTAAGATATTAAACGAATTGGTTACGATAAAATTAACAGCGTTTAATATTAAAAACGAAATGATAAATTATGTTAGTTTTAAGTTACTCGTGATTACAAAAAGCGATAAAGGCGTGTTATAATGAGGAGGCTATTATGGAAAGTGCCATTTTATAAAACTACGGGTAATAGATAAAAGTGTAAGCGAGCGAACACGAGAAACGAAGGAACAAATATTGATATACGAGAACTGTAATAACTTAAACATTGAAACGATATTTAATATTACACTATTCTGCTTCTGCTGAGTATATTTTTCTTGAAGTCTGTGTCAAAGGAGCCAAAACCATTATTGGTGTTGTCTACTGTCCTCCCACTGTTGATTACTTCACTGAATTCGAATCAGTACTTGAATCTTTGGGTTCGGAGTATGCACATCACATCATCATGGGTGATTTCAACACAAACCTACTTGCCTGCAATTCTCCTCGATCCCGAAAGCTCCTCCATCTTATTGAGTCGGCTAGTCTGCACGTGCTGCCGCTCCAACCTACTCATCGTAACACTGTCGGCGATGATACCTGGCTCGACCTGATGCTCACCTCGAATCCTTCCCTCGTTTCCTCCCATGGTCAACATGACGCTCCTGGCTTTTCTCATCACGACATGATTTTCCTTTCATATATCCTGAAACCTCCCAAACCCAAACCCAAGGTTCTGTACAGGCGTTGTTTTGCGCGGATGGATATTGAGAAACTCAAGGAAGATGCGTCTGTGGTCGATTGGGGTCCTATGACGGAAGCCAGTTCAGTTGACGACAAGGTTGCGATCTTCAATGATGTGGTGGTTAAACTTTATGACACCCATGCTCCCATAAAAAAAGTGAAATTAAAACGCCCACCTGCACCATGGATGACGAAAGGAATACAGATGGCAATGCGACGTAGGGACCGTGCGTTCCGTAAATTTAAAAGAGATCGCACTGATGAGAACTGGACACTATTCAAAGCTGCAAGAAATAGATGTAATCAGATGATACGCAATGCTAAACGCCGCCACATTCTAGACACTATCAATTCTTCCTCTTCTGCCGATATTTGGAAATTTCTTGGAACTCTTGGTATCGGCAAACCGCGACATTTAGACCTTCCTAATTCAATTGACTTGGACGATCTCAACCGTCATTTCTCCACTGTTTCTACCATGGATCGTCTAACCAAACAACTTACTCTGTCCCTAATTTCTGGTCTAACGCGTCCCCATGTTAATCCTTTCAGTTTCATTCCAGTTGAACCGGGAGAGATAAAAAAAATCATCATATCAATTAAATCAAAAGCAGTGGGATGTGACAATATCACCCGTGGTATGATCATTACAATTCTGGATCATCTCCTACCCGCGATTACACACATTGTAAATTTTTCCCTATACACCAGCGTATTCCCTTCCCTATGGCGTAAAGCCTACGTTCGTCCGCTACCTAAGGTTTCTAATCCCTCTCTTCCTACCCATTTCCGCCCCATTTCTATCCTTCCCTTCCTATCCAAAGTGCTCGAGGCCTGCGTCCACAAACAATTCTCAAATTTTGTTCACCGTAACTCTCTGATTAGCCCTCTTCAATCTGGGTTCAGGCCCGGGCACAGCACTGTTTCCGCCCTCCTTAAAGTGACTGGCGATATAAGGGCAGGACTGGAAGACACCAAAGTTACTGCACTAGTGCTGGTCGATTTTTCGAATGCCTTTAATACCGTCAGTCACGATATCCTGTTAGCCATTCTGTCCTATGTTATGGTCTCTCCCGAGGCACTGGAATGGTTCTCCTCTTACCTTCAGGAACGCCAGCAGTCCGTTCATGTTGGAGATTCTACATCATGCTGGTGTGATTTGGAAACTGGCGTTCCACAAGGCGGTATTATTTCTCCTCTTCTGTTTTCTATATTTATTAATCTTATAACTTCCGAGCTTCAGTGTGCGTATCATCTGTATGCAGATGACTTGCAGTTGTACTGCCAAGGGAGGGTTGAAAAAATTTCTGACGTTATCGAAAAATTAAACAGGGATTTGATAGCCATAAAAACCTGGTCTGATAGATTTGGCGTAGCAGTAAACCCAAACAAGTGTCAGGCGATCATCATCGGAAGTTCTCGGACCATGAGTAAGGTGGATGGTACAACCTTGCCGCCTGTGCTCTTCAATGGTACGGTCGTCCCATTCAGTACTGATGTGAAGGACCTTGGCTTGCACATGGATAGTACTCTGAACTGGCGTACTCAAGTCGCAAGGGTCAGCCAGAAGGTAACTGGAACGCTGCGGGCTCTGTACCGTCTGAAAAATTTACTACCAACAAGTACGAAGACAATGCTTGTGCAGTCCTTAATTTTCCCTATCATCGATTATGGTGACGTGTGCTACTATGACCTGAATGCAGATCTCCTCGACAAACTTGACCGTCTTCTTAATAACTGCATTCGATTCGTTTTCAATCTGCGTAAATATGATCATGTTTCTGCGCATCGGTCGCTTCTAAAGTGGTTTCCCATACGCCAACGCAGAGAGCAAAGGGCGCTAACCACCTTGTTTTCATTTCTTTACTCACCCACTTCCCCTAGTTATCTAGCCCCCCACTTTCAGTACATTTGTGACAACCACAGTAAAAATCTACGGTCATCAAATAATCGCGTTCTTCAATGTCCCACTCACCGCACAGACTTCATTCATTCTTCCTTCTTCGTTCAGTCTATCTCTCTATGGAATGCGCTCCCCCAGGAAATCAGGATGGCAACCAACCGATTATCCTTTAAAATTAAAGTTCGCGAGCACATTCGTAAGAAGCTGGCAGTGTCATTACAACGTTAATGTTTTCCCATTGTTTGTCTTATTTGTTCTAGTATATTCGAGTATTTATGTATATTTATTTGTGCTTATATTTATATATAATTAGGCATATATATTATATTAATAGTTTGTAATAGGTATATGTGTATCTTTAGTATATGAGTTACTTTAAAAATATTCCTCAATTTCTCGTAATTGCACCTACCACTGTTTGTCTCTGCATCACCCAAAGGTTGACTGGTAGAAAATGCCTATGGCATTAAGTCCGCCTCTGTACATTTCTGTGCTTGAAGTATTAAATAAATAAATAAATAAATAAATTAATAATATCATTCAAATAATTGAACCCAAACAATATTATGTTTCCGTAGACAAATGAAATCAAATATATCCAATAGTTTAGTCACTATAGCTAACTAGTCAAAGATTGGCAAAACCCAGAGTCGGCCCATTACTACTATTTAGTTTGTTTGATAAAATCACTTTTGCACAACTCATATTACGATGCATTAGAGAATGCTTTGCGATCGAAAAATTTGTTTTGCCTCCTTTCTGCAACTTTTTTTATTGTTACACTCCAGCTTTTTTGTGGATGGAATGAAATATTTAAGGGAGAATAATTCAGTATTTTTCAAAAATTTATTTATTGCAGCAGAAACGAAAATAACATCAAAATAGTTTTAAATTTCCCGTCAATCAAGTGTGACATCAATGAATTGAGTCATTTCTTTTTTTAATAGATCTGTATTAAAGCCACAGTAGGAATCCTATTGAAAATGGGTCTTTTATTCAAAGTAGTTTAATTATAATTAACTAGCTTTACCCGGCCCGGCTTCGCACGGGTAGCACTAAGTACTTATACCTACCCTACCAAACTACTCTACCTACTCTACCCTACCTACCCTACCTACCCTACCTACCCTACCTACCCTACCTACCCTACCTACCCTACCTACCCTACCTACCCTACCTACCCTACCTACCCTACCTACCCTACCTACCCTACCTACCCTACCTACCCTACCTACCCTATCTACCCTATCTACCCTACCTACCCTACCTACCCTACCTACCCTACCTACCCTACCTACCGTACCTACCCTACCTACCCTACCTACCCTACCTACCTACCCTACCTACCCTACCTACCCTACCTACCCTACCTACCCTACCTACCCTACCTACCCTACCTACCCTACCTACCCTACCTACCCTACCTACCCTACCTACCCTACCTACCCTACCTACCCTACCTACCCTACCTACCCTACCTACCCTACCTACCCTACCTACCCTACCTACCCTACCTACCCTACCTACCCTACCTACCCTACCTACCCTACCTACCCTACCTACCCTACCTACCCTACCTACCCTACCTACCCTACCTACCCTACCTACCCTACCTACCCTACCTACCCTACCTACCCTACCTACCCTACCTACCCTACCTACCCTACCTACCCTACCTACCCTACCTACCCTACCTACCCTACCTACCTTACCTACTATAAACCTCACGGAGCCCGAGACCTTTCCAACGAATGCAAAACCGTGGAAATCGGTTCGTGCGTTCTGGAGTTATAGCGTCAGGAAGGAAAACCCGACTTATTTTTACTTCCGTTGCCTAGCAACCAACAAAGCTAACATAAATAGTCTTTGACAGTACGTAAAGAGTGAGAAATTTTACCCATATATGGATGGGTAAAATTTTTGAATGAGCGTTTTTAAGCGTGCACTTCTGGATTTTCCAAATATGTTAAAATTCAATGCTAGGATTTATTTATTCGTTCCAAAATACTCTTATGCATTAGTATTGCCAGTGTTTTCATTTATTATCGTATTTTTCTCCATCCTAACTAATATTATAAATGCAGAAGTGAGGTTATTTGTTTGTTTGTTGCGCTTTCACGCTAAAACGGCTGGCACATGGGTAGACCATGATCTGGAGAAGCACATAGGTTACTTTTCATCCTGGTCTGTGGGCGAAGTCGCGAGCAACGGCTAGTATTGTACATAACGATGATTAAAAGCACCTTCGTTTCTACATTTTGTCATTTCCTCGTAATTTGAATACCACTCAAAACAATTTGATGAAATGTATAATCTACAGCGAATTGTTATTTGTGTCATTGGGTTAACTTGTGTATCAACGAGGACCTTGCCTTGCTAGGCAAGCCCTCGTTGATATACAAGTTTCCAAATCGATTTATATCTTTATTTGCTTCAAGATAAGTGCTTTTGAAATCAATCGATTTATAAAGTTGGTGTTTGTTCAATTTATATTCGTATATTTCATTACTTTTATGAATTAATTTTATGAACTCTATTAAAATCAACTTTATTCTTTGATCGTATCTGGCCATTTACTTGATTGCCTTGTTTAACAAAAGCCTATTGTTTTTCCCTTTGTTCGGTATGTGTTTATTATGTTGTCACAAATCTTTTTAAACTTATGTAGAAAGTCATTCAGTATCTTTATGTGTTCGTTGCGCAGTTTTGTCATTTTCTTAGCTTTTATTTCCTTAAAAAATGTGAAAATCAAAATCCTATTTTTAAAATGCGAAAGTGAGTTTGTTTGTTTGTTTGTTTGTTACTCTTTCACGCTAAAACTTCACCCTACTGATGGTCAGTGGTCACTGTCACGTATAGACTTCTGCAATACCAGAAGCATCGCAGGTCCATAGTCATCATAGAGATAACCTAACTAATATTATTATAACACGTTCAAATAGGATACCGTTTATTCCCGTTGTACATTCCCGTGGGATAATTTCCGAGACCCACGCAAGCGAAGCCACGGGCAAAAGCTAGTGAATGATAAATTCTAATCCTTAGTTTTAATCAATAAACACTGTTCTTCTTCCTTTTAGAAAGTTCTAAAATGTATTTAAATTTTGTAGATGTATTAAAAATTAATGTTCTTAATTTCTTGCTTGGTCTTCATTTGAAATTTATCGTGTGATACAATGAATGAAATGTGTTTTATTGTAAAGTTAAGTAGCGAACAAGATACAGGGACTATTTAGAAAAGTATCTACATTTTCAGTCTACTATTTTGTACGACGTTCTAGATCTCTTGAACCAAACGTGTTGTATATATTTAGTTATAACGTTAGTACAGTACCTGGGCTTTAATATGCCATATCTGGTTTTAGAAGGAGACTGTCCTTCTGGTATGAATGACAGACACAAATCAACTCAGCCTATCGTAATTCACTGTTGGACAAAGCCTTCTCCCAGGCTGCTGTACAACACCATGTCCTCCGCCTTCCTTCTCCTTAAATGGCATCTCGCAGGTGACTACTAAGGTCGTGGCCGCTTAACCGGACTTTCCTGTGGCTGCCTTTAGCTTCCACACTAATCGCCTCCAGCCAGGAGCGTTAAAAACTATTCTAAATTAAAGCTAGGCTAACGCTCGCTAAGGGCACCCCCTGTGGGGTACGAACCTCGGCTTAGGGCGTCGCTGAGGGGAGGACAGCAAGACGGGACAGGCTGGATCAAGGATAGATCATTATTATTATAGGGGGTATTTAAAGCTAGGCGCTCAGCTGCGGCACGGGCTGGCGCTTCATCGGGCAAGGGTCGGGGGGGAGCCGGGGCTTGCGGAGGACCTCCGCATCCAGTCTATCTCAGCCACCTTTTTAAGGTCGTTGGTCCATCTAGCTCGGGGGGCGTCCCGCACTACGCTTGCCGATACGCGGTCTCTACTCTTGGACTAGTCTCGTCCACCAGCCATCAGTCCTTCGGCAAACATGGCCAGCCCTCTGCACTTGCTTACTCTGCAAGTTATGTCGGTAATTCCCGTTCTTTTCCGGATGATTTCATTCCTGTCTTTATCCTTCAAAGACACTTCGAGCATAGACCGCTCCATAGCGCGACATACACGACGGTCTACAAATCTGGACTCTTCCGACAACATGATCAATCAGGGAGATTGATCGGGCTGTAGGAAGAGTCCGGATCCGTCTCCTAATCCAACATATTTAGTTTTGTAAAGGCTAAGGAGCCTTTTAACAACTATGTTGGATTGGGAGAATACCAGTATTTTACATGGATGTGACCTCCACAACCCATTTACTGGTTAACACATTAGCCCTTTGCTAGACTGGCTGTCAGATTTTGGGCTTCTGACTCCCGTAACGAGGACCAAATGCATAACGTGCTTTCCAAGGTACAGAGCGGTTTCGGTATGTAAATGTGGTTACCCATCCACGAACCGACCGGAACAACTGTAGCTTAACCTTCGATTGACCTGTGCGGCTGTAATCATTTTGCTACGAGACGCTCGATGTGCCATATTAAAAGCCATGTAGGTACTGTAAAAAATAGTTTTAAGTGGATATTGTATGTTCAAAACATTTATTGTAACGTCTAGTATAAAGGTGCCAAACCGGATTGGAGTCAAACTCTAGTCACTTTGTGTTTTACGTGTATTTTAAATAATAATAATATAAACAGGGTGTTAGGCAGACTGTTGAACATGCAAAAATGGCGGATCCGTGGGGCCGTAAAGTTTTTTTAATGTCTTTTTTTTTCGTAAAGCTCCGTGCAGACTAGCGCGACGCGACAGCGCGACACGACACCGGTTATTGTTAGACCATGAAGTTTTCTTAGAAATTGTATTGTTCGAGTCGCGTTGCGAAGTCGCGTCGCGCTGGTCTGTACGAACCTTAATTCGTTGTTTCTCAAACTTCAAACGTCAATAATTTCATTTAAAAATAAGAAAACGGGCAACTTTCTTTTTTTTCATCAAATTTATAAAAAAAAAACCGTTTAGCCTGGATCTTTTTATTGGGCCTAAACACGTAGCAGACTGCCCCACGGATCCCGCCATTTTCGTATATTCAACCGGCTGCCTAACATTCTGTACATATAAACTTCGAAAAGTTGGCTGATATGATGTTTTATACACCGATAGTTTTCTTGAGACAAAATTTTGATTGAAATAACTGTCACTGAAGAATAACTGCAATTTTAAACTAACATAATTATCTGTATGTTTCTTAATAAAAATGTCGTTATCAGGAGCTACCACTGTTTATATACTGTATCAAAAAAGAAAACATTAGAATAAATGTATGGAATCTATTCGTTTGTTTTTCATTCAGAATGCAGCCCCTGAACCTTCCATAATAAATCAGCATGCGATACTGTTACAAAGATTAAATATAAACTCATATTATTTACAGGGAAAATGATAGTGAGTGATTATTTATTTATATATTTTAAAATAGGTTTATAGACTAACAACCCGATGATATAAAGAATATAATATAAAAAAAATTATAATAACCCACCACATATAGTTAACAAGCCTCCACATATACGGCACGGTTGGCGCAGTGGTTAAGGGATTGACTGCTGCACTGCGTGTCGCGGGTTCGATTCCCGCACGGAACAAATATTTGTATGACCTACAAGTAGTTGTTCCGGGTCTGGCTGTTTGTGTATGTGAGTTTAAATGTTTGTAAACGCACCCTCGATACAGGAGAAATTCCTAGCGTGGGGCAACGTTTTAAAAAAAAAAAGTCGATAGAAAAAAAGTACATAAGGTTAATATAATTAGCAAGAGAGTAGTAAATAAGTTTACTATCTTTTACTATCTTTGAAAAATGTCTGTGCCAAAAGCCGTCTTCAGGTCGCCACTCTGGTGCAGAACAAGTCGACATTAAGGCCCCGACTTTAGGAAGACTATTGAAACTTAATGCACTTCTTATTGAGAAAACATTCCACCTGTAATTAGTCATTGCGAAAGGCACATTTAATATTGGCCGTTGACGTAATCCCATCAGATTCGTGCGTAATGACAGATTAGCAACGAGTTCAGGACAGTCAATGTGGCCATTTGCGATACCCAATAGTAAACTTATGTCTCCAATATAACGTCCACCTAACTCCAATATAACTCCAGAGGAAGGAAGTGGTACCGTTTGCAGCGGTGCTCGTAGTCAACTGTGTATTGCTGAGCCCTATAATCTAGATAACGTAGAAATTTTCTTTGGACGCCTTCAATACGGGTCCTATAAGTCTCATACTGCGGGTTCCAAACCTGAGACCGGAATGGCTGCGCATGAAAGAACTATACAAGATTTTAACCGGCTTAAGAGATCGGAAACAGGCCGTGGTGCGTAGTATAAATCCCAGAGCTTTGTATGCCTTAGTAACTATGCTATTTACATGTTGATCAAACAGAAGCTTACTGTCTATGATTCTAAATCTCTTCTTTTAGCCTGCTAATGAACTGACCGTTCATGGTGTAACAAAAATTAATAAAAGAAGTACGTCGTGAGAATAATGGTCCTAGTACCGCCAGCCACTAAGTATGAATTAAGTACTTAAAAGACCAAATAACACTGAATATTTTTTATTATGTCACCATTGTGTGCTGGTGACATAATAAAAAATATTCAGTCTTGCCGAATCAGCCGTGCCCCGAGGGTACTTGCGTCGCCCGAAACATCAGGGAGCCGTGCCTCCTCTTGACCCAGTCATCGACCACTGGCCGGATCGCCTCGATTAATACAGGCAGCAGCAGCAGCAGGTTGGAGGTTGCAAGAGTCTTTCTCGTTAGAATAATCATATCAATCAGAATCACAAATCAAATATTTTATTTATTTATTTAATACTTCAAGCACACAAATGTACAGAGGCGGACTTAATGCCATGGGCATTTTCTACCAGTCAACCTTCGGGTGATGCAGAGACAGACAGTGGTAGGTGCAACAGAGAGATTTGAAGATTTAAATATTTAAATATAAAGATATACATATATACCTATTAAAAACTATAAATATAATAAATACACCTAATTATACATAAATATAAGTACAAATAAGACAAACAATGGGAAAAAATTACCGTTGTGATGATACTGCCAGCTTCTTGCGAATATGCTCGCGAACTTTAACTCGAAAAGATAACCGGTTGGTCGCCATCCTGATTTCCTGGGGGAGCGCATTCCACAGAGAGATAGACTGAATGAAGAAGGAAGAGTGAATGAAGTCTGTGCGGTGAGTGGGACATTGAAGAAGACGATTGTGAGATGAACGTAGATTTCTATTGTGGTTGGCGCAAATGTACTGAAAGTGGGGGGCCAGATAACTAGGGGAAGAGGGAGAGTTAAGAAATGAAAACAAGGTGGTCAACGCCCTTTGCTCTCTGCGCTAGCGTATGGGCAACCACCTTAGAAGCGACCGATGCGCAGAGACATGATCATATTTACGCAGATTGAAAACGAATCGAATGCAGTTATTGAGAAGACGGTCAAGTTTGTTGAGGAGATCTGCATTCAGGTCATAGTAGCACACATCACCATAATCGATGATAGGGAAAATTAAGGACTGCACAAGCATTGTCTTCGTACTCGATGGCAATACATTTTTCAATCGGTATAGAGCCCGCAGCGTTCCAGTAACCTTCTGGCTTACCCTAGCGACTTGAGTACGCCAGCTCAGTGTATTATCAATGTGCAAGCCTAAGTCCTTCACGTCAGTGCTAAAAGGAACGATCGTACCATTGAAGAGAACTGGTGGCACGGTTGTACCATCCACCTTGCTAATACCGCGAGGACTGCCAATGATGATCGATTGACACTTCGTAGGGTTTACGGCTACACCAAATCTATCAGCCCAGGTTTTTATGGCTATCAAATCCCTGTTTAATTTGTCGATAGCGTCAGGCAATTCATCAACCCTTCCCTGACAGTACAACTGCAAGTCATCTGCATACAGATGATACGCACACTGAAGTTCAGAAGTTATAAGATTAATAAAAATAGAAAACAACAGAGGAGAAAGTATACCGCCTTGAGGAACGCCAGTGTCCAAATCACACCAACATGAAGAAGAATCCCCAACATGAATAGACTGCTGACGTTCCTGAAGATAAGAGGAGAACCATTCCAGTGCTTCGGGAGAGACCATAAGATATGACAAAATGGCTAACAGGATGTCG
Organism: Xanthia icteritia; assembly: GCA_949128155.2. Lineage (NCBI taxonomy): Eukaryota > Metazoa > Arthropoda > Insecta > Lepidoptera > Noctuidae > Xanthia > Xanthia icteritia. Next base: position 6,204,871 of record OX421935.2, on the reverse strand, counting down.
TGACTGACGGTATTAAAGGCATTCGAGAAATCAACCAATACTAGAGCAGTAACTTTGGTGTCTTCCAGTCCTGCCCTTATATCGCCAGTCACTTTAAGGAGGGCGGAAATAGTGCTATGCCCAGGCCTGAACCCAGATTGAAGAGGGCTAATGAGTGAGTGGTGATGAACAAAGTTGGAGAATTGTTTGTGGACACAGGCCTCAAGCACTTTGGATAGGAAGGGAAGGATAGAAATTGGACGGAAGTCAGTAGGAAGTGAGGGATTGGAAACCTTAGGTAGTGGACGAACATAGGCTTTGCGCCACAGGAAAGGGAATACTCCGGTGTATAGGGAAAAATTTATAATATGGGTAATCGCGGGTAGGAGATGATCCAGAATAGTAATGATCATACCACGGGTGATATTGTCACATCCCACGGCTTTTGATTTGATGGAGAGAATTATCTTTCTGATCTCTCCCGGTTCGACTGGAATAAAACTGAAAGGATTAATATGAGGACGCGTTAGACCAGAAATAAGAGACAGAGTTTGTTGTTTAGTTAGACGATCCATGGTAGGAACAGTGGAGAAATGCCGGTTGAGATCATTTAAATCAATAGAATTAGGAAGGTCCAAATGTCGCGATTTGCCGATACCAAGAGTTCCAAGAAATTTCCAAATATCGGCAGAAGAGGAAGAACTAATAGTATCGAGAATGTGGCGGCGTTTAGCATTGCGTATCATCTGATTGCATCTATTCCTTGCAGCCTTGAATACCATCCAGTTCTCATCAGTACGATCCCTTTTAAATATACGGAACGCGCGGTCCCTACGTCGCATTGCCATCTGTATGCCTCTTGTCATCCATGGTGCAGGTGGACGTTTTAACTTAATTTTTTTAACGGGAGCGTGGATGTCATAAAGTTTGAGTACAACATCATTGAAGATGGCAACCTTGTCGTCAACCGAAGTGGCTTCCGTCATAGGCTCCCAATCGACCACAGATGCATCTTCGTTGAGTTTATCGACATTCATCCGAGCAAAACAGCGCCTGTACAGAACCTTGGGTTTAGATTTGGGAGGTTTCAGGATATAGGAAAGGAAAATCATGTCGTGATGAGAAAAGCCAGGAGCGTCATGTTGACCATGGGAGGAAACGAGGGAAGGATTCGAGGTGAGGATCAGGTCAAGCCAGGTGTCATCGCCGACAGTGTTATGATGAGTAGGTTTGAGCGGCAACACGTGTAGACTAGCAGACTCGATAAGATGGAGGAGCTTACGGGATCGAGGGGAGTTTTGGGCAAGAAGGTTTGTGTTGAAATCACCCATGATGATGTGATGTGCATACTCCGAACCCAAGGATTCAAGTACTGATTCGAATTCAGTGAAGTAATCAACAGTGGGAGGACAGTAGACAACACCAATAATGGTTTTGGCTCCTTTGACACAGACTTCAAGGAAAATAAACTCAGCAGAAGCAGAATAATGTGAAGAGGAAGTAGCTAGTACTTTATAGGGAAAGTCGCTGCGAAGATATATGGCCACACCACCCCCTCCTTTACCAGTCCGATCGTTCCGTATAAGAACGAAACCAGTAAGAGGATAGGTGGTGGACAGGAGATGTGGTTTGAGCCAAGTTTCAGAGATCAGGATGGCGTGAACATTGCTGTTATTAAACGCATCGTACAACTCGCTATAGTGGCTTGGAATACTTTGAGCGTTAATGTGACACACATTCACCATCCGATTTGACTGACCATTGAAATTTTGTTGTAAATAGTCACTAAGGGTGTAGCTGAAAGAGCAAAAGCTTTCATCGCTAGAAGAAGCAGTAGATTGGTTGGCAGAAAAATAAGACTCATTGTCTGACATAGATATAAGTAAGTAGGTAGTAGTTGAAATAAATATAATATATATAATAAGTTATACTATTGCTAAAAACAGAGCAACTAACACGTGCATGGCGCTGCACCACCCACCAGCTAACACAAACACTAAAAGCAATAACAAGCATGGTATTCAGCACATAATCAAACACACATTGAGTTCACTTTTTACATACTCTACTGGAAGCAATATTCTTTATCCTTATATTGTTTATTTAATATAAAACTTATTATCAAGAATACCATTTTATCAAGTGACGTTTCAATTAATACCGTTGATAAAATGCATACCCTCATATTAAATAAAAAAAAATAAAATTACAACACCGCGTTCACAAAAATAATGCTTAATTTTTTTACGAGTATAATTATGTACTCTGGCTGAGGTAATTTCTGTTGGGGGTCTCAGTTCTAACCAAACCTAATGCTTGCATGCTGCAAGCGAGCATGCAGCATGCAGCGTGCAAGCAAGCATGCAACATGCAGCATGCAACATGCAGCATGCAACATGCATCATGCAACATGCAGCAGGCATGGTTTCTGTCACGGCTCTGGCGCTGCGGGGCTCCGGCGGTCCCACGCGAGCTTATCGTCACAGATGGTATTCACGCCCACCACCGCAGCTTCGGCTTGCTGGCCGGCACCGGCCAGCCTCAGCCACAACGGCGAGTGCTTTCTTTACTTTTTTTTATTTTCGTTGTAATAAAATACCATGCAAAAATACACCGAAAAACAATATTCGATAGAAAATAATTCTACTGTTTGATAAACAAAAAAATTGTTTAAAAAAATTCATTGAATTGTGTTTCTGTGAAATAGTGAATAGTCTTTGAAACAGTAATATTCGAAATAAAAATACAAGGACCAAATATTATATGAAACATTTTCTGGGAAACGAAATTCTATGAAATTTCTGTCTGCGAAACAAGGGGACACCAGGGGGTACTTTTCGGAACTACTGATCCGATTCCGAAGATTCTGTAACTAACAAGCTACAATATTTCCGAGTATCATAGGAGGGTGTATATGTAATTTAAAACAAGAAATTTGCATATAGTAGACGAACTCACGGGCAGAAGCTAGCTCCAAATAAATAAACAAATTATACTCAATGATTTTTCAAACATAATCTTGACAGCCATCCAATCACCCAAGCTAATATCACCCTTCCATTAATAACAAAGATAAAAGCAGATTAGGGAATGTATCCTCAATAATTTATTATGTGTCAACTTGGAACATAGGTAACCATAAAGGCTTTGAAGATGTTAATTAATCTTGGAATGTGACAGCTTTTTATAATTCTAATGCAAAACATGTGCAATGTAAAGTAATAAATTGTAGTAGGAAACAGGAAGATAATGAAAACATGCACTACGAGTAAAACTATAAGTAAAAATAGCTCGTTGCGTGGTAAAAATCGTCACACAGATGGTTTCCAGGTACACAGAATGTCGTCGTGAGAATATTGAAAACAAAGCTAAAAGAAAAGAGATATGACGACTGAATCTAAAAATGTTAATTAATAATAAGTCACTCACATAATACCCCTACGAGTATATAGAGGGACTCGTGGCTAAGTGATAACAGCCGCACGGGTCAATCAATCAGGTTAAGCTACGCTTGCCGCGGTTGGTACGTGGATGGGTGATCATCTTTACATACCGAGACCCCTCCGTGCCTCAGAAAGCACGTTAAACCATGTTGGTCTCGGCTGTCATTCGCCAATCTTTGACAGTCATTACGGGTCGTCAGAAGGCCGAAGGTCTGACAACCAGTCTTACCAAGAGGTATCGTATTACCCAGTAACTGGGTTGTGGAGGTCAGATAGGCAGTCGATCCGTGTAAAGTATTCAGCTGCATCCAGTTAGACTGAAAGCCCACCCCAACATACTTGGAAAAAGGCTAGTCAGCTTAAAAATGGGCAAAGGGTCAAACCTATAACACTACATGCTCAAATATAAACTCAAAAAAATTATCGATGAGTTTTGCCATAGCATGGTATATGCTACATGGTATACGGTATTTTCTAGGTAAAATTTTATGAAAGAATACATTAAATAACATAACCATAACCTCATAAACACATGTATAAATAAACCTAAAGAATATCTCATTTACTTCACCAAACAAACGAAGTTAAAAATACATTACAACACCATTAAAATCCAATTCACTGTAGATTATCATGGCGGCGACGGAAGAGCCGAGCAATTTTTGTGAGAAATTGTGTTTTTTCGTAATTAATTTTCATGTCAGAATGATGGTTGTGATTATTAAAAGCCATTTTAATAATTTTGTGACGATGTCCCTTGATTTTTCAACCTTTATTTTACAGTCTTTCTTTTTCTTAGTCGAAATAATAAAATTTCTCTTTTGACTTTAATTTCACGGTTTCTGTATTTTTACTTTTTTTTTGTCTGTTCACACGTTCTCGAAAACGGATCTAACGATTTCGATGAAAACTGCAATATAGGGGTTTACGGGGGCGAAAAATCGATCTAGTTAGGTCTCAAATCCGGGAATATTTGTTTTCTCCGTATTTACACCCGATCAGAGCCCGGTTGCCCAAAGTTTATAACAAGATGGCTACCTTAAAATAATGACATGGCAGCATGGAATTAGTAAGTACCTACTATCATGGCAGCATGGAAATAGTTTGTACTATACATGGAATTAGTATGAACTATCCTATACTATTCAATGAGCTTTCTCCATTTTCACCAGAGCAGAGCTCGGTCGACCAAGTACTATATCTACAATACTGCATGGATCAGAGAGGTGAGGTCATATTTAAGGGTGTGGTGCAGACCATCAAACTGAGCAACTGACCAACAGCGTAATCGCGAATAAAATTGTCAGCCGTCCCAGTCCCATACATTTGGTTCGAATAGGTATTGAAGTTTTGTATGGGACAATTGATAATTTTTTCGTGATTACGCTGATGTTCCCATGGAGAAAGTTGTTCAATTTGATGGTCTGTACCACACCCTTAAATATGACCACACATTTCTGATACTTGATGACTTAATGTATGCCGTATTAATATCATAAATACGAAAATAACTGTGTCTGTCACGTTTTCACGTCTTAACGGCTGAACGGATTTCGATGAAATTTGGTACACAGGTAGACCTTGACCTGAATTAGGACATAATTATGGCAATTTGTATCCCAGGTAGTGCCAACGTTCCCGTGAAATGATTTCCGACATCCTGGCAGGTGCAGACGTAGGTAAAGGTACTCTAAAACTGCTAACGTCTAGATATATCAGCAATATTTCAAAAGTTATCTACCATAATAAGCAATATCCCACAAAAAGATAATACAATAATAGTGGGATAATATCCCACTATTGTTGTTAAAACATTATTTTCACTTTTTCATTTTGTTATTTGTATTTTGTGTTGCACGAACTGTGTCTAAATAAATGTTATCATTTCTTTCTATCTTTCTTTCTTTCTTTTTTCTTTCTTTTTTCTTTCTTTCTTTCTTTATTGCTAGATAAAGGTCATAAAAGCTAAACAGCCGGCCAGATGATTGTCCGAAACCGCTTTCCTTTTTGAAAAATGGTGCGGATGGAAAAGAATGCTATTGTAAAAATACTTTTCTTGCTTGCACAATGTCCTAATACAACCAAACTCAAGGACACAGTACATCTAACAAAAAAAATATCATAGCAATCATGTTTGAAGCGAAATTTTATTAAACCGCGACTCTAAGGATCTAGACTATTAAACTCCCGCAGCGTAAAGGCATCGTAACACAAAATGGTTTCAAAGAAAAGCGCTCGCTTTGGCCCAAACTATATTGTGGCTCTGATTACTTTCACTGATGCTTTGAAATGACAGGACATATTGGATCCAAAGTTCTAGCCATAGGATACAACTATTCCAGCTATATTTTTGGATTTTCAAAGTAATTTGGTGTTCGTGTTAAGCAAGGTATTGTTGGTAAAACACTTTAAGTTTCTCTGAGTTTATTTTTTGTTACAACTTTTACTTGAATAGTTCAGCTGTAAAAAATATTACATCTTCAACATCATAAAGATTCTTAAATCCAAGATTTGCATGGATATTAAAAAACGTGCTACTAATTAAAAAAAATACTAACCTAAAAAAGAAGTCACTTCCTCGTTTTCACTAACACTAAACGACACTTATAGTAATGCCTAAATAAAATGCAACATTGCAATATTATTTAACATTTATGTGTCACCTAGTAGATATAGTGAAACCGTGGGGCTAAATTTAAAATATTTTATTTAACATAAACCTACATGGGCAATTATGAAACGTCAGAAGCACGACTCCAATTGGTCGTTTCCTATAGAGAAGAGCTGGCAAGAAACTCCATGGTTACTCTTATAAAAATAATTGACTTTTACAATGTTATCAAATTATACCGTTAATAGGTGATAGAGGATAGTGTAGGCCTGTCAACAAGTACTAGGTACTTAATAATAAAACAGGAAATGATCAAGATATCGAAGCATCAATGTGTCTACATTAAATAGTTTCAAAGACTATTGTCTCAATCTCTACCATAACTTCATAAGTCATAACTCATTTATTTCATAACAAAATCCATTGTATTGAAAATATTACAGGGATAAGAAATAAAATAATAACAATTATAAAAACATTATATTACGCATTTAAAATGTATCAATATCACTTATATATAATTTTATGTCAATAATTCATTTATTTAATAACAAAATCCATTGTGTTTAAAATATTACAGGAATAATAAATAAAACAATAACAATTATAAAAACATTATATTACTCATTTAAAATGTTTCAATATCACTTAAAGATAATTTTATGTCAATAATTCAGTACCAATAATTTAAATAATCACCAACATTGCATTTAAGTTTAAAATACATATCCAGTATTAAAAAATAAAAAACATTTTATTTTTTAATACTGGATATGAATTTTAAATTTGTCGTTTGTCATCTAGGAACTCATCGAAACTGTAATAGCCCTTCCTCAGTAATTCTTCTGTAGTAGTTCTTTAATTTGTTTTTAAATAAGTTTATGCTGTTTTTGCTTTTTAATTCTATCGACAACTTGTTGTGTAAAAGACCGATTGAACTCTGGGACTGTGATGAACCACGTTCAATTCTGTTGGATTGTCGAAGGTAAGTCTTTCCTACGAGTACTATTTCTAGCTTATCTTTACATCCGACCCCCATATCAATACTTACTTTAAACTTTTCCACTATCGTCAAGAGATTCTCCGAAAATAACTGACACAATTACTAGAAAGTTCACAAACAAATTACTTGCGAAGGCGTCGATATAATTGACGATACATCACTCCAATCTAACCTACTATAATTACAGCTAGAACTTTTGTAATTCAATCCTGTAACTACTACCAACTACATTATTTACTTCGACGATGTCTATAAATAATTGCCTAACTAGTGTTCGAGACGAAAACAACAGTGTTATGTGATAAATCATGTATCTAGCAGATTTATATCCATACTTTCGATACTAATATTATATATGCGAAAGTAAGACTGTCTGTCTGTTACCTTTTTTCGCCTAAACCGCTGGACCGATCGTTATGAAATTTGACAGATAGGTAAGTAAACAGGGACCCGGAGAAGTACCTGCTACAAATTATTAAAATAATAATAATTATTTTTAAATATATTTATTATTATATTTAATTGTTGGTTTGGAAAAAAATTGAAAAAAAAAAAAATTGTACTACATTATTTTTTTATTGTTCTTATCTCTTTTAGATTTTTATAAAAATATTTAAAAAATAAAGGAAAAAATAATATTTAAATAATTGTAATATTAGGCCCTTAATAACTTTCAGGGACACTAAAACCCTATAGGCGTTATAACAATAAAACTTCTATTGTTTCTCGTTCAGTGTCCTTGAATGCGTTAAATTAGAGGTTTCGACCTGAACTAGAAATAAACCTATTATAAAGTTAGGTGAAGTGGGCTTGAAGTAAGCTGTCATTCCATCTAATGCTAGAGATTTACAGCTCACTTCAAGCTCACTTCACGCTTTTTTTTTCCGTGAGGTTATCCTCATGGATGCCCCCCGTCTTGGGAGAATGGAGGGTTATTTCGGTCTCCTACCGACTAAAACCCCACTGTTCCTATTACTACCATGGGTCGGGGGCCCGGGAGATACTTGCACCCCCGGCTGGTATCAGCCCGTCATGCCTAGCGGGCCCCATCACCCAGTGCGGCCGATCCCACGACCGCATGTCCCCCCATAAAGGCTCGCTTGGAACACTGCGTGCCTCTTTAAGTTCACTTCACCTAAGTTTTCACGATGAGATTTTGGTCTCATCCAAATCGCTTTTTAAGTTACAGACGATGACGCAGGCAACTGCTAGTCTAGTATATGTATGATGAAGTGGGCATAAGGTTGAGTTATGGCGAATTTGACCTTTTCCAAGCATTGTTTGCTTACTGGATCGGGCAGTGTCCAGGGACGGGTGACTTATTTCAAAAGGTTTCTGTTATATTGTAGGTAAACGATGTTGTTGTAGGTATTACATTATTCATTTAATTAAGTCACGTTGTATTTTCGTTGCTTATTAATGTTTTGTATGGTCAGTTAGGAAACACCAAACTCATCTAGTTATAAAACATAATTGACATGTAAATGTGTTTTTTTTAACCAATTATATAGAAATAAATATCATTTAACATCATTTGTTGTTGCAAAAAGCTCCTAGAAGTTCTTGTTTATAAAAGCTATTTGAGAGAGAGTTTCTGAAATGTCAAAAATATTTTTATTTTCAAAAGTTACACTTAATACTATTCGATATTATTAGGTGTATTTATAATATTCTAACAAACTTCTACGAAAGACTTACCATTCTTTATGAATAAAATATTATGTAGGTAGGATAGATTAAGAGTAGGTACTCTACCTACATACTCTCAATTTAGTCCTATTCAATAAGCTCATTGCAGTGGTAGCCCAGTGGTACCTATCGGCCTCGACATACGAGTTATAGTTCGTAGGTTCGAACCTAATTCGAACCTACGACCTATAACTCGAGTTGTAGGTCGTGGGTTCGAACCCAGGCAGGTGCTTTACTAACATCGTGCGGATACCGGACAACAAATTTCCAAGAACCAAAAATTCGAACACATGACATCTACCAATCCGCACTGGGCCCGCGTGGTGGATTACGGCCCACTCTCGCTCACCGAGAGCCTCCTCTCGTTGAGCGAGAGTGTTCCTGTAGTGGGAATATTATAGGCTGATTATGCAATAAGCTCATTAACATTTTCTAATATGTGTATTTCTAAAATAAGATATACAAAGACCCGGTTAATTGCATTTCGAATATTATTAGGCGCGGCTAAAATTAAATCCAGGCACTTCAAATAATTATGCTCTATTATTTCTTGTGTTACACTATTATGATAGCACTTATCCATAATTATGATAATATTATAGGCCCGAGATCAACTGTAACTCCTGCTAAACTATTATTAAACAATGTTATTTCAGCCTTACCATGTAACATATTATGAGTATCAAAGGTCCCCGTAATTTGCAAAGTTCACTTGTGTCACTTCATACATGTATACTTTGTCGCTAAACTGAGTCACGATTGTACCAACCATATCGTATGAACAATAAAATATCAACAGTATCAACAATTTATCGCCAAACAAGCCTGATCTGCTTAAATTAAATCTTATTGACAGTGGTATCTATTGCTTTCGAGCATTTATCCGCTAAGCAACCATACATGTGCATAAGTGCTCATACACACGAGCGGCACGTGTCAGCGGCAAAAGCAAGCTGAAGTCATAGACGTATAAGGTGGCTGCCGTTGTCGAATATGCGCGTGTGGCAGCTGCAGTGCATATGAGCACTAATGCCATCTTCTTTATAAAACGCATCTGTTTTTTAAACGCAGTTATCCAATATGCGTTTTCAGCACTGTTTGAAGAGTTTACGGGCACATAGCAATATTCTGTGTTTACCTATGGGCTATCCATTACAGACAACGCGACAATAAGTCACGTGTAGAGATATCAAATAAATTACCTCCTTTTCGCATTTCCCTTCCTCTTTGACACTCAAAGTGTTACATGTGACCGAAAAAAGGGCAATTGTGTTTAGCACGTCCCGCACCCAAAAGTGCGAAATAATGTTAGTCACTTCCTCGGAATTGCGTAAAAACTTCGTGAAAGGACAGTCCCAAACCACAACGACGTGCTTCTTCCGTCCTGGTCGGAACCACTCCGACAAACGGCAGATGAAAGATAGAAGGTGAATTACATTCGCAAAGTTGCGGACTTTCTTTAAAAAAGCTGTAAAGATCTCATCATGAAAACTTAGGTGAAGTGAGCTGTCATTCCATATTGACACTATTGACAGCTCCCGTCAAGCTTTGACAGCTCACGTCAAGCTCACTTCACCTAAGTCTTCAGGGTGAGATTTTTACAGAATAGCACTACTGAACTCCTATCGATTTAACGTTTGAACTTTCTTTCCTTATCTTAAATTATTTACAGTAAAATGTTTAGAAAATTGAGGAACTTTTCTGAATCCTAGCTTCCTTGCAGTAGATGGAGCCCATTAAAAGTCAGGCATCATATCCTATTTCGCAGAATGAATATCCGATTATTCTCAAACATTACTAGGTATATATTTTTCAAAACCTTATGTTTCAAAGCTCTCATGGAAACCACCAGGGAAAGGTGGACTGCTAGGTATGCCAGAAAAGAAACCACACAGTGGTCGGCTTCCGCATATAAGGAGGGCTCCAACCGATCTATTTTGTAATATCTCACCATAAGAGAGCTAACACACTGGGACGCCATAGCGACGTCACCGGCTACACATCCAAAAAATTCGTATTGAAATGTATGACAGTTAACTCACTTGGCTACTGTCTGGCGACGTCGCCAATTTGGAAGCGTAGCCACGACCGGCCGGCCCCTACGTGCAGACTGGATACTCTGGCGACCTAGCGACGCGTAGCCAAGTCACCAGTATTTTGTATACAAGTAAATTACGCCTCCCTCACTCAATGGCTAACTGATCGCGTGTGTTTGTGTTTGTGTTTGGCTACTTATTTGGCAACCTCATTTGGCTACGGTAGGTAGCCATGGCTACGTAGCCAGCGACGACTACATGGCGTCCCAGTGTGTTAGAGCCCCAAAACTTCAGTGAAGTGAGCTTGCAGTGAGCTGTCAACACTATGACAAGTCACTTCACCTAAGCAGAGATTTTTACAGAATAGACTGGCTGAACCTTCAGTGTAATGCACTCAATTACTTAAACAATTCTAACCTTCTACACATTTTCTTACTTACTAAGAACTCTTGATTCCAAGCCTCATTTACTTAGAAACTAACCGTAACGAAAGAGACATGCAGTCGTATAGAAAGCGCTTTAAAGCGATGCTTGCTATGGGATAGCTTGAAGTGCATAGAATTAACGATATCTTTGATTAGCGTAGTATGAAGTTGTGAAGAGCTTTTTTGTGGTTTTATATATTATGTAAGTGGTTCATTAATTTAAACTGTAGATAAGTTTATGTGATAGTTGTGCTCACATAGAGATGAACCAAAAGCCTATGATATGAGTACTATGTGGAAAAAAAGTAAATAACTATCAAATCACCATTAAAACGCCTTGACTTCACGTTTGGTATACGCATTTCAAAGAAAAAATGAATATGAAAATCACTACACTATTTTCATATAATAATCTACAGTTACAAAAACCAATATAAATTCAAAGCATCGTGTAACAGTACCCTTTAGATCCGAAATAGCTCGACGACGGCAAATGGGAATTTATTTTCATAGTTCATTGTATTGCGAATCGTCACCGGGTCACGGGTCAGTTCCTTTTATTAAGGTACCTAACCTACAATTCGCAGTCCCATACGGTTCGTATTTAATTAAAAGATATATTTGAAGGTAGATTGGTACTATTAGTAAGACATGGAAACGAGGCATTGATTGATTAAGGGTACGCTAGTCGGTCTTCCATACAAACGTAGTATGGTGATTACTCGTCTGTTTAACGGTGTACGTTCAAAACTAAAAATTATGTCTTGTCATTTTTAGCCCTGTATGGAAGCAGAATTGTAAAAACAGAATGGTTTGGAAGTTATGAGCGTCGAAACTTCCATTTTTCAACACTAATTTTAACTCGTCTTTGGGCGTAAATAACTAACTTATTTTGATAACTACTACTACTACTTATTCAAATAAATGGCACAATAGAAACTGAACAGGGATAGATAATATAATTTATTCAAAAGTCTAAATAATTTTATTTTGAGTAAATACATTCAGTAGTTTTTCCATAATATCTATACACTCAAAGGTCTGTTCATGAAATTTCACGCACTCGTTTCCGATATAAATCGTCGTCCATTTCACAAAATAAATTAATAACTACTAAATAAATAAATAATTAGACTAATTAGCATGCATTTTAGTCACGCCCACCAACGAGTTCGAGCCGTCGACTAGTGCACCCTTAAAGGATTTTTATTGATTGAGTTTAGTTTGCTTTGTGTTTCACTAGCTATTATTATTATTATTAAAAGCCTGTGATGTCACGTGCTCTCTTTCCACTTCTGTCTATTTAAATCTGCTAAGGACCAGTTTTTGTTGAAGGAGTCCAGCGGGGTAATTGCGTAACAGACTAACAATGGTAATGCCTGTCTTCTTGACAATTCAACAACATTAATTGCGTGATTTAGCATTGGTTTAGCGTATCGTTGCAAATCCGACGGTCCGTGTGGTATCATCAGCCTATAATGTTACCACTGTGGGGACATGGGACACAGGCCTCCTCTCTGAGAAAGGGAGTGGGCCGTAATCCACCACGTGGGCCCAGTGTGGGTTGGTAGATGTCACATGTCTTCGAATTTTTGGTTCTAGGACATGCCGGTTTAATCAAAATGTTTTCCTTCACCGTTTTGAGAGCAGAGGTGACGAAATAATTTACACAAAGTAAAGCGCCTGTCAGGGCTCGAACCTACGACCTGCAACTCGTAAATCGCGGCGGTTATAATACCACTGGGTTACCACTGCTCAATCGTAGATGTTTTGAAAATACAACAAGATCCATACAAAAATAAAACAGTGCGGGAATTCCCGAGCAAAATAAATAAAAATCCATGATTTTCATTTTGCTGCATGACCCATTAAATCATCCTTTTCTAAACAAAAACAAAACAAATATATCTTACCTACAAATTACATGTTTGTTTACAAACTAAACTTATCAAGAAGACTTGGAAGACTTAACAGAACACCGGTTTTAATTAAGAGTAACCTTTCATTGTCCGTAACGTGTGTTTGTTTACGTGTGAAGGAAATCACGGAGCGTTTACGACCCGTTTATTACGGAATCCGGAGTTACGTAAATATTTGTCATGCGTACCTAAACGTGTAGTAGGGGCATTAAAGGAGTTCGTAGATTCTAGTAGCGATAAGCATCCTTGATATAATGTTGTATAATAACGACGGTACGATTTTTACTTATTGATTTACTAGCTTCTGCCCGAGATTTCACCCGCGTGAAATTTCGGCCCCCTACCCACCGTCGCAAACCCATCGCCCGCCCGCGCTACAACTTCGTCTTCGCGTAGCGTTCTTTCTGACTCTTTTTCTTTTTGCTCGGCTTCCAAGGGTTGTAGCGTGATGTTTCATAGCCTATAACCTTTCTCAGGAATTGGGTTATCCAATGCAAAAAGAATTTTTCAAATTCGACTGGTTGTTCCGGAGATTACCCTCTACATACACACACAATTTTACCTCTTTTTATTATAAGTATAGATAAATATAAGGTTCCATTAAAATAGATGGACAAACTTTTAGAAATCATTCAGACCACCAAAATAAGGACAATGGTAAAAAAAATGTAAAAAAACGCATTAGATACTTACAAGAAAAATAAAACAGCTAACGAAAATACAATAAAAATGTTGGTTACCCAATGCCATTTATTATTATAGGTCAAAATAAAATCACTTTAATCAGTGTTTTTTTTTTTTATTGGATATTTTTGGTTAGACGTACGCTGTGTTAAGATTTGTCCATCTATTTTAATGGGACCTTGTAAATACAAGGTCCCATTAAAATTGATTTTGAAGACGAGGTGGATGCAAAGAAAATAGCAAAACTTGAAGCCAAAATGGAAAAGAAGAAAGCAAGGGAAGCAGAGGAACAGCTGAGAGAGAATTAAAAAAAAGGTGAGGAGTTTGAACAAGAGAGAAAAAAGATTGGAGAGAAACAAAATGCGGTTGTAAAGATAAAAATGTACTAGAATAAAAGCTGATATAAATTATATAAAAGGTGTTTATTTCTGCCAACCCATCTAATTCCTCCATCCTACTGCTTATCCTTACATATTCGTTTTCGTTCGAAAAGAAAATTGAATGCCGCACTTCTATAAGATTTACTATAACTTGTCTATGCAAGTCGTTGATGCTTGTCAACCTTGTTTGGCAAGAATCAAATACTAAATGAACGCTTATTGAAACTCTAAAGAAAATGTCTAGCGCCTACAATAACCAAAAACTCGCTGCAGGAGACATAACGATGACATTAAAAATTAACATTCAAATGCCTCTTCATTCTTTGATTCTTCTTCTTAGCGTGTAAAATGTATGGCAAAAATAACACACAAAATAATATTTTTTGAATTTGTTTGCTCAAAAATACAGCAACGTGCATAACGTTTGCTGTCGCAGCTTTTAAAATCGTCACGTGTTCAGGTGAGAATGACGTCGCATACGCACCGGAAATCGAAGCGTCCATGAACCCCGACTAGGGAACGAGTCGGCCTAAGTTGATTAAACATATACATCAGTTTTTTTAACATCTATTCTTACTAAAGTCTTACTAGTAAAAACTTTCATTTTTATTTTGAGTTGTCTTTTTTTTTAAGTTCCACCAAACAATCTCAAAATATTCCATGCCCTCTGGACAAAAAAGTCACGTGAAATAAAACTCCAAATAAAGACTATATTTTATTTAGCTTCGAAAAAGCTCCTCATTATTCTACCCACATAGATATTACGCAGTACGCAATAAAAGTAGAAAAAAAAATTGAAGTAGATATATTAAATTATTTTATTATGTAGTTATTCAAAGAATGTATTGAAGAAGCCAAGTTCTGAATTTCTAATGATTAAAGAAAAAATATTTTGCCAATACCACATCTTTTCCACTGTAAACACTGCCATAAAATAAAATATTAACAGGAATTACATAGTACCTATATCCAGTTTGCGGGGCTCGTGGCTAAATGTGTGTGGATAACAGCCACACGGGTCAATAGAAGATTAGGCTACGCGTGCTTCGTAATTACATACGAAGACTCCTCCGTACCTCGGAAAGAAGCCGTTGATCCCGGCTGTCATTCGTACATCTTTGACAGTCGTTACGGATCATCAGAAGCCCGAAAGTCTGACAACCAGTCTTACCAAGGGGTATCGTGCTACCCAGTAACTGTACTGGGCACCCCTTGGTGCGACTGCCTATCTGATCTCTACAACCCAATGGTTGTGGAGATCCGCTGCATCCGCGAGACGAAAGCCGGGAAATGGTTAGGTAGATAAAAAAATTACATGAACTATTCAATTTATCTTTTCACATGGACATAGGGGACATCGATTCTAATTTTTTTCATTCTTTCATCAAAAGTTGAAAAAAACCATAACAAACCCAAGCAAAATATTGTAAAGCAAAATTACAATATCGGAAGTTGTTCAATAAAATGCAAATCCCCGAACATAAAGGTACATATAACACATGAATAAAGATGGCAAAGACACTGATACGTTCTGTCCTGAATTATTCAATATTGGAGCATATCAAAGCTCGCCCCTATTTTGTTACGAAATATATAATATTGTTGATATTTTCCTGTATTTTTTTATGAAAAGATTTTGTTATTTTAGTATCAACACAGTTATTCTATTTACTGTTTTGACACAAAAATAACAAAAACTTGTTATATTTTGTATAGTGTATATTATAGTATACACTTCACTCAACAGATCAGCTGAAAAGATTGAAGGCTCAAATGAATAAATAATAAATAAAATTAAAATAAAAAAACCGTTTATTATCCCTTAACTACAAAAAATAAAGTTCTTAATAAATTAAGAGATATTAATTATTTAATTAATTAAGGACCGACGTATAAAGGCCTTCTCCAGTAATTTACAGTTTCTTTCTGTTTTAGACCAAGACCCACCTAACTGTTCGTGAAATAAATACAACACACTTTATTTATCGAGTAAGTAATAGTAGCAAACCACAAGTTACAAATTCAAAGTCATTTATTCACCCTTAACCACTTCCTAGTTCAAGCTGGGAAGACGTAGCAAAAAAAACGCCCTACCAACACGTCTGTATCGATAGGTAAGTACTAAGAACTTCATCTATACATGGTAAGGACTATTTCTGCTTGCAGCGCTCGGCGACTATAGAACCGGGGCGGTAACAGATGGTCATCGTGTTCACGGGATTTTGTTTTCAAACTGCTTAGATATGAAGTTATTCCATAGTACGTACAAAAAAGCAGGTACAGTCAGGGAAAATCTACATCTACTTATACGTAAATAAAATAGTAACGAAGTCAAAACTGTACCAGGTGTGGGTGGGAACGAGTCTGATGCCGAAAATATAGTTTTTAGAATTTTTGTCCTTTTGTCTGGATGCATGTTCCTGATTGGCGCAGAAATGGCTGAACGGATTTGGACGAAATTTGGCACACACATAGTTTATAACCTGGATTAACACATAAAATAAAAATATCCATTATTCCTCTACTTACAATTTAGAACTTATGTGTAATAACAGGTTTAAATACTTCTAAAACAAATCCTTTCTTCTCAATAAATTGCTTCCTTCTTTTCCTTTCTTTTACTAGCATTTGCCATCGCTATTCGTAGCAGTCGCCTCTCCGACCTAGGCCTCCCCTAAATTGCACCACACGCTTCTACCGCGCGCCTTTTGCTTCCAGTCCAGTCCACAACGTTGGGTAAATATGTCTCGCCATCTCTTTCTTTGCCTCCCTTGCTTTCTTTTACCTTCTAATGGGATCCATTCTGTTACCCTCTTTGTCCGTATAGTACTTTTCAGTCTACACAAATGTCCTGCCCAATTCCACTTCAGTAATCTAATTATTTGCTTTACATCCGTTAATTTTGATTTTCTCCTTATTATTTAGTTTTTTACTTTGTCCGATTTGTTTGTATAAAGCATGCTTCTTTCCATTTTCCTCTGGAATATGGCAATCTTCTTCTCGTCTTCTTTCCTGAACGACCACGTTTGGCATACGTACGTAAGGCACGGTAGTATCGCTGTTTCATATACCTTATTTTTAATGTTTAAGCTAATGTCTTTGTTCTTCATTATTTATTTTAGCCCCTAGTACTTTTTCCAAGCTAAAGCTATTCTTCTTTGGGTTTATTTTTCAGTGCACTGCCCAAGGTAGATATACTCATTAACGTACTCTATTTTTGTGTTCTCTATTATGACGTCATGGTTCTCTGCATTTGTTATTATTTTTGACTTTCTCGGACTTTCTTGCTTTCTGTCGCCAATTCGCTTACCATTGATTTCAAATTCTATTGCAGTTTTAGCAAATACATTCGCGAAACAGAGATAACTTAGAAACTTACCATCTACCCTAATGCCCTGGTTGTCCCACTCTAGGTATCTAAAAACTGACTCGAGAACCGCCGAAAACAATTTTGGTGATAACGGATCCTTTTGAACTTTAACCCCGGTAGCACACCTCCACTGCAAAACTATAGTTAGTAGCGAAACAGCAGTAGTTAAATTCAAAAGACTCGCGTCATTTTCCGCTACTCGCATCGTGGGATATTTTAGCTAGTTGTTAAGTAAACGTCAATTTGCCGTGTTGTAACCATTTCATACAACTGTCAAAGAATTAAAGTTGTGATTTGAAAAACAAATAAAAACACAAATTTTTTACATAACATTCCATAAAACTCTACAAACAAATACTTCATTTATTATACGCTATAGCATTTCAAAACTATCCAAATCATGTCCTTTGATTTGAACAACGAGTGTCTGAAATTAGTATTCGAGAGCAGACGCTCTCGTGACACGGGACTACGTGTTACGGTCTGACCACTAGTCTGTAGGTATGTTTCTACGATATTAAAGGCTCCCGCAGACAGGCGCGACATAATTCTGGTGGAACAAACAAAACATTTCAATGAAAACTTCACGGTAATTGTTCTACCAGTGTGTCGCGTCGCGCCTCTTTGCGGGATCAACTTTACTCTTTAGATATTTATTGAAACGTAACGATGTTTCAAGGTTTTTGAAATTATTGGTGGCAGATCATTTCGATCCAAAAGTTTGAGGCAAAACATGTACCTACTCGTTTCGTTGGGTTTTTAACTTGAACTCATAGACATGATCTTTTTTTTGTTACTTTTTTAATGCCCTTTTTTTATTGTTTGTATTTCCTGTGCTTGTCCTAAATAAAATATTTCCTTTCTTTCCTTATTTCTATTTGCAGCTGGTTTTTTAAAACGTGACGCTAATTTATTTCCTCTATGGGTAAAACTGGCAATACAAGCTGTTCTAGTGCTCATATAATATACAACAACAACAACAGCTCTTTCATAGACAATTCACCAATTTAAAATTTTCATAAAACGAACTCCAGAGAGATAAAAGTCGGAAGTATACTCGAACGAGATCACTTCAATACATCGCCAAATTGCTTGCAGTGACATCCACTCCAAAACGTCTGAGACCTCCCAGAAAACCGATGTAATTGAAATGCCGCCACTTCACATGTGCAAAGAGCGCAAAATACACTAAATTGTCAATTTTCTGTTTCAATAGCACCAATTTAGATAAGATCTGTCCTTTCATACAATTTTGTGTTGCTCTGATTGATATTGAATTTTGTACTGGAAATTAATGTCATGGGACCTCAAAGAAAATTATGAGTGTGTGATCAAAGTGACTATATTTACTAGCATTGTACATAAGTATTCTAAACACATGTTTGACATACGTAACGTCTTTAATACAATTCTGAGAACCATTATTAACAATTACATTACTCTGGACTGATTTAGCCCCGATTGTAGTGATCCCGAGAAATAGGTTGTTTTTATAAACAAGATATATTTCATTGTTGCTTTGAGAAGCAGATGCAACAGGAACTTTGATCCCGAGTAGGGTATATAGGTAATATCTCAGCAGCAATACGATATATTCAAAATAGTCTGGCCCCCTTTTGGTCAGATTTTAATATACCTCAACAGTCCACGCATACCCTTTTGGATTATAAAGGATGCCTTTGCATCAGATGTTGGTTGACGTCATGTTGACGCCGCGTAGTCGATGCGCTAATGTTGCGTAGTCATGATTGTATCGAAATAACGCTGCGCATGCTTTCAACGAACGTCTTTTCGGGGCTAAAGGTGTAATTTTATTTATTTATTATCTTTTATTAACACGGTTAAATAATAATACCATTTATTTCAGGCGACAGTGGCCCATAGAAAAATACCTTAACCTAAACATACAAATTTTAATATAAACAAAAACTTGTGTTAATAAATAGGCTTAGACTATGTTAGTAGCACTTCATTTTGCACTAGCTTGACTTTGTGCTGTCCTGTGGAACTTGTCTTGTTGTTAAAGGACAATTACATTAATTAAAGACAGAGACATACACCTACACATTAAAGAAAATATAAAATTGTAAAGTTGAGGTTGAAACATCAAATAAATAACAACACCTTCATGTATCCCTCTCAGAGTACTTCTGATATGCCAATAAAATCTTAATCCGCAAACAGATAATTTGTGGGATCAGAATCCAAGAGACCATTTAGTGCGTCCTGAGTTCAAGGTACTGGAGACTCGAGCACGTGCAACAGTGTGTCATAGAGGCACAGCAAACAGCCTGTGCTTTCTGCCGCGGCAGTAATTGTCTTGGACAAAGAAGCGTACCAGCACAACATACAGATCAGGCGCGTCAATAGTGCCACGGAGCGTCTTGCAAGCTTTGGTGAGCTGATCTCGTACTCGCCTTACCTCTTGTGAGTGACATCCGCCAGAAATTGAGTCGGTTCTAAGTCGAGAGTTCAAATATAAATACTATTTAGTGACAAGAGAGAATATTTTACGTATCTTAGGAAGATACGTAAAATATTCTCTCTTGCTCTCTCTATTCTCCATCACAGGGGAACTAAGTGAGTAATCCAATCAAATACTTTGTACCCTTTTTGTTGAAAAGTTCTTTTACAGAACGAAATTCTCATCAGCATTTGAAAAATTAAATTATATTCAACTTTTCATGTTGTAATTGAGTTTTTAGACGATATTTTATACAATATTTATCGCCAGTTTAATAACAGTCCCCAGAGAGATCAAATGGGGAACGTTCTCACAGTTCCCTAATGTGGTATTGGGTCCCGATATATGAGTGTATTGAAATTGTGGCTATCATATTATATTAAGTCGTAATCAGCCACTGGTGAACATGGTCTACCTATCGACAATATTGGATATTGCGTAATACTCGTAGCGGCAGCCTGAAAGTGATTGTTGGCAGACCGGACTGCCCCATCCAAAGGCATTGGGTGGAGGTAGCTATAGGTAGCTATAAGTAAATAATTTATAAAGAACTAATCATACTAACATAGCACGTAAGAATAAAATCGTACACTAACACACTAACAATTTATGGACTATTTATGGTCTGAAATATAGAATTTTTATTTATTTTTATTTTATTGGAGACTTGTTTTAATAACTTAGGTATGCCTTGACCGAAGAATTGGAAAAAATAGGTATATTATGTTATGTGTCTACCTCGTTGGTTTAGCGGCAAGCGCTACTGCTGAGCATGTGGTCCAGGGTTCAATTCCCAGGTCGGGCAAAGTGTTATCGGGTTTTTCTATCTGAAATTTCCCAGTAGCAGCCCGGAGTCTGGATTAGTGCCCGGTTGGTGGCAATAGGCTCGCCCCTTATTACATAGGACTTAAACATAACGGGCGAAATGTGGGTGTACTATTAGGTACACCTCTGCCTTACCCTTCGGGGAAACAAGTCGTGATGTTATGTTATTATGTGAATGTCAGGAATCAATTTTCAACATTATTTAATGGAGCAACCCAATTCAATTCTTTGTCAAGAGTCGCACAGACTTTCATAGAAAATAAAAAATCACACTAACTAATGCAATAGTACAATCATAAAACAGAGCCAAGAGATTTAAAATCAATAATTATCTACAACTGTATAAAATCTAAATTCAACTGCATTAACAAATGCAATGACATCAAGTCTTCCACTAGAAAAATAATGCTTCAATACCATGAAAGAAGATAAATCAAGTTTGTCCGAACAATCGACAGAACTCATGTTGTCTCAGACAAAAGTTTAAATTGAAGAATTGAATACTGTGGGAAGTTGGACATGTCACTGTAAACTGAACGGTTCGATAAACTTTCCATTCATTCATTTAGATAAATGCTTTTTTATTTGG
This sequence comes from Xanthia icteritia, assembly GCA_949128155.2. Taxonomy (NCBI): domain Eukaryota; kingdom Metazoa; phylum Arthropoda; class Insecta; order Lepidoptera; family Noctuidae; genus Xanthia; species Xanthia icteritia. Next base: position 6,183,454 of record OX421935.2, on the reverse strand, counting down.
AAATGTAGGATAGAGTTGTGAACATTCTGACTTGTTGATCAGTAACCTAATTACGTAATGCACGATCAATCGGAATTTGTTTTGAAACATGCTTCATAAGTTCGAAAAAAAAATCTGCTCAACAACGTAAATAACGAAATGAATGTTGTTGAATTGTCAAAATGAAAAAAATATGTCAGAATCGTTTACGAATTAGATAGCTGGTTAATTGCTGATAGCTGGGGTTGCGTAATTAGATAGCTGGTTAATTTCAAGATGTTATGTACATTTTAAATATACAGTTTATTCAAATTCATTGTTTTTATTCAGATTTTTATCTTAATTTTTAACAAAAAGATTCATTAAGAGGGTCGGCAGAGGGTTATTAAAAAACTGCGATTGTTGAACTAGGTATATAAATTATGATTACCTACTGGCTTCTGCGCACGACCTCGTTCGAGTGAAATTTCTTGGTTTAACATAAATATACTGGTGCCCTGAAACAGTGAGGCGGGGTCGCGGCAGACCACGTAGGAGATGGCGGGACAAGCTGGATTCAAGTTCCGTTAAAACTGGAACTTTTTTCGGTTTTTGAGTTTATTCATATATATCATTAGTGTAGATGACACTCGATAATACTGTTACTAGCTTCTATAGCTATAAGAGAAAAAAAAAACTGAATCGGTGCAGTAGTTCCGAAGATTATAATACTTATTAGTGTAGATTGTGCTATGGAGGAGCTCGTGGCTAAGTAATAACAGCCGCACGGTCGATCCATCAGTTTAAGCTACGCTTGCCGGGGTTGGTCCGTGGATGGGTGACCATCTTTACAATCCGAGACTCTTCGTGTCTCGGAAAGCACGTTAAAGGTATCATTCCGTACCTGACCGCAGGCGACTACTGTAGGCGACTTGTCGCCGCGACACGACTGGTTTCTATGAATTCCTATGAAATACCTTCCATAGCTAACGACACGTCGTTGGCAACTACTGGTGAGTGACAAGCGACACGTGCAGCCCGACCGCAGACCAGTAGTGCTGCCAACGCTCGAGCGATAACACGTTTTTTTATCTTCTATCTACCGGCTGGAATACGGGCTGCTGCCGCCTGCGGTCGGGCTCGGAATTATGACTGCACCGACATGACGCCGCGACGTGTCGCCGCGACTAGACGCCATGACATGACGCGTGCAGTTGCTACCTGTGGTCGGGTATGGTATGGTACCTTTAGCCGTTAGTCCCGGCTGTCATTCGAGGATCTTTGACAGTCGTTACGGATCGTCAGAAGCCCGAAAGTCTGACAACCAGTCTTACTAAGGGGTGTTGAATTACCCAGTTATTGGTTTGTGGTGGTCAGATAGGCAGTCGCTCCATGTAAAATGCTGGTATTCAGCTGCATCCGGTTAGACTGGAAGCCGACCCCAACATAGTTGGGAAAAGGCTAGGCAGATTTATTGAGTGTAGATTGTGCTATGCTAAGCTATGGATTATATTCAGATGTTTTATCACGTCGCGTCAACCACATTCATTTACAAACTACAAATTCTATAGTTTGCATTTTGTCACCATTACCACGAATAAACGGCAATAAAAACACGGAAACAAAAATAAAATAAAGATAGTTTCCATAATTCCAGTAACCTAATTCTTCAGCTGGTATTTTTGTGTAATCAGAATGTAAGAATTTTTTATATTCACGAAGAAAGCCCATCGATTCGCCAAGTCACGTTTTCCTAAATATTTTCGCTTTTGTTTTAGTTTCTGTCTGTTTGTTATCTATAGATGAGACAAGGATTGATTGGTTGGTATTTTAATTTGGAAAGCGCATGTTTTCATCGTCTTTTGTTTTGCTAATGCTGCGGCCGCATCTGAGCCTATCGTGACAAAGCAATGCGTGCCGAAGCTTCGTATGTTTTGCTTGCTAAAAAGTTATCGCGCTAATGCGGTGGTCATATTACCGGCTTCGCCACGTTAATTATGTTCACTTATGCCATCCCGGCGATAAGTGCTACGTAGCCCGAACTATCGCCACGATAACCGATAATGGTTGGTCACATCTGCGTGTATCGTATCACTGTGCGAAGCTTCGTCATGATAGACGCAGATGCGGCCGCAGCATTAGAGGAAAATAACTGCATGACAATGCCTTCTCCTCTGGTCGATGCATAAACACCACCACCACAGACGAGGAAACGACTAACTATAGACTATTTTCTCGCTCAAGAAACGTTCAATAGAACGTTCCCTTGTCAGTAAAAAAATATACATAATTTAATAGTTGATCTCTCTCTCCACTAGTTTGTCGCAGCGACAAGAGCTAACAAAGAAAATACTCGCTCAGCGACGCTCACTTGGCACACTCGCTGAGATATCTGTTGATATTTTGGGTCGATTTCAATAAACTAACTCGGATAAATGCACAAAACGTATTTAATTGTTCTCCCACAAGTTCTACGAACAAGATGAAGAAAGAAAAAGGAAGAGTGTTGCCAACCTAATGCCTAGTGCATTATTCAAAGTAAGGCAAACTAAAAATAAACAAATATTAGGGTTGCGTTCTCAATCAAATCCCAACACCCTCGCTTAGTATATTATATACGCATACCAGCAAGTGACTGGGCGGTTATTCTACTGGTCACTCGCGCAATCACTCATAGCCTAACGACCAAACTCTCCGAACTACACACTCTCTGCTCGTTGCTCGCCAACTCGTTTCTAGTTGCCAGCTCTACTCGCTTCTCGCTAATCGTCGGTGGAACAGGTGCCTGACGTATCAGGTTCACAATCTCAGCTTAAAGACATCCACTACTGGACAGCTCACTCAAGTATTGTCACAAGTTTATTCCCAACCATGTTGGGGTCGGCTTCCAGTCTAACTGGATGCAGCTGAATACCAGTATTTTACATGGAGCGACTGCCTATTTTTTTTTTTTTTTTTAATACTTTGCCCCACACTAGGAATTTCTCATGTGTCGTGGGTGCGTTTACAAACATTTAAACTCACATACACAAACAGCCAGACCCGGAACAACTAATTGTAGGTCATACAAATATTTGTTCCGTGCGGGAATCGAACCCGCGACACGCAGCGCAGCAGTCAATCGCTTAACCACTGCGCCAACCGTGCCGTCTATCTGACCTCCACAACCCGATTACTGGGTAATACGATATCACTTAGTAAGACTAAGAAGACTAATGAAATTTCAAAAAGCCTTCGTTCTTAAAAGTCTACTACAGGATGTAAAATGGCCATCTACACATTCTGTATATCAACCTAAGTACATAAAGTAAAAGTAGGTAATTGCTGAGAAACAAATTAAATGTTGTGTGAAATGTCGCTATTTACGGTAGAGCGCAATGAATAACGCAAAACATTGTGCTTATAGGTACAGACGCTAGCAGGTCAACCTACCCGAAACTGTCAAATTTTCCCAATCTACTTTGAACCTTATTCTTTTGTAATAAAGTTGAAAATCTATTAAAGAAATTTTACAGATTGCAGTAGGTTGATGTGTTGGCGTCTGTACATGCAACAGTACTAACAGGAGTCGTGGGGATATTTAAAGTTATAAGTTTTTTACATTTAAAACTTGTTTTCGAAAGAAACGTCAAAAAAGTTCGAGTATGAACTTGAACATGACTATGCTCCAGAACCTACAAAAAAGAAAAAGTTATACCACTCGGCTTCGTTAAGCGTTTTTTATACCAGTTATGCCTAAAATATGCTTATGCTTTTTATGCTTCTTCTTATAAATTCGGGAACTATAAGTTACTTAGACTAAAAAGTATTTCCCATTCATTGTGTGTGATTTAGACTTACAAACTCCTAAAATCACGACGATATACATTAGATTCTTGTTGGAATAAGATTTATCAATATTACTCTGAAAACGTTTATCAGAATACACAATATTTACATTGCCTCGTAGAGTTACAGTACAAATGTGAAAAGTTCGCACGAGCGATTTCTTCCCGCAGCGATTTTGTTTCGCGCACTGGATTTTCAACGTTCTACTTAGCGCCGAGAGTAGAAAATCAAACACTGTGTTTTTTTGACGCGCTGGAATGCACTCTGTTGAATTCTCAATGCTCGGCTCAACACCGAGAGTTTAAAATCCGGCTGCGAATATCTACGCCCGTGAGAACGGGGGCCAGATGTCATCCCAAATCGTTAGAATATTGACGATTTATATCTAAAACAAATATTGACTAAACGGATGCAGGCTTTTAAGACTTGGTATAGGTACTCTATTTTGACGACATGTAAGCCCTATTTAATCTACTCATAGGTATTTCAACGGGCTCGGCAATAATTTTGGACTGACTGTACTAGTTAATTTTTAATCTGTGAACACAGTTAGCAATTAAGTACTCAAAAAGTGAAGAACAGTCACCTAAGAATGTGGTCTTAAACATGTGGCTACAACGAGTACTGTCTTAACTGTCCCGTCTTCAAAATCAACCCTTATATTTCCTGCTACGTCTGTATCCAATAAGAAATTGGCTTCGTTTTACAACTATATCAAGTATATTTCAGAACTCGGAGTTTCTTTGAAAGAAGGAATCGGAGTTACCGACATAGCCTGCAGAGTAAGCTGAAGTGGCAGTGGGCTGCCCATGTTTGTTGAAGGAGTGTAGTGAGTGGAGACCACATATCGGGAAACGTAGTGTGTGACGGCCCCCAGCTAGATGGACCGACGATCTTAAAAAGGTGGCTGGGACAAACTGGATGTGGAAAGCGGAAGACAGGGTGTTGTGGCGCTGCCTTCGAGAGGCCTATGTCCAGCAGTGGACTGCGACAGGCTGAGTTGATCGATTGGTTGAACTATTTTTGAGTACCTATCTCGTGCGAAGAGATGGATCAACTCATCATAACATAACTAACTTTTTATATCACTTGCAAACTGTACAAAGTCCATCACTCTGCCTAACATTTTCCCAAATATGTTGGGTTTGGCTTCCAGTCCAAGCGGATGCAGCTGAAAACCAGTATTTCACATTGAGCGACTGCCTATTTGACCCTTGGAAAGACTGGAGCTGTGGTGGCCCGGTGGTAACGGCCCCGACTTACGAGTCGGTAGGTCGTAATTTCGAACCCAGGCAGGCGCTTTAAATTATTTCATCACCACTGCTCTCAAAACGGTGAAGGAAAACATCGTGAGGAAACTGGCATGAATGACCTAGAACCAAAAATTCGAAGACCTGTGACATCTCATCTGATCAACCCGCACTGGGTCCGCGTGGTCTCCCTCTCGAAGAGAGGAAGGCTGTTTCCCAACAGTGGGAACGTTATAGGCTGATTATAGGTACTATTATGCTAAGATTGGTTGTCAGACTTTTGGACTTCTGACTACCCGTAACGACTGTCAAAGATCTCAACTCAACTCAAAGCATTTATTTCAATTAAACCATTTACAGGCTCTTTTGAATTGTCAAAGAGTCGGTCAGTTAGTCAGAAAGTTGAAGCTAGTTGCCCATTCCAAAACGTAGATCTCTATGGAGAAGAACGGGCAAGAAACTCCAAGGACACTCTTTTAAATATAGAAATTACTAAATCCTGGATACATTACTTTTGTTGCTTCTATATGTGAAAACAATGTAAAATAAAATAATAATCAAAAACGATTAAAAATATAATTTTAAAAATAAGCAATGGCAGATAAGAGATGACCAGTCTCAACCGACGGCGCCCGTTCACGAACATGACGCGTGGATCAGCACCATCCAGCTCAACCATTTTGTAGGGAACCGAATGATCCAACACACTCGCCACCATCAGCGAGACATTTCAGTGAGCATGACATACTCTCAACTGCCATGCTCTTTCAAGTCAACATAACAACATAGTAAACGATTCCATGGTACCAACATTTACAAAAATTGAAAAACAAAATGCTTCTAAATTATACAAAACTATAGTTTGCAACGTATTTGTGAGATTAAAAGAATTTTACAACCAAAAAGAAAAAAAAACATTATTATCCATTGGAGTATTCAACAATTAAAACTTGGATAAATAAAAATAAAAAGTAAACATTAAGATCGTAAAGTCAGAAAAAATAAAAAAGGGGAAGCAACTCATCTACGAATGACAGCCGGGACCAACTGCTTAAGACGCTGACAAGACCCAAATAGGCTTGTCTCAAACAATTTATTAGCCAAATCTATACAGTTTGTGACGGCGGAAAAAATATATGTTAATCTTGAACATATTTCTGAAAATCCTGTTGTATTCAAAACACGTTTTAGAAAAGTTTTCTCGATACAAAAAAATTGGAAACTAACCTCTTAAAATGATCTTCTAACAAAAATATCTATTTTACCTATCAACGTACGTTGGTAAAATTTATAACAATAGCGTATCATATTTAAATACTGAACTTGGTTGTTTCTTATTTTTGATTACTCAACTTATTTTTAAGTAATTAATTATTTTATGGTTTGTAAAAAGTTACGAGCGTCGCGCCATCGCGCTTCTCTTTCTTATGTATGCAATCCGACAGTGATCGCTTAGGCGCGCAGCTAGACGGACGTATGTCGCTTTGCCCCGCTACCCGCTCATTTCATATTTTGTTGTTTGACAACTTCAAACATAGATTCAACATTCTTTTTGTACTTACATATTTTATTTGTCCCTAAAACTACAATAAGTTGTAAAAATATTGGCACGTAAAAAGACATTGGTATAGAATATAAGTTGTATATAAATATAGTTCTAAGTTGTGGAGAGTATTTGCTGTGCAAAATGGGAAACAAACAAAAGTGCCGGAGGTCAGCAAAAAAGCGGCTCTATACTAACAAACAAAAACATCTCATGGAAGTAATAAAGTAAGTAATTTTTTATATTGTAATATTGACAAAACAGGTACACGAACAGAATTGAACTTATAATCAAATAGGTACTTATAGGCTATTTTGTACAATCAATAACGTAAATTCAACTGCACCAATAATGATCGATTAGTCTAGTCGTATTAGCAAAGATTCTGAGTAGCGAGTTTTGAGTTCGAAACCATGTTGATTTATTGGGAAATTTTGATTGAAATGGTTTCCTTTTTTATTTATTTTTAGTTTTAAGAAATTTTAATTTTTTTTGTATATTTTTGGAATCATTATTAATAATTTTCTTTACATTAAAAAGAGACGTTTGGCGAACATTCAGAAGCAGTGAAGCTTCGGAAATTGTTTTTCGCATAAATTCTGAATAGCGAGTTTCGAGTTCAAAACCAAGTTGATTCTTATTGGGAAATTCCAATTGTTTTTTTATGGTTTTTTATGAAATTTTCATGGTTTTTTTAATTTCTTTTTTGTATATTTTTAGAATAATAATTAATTTTCTTTTAGTAAAAAGAGACGTTTGGCGAACAGTGCAGAAGCAGGTGAAGCTGCGGAAATTGTTTTTCACCAGTAAGTTTGTAATAAGTAGATACTTACTAATATAGATAACAATTTTATTACTTAGATCATAGAAAGAAAGTCACAAATAAGTCCAGTGATAAACTATCGAATTTACATAGACCCATGACTATGTTAGAACTGGACTTATAGGAAAATACTCGCAGCTTTGTCCATTGTTTCTTCCCCACTCTATATAAATAGCTTTGGTATTTTTTAAACGGTTTGTTTAGCTAGTTTGTTATTTATTTATTTGGGTCTAATTTAGTACTTGAAATTTGACCCCCTTCCTGTTGGCAGATTGATCTGATATATGGTACACACCTTTCGTTTTGATAACAATACAATTTAAGTTTATCAGTATCATTGTAAATCCAAGATGGCCGCCACTACAAAATGGTGGATTACATATTTTTTCACAACCCCCTCAATATGGGTATCAAATGAAAGGGCTTGACTAGTAGACTATACTGTGAAAAATCTCAAATCTAAAATGGCCGCCGGCACAAAATGCCAGATTTCATATTTGTTTAAATATATGTAATGGGTATCAAATGAAAGGGCTTTACAAGTAGAACACAGTGCATGGCGGACCATGACGGATATTTCTACAAAAAAAAAAATTGTGGGGCGTACGTAGCATATCCCAAGTAAATATGTAAATAGCATATGAGCGATTGACTGTTGATAAAATTTTCACGCGCCCCACGATTTTATTTTTTTGTCTGATCAATGCACTAGATTGATGAGGAAAGTGGTGTTATGACTGGTAGATAGGACCTACCGAATTATTTTTTAGCTTTTAGTTCATTATCTACATCATTGTTTTCATTAAAACCGTTTCACTTAAAAAAAATATATATAAAACTTAATAGGAAGTTTAGTGCTGAAAAAAGTTCTTGCAAGTTTAAATGTTTTATTTTTTTGCAGATTAGAAAATCTGCCAGTTGCAGTTACATCAGAAAGTGGCATTATTACCCCTGAAAATTTTACTAGGTAAGTACCCAGAATGAGATGTGTACAATTTGTCCAAGTGATATGAAACTTTCTGCTGATCGTTCTTATACTTTTTATGTTATTGTGAGTCATACTTTTTTCATCACAGGTTTGAAGAATCAGCAAAGGAATCATGCGAGGTGTTAGGAAATATTATTGATCAAGAATCAAATTTATCTGAGACAGTCCAATCCACCGATGACCTTCCTGAGCTAGAGGTAAATATTAAATTATCATGTACTTGGCCAGATATTGGTTGTCGAGGATAAAATCCAACAGTTTTTATTTAGATACTTACGCATAGATTAACTGTTAAATGTATGAATATGTTTTTAGATTACTGCGAGTCGCCCTCCAGAACAAGAAATCCACATTGGACGACGAGTAATAAGCCTAACGCATTTTTTTAAAAAACTTCAGAAAATTTCTGGGCACGGACCTTTGGGTTGTAATTTGAGTCATATTGATTTGGTGGGAGAAAACATAAATGGATTGTCATCGAAGTTCACTTTTTTGTGTAGGATGTGCAATTTAAAATTTATCATTGAAAGTGACTCTAGTGACGAAAATTATTTACCAATCAATTATTGTGCCTTCCGAGGCACGGAGGGGTCTCGATATGCAATGGACGGTCACCCATCTACGATCCGAGCACGGCAAGCGTAGTTTAACCTTCGATGAGTCGATCTTCGGCTGTTATTATGAACCCACAAGCCCCTCGTGCTTAGGTATAAAGTAAAGAACCAATAAAACACTTTCCTTATCGGTATAACTATAACGATTGTGACAGTAACCGTTATTAGTCTCGTTACTAACCGAAACTACTTGATATAGCAGTTATTTGTAACGATGTTAGGAAACTATACTGTTAGTACGATTGTCTAAGTATCACAAGTTATTGTCTAGACAAGTAGTTACGCTATGTTATTATAGATGTTATGGCTTTTCAGCTATTTGGTTATGGTACTTATGAATGTTTTTCACCAATTTAGTAAGATTATATTATAGTTATTGTGACAAATGATTGAAGTGAAAACTTCTTTAGGCGCACTTATCGCTCTTTCTGAACGAAAATGAACCGTCACGCTTGGGTCGGTGATGCTGAATCGGGTATACTCGGCTCCAGTTGGTCGGTGTCGCTGAATCGCGTATACTCGGCGCTGAATCGCGTGTACTCGGCTAAAGTCGTTAAAACCACACACCCTCTTTTTGATCATACAAACGAAAATTATCAAAGTATTTATTAATATTTAATAAACTTAAAAAAAATATGACATAAAACTTAACATCACGCCTTGTTTCCCCGAAGGGTTGGGCAGAGATGTACCTATATAGTAGGTACACCCTCATTTCGCCAGTTATGTTTAAGTCCCATGTAATAGGGGGCGAGCCTATTGCCATCAACCGGGCACAAATCCAGACTCCGGGCTGCTACAAAAAATATAAAAAAACCCAATAACTCTTTGCCCAACTTCAAAAAAATATTACAATATTTAATAAACTAGTCAGATTTATACTCTGTAGAATGTGGTATGCACACGTATCAAACATTGAAATAGGCAAATAATTCACGTCTGTAAAAACAATAATTTTCTTTTTGAACAACTCTCTCGTGACTTAGAAATAAGCGGGTCACCAACACCTTTTAATTAGAAAGCTCTTCATAATTATATTTCAAGAAATAAACGTCTTTTAATTGCCTTACTACCTAACTACCAGCTTTTATCTTCGTTAGAACCTTTGGAAAATGAATTAGTATTTTAACCATCCTAAAATTTTAATAGGAACAGAACAATATTGAAGAATGTATCAAATATTTTATTACTTTTACATCTAGTTTGTTCGTCTCCGAGTAAGGTTATTTCAAAACTTATCCGTGACATAAAATCAATTAAATTTTGTTCTATTATGATACCTTTATGATGATAAATCATATATGTTTCTGTAAATTCGTTCAAAAATCAAAACACGTCAAATATAACTCATGTTTTAAAACGAGATGAGTTCGTTATTCATCTAGCCGATAGTGGTTATCCGCAGTGTGTGAAACAATCCTTTATAGGTGCAATTCCGTAGCCAACCGCAGGCGGCAGCAGCAGGCGACGTGTCACCGCGACACGACTGGTTTCTATGTATTTCTATGAAACCAACGTGTGGGAAGGTAATTCATAGGAACTAGTCGTGTCGCGGCGACACGTCGCCTGCTGCTGCCGTCTGCTGTTGTCCATTTTAACAATCCCTAGACAGCATCTTATTTACATAAAACTGATACGAGTACGTAAACACAAAACGTATACGATTTAGGGCACCCTCGTAAACAAGAACAATTAGTGACAGCTGCTCACCCATAACTTGCAAACGTCGTATTTTGGGGTATATTACGACGTTTCGGACTGTCGCGTTCGACGGTCTACACTCCTTTCTTATAGACTTTTACATAGGGAAAGACTAAGAACAATTAGGTTTATAATATTTTTTCTAACTCAAACTCAAAGCATTTATTTCAATTAAACCATTTACAGGCACTTTTGAATTGTCAAAGAGTCGGTCAGTTAGTCAGAAAGTTGAAGCTAGTTGCCCATTCTGAAACGTAGATCTCTATGGAGAAGAACGGGCAAGAAACTCCAAGGACACTCTTCTAAATATAGATATAACATAATCCTGGGTACATTATTCTTGTTGCTTCTATATGTGAGAACAATGTAAAAAAAAACGATTAAAAATATAAGATTAAAAATAAGCCCTGGCTGATAAGAGATGACCAGTCTCAACCGACGGCGACCGTTCACGGACATGACGCGTGGATCAGCACCATCCAGCTCAACCATTTTGTAGGAAACCGGATGATCCAACACACTCGCCCTCGGTTTAGTATATTCATATTGAAGCTAAGATCTGAAAATAGCTTTGCGTAATAATTAAAGGTTGAACAAACTTAACTAATTGAAGTTTGACCATAATTACATGAGTCGCTGCATCCAGTGTATAATGATGGGCGTTAAGTAATAGGGCGTCGTGTTGTAGCACTCATGCTAAAATTGCAAAAGAATGGTAGATTGTAAATAACCATTGTAATTTCGATTCCAAATGTTACACTTGCGTTTGTAAAATTGTACACTTGTACAGTCTTATTTATAAACGCCTCTTAAATTTTAATCAATTGCTAAGCAATTGATTAGCAAAATTCTCATTCATAAACGCTATTTAGCGCTAAGAGGATGCTAAGCAATTGCTTAGTAGCTGTCAAAACTAAACACCACCGGTCCACTGTTAAGAGGATGCTAAGAGGCAAGATGGCGGATTTTATTTTCAATCAGCTGATCGATTCAATGCGAATTATGTGTGCTTCGAGGTATTTTAGTTTCTATTATCGAGATGCGCCGATATTATTAAGATTATATTATTAGTAAGAAGATATAAATTCAGTGATTCAGTACCTTTTCCCGTTTACTCCAATTATTGGAGCTTATTATTTTCATTGCTATCATCGCAAAAACAATGAAATACACTTATTAAATAATTTTATTCAATTTTATATTTTCCGATGAATTTTTTAACTTTTGTCGGTCAAAGTCACGACAGATACCTACAGAATTTTAAGAATAAAGTTGTTAAAACCACGATGGTTTTAACAACTTTCCCCCTTATTTATAAACGCTGCTTAAAGTTAAGTAATGATTAGCGCCTGTTTAACCATACATTTTTGACGTTTAAACGTCTCTTAACTTTAATCAACGTTTATGAATAAGAGGGTTTATTATTAAAATTCTGTTTTTTAGTCGACTATTTTGATTATAATCTGTGCCGAACGCATAATTTCACCTCTATTTCGTTTCGCAACTATCATGGTCATCATGCAAACCACGATGGTTTTAACAACTTTATTCTTAAAATTCTGTTTTTTAGTCGACTATTTTGATTATAATCTGTGCCGAACGCACAATTTCACCTCTATTTCGTTTCGCAACTATCACTTGCTAACTAGCGTTTATAAATAAAGAAAAGTTAAGCATTGATTAAGAGCTAATTAGCTATTTGCTTAGCTAAACAGTGGCTAAACAGTTTAGCGAGATTTTTATAAATAAGGCTGGTAAAGTTTTGTGGTATAAGGTTCAGCAATATTTTGGAGATATTTAGAAGAAGAAAAAATAATACAAATTATTTGTATTTTTTTTTCCTCCTAAGCCAAAAAAAAAATACACATAATAATAACAATAAGTTAATAACATTATGCCTAGCCCAGCTGCTACCAGTCACCCTGCGAAGATCGTCACTCCACCTAGCCTGAGAGCGTCTTACTTTACGTTTGCCGATTCTTGGACTCTACTCAAGAACACGCCTACTCCAACGGTCATCGATAATGAAATACAAAAACTATTCGGCTGAAATTGAATGAGCCTCGACCTACCTCCACCTACTGTCCAGGAGTATTAGTTCATGCTATAAGGAGTGGTTCACGGTCCAATGCTCGACAAACGGCGCCCAAGTAACGGCAGAACACGAGACAACTTGTTATTGGCTGCACTTTCTATTCAAATACATTTGAGAATATGTACGGGTAGGGTGACTATGGTTTGATGGAAGGGTAATTTTACAAATAATGATCAAAATTTTGGATCACGATTTCTATGCGATAATTTCGGGAGAAGCTTGTGGCTAAGTAATAACAACCGCACGGGTCGATCCATCAGGTTAAGCTACGCTTGCCGAGGTTGGTCCGTGAATGGGTGACCATCTTTACATACCGAGACTCCTCCGTGCCTCGGCAAGCACGTTAAGCCGTTGGTCCCGGCTGTCATTCGTGGATCTTTGACGTTCGTTACGGGTTGTCAGAAGCCCGAAAGTCTGACAACCAGTCTTACCGTATTACCCAGTTACTGGGCTGTGGAGGTCAGATAGGCAGTCGCTCCATGTAAAATACTGGTATTCAGCTGCATCCGGTTACACTGAAAGCCGACCCCAACATAGTTAGGAAAAGGCTAGGCAGGTTGATTTCTATGCGATAATTCAATCATTACAAAATAAGAAACTAAGTACCTATAGTATTTATTTATTTATTATATTATTTATGTACACACAGTAAAATACATATAGATAGAACATAATTATAATTTTGGAGTACAAGGGTACTGCTTATTTCTTAAGAAATTTCTTCCAGCAGACCTGCGAAAGGAGACATGAGAAAGAAATGTAGACAATAGTGTGTGAGAACAAGAAGACAAAATACCTATGTATATGCGAAGTCTTAAAACTAAATATGAAATATTCCTACCAAAAAAATAACATATACTTACTTAAATAAATACAATGCTTTAGTATTTTAAGTATTTTACAGACATCATCTCAGTAACCGATCGTTAATATAGTACATTGTGTTTTTCAAATCCAAAATATTTTATTTCACATAAACCTACATGGCCACCTATGAAACGTCAGAAGCTAGGTGCACGGTTCCAATTGATTGTTTCCTATAGAGAAGAGCCGGCAAGAAACTACACGGTTACTCTTTTAAAAATAATTGGCTTTTACAATATTTTCAAATAACAGTGTTATCAGGTATGGGAGGACAGTGTAGGTCTTTCAACAAGTACCAGGTACTTAACAAAATGATGATGGTCAACAAATCTACAGTCCACTGAGCCTACATCGTTCTCAAACTCCCAAAATTGAAAAGAATACATATAAAGATAAATAAATTAATAAAAACAAAAACCAATTTGAAACGAAATTACATGATTGCTATTACAACTGTAATAAATCTAAATAATTATCATGTCCACAAAAGCCACTAATAAAGAGTTGAAATTAAATTGTAGGTATATAATGTAAAATAATAGGGTGATTATGTCAAGGAAAAATGTAAAAAATATAAACATGGTAATTTGGGAGCAGCTAATAGACTTTTAGCGTAGTTAGGAACACTAATTATTGCGTTATGTGGTGAGCAGTGATAAATAAAAGGTGTCTTTTTCTACTCACGATTATAATTATTGTCCTTCACACAACACAGATCAATCCAGGATAAAGGCACAAGAGTTCGACACACACAGACAGTTACACACGATAAAGAAAGTCTTTCTTCAAGAAAAAACTAACGACCGGAAGGGCACAAAGTTGCATAGGCTTCGCGTCGCGACAGCGAGATCGGACTAAAGGTCAAGCAAGGTGACCGAACGGTCGCTGCGTCACGCGGATAAAGTTCAGCTTTGTAGAGGGTTAACATAACATAGCATAACATAACATAATATCAAAATATTCCCCTTTCGGTTAAGCAGAAGTGCACCTATAGTACACCCACATTTCGCCAGTTACGTTTAACAGGGGGCGAGCCTATTGCCATCAACCGGGCAATAGTCCTCCGAGTTGCTGCTGAGAAATTCCAGATGGAAAAGACAAGACAGCGTCGTGCAGACACGCGACCATAAAGTTTTCTTAGAAATTATTTTGTTAGAGTCGCGTCGCGCCAGTCTGCATGAAGCTTAACAGTTTTCCTGACCGAATCGAACCCAGGACCTCATGCTCAGCAGTAGCGCTTGTGACTTCTAGATCAACGAAGCAGTCGTAGATTTTCTTAGATTTTCGTAGATTTTCTTTTGATGTTCATGAATAAATAAAATAATATCTAGAAGATTATTGCTACAGGAACGCTATGATGATTATTTGATGTACCATAACCGTTGCATAACCGTCATTATGATCAGATTGAATGGCAAATGCGTATATGATGGGTGGGATACTGGTAGCTTTATATAATGGTGTGATTGCGGCCCACCCACAAACCACCTCGAAGTCACGCCGTGCAGCTGCCGACTATTTCAGTTCTGTGATCTATTTTGTTTTTAGTTTTCTTTATTATTCGAGTTATATTTTTGTATGCACGTGTTTGTAACAAATAAACATATTTTTCTTTCTTTTAAGTAAGACTTGAAAATCAATCTGTGGTCCAGGGTTCGACCACCTGTCTCAGAACCAGAGGCTCCGGGTTCGATTACCAGTAGGGGCAAAAATTCCTGCTCTGTTTGGTTGGTTGTAAGGCTTGTTCTAAGTCCGCTTGGCTAGTTACCACCATCTTATCTAAGTCTGTCATCATAACAACAATGTTAACAGCATTGTTCTTTTGGCAGTTAGAGGTAAGATAGCCAGTTCCTCTGTGGTTGAGGATTCCGGGTGAAGCTCGCTTCCACCTTCGGCGCGATCATCACTTACCATCAGGTGAGATGCAGCTTTCCGGTTGTGGATAAAATAAAAACAATTTGTAAACACTGTTTTAACGACACCCTTTTTTTTTTGTTTGGAAATTATCAAATAACTTATCCCACTCTGGGCTGAGCGGGAGGGCGTGTCAGACTAAAACCCACCCGTGTTCCTTCAGTTGCCTGTACGTTGCCAGGGGCCACGGTATCCCTTTCGGATTTTCCCGCAACCCCGGCAGGCATCGGTCCTATCGGACCCCTTCCGTTGTGCTGACATCTCTTTGAGGCGCGCGTGGAACACAACGCGCCGTCGACCCGGGCCTGGTCTTTATCGGACGGCGAGCTACCCATTGCTCACCGTCCGCAAGCCCGCGCCTACGGTGGCCGGGAATCGGCCTGCGATTCCCGACGCCCAGGGCGTCTCCTGCAGCGGCTAGGGGCGTGAGGGCGCGAAATTTGCCTCTCCCTCACGCGTTCCGCCTCCTCCTTCGCGAGCATTACTGCTTCGCAGAAGGAGGTGACGGCCTCGTGTCTCGCTCCGTACCATGGCCTGGACCAGGACCGGACGCAAGAGATCCCCGCCTTCAAAGAAACTGCGTTATTTTTTCCGTATCTCACCCAAAACTCTTGTGACCCCATACTCCCTTGTCGCGCGTACAATATCTAGACAGTTTTTACAAGCACCGCTCCGTAAGCATCGGACATAAATCTCGCTGTGCCCTACGAATATTCTAGATCTTAAACAGTGCTCCTAGACTCAGCAGAAACTTTACACATGAAAATAAGTTTTCATAGAAGTCATAAGAAATTGGTACTTGGGATTATTAAGGATTTATGTGTGTTTTGACTGTCTTATAAATTCATCATATGTGTAGATTTGAATTGAATCTATGCGTGAAGTATGCGAATTATCTATGATATTTTGTATTGTATTGTTATAGCGAATAGATAGTATCAAGTAGTCGCAGCAGTCCTTATGTCGTTCTATTGGGATCATATTTAACCTTTGAGATGAGTTGATAAATTTTATAACAAAGACTTTGCGATCTACTCAAGCAAGCAAGCACAACGCGACTCTAGTAGAACAATTTCTATGAAACCTTCATGTAAATTGTTCTACGAGAATCGCGTCACGACCCGCCTGCCTGCGGAAGCTTTTAAGCACGTTAAATTGATCAGTTGATAGATTATATTTTATTGAGCAAGGCACACCAACGACATATTTACAAGAATAAACAAAAGGTAATCACAAATCTCATATAAAATAATACAAAAGAAAAATCGTGATTTAGACCAATTCATGAGAAAAAAATTGGATAACAAAGACCGTTTGCCCAGGCTGGGAGTACCTATACTTAACGTTTTCAGTTATGCTATTCTTGAATTTCTTTATAATATTTTATTCAAGACTTACTTAATGCCCAATTACTACTGGAATTCGATTCGATTTCGTTTTCCCTTGAGATAAGGCTAACTAAGTATTTTATTGGTATAATCCAAAAAAAAAAAACTATTTCGTACATTTAACTATATCAATGTGTTGTATGTAAAAAGTAAAAATGGTAATTAAACTATTTAAAACGTACCTTAAAATACTTATCAACAGTTATTATTCCAAACAGGATACAATATACTATGTAGGTACTTAGTTTTTAGAAAAAAAAAGTCAGGGACAGAATTGACGACAAAACTTTTAAGATTACCGACTGTTTACAACACCGTAAACCATCCGTTACCCAAACAAGGTAGTAAAACGAACGGTTAACCGTAGGTATGGCACGCACTAGACACGATCCGATATCGTGCGTATACGGCGTATTTACGATAACATCACTCACCAAGTTACTACTTATATTTATTCGAAAAAGTCGAGGTTGAAAATTCATAGTGACCAAAAGTTATTGCATTATATAGATCGATATTATGTCTGCTGCGTTTGGTTTGAGGTTTTTGGTTCCAAGTTTCATTCAAAATAAATAATCCTTAGAAAAAAACTAACTCCCCTATTAATAAACGCAGAGAAAAGTTATGCCATACCTACTTACACTTCGAATAATTTATGGTCAATCTTATATATCAAACTGCTTATTATTTTCATTCTACTATTCACCGGTAATTGTTCTACTGTGAAGTTTTCTTAGAAATCTTAAGATTTGAATCCGATAAAATCCGATTATTGTCTTTTGAAAGCCTACTATTACGCTGTATCGGCACATCATATTAATGCGCGTGATTGACTGCGGAAAGGTGCAAGGTTTCGGAGTACAGAAGCCGTACGGGACGGCCGCGGCCGTTGCGCGCCCTCTGCACCACTCAACTCACAGACGCGCTCCACTACGGGCATTCCTTTGTACTGTATTGTGAATTATAGCATAATACCTATTTTAATACAGTCCACTACTTTTTTATTATAAGTTTCGATTGAGCCCATTCACGCTGTTTGAAACTTTACTGAATATGAACTTTTTATACTTAGGTAGATATATGACCAAAGAGTAAGGCCAAATCTCAACCATTTACAACCCACAACAGACAAAATGTGCCAAATAATAAAAATATAAAAAAGAAGTAAGTAGATCACCCTCGCCATTTTATTTAACAAAACCACAAGAAAAGCTTTGAAGACCACATAAAAATATGATTAGTTTTCAGCACATACCTACGTAACGTAGCGACATAAAGGTCACTGTCAATCACATCGTAAATTTCAACCAGGATTTTTATGGTCCACAAAATTCTGCCCGCGGCGTCGCCCACGCGGATCGTGTTCTTAAAAGCTTTCTATAAAACTTAAGAGCGCTCATTTTAAACGTTGGTAACGTCACTAATAGCTGTCAAATATTTACCTGTTTTGATTAATCTGGCAATATTACTGTATGGAAATATGAAATATAGCTAACTAGTGAACTAGAATATTAAATACGAATTGCAATTGTTAACACTGAATTTGATGTTGTAACCGTTTTCGGTGTAAAAAGGCATTTGGAAAGTTTCCAAATACTTTATTTACATATAAAACTAAATATTCGGTGTTACGATATTAACTATTGCATTTCATAATCAATATTTTACTTCACTAGTTAGCCATATTTTATATTTCCATACAGTAATATTGACAAATTAATCAAAACAGCAAAATATTTGACGTTAAGCAACGTTGCCTACTTTCAGAATGTACTGTTATTTGACGTAGTCAAAGAATTTATTTGTTTGTTTATTTAAGGCCTACTAACTAACAACATACAATCTCTCAATCGTATGTTTAAAAGTCGTTTTGTGTCTTCTTCTAAGTCGTTATTTTGTCCTAAGTACCATTCGATGGAAAACAAGCAGATGGCTTTCCTGCTGGAAAGTGGTCACTACAAGTTAGCTATGGCCATTTGGACATCTCCAACACCAGAGGCATCGCTGGGCTGTTGCCATCCCGAAGACAAAGGTCCAAATCCCGTATTTGCCTGTAATCACATCGGCACCGGTAGATTTGTGCTCGTTTGATGGCAATAGGCTCGCCTCCTATTACATGGGACTTAAACATAACTGGCGAAATGTAGGTCAAAGTGAAAGTGAAATAATTTATTTCAAATAGGTCCTTATAAGGCACCGCAGGAAACCGCTAGGAGCGGGAAGCACAGAATCAGTCGAAGTGGTGGTGCTTGGGGGAAGCCTTTCTGCAGCAATGGACGTCTTTTGGCTGAAATGATAATGATGAAGGCACTTTTGAACTTCAAAATTTACAAAAAAATAGAATTGATTCTAGTCGCCCCTTTCAAAAGGTAGTTTTCGTATGGAGAAGGGTGATGGGTATACTATAGGTACACCTCTGCCCAACCCTTTGGCGTAATGCTTTGTTACAACAGCACCCAAACCCCCTTCAAATCGCCACATAACAACGGTGCTTGGCTGTAAACACAGGCATAATATTAGTGATAAAGTACAGATACAAACAGGTATTGATATTACTGCTTGAAAATGAGCTATACCTACTACTGCTACGGTTGTGCAAAGTTATTTTGAAATTGTTTCAGTAGTTTGGGCGTCAAAAAGTAACAAACCGACAAACTTTCGAGGTAGAGATAGCAAGAATATAAAAAAATGCCCAGTTTATTACGTAGTGAGTGCCTATGTCCAGTGATATCGGTTGTGGTCGTTTTACCCCCGTTTATGACCGTAGTGCTGTTGACCCCACTATCTTTTATTACCCGAAGCAAGTGGCTTTTTGGTGGGTGAAGGTAAAAACCAGTTTGATAGTATCTGATTGAGCAATGGATATTAGAGATCAGCAAGATGTGGAAATGGTGGAAGTGTTGTAAGATGTTTCTTAAATGGATATTTTTTCTTGCGGTAAGACCGAAGTTCTCAAATGAAGCCTTAATAGATAATATTTTATTTTATATTCTGAAATTCTCATAATTTAAAAACTACAAGTATAATAAAAAACAAGGGGAAATAATAATAGGGCATTAAAAAATTCCGTCCGCATTGCTGTCAACAGGAAAAGTTCCCAAAAGGGTGGCAAACTTTGGCCAATTAATAGGCCAGCCCTCTGGTCACGTGAAGAGTCAACTAACCGCTTTGCGATGTCCCAAAATACTCGATGAGCACTCGGACCCCACCGCCCTAGTATAGTGTTTCAACCCCAAATGGCTCAAAAGTATAGCTCCAACAAGGTTATTTTATTTGCGCCGTTTGAGGTTTTCTGCACCTTTTTCTGAAATTCTTAAATCAAACATAGCTGTCAAAATCATCTGTCATTGACATTTGTCAAAGCAAATAGAAAATAATATGCATAAAATAAATAAATTTATAAGTTTTTAATAAAAACTATCAGTGTAAAATAACATGGAATCGTAGAGACCCACTTAGCATCCCAAAAACAAGATAGTTCATAGTCATAGAAGGACATGGATGGTCAGTATCTGAGATGATTGAAATTTCAGGTGGAACGTGAGGAAGAAAAACTGTGAGGTCCATTGTGCAATAAAATACAATGTCCTCTCAAGGAGACGTATTCTTTCGACACATTCCATCTGGAAAATTAGACTTTAATAGTCAGTATGTAAACAAGTATTTACACTACCAGTTCCACCACATTTTGTAATTGTACCTACCTTTCAGAACGACACCAGATGTGCAAATTTCTGAGTTGCTCAAAATGTAGCAGTGTGGTTATTTAAAATGAGTTTTTGGACCCTACCTCAGATCCTACATGATTGCTTAGATACAGACGGATTTTAAAAACTTCTGATTTCACCTGCTGTTCAATTTATGAAAAGAAACGTTGCAAGTGGCCATAACATATTTTGTTTACTGTTATTTTCTTTGTGACTTTAATCCTCTATAAAAGTTATAGACTTGCAAGTTTTGATGGTCCGTATATAAGAGTTGTTATATCGTTATTGATCATTAAGTTGATCATATAATGGAGCTATTAAGATTATAGTGTTACTATAATACACATACACACATAAAGCCTTCTTCCCATGGGGAGTAGGCAGAAACTACAGAACGCCAACTGCTACGATCTTTAAATACTTCTTTTGCTTCGTTTACGTTCGTACATAATAGTTATTTATTAAGGTATACAAATGGTAGCCCGCGAAATTAAAATTTTCTTGTTTCATCTTTCTTTTTCGTGTGGTTGGTTAGTGACTACAGAGTTTTTTTAAAGCCGCCCAAGGGACTCTGACTTGGCGTCACATGCCGTCGAGAAATATCTCTCAGACATGCCGGTTTCGTCACGATGTTGTCCTTCACCGTTTTTGAAGCAAGTGCTAATTATACAATACGCACATGAATCCGAAAAGTCAGAGGTGCGTGCCTTGGATTTGAACTTGAGACCTATGACTTGGTAGTCTGACGGTCACACCACTAGGCTATCACTGCTTTTATGTGTATTTGTTCCATTTTATGACTTTTTCATGAAATTATGACATTTGAGAACAAATCTAACTTAAGAGAGATGTAAATGATTCTAATGATTATATAATTCTGTAAATACATATTTGTTATGTTCACGGATCATATTTTGATCAAGATACAACTGGACACTTACCTGCAAATTACAAAAACCGTAAGAAAAATTGTATTTCGCGCGCTACCACTGCGAATCCACCTTATCTTTTCTCTTCTTTACGCTGTATTCCAGTACGTACGATTTCCAGTTTATGCTGATCTCGCATTGTATAGAATTTCCGTACATTGCGAGGTCAGCTTATACTGGAAATGTATAGCTTGATGTGTAGCCGTGTTTACGTAGGAATAATTAGATAGACACAACCTTTCCAACGTTTTGCTGTGCCAGACAGGTTCACAAGGATCATATCTTTGTAAAGCCTACCATCTAAAGTTCAGAAAATGTGGGATGCAATAAATACTTATATTGAGTACTTAATGCAGGTCATTTCAAAATGTGAAATAATATTTTTGAACAAAACCTAATTTTGAAACTTGATCGATTTTCCTCAACTGCCGGACAGTTGAAAACAATCGTTCAAGTTTCAACCTTACAGACACAAATTGTTTTTCAGACAGGGATCTCGACATCGACTACATATTTGACACATCCGAGTCATCCACGTCACAATCTTCTTCATCAGTAGAAGGACCGTTTAAAGCACACGTTCCTTTTGTCCTGGAACTGCATGACATTAAGAAGGATGATCCGCCGCCGTTGCCTGCATTGCAACCCATTGGCTCTCCAACTGTAAAATCTACAATTCCAAAGATAAAGAAACACAAAAAGAAAAAAAAAGTTCCTGATGCTAATGATACGAGTCAAATCAGCTTGTCAGCTGATAGTCTTTCTGACGCTAGTTCTGTGGCTCCATCGTCTATAGAACTTAAGGAAGAGTTCTATGATGCCCATGAAAGTTATCATGTTATACCAGGTGAGTTTTTTTTTAACTTTCGCGATATTGGTTTGTTCCTATGACCGAATTCTACAGAAGCGCGTTAGTATTATAATTTTCGTAAAAAACAATGCAATGGGAGTATACGTCATTTTAAAACACGAACTCTCAACTCGTATAGGGTAGGAGCCATTTATAGGGCTACTGCGATGGCTGAGCCGATGGTAGACGTAATAGGTTCATGCACGCCAATTTCAGGGAGGTGTGTGAATAGGTATTCAGTCAGTCAGACATAGTAACACCGGCGTAACTATGTCTGACTTGCCAGTAACGCGACGTTGACTGAGACACTCCGGTATTGACGTTACTGATGTGTGTAGCCAACGTCCTACATCATTCATCATCATCATTTCAGCCGAAAAACGTCCACTGCTGGACATAGGCCTCCCCCAAGCACCGCCACTTCAACCGGTCCTGTGCTTCTCGCATTCAGTGGATTCCTGCGGCCTTCACCAGGTTATCAGTCCACCTTATGGGGGCCTTCCAATGCTACGTCTTCCGGTACCCAGTCGCATTTCTAGAAACTTATGGTCCCATCAGCCATCTGTTCTGCGAGCAATGTGCCTTGCCCACTGCCACTTAAGTTTGACAATTCTTCGAGCTATGTCGGTTATCTTGGTTCTCGTATGGATCTCTTTATTTCTGATACGATCGACCCACAACTTCTACGTAACTATATGTTTTGACGTGACTGATCGGCGACTTCACGTTGACGAGACTGATGTGTGTGCATGAACCCTAAACTATGTATAATTAAACTATCTATATCTACACATTTTATAAATTAAAGTCGCGTGTTGTTAATGTGACCACGTTGTTCTTTTAAACTAAGCATCGTGTTTTAATGCGGTTTTCACCATTATTTACAGAATTTATTCCGGAAAGTTTATGTGTATATACATTATTATTAAAATAATAAAAAAAACTCAATGTTTTGTCAAGTGAAATAGGTTGTTATTAAGAACCAATTTGGTAGTCATCTTTATTTTCAAAACTGTTCTGTTCATTTCATCGTATTTTACAGAAAACCAAATACCGGTAGCCCTTGCTGCGAGGATGGTAGGCCACTCTGAAACCAATCAGAACCCCAAAGCACCCGAGTTGACTCAATTATCTGAGCCACAGACCCCAACGCCAGTGACGCACGACGAACCATCCCCTGTTACGGTTAGTATCAACTAATTATTTAGTTCAATATCATCATCACCATTCTTCTGTCCTTGTCCCAAGTCATTTGTGGTCGGTGCAACATGTCTCTTTCTTCCATACTTCTCTATTAGTCGTCATCTCGGTAGTCACCCCCTTTCTAGCCACATCATCTTTCACAGAGTTATTGAGTTCAATGTCATTATCATTATTTACCCTTTTTTTTATTTATTTACCAGCGACACGCCACGGCGCGGCACACGTGCAATTTACAGTGAAGACGGTATTCTGTTCAAGACACGTTGTGCACAAGTTCTGAGCAGTAACCTAACAAAAAGTACTAGGCTTGCATGAATTCAAAAAATATGTATTTCATTAGTATTATTAGGTACTTCATTTTGTATATATTTACATAATATATAGCCTATGTCCAACTGGAATTATGTACCTTTTGAATGGTGAAAGAATTTTTCAAACAGGAGTCTGTCTGTCTTTCTGAGTATTGGTTTGGGACTTCCAACCATATAGAGGCTATGTTAGCCCCAACTTAAGGTACCATTCCGTACCCGACCGCAGGCAGTAACTGCACTCGACTTGTCGCGGCGTCATGTCGAGGCAACACGTCGCGACGTCATTTCGCAGTGATGATTCCGAACCCGACCGATGGCGGCAGCAGCCCGAATTCCAGTCGATAGATAGAAGATAGAAAAACGTGTTATCGCTCGAGCGTTGGCGGCACTACTGGTCTGCGGTCGGGCTACACGTGTCACCTGTCACTCACCCATAGCTGCCACCGACGTTTCGCTACGGAAGTTATTTCATAGAAATTCATAGAAACCAGTCGTGTCGCGGCGACACGTCGCGCGTCGCCTGCAGTTACCCCCTGCGGTCGGGTACGGAATGGTACGTTTACAGACTTTTTCATGCCACTGCAAGGTCGCTTCCCTTTTACGCCAATCTTTCCTGCTTTATGCCAATTTCGTACAGGTATTTCCGAAGCATTTGTTAAAAGCACCGAATAAAACTTTTTGCAAAAAAATAAAAACAAAGGGGGAAGATAACTTTAGTTTCGGAAGTCGGTGTCTTTGGTTTTGAATTTTCGTTTTTTGCCACCGACTACCGAAATTAAAGTTATTTTTCACTTTTATAGTTGTTGTACCTACCTCACACGAATTGGAATACCTACCACTAAGGTCTATTTATAACCTTGTTTCCAATTGATGTTATTTCCACTTAAACAAACATCAACTTTATGTAAGTGTAAATAAAGTTGTCAAAAACAAGTAATTTATTTCAATAAGGCACGTGAAAGGCACTTTTAAACATCAAAAATTACAAAACATGATTCTAGTCGCCCCTTCCAAAAGATTGTTTTCGTATGGAGAAGAATGGGCAAGAAACTCCACCATTACTCTTTTAAAATGTTTTACAACATATTGTATACATAATTATGTGAAGACGATGCACCTAGAATAAAATTACTATACCACAATAGTTAAAAAGAACAATGACAGATAAACTAATTATGTGATGGATAGTGCTCACGTATTTACAAATATTGTAGAAGTATACAGTACTTATTACAATAAAAAAAATAAAAATAATACTAATAAGTCAGTGTGTGAGTTAAAGTAATCACAGAATGTAAAATCATAATGTCATAAAAATAAATTATACAATTAAATTAACAATTAGTTTGATTTTGTCTAGACTCTAGATTGTCCTATGGAGCAGAACCAGCATGTTTCCAAGCATTCTTATCTTGGATATAATCTTCTCATTTGTATTATGCTTGTTTACAAAGGGAACTTTTAATATGAGTTTTAAATTTTCTTTCATTTAATTGCAATATATCACAAGATATTTTGTTGTAACATTTAACACAGTGTACCCCATAAAAATGTATGTACTGAAAAATGGTTGATCTATTTTATCTTTATTTCTAATATTAAAATTAAATATGACTATCAGTTATTTTACTAAACAGAATATGTAGATTCTTTCTTACATACATAATATTTTCATAAATGAATTGACAAGGTACCGTCATAATATTAATATTTTTAAATAGTTCCTTAAGAGATTCGCAGCGACGTAAATTATAAATGGCTCAGACAGCTCTCTTTTGCATAATAAAGATGGATTCAATGTCAGCAGCCCGACCGTAAACTGTAAAATGCCATACGACATAATGCCTTGGAAGTAACTAAAATAGACCAAACGCGCGGTTTCTAAAGTAAAGTAAAGTAAATTTTATTTGTTTAAACATGGTGTACATTGCATGCAGGATCGTAATGGGATACAGAAAAGTTCTCATGTTCAGCCGCATATCGTGGCGTACAAATTGGTAGGAAGAGATGGTGCATAAGCCGTATAATTACAATTCAATAAGCATATTTTTTGGATACAATTCAATGTCAAAATATTCATTAAATAAATTAGTCAATAAAAATATTAATTACTGTCATTAAAAATTTCTATTCCAAATAACAATTCCAATAAAATACAATAGATTACAATAATATTTGAAGAATACAACATTGCCTTCTCAAAAATGAAGAAAATCGTCCTCTTGCATAAACTCTGCTATACTGTAATATGCTCTTTCAGTTAGCAAACTCTTCAACTTACTTTTAATAGCAGATATATTTAATGTTTTCCACGATTTGGGCAATTTATTAAAAATGGTCGGAGCCATGCAAAAGATGCTCTTACGCATAAGAGTTGTTTTAGCGCCGTGAACACAGAGTTTGAAATTATCACGTCTATTCCTAGGGACAGCATCAGACAAACGCTGAAATAAATGTGAATAGGATTTAATGAACACACTTCTACATATGTTAACTGTCTTATTTTTCTAACAGAGATTTTATATGAGGTCCCCATAGAAATTTCTGAAATGTCTAGCGTGATTCCTAGGAAAACCGTTTGATTAATAAATTCTAGTTTATCTCCATTCAATATGATATCACAATCGCTACTTCTCACATTCGGTAATTTTAATCTAATGCATTTGTTTTTTTTTTTCACTTAGTACCAAATTATTTACTGTAAACCAATTTTGGACCTGAAGAACAGATTTATTCACGTCGTCCAGATTTTGTGACCGTCGGTCTATTTTAAAGATCAATGATGTGTCATCTGCAAATAACACTTTCTTCGGTTGATTTTGAAGTATATAGTTGATACAGTATTATTGAAGCTAACTCAAAAACTATCCAAGCGAAGTTAATAAAATTTATATGAACCACCTCTGAAGTATGACCTACCATACAAAATAAAAACATCAAAACAATTTATAATTGGCGGAGTAACCGCGTAAAAAACACAAAAAAAAACATACAGTCAAATTGTACTGAATTTTAGAGCCACTGCACTAGAAAAAAAAAATTCTTGGATGTTCTTAAAAAACTTCGAGTATTTTAAAAGCAGGCAATATTGCAATAAAATAAAATATACACATCTCATTCTACGATCCCGTAACTACGTAAGCCGAAAAGAAATTACAAAAAACAACCTATTTCCAAGAATTCTTTTCACTCCTCAGGCAAAAGAAACGTGTGGGCAAATAGAACCTTCCCACACCTTTTCCAAGACAGTAAGCATCTCACAATATACAGGACGATACAAACATACGCTCCATTTGATTCCAATACCCGAAGGAGAACACCTGTACATTCCTTTTTATAAATAGATAAATATTTCTTTAGAGATCTTTCGAGTAAACTAATCGTGTTTATTTTATTTTCAGAAACCAACCTTGCCACCGTAATAAGCCGTCTTACTGGTGTGTTAGATATTTAATTTTTGTTATGGAAATAATATTGGCAAAACATATTTTGTGAATGAGTCTCAGTGAGAGATGTGGAGTTTGGATTTCCACAAACTATGGGACACTTAATATCGTGTCCTGTGTCCTGTATCGTGTCCTGTGTCCTGTTATCTACATGTTACAGGAACTGATGGACACTACTGAAGGCGCCAAACTCATAGCCAAATTCTGGGCCGACTCAATTATGATTGCCATCGACATGCTAAACGAAGAATTGAGACTAGAGTAAACGAACGATTTACGAACTCAATAGCTACCAAAATGAAGAGTAAAACGAGAATGTCACATTACTTGGCAGACAGATTAGTGATTGCAGTGTGCAGTCGCTATTAACTAGTCACTTCGCTGGTCACTAGTCGCTAATCTGCCTTATCTCATCATTCTTTTGTCACCCATCGTCCGAGTAATATTGGATGCCATAACTTTCTTTGACTGAAAAGGGGAGATATATTTATATGAGGAATTTGGCCTTTTTTTATAAAGGTTTCGTAAAATATAATATGTTAACTTTTTTGTATTTTTCCAGATAACTCCATATTCAGCCTACACTTACAGCAATCAACTCTAGTCATTGCCTTTTGAAATACATCTCTAACAGTACACACAAATATTATTATCAAAATATGATCTAAATATAGTAACAATTTCAACTCAAACTGTTGTTTTTATTTCCATGAAGTTTTCATAGAAATTGTTATACTAGAGTCGCGTCACGTCGCGTTGCACCTGTCTCTGGAAGCCTGAACGCACAGATTAATACAGAATTAGACAGAAAACTCCGCAAAATCATTTAAATAAAAAGCGACTCTTGGTACGATACAATAAAGTGCAATTCAGGTCGCACAGCGCTAATTAACTACAGTTATATTCACCCAGAAATTGCCTCTCTTTCTATCGCGTAACTCTCATATCTTCTGACTACGTTACGCTAATTGAATTCGGTATGTAAAGTAAAAATGTTCTACGCTGATTCCAAAACCATTTCGAGCTTTTTGGTTTCTTAACCTTATTTTTCTATATTAGCGCTTATAATTTATAAGATGGAGTTTATTTTAACATAAACACATGAAACCACTTGGAACTTTCATTTGACCTCCAAATGACGTCAGAAACGCAGGGAGATTGGGCCTACTCCATGATAAAAAAAATCGTCATATAATTTCAACTTTAGGGATGACTTTATAATGCAGTCATTCGAAAATCCGGTTTTTGAATAGATTCAAATCAAACATTGAAAATCAATTCACACAAAAATCTAAATCCCGCAGCCTGAATGATCGTTAACCAATATAACGATACCTTTTTTATACGTCTATGCGATAGCTTAATGGAAATCCATTCCCTGTAAACAATAATCATTATAAAATCATTCGAACTATTTTGTAACTGGTACTAAAGGTGTCAGAAACTTGCAAATATAACTGATATTCGTTGATTGGTTTGATCAATAGTTTAGAAAGAAATCATTCACAGTCGTGCGCCACATAGTAGATACCTACTAATCGTCTTCATCCGACAAGACTACTGAACTTGGATTTTTAACGACAAGTAAAGACAGATTAGAAATAAAAAAATAGTAACTATGTATAATCGAATAACTGTAATTGATTTACTAATTTCATATTGATATACATTCATTTCATTTCGATTATGTCGCTCTAATTTCATGTGTCTGTCGTGACCAGATCTTAGAATTTACCATTTCATGAAATGTCTAGCTAACATTATTTTTTCAGTCGACGTTTGGCCAATCATTATAATATTGTAGGGTATCCATGGTGTAAGGTGTACTAAAAATAGCCAATATCCATGGTGTAAGGTGTACTAAAAATAGCCAAGTAACTGCAACCAACTTGGAAGTAGCGCTCGCCAGCCACTGCCGTGGCACCGCTCGCTTCGCTCGCTCGTATGCCGCCGCCATGATGCACAACAAAAACAAAGCGACATCAACGCCTCTACCGGTGGATAATCCAACTATTTTACGATATGATCAGGATCACTAATGTTTGGCCACATGCTGATGTGACCAGTGGTCGATGTTCATTTCATGAAATGATCTTTAAGATCTGACCACGACCTTACTTACTTAAAACTAAGTAAATAAAAAAGTATTTTTATGTCAAACAATAACAAACAAACCAAGCAAATCACTCTCAATAAAATTGAATAACATCTTTATTGGTTTATCAAAAAAATCATAAATACCTGGAATCATCCTGGAATATTTTGCGATTGATTCCGTCAAACCAAAGATAATAAAGGCATTCGGATACGATCACAATTTTTCCTGGTTGCCGTAAAGAAAAATATAATAAAACACAGCCGTGGAACAGTCTGTGTGGGGATTGTTATTTTCAGTAACAGGTAAGTTATATTGTTAGGAACGTTATTTTTCAATAAGCAGTAAACTTAAATACAAAAAATACATAATAACATTATAACACGTAACATCATAATATTGCATGTCCCATTATATAGACAGGCCGACGTGTGTGGTGGCATTTTTTGGCACTTTTACCAGTTATGAAAATTAAAAAATTAAAATACCTACTTTACGTTAAAACTTTTTCATTTCGAAAAAGTCATAATAGCCGTATGTAGCTATATGTGTTATAGTCCAAACTCTATGAGCTACCAAGAAAGCGTGGCATAAACTCAGTCAAAAGGAAATTATGTTTCCTACGTAGAAATGCAAAGAACGTTAAACTTTTCTGAAGAACTCTGTTATCCGCGATATTTGTATAATTTTATGACTGTACACTTATACAGCTAAGAACGATAAAGCTTGACTCAGACAAGACGACACAGCACTCTCAATCTTAGTCACAAGGTAACAACCAAAAACGAGATGATGCATTGCAAAGCATATAATTATGCTGTACAAGTCTTTTGGCAAGTGGTCAAAATTGGAACTAACGCCGCCATCTTGATTTTAGGGTTCCATACCTCAAAAGGAAAAAACGGAACCCTTATACGTAGGTCTATGGTCCCTTGGAGCTCAAAAAAT
Source organism: Xanthia icteritia (assembly GCA_949128155.2). NCBI lineage: Eukaryota > Metazoa > Arthropoda > Insecta > Lepidoptera > Noctuidae > Xanthia > Xanthia icteritia. The sequence continues at coordinate 6,152,999 of OX421935.2, read as the reverse complement.
ACGGCCATTTATGCGACATATTTTCATATTCGCAAATAAATCAAAACCTACAGGGTACTTCCCGTTGACCTAAAATCATAAAATTTGGCAGGAATCAAGGTCCCACAGCACGTGTATAGGTCCGAAAATAGTTAATTTGTAGTTTGAACACAAGTTTTTTTTTGCGATAACTAACTTACATTTGCAATTGAAGAATTGACCGTGACGTATATCAATGTATGCAAGAACATGTTTTTCAACTACAACGTTTGTTTTTGGGATAAATTCATCCCAACTACGGAATTCTTCATTGTGCGTGGTCCGACACGCACTTGGCCTTTTTTTTCAATACATTTCACAAAACAATGTACACAAATTTTTACCAACAGTTGCTGTTGGCAAAAATTTGTGAAAATTGTTTCACAAATTTTGTCCTGCCCTGTCAACGTCATTCGAGCGCCAAAACATCCTTTTAGAAGTGTAAATTCTAACTAATGATGGAAGATAATTATCAGAATGAATGAAATCGTCATTAGCGATATTGGTGTTTCTTGCTAAGAACTTCTTTAACTTAATAACTCTTTTACAAAAAAACACATATGACTCAAACCCCGCGTCCTATTTAAAAGCGATCTTCGCACTAATACGCGATCAGTCGTGTGCATGTCACTTTTTGTTCGGAAATCCGGAAAGCGCCCTCTGTCGGTGCGATCACGCGTTCAGGTTCACCGAACAAAAAGTTCGAACGATCGTGTATTCGCACGACGATTGCTTTTAATAGGACGCGGGCTTTGAGTCATCATAATACTAGTTAAAATTACACTCTTTATTTAATCATATTACATAATATTTAAGCTTAAAATAATAATATGTATCTACATGTATTTAGCAAAAAAAAGAGGGGAAAGAATCATAGGGCATCAAAAAATTAGTCCGCATTGCTGTCAACTGGAAAAGTGCCCAAAAAGCATTGCCACGACGCCACGATGTATGGTGAAGCTGATTCTTTGGCCAAAAAATAAGCCAGCCCTCTGGTCACGTGAAGAGTCGACCAACCGCTTGGCGATGTGTTGAAAAACCAAGTGGGCACTCGGACCCCATGGCCCTAGTGTTTCAACCCCATACGGCTCGAACAAATAACTCCCAAAAAGATTGAAAAATTGGAATAATTTCGCACCTGCAGCAGCCACCTCAGCCCCCGTTGTTAACATAGAAAATATAATTAGTGTAGGTCAAAAGTGGTCAGTCTGAGTCAAACAATAGGGCATTACACTCTAAAGAGGTTTACTGCTTACTCGATGCTTCAAACTATACAACCTCCTTCGTTGCATAAACCCATAAACTATAAATTGCTGTCAGTGTCATGGCGCCTGTCAGTAATACACAGCAATAAAATTCCTAGTGTCGCTATTCGTAAGTAAGATACCAATAATTATTATTTATTTACCGGAAGTCCCACTTTAGGGGACTTCCTGAGGCTAACAATCGAGTAAGTATGATTTGTAATTATCATCCTGATCTGTTTTAGTCAATTTGAGGAGTACCGATGCGTTCTTTTCAACATGTGAAGTCAAATCGTAAGGAATCTCTACACTCCCCTTTTTAGCAGGTAAGAATTTAACATTACGTAACACTACGCCTGTATCCCCAGAACGTTTTGTTTACAACCACATTTCGTCAGTTGAAAGAAAGAAAGAAAATACATTTATTTAGCACACACTAAAAGGCACCAAAGTAAAAAGAAATCAAGTAAAAAGAAAGAATACAAAATAAAAAGTGTAAAGTGCGTTGTAAGATACAGTATGTTTAACTCCCATGTAATAAGGAGCGAGCCTGTTTCCACCAAACGGGCACAAATCAGATGAAGAATCAAGAACTTATTTTTCACGAATATCAGAGTACGTCAGAATTCTTGCTGGTTTATGATGTCGAAATTAAATACTTTATACAAGTACTTTTTTTATTTATTTGGCACAGGCTACCTGTGCCATCCCACAGCTGGGCAAAGGCATTCGAATTTCCGGCTTAGAATACTGCCAATTTTTATAGTGATATTTGAACTTTATCAACAACTTTTTTATTGGTCATCGATACGCTAAGAAGAAAGGGCAATTTATTTTTAACCCTCCTCATTGCTATACAAAATATTTATTTACTTTTAGCCTGGTATAAATGATAAACACACGTAAAAAAAAAACGAAACTCTTTTTCAAATACTTCTGCAAAGCAACTACAAATTATTACAAGACCCTCAGGCAACCATATTACTGCTGGCCATCATATGCTATCCCCAAAAATTACATTGTGTTACCGCTACAAAACCATCCGAGACCAAACATTCCAAGAAGCTAAACATCCACGCTCGAATTTCTAATTACTATTTGAGCACGACCTCACCCTGTAATTCGCCAAACAAATTAATTTGTTCCTCTCGAGCCAAGAGTCTGGGGAACTGAGTTTTATTCAATTTTCGATGCACGCGAAACTGCTCCCATCGGCAAATACTCGCGCGTGGCAAATACTCCACCGAAAATGGTTTGGCAATCAACCTCTTTTTTGATTTCAAATCATTTAATATTGACTTTTGGCCCGAAATCAAAAGGTTAATTTTGAAAAATTATGCTGTTTATTTAAGGGACTGTCCGTACCTATAAATCTATACACAGCAGTAGCCAGTAACAGGCTGACTTCGTGTTGAAGTTGATAACTTTTGAAAATTAGGTCGACTACAGAGGGGCTCAATATTAATACTGCCTTTTAATTTCATCGTTGTCGTCAAAAATATCGCATGGAATGTTCCTAAACAAAAGTAATTAAATACATTAATAGAATATTGAATTCTCAACGTAAATAATCTTCGGCAGAAATAATCGATTATAACGACATTGTTATGTCTGTACAGAAATGTGTAATCTGGAACATTTCGTCAACTTTACAATTCACTGTTTATTTATTTAATTTTATATGAGCTCGCAAATAATTTTATGAAAGACGAAGCTGTATATGGGAGAGATGTGGGAAGAAATATAAGTTTAGTATCCTAAAGCTTACCTCAACTTTTTATTTGCAGCCATGGAAAAGCCTGCTCGCTACAAAGCAAAGAGTAAAAAGCAAGCCGCGAAACCTAAAACGGCAAAGAAACGTAAAAGTGATGGTAATGAAACGACAGTCTTTACACAGTTATTTTTCCTGTAACAGCAACCCAAGCAGTAGCCCCCAGAAGCAACCTTATTGCATCAAGAATAAAGAACACTTTGATTTTGATAGTGATGCAACCATAAAGGTAGAAGAAATGTAAAAGCATTATTACTAACCGATCTTCTGTCTCTAAATAACCATAGATGGACATAAAACTCTCATTGGCCACTTTTTTGAAGACAAAGCCAAAGTCAAATCATTTATTTCAAATAGGCCCTTATAAGGCACTTTTGAAAATCAAAATTTACAAAAAATTAATTAATTGAGTCTAGTCGCCCCTTCCAAAAGGTAGTTTACGCATAGAGAAGAATGGGCAAGAACCTCCACCGTTACTCTTTTAAAATGTTTTACAATATTTTGCATAAGCACATTAGTTATATAATTATATGTGAGGACGATGCACCTAGAATAAAATTACTATACCACAATAAGTAAAAAGAATCAAGAATTAAAAATGAAGCAACAACAGGTAAATTAATTATGTGATAGATACCATGGTGCTCACATATTTACAAACATTGTAAAAGTAGACGATTTTCCTAAAATTTTACAATTAATAATTCAGTGTGTGAGGAAGTAATCACAGAATGTAATATCAGACCTATCACCCATCAGACCATCAGAGTTAGAGGTAGGTAGTATTGCCACACTCACAACGTTTGATAGATGATCGGTGGTCCTGTTATTAGTGGAAATCGGATGCTACTCTCCATCCTGTCCACATTATTCCTGCTTTGCTTTTTACCACATCCAAAGTGGAGACTACATAACAACATCCCGCCTGTCCAACACTCCCCAATAGGCAAGGGGCGTTAGAAAGGGTTACGCAGAAGTGATCCTATAGTACACCCCCACTTTGCCACTTACGTTTTAAGTCCCATGTAATAGGGGGGCGAGCCTATTGCCATCAACCGAGTACAAATCCAGGCTCCGGGCTAGTACTGAGAAATTCCGGATGAAACACCCATTATCACTTTACTCAGAGATGGTTTAAAACCAGTCCGCAATCTTCTTTGAAGAAACCCATTCATAGCTATCACTCCCTGTTAAATAACATACTGTTAAATAAACATAGGCCAAATTTCGGAGGCTTTGAATATTTGACGATCGTAGATTATGCTTTTATCCATTATGTTTTTATCTTACTTGCTGAATACAGATAAGCATATAATGATTAAGTATTCTTTTATGGTCTAGCTCTCGAACGTGTATTGTAACATTTCTTTTCATCTTTAATTTTTTTTTTCTTATTTCTCCTCAGGTCCTACTTGTTCAATGTTCATAGCAGAATTAACCAGAAAACTGGCGTCCAAAAGGAAACAACAAGCAGAAGAAGAAGAACATAAAAATATTATCCGTAAGTATAGATTCAGGTTTATGATTTACCTTATATATGGTTGAGTATAGTAAGTATTGAATTATAAAATTAAAATAAATATTTATTTCAAATGGACATAATTGCGTTTCTTTACGACGTTTGGAGTCAACTTTTAAGCAAGGAATTACTTGTAGTAGGAGACTCCGCAAATTCTATGTAGCATTGTTTCGCAAAAAAACAAACGGTGTAGACAATAAACACTCTAAATCTGCGTTTCAAACAGGCCACAGAGCTTATAAAATTTATAACAATTTTCATTACATACAATTAAACAATGAAAATTGTTATAAAACTTGAACGCAAGTCGGTGCACTGGTGTTTAATCCGATACACCCTGTCCCTTGCTGCCCTCCCTAAGCCGTACCCCACTGGGGGTGCCCTTAGCGTGTAGTTGCTTAGTTTCTACGTTTTATACCCTGCCGGGGGCCTTAATTTTTTGAGGCAGCCACAGGAAAGTCCAGTTAAGCAGCCGACAACCTCCTAGGCAACATGAGAGAGGCCATACAAAAAAAAACTGGTGCACTGGTTGTAGTGTATGTGTATGAGTGTGTGTGGATGTGTGAAGTATTGCAACATAAGGTGGTTCTACTAGAACATGTTAGTCGTGTTACATAGTTAGCACTGTGATATTGTCTTGGGATAGGAAGGGGCCCAAAGCAGCCTCTTTCACTTACTATGATCTCTACAATGCGATTGTAACGGTCATTGAAGGCTCTGGAACAGACAGGTGCAACGCGACAGTGCGACGCAATTTTGGTAGAATAATTTCCATTAAATTTTCATATAAATTTTTCTACTAGATTCGCGTCGCGCCTGTCTGCGGAAGAGTCGAAGCGTCGATACAATGGACTCGATATCATCATAGCTTTAACTTAGTCCTCAGCCATTCAGTTATACTTTAACAGTCACGGAGCTGCAGAGGGTATATACGTAGCTCTTTTTAGCAAGGTTGTGGGATGATTGTCTTTTAGCGAAGGCAGATCTTACTGGGACATCTGGAGCGACAGCGTAATTCTTTCTGCTGCTTAACTTTGTGGTATAGTACGGGAGCGATTGTGTTTCAGATCGAAAGTCAAATGATACATAAAGGGTTGTGAATGGTTTGAACAATATAACCTTGAGCAGCGATGTCTGCTCCCTCTCTAGTTCTAAGATTTTTTTTTTTGCTATCCCTCCAGCACGGTAGACAGTACGTGAGGATTGATTGGGCCAAAGAGAAGTAAAAATGACCGAAATAAAAACAATTTTAGAAAATTACTTTGTAATTTGCGTATATAAGAAACAATAATAACACGACTTTTTTATTTCTAGAGACAATAATAGACAGCATCGCAAATGCCTTACCCATCAAGATTTCAAATAAGAACTCTCTACAAAAATACCCGTCTCCTATGAAAATTGAAACATTACAGTCATTTGCTCCAGAACTGATGCCTAATGATACGTTAAATTATATCCCCGTTAAAATCAATTGTATAGAAGATGATGTGTGTATGCGAGAGGTTGAAATAGCTTCAGAAAAGCCTGGAGCGTTCAAAATGCCTAAAATGCCAATAGTAAATAGCGAAGTAATAAAACTGGCAGTACTTAATAGTAAGAAGATGACAATGCATGACCAAGGAGTGAACACTGGAGTTGAACTCGATGTAGCTGCTGAGATATCTAAACATGTTGTCACGTTAAAGAAAATATCGTTGATAGCCGAAGAATTTAATCAAAAAACCGGTAGGCATGCTGTTTACTGTATTATAGACATATTTAGTAGAGTGAGTACGGCAGCTCCGATAGTAAGGGCCTGACCACTCGTACCACAACCACAACGGCAGCACGTGGACGGGCGCTAATTTGTATGAAATGAATAACCTAGTCACACGGACGACATCAAGGCGATGTTGCAGCTACAACGCGACGACACTGTCACAGCTGGAGTTGATCTGTCTGCAAACACTAGCCGCAACGTAACCACATCGCAACTACTAGAGACAACGCAACTGCAAAAAGTTGCAGTGACACTATTCACACGTAACCTCTACTTGCCCACATTTTGTCGCCGTGATGTGGTGTCACAGTACATGTGAATGGGCCCTTACATGATCAAGAGATACGTTTTACTGTTTAATATTTTTTTAATGGTATATATCAAATCAATCTTTATTTCAGACAATGTTACACATTACAATGTACAGTCCATAGTAATCACAAGAGACTAGAATATAATTATTTAATTTTAATTATAACGTATAAGGTATAGTTACAATACAGACTAAGGTTAATATAACAATTATAAGATCAAGTTGCAATCATAGGGCGCTAATTTGAAAATAAAACAATAAAATTAAGAACTATTTATTATAAATAATATTAATAAATGTATCGTTGTTCCAGCTAAAAACTTAAAAGAAATAGTAGACAGTGTTCAAGAAGATCTGATAAAGAAATTAGCAGAAATACAAGCAGAGCAGAGTTCAGAGAGAGCGTTTCACATTCAAGAAGAAAGCGCAGACCTCGATCATTAACCAAGAAGTTTCTTTATAATTTTAGAAGAAAACATAGATTGACCAAATACTCTTTGAAAATGACTTTTGCGACCCATGTCAAATTTCCAGTGTCAAAATACTTAAAATGCAATAATTTTTAGATATGAATTAAATTAATATTGTAAAAAATAATAAACAAAAACAAAACATTACTTTTTTGGTTTTCTTTATCGAAATTCTGTAGTTAGAAAGAAAGGAATTTAACTTGGAATTTGTAATTTTTACGTATTCCTTCTTCTCATACTGCTTGAAATTGGAGAAAAGAAGCATTCAAATTTTATAGTAGAAATGTGAACAGCACCAACAGTTATTTTGTCTGTAACAGTATGGGATGCAAGTGCTCATTCAACAGAGAGCATAATCAAGAACAATTATTTGTCTTCAAATCAAATTCTAAGTAAATCAGTAAAGTGATACCTAAAAAATACAAGTGATATTAATGTTAAACACACAATGGAAAAGAAGGCACAAGATGAAAGTTCGAAGGAAAATTGCAAACTATACTCCGACTCCTCGCAAAGAATAAGAATGAGCAGGACCAACTCTAAAGAAAAAATATGTAACGGTATGAATTCAGTTTTGAATACCTATCAGTATTAAATTACCGATCATACATTTTGAGATTATTTTTTTCATTTATGAGACATGAACGTACACAGCCTGTTTTTGTTATCACCATCTCTAGAGAATATAATATATTTTTTCTTTATTGGAGTAACCAAGATTCAACAAGATTGTTAGTAAAACTTACGACTATGTTAATAAGCACAGACACTAGCGACATCCCATGAGAGACGGCACAACAGTGACCCACGTATACACTGGTCCAGGCGACTCACAACCATGCTTAAGACACTGTTGGAGCCGTCCCACACTCTGCGCACCAGAGAAGTGCACCTTTTACGCATCGTTGCGTAAAAGCATACGCATCTGCGGACATCCCTGACGCATTACATTACAGACACGGTTCAGCCCCTCCAGTATCCTTAACACAGTGTTATATTGAACGCGGAGAGCGCTGTACGTTCTTTGCGTATATCTAGCCCACGGGCTGTTCGTGTAACAAACCTGCGAGCCAACTTGTTCGCTCTAACCGACAACGCCTAACACGAAACATACTTTATTGTATCACGGCAGTGCGTCAATCGATAAACGCGAATGCAGGAGAATGCGCACGCGCATCAGCATCACAAAGATGTCTATAAAACATGACGCCGACGTTTGTTGACACTGCGCCGCCGTGCGCAGTAAGCACCGCCCTGTGCCGCATTTCATTGATAACAACGATAAGTTGTTGTTACCCTTCATACTTTCACGGGCTTGTGGTGTTCACTATGATTCAAATAGTGATAAACTCGATAAATAGAAACTTTAAAAACGGTTTAAGTTTAGAAAAGTGCCACCTCGATAGGGGGTAGGAGATGGGGGATGGGGGTATGACCTACATCTCATAGAAAATGTTGATAAGTGAAATGTAGAGGGAGGTGGGAGGGAGGTGGAAGACAGGAGAGTGGAAGAGGGCATGTCATCCCCCCACCCACCAGTTCACAAGAAAACACATTTTCAAGGTCAATGTCAAACGTCTGAAAGGTCAAGGTCAAATTAAAAAAGAAATGATAAATATAATTTTTTGTACTAAGGCGTAGTCGACGGTGCCCCACCTGGTGGGGCCTTTTATTTCTGTCTGCAGGGTTTGAAGGAACTTAACCCGAAGGAGATAGAATAGACCCCGCCATCCCCTATAAATCTAACCTGTCCGAGCCGGATTCCCCCAGTCTCAAATTCGCTAAACTTGCTCTTGCATCCTAAAGTTCTCTTTGCGTTTTTATATTTTTTATTTTATATATACTAATTTCTTTTTCCCGAAAACTAATCGTTTGCAGCTAGCTGTGACATTTTCCAACAGCGTTCGTTCTACATGAAGACAACTAAATACGCAAAAAAAAATTGAAGCTTCACACGCGCGGTTCGTAAAGTACAGTTGAGCCAATATTTACGTTCCTAATCTAAAAAAATGATTACTATTTATTTTTTATATAATGTAAATAAACGGCTCTGGCAATAAAAAATGTTGTGGAAGGTTCAGAAGACCCCCAAATAGCCTCACATTATTTCTAGCTATTCGGCATGTTTCTAAACCCAACCCGATCCCACCATTATTTTTATAACAGTCGCGATGTGAGAACATTGTAAACAGTTGCGGGCAGCGCGGGCGCACAGGATGTCGGGAAAGGAACACGGAAGCGCGGTTGCGTACGTAGGGATGAGTGGCCGACTGACCGGTAGACGAGCGTCAGATATATCAAAACGTGTTTAAAATCCGATTTCAGTCACAAATCATATCGTATCGATAATCCGAACTAGACAAACTGATTTCACAAAACCACGGCAAGAGTAGATTTGCTTAAGCAAGTATTTTTATGTTTGAATAGTTTTAATCGATGCACTTACAACAGAATAATATTACTAGAGACGATCGAAACTGCGAGTTGGAGCCGCTCCTGAAATCAATTTCTAAAAACGAATTTTGAAAACGACTTCAAAATCTGAAATCGGATATTCAACCGTTTGCTTAAAAATTCAAAAAACACCCCATGTCTACTGACCGGCCGCCGCACGCGCCGCCTACCTACCCCTTCCCGCTACAACCCCGCATCGGGTCGCCCCGAACTACAGTTCTTTCATCACTTTCAAAACCACAGTTTCCTTTATTGTCGTTGCAATATGGTTCCTTTTGGGTTGCTTCAATTGACTTCTTCTTCATTCGGTCCTTCATTACTGAGGATCGTGGCCACTGGACCCACGGACAATCTACTTCCATCGGCTCCGGTCCAAAGTTGCCATCACCACCTGCTAAAATTAGCTGGAGGACGTAGCTTCTTTTACTTGGTCAGCTATCGTGTTGGTGACCGGCCTCGTGCTCTATTTCCTTCGGTATTACCAACAATGACCAGCTTTTCAAGGCTGCTATCTCCCCTTTGCATTATGTGACCGAAATAGGTGATACGCTGTAGGGAACCTAGACAATCGGGTCTTGATGTCGAGTTGGGAAAGGATAGGTAATAGGTAATAGGTAATACGGGCTGGTTTCCGCAACTCCACGTCAAAGCGCGTATTTTGCGTATGGGTGGGAAAAATCTGTTATTCGATCCACCCCAGCTCCTCAAAGAAGGCCAACAACGCCTTGGTGTTACTGGCAATCTCGCGTAGGGTACCTGGGTTACCGAAGTACTTTGCCCTGTAAGTGGCGACCACCGGGCAGTTTAACAGCACGTGAGCTGCTGTCTCGTCGTCCTCCATGCAGGCTCTGCAGAGCGGACTGTCTGTAACTCCTATGACAAAGAGGTGTTTATTAAATGACCCATGGCCAGTTATAGCTGCAGTAACCGTACGCAGCTGCTGTTTAGTTAATCGGAGAACCTGTTTCGTGAGGCGGCCGTCGATTGAAGGCAGTGCCTCCTTAGCCTGCCTGCACTCACCTTGGTCCGACCATAGTTTGTGATGCTGATCCCTAGTTCGTTTCCTTACCAGAGTGCGTAGGTAACCGAAGGGGAGTGGTACAATGGGTTCGGGCCCCACTGGTGCCATGTTCGACCCCCTTCTAGCAAGTTCGTCGGCTGCATCGTTCCCCAGCGAGCCGCTGTGTCCTTTGTTCCATTGAATGGTTATGTTATTGAGGTCACCCACCTGGTTAAGGTTCTGGTGGCACTCGTATATCAGCCCAGAGTCCACAGTGTGACTGTTCAGCGCTTGCAGAACAGCCATGCTATCTGAGAGTATACGTATCGAGTGGTCCTTAACTTTCCTAGCCAGAATTGCTGAAGCGGCAAGAGAAATACCCAAGCACTCGGCCTGGAACACTGTGTTATGGACTCCCAATGGTGTAGCTATGTGGATGTTGAAGTCCTCTGAGAAGACTCCAGCACCTGTACCACTACCTGTTTTGGATCCATCCGTGAAGATGCGCAGCTCTGTTGGGCGCAAACCCTCACATCGGCGATCCTCGTGAAGTTGGATTTTGTATTTTTTATCGAAGATAAATTGTTTAGGTACCCGGTCATTGATGGCTTTCGTAATGGGGAACTCCTTGCTGAGTCCCTCAAGCAGCGCGGGTGTTGTGTGTTTCTCTTACCCCAGAGATTTACTGCATTTAGACGCACTGCCGCCATCGTCGCTTCCTGCTGTATAAACAGGTGCAGCGGTGGTAGTCCCAGCAAGGCTTCCATAGCTGCAGTCGGAGTAGTTCTCATGCAGCCCGTGGTCGCCATGCAGGCCAGTCTTTGCATGCGTTGTAGTTTACTGGAGGCTGTAACCAGCTGGGTGCGGGGCCACCAGACCACGGCCGCGTAGGCTATCATGGGGCGGATCACTGCGGTGTACAGCCATAGTATTATTTTGGGGGATAGGCCCCACTTCTTACCTATCATTTTCCTGCACTGCCAGAAGGTGATGCAGGCCCTGTTTAGCTTATTGTCTAAATGACTACTCCAGTTTAACTTACTGTCTAGAGTAACCCCGAGGTACTTGACTTCGTTGGCTAACTGAAGCTCTGTATCGAACAGTTTGGGCAGGCGGAAAGGGCCCAAAGCTCGTTTATGGGTGAACATGACTAGTTCGGTTTTAGAGGGGTTCACCGATAGATCAAATTCCCTGCACCAATTTTCTACGATACGTAGTGCTTGCTGAGTGAGGTTGCAGATCGTTCCCGTCACCTTCCCCAGGATTGCGAGGTCGTCTGCATACCCTATTGTGTAATACCGATTGGCGTTGAGTTTGGTGATGAGGTCATTAATCACCAGATTCCATAGAAGGGGGGACAGCACCCCTCCCTGGGGACAGCCTCTGGCTATCATGGCCAGCTGCTGCTCGTTCTCAAGGCGCACCACTCGCTTGCTTAGCATATTCGTAATCCAGTCCGTTAGTACCTGTTCTACTCCATGTCTGGAGAGGGCGCTACTGATGCTGGAGAAGTTGGTTTTGTCGAAGGCTCCTTCGATGTCTATAAAAGTGCCCAGGCAGGTGCCTTTTTGTTGGATCGCTTCTTCTATCTGGGAGACCACTAGATGAAGAGCAGATTCGGTCGACTTACCTGAGCTGTATGCGTGCTGATTACTATGTAGCGGTATTGTTATCAGAGCGCCGTCCCTCAGTTCCCTATCACATAGCCTCTCCAAAGTCTTTAGTAGAAAGGAGGTCAGGCTGATTGGTCGGTGGGATTTGGCATCTGTATAGTCACCCTTACCTGGCTTTGGGATGAATATGACTTTCACTTCCCTCCATCCCTTGGGAACGTATCTAAAGGCCAGGCAAGCCCTCATTAAGAACACCAGTCTTGTTCCAACAGCAGCTTCCCCCCACTGTAGTAAGGCGGGGAACACACCGTCTGGACCGGCTGCCTTAAAAGGATGGAAGCCCCGGATGGCCCATTGGAGTTTCTCCAACGTGATCACCCTGCGTGTGTAACGCCAATCATTGACCGATGGTGTATGGGTTTCATCTTGCCAGTCGATTACCTGCGCAAAGACGCAACCTGGGAAGTGAGTCTCAATTAGGACGCGTCTTGTTTCTTCAGGTGACGACGTGAGTGTGTTATCAGGTTTGCGGAGGATAGTTGGCCCAGGTGTTGAGAAAGGATAGACACATTTGTGCGTTTGGCTGTCCATGGGATTCGGAGCATCCGCCTCCAGCACAATATTTCGAATGCCTCTATCCTCTGTCTTTCTCTTACTCGGATTGTTCACGTCTCAACTCCATAGAGGAAAATCGGAAAAACTAGTGTTTTGACACTTTGGTTTTATAGCTTATACCACGGTGTTTCCAGATGTTCTGGAGGCTTGTCGTAGCATCTTTAGCCGTCCGCCGTTTTATTTCTGGGACCTAGCTGCCTTCATTATTAATATTCCATTGGCAAGTCTGTCAAAATCACAGTGATTTTTATTCTCGTTACAATAAGGTTGCTATTGAGTTGCTTTTGTCAGAGGTAAAATAACTGGTAAAGGACTGTACCAATTTTCTAGCATACATGGTGTCTTTGATTGATACTTAATGCCTAGAGAAAAGATGGTGATAGAAATATTAGGCTGTATGTGTATAGTGTTCCTTTTAGTATCTCATCTATACTTACTTCACCAATAGCCAAACAAAAATAATTATTTCTGAAATTAAACTTTGTAAGCATAAAGTAATAAGTAAATATACACAGACGCACAGTATACACACTGAAATAAAGTAAGCATAAACTAACCCTTAAAGTTTTTTAGAGGTATAAGGAACAGGGTGTAAAGCTCACTCATCCTATATAGAAAAAAGTAGGATTTTTCGGCTAATCATAATCCCTATGATAAAACTTCATCCCAAACAGATAAACAAAAACTAAAGATTGCCAGCAAACTGCCAAGAATTATTCGCATGCCGACAAGATACTACAAACCAATCGAAAATCCCACCAAATCAAATGACGACGCCGGCAAGTTGAAGACATTACTAATATTCTTATATAAGTATGACTTCCAATATTTGATTAGAATTCTATTTTAGGTGACTCGTTACCCGGCCCAAGTAATTTGGAAGCCGGTTCAATGAAAATGAAAAAAGAGGATATGATACGTATGTATCAGCTTTATCATATTAATCTGAATTATTTCATTTATTTGATTAATTCTCTTACGTTGTTCGTTGTTCAAATCATCTTTCAAGAATTGTGTTATTCAATATCTACATTATCATACGCTGCTTTGAGATTTTGCTATCGTTCATTTATGTACATATGTAAATACATTGCTACATTACATTCCTTTTAATATTATTCCTTATTTCCTTAATTAATATGTAGCTGAAAAAATAAAAATTAGTCATATACCACGGCTAAAATCCGACAAGGAAGGATCCAAAGAAAACAACGTACCATCTGAAAAAAGTCGACCTACCTGCAATAACCAGTTTATACCAGAAAGTAGAAATGTACAGAGAGTGAACATATTGATCAATCCAGGTAGTTTTCATTCTAATATTATTATATTAGTGAATTTATTGGCAAAGAACCTACAGCAGCAACAAATATTTCAACAAAAATAGGTCAGTAGGTAGGAGTCAGTCAATCCAAGCTTTAACAATGACGATAAGGCCTAAAATACAATAATATTATGGAGGATATTAATGTACTCTTCTAGGCCTGACTGAATTTCGATCACGGTGGCCCATAAAGAAAACTAGCCAACCACGCAGCAGATATTATTGTGCGCAACTGTGTGTGGAATCACGTGTGTGATTGCGCACACATTTGTGCACTACAATGAGGGAGCGAGTGTCGTCTCCCTAATCCTCATAGTCCAATGGGGGACAATAATCCGTCACGATCGGAGAGAGATCGGGAACGCAACACGCGGCTTTTCATGCTCTTCTAGGCTTCTGTACGGAATCCAATTATAAGAACACAGCAGTACGGAAAACTTGATATTATATCCATTAAAAAGACAAAGAACATAAAGAAAAAGCAAGTTCACAATTCGATTTCCCACCACAATACTTTAGAATATTTCTGCTCCATTATTTTGACTTTCAGAATTCTGTCCAGATGATCGCGCTCCACCCATGTCCATACAGTCAACGAGACCTATTCCCGCTATGGGGCAGATTTATGGCCGCATGAATATGATTGATAGTAATCGACTCAATGGTAAACAAGTATTGTGTTATTTGGAAATTCTATGACGGAATTTGATTTTAACCCTGATATTATAGAGACCCTAACAATTTTTTTTTGTCGGACCATATATATTTTTTTAGAGAAATTATGTGGATTATCATATTGCAATTTGTACAGGTCAACCGAAAAAAGTATGCGCTTCGGTTATCTTCATGTTTCCGAATTAGTTCTTAGGTCGAGCGAGAGAGTAATCACCAATCAAGAGGCAAAGGCTTTTAAGTTTTTTTACTGCGCGCTTTCTCGTAGTGCACCTGCCACTTCGCGTTAGTATGAAACTAGCTTTAACCCGCGAAATTTCGCATGTTTTTTTTTTATTCATTGTTTATGGCACCTCTTTAGGTCATGACCTATCCGAATATCAAAAAAATATTAGGCCCAGGGGTTAAGGGGGAAGAGAGGGGAGCGTGAAAATTGATTCGCTCTTACAATGTATAGTAGATCTTCTCTTTATCGGGTTACCTACTTCGGTCGCGCAGATACTTATGTCATCTGTTACTTAAAAGTTTTTGGAATAGAGTTGTGAATCTTTAATTTCAGTTGCAAGTACTTCCATCATTATACCTCTTTATTAGATCTCATCATCGCTCTTTCGTATATTGTCGAAGATAGACAATGATTCCGGAAGCGCATACATCGTTACTCTCTATAGGCAGACAAATAAGTCGCCTTTTTCAGAGCGGTTCACCATAGCGCACTTATATTGGTTCGAATTGGTTTTAAAACATACCCAGATTTTCCACCATCCCAACACCAACTATTTTGCCGGATACATGTTGAGGCAAAGCTAAGTTGTTATAAGCTAAAAAGGTTATGGGCCCACTACTCTGTAGTCTATAAGCCTCTGGATTAGCGTCAGCCCTTCATCTAATGTTAAATCAAAGGGATTTTCAGTTTTTCCCTTTGAACATATAATTATAAGAAAATTTTGTGTGCTTTACGTTTTAAATAATTTTCTATATTTCTTTATTTGCTTTAGACTGGTTTATGGAATTGAGAGCGCCAATAAATACCATAAGATCATCAAATAGTAGAACCACAAATTCTACTTGTCCGCATGACAATAGTTCTGACTCCAGTACCTGTTAGTAAATTATATTTCAAATTATATTTATAGCAAATAGTACACGTAATTACACGTATTACGTAGTTACACGTAAACCCCCGAATTGTCTTGGAAAGCGGTTTGACGAACGCTGCTTTGATTTATTTAGTACCAGATAGGCTGTTGCTTGTCAATGGCAAAGTCTCTCATTATCCAGAGTTGGTACACTAGCGATTAGCGCATTTCCCTAGCCGCCGTCCAGCCACCGCCATGCAGCTCTCGGCGTGTGTGACCTTGACTTGGATTGTATCTCTCTTGGTCTAGCTCTACACCCTAGACCTGTTTCGACAAAGTAAACACTACCGCCATAGACCTAGAGTTCATAGGAGCGTGCAAGCTCCACCACGATGTCAACGTAGAGATACGGCGGTGGGGACATTATGTCTAGTAATAGACTATAAATTGTGTGTAATGTAATTGTATGTAATTGTCACTAATAACTACACTACCGAATTGGGAAACTGTAATGGTAGATGTAAGGTCGTTGTAAATAAATAAATAATAAATAAATATTATTATAGTATCTTTTCTTTTTCTTTTATATACTCGTATTTACGTAATTTAAACACAGTCGGATTGCCTGCACCTTGCCACCAAGAAGACCTTCAACAAAGGTCCACCGTAGTTATGGAAACAAAAAACAATGTGACGACTGGAGTAAAACCTACTAATGAAAATGTCGGTGTGTGGCAACCTCCGGATGTGGAGTTCCCTACTAGAGACAATGACTCGGGTAAGTACTTGTTTGCAACTAGCTATTACCAGAAATATTTAAATAATTAGATGTGCCCTCACCGCGAAAAAGTGTTCACACTTAAAAGAGTGAGCTCACGCAATGATAATGGATTTTCAATGACAATCAAGTAAGTCTCAGCGACATTGTGTTTGTCAGAGGTGTCAAACGAAACAGAAACGCGATCAGTGTTTAACGCGGTAGGGCGAGTCTTAAGATTTAAATCTTTGCAAATAAATGATTACAATTTCTAATGTTTTAGGGTACAAGACGATGAGCCTGAAAAAAAGTCAGAAATCAAAGCCAATAAACCTTAAAAAGCCACAGCAGTCGCAGGCTGATGAAGCCTTGACGATGAACACAAATCAAACATATTGCTTTGGTTTGTCGATGGAAGCTGCTATAACGCCGAAGACAGGCGTGGAATGTAGCACAGGTCAGTTAATACTTTAATTATTAATATTTTTTTTAATTATTAAAATCACTTAAAGTTTATCACCCTATAGCAGTCTACATACTGCTAGTCCCTCTAATTGCACGCCATTTAAATGGATTCTCGGCTTCTCTCATTCAGCTGCTAGCTCTTTGCAGGGTGGCTGCCCTGCAAAGATTACTTTGCCTAGTCTTGTGAGTATCCTACCTTACATAAGACTGCTTTGAATCTCTGTCGGACCTCATTAAAAATCTAAATAAATGCTTAATTAAAATACCTATCTGCTGAAAGCCGTGTACCGAATAGTTATATGTCATTTCAAAGTTTCGTTGCCGACCGGACTTAATGTCTGTTCCAAAAGTATCTGGTGAAGTGTAAATAAACCCTGTTCAGAATAAACTTTTACGCAATCACTCATATAATAATTAGTAACATATTCATATTCTAGTTAGAAGGTTTCAAGACTGAGCAACCCAGTGATATCGGCCCTGACTTACGAGTCGTGGGTTCGAATCCAATCTGGCGTTTTACTTTGTGTAATTTATTTCATCACCACTGCTCTCAAAATGGTAAACGAATACATCGTGAGGAAACCGAGATGTCTTCGAACCAAAAATTCGAAGACATGTGACATCCACCAACCCGCACTGGGCCTGCGTGGTGGATTATGGCCTACCCCCTCTCACAAAGAGGAGTCCTGTGTGCCAGCAGTGGGAACATTAAGAGCTGATTATGGATTTATGCAAAATTTATATCTCACCGCTTTTTCTAACAATTATTCTTTGAATCAAATTATTAAATTTTAATTGAAAACTCGTCGACGAAAATTAAGGTTATTAAAAGATATACCAACTGTCGAATAAAAGAAGATCTGCAAGGTGATTTTAAATTAGAATTTCGTGTTTAAGTATCGAAACAATCAAATCAAAGTGATTCGAAAGTGAAATCGAATCAAAGTGAGTGAGTGAAAAATTTGTAAGTGGTACTACAAATTGACATCCACAGGTAATTTTTTCGTCAGATACTTTTAGATCAGACCATACGAGTTAGTAGTCGGTGAATGTGAGATTCCGATTTTCAGCGGCATCTAGTCACACTTAATGCAATCATGATCTTACTTTTTTACCAATCCACCCAAGAAGGAGGGTTATATTTTTATTGGAGTTTACTCCCTAAGAATCGATTTCCATATAAGACCTCCAGTATGGAAATTTTATGAGGAGTGAAATTTATACAAGCGTTAACTTTATTCATAAATAACACGTTTTTTTTAAATCATTTTACGTAATTTCACATTTTTTTTATTTATTATTTCTAATACTACTACTTACACGATTACTTGCACTTTACTACATCCAATTAAATCGCAAAGACAAGTCTAAATTATGATGTAATTATTGTTTCATTAGAGTTATAATAGGGTGGGGGGTTGTATGTGTGTGTACTCGTATACAGTTTTTTTTTTTTTATGCTATGCCTTTTGTTTACCCTCTTAGCCTATTGCTTATTCAAAGACAATCGTATTAAGGAGTAAATAAACTCCAGTCGTATGTCGGAGCTGACACACACACACTTTTTTATGTAACTGTTACAGACACAAGTTCGCTGCTAAGACAACAACCGACGGTGATAATATGCGGCACTCCAGTTGAACAACGAGTCGAGGAAGGCACTTTTACATCCAAATGTTTTGTTCCTCTGAAACCGTCACGGCTGTCAAAAACAACAGGTGTCTACGTATATTCACTAATATTTACATTAAGAATTTAACCAGTTTCTAAAATGATTATGACCACCCGTATATGAAACCCACCCGTGTTCCTTCCGTTGCCTGTACATTGCCAGGGGCCACGGCATCCCTTTCGGACTTTCCCGCAACCCCGGATTGGTACTATACCTTAGATATATACAGGGTGGATTTTAGTAACCTCACCTGGAGGGAAAGTACTCTAAATACAAATTTAGATAGCAAATTTTACTTAAAGCTGCAATTAAATATTTTCAAAAAATTCGCTTGCCACACGCGGGAATCGAATTATCTTTTACTCGTGCCTCACGCAGTTATGTCGCATCTAATAAAGAATCTTCATTACAAACGTGCAAATTACAATTTTCATAACTAAATAGTTCTTCGTGATTTTAATGAATAAATGACGAAAGATAATTGTTAATTACGTAATAAGTAATTGGATGGACCTTTGAGTAAAAGTGCTTTATCTTGTCCCATTGAATTGAATTTTAGATTGTTTGGTTTCCTTTCATTTAATTGATCATGTTTGTTAGAGAGATTTGCTCCTTATGGTTGACGTCATCACGTCAACGCCGGCTGTCGCTGAAAATCAGCGCTGGGGCTCTGTCTCGCATAGGGTCGCACGCAGCATTATGCTGAGCGATGGCCTTTTTATAATTCATTTATTTAATCGAGTAACAAGGACTCATTAATACACACACATAATTCAATAGATAAATAAAACACACACAATACATTACACTTTTTGCGTGGATGTGACGCATATTCTCCCCCAATTTGTTATTCTCGGGTTTTTTTTTCTTTGCGTCATATTTACCGCAAATAAACGTATTTTCTTTCTTTCTTTCATTGATCCTATCGCTTACTTACATAATTTTTTAGAAAAATATGATATTTTAGATAAAAACTAATTCGGTTTTAGGAAAAAATGCTCAACAACTTTAGCGGTATACAACTACGTACAGGGAATTTACAGTTGCATTAACGAACGAAAGTACGCTATTGGTCTATTCCTAGACATGACGAAGGCGTATGACAAGGTGTCACACAAAATTTACTACAAAATTTTTACGGTTCGGGTATTAGAGGACAAGCTTTAAATTGGTTTAAATCATATTTACAAGACAGAGTACAATTCGTAGAAATATAATATTTCGATAGCATTGGCCAGGAAATGTACAACAAAGGATCAGACATGGCTACCATGAATACTTAAATACCACAAGGAAGTGTTATAGGATCTACCTTATTTATGTATATTATACATAATTGACTTGCCAAAAAAGATAAGTTCGTCGTGTATTTTGTTCGCTGACGATTTTTGCTTATTATTAATTTAGAACGCCCGCGAATGTTGACCATCTAGCTATTAAAAAAACTTTCACAAAAACTGAGCAATGGTAAAACGAACATAACTTAGAAATAAACTTAACTAAAACTAAAATATGCCAATTCAGAACTTACCAAAGAACCCCGCTAAACCTAAATACATTAACACAACACATGAAATTATAAGAAATAAACGAATTTACACTTTTTGGGCTAACATTAGACTCAAACCTAAATTAGAAGAAACATGTAGAAAGTACAAGAGCTAAATTGTCCCAATTTATTTATGCACAAGTACACTGAAATGACCTTTTCATCCAGCAAAATAAATGTATCAGAATATTGATGAACATAGACCAACGAAAGAGTTGTAAGCGACACTTTATTAAACAACAAATTCTTACACTACCAGCAATATATATACTGCAAAGTTGTATATTCGTTAGGAAAAATAGGCACCTCTTCAAATCTAATATCGAGCTAAATGAAAACTATAACCGACGACGGAACAAGAATAGACTAATACTGCCCATCACAAACTTAAAAGTTATCGTAAAAAGCCCATATTCAAGACTAGCTAATATATTTAATAAGCTACCGGAAAGTACAAAATCCCTACCAAATGACTCAATTTTCTCGAAGCAGGTGAAATCTCTCGACTTAACATTGAGGAATTTAAAGCTGACAAATTGTGAATCGATTGACCTTGTAATAATATGCTTGACGTACTTAAATGTGAAATAATAAATGACTTTACTTTAATATGCGTACCTATAATGACTAAAAATGAATGAACGAATTAATAATAATATTTTTTTTTAAATAAAATGTAATAATTATTTAATTATAACATTTTATTTCAAAAAAATAATTATTATTAATTCGTTACTAATGTTTATTAAAATGTAATGAATTGTAATAATTAGAATCATCAAATTCGTGTAATTTAATCATTTGATATGCAACATTTGCAGTGCCCTTACAGGGTGCATGTCTTAATACTGCGTCATGAAATTTTAACCTAACGTTTATTTTTTTTTATAAATAAATAAAAATACACAGGTTGTTATTCTTTAGGATTTTAGCTGGTTTGTTTCCAGAGAGTGGCAAGCAAATTTTCGAAAATCTTTAAATGTTAAATTTGTTTGTTTAAAAAAATAAAAGAATGTTGACTTTGAGTAAAATTTGGTATCTCCAATATTTGGAGTACTTACCCACCAGGGCAGGTTAAAAAATTCCAGCCTGTATACCAAAATGTGTGGGTCATTGATGTAAATCGATGGTGTGGGTACTTTTGACTTCAGGCACAAATCTTTGTGAGGCCTTAAAAATGTTTAGCATTATACCGAGCAAAAAAAAAAAAATCCATACAATTATTGTTGAAATAATAAAGACAAAATAATTTCGTAACAATTTCAGAAGCAAATAATAACTGTAACACATATTGTTCAAATGCGAATCAGACTGCAGTAGCCCCCGAACCTCGGGTGCCAGTACCGTCCTACACTGATTGTTTTTCAGAGGTATTGCAGAAAACAACCAATTTTGAAGTTATTGAAGGTAAGCGTTGTTGGTGAAATTTAATAATTTTCAAAGTTTTGAATGAAATTAATTGGCCTTAGCCATAAATAAAAAATCTATGTTTCATCAGCTGAAAACTGACCCTAACAACTCCTGAAATGCTTTCAACTTAATCGTTTCGCAGTTGCAATCATAATTTGAACTTCGAAAATATTCATTGAAATGTAGAGCCCCATTTACACGATGCAAGTTTCTTGCCTGTACCCATGTGGCTTATAATACAATTGAACTTTTAATGAAATTGCACCATGTAAATCAGACTTAAATCTTTAAAATGGTATGTATTTGGTCAACCTAATCGGTCATCTAATATCCATATGACTACATACAAGTAACCCAACGTAGCACTCGCCGAGCTAGTTTCCTGATTTTGCCGAAGATGAGAACTAATTTTGGCAAAAAAATGTTAACATTTGAAGGAGCACAATTGTACAACAAAATACCCTCATGTATTAAAAAGGTACACTCATTCAATGCATTCAAAACTCTATTAGCTGAATATTTGATCACAAATAACACCCTTCCGTAAATCTGAATGCATTGGATGGGTGTACATAATATCTAATTAACATAATTGCTACCGTGACGTCTGTGACGAACTTTAATTATAATTTATTTTAAGCATTGTTCTCATGTAAGTGACTTTGTGTCTTTTTTGAGAATAAATATCTTTAAACCTTATAACTTTAGGAATTGAACCAACTCAGTCACCAAGCAGCGGTGCCGTCATGGATATTGAATTCCGCGATAACATATCCATAAAAGAAGGCACTAGAATTACCATAGATAAAATGTGTGAAGTAGATTATTCAACAACCATAGATAGTAATTCTCTAACGAAGCAAAGCAAGTCGAGCGACAACACTACGACGTTTATGAGGTCTGATGCTACGGTCACTGAATGGTCCTGCAAATATCGAAACGAGCAGAGTTCAGGTAACATATTCGCTGTTTTTCCACAGTTCTAGGTCAGGGCTTTCAATACTCAGGCCTTAATGCACGTAATCATCAAGGTGTGGAACAACATTTTTAGTGAAACGAAGAAGACAAATCAAAATATTCTATTATGCGAACCGTTTTCAATTTTAAGATGCAACAGCTGAAAAAAGATACTTTGGCAGTCGCATCATCTTTTGAAATAGGTTAACTAGCAACAACTCACAAAATAAAATCTCGTAATTAATTCTCATGAAGGCCTAAAAATATTTCACAGTACAGATACAACGGAGGAGCTCGTGGCTAAGTAATAACAGCCACACAGGTCGAACCATCAGGTTAAGCTACGCTTGCCGGTATTGGTCCATAGAACCCATCCACCATCTTTAGGTACATACCGAGACTTCTCTTCTGTTGGTTCCGGCTGTTATTCGTGGATCTTTGACAATCGTTACGCTCCGTCAGAAGCCCGAAAGTCTCCAGATTACCCAATTACTGGATTGTGGAGGTCAGATAGGCAGTCGCTCCATGCAAAATATTAACATCCTTGGGAAAAGGCTAAGCAGATTGATTGAGATACAACGGTAGAAGGATCTTTTGACGCGTGGCCAAAACTGGAACTAACGCCGCCATCTTGTTTTATTCAACCCTGTGAATGTCATTCAGGTGCCAAAAGATCCTTGTAGCACTTATGAACACGTAAGTAATATACACTTTCTTTTCTTAGAAAACTATCGTCGAGACAGCATCAACTTTAGACATGGAATGAGCAGGAGGTATTACGATGACAGCTTCCATAATGAGATGAGGGAACGTTGCAAGAAGTGCCACAGGTTTAACAGGTTTCCCAGCACCCGGTATAAATGTAAGTTGTATACAGGTTAGGGACGTCTGTACGACAATAAATATTAAACTTCATATATTTAACTAGAATATATATATAGATATATATAGCTAGCTATAGCTTGTCGCCTGACTGACAAAACCCATAGACCGCGTCCTATTTAAAAGCGATAATCCGTCGCGCGAATACGCGACCTGTCGCGTGCATATGTCACTTTTTGTTCGGAAAAGCGAAAAGCGCCCTCTGTCGCCGCGATCACGCGTTCAGGTTATTCGAACAAAAACTTCGAACGATCGTGTATTCGCACGACAATCGCATTTAAATAGGACGCGGGAATAGTCGGTCCATCACTACTATTTAGACTCTTTACTTTTTTATTTTATTTTTTTCTTTGGTTGGATTAATTATCTATTTGATGATTTCAAATACTCCTACGCATTAGTATTGGCAGTGTTTTTATTAATTGTCGTATTCTCGTCCCCACATGATATAATTTGTTGAACTTTATTTTGACGTTTTTAAAGGAAGAGTGGGACATACAACAACCACAGAAACAGAAGGCTACAGCACTGTATAAATAAGTACAGTATTCTATCTTCATAGAAAACGGCCAAAACGACGCGCTTCGAAATCTCAGTGTACATATACGCAACAGTATCGAGTGCACGGCAGTTAGGTACGGTTATCTACCGAGCGGCCGTAGGTAATTATTTCAAGGTGCCGAGATATAATACTGCTACTTATTTATTCTGTGACTTCGTAACCTTAGAAATGAACTAACCTGAACAACCATGCCTTGGCAAATACGTGCTAAGACTGCCATCGTTGTTCCTTTGCAAAACATGTTGCTATAAGGTTTTGACACGTCCTAATACGGCCCCTAGTCACAAAATAAAAGCGTTTTCTAATAACACCTGAATCGTTTTCTTCTTAGCGTCTCGATGGCAAAAAGTTCAAACATAGCATAATCAGCCTATAATGTCCCCGCTGTTGAGACACAGGCCTCCTCTCTGTGAGAGGAGGGGGGGGGGGGGTGTAATGCACCACGCGGGCCCAGTGCGGGTTGGTAGATGTCACACGACTTGGTTTTTTTTCTCACGACGTTTTCCTTCACCGTTTTCAGAGCAGTGGTGATGAAATAATTTACACAAAGTAAAGCGCCTGTCAGAGTTTGAACCTATGACCTACAACTCGTAAGTCGCAGCCGTTACCACTGGGCCACCCACCACTGGTCTAGAGTTCAAACATGTATGGTCCAAAATTCTGCTGCGCGAACTCCGCCCATTGATGCAGTCATAAGATCATCAAGTGCACAGCAATTGTGGAGACATCAAACTAAACTAAGTCCAACAATTGAGCAGTAGCTCACCAGACATAACACCCATCTGGTCGGAGGATCCTCCCTTTTCATTGCTGTCTATAAACTCCTGGGGCCGTATTATGACGTATTAATGCCACCATTATTCCAGTGTGAGTGAGAGATGGAGCTATACAAGGCCGCTAGCACCATCCTTTTTTCGCAGTGGAATAGTGATGGCATTGATACTTCATAACAAGGCCCCAGGAGTTTATAGACAGCAATGAACATGTAAGCGTGAATGACAGTCGCTGATAGTGGAAGGTTCCATTATATATTACCATTCTGTTACTAGGTGGTGGTAGGTAACCACCACCTAGTAACAGAATGGTCCATTCATAGTAATTTATATGTGAGATGAGATGAGCTAACAGCAAATTAGAACCTCTTATAACAGAATATCATGAGAAATATTTTGCAAAGGAATTGTATGAAAAATATCGCTTTATGTCACAGTATAATTTTAAACGAAGTCTTATAATATACGAAACCAAATAATTAATATTATTCCTCCTATTCTGGAAAATGTATGAAAGTAGTACAAAATTAAATAGTCCCAATTTTATTTCAGATAAAATTTCCATTTGTCCCACTTATTGTCTGGTGTCGCGGAATTATCTGAAGCTTTCAGGTGCTGAGCTTAAATAATAGCTTTATAAAATGTTTTTACGCTAGAATTTTTATATATATGTGTATTTCCGACGCAGTACCAAGATCCTTCGGGCCGTGGCGAAGTGGTGGCTCAATCCGTCGGTTATGCTGCCGACGATGGAACCACGTATGGAAGAAGACTGCTGAACGATGGGCCACCTGGTCAACCAGGTCACGTACCAAGTCAAGAAGGTGTAAGTAGAAATCGAACGTTAATACAAAAACCTCATTACAACGGTAGCAGGACACTTGCGTGAGAGACATTTGCGCGAAAAGACATTTCTGCGAATAGACTTTTGCGCGAATGGACTTTTATTTGGAAACTGAAAATAATTTGCACCACTGCCCAAACTTTTGAAAGAATACAGGCGGACGTTATGAAGAAATATCATTTCCGCATTTTTTTTGCACAACTGTTCTTTCGCGCAAGTGGTTTCGCGCAAGTGACTTTCGCGCAAGTGGATTCGTGCAAGTGTATTTCGCGCAAGTGTGTTTCGCGCAAATGCCCATTCGCGCAAAAGTTTCTTCTCACAAAAGTCAAGTCCATTCGCTTAAATGTCTTGTGGCATAAGTGTGCCTTCGCGCAAAAGTCCGTTCGCGGAAATATCTTATCGCGCAACTGGGTTCGCGCAAGTGTCTTTCGCGGAGATGTCTTTCGCGCAAGTGACCCAGATCCCATTACAACTGGCCTATTCACTCGCTGAAAAGATGTACATACATGTTGATGTAGACGCATGTAAAATTCGTTCATAGAACATCTCTTTACTGTATCTAAAACTATGATTTAGTTAAAGACCATTGCAAGATGTTGGTGGTTATGCGAAATCTATATATATTATCAATTAAAGTCACATTTCGTGACCGTCTCTGTGACCACTTTGTTCTTCTAAACTTCGCAAAGAATTTGGATGAGATTTTCACTCTCATTTAGAGAATTTATTCCCGATTTTTTATTTTTTATTAAACTTACTAAAGGTGCAATTCCGTAGCCGACCGCAGGCGGCAGCAGCAGGCGATGTGTCGCCGCGACACTCTGGTTTCTATTGTATTTCTAAAAAATCGAATCACATTTCTATGAAGTAGATTTTTTTATTATATATAAAAAAATCTCCATGTTTTGTCAAATCGTAAAAACCGTGCGAAGCGGGAGCGGGTCGCTAGTAATAAGAAGAACGTTGTTTTTCGCACGCCATAAAGTTACAGTAAAAATATATATTATTTAATTATTCAAATGATGACAAATTGATTCTTCATCATCATCATCATTTTAGTCGAAAGACGTCCACTGCTGGACATAGGCCTCCCCCAAGCACCGCCACTTCGACCGATTCTGTGATTTTCGCATCTAGCTGCGGCCTTTCCAAGGTCATCGGTCCATCTTGTGGGAGGCCTTCTAATGCTACGTCTTCCGATACGCGGTCGCCACTCCAGAACCTTTCGGCCCCATTGGCCATCTATTCTGCGAGCAATGTGCCCTGCCCATTGCCAAGTTTGCCTATTCTTCGGGCTATGTCGGTTATCTTAGTTTTCCTACGGATCTCTACATTTCTGATTCGATCATGTAGGGAAACTCCAAGCATAGCCGTCTCTATTGCCCTTTGGGTGACTTTCAGCCTTCTAATGAGGCCCATTGTTTGCGACCACGTTTCAGTGCCATAGGTCATCACTGGCAACACGTACTGGGCAATAATTGATTACTGAAATTATTTTACTTTTATGTTTCAGTCCACCCCATGCAAAATTTGGTACAATCGCTTATTTGGGAAGACGTTGATGTACAAACGAATATTCATTTTTACAAGGAAACAGGTAAATACAACGTCATGACGCTGACGTAGAAGTTTGCCATCTATAAAATAAACATGTTTAATGGCATGCGGCAGACAGGCGCGACACGATTCTAGTAGAACAATCTCCATGAAGTTTTCATAGAAATTGTTCTACTAGAGTCGCGTCGCGTTATCGCGGCGGCTTGTCTGCGGAAGTCTTTAGAAAAGTTTCAGTTCTAGTAATCTAAAGGTCAACTAATTATCTATTTGGCTTATACGATTATACGACTATATAAATAACGATTGTAACTGACCTATTTCATGATAGTATGGTTTCGAAAATACTATGTTCGTACTATACATTTTTTATCAATACTTAGGAGAAATCGCTTAAGTTTTGTGTAAGTGTAAGGTATTAGATGACCGTGACTTCGTGACCTTCGTGTAAACCTACCAGTTTAAGTACTTTCCTCCATAAATCGTGGGAGCTCTTCACGCAACAGACACACTTTTGTTTTAGGCACGGAAAGTGCAATGAACGAGAAAAAATCTGCTGCGGTTAACACTATGTTCAATATGGGCACCATGCAAGCTATCTCCAACTTAGCTGAGTCAGGTAATACGTTGTAAAAGTAGTTACATTATGGAAACTTACGCCTTCCTTACCACGTAGGCAGAAACTAAATGCTATGACACCTACATTTACAAAATCAAATAAAATTAGGTAATAAAACTCCGCAGACATTACTAAAATTCTTTTTTTGTCCGTCAGGTAGATTATTAAAAAATATTGGACTCGTATTTTTTCTTTTTTTACGTAATCAGAAGATAACGGCGATACATTGAGTTAAAATGTGCCATGACGTCACGAGTATGTAGATTTTATACTTACTTGTGACGCAGCGACCCCCACTCCCCAAATTCAATGTGTTTTATCTAAGTAATTTCTTATAAAAACAAAAAAAATAAAAAAAAAAACGATAAAGCAAAAAATACGTGTCTAATATTTTTTAATAATCTACCTGACGGACAAAAAAAGAATTTTGGTAATGTCTGCGGAGTTTTATTACCTAATTTTATTTGATTTTGTAAATGTAGGTGTCATAGCATTTAGTTTCTGTATATTTTTTATTAACTGACTGATGGACAATTTTTTTTTTGTTTGGCCCAGGCATCGTCCCTATTGTACACGATAGAACAAAAAAAAAATGTTTTTGTATTGTGGCGGCATTTACATCGACACATGCGAACTCCGCATCACACTGACGTCGTGCAAAATCCTGCATCGCGCAAGCAGGGGTTACCGCGCGATTAGCATATTATAAAATCCCGACATCAATCGTCGGGCAGTAGCCCAGTAGACACGACACCCATCTGGTCGGAGGATCCTCCCTTTTCTATGGAGGTTGAGTGAACTTTACACCCTGTTCCTCATACCTCTATAGTATGAAGGGAGAATGAGTTTGAAAAAAAAATTGTTATTTATTATCGTGTTGAGATATCGATACCGTAAAGAAACCGTGCCGTGTATAAAGGGCTTTATAGTCAAATTTCCGAGAAAATCTTCTCACTTCACAGACGAAGTATCGTACCGATATCTCAACACGATATTTCGTCACTGAAGCTTTAACCTAACTAAATTTAATTTGACCCAGTATATCTTCTGCTTTTGTAGAAGCTATGAAAATTAAACGCATCACGTAATTTTTAGGTTCCAAGACGAGCAACAAGTTCAAGCACGTGTACTCAGGCCCGTCGATGTTTCCCTTCTTCCTCAATACAAGTAAAACATTTTTTTATTACCTTAAACAATCTGGAATTAGAATCGTCATATTTATAACACATTCAACATTGTTTTTTTATAGCCATTTCTTTGCGTTGTATCCAAAATTAATTGATATTCGATATGCGATAAATTAATTGATAGCCCAACCCCATAGTCAAACTTTAACGAACGTAAAGCAGGTAATACACATGCTTGTTACTTGCACAAAAGTAAGAAAAAAGCATACATGCCATTGTGAGATTCAGCCATCAGAAGTGCTAAGTTATGGCACAGTGACATTTTTTATTTTATTGTGTTTATTATTTTTAAAACAAAATATAAACAGAAACATGACAAAAACCTCAATTTGGCTATTTTTTGTTTTCAAATCTTCGTAAGGCCCTTTGTACACACAAGTTTTTCTTGCCGTGAAAAACTACCGTTTATTCGCCGTGTGTAGGCACGGTCATCAGTGTTGTATGGATCACTATGGAAGCTTGTTGACAGACACGTTTTTTCTACGGTGCGGTTTATACGCCGTACCGTAAAGAAACCGTGTCGTGTTCAAAGGGCCTTATAGTCCGAATCAGGTTCTTACGGAAAGAAAAAATCAAAAAGTTGTCGAGAAAATCTTCAAATTCGGGAAAAAACTGAACGTCCGATTTTGTATGAATTATTGAAATGTGGACAGGACAACGTTAGTCGGGTCAGCTAATACTAACGAAATATCATTAATTTATCAAACAAAATTGTGAGGTTGTTAGTAAATAACAACTAAGAAAGTACAAAATGACGACGGCACGGGTCAGGCAGCCAGTCGATGCTAATAACTAGGTACAGACGCCAGCACATCAACCTACTACAATCTGTCAAATTTCTTTAATAGATTTTCAACTTTATTACTAAAGCATAAGGTTCAAAGTTGATTGGGATAATTTGACAGTTTCGGGTAGGTTGACCTGCTGGCATCTGTACTTGAATAAAATTTAAACATACACTCACATACAGCTTGTACGATATTGTGATATTCACCCATCAGAAGTGCTTATTTATGGCACAGTGACATGCAAGCTTCTTGCATACTTTTGTGCAAGTTATTGGCATGTGTATTTGCGGCTTTAGAAACCGAGAACGATGCTTTGAAACAGCTCAATAACTAGTTATAATCAACATATCAACATTTATACCCGACTGCCCCTGAAGGAGGGTAACGTTTTTCGAGAGTACGTAGGCATGTCTATTTGTTTGGTACGCTCTGTAACCCAGGATTTTAGATTCATCTTAATTGTGGGAGTGACATAGACTATATAATAATTATATATTGCACCTGCAAATACAGAAAAAGGGAGGGAAAGATTTTTTAAAATAAATTACAACAATATATAAAAGGTAGATATCAAATAAAAGCTAGGAATGAGTAAATTCCAAATATATTATATATATTTGGAATTTACTCATTTATAATATATAATAAAACTAAATTGAAAAAAGCATAACATTAAAAAAAACCCAACTGCTAAAACATATAAACGAAAATGAGAAAAGCAAGCAATATAATCTATAGAATTTTGGTATTGCAGGCGAGGACAAACTAATAACCTGAAATAT
Source organism: Xanthia icteritia (assembly GCA_949128155.2). Lineage (NCBI taxonomy): Eukaryota > Metazoa > Arthropoda > Insecta > Lepidoptera > Noctuidae > Xanthia > Xanthia icteritia. The sequence continues at coordinate 6,122,344 of OX421935.2, read as the reverse complement.
AGTGTATCTTTGCGATACCAAAATTCTACAGATTATAATCAGTGATCGGAAATAGGTGAGCTAATGTACCTAAAGTTCAATGAACAGAGACAAAAAAAGTGGAGACTTCCTTACGACTAAAATATTTTTTCGGGACTAATGTCGGGGTTTCGGGAAATCACTTAGTACATTCAATATTAATGTTATTAATAGGGTAAACTAGTTGAATTCATTTTCCTTTTTAACCAACTTCAAAAACAAGGAGAACGTTCTCAAAAAACCAGTAGATACGTTTTCTATTGTTATTAATTCAGATAAAGAACTGGGTCCGCCTCATGTTTTCGTTTCCCAGAATAGCCAAAACTTGCTGTCTCTTTCTATCGCTTCTTTGTCACTGGTAAACAATGACAAAAGGGTTAAGGGGTAGAGGGGTGTTTCGTATTCCTGTACTTATTTTATCGTTTATTGGATCAGCTTCACCACCGTGGCTTGATTCCTTTTTTTTTGTATTATGTACAATGCGTGTGCGCTAATAAATATTGCCGTGCTATCCTAGAATGTAGCTAAATGCGAGATCTATAAATTGTATGACAAAGATTGTGGGCTAATGCTGTATATGTATGTGAGTAGTATATTATTGGGCATTCTATACCACTATCGGCAAGTCGCTCGGCGAGTGCGCCTCGCTGCCGACAGTGGTATAGAATGCCCAATAATTGATAATCGACTCGCCTCTTCACTCGACCGAGACAGTACGTTCGCTCTGAAGGGTGGTACAGAACGCTTAATAATGAACAATCGACTCGATCAATGACCAGTAACGCAAAAGAGGTTGTGGTAACTTTATAAATGTTAACGTACTATATACATTCACTCATTTCCAATCGGTTCATTTCCGACAGTAATCATGAAATTTGTAAAACAACCGCAATCGCTGCATGTTAATACAGTCTGCGATGATATTCGTAAGACTAGTTTTCGTCATGGTGAATTATTACCTGACTCAGTACGTTGTATCATTTGCGGTCCGTCTAATTGTGGAAAAACCAATTTATTAATCGGTCTTCTTATACATGAAAATGGATTAAGATTTGAAAATGTTTATGTTTATTCAAAAACTCTGCATCAACCCAAGTACATTTTTTTAGAAAGAGTTTTGCAACGGGTTCCCGGTATTTCCCTCCAGAAATATCAGGGAAATGAGGAAGTACTGAGCGTTCAGGACGCAAAACCCAATTCCGTGATTATTTTTGATGATGTTGCATGTGAAAATCAAAATAACATGCGTGATTATTTTGCAATGGGAAGACACAAATGCATTGATTGTTTTTATCTGAACCAAACATATAGTAAAATTCCTAAGCAGTTAGTAAGAGACAATGCGAATTTAATCATACTTTTTAAACAAGATGAAATTAATTTACGACATATTTATGAAGAACATGTCAACACTGATATGACATGGATTGAATTTCGTGAAATGTGTTCGAAAATATGGAGTGAACCCTTCAATTATGTAGTGATTAATAAGGATTGCTCCAAAAATAAAGGATGTTACAGAAATAAATTTGACACTTTTGTTGTCTTTGATTAAATACTAATATTTAAGAGCGTTATCCCTGCGATATTGTTATTCTTCAGACAACGCTTAATCAATCACGAGCATTTTTGTTATTATGGAAAAATCATTGAAAAGACAAATTGTTGAAGCTGCAGAAGCTGTTAAGAAGAAAGTGCAAAAAATGAGAGATGTTGAGATTAACAATCAGCAAGTACTGGAATCAGTTTTCAAGCCATTAACAGATCCACTTAATCAAATTGCTAATGTCAGTAAGCAGGCTTCTCTCTTACATAATACAGAAAATGAAGAAACCAAAGTTCCGTTTATCGATGAAACTTTTCAAAAAGATCCCCCAATTAGCAAAGGAAGCAATGATAATAACGACAATGAAGACGAATATGAATCTGATATTGAAAGTGACTCTTCGTACAAATCATTAGTTGAAAACAAGCAAGGTTGTGATACGTCATCTTGGTCAGTGTCCTCAGAAGCACTGACAGATATTCCGTTTGGTGTCAGAGTAGAGGCAGGAAAGTTGATGTTAGGTTCTGCTCGTATAACGATCAGCGATGAGTATATCATCGTGGCTGGACGCAAATACCAAAATACCTCTGGTTTAAAACAGTTGCTGTTGAAAAAGAACGTAGATTTAAGTTTGGTTACAGAGAGTGATATGAAACACTATAAGTCGATGCTACTTGATACGAACGCACATCGACGAGACTATGAGTCTGGTAAACCAATAAAAAGTAATAAAGGACAAAAATATATGCAAATTATTAAGCCTCTCTTCCAACTACGAAGTACAATTCAGGACCACCAATCAAAGGGAAAAGGACTACCCTTAACAAAAATGTGGAAGAAAAACGTTGATTTTGTATATTGGGACGATCCAAATGAACTGGTGGATAGGTTAAAATTATTAATTGCATCTCGAGATGCTGGTAACACAGGATTAGAAAATGAAATTATATCTATCATTGAAGAATTGCGTGAAAGTAAAGTTATAAATAAATAAATATTTTGAAATGTGTTTATTTTATTATCAGCTTCTTGATACAAAACACCTTAAACATGAACGTAGACAAATTCGGACACTACATTCACAAAAGAATGCGTTTATCAGAGTTATTTGAGTTTAATGAGAACGCATTGTTAAAATTAGAAAACGGAGATTTTGATTTAAAAACATCAAGACTGAGAGGAATTCAATCTCCAGTAGAAGCAGATGAAGCTGTGAACAAGGATTATGTAGATCGATTGAATGCTAACATGTTAAAAGAATTAAATCATCTGACCGTGAACAAGGATTACGTAGATCGATTGAATGCTAATATGTTAAAAGAATTTAATAATATGATTGGTTCATTGCGCTCTCAAATCATAAAAGACACGAAGGGTACAGTTCAAGCTACTTTAAAAGCAAAGATGCTTGAAGTTTCAACTCAGTTGCAGGATAAGTTTTATACTAAAGCAGAGGTAGATAAATTACTACAAAAAACTCCGTAATGGCAAAACAGCAAATTGTTAATGAAATACACAAAGCAGCACGAAGAAATTTTGTTAGACGCCCTGTTATTCTAAAGGGGATCGATGACTTGTGGCAAGCTGATCTGATGGACATGCAAAACCTAAGAAAATATAATAAAGGTCATAATTACATTTTAGTGGTGATTGACTGCTTCTCAAAGTACGCTTGGGCAGAGCCATTAAAATCAAAAAATAAACTTGATGTTACTCATGCATTTAAACGAATACTGATTAACAGCAATCGTAAACCGGTTAATTTGCAAACTGATATGGGAACAGAATTTTATAACCACTCATTTCAAACGCTTATGAAGACAAACAATATTAACCATTACTCTACATTTTCTACCAAAAAAGCTTCGATCGTAGAGCGACTGATTAAAACTCTTAAAAATAAATTATATAAATATTTCAGTCTGAATGGAAACTATACGTGGTTAGGTATACCTTTAGAAGTTACATTAAAGATATATAACAACACAAAACATCGTACCACAAAATTTAAACCAATTGAAGTAAATAAATCTAGTGAGTCAGTTATAAAAGAAAATATTAAAAAAGCTTTAAATCATGTAACCGTCCGTAGAAAACCTAAGTTCAAAGTAGGTGACTTTGTTCGTATCAGTAAATACAAACACAATTTTGAGAAAGGTTATACACCGAATTGGTCAACTGAAATATTTACTATAAAAAAAATTAATCGTACTATACCAGTAACATATCATATTCGAGATCAGCGAAAGCAATCCATAATGGGAACCTTTTACGAGCAAGAACTTCAGAAATGTAACTATCCAGGTATTTATTTGATAGAAAGGGTTTTAAAAAGAAAAGGAACAAAACTGTTTGTGAAATGGTTGGGTCTAAACGAAGAAGAAAATAGTTGGATCGACAAAACTGCAATAGTGAATTAAAATAATTATATAACTATTACTCTTGCATTATTTCTTTCATTACACTTTAGACAATGCAAGGAGGTGAACTTGTTAATACTTTAATTAATAATCTACCGTTCGAACTTCATTTACCCGGCTACAATTATTGCGGTCCCGGAACAAAACTCCAGAAACGTTTATTACGAGGTGACAGAGGCGTAAATAAGCTAGACGAAGCTTGTATGCATCACGACATTGCATATGCAAACCATACAGATTTACCCAATCGTCACAAAGCTGATTTGCAACTACTAAATATGGCTAAACAAAGACTTAAATCGAGCGATGCTGGGAGAGGTGAAAAACTTAGTTCATGGTTAGTGAGCAAAGTTATGAAAGCCAAACTGAAATCTGGTTCCGGCATTAAAACGTTTAAAAGTTTCGTGTCAAAAATAAAAGCAAAAATAAAGAAACTGAATCCAAAGGACAGTAAAACTTTAATTAACGTTGCTTACTCAGCAGCAAAAAAAATATTTCCAAAGATTCAGAAAATTCGAGTACCGCGAGTGATACCCTTACCAAAGACTGGAGGTATTCTACCTTTAATCCCAATTTTTGCGGGCTTATCAGCTTTAGGAACTTTAGCTGGTGGTGCGGCTGGAATTGCAAAAACTGTTAACGATTACAAAGCAGGGCAGCAAAATTTGCGAGAAACACAACGACATAATAAGGCTTTGGAGTCTTTAAAGTTAGGTCAGGGTTTATACATCAAGCCACATAAAGATGGTAAAGGTTTATTCGTACAATCTTCAAAAAACTGAAAAATAGGCTACCTAATCGTCCTCTCACTAATATAGACATTCAAAGGTATGCACGCAACATCCCTCACTTTCGAGGAGTATACATGAAGGATCAGTTACCAAGGACGCCAAAACGAGTTGAATGTGGTATCGTTAACTTGGATGATTCTAAGAACGAAGGCTCGCATTGGGTAGCTTATGTAAAAATAGGCAATTATTGTGAATATTTTGATAGCTTTGGAGATTTGAAACCTCCAATGGAATTAATGCGATATTTTAAGAATTGTAATGTTTTTTATAATTATACAAGATATCAGAAATTCAACACTGTAAATTGTGGACACTTATGTTTAGAATATCTGTGGACTTTTTGGGAATAAACGTATAAAACTTATGCTTTTCTTTTATTTAAATCATTTGCAAGATGTCACTCACATTATCGATAACTGGAAACTCGTCAACTTTATCTACTTACTATCCTAACACGTTGCAACTATATGAACAGTATGAGTGTGCCTTATTGCATTTCGCAACATTTAATTCTATTCCAAACATTGACAAAACGAATAATAAGCTCTATTATGGTTCTAACGAAGTTATTGAAATACCAGACGGCACCTATGAATTGCAAGATATTAATGATTATTTAAAATCTGAAATGAAAGATGCATCAATCAAACTACAGTGCAATAACAATACTTTAAAAGCTGCTGTATATTGTACAAAAGACATAAATTTTAATAAAGAAGGTACTTTTAGAAATTTATTAGGGTTTAATAAGCAGATCTTGAAAGCAAATAAATGGCACGAGTCACAGTTTCCAGTCAACATTTTACCTACAACAGTGATCAGGATCGAATGTGATATTGTAAGCGGCTCGTACACAAACGGAGAACCGAGTCACATTATCCACGAATTTGCACTCAACGTGCCTCCCGGATATAGGATTATAGAAATCCCGAAAAACGCGATATATTTTCCAATTAACCAAAACAACATTAGCTGCATACATATCAGGCTGTTAGATATAAATAACCGCTTAATCAATTTGCGTGGTGAAGAAGTGCAGCTGTATTTGCATCTCCGAAGAAAAAAATGATTGACTACAATAAATATGTGCATCCACAAATCAAAAATATCAGTTCCGCTCAAGCTTCCAACCAAATAAGAGCTCGCCCTAAGAAGAAAATAAAATTAACTAAAGACAACAAGGCATTCCTCAAAGCGATCGGTTTGCTAAAATGAATATCTTAGACGTTTTATCCGCTCCGACTTATGACAACACTGTAGAAGGAATCGAATTTCATTCTTACAAGCCCTACGTAACTAGTTTCAATAGAAACGATGAAATCCGCATACCTATTAACCAACAGGACTTGTATATACTTCCGTCAGCTAGTACCTTGTATTTGGAAGGAACTGTTGTCGTAAGTAAAAAGGATATGAAAGAGAAAGCCACTAGTGTTAATTTTACGAATAATGCTCTACTTTACCTATTCCAAGATATAAGATATGAGCTGAATGGAGTGGAAATTGATAGAATAAAAAATGCTGGCATAACTACCACCATGAAATCGTTAATATCAATGAGTGAAAGTGAATCAAAGATAGCCAACGCATGGGGCTGGAATATCGATGGAATTAAAAATATTAATGGGGGTAGCTTTTCCGCTTCTATACCACTCTGTAACATCATCGGTTTCGCAGAAGATTTCAAGAAAGTCGTGATAAATAGTAGGCATGAACTGATATTGCTACGAAGTAATACTAATCTGAATGCTGTCAAACTTAACACCGGTGAATTTGTAGACGACGTTCAGATAAATAAAATCATCTGGCGCGTACCGCATGTTAAAGTGTCCGACAAAGAGAAAATAAGTTTGCTAAAACTGTTAGAAAAAGATCGACCACTCCAGATGATATTTAGAAATTGGGATTTGTACGAATATCCAGCTTTACCTAAAACTACAAAACATACCTGGTCTATCAAAACTTCCTCACAAATAGAGAAACCAAGATACATAATTATGGGTCTACAAACAAATAGAAAAAACAATTCAAGTTCTGATATGTCCCAGTTCGATCACTGTCATGTTCGTGATGTTAGAGTATACCTAAATTCAACATACTTCCCGTATGAAAACCTAAATGTCAGCTTCGCGAATAACAGAATTGCTTTATTATACGAGCAATACATCAGATTTCAACAGTCTTATTACGGACGTCGCTCGGAACCCTTATTAAGTGAGAAACAATTCAAATATTTGGCGCCGCTATTTGTCATAGATTGCTCTAGACAAGCTGATAATGTAAAGACAGGTCCTATTGTGGATGTAAGAGTGGAAATTGAGAGTGATTCGGATATACCAGATCAAACTTCTGCATACTGCCTTATATTGAACGACTGTATCATTGAGTATAAGCCGTTGAGTAATACTGTGAGAAAAATATCATGAATCCGAATACTATCATATTAGATGTTCAAGGGTTTAAAGACCTCAACAATAATTTTATAATAAAAGAATTAGCTTTTGCTAGTCGTGATTATACGCAAACATTTTTAATAAAACCACCATACTTGTTTAAATACTTAACAAGTGACGAAAAGAGACAAGTTAAATGGTTGGAAAGAAATAGAGGTATTTATTGGAATGAAGGATATATTGACTATAGAGAATTTCAACGCATAATCGTTCCATATCTAGAAAATAAGGAAATCATTGTAAATGGTTTGGAGAAGGTGAATTGGATAAAGGATCTGTGTGTGAATTGTAAAGTATCAGACCTTGGTACAGAACAATGTCTTAGTTTCTCTGCTTTGCATAAAAAATACTGTGAAGGAAGATCAAATTTTAATTGTAGTAAACATTTAAAGCATTGTGCACTTAAAAACGTGCTTTGTTTAAGGAAGTATTTAGAATGGGCATAAAATGTATGTAATAATGTGTGTAATGTACTTAGATTACTAGTTTTAAGGTTTTTAAATAAAAATCATAATAAAGTAAATTTGCCTTTATTTTTACAAATACCCCACACTTCTTCAAATAACACAATCTAATACGAAATTAAAAACATTTACTATTTTACACACCCGGTTATTAAAAGTCAGTATCTATTAAAGATTTTGATATTTTCTTAACTAAAGACTCAGTTTCGTCCATAACACTGTCGATAGCATCTTGAACTATATATTGAGCGTTTATAATAACGTTCTCACTGTCACTATCACTGTCCATGGTTTGAGAATTGTTGTTACACAGATCTACGACTGAAATTTTTATTAATTTAATCCCTCTTCGCTGTAGTCGACTCATAACGAAGGATTTTGTTGGCTTTTGCTTTTTCGACTTTTCCCTGCATCGTTGTTTTGGTTTTTTATCTTTCGTGACTTGTTTGCTGTGCTCGGGCTCGCTGCGAAACATCTCAGAGAATCCCTCGTAGGGATCCTGAGCATACTGGCTGAACACAATCTCGGATTCAGAAATCTGAAACAAAAATATAAACACAATTTATACCACTATCCCGTAGTAAAGCGCTTGAACGCTTTATAATTAGGTTTTCCATCGAGGAATTTCTCAAAAGCAGCCTGAAGTCTAGATTTGGTTTAGATTTGTGACAATAGGCTCTGGAAAAATGTAAGTCTATATACACCTCTGCCAAACCAATCGTCAGTTACGAAACATCATAAAAAATCGAATTAAAAATATTTTACTCACCGACATGATGACTTTTGATAGAAGTTATAAAAAAATATTTAACAAGTGTTCGCGCTGAATAATTTTTCGTAAATGATGACAAAACAATTAAATACTGTTGTACATAATTACATGTCATACTAATATTGTCGACTAAGCGTTTGTGTCTCCAGGCTAAGGCCCAATGAACTGCAACGTAGGTAATACTTATACAATGACTAATAGCGTCTTGTAAGCATGTTACTTAATCGTAAAACGTTAGTTATTCGAAAATCAACCTTATGATGCATGGTACTCTAGGTGCATAGTGAAATAACTGCAATCAGTATTTACTTTATTTACCGATTTAAAAACAGAGTGTAATGATATTTTAAAATAAATAGGATTTCATAAATGAAACAAATCGATAGTTATAATAATTCACATTTTATTTCATTATCGTATAACTTTAACATTTATTATTTCCTAAAACTAAACCAATACAGAAGTAGCTGAAGCAACTTAACACTTAACTTAAATTACACTTAACTTATATTATAACTTAAATTATTGCACTTAACTTAAATTATTATCAAAGTAATTCATTCTTAAAAATAAATGCATGACCCCAGGCTCGGGTCGATATTTGATCCACAGATATCGATCGTTTGTCATCATTTCTAGATAAAGCAACTTTGTTGACAGTCCGAGTAAATATTTCGTGTTTTATAGATTTAAACATATTATTTTTTCTCCGAATTACTCCACCATTAAATAAAATGGTTTCATAGTCTGATAAGTTTAAGTCCCTGACCACGCATGATTTTACTCCTTTTGCTTTTTTAATAATATTATTAGGGGTTTTTATAGAGTAAAGTTTCGATCTCAAACCAACAAAATCAGATATATATTTTCCTCCCATTTCATCTTTAAAGAGACCGGGAACCTTTTTATTTTTTAGCGGTATTTGAAAATCATTTGTGACTTCATAGTTACTGCTGTCAAAATATTGCAAAAAATTATATTTCAAATCATGGTAAAAATCGTTAGTGTATATTTTATAGACAAAGGAATCGGTATCTGTGTAACATAGCTGCACTCGGTCTTTATAAAAAGGCTTTACAATATTGTAATGAAAGTAATACATGTGTGCTTTTGAAAGTTCTAACACAGTGAAACCTATGTATATAGGCTTGTCTAAAATAATTTGATCAGGTTTCATTTGTATTGCAACTAAATTTTCTGATAAAACAGATGCACTGTGGAAATAGGGGTTGGCTATAAGTTTCTCAGCGGATATGAATTTCTTAGTTCGATTGGACTGATCGGACCATTGATTAACTAAATGAACGGTTACTCTATTTTCCGTATTTTCTAATGTTTTTCCAAAAACACTGTTGTTTAGTAACTTAAAAAAGTCTTGTTCGAAGGAACTTTTTGCTTTTTGTCTTAATTGAGTATTTAACTCTATGTACTGTTTTAAATAGGGACTCTGTCTAAAAGTAATAGCTCTATGAATTTTACGTAATATTAAACCATGTTCCAAACATTTTTTTAAATGAACGTAATGAATCACGTAATTGTACTTATTATACAAATTTGCTATTAATTTCTTTGTTTTACCTCCCGGGGGTATACATTTTTCAGGACAAAATGGTAAGTCATTATGGTGATTATGTAAATGCTCGGGATACAATAGATCGACTTCTAATATGAAGCCCCAGTTTGCGTTATCCTCTATAGTGGTAACATTAAAATTAGCTAATTCGTTATCACTTAAAAATCTGAAACTAGAGTATGGTAAATACTGACACATGCTAAAACCGTAAAGATTATTACAATCTAAATATACTATGAAACTCTCAGGTTGTGATGGATTATATTCAGGCATGTATTTGTGATTGGCTCTAGCGTGCCGATGGGAACACATGCACAAACCACCGCGTATACCGCTTTGTATCATTCTGATGATAGCTAAGTCCGACACGAGTTCTAACTGAACGCCCGTTTTTAGCAACATTGCATCGAAAGATAAACTTGGTGCAGTAATGTAAAACGCTGGGTCAAGACTGTAATACTGTTTACAAGTTTTCCGGAAATTTTGAAATATGTCTGTCAACAAAAGCACATCCGTTTTTAAGTATAGATCCGTATACTCGCCGAGGTTATTAATATTGAATTCAGCCCAAACAGTCTGTGCGTGATTATAATCTTCATCACTAATGTCTTCGTTAGTCAAAGAATTATAAAAATTACCCTTAGACGGCAAAGATTTTTGATCGTAACATTTCCAATTGGTCATGTAATCATATGGATATATACCTTTTCTTGTCAATAAATTAAACTGTCTGTCTTTAGAAAAATGAAATCGAAGGTTAACAAAATCTGCCACTTGCAAAGTTTTAGCGAGCTTGTCTAAACTTGTCCCTAAAAAGTTGAATGAGTCTAAAAATCTTATACAAATAAATTCGTTATCAGCAATAGGAATAAATTTGGTAAATGCTACATATTTTTCTTTAGTCTTGGGGATTATTTTAATTGGGCCTGGAATTTCGCCTAACTTTTTTATAAATAAATGACAATCGTACCCGGATAAATTGTGAAAAAATATTGGAATAAATTTTGGTACTTTGTGTTGCAAATTACAGTGTCGATGTGCTGCACCTCGATAGAGGCCTGTAATATGGCAATGATCTCTTACTTTGTCGGCCAACAGTAAATTGTCGCAAATATGACACCTAATGGCACGTTTGAACTCAAGAGAATTTTCCTCAGTGAATATCATAGGTTCACTTTTGGATATAATTCTATGTATTTGTTTTACATCCTCAGTAAGAAAATGTATAAATTTTGAAACACAATCATTACCGCGATAACTTCTATAGCCTTCAACGGTATCATTTTTATTTGATGACACGACATTGTAAGCGAACGCCGCCGGCACGTGGCGTTTTGAGTATGACGTATTAGCGGTGTTGAAATCATCGCCGGAAATGGGTTCTAGTAACGTTTCGAAATCGGCGTATATGACGAACGGAATATTTTGTTTCCTATCATAATTTTTAAATTTTAAAAATGACCCTGGCTCTGGTAAAACAGTGACGATCCCCCCACACAAGTGGGATTCAATTTGACTAAGCGTTGGAAAAAACAATAAACAAGTTTCACAGAAATATAGTTTACCATGATGCCTGGTCATCTGATTTCTAACTAAACGAGATAAATCTTTGATAAGACAGTAATGAGAGTTATTATTGTTTTCTATAAACAGTAGATGGATACTTTTATTAGACTTATTATTCAACGTTGTATACAATGGTCCAATAATTGTCTTTTCATTTTTTAAACCATATACAAATATATTGACAGAAGGATTATTTTTCTCAAAGATGGCTATGTCTGAGAATGTGATTGGAAATGTCAAATCATTAACATTCAAAACATCCTGAAAGCGGGGATAAGACGAAATCCTATCAGGATGTCTATTTGTGGGGTACAGTGCCGCCACAACACACCACAAAAAGCAATACTCATCATTGTTCCGAATATTCAAACAAGCTCTTTTACTTTTTATGAATTTCGGCAAAGTTAAAAATTTAGATCCGCTGAGTGGTTGATATTTATTAATATTTAATTCTAAATGTGAATTGCATAAAAAAGTCCAACCACTATCTCTTTCTTCAAATTCTTCAATTTTTTTTAGTAGTAAATCAACAGTTAATTTATAAATAGATTCAAAATCGTAATTAAAATGTGTAATAAAATTGTTGGTACGGAATGATTTTATTTCTTGTTGATCATTTTTATACATAAGAAAAGAAGCAAACAGTTCAAAGTTTATTTTGACAGAGGTGTGTTTCTTTAATGAAGTATCTATTAGATGTTTGACTTGTGTACTAATACTTTTGAGAAACATCTCGGGAAAACTATGTATTTGTTCACCTGTCGGTGTGATTTTGTAACTTTGGATTCGTTTTTTAAAAGAAGAATTAATAATTGCAACATTATCATACATAGGGATAGAACTATTGTTTTTATGTACATTGCTACGTAAATGGCCAGACCATCGACGATTATCTACAAATACTTTGCAATCAGAGCAGTGAGGCATTATGTTATTGTTGAAGTCAAAGAACACTTCAACTAATTATTTCAATAAAATTAGATTAGTATACTTACAACTAATATTCACGGTCTTAGGTATACCAGACAAAATATTTTATTATAATTACTATAATAACTTGATCAGGACTATTTTACGTTCGTTCCAAAATCCTTGTATAACTCTTCACAGACAAGTCGGTAATTATTTTAGGCAAGATGAACCTGAAATAATGATAAAAAATGAATGCATTAGGTACATAATCTACTTAGGTAAGATAATGGTATATTCTGAAAACAAAATTATATTTAATAATTTACCTGCAAAATGTTAAATGATTTAGGTATACATGAGATTGTGTATCTGCGTGGTCCAAATATGTAGGTATACTTCAGGTAATTTAATAATTCTTCACAGGCAAGTCAGTAATTAATATTATGTTCAGGCAGAATGTATCTGAAATTTTGAAAAAATTGTTGTATTAGGCACCGATAAAGAATTATGCATATAGTTGCAAATTCTAGGTTGAAAAATAACAATAATTATTATTGTTTTCTGGTATTTGATAATTACCTGCACAATATGAAATGATTTATACATAAGAATATGTATCTGCGTGATCCAACTATGTTATTTTCAGCTCCCAACGATATATCGAACACAGTTGCTCCAGGAGATGAAATTTTTCGTATGTACTTTCTGGTGTGTGATCAATAAAATATTTATTTTTATTTATAATATTTGACTTGATTGTACTGTAACAGTTTAGAAACGTGCTCACTCCGAGAGACTTTTGAAATGATAAATAATATTTTAGGGTATTTTTTTATTTCTTTTTTTGTCTACAAAGCAGAAAAATATTTCATCATAAAAGTTGTTATTGTCTAAATGTTACACGTGTGCTGAACATAATTATTTATTTCACAAACACAATAATCAGCTTTTTTAGTTAGGGTTGGTTATAACTTGGTAGGCATTTCAATATACAAATTTTACACAATGCACTAATACGATTAAAATATATCATAGTATTTCGATGGATATTAACTTTCATGGTTTCCTCATGGCTGTTAGCATAGTTATAGGAATTATATTATATTTTTATTTTAGGAAGTCTAGAAAAATACGCGGTAGACGGCAGTAAGTTCACTTTTTCTACACGAGACCTAAATGTAGATGACGAAATGATTACCTTAGAAACATTTATTTACTTCTTTAAAATAATAAAATCCATGTGGTGCGACGTTTCCGCACACGCTATCGTTTGGCCAGCCCTAGCTCATTTCGCTGCATCGACATTCGATACAGTATAACATTTTCCTTAGTCTTCATTTTACCAACGTGTATAATACGACTATAGAAAAAGTTACTTTAACACAGCAACACCAGATTGATTGTAGTGGATTTAAACATGTGTTACTTATAATTCGATTTTAACTTATAAGCTACAAGTATTCCCGTTCGGTACAAAGTATTCGCAGTCTGCAAGTACAACGAAGTGCTCTGCTATCTTCGGCATACAATCACTCCCTGTCGCCTACAAATCAGTGACGGCATTGTGGATAGCCAACCGCTGCTGTCATCGCCAACCAAGTGAACTTCTGACATTCTGAAACCCACACCTCCAGCTGTCTTCATAATCAAGTCCACAAAACCTTCAGCATCGCGACGCTGTCTCTCTGGTGTAATAACAACCCGAAAAAATGTAAGTCTGATAAAATATTCTGTTCGTTTCATATCACACTTGTCATTTATAACTACATAAGTTTGTTTGTGAGCACGTTACTTCACAGATCACCTGATCTGTACATAGTATGTCGAGCTCAGTCTCAGTGCTATCCCATTTAAATATTAGCGAAGCAGTGTTTGCCCGAACACTTGTGTTCTATAGTATGCCCAGCGCAATGGAGATTACTCCATTGAGAAAATTAATAATATTTGTGTGACTAAATTTCCCCTATCTTTATTTCAGGTCAGACTCTGAGTGTGATTACTCGCAAGCATCGATCACTGGACACAAAGTGAAGTCATGCCGCAAACCGTCTGCAGACCGCAATGGGAAACGCAAGATGCAGTCACAAACAACAACCGCAGCTCGTAGCAGGTGAATAATATTTTGAATTAATTATCTCCTAGCTTTGATTAAATTAAAACAGTAAAGTAGTACGTTTCTACTAATTGAACTATAATAGTCCAATTTACATAAGTATTCCATTCGTTTATTAGGTAGTCACTTGTAATATTTTCTATAGAAATATCCGAGTTGTCGTTCATAATAATATATTATGCGATTGTGTGCGTTGCTTACACACAGTGGTTACATATATATATATATATTTTTTAAACATTAAGTAATAACAGTTTTCGTAATTGTTTCAGTAAAAAAACCAATACTGGCATCGACATATTCGGCATCAGTCAAAACCGTGACATCCCACACAAAGAACATTCATCGGATCACCTAACTTCATTCTTTGTGAACCGCGTAGCCAGCGGCTGTGAGCGCCGAGCAACGAGCACCGACGGAGAGTACTACATCGACTGCAAGGTGTACAAGACTGACGACGCTCGCCTGACCGACTCCGCCGAGCTGTGGAAGAAAGCGCTCGTCAGAATCAAGTTCCAGACCGACGCGGACTCTCCTCAGTGGCGAAAATTACAAGAGCTCGTACGTGCGGCTGATGTCTTGTTTCCAGACAAACCAACATTTTATGATAATTAAACTAAGTATCTAAGTTACAGTTGTATATTATTTACAGTAACAACCCGTTAACGCTTCAGTCACAAGCTTTGGTTTGTTACAACCATCAGCCACCATCACTCGCTCGACATTCTGTTAACAGCGAATGCAAACTCGAGTAATCGGTCGAGTGCAGTAAGTAAACGGAGAGTCGAGTTGATGGTTGATAGTACATCGTTCTGCGAAACGCGGCATACTGGTCAGACGTATGGAAGACAGTGGTCAGGAGTAAGTTACTAGTCATTGGTCGAGTTAAGCTCATCCAGTACGCGACACAATGAACTGTCTCGTTCGAGTGTATCAGTCGAGTTGAGAGTCGAGTCGAGTATCGATTTGGTCGAGTTAATCGTTCCTAATCAAGTACTCAGTACAATGTACTGTCTCGGTCGAGTGCAGAGGCGAGTAGATTATCTATTATTGGGCGTTCTATACCACTGTCGGCAGCGAGGCGCACTCGCCGAGCGACTTGCCGATAGTGGTATAGAATGCCCAATAATATACTACTTATGTGTTTAGTTGGTAAGCCTTTAAATAAATAAACAAATAAAAACATTGTACAAAATGTCTGATTACAGAAGGAAAAACTAGTACTATTATACCTACGGATAAGAATCTATCGGGCTATCAGTTTCCCTTCTGCCAACAGAATCAGTGTACTAGTTTTAACAATGGTTTAACTTCGAAAGCTGATGCGGCCCTGGACCTCTGCAATTCAGTTAAAAGTTGCCAATATGAAGGTAGGTCTCACTACTATAGCGCCACAAGGTACTTTCGGTGCGTGGCCAAAATTGGAACTAACACCGCCATCTTGTCTTTTTCAGTTTAAACAATAAATTTCAAAATTGTTGTTGTTGTTGTTTTTTGAAATTTCAACGTCATTCGAGAGCCAAAGGATCCTTGTTGTATATCTCCACTAATATTATAAAGAGGAAAGATTTGGTTTTTGTATGTTTGTATTTCTGTTAATAATGAATAAACTCAAAAACTACAGAACCGATTTAAAAAATTAATTCACCAGTAGAATGCCATTTTAACACAGAGTAACATAGCCTATAATTTATAAAGATATGACGCGGGCGCAGCCGCTGGCGGAAGCTAGTAATTAATAAAGCGCAGGCCACACCGCCAGCTAGCGGGCGGGCGGGCTAGGCGGGTGGGCGAAGCGAACGAAGGAAACTATACAAACTACGCGAAATATTGGCGAGCTAAACTATGGGGTCCACACCGAAAACTACGGACAGACGAGCGACGGGCGGATATTTCTTGAAATTGTACTCTTGTGAGTCTATAAAAATCTGGAAAATCTTCGTCATTCAACTCCCGAAACAAAGTATAAAATTCTCCAGATTGTTGCTTGAATTGAATATGTCTACGCAACCAAAATCTACGCTTTCTCTTCTTCTTCTTAATTCGAAGAGAATTTAACAGTAATATTTCTTTTTTAACATTTGTAGTTAAATCATCATCAGAACTTTCGTCGATATATGACATATTCATCGTTCACAAACAACACTACACTGCTATTCGAAAGACGAGCGTCGACTAGTCTACTCGAAACGGGGAGGACGGGCGAACAAACCGGGCGCGCCAACGAGGTGAACGAGTAGCTTCGCTGGAATCGTCGGAAATTTCGTTAGCTTAGCTCGTTAGGTTAGTCGGTAGCTCGCGGTGTGAACCGAAGTATGTAAAGAGGTGAAACGATGTTTGACCGCCTAGCCCGCCCGCCCGCTAGCTGGCGGTGTGGCCTGCGCTTAAATCTGAACGCGCCAATCTCTGGAGCAAATAGTCAGATTTGAAGAACTATTTTTGCATGATAGCCTTGAGGAAGGTTATAGGATTATTTAGCATCACGCTACGACCATTAGTAGCCGTGCAAAAATAAAAAAGCCAGAAAGAACGCTAAGCAAAAACAAAGTAATAGCGAAGCGGGAAATAGCGGGAGATGCGACGCGACGCGCTGGGTCGGGATTTTTCATTTCCAAAGATTACCCCCCCCCCTTCCCCCCTACATATAAACTGACTAACAAACAAACAAATTTTACCTCTTTATAATTATTAAGTATAGATACAACAGCGAAACGCGAGCTATGTAATGGTGGACGTGCAAAATGGGAAGAGCGAGATGCACATTAAAAAAAGTTGGCTATATGACAGTTACAACAGATTAGACGACAACATTCTAATTTCATGTAAACAGATTAACCAGTATATATTCTAACAGAATAACTAAATGATTAATCAAAATAAATTTTGATGGATGGATAGGGAGTCCAAATAAAAGATGAATGGATTGTGTGAGGGAAGTTATGAATGATAAGGGAGTGAATGATAACGGTTGTCAGGGGTGAATGAATGGAAGAGGAAAATGTTTTGCGCCAACTCCTAATCTTCTTGTTGTCGTGTGGTTAGTGAATAACACCAGGTTATTCACTAACCTGTTTTAAAGTTTGTTTTAAAGCCGCCCATGGGCCTCTAACTTGGCTTCCCATGCTGTCGAGAAATATGCCGGTTCCTCACGATGTTCTCCTTCACCGTTTTAGAAGCAAGTGATAATGATAAAATACGCACATGAATCCGGAAAGTCAAAAGTGCGTCAGATCTATAACTTGGCAGTCCGACGGTCACACTACTAGGCTATTACTGCTATGACTATGACTCCGAATAGAAGAAAGTTAAAGAAAATCTTTTGTAAAATTCCAGGTGTAATAGCAGTACAGGAACAAACAACAAGTTTGGAGAATGAAATTGAAGTTAATTTGGCTGATCAACCTACAGGTACTGATAATACCTATTTATATCATTTATTTTCTATATCACAAGCAGGGGATCGTAGCAAGTGGCTTTCTGTAGTTTATATCTCCCCATGGAAAATGGCAGAAACCGTGTCTTTTACCCGCGCCGCGGCAAGAACCGTGTCTTTTACTCGCGGCAGGAACCGTGTCTTTTTTCGAGATAAAAAGTTAAAGTCGCTTTTCCGTCCATAAACAGACTAACTCCATACAAAATATCACGTCAGTCTGTTATGCCGATGTTACGTGAAACAGGGCAAAAAAGATTTTAAAAAAATAATGGCATCTCACAGGTCAGCCTAGGAGATTTTCGACTGCTTAAACGGACTTGCCTGTGGCTGCCTCAATAAATTAAGGCCGCCAGCCAGGACATAAAACTTAGAAACTAAGCGACTACACGCTAAGGGCATCCCCTGTGGTACGGACCTCGGCTTAGGGCGTCGCTGGGGAGGACAGCGAGAGACAGGCTGGATCGGATTAAACAAACCTGCGCAATTATAATATTAGTATGATACAAAATGGCATGTGAACGTGTACAATCCTACGCTAGTGAATATAGTAAAGCCACCAGTTTGGCCAGTTTGGCTTCTGAAAGAATAGATTAAGAAAGGAAATCGTCGTAATAAGACCAAAAATCAATTGCTACATGACCAAAGAAAAGTCGCGCGACATAGCGCGTTGTCACTGGTCATTTGTCTCCTAATTAATAGGTACAAAACTTTACAAATATGTCCCGAGCGAGAAATCCACGACACTTGGTTCACAAACTGTGCCACCACATTTGCTGTGATTCACTACTACTCGACAGTTATCCAAATCTACTCCATATTCAAACTTTATATTAGGGTATAATTAAGTTGATTTCTTTAACTAGTAGCAGTAGCATTAGAAAATGCATAATTAACATGTTTTGAAGTTGTAGCGCAAACTGAACTTTATTGATGGATGTTTAAAATATTTTTTTCAAAATCACTTTGTTTACATGTTTGGAAACCAAAATGCGAACGGTCTATATCTTATTTATTCACAGATACCAAAAACCTACCGAGCTATATGACCGATGAGAAGACGAGCTCGCCCGGACCGTCGCTGGCGCCGGCGCCGGCGCCGATACGATTCAATACGCCGCCGATATTACCAACCAACGAAGATTCTTGTAAAATGGACGCAATTGGACAGAATATTATCATGTGTCATAATGCAGGTAAATAGCCTTTAATCGCATAATACACATGCTTTTAACTTGCATAATAATATGCAAGTAAAGTTGTAATGGATCTTTTGGCTCGTGGTTAAAATCGGAACTAACGCCGCTAATCTTGTTTTTAGGGTTCCGTACCTGAAGGGGGGCAAACGGAACCCTATCATTATTAAGTCTCCGCAGTCCATCCGTACGTGTGTCTCTCAGCGGACTTTATCTCGTGAACCGTAATAGGTACACAGTTGAAATTTTCAGACACAAATTTCTATTACAGCGCTAAAATCTGACATACAGGTTTTTACCTAGTTTGGGTTTCAGAGGCTTCATAGGTTTTTGTAATTTAACTTATTTATATAAAAAAAAATAACAAAAATCTTTATTGAAATATAAGAAACGTGTTTTTGTTTTAACTTATTTAAAAAACGTAGTGTTTAATAATGTACGCAACTCGCACTTGGTCATTTCTTTCAGTAAAATTAAAAAAAAAATTGTTTACCTACTCTGCCAACGTCATTCAAGCACCAAAAAATTCTTGTACCAATGTTGCCAGCACGCCATTGTGACATTCAACAATCAGAGTTGTATGCCACAATTACTTTGTGGTGCGTCTACATCACCACATGCGAGCTATGCATCACACTGACGTAACGAGAAAAGAGAAAAAGAGTAAAGATTTTTCTATCTTTACACGGTGACATTTGATTCACAGTTTTGCTGGTATTTTCTAGTAAGACGTGCAAAAATAAGTGCTTACTAAATTTCGTTTATGGAGGTACATTTCCCCGTAGATCATTGTCTACACGGTACACAGCTTTTGTGTACCGTGCGTGAGCCGCGCGCCGCGCCGCAACTACTTTGAGACACGAGCGCTGTAGTGTAGTAATTTTTTTTTTGTGTGTTTTTTCAAAAACTAAGGTTTTTTTTATTGGATGCTATAGAATGTTAGTAGACCATGGTCTGAACAACGATTTTTCTAGCAAAACTTTGATTCAAATTTCTGTATATGTATCTATCTAACGCAAAATCCTGCATTAATATGCACACTTGTTATTTTGTCGTGTTTTGGTTGTTTACTTAAAATTCGTCAGGTGTCCGTACCCGTACCCAAAGGGTGCTAACGGAACTATTTCTTTACCACTTTTACTTTAATTCTGAAGATTATCTGAAAAGTTTCGAATTTTGTAGAAGTCAGACAACCAGTCTTACCAAGGGGAATCTCTTGTAAAATACTGACCTCAGCTCCATCCTGCATTCGGATAGACTAGGAGCCGACCCCAACATAGTTGGGTAAAGGCTAGGCAGCTTGATTGATTTTAAATGGTTATGTTCAATTGCAATACTCAAGATAGTTTCGAACACGACAAGTTACGAACTAAAACGAAGTTAGTGATCAAAAGCTGACATATCCGCTATTGACTCGTTGACGGTTCTGTCTATATTGAGACATTATTTAAATGGAAACGGGTGGAACATTCGCAGAATAGGTTTTTAACTGATCTATTGCTGTCCCCTCCCGCAAACCTCCCCGTTATTTAGATGCAACTGCATAGGAATAATTATTCCAATGCAAAATAAACGAAATCATAATCTCGTTTTCCTCTGTGTGCTTCCACAAAACGGAAAGGAATAAAAAAAAAACAGGAATAATTTATGAAAGACTTTAGCTGTGGCAATTTTAATAAATTTAGAAGGTTTCTAGTTATTAGAATAATTTATTTACGGATAAAAACAAAACAGGAACGTGGCGGTGCTGGATATTGAATAAAAATGGTAATATTTTTTTTCCCTAGTGACATAATCCAGGGAAGAAACTGAGAGATACGTTTGCATGGACTAAAACGCCGCCCGCATTTCCTATTAAAAATTATATCTATGGTACACTTATCAATCAGTATGTTTACAGAAGCGGATGTAAAGTTCCCGTTTTGTAGCGGCGCCAGCTCTTCGATAACAGTACCTTCTGAATCCGATATAACTTATTACAGACCCGTGGCTGCCTCAGGTAAGCTTTAGAAGAAGATATTCAGTCATTTGAATAGGGATAGTGAATGTTTTTTAATGATAGCAATACAGTAATTGCTAGGAGGGGCTCATGGCTAAATGATAACAGTCGCACGAGTCGATCGAAGGTTAAGCAACGCGTGCCGCGGTCGGTTCATTGATGGGTGACCATCCAATACTTATCGAGACCCCTCCATGCCTCAGAAAGCACGTAAAACCGTTGGCCCGGCTGTCATTCATAGATCTTTGGCAATTGTTACGGGTCAGAAGTCTAAAAGTCTGAAAAGTAGTCTTACCAAGGGGTATTGTGCTACCCAGTAATTGGGTCGTTGAGGTCAGATAGACAGTCGCTTCTTGTAAAATATTCAGCTGCTTCCGATTAGACTGGAAGCCGACCCCAATATATTTGGGAAAAGGCTGGACAGATTGAGATTGATTGAGTAATTCAGTAATTATAAATCAATATTGACGATATAACTAAAATTGTGCACCCATAAATATTCATCCCAAATCCCGACCACGGAACCCTTCACTGTGCGTGATCTGACACGCAATTGGCCGGGTTTTTATATATTTTTAAATTAAGTTTATTCTTCTTTTGTGTTTTTTTCTTTTCCGGTTTTTGTCGTTCTTACCCATACGAGTGTTTAATGCTATAAGCAAAACTTTTGCCGTACCGAAAATCTACTCTGAGGCCAAAACTAAACTTAAAGAATGGCTGCTCGGCCGGACTTATGAGGAAACAGAGAGTTTACTTTGTTGCAGTTGATACCAACCACACTCTGATAAAAATACATAACTACACTCACACTTACACTCCACACTTACTCACCTCAACTGTTTGTGTATATTTATTCAATGTAGGTAATTGGCTTGTTTTCACTCACATACTTGTTAAATTTTATTATTATTATTTTAAACTTAATTTTTGTAATTTTCAAAAGCAATCTTGCGCTAGCAGAACCTTTTAAATTGCTAACTTTGTGTAGTGTTTGGGTCACCAAGATACAGGCTGTGCCTAGTTTGGGAGCCGCTGTTCAATCTGTCTAAGTTTTCTGTTGGTTAGAATCTCATGTCATGTTACTTGTATGCTTGTGAACTATGTGTAAATTTAATAAATGAATTTGAATTTGAATTTGTGTATCTATTGTGCGTTATAATAAACATATGACTTATATAATTGCATGGGCCAAGTAAAAATAAAAACTTCATTTATTTTGATACGCGACAAAGGAAATTAATTGATTTAATTTAATGTTAGAACATTAAGCTGTGTCCTTTATTAATCGTATTTTTTACGCCGTACTTTAAAACAATTAAATTATTTTCAGATATAACACAGCTAATTAGTGAAACGAGAACTCAGCAAGCATTATTTCCTATTTTAAGAAAATACTACTCAAACGCAGTTTCAACTATGACTAGAGAAAAAGATAACTTAGGTAAATAAAAGACAATTATTATATATATATATATATATGTCGGCCGGGCTCACAATCATCATCAGAAGGGTAATTATCGATTAAATCGTCTGTAAATATAATCACTAGTTACTTAAACTTATAATCTACGCTTTTCTTAAATGAAGGGCGTAATGAGTCCGCGGGTCGCGCTCAGTCGATCTCGCGGTCTGAATAGAACAGACTGCCTGATACAGGGTCCTCTGATGCTAAACTCTTATCGTCCCACGAGAACTGCAAGCCGACCCCCGGCCACGTACAACGCAATTAGGTTTACGTCGTCGCCTTGGATATCGGAAACAATTATTCATTATTTAATATCAACAAGCTCTACACGCTAACAAAGACCCTCGTGATCTTAATAGTTAGACGAGGTGTAAGTTGACACCATCTTCTCGCGCCGACATAAAAATCTTTATTTTCAGACCAGAGATCCATAAATTACGAGAAAACAAGTTGGTACTTACTAACTAAAACACGTTTAATACCCTTATTACGTATATCACATATCTGAATAACGGTCTCGTGTGCCGTCATCCAGTGATATATTATTAAGCCATCCACCCTGCCGGCTACAGTAGCCACGAGGCTATTGGAGCTGTCGACACGAGCATAATTTACCACTTTCAAAGTACCTTCCTAAGGTTAGGGGCGGAGGAGCTCGTAGTTAAGTAATTAATAACAGCCGCACGGGTCGATCCATCCCCTATTACGAGCTATCACTGATCCTTACGGCCCGGCAACACGCTCCATCTTACTTGCGCAAATGCAATTTACACAAGCAAGCATGCAACGAATGAAGACGGCAAAACGGTTTACCGGGCAAATTATTTGCAATGGTGGATATACCACACTTTATATGCTTGCGCTTGTATAGTCGTGGATATTATCTATTAACTTCTCCCGCTCTGGGCGGAGCGGGAAGGCGTGTCAGACTCTTACTGACTAAAACCCACCCGTCTTCCTTCAGTTGCCTGCACGTTGCCCGAGGCCACGGTATCCCTTTCGGACTTTCCAGCGACCCCGGCAGGTCCCGCGACCCCGGTAGGTGTACAGTCGTGCCTTAAGAGGGAACAAAGGCTGCGCGGAATTTGAAAAATAGGTATTTGAAGAAATTATTGCCGTCTTCTTACCTCAAGTCTGCTCCCGTAGACTGCGATAGCTACAGCTCAGACCAATTATATCACAAAAAAATTTACGAAATCGATGTTGTGTATTCCCCTTTTTTCTCCTCGAAAACTGAACCGATTCAATTATTTTTTACATTAAAATTAGTACGTCTCGGTTCCTATCATTTTCATTTATGTTAAAAACTTTTCGAAAGTGTCTGGTACTCCTCTAATCACGGCGGTAAAAATGGGGCATTTTTGTAATTTTTGGAGGGTCATATTTTCTTTACCGATAAGTTGCTGAAAAAAAAGAAATAATAGGGACGTGACTATAGCAGACCTTGATTAAAAAAATGATTGCTCTAGAGGCATTATTCAGGAAGAAAAAAGGTGAATACATTTGTATGGAGAATCGCGCGCCCTGTTCCCTCTTAAGAAATGATCTGATCGGCAATTCCCATTTATGAACGTTCGCATTCTGATCTTAGTGTCAATCTGTCAAAAATATACAGCTTTATTTTATTTAACAGCAGTTATAGCCTAGTGGTGTTATGGTCAGACTGCCAAGACATAGGTCTCAGTTCGAACCCAAGGCACACACCTCTGACTTTTCGGATTCATGTGCGTATTGTATAATTATTATTACTTGCTTCAAAAACGGTCAAGGAAAACATCGTGAGAACCCAGGCAACCGTGGCATGCCTGAGAGATATTTCTCGACAGCATGTGAAGCCAAGTCAGAGGCCCATGGGAGGTTTTAAAACTCTGACATAGTTTAGTCACTAACCATACGAAAAAAGAAATATTTCAAATAAATATTCAAATATTTACTTATTTTGATTACTTTGGTAATATTACTGTAGGGAAATATGAAATGTGGCTAACTAATGAACTAAAATATTGATTATGAAATGCAATAATTAATATCGTAACACCGAATATTTAGTTTTAGATGTAAAATTTCAAGTATTTGGAAACTACTTGCTTACAAACTGCTTGGCTACAACATCAAATTCAATGTTATAATTGCAATTCATTATTAATATTCTAATTCGCTAGTTAGTCACATTTCTTATTTCCATACAGTAATATTGCCAAATTAATCAAAACAGCGAAATGTTTGACATCTATTTGCGACGTTGCCAACTTTCAGCATAAACGCTCTTAAGGGGAATTTCACCAATAAAACTGAATGTGATCAGCACAGAAACCACGTTTAAGAGCTGTCAGTGTCATTCTTTTCTTTGGAATATTGACACTGACAGCTCTTGAACTCGGTTTAGATGTGCTGATTGCGTTCAGTTTCGTGGGTAAAATTCGCACTAAGTTTATTTTCGTGCCAATGTTCGAAGTAAAGCCGCGAAGATATGAATGAATGACTGAAATGCAGCGATCCCAGCGTGGTTTAACCAGACTCGATAATTCGAATGCACCCCAAGATTTGGGGCGACATAAAAACTTTGACACCAGGTTAGTCCCTACCCACACGAAAATGAAAGAATGACCTGTAAATTACTTTTATTTTTGATAAGTTTTTGACATTGATCGTCGCTTAGATGAGACTGCGACAAGATTTTGAACGTTCATTACGGGAATTGGCCTTCAGGTTCCCGGAGGTGCTCGTGGCTAAGTAATAACAGCCACACGGGTTGATCCAACAGGTTAAGCTACGCTTGCCGGGGTTTGTCTGTATCTTTACATACCGAGACTCCTCCGTGCCTCGGAAAGCACGTTAAGCCGTTGGTCCCGGCCGTCATTCGTGGATCTTTGACAGTCGTTACGGGTCGTTACAAGCCCGAAAGTCTGACAACCAGTCTTACCAAGGGGTATCGTATTACTCATTTACTGGGTTGTGGAGGTCACATAGGCAGTCGCTCCATGTAAAATACTGGTATTTAGCTGCATCCGGTTAGACTGGAAGCCGACCCCAATATAGTTGGGAAAAGGCTAGGCAGATTTTGGCCTTCAGGTTTCACAATAGGGAAATTGACTGGAAAAAAAAAAGAAATCTATTTAGTCCATCAGTCAGACAATAAAAAAAATATTACACACGTATTTTTTGCATTATCATATTAATAAAAAATTGTTTAGATGAAACGCATTAAGGTTGGGGAGTGGGGGCTCGCTACGTCACAAGTCAGTATAAAATCTACCGAGGAGTGACGTCATGCCACATTTTAACGTATTGCCTACTCAATGTATTGCCGTAATCTTTTGATTACGTAAAAAAAGAAAAAATACGTGTCCAATATGTTTCAATAATCTACCTGACGGACAAACAAAAAAAATTTTGTCAACATCCCCGTTTCAATTCAGATTCTTAAAAGATCCCCTGAATTAAAGAAAAAAATAAACTTTATAACTGCTCCTCGATATTCGAAACATCTCAATTTCAAAACTACCGTCTGCTATAGTTACAGGCACTGCAACCCAAATATCACCTAGAAAATCTGTAGAAATGATATCAATGGGCGTGACAACCATCAACCAACCGCTGTCTGAGAGAACTACCAGCTTTTCTGATGACGTCATAAACGGTAACTATTTCACTCGTTTTATGCTCATTATCGTCATCATCATTTCGAAATTTGTCGAAAGACGTCCACGGCTGAACATAGGCCTCCCCCAAGCACCGCCACTTCGACCGGTTCTGTGCTTCTCGCATCCATCGGATTCCTGCGGCCTTCACCAGATCATCGATCCACCTTGTGGGGGGCCTTCCAACGGTACGTCTTCCGGTACGCGGTCGCCAGAACCAGAACCTTTCGGTCCCATCGGCCACCTGTTCTGCGAGCAATGTACCCTGCCCACTGCCAATTAAGTTTGGCAATTCTTCGGGCTATGTCGGTTATCTTGGTTCTCACACGTTGCGCCGTCTACACAGTGTTTAGGTTGTTGCATTTGTTGCTTCAATTTTATTGTACGCCACAGGCAAGAAACTTGCATCGTGTAAATAGGGCTTTAACCAAAAGAATATCGAGTCTATTCAAATCCTTGTTTTAAATTGATTTCATTTCCACTTAGACAAATATCAACTTTACCTAAGTGAAAATAAAGTTGATTTCAGAATGACTAGTACTATTGAAATAGACATAAAAATCTAAGATGTAGCGCAAACTGAACTTTATGTGAGAGTTTTAAAGTATTTTTTTCCAAAAACACATATTTAAATTCGTCTTATATAACTTCAAGATGAGTACAGCACCATCCATCCTTAGCATGTATTCTCAAGCAAACGTTGCATAAACAAGAAATAATATATTTCAATTTAAAAAAAAAAACTCGCCAAGTATCATACTTACAAATATTCTATCATTCAGCCAGATGAAGCTATGGAACCGTGACGACAGTTTTAAAGAAACAGGGTCCCGTCCCGTTAGGTACGCAACCCTAAAAAAAAGTAGTTCTCATGCTAACTGAATTTATAGGTGTTCCCGTTGTATGTGTTGATTGTGCTATTCAAGTTGAAGAGTTCCAACAAAAATCTACAGAAGGTATTCTTTACATATTATTAGATAGCAGTGGTGGCCCAGTGGTTACGACCCTGACTAGCGACTTGCGCTTTACATTGTGTAATTTATTTCATCACCACTGCTTTTAAAACGGTAAACATCATGTCGTAGAACTAAAAATTCGACATCAACAAGTGACATAATTCGAATTCGACATGTGACATATACCAACCCGCACTGGGCCCGCGTGGTAGATTACGGCCCACTCCCCTTCATACAGAGGAGGCCTGTGTCCCACCAGTGGGCCCGCGTGGTCGATTACGGCCCACTCCCTTTCATACAGGGACCTGTGTGAACACTGTAGGCTGATTATGCTACATAATATTAAACGCCATGTCTATTTATCCGTTTGACCTAGTTGTGCCCTTTTCGGAATAGTTCGTTTTGGGGAAGTATACCAACATTCCTTTTTCTACCACCAAGCTGTTCAAAAAGTTCCGGTGAAATTACTGGCACAATGCACATTGAGTATCTTTAACTTCATCTTAGGTCGTCATAATCCTCTTGCCCTTATATCAATTTATTTGGTCGGCGCAGCGCGTCCTGTTCTTCCAACGATCTCTGTTAGCCTTCATCTTAGAAGTCAGTTCTTTCCCAGGCATATCATTATTTATAATCTTTATTGGTATGTCTCCTTTCCTGCCTCCCATTCTTCCGTATCATAGCTTCATTTTAATGATGAAGACGCAAAGTAATGCCTAGGTATTGTGTTGCATAAAGCAAAAGTAACTCCTAGCATCAGGTGTGCCATCTACCAGTTTCGTCAGGTACTCAACGCAATCAAAGCTACTAACAGTTGATAATACTGATATTTTTTTCTTTAGAAATAGAAACACAAATGAGTCCCTTGAAAGCAACTAGTGTAGCATCGGCAGGCATCACACCTTCCATCGTTGTCGAAAAAGATGAAGTTTTTATGTCAGGTAAGATGAGATCTAAACCTTTTATCTATAACAACACTTAGTCTAAATCGATTTTAAGCTGACAGATTTCATACTAACAACAATATTTGAAAAAAAATTAGAGACTCTTAGGGCGTTTGTTCACCGTAGTTGGCACCGGGATGTCACCGAGAAACGAGATTATTCGATCGTGACGAACCGGTGACGGCGACCGTTTATGAACCCGGCGGTTCAGTATGTTATGATTGACAAAACAAAAGCCGGACGAACTGCGCCGGTGCGACGGCAGTGTGTGGACAAGATCAAATATATTTGTATTGCCGGCACATCGGCCCATCACAATCTCGGGCCGAGTTCTAGCGGTTGTGCCGAACTTTTTGAATTTTTGCCGGCCGGGATGACTTCGCTTGGGTGACGAATGTGCGGTGGATACGCGGCCATAGTAAATGTATGTATCGCTACTTCGGCGCCGTCAACTCGTTGTCGGTGACGTCCTAGTGACGACTGCGGTCGCCAAACGCACTTAGGACATGCACAGCCAACACCAGGCATGTGCCGCGAATGATTTGCCTCGCAATCTTGCAAACCTCGGGTTCTGTAGACAAGCTCATGCCTGTTATGTCAGGTTGTACGATGCGATTTCTGAACGCCGCATTAACCGTGGACCGATGATTTTTTCGCGATCATGAGGAAGCGGAGCGCTTTACTATTAAATCGCCTACGAAGCAGCTCGAACAGTCTCCTGAGGGTTTTGTCCGAGCGGTAGGACCTGTCCCTGATACAGAGGTGGATGCAGCTTCATATTAGCGCTTCTCCTCGTTTTATTTGAGATGCGTGTATAATGTGTATTATTTTAATTTATATTTAATTTAATTCAGTTGTTTGATTATGTAATTCTAATGTGTAGGTATGTGAAATTGTATTTTTTTTTCTGTATGGACCATGTCTGAAATAAATGAATTATTATTATTAAATAAGGCATGGCATTGTAAAAAAAAAAAACTTTACCTCCGAGAGAATGCGTGCCTGTCACCTCTTAGTTGGACACGATGAGGAACAAATAACATATAAATTCAAAAATTCAGAATTTAAAATATTTGAAACGTCAAAAGCTAGGTGCACGGTTCCAATTAGTCGTTTCCTATAGAGAAAAACCGGCAGGAAACTCCACGGTTACTCTTTTAAAAATAATTGGCTTTTACAATTTTCAAATAACAGTGTTTATAGTTATGAGAGTACAGTGTAGGTCTTTCAACAAGTACCAGGTACTTAATAAAATAGAAGATGGTCAACAAATCTACAGTCCACAGTTCCACAGACAAAACAAGTACACAATTCGTAAAATACGTATTCTTTTGTACTCAACTGACAGGTGTTTGGAACACATTCTCTCGGTTGCCAGAATATATGTATATAAATAATCAAATCTTTTATTTACATAACACAAGTTATCTTTTAATTCGGCTTTTATTCTATTATAGAATGTGTTCTACTCGATGCGGAGAAGGAGCATTTGGCTGTCCAGACATGTTCGGCTGTACCGAAACTTGCATTTACAGGTAGGTCCATTTTTTTATTTCGGATAAATCGCCCTAGTACCCTTAAGGCTCTTCCCGTAGTGAACGACCTTGAGCGTTTGGTCCTTCTCCGTCCCACCGCCGCCGCCGCCGCTCTGACTCGCTCGGGCCCGCTCTGCGCAGGCCCCTTTATCTCAAAGTTTACACAATTTTTGGAATTATCTAAATAAAAAAAGAAAAGCGATATTTTAAAATAAAATAAAACGTGAATTATTTAGGTTTTTATCTATCTGTCAGTGTAATCCTCAAATTAATAGAACGTCACCTTTTGTAAAAGATGCATGCAATCAACTAATTTTAGTCATATTTTACAAGGAGATTTTAATAGTGGATTGTTTGCCTCGGGAGCAAACTTCTATTTTAAGGCGAGAGTGTTTCTTTGAATCCAGAGTAGAGCGAAGGATTCTAGAGTAAAGTAGAATCCTGATTGCAGCGAGAGATTCAAAGACGTCACTCGAGCTTAAAATAGTGTTGCTACCGAGGTGAACACTCTACTTTTCATCACCCTTTATGAGAAAAAAAACGTGTACAGTCCGACCTCCGTCAGGAACGAAGTTCCTTCTCACGTATGATTTAAAACAAAAACAAAATTTTCGCAGCCGCCATCTTGAATTTACATTTTGACCTCACTATCGGCTTTAGCACCCTTGAAAATCATGAAAACGATACCCACGATGATAAATTTGAAAATATTAGGGCCATCTTGTATTTATATTTTGACCTCACTATCGCCTTTAGCGCCCTCGAAAACTATGGAAACAACACCAATGACAAAAATTATATAATTTTCGCAGCCGCCATTATTATGGATTTTAATTTTGACCAAATTCACACTTTCTCTTGCCAGCCTGTTACTTTTTCATACAATATGATTTGTTCGTGATTGATCTCTTTGGTGAATGGAACTTTTACTAACAATATCCACATTCCAAATTTAAATTACTTTTAGTCCTTGGGATTAAAAAGCTATTTTAGTCCTTGTTTACGAAGAAAAAACTAACTCTTTTTGAATAGATGTGATAAAATAGTATATTATGCAATTAGTGAATAAAGGACGGATTTAAAGCGAGGGCCATAGATGAATCACGAGCACGTGAAGGATTCTAACGACTGAATCATGACCGTAGGGAGTGATTCATGATGATTGAATCACTCCCTACGCTCATGATTCAAGTGTTAGAATCCTAAGCGACGCTAGTGATTCATGGCCCTCGATATAAATCCGTTTTATTCAAGAGTTACATACTATACTTTATACCATGACTACGAGAAAACGAAATATTTAAGCGAAAATTGACATTTAATGAAGAAAAAAGGAAGGTTAAATTAATTAAAATGCACATTCAAATTGGAATGAAACTTTTGTTTGTCCAGCTGCAGTGGAACGAAATTATCTATGTTCCATTCTTTACCCAAAATCTTTTTTTTTTCAGGCCCATCAACTATAGTATCCATACCGTCACAGAAGCTGTCTAATATATCTATTCCTGTATTAAATGCAGGTAAATTAATTATTATTTGTGTCTACAAATCAGTTACTCATTCTATCTTCTATTCTATTTCTATCTACATATCTGCACGCGTAGCATGGCAACCATAGAAACGGGTTTTCTGCTGGTTTTGTCGACGGAAGAATAGACAAAATGACCGATTGTATTATTCTGTCAACGAAACTCGTTTCTTCTATTGTGGTCATGCTAAGCGTGCTGAACTAATGACCGTAAACCCCCTCCCCCCTCCAACTGTTAACGCCGCCTGTGACCATCTAAAACCAAGCTTCGAAAACATTTTTGTTTTCATAGTTTAAGGCATAATTTTTTATCGCTCAGGAAACAAAATAGAGGGAAAGTCGCTATCCAATATTTGGAAGATCTTAAAACTTTTTAAATTCATACACCTGTAGTTATTAAGCTTCAGGAACTATATATTTCACCAACATTTCTTCGTTTTGTTTTGAACAGAAAGTAAAGCTCTAGGAAGCAATATACTTGTAACTTCAATTTCAAAGACTGTAGGAAGTAATGCAGCTGCAGCATTGGTTGATGCAGTAGCTCAAGGAAGCAATGCAGCTGCAGATGTGGTTGACACAATGGCTCAAGGAAGCGAAGCAACTCTGACTACAGATGTAGGAAACAATACACATGTGGATTCAAATTCAGCTGTAGTTTCAAAGTCAAGCAGCGATACTGTTTCTTCAAAATGTTGCTGCATCCCTGGTGACGCTGGTTTGAGCAGGCCTCGTGACGTCACTTCGCGTGGTAAGATTAACATTATAATGGTTTTATTTTCTAATTTTCTCTTTACATCTGTTAAAGAGACCCTTTTTAATGTAAAAGCTAGGACTCATTAGCATATTCGTTATAAAAACTTAGGCCACGACTGTACTGGTAAGGCGAAAGCGATTCATTTTACTGGTTGGAATATAATACAGGGTTGTGTTAGTCTTCTCGTTGTTGCCTTACAGTGTGATCGCAGCTTAACACAAGTAGAATAATATGATAACATAATTTCACTGTTCCAGTTTTATGCGTTAGTCCAAATTAAAAACAATAAAAAAAATGTGCCCTTGCAAATAAATACAACTGAATGTAGGCTTACATAGGGCTAAAATACTATGCAGGGTTCATTTGCCCAACAGTAAATTATTTTAATTTGCTTGAAACTAAGTACGTAATACTTTTTAGAACATAACACAGGATGCAAATCCAGCAAACGTTTGAGTGATTTAAGTGTCACAGTTTGTATTTACAGAACAACATGAGTTGTTGTTGAGTAACAAATCACCATATTCTGACGTTTGACGTTGTTATGTGGTTTCCAGATTTCACACGAATTAACAAAACGGTCAAAATCACACTACTCGGTTTTCCATCGAAAAGAAATATTCAAATGACATTATAAACTCTCTTTCAAGCTTCTAACAAGAATTATAGTATAATGTAGAATTATAGGTATTTATATCCTATAGTATGTATGTTTATATATTTAAGCTCTATGTATTTATTTAAGTATGTATTAATTTATTACGTTATACGTGTAGGTTTATTTCAATATTTTAGTTTAAGACTTCGCATATTTATATTTTTCTCTTCTTGTTCTCACACACTATAGTCTACATTTCTTCTATCGCAGGTCAGCTGGAAGAAATAAGCAGTACCTTTGTACTCATAATTATGATTGTCTTATCTGTATCTATTTTTCTGTGTGTACATAAATAATAAAATAAATAAATAAATAAGAATTTATTCATCAAACTGATGAAATATTTTTCTTACCAAAGACAAAATTTAGGAAAACTTTAATTTCTCTCTAAATATTATTCTCTGTGGAAAAATTTGCGTCGGCTTCAGATTGACATAGCTTTCTCGTCTGCCTAACATATATTAACAGCATTTCGGATCCATTAAAATTTGCCTAGAATCCTTTTATCATTCCTCACTGGTTTAATAGGTTCTTCAACAAATATTATGATTAATATTTTATTGATTTTGGCAGATGTTAGATTACCGACTGGGTATGTATAACTGATATTAAGTTTTTCGTAACATATCTCTCATGAGACATATTCATGTTTACTAATAATTATGTGTATGGTTATTACCGTCAATGTTAACCTCAGTTCGAGTTGAAAACAAGACAGCCAAACGCGAAATGAACTAGTGAATAACACCGCAGTTTTTTGTTTACCTATGCTGTCCCACTGCTGGGCAAGGTCTCCCCCATAGAACTGTAGTTAATAAACTAAAATTCAGATGTTTATATTTGATTTTATTTTAATAGTTTTAGTTGAGTTAGGATATTATATTTTTATTTTATTAATGTATGTTTACCGATTATTGATCATCACTTTGATCAATAATGCACCCAGAACAAGAGCAAAAACATGGCATTTTCTTCGTTAAAAACAATGTTAAACAGTTTTAAAGCACAGAGATGCTCTACCTAATGGTTAAAAACTTTTTTTGATATAAATGTCATTTTCGTAATATTAACCTGATTTTTTCCAAACAGGTACATGCCCACAAACGGCCGTCTACAATTTCACCAGATCTACTTCAGTAAAGGGACTGGATTCCTATTATGAAACAGGTAAAATACAATGGCAGGAATAGTAAAAAAAAATATGCTGCCAGTAATCTTGCAAAAGAAAGAAAAATTGTTTATTCTTGCGTAGACCATGAGACACTTCTGCTGAAACTGGAGCACTATGGGATTAATACAGCTCTTGATTTACTAAGATCATACCTCAAAGATAGAAACGGCGTAAACTCATTGGGGTCTGAAATGGCAATGGGCGTTCCTCAAGGCTCAATATTGGGTCCATTCTTCTTTTTAGTTTACATTAATGATTTACCCCAATTACTTCAAAATCAACCGAAGATGGTGTTATTTGCAGATGACATATCATTGATCTTTCATCAATTCAAATTCATCTTTTGCACAAAAAAACGCACATTGCAAAAAAAAAACATAATATACACAAACAAAGTAGCCAAACGCCACGTATACAAGCATTAAATTTTTATATTAAATATAATACATAGAATATTGTGCGGGTTGTGTGTAGTCAAGTTAACATCGCTCATAAAGGTGTGGCTAAAATTTTATTTCGCAAATAAGACTATAAAAATGAAAATTGACAGTGTAGCGGATGAATTTGATTTTTTGTCTGTATAGTCTGTATACCAAACTCTTTTGTTGACTGTACTACATTTTGAACGACTATCCTGTTTCAGTACATAGCGGATTGCCAGAATGTTACTTTTGTTACATTTTTCGTTGCTTTTGACCCTCTCATGTTACCTCTATGTTACACTTAAAATTATACTTTTACGTTACTTTAGGTCTTAGTAAAAAGTATTTAAATATTTTCCAGCAAACAAAAATAATCATGAAACGGAACGCATCCAAGAAAGTTTTCGTTCGTCGTGTTGACGCACTTGATTTTGTGGCCTGACACAAATTGACCGATGCGACGACCGCGCGAAAATCTGTCACTTCGTCGTGTCGCATATTCACTCACTCGCGTGTATTTCTAAATCTTCCATCCCGCTTACTCAGGCGAGCGAGCGAGCGCCTAGCGGCGTCCGTGTCAGTTCAGTTCAGTTGATCAACAATAATTGCGATTCTTTCCAAGCTTAACTAATGGGACAGAAAAGTTTTTAGTTTTTGTGTAATAAAGTGCCGTATTAGTGTCGTTTTCCACATAAAATAATGTAATGTTACTTTTCTCCTGAAAATGTTACTTTTTGAGCCACTGGCAACACTGGTACATAGTTTCTGGGATTATTATAATTTCCTAAGAAAAAAATCAATGATGGGGATCTAAGTTCCTCTGTGTAATGGTTTATTAATGTATTATTACAGAAATATTACTGAACAATTTGATCAAGAAGGCGTTAATTAACAATAACATTGTCGAGTCCCATCATACACGTTCAACAGATAAATCGAATACTAGGATCAGTAAGTAAACATAATTTAAGTCAATCGACTGATTGATTCGCAGTTCATTTAGACTACACTTTCACCAGAGCACGCGTAGCATGACCACAATAAAAATGGGTTTTGTCGACGGAAGAATAGACAAAATGACAGATTGGAATTATTTATCTGTCATTTTGTCTATTCTTCCGTCGACAAAACCCGTTTCCTGCACGCGTAGCATGATAACCATAGAAACGGGTTTTGTACGGGTTTTGTGCAGGTATAAATATTTTGCTAATTATTTTCTAGAGTTCTCTAGCTCAATGAGCAATAGCTTCATAGTGGTAAGAGTGCTTTCGAGGCACGTCTGTAGATCAGAAAAAAGATTTTTCTAATCAGCTTTTCTTATTTTCAAGTTTTGTGAAACAACAGGCGTCTTATTGTGGAAAATCTCACAGCGAAAACTTTGTGAAATGAGCTGTCAATAGTTTCAATCCCTAGCATCAGGTGAAATGACAGCTCACTTCAAGCTCACTTCACCTAAGTTTTCACTATGAGATTTTTACAGAATAGACCGGCTGCAATGTCCGAAATATGGGTTGCCTAGTCCATACATTTTAACGCATTTTTAGGGGTCTTCTATTAATCTCGTGATGTTTTTTTAGCATTTTTTTATAATCTCACCCCTCCCCCATTGGTTATAAGTGGTGAGGTTTTAAACTAACCGTTGCGTCGCAAGCTAGTTTGATACCAGTTCACAATTTGTCAGTTTTTCATGGATAGATTATGAATTATCGAAAAAGCATGCGTTAAATTGTAAATGGGTTGCTCACATTTTTTGGACAATTTATATTGTAACGGAAATAATACCGATACTTTATAAACTAACGAAGTTCATAATTACATGGTGACATAAACAGGGTGACTTGTAATTTGACGTATTCTTTCTAGGACGTGATAGTGTGACCCATTTGAAACAATTAAGCACCCCATAAACCCTAGGCAAAAATTGATGGGATTCGAGAAAACCCAATTTTTATGTATTTTTGAAAATGTTCCCAGAATTCGTCACTAAATATCACTTTTCTCTAAACTTTCAAATTGAATGGCCTTCATTGCGATTCAATTGGGTACCTAATATTTTAATAAACCTTTCGATGTAACCAAATTTTCTAAAACAAAAAAAAAGTAAAGGATGAAGTTTATTAACTATTTTCAAAACTCATCTATGTACTTAAACTTTGACAACAGTTGTCTCAAAATTTTACTATGGCATTAAACGTAAAAATTACGGGAAATACATCTTTATTTAACCAGCTACCTAACGAGGTACTTACAAAATATTTAGGGATGCCGACAAAAATGTCGATAATGCTGGCAAAGATAGAATTTGTAAATTGTTGAAATATTGAATAATGTCTCGTGTCTCGTAATCGAATTAATTGACTTTTTTTGTGCTATCCCACTACTTTCTAACCTACCAGCAATCCATCACACGCTAGGCACCCAGGTCGTCATGACCAGGTGACAAGTCGGGCTTTTGAGTTTTTAACATGTCGACACGGTCTACTCGCTGGTTTATGGAGTCCTTAATTGTTGCAAATAGGTCACACTATCACGTCCTACAAGGAATACGTCAAATTACAAGTCACCCTGTATAATACAATTCATAAGCGTGCGTCAAGAGATTCTTAAATCATTGTAATAAGGTATAAATTGGAATGTATGACGCGTGTTCGTGAAATGCAGCATGTTTACATACAATAATATTTTCAGAAAGTCGTCATAACATGACATACGTTACAACCAGCACTAATACAAAAGTCGGAACACTAGAAACCAAGTCTATAGGACCCACTGCCTCAGACATGAGCAAACTATCTTATGTTGACAAGACCGATGCTGAAATACAATACATTGAAGAAGTGGAGAAAACAGGTCAGTGTTGTTCTTCTTCATTTTCAGGGTTCCGTACCCGAAGGGTGCCCCAAACGGAACCCTATTACAAAGCCCCCATTATCCGTCCATCCGACCGTCCGTCTGTCTGCCAGCGGGGTGTATCTCATGAACCTTAATAGATTGACATTTTCACAGATTTTGTATTTCTATTGCCGCTATAACAACAAATAATAATTATTAAACGGGCAATACAACGGAAAAAACGCGTTTCTATATTCATACGGTACGGAACCCTTCGTGTACGAGTCCGATTCGCACTTGACCGGTTTTTTTTTAATTTTTCAGCCAGATTTCTATGACATCATCTGAAGGTCAATTCCTGTAATTAAAAACTTTCAAAATCTAGTCGCAATCTCATTTCATCAACAATCAGGGGTTTATTTATAAACGTTGCTGTAAGTGAAGTAAGGTTTAGCGCCTGTTTAACCATATTTTTTACTTAAAAATGTCACTTAACTTTAAACTATGTTTAGAAATAAAGGGGTCAATGTCTAAAAACTTTGTGAAAATGCAGCTAATAATAGAGGACAGATTGAGACTGAGTTTAGAATGAGAATGTACTTAATACAGGAATTGTCCCCCAGATCTTAATACAGGAGTTGTCCCCCAGATCTTAATACAGGAATTGTCCCTCAGATCTTAATACAGGAATTGTCCGTCAGATCTTAATACAGAAATTGTTCCGTCAGATCTTAATACAGGAATTGTCCCTCAGATCTTAATACAGGAATTGTTCCGTCAGATCTTAATACAGGAATTGTTCCATCAGATCTTAATACAGGAATTTTCCCTCAGATCTTATTACAGGAATTGTCCCTCAGATATTCGGCTTCAACGACGCTTTCTTTTTAATTCAGTGCACTTTTTCACAGTTGATTGTCAAATTGTTCATTGCTGTAGCTGTCCATTTAAAATAGTTCCTCTTCGAATTTCCTCTTGGAGATAAGCTTCTCGATACGCGTCTGATAAGACACAGGAGACGCGTTCGTAATTTCTGGCAGATTACGGGTGGATAAGCTATCAGGCAGTTTATCAGCTAGCTAGTATGGGTTTCTGGTAATCAAATCACGATTTACAAAAAATGGTATCGTGCCGTAAAGTCTTTACCCAAATTCGAACGCTTCTCTCTTTCCTGAGTATGTTTCTTCAAAACAAATATTATGCATTCTCGTAAATAGGTTATAACGTCAGTTATAAATAACTCTTCCCTTACAAATGTTCGTGAAAGTTAAATATAAATAGCTTGATAATCCAAGGCTAACCCTCTGCACGCCATGTCAAGTGACATGTCATAAATACGTGTATTTGTGTTATCCATTATGTTTGTCATTTAAGTATGTCAAGGGAATGCGGGGGGCCCAGATTTGTTAAGTACGTAAGCAGATTTGCCATATGTGTACAGAATTAAATTTTCAGTTTCAAAGTGGAATGCAAAAAATAATAATTCAAAAATCATTTATTCAAACTAGCCTGAGAATCAGCCCTTTTCGAACGTTTAAATTAGATTAGACAGTCCCCCGGAAACGCCCGCCCTTCACCACTTCCTAGTGTTTTAGCTGGGAAGAAGTGGCGCAACCAACTCACCAGCAGCACAGCTGTCTGTTCAGTCAGAAAAAAATGATTCTATACAATAGTACTTATGCAAAATAATTTACATTACCCAACACAAAACATTAAATTAAATTATTTGCTATATGTCAGCTAGCACACGCCAATATACCAACAAAAAACATAGAAATCTCAACTCAAACTCAAGCGAAAATAAAAACTAAAAAGTAAACAAAACTTAATACCCGAATGAAAGCCTCCAGGCATAAAGGACGTGTCAGTTTACGTAAAGCTGTAAATCGAATTCACAAATTATAAGCTAGGACCATCGAAGTGAATATAAATAAACAGTTAATAACTAATAATAAACACAAAACCATCGTCAGCAAGACAACCAGTCACCACAAGCAGCACCCGTTCACGAGCATAACGCAAAGATCAGCCATCACCCCCCTCGCCATATTTGAGGGAAGTAGGCAACCCGACCCCTGACGCTACCGCAAGCAGTGACATCTAAGGGTGCATGACGAGACCTCCCTAGCGGCGTCAGTGTCGTTTGTTACGCTTACACGTTGGTCCTGGCGCAGGGGAGGTCGCACCAGGCGGCGGCCAAACTAGCGACACACGGGGTTGCGACAATCGTGGACAGGATCCGGCAATTGGGACTCGAGGTGGCCCTGCACAAGTCCGAGGCCTTGTGTTTTCATGGTCCTCGGAACGCGCCACCGTCGGGTTCCCAAATAACGGTAGGAGGAGTACACATCGGCGTCGAGTCGACGATGAAGTACCTAGGACTCGTCCTCGACAGCCGGTGGAACTTCGTGGAGCACTTCCGACGTTTGGCTCCCAGACTGGAGTGGGCCGGGGCTGCTTTGAAGCGGCTCCTGCCCAATCTAGGGGGTCCAAACGCCTCCTGCCGGAGACTATACGCGGGGTTCGTGCGGTCCATGGCCCTTTACGGGGCACCGGTTTGGGCGCGTTCATTGAGGCGGCGGCCAGCCCGCCGGTTGAACGCGTCCCAGAGGGTCATGGCCACCCGACTGGTCCGGGGATACCGCACGGTCTCCGGTGAGGCGGCGAGCCTCCTTGCCGGATTACCGCCATGGGATCTGGAGGCAAAAGTCCTCGCGCACATTTCGGAGTGGCGCGAGGAGGCGAAACGCCGGGGCGTAACTCCGCTGCCGCGAGAAATCGCGGCACAGCGGACAGAGCTCCGGCGAGATCTCATGGCGTCATAGAGAGTGCGATTGTCGCAACCCAGTGCTGGGCACGCCACTATTGCGACGATAAGTCCCCTCTTTGAGGAGTGGCTAGAGAGG
Organism: Xanthia icteritia; assembly: GCA_949128155.2. Lineage (NCBI taxonomy): Eukaryota > Metazoa > Arthropoda > Insecta > Lepidoptera > Noctuidae > Xanthia > Xanthia icteritia. The sequence goes on along the minus strand of OX421935.2, from coordinate 6,082,279 downwards.
CGCCACGGCGTCCTCACCTTCCGCCTGACGCAGGTCCTCACCGGACATGGTTGTTTCGGGAGGTTCCTGTTTCGTATCAGGCGGAAGGAAACGCCCGGCTGTCATCACTGCGTGGATCGCCCGGAGGACACGGTTGAGCATACGGTGGAGGTCTGTCCGACTTGGGCAGAGCATCACCGTGTCCTCGTGGAGGCGATCGGCGGCGGGGATCTCTCGCGTCCGGCCCTAGTCAGGCCATGGTACGGACCGAGAGGGCATGGGAGGCCGTCACCTCCTTCTGTGAAGTAGTAATGCTCGCGAAGGAGGAGGCAGAACGCGTGAGGGAGAGGCAAATTTCGCGCCCTCACGCCCCTAGCCGCCGCAGGAGACGCCCTGGGCGTCGGGAATCGCAGGCCGATTCCCGGCCACCGTAGGCGCGGGCTTGCGGACGGTGAGCAATGGGTAGCTCGCCGTCCGATAAGGACCAGGCCCGGGTCGATGGCGCGTTGTGGTCCACGCGTACCTCAAAGAGATGTCAGCAAGTGAAGGGGTCCGATAGGACCGATGCTTGCCGGGGTTGCGGGAAAGTCCGAAAGAGATACCGTGGCCCCTGGCAACATACAGGCAACGGAAGGAACACGGGCCCTCCCGCTCCACCCAGAGCGGGAATTGTTATTTGATAATTTCCCACCCACAAAAAAAAAAAGGGTGCATGACGAACTTGCTGCCGGTTGCTCAGGCAAGAATAATATGATCAATGTTCGAGGTCAAAATTCAAAATTCAAAAGTAATTTATTCAAACTAGGCTGAGAATTAGCACTTTTCGAACGTCAAAACAGTCAGTTCCCCAAAACGCCCACCCTTCACCACTTCCTAGTGCTTAAGCTGGGAAGAAGAAGTGGCGCAACAAACTTCCCAACAGCACAGCTGTCTGTTGAGTTAGAAAAAAAATTGATTCTATATAATAGTATGCAAAATAATTTACATTACGCAACACAAAACATAATTTAAATTATAAATTAATAGCCATACGACAGCTAGCACACGCCAATATACCAACCAAAAACATCGAGAACTACACTCAGGCAGAAATCAAAATAACTAAACGTAAACAATATCCAAATAAAAGCCTCCAGGCATAAAGGGCGTGCCCGCTTACATATAGCTGTAACTAGAAGTTATAATTGATAAACTAGGACCATCGAGGTAAAATAAATAATTGTCGAGGTCGCTAGCTAACCACATACTGCAATACAACTCATGAAAAAAACCTTGTAATGAGTAGATTATGTCAACATTCAATTAAAATAAATTGACTTATAAAGTGAAATTATAAACGATTATATAAACTCATATAACCTGTCAGTAGGTAAGCTAATTCTGGAGAAAGAACATTTAAACATTGTCTTGAGTTAATCACAGCGACCAACTATTCTTATCATTTAAGTAGTCGTTGATAGAATAGTATGCCTTTAAACAGCAGTTGGACTTTACTTTAGTTTTAAACGCATTAAAAGGTAAATCTAGCAAATAAGAGGGTAGCTTGTTATAAAAGGTTATACCAAGCTCAACAAATGAGTTATGAACCTTATGAAGCCGGTGAAAGGGAGCTCGTAGTTTGTCCTTATTTCTATTGTTAACATTGTGAATATCACTGTTTTTAGTGTATAAGTGTATATTTTGCCTAATATATAAGATGTTGGCGAAGATGAATTGTGATGCTACCGCACTGTCAAATCTCTCAGAGAAACTATAGCACCTAACTGGTAAATTTCTCGAATAGCTCGTTTTTGAAGGACAAATATATTTTTAATATCAGCAGCTTGGCCCCACAGCAGAATACCGTAGGCCATAACGCTATGAAAATAAGTAAAATAGACTAACCGAGCTGTATCAACGTCAGTGTATTGTCTTACTCACCTGACGGCGTAGGTGGCTGAACTGAGCCTTCCCACCAGCTAACCCCATATTGCAATACAACTCATAAAAAAACATTGTAATGATTAGGTCAAGAATAAATTTAAGAAAATATTAAAAAATTGACTTATATGATGCTTCGCTATCCTTAAGTTAGATACTAAGGGGTTTATTTATAAACGTTGCTTAAAGTTAAGTGACGTTCAAACGTCAAAAATGTATGGTTAAACAGTCGCTAATCATTACTTAACTTTACGCAACGCTTATAAATAAACACCAAAATAACTTTAAATATTGAAAAGAAAAGATGCAACCCCATCATCTCATAATTAAAGATATTTGAGTGCCATGTCTGTGACAATGATTTTATTTGGACCCTACTACATATATATTTAGATCCAAATAAAGCCCATTGATCACTAACAATGTACCGTGTAATGTAATTGCTTTTTTTCGAACACGTAATTCTTTCTTAGACACTTTTTTGTATACCCGGAATGATATATTTATTTTGTTGGCATTCGTGGCTAATATATTGGGCGGCACGAAATACTCGGTTGATAGATCGACTCAACTTGATTTATAGTTTTTCTTCATAGCCAGTGACATACAATCAATAAGTATAATGGACCTTAACCGCCACATTACACTCTAGCGTTACGTTAAGACGCTGACAACAGCTAAACCGCGGTCACTGTCGGACTGCATAGAAAAGAAACAGAAGCGCGATGACACAACGCCTGTAACTTATTGCAAAATTTGCAGCAATTATCGATTTATTCAATTTTTTTTTTGAGTAATCGTTATGACAAACAAACAAGTTCTGCATTCAAATAAGACGTTCTTGTTATTCATTATAATACCAACGTACACTGTACCTATTTAATACAGATATTTTGGATTAGAACTCAAAGAAAAAGGTTAGTTTAACGTTAATTTGTATCGAGTTTTTTTTTTTTCAAAACGTGTTCTGGTAACAATCAAGTTCTGAGAAATATGATCGAGATTCACATATATTTTTTCCGCTACCACAAACTATATAGATTTGGCAATTGTTTTGTTTAAGTCAAGCCTACTTTTACCGTTTGCCTGTTGTCAGCACCTTAATCTATAATGGTTAACCTATAAGTTCTGAGTTGTACCTCACGATAGCTGACGAATACTTGCACTGACTGGACAGGTCCACTCAAATCTGTGTGGGTCTTTCCTCAAAAGACCGTTTTAGACACTAATCTACATGGTCCTCATATGATCTGACCAAAATGATGTCTGGACTTTTAAAAATATTGTGAGCTTTGAGTTTGTTTCGGTCTATCTTTTCTATAGAAAACACCGAACTCGTCAAGTTTTAATACATAATTTATTTATGACGTTTAAAAGTTTTTGTAAAGCTCCCGCAAACAGGCGTGACATGACTCTAATAAAACAATTTCTAAGAAAACTTCACGGTAGAACAATTACCGGTGTCGCGTCATGCCGTCGTGTCGCGCCTGTTTGCGATCAGCATTTCTAAAACGCGTTCAAGAGCTGTCAGTGTCAAAATTGTTATGGAATATTGTACACTGACAGCTCTTGAACGTGTTCAGATGTGCTGAACGCGTTCAGTTTTATTGGTGAAATCCGCACTTAGAAAAGGCTTCTTAAACCCTTTTCAACAAATACGTCAAATAACCATAAAAAGCCCTGTTAATACACACACGATTCCAGCACGCCATATATTTTCCGCCCTTGCATTTTACAAGGGGCGTTCGGTGATTTTTCACGGCATTTATTCCGAAAGCTTTTTTACATTTGTGTGTAATGACATGGAAGCATTCCGCTTGTATGTGAAATAACACGCTTATGTGACGCTTATTTTTCATTGCTATGCTGCGAAAAACGACGATGTTCCAAAGATTTATAAGTGGTGTTCGAGGCAGTAGTATTTCTATGTTTATTTGCCCTGTGGCTGTGATTCCTCATTATTCTCAATCTTTCAGAAGCCGAGGGTTCAGTGATTTTCCTCTCACTCGCCCCTAATCTCTGCAAACGCCTTGTACAGCTGTACTAGATTTTTTTCGGAACTAAAGTCGCCATTTTTTTTTCAATACATTCCTAAAATAAATTAATGTTAACCAACAACAGACCTTTGTAGTACTCTTGGTACCTATTTAAAATGATTTGCTAATAATCCAAAAAAATGCTTTTAGTATCAACCCCGCACAAGAGCGCTGCAATGATGACGTCATACTGCGGTCTTGCCGCGGCCATCCAAGTGCCGGCGATATCAGCGACTTCTGTTGAGAACGATATCTCCAGAAAGAGTGGTAAGTATTAGAGGGACTAATATTAACTAGCGACCCTGCGATGCTGATTTGACGACATGTGAAAACATCGAGATTTCGTAAATACCTTCATAAATTCACGCCTTCTGCCTATGGGGGTAGGCAGAGACTACAGAACGCCACCTGCTACGATCCTTACATACTCCTTTTGCCTCGTTTACGGTCATACATCTGGTGATACACGCACGCCGTCGGTTGCGAATACAACGCACCATTCTTAAGAACATCACCAAGTTATTGAACTTGGTGATGTTCTTAAGAATGGTGCGTGAGTTTGTCCACGCATTACTATTGAGTAATGCGTGGACAAACTGATTCAGTCCCTTGTGTAACACCCTCGACCTAGTGACCTCTGTGCTGTCAATGCCAATGCCGTTGAAGTGGTTTTCATCAGGTTTTAGGCTTATAAAATGTAACTAGATATTAAGATATATTAATATAAATTAACATACAACATGAAAAACGCGATGAAATAATATTTTGTTACATTTTCAGTCGATATGGAAACTAACACAAACTACGAACAAGGTCCACGTGAGTTATCTTATAGATATATGGTATGAGTTTATTTCAGTAGTTGCAGTTAAATCATATTTTATAGTGTATAAAGCAATCGGGCACAATCCAGAAGGGCAATTCCCGAATTTTTAAGAATGTTCGCGTTCTAATTCTAACGCCCGGCCAGTCGCAGCGGTCGATTAGTGATTTTCGTTTAGTTTCCCGTAGACACCATAGTGATTGTAGTGACGTGAAATTAGTAAAGTAGTGCGGGAACAATGACGTACCTAAGGTACAATATTGATGACAATTGTACCTAAGGTAGTGTAATGCTTACTAAAATGTTTAATTAAAATAATATCGAATTCACTTTAAGATTAGTCACGGAAGAACACAGATACTTTACGGGAGGGGGGGGGGGAGGGTGAGCCACTTAGCCCCCCCCTAGATCCACTACTGTATATATTCGTAATCCACTGATTTCTTAAGAAAAGTTTTCGCCCGTTACTCCCCACAGGCACTTACTACGCTTTTGAAATGGGTAGCTAACTTCGTCTTTTTGACTGACCGACTCCTTAACAATTCAAAAGTGCCTGTAATTGGTTTCATTGGAATAAATGCTTAGAATTAGAACTTAGCGCGTAGCGGTTGAATAGCTACGGCGTAGCTGGCATTAAGCTACACCGTAGCCGCGTAGCTGGCAGTAAGCTACGACGTAGCCGCTACGATGTAATATGAAAAATATTGTGCAGTTTCCGAATTTTACATCTTCTTGTAATATTAGTTATAATTAAATCATTAATCCCCCTTATTAAAAAAACGCTGAGTAAAGATATGCCAAACTTAAACCTCAAAAAATGTATAGTTAATCTGAAGCTGGTGAACTGGTGGTAACTTTACTCTGTGTTTATTAATAAGGGGTAAAACAATAGGGTATTTGACTTTCAAAACCAAGTAAACATTAAGCCACAGTAAAAAAAGTTGTTTCAGTATCTCAAAAAATGGTGAAGTTGTATGCGTTTTAAAGTCTATAGCAGACAGAGACAGCACTGCTGTGATCTGACGTCATAACACAGGAACGCCATAGTCACTTCGCGCTTTTCAGTACAATGATCGTTTTGTGTGACAAGGACAGAAGAATAGTTTTAAAAGCGTGTAACTTCTCCATTTTTCCACCGATTTTATTAATTTTTTCACAAATCATCTTTTTAAGTAACACCTTTAAAGTAATACCTTTATAATAATATTAATTCATGTATATTCTTGGTAGCAGTCAAATACCCTATTAAATGTTTGAACAGTTGCGGAGAATCTCGCGCAAACTTCCATGATACAGACTACGCAGAAGTCTTTGGAGGTGAAGATTTTCAGGAACTGCTCGAGTAAGCCAGTGAACTCAAAGGCCGTGCTGCAAAACAGTAATCACTATTTTATTTCCTATTTCTCCTTTCATGTGTTTCTTATTCAAAGTCAAAGAATTTATTGCAATTAGGCACATAAAAGACTTTTTTTTTTTTTTCTTCCTGACTTAAATACTAGGAGGAGGTAAAGCGTGGTCACAATTAACATCTACTCTAAAGTAACTCGAGATTCACTTTTTGACTCCTTCAGGAAAGCGCCTACTTTTCATTTCATCATAATATATGATATTGAGTTTCTTGTTCCAAAAATTCATAATTATCCAAGTTCTGAATTGAAGTTTAGATAGATTAAATTGCTAAATCACAACAATATTTTACGATAAGTGCATTGTTTTCCAGATGTCAACAACCATTTACTTACCCTATCCCGCCTAATCGGCAAAAAGAGGGCAGATCATAGCATCAACTCGCAGGTGGCCGATAAATGGATACATGAATACCCTTCTATGGACACATGTTTGTATTTTAACTTAAAACTTGAAACAACATAAAATAATGATTTCCTCAAGGGTATGGGTAGCAGTGTCCGTCTTTTTGGTAATAACAGCATACTTCGAGTGCTTTTTCAGCTAAGCGTAATGATTCAGAGAGCTTTCTTTTTGATTCAAATATTCAATTCAAAATATTTTATGTCACATAAACCTACATAGGCACTTATGAAACGTCAGAAGCTAGGTGATTGATTAATGTAGTCGATTTTGGGAGGTTACTAAGTTTACATTCAGAAGTGTATACTTGCAGGTGGTTTTTCTCGAATCTATGTACCATTCGCCCATGAAACGCTTTTATGAAACAGTGTAATTTCACAGCAATTTTTATTTTTCTATCTAAATCATCAGCGTCCTCATGCCCTTATCCCAGAATATATGTGAACATTACAGATACATTGTTCTTCTTCCATCTCTCTCTATTAGCTGCTATCTCAGTAGACACCTTCTTACCAGCCATGTCATCTTTCACACAGTCCATCGTTTCAAGTTTTTTTTTTTTTTTTTCGCTCTAAAATCTAAGTAAATGTTCCGTTTGTGTGGTGACAACGTGCTAGTCGCACAATGAAGGGTTTACGATATTTTTATGTGCCATTTTACATATTATATTCTATTGACACGAGGGACAGCAAGAAATAACATTCGGTAAATGATCTTAACTGTAGTAACAGTGGTTTAGGGCGCTTGTACACGAGGCAGTTTCTACTCGGCACGGCGCCGGGTCGGCCCAGTTCCGGTTAAGGTTGCTCATAAGTTCGTACCCGGTTTGTTTGTAGCCACTGGTTGGCTGCCGGCCTCTTTCTTCTCTTCGCCATTGTTTTATCCGCACGTTAGTCAAATAATCATGCACAATCCTACACAAAAAAAAATAATCACGACATCGTACAGAAAAATAAATCTAAGAAGATATACTGAGAAAGTATTGGATTTATCCAATTTTAGCTCACAAACAAGAATGTGGTGCGTTGCCTGTTTTGGTTAAGCAGCAATCGAGAAAATGTGAGCAAATTGCGTCCTATTTTCGAATGAAAAGAGAATCATTTGAAAAACTATATCGTTATATTAAACACTAAACCGAAACCAGAAGATATATAATTATATGCGGGACAGCAGACTTATGTCTAGCTGAAAGATAAGCTGTTACTTAAAGGTAAGAAAAAAATGTTTGCATTTATATTTTTCTCTTCAGGTCCTCATCAAACGAAGTTTCCAAATCCTTTCAAATATAATTCCAAGAATGGTATGTTTCACCTATCTTTTTATTTTATTCAGTAGTTTGGTTCTTGATTTAAATCCATTCCGTATATAGGACGCATAAGCCGTACGTATGTCCATCTTCATGAAGTCGTCAGAGACTGGTCCGGCGTTAGGACGTAACTACAAGAGCAAGCACCGGCTCATGAACATGCCTCTTAATATTTCACACATTAACCAAACTGATGACCGAACTTGTAACTTAAGTCCTGTTTGAAGCCGTTTTTATTTCCGGCATACAACCGTTTCGCTAAAAGGGGCCATAGCGACAATGACGTCATCTTTCTAATGCTGCTGATGTGGAAGAAAGCATTTTTACTTTGCAGCTTTCGATGAAGAAAATCAAATTAGAAAATCATGCACTCTTTCCTTTAAAAGGGATACCGATGTTGACAAACCAGTGCCATACGGTTAGTTCTACATTTTTCTAATTATTTTATTATGTAATTGCCGCGTCGGTCTAGTGACCACTGAGCATGAGGTCCTGGATTCGATTCCCGGATCGAGCAGTGTTATTGGGTTTTTCCATCTGGAATTTCTCAGTAGCAGCTCGGAGTCTGGATTTGTGCCCAGTTGATGGCAATAGGCTCGCCCCCTGTTACATGGGACTCAAACATACCTGGCGAAATGGGAGTTTAGTTACCATAGGTATAGGTACACCTCTGCCTAACCCTTGAGGGAATACAAGAGTGATTTTATTTTATTATGTTCTAAGTGTGCCTTACCCACCGATATTTACATGGCTTCGTTCGCCGCCTAGAGTCTAGGAGGAAAAAATCATCGAGACTGACTGTCTAGGGCCGATAGTAGACCGTCAGTCTCGATGATTTTTACTGCGTCTTGAATGATTGCCTGACTTTATCTATGCACCACAACGTCACTTTAAATCATACAATTTAAATAGAAAATCATTGTTTTTCAGAACTCCCAACTTTAATTCTATCGAAGGATAGCCTTGCAGATGTATTACCCGTAATGAAATCAAAATCTGTTTATAGCAAGAAATCAGAGTCTGAAGTCGTTTTGAATCGACTTATGGTTGACCAATTTACATCAGGTATGTTTAAATCTAAAATTACGTAGTATTAAATAAAATAGTTTGACTAAAAATCAACGAGGATTTTCCAATTTTAGATAACTATGTTTCCAAAGATGTCAAAGAATCTATACTTCAAGCTTGCCCAGAGATTTGCGATACAGGTACAATGATGCCTTACAATAAATTTGTTTTTTTTTTCTATTGCACAGAAAGTCATACTAGTTAATTTCTCCCCTTAGAATCTCCATGTCGGTTCAGCAAGGGGTCCAAATTGAGTATCATTGTAAAGCTGGACAGTTATATTAAAAGTAAATGTGTGATATCGATAAACTTGACAAAATCCAAGTGTATGAAATAGGTAGGCGGTTTTTTTCATGTTATTTTCATTTACGAGTATTGTGGATTATTATTAATTTGTAACATTATTATGTGGAAATATTTTCCGGGCGATCAATTTACGTAATTATTATAATACGGAGACTAGTTAAAAGTTTTTTTTTTTAATCTCAATCAATAATCAATCAATCTGCCGAGCCTTTTGCAACCATGTTGGGGTCGGCTACCAGTCTAACCGGATGCAGCTGAATACCAGTGGGAGCGACTGCCTATCTGATATCCACAATCCAGTTACTAGGTAAACATAATCGTTATGTATACGTAAATTAATTGTCCTTAAATATATCACATGTAGTAATGTTACACCTTGTATCTATAATAATCCATTGTGTTCGATTTAGGGACAGAGTCGCTTCATCCGACGTACTCAAAGAAGTCTGCGTGTGTGTTGACGACTCAGTGTGTGCTACCTCCCCCTGTGTCGTGTGGAGGTCAATCGTTTACGCCAAAAAGTCGTGGTAATATTTATTGAAAATACTTTACTTACATAACGCGCCACGGATCTTTGTATCCGTGAAGCTGCGGTGGTTAGTCTTATTTTAAAAGAAATATCAGATATCCCGGAGTGAGCGGTGTCATAGGTACAGTCACCCCCAAAAAGATGTATACACGGACAAGCAAACATTATTTTGTCTACAACCATTGTTCCATAATATTGTATTCAGCTTACAGGTACAAAACATAGTATTCAATTTATTTTACTAAAACAAAGTTAACATTTTGTCCCAAAACATCCCTCGTCCCTCGTCCCTTATAATTTATATGATGCAGCTTAAAAACAACAAGGTGCCGGTTGATGACAGAATTACGGCCAAACTCCTGAAGGCCGCTGGAAAACCCGTTCTTAAGGCCCTCCAGAAGCTGTTCTATTCCGTCATACTCGAGGGTCAACCGCCACAGGCATGGAACAAAGGTCAACGCTCAGCTTAAGAACTATAGTCCCATCACACTTCTGAGCCATGTCTACGAGCTGTTTTCAAAAGTCATCATGAACCATCTCGCGCGCATGTTTCCCGACTTCCAGCCTCCCGAACAAGCCGGATTCCGTAAAGGCTTTAACACCGTAGACCACATACATACGCTGCGGCAGGTTATACAGAAGACCGAAGAGTATATTACCTGCCTCCCTGCTTAGCGTTTGTGGGCTTCGAGAAAGCCTTCGATTAGATCGAGATATGGACTGTGCTGCAATCATCAACGCATTGACGTGCTAAAGTGTCTATATGAAAACGCCACTATGTCAGTCTGACTCCAGGACCAGACCTCGAAACTTATCTTTCTGCAGCGAAGTGTGAGACAGGGAGACGTTATCTCTCCGAAACTGTTCACCGCTGCACTGGAGGATGTCTTCAAGGTTCTGGACTGGAAAGAGCTAAGCATCAACATCAATGCCAATTATATCACTAACCTTCGGTTTGCGACGACATAGTTATCATGGCTGAGACCACCTCAGTACAATGCTCGATGACCTCAGTAAAGCCTCCGAAAGAGTGGGTCTTAAAATGAACATGGATAAGATGAAGGTCATGTCAAATGCCCATGTAACACCCACTCTCATGAAGTTTGGAGACGCTGCGCTCGAAGTGGTCGACTAGTAGATTTACCTAGGACAAATTATCCAGCTAGGTAGGCCCAACTTCTTCCAGGATCTTCGAATCTGACTCAGCTGGGTAGCGTTCGGGAAGCTACGCAATATCTTCTCGTTCCACATACCGCCGTGTCTGAAGACGAAAGTCGTGTCGTCCAGTGCGTGTTGCCAGTGATGGACCTATGGCACTGAAACGTGGTTGCTCACAATGGGCCTTATCAGAAGGCTAAAAGTCACCCAAAGGGCAATGCTTGATCATTGTTAATAATTTCTGTCCTAATCAGTAGGTAATCCCGTTTGTGAAAACATATGTGTGCGCCAAACTACTAATAACGAAAATAAGTCACTTTATCCTTTTTTTAAATTAAATCATGAATTTGTGTAAAATGATACAAGTACTCACCATACGTCTCATTTTTGCAAAATATGAACGTGTGCTCCCGTCACTCACGCCAAAACGAGACTAGCCGACTGTCGTTTGAGCGCGATTACTTCCCCCGCCATCATTGCCGTTCTCGCTTTCTCACTGCGGAGACGGCCGTGACAGAAAGAGACAGACGTTTGAAGACGAAATTGCATATATCACTTTACACAATAATCACTATTGATCGATTTCTAAAAATCCTATACTACAGCGATTTATTTAGTTACTAAAATTATTCACGTGTAATTTGATAGAGGTTGAGTTGTATCACATAACACATTGGTGGTATTTAATACTGCTGAGATATAATTTGAGTTATATTTATATTATCATTTACATTGATAAATGTAAGTAATTCTTTAATACATTGTATTGTATTAACAAGCACAAAGCTCATGTAATTAATATTAAATGTGTCAAGTATTAAAAATCTAAATGGCCTTATTTACACGTACTTGTTTAAGTTTAAGCTTTAAATATTACTAAAGACATAAAAGTATACACAAAAATGATCATCAGAATTAACTAAAAATGCAACTTGTATCATTCAACACGGATTAGATAGAAAAACCTAATAAAATTCAAGCTTCAAGATAGTATACACAACTCAAAACTGCTACAAGTCGAGTTATATTACTTTTCACTGAAGGATTGACAGAATTGTAAACTATGTTATTTACCTAAACGGTAGATGCAATGTTATGGAACAACAGTTTACAATAAAATAGTTCCTTGTTCGAGTTAACATCTTTTTCAAGTTCACAGATACTATGTTGTGTGGCGCGTAGCATACTTGTACATTCTACAAACAAATGCGTATTTTCTGCGTGCAAAAACGACCTAATAGCCCTAGGGCTATCCTTAAGGCTACCTTATAGCCTTTCCTGTAAGCGTCCTTACGTTTTTTCCAGATTGTGTGTTCGTGTACGGACAACCTCGATGTGTGGTCCACAAAGTGGATTGCACCGACGCCGCAATCCAGCTTGATCCTCCGGCCCATAACCGTAAGTACCTAATCATTTCTTGATTCTGCTATATTTCGAGGTAAAGTTGTATGTTGGGAGATATAATCCGATTGTCCTTCTTGAAACATTATACAATCTATATGACAAGTTTTTCTTGACTTTTAAACATTTCTGCCTCCTGATATAGGACGGAATAACTTTTAATAAGAACCCTATTACAAAAATTCGGTCAAGAGCGAGTCGGACTCGCGCATTCGGGTTCCATTTTTTTATTTTATTTTTATTTATCATGAACAAAGTTTATAAAAATCTTAACTTAAGAACTATGCTCCGCAAAACAGTTTTCACTGTTTGTGAACGAAATGAGGGTCGACTTGAAGGGGGTAGTGAAACAAAACACTGGACTGGTATTGAATCGCGTATAATTAAACTTGTACCGAATCACAGTGAACTGTGTATGTACTGCTCACACCAAAATAATTTTTATCCTAGACTATAGTCTACGAGCGGTAACGAAACCATAGCGACTTCTAATTAGACGCCAACGCCATCTATCGACCCAGTGGGTACTAATTTCCCAATATTTAATTAATATTAGTCGTTATGATTCCGGTTGCTCTTTTTTAACCTAAACATACCGCCCACCAAGGACATTATTACCGAATGTCCTTCAATACCGCCCACCGTGCTCAAAAAAAATATATCTTAAATGTTCCGAAATTTAAACCTTAGTACATCCTTGGTGAGAAGTAATTACAGAAATATTAAAAAACTCTTGACATGTTTAAAGTTTACATCCTTATAATATTAACAATAATCTACTTGACAAACAGTTAAAATAATAAGTTCAACATGTTGCTTATATCTAATACAATCGTATTTCAATTGGATACCGGTAATAAACATAATTTAGACGTAGGTCTTTTTATAGTAGACGATTGTGTTCGTAGAGTTACGACACGAGTAAGACCGTCAGAACCAGGATGTTTTTGTTCAATCCTGCCTAGTAACCACTTGCCAGGAGGCATATCGTCCTCTTTAACAAGCACTACGTCACCCACAGATGGTTCCGGAATTTTATAATGCCACTTATTTCGTTGCAAAAATTGGTGAAGGTAGTCGTGTGACCAACGTCGCCAGAAATCTTGCATCATTTTCTGATGAAGTTGCCATCGCCTTAAACTATTAACATTTTCCTTTTCATAATTTAAATCGGGAGGTAAAACTAGTGGCTCCCCTACAAGAAAATGCCCAGGAGTTAGTATGGTTAATTTATCCTGATCCTCCACATACGATAAAGGCCTTGAATTAAGACATGCCTCAATTTGAGCCAATACTGTGATCATCTCCTCAAAGGTAAGAGTCGAATTCCCTATCACCCTCTTAAGGTGATGTTTAGTGGACTTAATCCCTGCTTCCCACAGACCTCCGAAATTTGGCGAATGAGGGGGGATGAAGTGCCACTCCGTACCATTATTCCCTAATTCTTCTGCTAGTTCAGGGTTAAAGGCTGACTTTTCTTCGTTAAATAAATAAAGTAATTCGCGCGCTGCCCCCACGAAGTTAGTCCCATTGTCGCTATATAGTTCCGCGCATCGACCACGTCTAGACACAAACCGCTTAAAAGCAGCCAAAAAGCCTCTAGTGCTTAAATCACTAACTGCTTCTAAATGCACAGCCCTAGTGGCCATACATATAAATAAAGCAATATAGCCCTTGTGGGACTTATTGCCACGACCTTTAGATACTCGAATACTTATCGGGCCCGCGTAATCTACTCCGCTACACAAAAAGGGTTTGTTCGGGATTACACGAGAGGAAGGTAACTGCCCCATAAGTTGAGTCCTTACTTTAGCTGTATATCTGATGCACCTCACACAGTTTCTTACATACTTCTTTGCCAAAGCCTTTACTCCCATAATCCAATACTTGGAGCGTAAGTATGTAATCATTAATTGCGGACCACCGTGCATAGTTTTCTCATGTGCGTCCGCTATCAATAGATTTGTTAAAAATGATTCCTTTGGTATTAGTATAGGATGCACTCTGTCATAGGTTAATTGTGACATTTCAAGCCGTCCTCCAACTCGAATTATTCCCTTAGAATCTAGAAATATGTTCAATGAATCTAATTTTGTATTTTTTTTTCCTAACTTATGATTTTTTAATTCCTCAAATTCATTGGTAAATCCTTCTTCTTGACACCTCCTTACACACATTTCTGTTGCATCTTCCAGTTCCAGTTTAGATAACTGTCGTGATCTAGTACCGACTCCTATAGCCTTGTTTTTTCTAAAATTTATAAACCTTCGGCAATACGCCATAACTCGAATCAACCTTGATAATGACGAAAATTTGCTCAAAAATGAAACTTCAAAAATGCTTGTGTGCACCTTAACTTCTTCTAGACGTGTAGCAAGATGTTTTGGTCTCTTGTATTCTATTACCGATTCCCTTAGGAAATTTGGACCTTCCCACCAAAGCGAAACATCTTTAAGTTCCGATGGAGAAACTCCACGTGAAGCACAATCTGCTGGATTTTGCTTAGATGCTACGTGCGCCCAGTGATGTGTATCCAAGATAGTCAAAATGTCGGAAACTCTGTTGGCAACAAAGGTTTTCCACCGACTTGGGTGACAATTCAACCAAGCTAACACCACTTCACTGTCTGTCCATGCATGCCAGTCAGTCTTTGGTATAGTCATTACCTCGCCTACTTCCGCAATCAACTTTGCTGTGAGAACCGCCCCACATAATTCTAACCTCGGAATGGACACCTGCTTAATGGGTGCCACCTTCGTTTTAGATGTGATTAAGGAGATCTGAACATTTCCCATATCATCAATCACTCTAAGATAAACCGCGCCTGCATAAGCATTTTTAGATGCATCGGAAAATCCATGCAACTCCGACTTCCAAATATTGGAACCAATATGTAACCATCGTGGGATTTTAATGCTAACAAGAGAAGCCAAACTATTTCGGTAAGTATCCCATTCCTGTAATAAATTATTTGGAATTTCTTGATCCCATTCCAATCCTGCTAACCATAATTTTTGAATAAACATTTTTGCTAGAATTACGCTTGGTGCTAACCACCCTAACGGATCAAATAAACGTGAAATGTCCGAGATAATTTTTCTTTTTGTTACAGGTCCAGTTATCGACGTGAGTTCCAGAGAGTATTGAAAACAATCATGGCGAGCGTCCCAGGTAAGTCCTAATATTTTTGTTACTTCGTCTATTTTTATTCTTAATTCTTCATCGTTTCCATCTCTTAATTTATTCAATAATTCCTTGCAATTGCTCTTCAATTTTTGCAATTGAAATCCTCCTTTAGCTAGCACTTGAGATAATTCCGTGTAAATTTTAAACCCATCTTCTATATTTTCAGCTCCTGTCATCAAGTCATCCATGTAAAATTCATTTAAAATTATGTTAGCTATATGTGACTTGTCCCCGCACTCATCGTAAGCTAACTGTTGTAGCGCCCGTACAGCTAAGTATGGAGCCGAGGCCGTACCGAATGTAACGGTTGTCAATTCATACTCCTGTAGTTCCCTTTCAGGACTATCTCTCCAAAGTATACGTTGATATGGCGTATCTTGCCTATCCACCAAAACTTGCCGATACATTTTAACAATGTCTGCCACTATACATATCCTATGTGCTCTCCAGCGCATTACAGTATGTCGGAGTTCGTCTTGCAAAGACGGACCAATCATTAGATCATCATTTAGTGACCTGCCGTTAGTTCCCTTACAGGAAGCATCAAACACGACACGCACCTTTGTAGTGTCTTTATCCTCACGAACTACAGCGTGATGAGGTAAGTAAACAGCCCTTTTATTATATTTTTCTTGCTCTGTTACTTCTACCATGTGGTTAAGCCTTAAATATTCTTGCATGACGTTCGCGTAGTCTGCTTTTAATTTAATGTTTTTACCTAACCTTACTTCTAACCCGTTTAACCTTTTTTCAGCAATCACTTTGGATTCACTGCACCTGCCGATCAGGGTTGGTTCGCGTAGCGGTAATCTTACGATGTACCTGCCATCTTTATTTCTTTTAGTGGAAGTTGTAAATAACTTTTCACATTTTATTTCCTCCTCCGTTAGCATCCGTTTTGTTCCAGATGGTTCCTCTAATTCCCAGAATTTTCTCAACAATTCATCATCTTGGACGCTGGCATGCATCACGGTAATTTGTGAGTGTGTCCTATTATCAACTTCGAATGCACCCGACAATATCCAACCTAAGGTGGTTTCTTGCGCTAAGAGAGTACCACTTATATTCTTCTTAACTCCGTTCTGAATGACTTGGCTGTATACCTCAGCACCCAATAACATATCAATTTTATTGGGCCTGAAATATTCCGGATCAGCCAAATCATTTTCGCTCAAGTCTACCCATTCTACCCGGCTTACCCTTGAAGATGGGAGAAGAGCTGTAACTGACTTCAGAACGTGAGCATTGACCTTTATTTGAAAAGAAGGATTAATTCTCGAACGGAGCTTGATAACCACCATGAATGTTGAAGTTGTACTTTTACTTCCACCCACACCTAAAACCGTATTTTTTGACGGTATTTTATTTAAACTTAAGTACTGCACCATAGATTCTGTGACAAATGAACCCTGTGATCCTTGATCCAGTAACGTCCTAACCACACGGTAAGTCCCATTCTTCGACTCAGCCTTTACTAAAGCTGTAGTTAATAATACAGTTTTCCTACTGTGTCCTGTCGCAAGACATGAGACTAGTGGTTTTTCTTCCCCCTGATGGGCGGCCTTGATCCTCTCATTTTCTACTGATGAGGTTTCCGCGCGAGCAGCACTACTACCTTCACCAATATCTGACCCTACAACACCCTGCGGGTGTAACAATGAATGGTGGCGGCGTTTACACACCTGGCACCTAAGAGTGTTTCTACAATTTTTTGCAGAGTGGTTACTATATAAGCAAACAAAACATAAATTATTCTCTTGGACAAATTTACGGCGGGCTTCATTGGTTTCTTTGCTAAACATAGGACATAAACTAATTTTATGATCCGCCGCGCAATATGCGCATGATACCTTTATGTTTTTAATTACATGAAGTGCCTGAGTAGCCTTTGGGATCCTGGTGTCTGTTTTAGCTTCTATGCTTTCTAAACCTCGATATCGACTCACTAAAAATTCCCTAAATGTATCAAAAGTAGGTAAGTTATCCGTTTGATCCGATGCTACCATCAATTCCCAAGCCCTTCTAGTCTCTCGATCTAATTTAGCACTGACAATGTGTATAATTAGGATATCCCATGATGCGACATCTATCCCTAAATTTTTAAGTGACCCTAAACAGTCGGATGTTGTACTAATGAGTCTTTTTATGTCTGTTGCGGACTCGTTAGTTATACTCTTTTGATTTAAGAAACTTTTTAAAATTCCGTTTGCAAGAAATCTTTTGTTATTGTAAATAGACTCCAATTTATCCCAACTAGCCTTGTAATTGTCAGATGTCACTTCGATATTTCTCAACAAGTATTCTGCTTCCCCGGTTAAATACCCTTTCAAGTAATACAATTTCTGTGCATTATCTAACCTACTGTTTTTGTGTATTAAACCTACGAATAAGTCACGAAATGTCTTCCATTCAATATATTTACCTGAGAAAACCGGTATTTTGACCTCTGGCAATCTAAAATTAATCAATTCCTTACTACTACTATGTCCCGGATTACTGTTAGGCTCACCATATTGGACGTTACATTTCGTTATTAATTCCTTTAAATCGCTTTTGAATTGTATATATAATTCCTCAACATCATCATAAACACAATTTTTATAGTAATTTGAACTATATAAATCTGTCTTTTTCACCTCGCTAATTATTGTAACGTGGGTCTTACTAAATAATTGCCACTGTTGTTCTAAACATTCTAAGCGTGTTTCAAGGTATGAGACAGTACGACGATCTTTTGGGCATTTTTTGAAATTAGTAATAGCCTTGGTTATCGTTGCCTTTACGTCTTCTTGAATGTCATTTAATGAATCCATTTTGCAAACAATAATCCAAATTACAAGAAAACACAAAATACCGAGAAATGGCACACACAAATAAAAAACAAGTACCCCACAAATAACAATCCACACAAAATAAAAACAATTAAAGGTGGAAGAATATAAATATCTGCTAAACTTAATGTCCACTAAACAATCTTCTTGCACTTTTTATGTTCACAAATATGTAAGTCTCAGATAAGAATTTCAAATTTTACAAGTCTTTTTTCCATTTATTTCTATATAAATCGGCATAGATTCCTCGTCTGAACCACTTTTTCTTTAAAATTTTACAAGTTAAAAATCACTCAAGAATGTCTCTAAGTTAGTTTACTAATGATAATAAAGTTCTAAATTAATTGCACTTTTTGAATCTTCAAATTATATTCTTCCTGATAATAAGATTGCAAATTGTACTCACGATTTTTTCACCAATTCACTCACTGACACTGACTGCTGACACCTCGTGACGCTGCGACGTGGTGTAATGTACCACACAGTAGCGCCCTCTGCTTGCCCACGATCTGCCGTCCTTTTCCTCCCTTGCGTTGTTCCTCCGGCTGTAGCTGCCACCAGTAGTGCTGCACCACGCTCGACTGGCTGCTCCCTGCTCCAAACCGGTTCCACCTCCAGCTCCTGGCACCTCTCACCTGGTACCCCACTTGGAGGGGATGCTCTGGACAGCGATCCACTGCCCAGTACTGACGCGAAGGGTGGTAATCTCTACCACCACCGGAGACCACCAAAAACACTCCCGACCATCCGGCTCGAAGGACCATGAACGAAATGAGGGTCGACTTGAAGGGGGTAGTGAAACAAAACACTGGACTGGTATTGAATCGCGTATAATTAAACTTGTACCGAATCACAGTGAACTGTGTATGTACTGCTCACACCAAAATAATTTTTATCCTAGACTATAGTCTACGAGCGGTAACGAAACCATAGCGACTTCTAATTAGACGCCAACGCCATCTATCGACCCAGTGGGTACTAATTTCCCAATATTTAATTAATATTAGTCGTTATGATTCCGGTTGCTCTTTTTTAACCTAAACAGTTTGTCTGTGGGAACAGAGCAAACATACCATCATATATAAATATTTTGGATGTGTTACTTTACGGCTAAGGATTGTATTTCTTCAAAAATAGGATAGATGGGCAGGCGGACAGGTGAAAGGGCAAACAGGCGGACAGTATTTTACTATTAGCTTCTTTCGTATAGGTGCCTAAATAGTTCTATGCCCAGAAAAAACTACAACTGTGCTTCATGCAGAGCAACCTGCGAGTGTGTAGGAAGGAGGACATTTTTGGTTGTGAACCGTGAAATGTTTATAAAATAATATTCGTCAGAGAATTTTAACACTGCGGTGTAAAATATTGCCATTTTAGGTCAGCGTCATCTCTTGACCGATAGAGGAAGTAATGTAATTTTTGTTGATGGTATCTGAGAAAGTGTGCTCTTTAGAGACATCATTTTATTTTTCCTGTAATCTTTACATAAACTTCTCACATAGAATAATTTCAGATTTTTCTCTATGCAAACTAAAAAATAAATGTTTGAGAATGTGCAAATGGCGCTCTTTCATATGATATGGCCTAGTAGCCCCAATTCGATTTTTTAAGACCCCGTTCAGTCCCTGTAGCAACAAAAATATTATATATATATTTATTTCTTTCTTATCTGCAAAATAGTTGAGCAAACGTCATCTAAAACTATTCAAAATTTCAAGTTGATAGCATTAGTAGTTCTTGAGATATCCAGCTGTGACAGATAGACGGACAGACAAACTGAGTTGCACCATAAGGGTTCCTTTTTACCACTTTGGTACGGAACCCTAAAAAAACAAAGAGAACTGTTATCTGCTCAAAAGTAACAGACAGAAGAGTCGAATTGCGGTTGCACAACAAAATGTTTGTAAAAGATTGATTATGTTCTGGACTCGTAGCCTGTCAGCTACGCCGTAGCATTGACACCATCATGTTAGTTACGCCGTAGCAATAACACTAATGACATTATCACATCAGCTACGCCGAAGCAATGACACCATCACATCAGCTATGCCGTAACAATGTCACCACCACGTTAACTACGCTACAGCAAGGACTCCAATACTTTAGCTACGTCGTGGCAAAAGTACTACTTGTGTGTGTAGTGGCAAACTGACAAGATTATATTATTTTTTGTAGAAAGTTTATTATCAAGTCAAGTCATGTCAAATCATTTATTAACGTACACTTTACACATTTAACGTCAAAATTTACAAAAAAATTGAATTGATTCTAGTCGCCCCTTCCAAAAGGTAGTTTTCGCATGGAGAAGAATGGGCATGAATTGTTAATTCAATGTTATATTTACTTACGCCCAACAGCTAAATAATCCATCATCAAAATTTATTAGCCTTCTAGTCCCTAAAATTAAAACAGCCAGACGAGACAAACAACAAACCCTAAGTTCCTAACAAAACATTTTCTCTGAAAACTAGAGCTTAAACAAAAGAATAAATCACTCAATCGAGTCAATTTGCTAATGTAGCGAACACAGCATTGTCTACAAATAACATAATTCAATTTCAGAAGTGAATGTGAGTCGGGAACGTGTTACTCATTCTGTGGGGCAACTGACATCTCACTGTTCTCTGCGGTATGGTACTCAGCGGAATCCTAGCGCGCATAGCAGGGAAGTTCTCTCGCCAAAAGGTAAAGACAACTTGGTTATAATTATCTTGACTTGACACTACAGCAATTTTTTGTACGTTTTCTATTATTATTTTTGTATGGTAAAATGGTGAATGTATAAATTTCCTTCGTGTCGTTTCTTACTTTCCTTGTAATGAAAGATAACACTTTCGAATAAGCTGTAGTATCTTATACTCACTACATTCATCATTCATTATACTCACTATATTTGTTGTTGGTCTTATGACTTGTTCGTAGAGATAAAACTAGCTTTTAAAATTCTCAAAATAAGTCATATTTTAATAACACCAAAAAAAAATATCGAATGATATTTGAGTGGGTTCTATAAATTTGTGAAAGAGCAATAAGCAGAAAGCTCGCTGTCATTTCTGCTTACCTCCTTTAGCTAAGGCATAAACACTATAAAATACAACACTACACAAGCTTTGTGGTAGACACCAGCACCAAAACGGTATGTTATTTGCCCTTTATCATCGGGAAAGTGCCCTAAGATACGCCTTCAGATACTTTAGCGCTGATTTATTAAGCGTTGGCAAGAAAGCAACAGCATCGACAAGGAATCAGCGCTTTACAAGGAAACGTGGGTGCTTTTGCTTGTAAAATATTCACAATACTGACGCAGAAAATCTTGTGTATTTTTGTTCCTACTATATTTACAGAGACAACTTAAATTACCTAGCCAAACGCTGCAAATGTGATGAATATTGTTATCTAAACATGATAAAACAAAAAAGAAATTAATTTGATGTTTTTTTTTAAACCCGACAGCAATAACATGACTGAAAAGATAAAAATATACATTATAATCTGTAGAATTTTGTTATTGCAGGCACAAACAAAAGTTACACCATATTTCAGGTTACTGGTCAGTTATATGTTTATGCAGTCCGGTTTATTATTTTTATTTTTTATAATTTACTTTATTTCAAGCTTTTTATTTTTATAAATATATTTACAATATACAACGTGTTCATTTTGATATCCCATAACAAATCATTTTCATTCAAACCAATCATTCATATTTAAAGCTAAGAAAATGCGACGTTGTCGTATTTTCTTTTTATGTTTTATATTTCACCTTAGAGTTTTTTACATAAATATAAAATTACGACTTTGTCGAATTATTTTGAATGAAAAAAAAAATACATGCCGTAACCAACCATTCATACCCTAGAGTTATGGGTTAAAAAAAACACCTATTGTATGTATGAAAATATGCCTAAAGCTATATCCGATCTGTTCAGGCACAACATATTCCTTAAACAAGACAAATTATTAGACAACTTAGTTCTTATTACCTATTAAATCTACTATTATTAACACATATAAAATTTGATCAAGATCTCTGAACTTACTTAATTACTTTTTTTTAAACATTGCAAGTTTTTCACGTGCCCGACTAGAAGCAGCTCGGGTTTGCTGCACTACGACATAATCAGGAGAAGAACTAGTCCACCTAGTCACTGCCATATCATTGTCGCTCACCCTTTCATCCATGTCTTCTACATGGCATACGTGCTCGTGCGCTCTTTTTCTTCATTGTCACTATCCTCCTTCTCCTGCAAGGAAGCAGAATGTGCCATGGTATCTCCTGAGCTCATACCCTTCATGATGCGCCGTCTGTTGCGACGGTATCTCCGGCCGCTGTTATCAGTGAGGAAGTACGATCGCGATTGCGATGCTGGTGCCGCCTGCACTTGTATATTATTATGTCGCCGACCCTTATCACCATCTGTTACAATTACATTATCTTCTGGTTTTAATACTTGCAACTCTCGTGAATGCATATCATAATACTTTTTAGACACTTCACGTTTTGAAAATATGTTTTTAAAATCGTCATGATTGTTACGTTCCAGTCGCAATTTTTCTATATGTACTGGTAAGCGAGTATTTAGTCGACGACCCATCAATAATTACGAAGGTGCACTAATTTCATCCCTCGGTGTAGTCCTAAAATTTAACAACCCTAGATAAAAATCTGTTCTAGTTAGTACTCAGTGATTTTTTTATTATAGTCTTTACTGTCCTTTTTTTATTTTTATTGGATGGGAAATTATCAAATAACTTCTCCCGCTCTGGGCGGAGCGGGAGGGCGTGTCAGACTCTTACTGGCTAAAACCTACCCGTGTTCCTTCAGTTGCCTGTACGTTGCCAGGGGCCACGGTATCCCTTTCGGACTTTCCCGCAACCCCGGCAGGCATCGGTCCTATCGGACCCCTTCACTTGCTGACATCTCTTTGAAGCGCGTGGAACACAACGCGCCGTCGACCCGGGCCTGGTCCTTATCGGACGGCGAGCTACTCATTGCTCACGGTCCGCAAGCCCACGCCTACGGTGGCCGGGAATCGGCCTGCGATCCCCGACGCCCAGGGCGTCTCCTGCGGCGGCTAGGGGCGTGAGGGCGCGAAATTTGCCTCTCCCTCACGCGTTCTGCCCCCTCCTTCGCGAGCATTACTGCTTCACAGAAGAAGGTGACGGCCTCCCATGCCCTCTCGCTCCGTACCATTGCCTGGACCAGGGCCGGACGCGAGAGATCCCCGCCACCGATCGCCTCCACGAGGACAAACTAACGACACCTCATATGTTAAAATCCATCAAGCCGTTTAGGCTACAGACCGTGCCAAACAAATAGACATACTTACATACTCTCGAAAAACGTTACCCTCCTTCTGGGGCAGTCTGGTAAAAAAACAACAAACTTCCAAAAAAGCATTCAACTAATCTGCCTAGCCTTTTCCCAACAATGTTGGGGTCGGCTTCCAGTCTAACCGGATGCAGCTAAATACCATTTTACGTGGAGCGACTGCCTATTTGACCTCCACAACCCAGTAAATGGGGAATATGATACCCCTTGGTAAGACTGGTTGTCAGACTTTCGGGCTGCTGACGACCTGTAACGACTGTCAAATATCCACGAATGACAGCCGGGACCAATGGCTTAACATGCTTTCCGAGACACGTAGGAGTCTCGGTATGTAAAGATAATCACCCATCCACGGAACAACCCCGGCAAGCATAGCTTAACCTTTTGGATCAACCCGTGCGGCTGTTATTACTTAGCCACGAGCTAAAAAAGCACTGCAAAGTGAAAAATAACTTTAATTTCGGAAGTCGTTGGCAAAAAACGAAAATTCTAAATCAAAGACACCGACTTCCGAAATTAAAGATATTTTTCACATTGTAGTGTTTTTTTCGGAAGACGGTTGTTTTTTTTTTTGTTGTATAAAGATTCTTGTTAAAAAAAGGCGAGTTATAGGTTGGTAATAACTCCCTGGCCCAACTTAAAGTTGGTACCTGCACGAAAAGGTTTCTTTCCCGAATTTTCTGGAATAGAAAGTATGTACTCTATGCCCTCCACATAACAATCTACCTCTTTGCATAACAAACTTCCAAAACAACTTTGTTTTTTTTCTAACCGTTTTTTCGTTTGTTTAGTATACAAGGCGCTGTACGAGACCACGAAACTGGTGGTCAGTCAAGACATGAAGCAGTCCTCCTCTAGAAATAATAATAATACTGTGGTTGAAGCCCGGGTTGATGCAGGTCTGTTATTAGTTTATTACACTACTGCCAAAAAAGAGTGTTATGTTTTCAGTGTTCATTACGTACTACATAGGTGTGTGTCAAAAAGAAGAGTGATTAATTTCTCTCATTAAGAGCGTTTATCCTAAAAGTTGGCAACGTCGCAAACAGCTTTTACCTGTTTTGATTAATTTGGCAATATTACTGTATGGAAATATGAAAACTGGCTAACTAATGAACTAAAATAATGATTCTTAAATGCAATAATTAATATCGTAACACCGAATATTTAGTTTTAGATGTAATAAAGTTTTGGAAACTTTCCAAATGCATTTTTTACACCTAAAACGGTTACAACATCAATTTCAACGTTGTAATTGCAATTCATTATTAATATTCTAGTTCGCTAGTTAGCCACATTTCTTATTCCCATACAGTAATATTGCCAAATAAATCAAAACAGCGAAATATTTGACATCTATTTGTGACGTTGCCCATTTTCAGAATAAAAGCTCTTAACAAATATACATAATCGTTTGGCTTTGAATCGATGCATTGCATGAAGATCCGGGGCAAAAATGCTCCGTATAGTCACAAATTCCAGAAGTTCTGAGATCGAGACAATTGCTGCAAACTACTGCATAAATACCATGACGTAACATATTGTCTCAGTAGGTGAAATATGTGATATTCGTCTCGACGGAGACGTAGCCGCACGAGTACGTTTGTTTTAAGAGAATGAAATGAGATATACAAGGTCCCATTAAAATAGATGGACAAATTTTAACACAGAGTTCAGAACGTCTAACCAAAGATATCCAAGCAAAAAAAACACTGATTAAAGTGATTTTATTTTGACCTAAAATAATAAATGGCACTGGGTAACCAACATTTTTATTTTCGTTGGCAGATTTATTTTTCTTGTAAGTATCTAATGCGTTTTTCTTATAATTTTTTTACCATTGTCCTTATTTTGGTGGTCTGAATGATTTCTAAAAGTTTGTCCATCTATTCTAATGGGACCTTATATAAAATGCGTCCCATGGGCATGTGACCGTCCGTATTTTTCAGAATATTCATGAAAACATATCGAAAATTAATACGGGAGTCGCATGCGTGGGCGGCATTTTATAGATAGTGCCATCCACGAAGTTGGACCTCACTCTTCTTCCTAATCACTTACAGTACAGCTTACAGTACAGCACGCGTAGCATGAACACCACAGGCCCTGGCTGAGGCCCTTCTGGCATTATAACCATTGTTTTCTGTTTTTTTTTTAGTTTTATGGTGTATTTTTTGCTGTAATACCAAAAAATGCAAACTTCTTTCTTTTTTTCTTTCTTTCTTTCCATACAAAAGGGTTTTGTCGACGGAAGAATAGACAAAATAATAGATTGTGATTATGAATCTGTCATTTTGTCTATTCTTTCGTCGACAAAACCCGTTTCTATTATGGTCATGCTACGCGTGCTGTAATCGCGTTTAGGAAGAGTGGGGCGCGTCTTCGTAGATGGCATTATCTATAGAATACACCATAATTACCTACATAAAGTAGGTAAATTGTATCCGAGACTGGAATCATACGGTACGTTTTTGATTACCTTAATACTCGCACCTGACATTTCATTGAAATATCTTACGAATATTTAGTTGAATAACTAATCTAGTCTTTGTGCCGGTAATGTATTATAATCAGTATCTTCAGGCGTAGGTGTTGCCAGAATATCTAATCAGAATTCATTATCATTCGGGTAAACAGACGAGAGTACCTAATATTCTGTCAGGCAAATGTACCTACCTACGTACATTACTCTCGTCTAAATGAAGCCTATTGTGGCTACCCACAATAGGCTTCATCACATAATAATGAACTTATTAGTAGATACCTATGTATAACTTTCGCTCATGTGCTGCTAAACTGCCCGGTGCTCGGTGGTAGCCACATACAGGGCAAAGTACTTCGATAACCCAGGCCTATTACCTGTCTTTAATTTTAATTCAGTTTGATTAAGGTTGACATTAAGTGTTCCCGACGAGTAGGAGTCCTTGATGTTCAATGAGTAAACCAGGAAACGTCAGTCAAAGAGTTGCCACTTGATAAAAGGTTGACATTGAGAATGATAAACTTTAAGTTGGGATCAAATCAGCACTTACCCTACTTCCTCTTCAGTTGTACAATTCAAATAATCAAAAACATAAAGTAGGTAGGTAGACAAAGATACTTCTTGCTAATGGGAGAAATAAAGATGTATCGTTGTTGGTACCTACAAGGATCTGGCGTGTGGCCAAAATCAAAACGAACGCCGCCATATTGTTTTTTTCAATACAATTTTACTAAAGAAATTCACAAATCTTTACCAACAGCGCCCCGTCAATATCATTCAAGCGCCAAAAATTTATTGTACGAATGCACTGTACGAATCGGTAAGAAACTGGAGATATCGCGTCTCAACCTTAACCCGTCTTACAAAACGAGTTATAACTAGGTAGGTACGTATAGTCCCAGCCCAAACCTTCAAGCCAGTTATTTTGAATTTTATTTCGTCGATTTAAGCTTTAACTAAATTTAAAAACTCGTTTTGTATTTAGACGGAGTTTATACGCGGGCCTCAGCTCAGAATCCAGGCATTAGATACCCAATATATTTTTATTTTGTTTAATGTTTTGTTTAGAGGTGAACGCAGCAAAGATCGATAATATGCCAAAAAGAAAGTCAGCGAGTGTATTGACATCCGAAGCCATGATGGGATCCAAGTCGCGCGGTCGCTCCGTAAACAGAGGATCTCATAACTTTAGTGGGTATTATTAGTGTCCGATCGAAGGTTGATTTCTGGCCGAAGCCGAAGGTTTCTCTAAGAAACCCTAAGGAACCCTAAGAAATTCACTTCAAGATTGGCCTAGAAGTGAACAATTTTTTTTTTAACTTTTTAGTACCTATTGATTTACTTACGTCGATGACGACGAGCCGGCGCGGCGCAACGTAGTAATGCCCGCTTCCATTGCGCTCTCGCGCATTCGTTACAGTTCGTCGTAGACAGACGCAGTTCGTTCAATTTCGGCACCTGAGCCGAAGGTTTCTAACCTTCGGCTCGGAAGCTGGAAGTATGGAAGCCGAAGGTGGCCGAAGGTTCGGTCGGACACTAAGTATTATTAACGTTTATATAAAAAAATCCTATAAATATATTAAATATCTTTATGTAGGTAACCTCGAATGGGATTCGTCACGTCTCGGAAGTTAAACGAAAGTGTAGATAGATGGCGTTGTGGGTTGAACTTGACTATTAATTACTAAGTTGATCTTAAACTTTATTGATGATTGTGAAGAAAGAAATATACTACAATGTGCTGCAGAAATATACTACTGTGTGCAATTTAGTATTATCTAACACACATAATAAAGAATCATGATCGAATTTCAGAGCAAGGACTGCAGGTTAAGAGAAATGAGGAATACCACAGGGCCTCTTCACATGCGAGCTATGAAGAAAGTAATAATGAAGGTAACTATTACAGATTTAGGTCCTCTAGGGCAGAGCAAAACGCGAGGCAAATGCGCTCGAAGGAGAGCACCGCCAAAAAGACAATTATGTTTATTTGGCACATGTCACAAGTAATGGCAAGATGGTCAGACACGATAAAGGGTGTTGGAGGCAGCACGGTATATGC
Source organism: Xanthia icteritia (assembly GCA_949128155.2). NCBI lineage: Eukaryota > Metazoa > Arthropoda > Insecta > Lepidoptera > Noctuidae > Xanthia > Xanthia icteritia. The sequence continues at coordinate 6,054,051 of OX421935.2, read as the reverse complement.
AGCCTCCAACAGCCTTCTATTTCGCGTCCAGCGGTCCACATTGCAGAAGACCACATTTCTTGAAAACGTGTCGTATCTATGTGGTTGCGATCCTCGGCAGTGAAAGAACGAAGAATAAGTAAGAAGTAGATTTACGTTTATAAAAACTGGAAGCAGCCGTAAAAGTGTTTCATCAAAACAGCGAGTAGCTACGTATTTATGGATTGCAAATTGTACGTATTTCTGTGGCAATGAAACAAGTTTTCTTTCTTTATTTATTTCTAAATATAAAATATCTTTATGAATGTTCTAGAATGCTGCGAGGCTTGCATGAAGAGACATCTGGTTACTTCGTGTCGTTACTACAGCAACTTGGTCACAAAACATCTGGGTCGCGTCAAACACAATCGTAAGTAGCATCGTTACAATCGTAAGCTAATTGCTGAGATAAGTGGCTAATGTGGCCACAAATCTAATCACCATACGCTAGTAATATACAGGTGGTCAAAATAGTGACGTCATAAAAAGAAAGATTCCTCATGCCCAGGGGTATCCGAAAATACCCCACGTATGTTCCGCTTTAAAGAAAATCTATCTTTATTTTTACACGACTTTTTCATATTCTTTTTTTGCCATTTTCGTTGTTATGGAATACTCTTTCAGACATAAAATAATCATCTTGCTATAATTACAATTAAAATTACATTTTTTTTTTGTTGATAGAAATGAAATGAAATTGTTTATTCTGTAAATAGGATATTGTAATCACTTTTACACTTCATATTAAAAAAATATAAAATTGCTAGATGAGTTCGGCGTTTCCTATCTGGCTACTCTGAGAAGAAAGACCGAAACAAACTCAGTGGTCAGGCCATATGAGGACCATGTAGATTAGAGTGTCTGAAATGGTCTTCGTGGATCTGAAACTTCGTGGTACCTAAATTATTTCAAAATCCTAAAAGGAATGTAGGCTTGCACAATATAATATCACATAAAAGTTGGTACTTAATAGACCAAATCGCTGGAATCGCTTAAAATAAATGTTCAATAATATTTAAAAAAATATATAAGTATGTCGAAAACTATCAAGAATCGCGTAACTTACATGGGGTAATTGTGGATACCCCTGGGCATGAGCAATCTATCTAATTATTTTTTATGACGTCACTATTTGGACCAGGCGGTCCTAATAGTGACGTCAAAAATAAAAAATTGTAATGTTAAGTCAATGGTATTACCGATTTTTGTTGCTTGTGAAGGACGTATTCATTGGAAACAATGTTGAGGAACAATCGCGCAACATTGTTGCTAGCAACAACAACTTGATGTTACGGGATGTTGTTTGATTAGCACATTTGATGTTGCAGCTTGTTCTTTTACCATGAACATAGGCGCCGGGAGCGGGGTGCAAAAGGGTGCAATTGCACCTCCCTGGCTTCAAAATAAAATATAGGTGTAAAAAACAATCAGAACTATAAAAATATCCGAAAACATTCAGAACGATAATAATATCCGAAAATGCATAATACAATAATAGAGAACTTAACCTATTGGAGCCGAAATCCTAAAATTTTCGAGCTCGCTCTCAATTCTAAAGCTTTTGTGCATTATTCGACAAAGTACCGAACTCCTATTTCCGAAAATCGACCCTAGGCTGGGTTTTAACATTATCCAGCTTGCTTCTCTCGCTCTTGCATTCTTATGCTTTTCTGTATAATTCGACAAAGTTACTCCTTGTATGAATAATGGACAAATGATAACCTAACATATCCGAGGTGAAGTGCAAAAAAAATGGTCGAGCTCGCTTCGTGGAGCCGAAGATGCACCCCCATGGCTATGAATACGGAAAATTTGCATGTTAACACAATACTCCATCATTCCATTTTACCAGCAACATGTGTCCCGCAACACGAAAACATGAAGCTGAAACATTGTTCCGCAAGTGTTGCCCAATGAATACGCGGCTTTATTTTAATCCCTTCCTTCGAATTAACCAGTAGGTACACGTTCTGAAGATTATGTTAACTTACAGTAACGAAACACCTAGCGCCATCTATGGAGAAAATCGAGCAACAACCTCAACCTAACATCGAAGCCTGCACCATGAAACCTAGCGGCCGAAACGTGTTTAATAATAATAAAAAATAATAAAATCATTTATTTCTCACCACAATATTTAAACATAACAAGAAGATATTGTTTAGTTATTATAATAAAATATACAATATTGTGGGAGACTGGTGCCTAAGCTAGGCTAATAACCTGTGTTATAGGACACCAGGTCCCCACTCCGAGTAACAATGTCAGGACGTACTAAAGCAATACAATTAGTTGCGGCAAGTACAGTGTTGTGGGAGGTAAGTAAAAAGAGGGTGTGTATGGTATGTGTGTGTGATAGTGTATGTACGAGTATGCTTGTGTGTATGTGGTGTTAGATAAGTGGACGCGTAAATGGTATTTAATAGGGAATAGATTATGTATATAGAAGGTACACTAAGACATTGAAGGACTACGAGTTAACTATAAGGACACATTCGGTGCTATCGTAAGACAACTCCTGCAGCCAATTCGTAAGCTTGGTCATCAATTTACTTCTGTTGAGAGGATATATATCGAGAAGGCAATGGATTTTATTATATATTCTAGCACTGAGGACGCCGAACTGCCGGCTCCGGAATGAAGTACGACATTGAGTTGATGTACAAACTGGATGACCTTTGCGTTTCCTTAAAATTTTGTTGTCCAGAGGAAGCAAAGAATGACGGCGTAGAACGGCACGCAGAATGTACAATTGGCGCACCGTTAGGACCATTGACTCGGAGTAGAGCAGGGCAGTTGGGTAATCTCTGCGTTTGAACTGCATAACTTTTAAGACTGCTCTTTGAGCTCGCTCAACCTGAATCAGGTGGGTTTTACTGGTTCCTCCCCATGCAGAAATGCAGTAGGTAAGAACAGAGACACACAGGCTCTGGTAAACAAGGAATAGAGTTTCTCGATCAGCTGAGTGTCTGAGTTCTTTGAAAATATATATTAATTTCCTAATACGCGAGCAGAGTGTTTCTATATGGGGGCGCCAGCTAAGGTGCTCATCAATGTGGACTCCGAGGTATTTGGTACTTGGAACCAGTGATAGGGTTAAGCAGGTGCAAGTATTGGGGCTGTGATCCAAAGAGTTCAGGCAAGTATGGGCTTTGACCATACTAGAACCCGCGGGAGGTGTGGACGTGTGAGGGAGAGTAAAGCGAACAACCTTGGTTTTCTCAATATTGAGGGTTAACAAATTCGCCGAGAGCCATGCCATCACTCGTTGAAGCGACCGCTCCGCTCTTAGCTTACAGTTGTCCCAGTTATTATCATATATGATTAGTGCCGTATCATCTGCATAAGTGAATATATCGCAGTTAGGTATTGATAGGCGGCACAGATCATTTATGTAGAGTAAGAAAAGGGTAGGACCCAAAATACTACCCTGTGGCACACCAAAACTGATGCTCCCCTCATCACTATACAATGAGTCGATTTTGATACACTGTGAACGATTTGTCAGATAGTCTGAGAATATCCTGAGTGCCACTCCGCGGATTCCGACGCCTTCCATTTTTGAAATGAGTATAGGTATAGAAACCGAGTCAAACGCCTTTGATAAGTCAAGAAAGACACCGAAACATTTAAACCCCTCATCCAACTTGCCAACCACCGCACTCGTAAGGTCCAGAACCGCATCCTCAGTAGAGATTCCCCGTCTAAAACCATATTGATTATTTGCTAGAAGTTTATATTTCACGAGATATGTGGTAAGACACTTGTTAAGTACTTTTTCTAGTACTTTAGACAGGGAACTCAAAACTGAAATTGGCCTATAGTTGGTGACGTTGGATCTGTCTCCACTCTTGAATATTGGGTGAACAACAGCTTTCTTAAACGCACTTGGAAAAGTACCCGACTCAATAGCGCGGTTACAGACGTGCGTTATAGGAACTGCTAGGACGGAGCTGGACCGCTTGAGAACACTGGCAGGGATATTGTCATACCCAGTGGCGCTGTCACTACGTAGGCTGTCAATCACACTTTTTACCTGCTCTTCGTCAACCGGCATAATGACAAGAGAATTTCGCGGCGGGGGTTGTGATGAGCATTCAGGGTAGGGGGATCCAGAGGGCGATTTAATTTTTGAAGCTAGATCTTCACCCACACCAACAAAAAAACTATTAACTTTGTTAATAGATATTTTGGTGTCTGGTGAGCTTTGTAGAAGCGCACTTGGTGACTGCGGAAGAGAGTTTTGGTTCGTTATACCCTTAATAGCTTTCCATGTGGCCTTGGAGTTATTTTTAGCTTTAAGTAATTCATTTTTGTCATGTGATCTTTTTAGTTTTTTTAGAAGACCATTGAGAAAATTTCGGTATCGGGTATAAGTAATTTTATGAATATCGTTATCGGGGGATGATTTAGATTTTTTGTGAAGCCTGTCTCGGTTTCTGATGCAGCGAACTAAACCTGGGGTCATCCACGGCTTGAGCATTCTGCATTTACTAGGGACTCGAACGGTATAGCTATGTTTTGTAATAACACCTTGAATGGTAGATATAATTAGATCTGCAGCCAGATTACAGTTTTGTTCAATTAGCACATGACTAAAGTCAGTGCTTTCTAGTGCTTCTTTGATGTCTGAAAAGTTATAGCGGAGCACGTTAGATGAATGTTTTGCTGCTGATTTTTTCATCTTTCCTAAACAAAGAATGACTGGTAAGTGGTCGGTGATATGACTTTCAAGGACTATTACTGTGGCAGGGCCTTTAAATTTTAAAAGTACATGATCTAGGCAATTGCCTGATCTTGTGGGGAGCACATGAGCAGGCAAAAGACCTAAGGAGGCACACAGGGTGAGATAATTACTTGAATGGCGATCGTGATTGTCTGGTTTAATATCGATGTTCATATCACCAATCAGAGCAATATTTTTATAGCGTTTTAATGATTTTACTACATTATCAAGGCTTTGGTAAAAATTTTCAAGGTCGCAAAACGACGGGGAGCGATAAACGCAAATGATTGCTGTGTCACCTATTGCACACGTGAGGCAATTTGAGTCACAGAATGACGGTTCAAGGTACGTGCAATTTAATAAGGTCTTAGTGTAAATAACCACGCCATCGTTCTGCGACTTGTTGTCAGTCGTTGCGGAAAAAGAGTAGCCTTGGAGATAAGGAAGGGGCCCAGAAACTCTTAGCCAACATTCGGTTAGTATGATAACGTCAAAATCAATTTTAGTGGCTGTTAGCATCGTGATAAATTGGTCAAAGTTCTTTCTAAGACTTCTAATATTAATATGAATCAGTTTTAAATTATTATTTGGTTGCTTAATAAAGTCTAAACATCGTTCGGGGGGGCAAAGATGAGAACAGGCTATGGTGAGATCGTCTATATCATTGGATAATGTATTGCTTATATTAGCCATTTATTAGAAGAATGAGATCGAGCAAATGATTTTTTTTTTTTTTTTTTTTTTTTTTTTTTTGTCTTTGCTTGGAAAAGTTTCGATAACGAATTATAAGCGGAGGAGAGGGACAAATTATTATAATTGTATAAGTAGTCCTAGTAAAAGGGTGTACAAGATATTTCTGCTTGCTAACGTGAGAGAATGTGTGGGTGTGAGGAAGTGGCGTGTTTACATTGTAAAAAGAGTGTGTGGACAGTAAAAGGTAATTAACAGTAATACAAAAACAACAGGCTAATACAGTGGAAAAAGTAAGGCATGCATAAAGAAACGGTTTAAAATAAAATAGGCATAGTCATTGCTTTCCCAATAACATAGCAAGACATTTCTCTGATTTGATATGGAGTGGTTTGTCAGCTGGGTCCTTACGCAGAAGAATTCTTCCGTTTGAGTACCAACTAGAGTAGTTGTGGGTTTTTGCAAACTGGCGAGTTTCATAAAGTAGCTTTTTGACGGTTGGGGGTAAGTGTTCGTCAATGTAGACAGGTTTTCTTTCGCCTGCGATGCCAATAGTCTGTGTGTTTAACTTATCTGGTACGGGGCGCTCTTTGTTGAAAGTTCGAGCTTTAGCTAGGAGATCATTTCTTGTGCTGACGCAGCAAAATTCAGCAACTATTGGTCTACATAAGCCTGGTTTCCCAGGTATGCGGTATATGTCTCGAAAAGCGGAGGCCGGGATGTCCATGCCAAGAGCGTTCCCCACAGTATTTAGAATAGAAATAAGATCTTCTGCCTTTTCATTTAGTTTAATTGGAATATTGCGTAGCTCGATAGTTGCGTGACGCGACTGGAAGTGCAGGTCTTGTATTTGCTTTTGTAATTGGCATATAAGTTCCGAGTTCTCACTTTTTTCTTTTTCCAATTTTGAAACCTTGCTGATGACGTCATCATGTTGCTTATTTATAAAGTTCATGCTGCGCTCAATCTCGGAATTTGTTGTCTGATTAGAGAGGCACTGTTTTTTAAGCTCAGAAACATCACTGACTAGTTTCGATAATATGGCGTCTTGATCTGCTTTCCAAGATGTTAACAACTGATCGTGTTCAGTCTTCCATTTTGTCAGCATGTCAATAAGCTCAGCTCTGAAGTCGTTTAAGGCTGGCCTAAGATCAGTGTCCATTTCTTTATTCGGAGAGTAGTCGATGCGTTGGCGCTTGTATCGTACGGTAACATTATTTCCGTCTGAGTTTTGGGAAGTAGAGGCAGACGTTAAGTCTGATTCAGACAGTGATTGACCTAGCATCAAAGGCGAATTTTGTGTTTGAGGCGGAGTTCGATGCATTTTCCAGCAGACTTTCTTCCAATTAAGTGAATAAGGAATATGGTTAGAGAAAATATACTTCTTATCTGAGCCGAAATATTGTGCAATTTACGTATTGCGGACTGCGAACGGCTTCGTAAAATAATAATTTAATGTTTATAAAATACAAAAAGTGGCCGGGCGGGTCGGATTCGAACACAAGTCGCCCACTTCATAGGAGAGCGCTATACCGCTGCGCCACACACACGTTGGACGACTAGTTCAAATTAATGAGTCATTTACTACGTAAAACTTTGGTAATTAACGTAGCTTCGACGACTCCTTTGTGTTGTTATTGAGGTCAAAGTCTAAAACGGTAGCCACATTTAAACTTTTTAGTTCGTTGTGATTTTAAAACTGTTCACAGACAAGGTTGCAGTTGTCATTTCACTGAGATTTTCCACACAATCGTCACTTATATGTTATAGATGATCACTGTTTAGTTTTATAGTTATTTGTGCACTTTATTCACGGTTATCGAATTTAAAAACACAGAGGCGATCGAGAGTACGTGTGCTCGCGTTGGCGTCACGGAGGGGGGCCATTCAGATTTGCTAGCCAGACACTCAAACATAGCACTTATTACAATCCAACAAGGCACATGTCTTACGTCGGCATGCTTTCCCCTGCAACGAGCTTAACAAATATTTGTAAATACGATCAGGCTCATCTAAAGTCAGTGTATTATATGCTAACCGCCATCGAGGGAAGGTTGCGGAGACTAAAGTTGAGTTCTCCGAGTACGTATTGCCAATAGATGTCGCTGTTTTAAGTTTCAGTACAGTACCCGGTTGTTGATGCAGTTTTAGAATGGTATCCAATGGTTAGTTTTAGAAAAAGTTTGCGTTTGTTGAGCTTCTTCTTTGTCACTCATACATGTGTCCAAGGCCGAATACTGTAATTACTGTAAACATTGAAGTTTTATTGAATTGTAAGTTCTCAAAACACCGGTAGATGTCACTTGTTTCGCCTTTAAACCGTATATTATCACGTCCAATGTATCAGAAAACTTATTAGACTCTTGATCCCTCAAACTCATTTCAAAATATTTTGTCAGTGTTTAGTTTTCAGTGCCTAATTACACGATAAGAAATAAAATAAAAAATCTTAGTAATTGTTATTCTGTTTTATTTGATACGATATAAACTCTGTAGCAAAAGTTAAAATGTTATTTATAGCTAGGAAAGTGTTCAAATGAGATAAAACAAATGAACGCCTTATACAGGTTGGTCCAGTTTTTTGACTACTCGCGTTTTCTTACTTCACCAGCTATAAATTCCACTTTTTTTGTTTCCATTGTTCTTCACAAAGAAATATAGGGATTTTAAGTTGAATTCTTCTACAAAGGCCCATCATAAAGACACCTATTGAGGTGCAAGAACTCGGTAATATGTCGTTTATTACTATATAATATACAATAATAACAAGCTAGCTATAATATACATAGGTTTTGACAACCTGTGGCATATACAATTCTTTTGAATATACAATAATAAATATATACAAACCAATTATTTACAATTATAGAGAAAATATTAGCTTTGAGAGTGCATTTCTTGACTTTTTAGCCAAAATAAAAACTTGGAACAAAATTGCTTTTTTTTTACATACACATCGTTTTTAAATATTACAACATACTTTTCGTTTTTCAAGAAACAAGTATTGAATTGATTTCAAACGGACAACAATATTATTTTTTTAATTATAAATCGGCTGTTCTGCCCCATCAAGATTTAATTATTTAAACAAACACCAAAAGCGTATATAAACTGTAAGATGCTTATTATAATATTACGGGCACAGATCAGGGCAGGATGTGCAAAGTTACCACTGCCCAGGCACAGTTGATTTTGCAATTCAAATTCAGTTTTATTTGGAGAAGAGCCAGCAGGTAACTCCACGGGTACTCTTTTAAAAATATAACTTCAATGCAAAGTGTGATCGCTGTTTTAAAACTATTTATAAAGAACTTTTTTTTGGGATGTCTAGTTGACGTTGAGATCTATAATAAAACAGCTCTGCCCGGGCAATGATGGCTTTGCATCCTATTCAAGTATGCCCGTAATCAATCAATTCATTTTATAATAATTTACTATTATTGGTCTATAGTAGCTTAAATATAACATTAATTGGCTATACAACTAATAGGTTAAAAGAGACCATGTAACCATCACAATAAAGTCTGTATTTGTTTGCTTAAATAAAAGTCGATATAAAAATATAACAAATAAAAAACAGTTGAATAACATAAAAGGAATATAACTAGAAAGTTAGTTAGTACAAGCGATAATAAACTTTAATACGTTAATATAAAGTCTAAAATAAAATGCAACTCGTTTTAACATATAACAGTATATAGGCGTAAAATTCAGTCAGTACATAAAACTAATTCGTATAATTGTGTTAAGTACAGCTTTCACAGAGTTTGCGTAACATAATATTACAAGCGTAATATTAATAAAATCACATTTAAGCTCAGTCAAAGGTGTATTCAAAATGGAAAATACGTGGCAAAATTGCATGTGTTTGAAAATATTATCTTTTAGCCATAATAGCATCAATTTAAAGTTTACATGTTAAAATTCACTCATCCTCTATAGAAAAGGAAGGATCCTCCGACCAGACGGGTGTTGTGTCTGGTGGGCAACTGCCCAACGAGTCTTTAGACGCCGCGACGCCCCCGCAAGGGGGCGTGGCGAGCGGGGTCGGAGCGTCGCCCCTCGCCCGCGGAAGCTATGCCTTGACCCGCTAATACGGGCCCGTCAATATGTCGGTCATTTGCGACCTACGGCATTTGTCACAGTTACCTGTGTCTGTGTGTTTCTGCCCAACGATTAATGTCGGGAAGTCATATATATGCTGATCGCGCGACAAACTATGCTTGCGTGATGCAGGATTTCGCGTGATGTCATTGAGATGCGTAGTTGGCATATGGCAATGTAGATGCCGCCACAAAACTATCAATATAAAAGTCTGCGATTAGGCGATAACCAACCATCAAATTGTGATTGTTTAATTTTCGACTTTATATCCTTGAAAGTACTTCGTTTTCCAGCACGTACTGTTGTTAAATAATACATTATTATTTTAGCGAATACACCTAAGACAAAGCACTACCTAACTATCCTTAAGATTATAACAAATAATAATTTACAATACACGACTCTTCTATCACCAAAAACCTCGATATCCCTGTTCACCGTTACCTGCACCGAGTGAACGCTTGCAAGCGATTATGACCCTGATTGTCTTCGCAATAAACACTATAATGGTTTGGCACGATACTCCTCCACATACACTTTCAGTTTAATCACAGACGATCCATTGAATCCTGGAACAATTGAAATTAGATATAACACAAGTATTCCCTGAAAGGTTAGCAGAGGTATACTTATTGTACACCCATAATGAGGGTTTTCATGAAAATTCACGCCACCAGTTGGCGCTTCTTTGATAAGAGGTCTTCCATTTCGACAATGAATATAAAATATATGATGACGTTCATCATTCGTTTCATTCATTCGTTCCATCATTCAGACACGACTAAGGCCGCTTTCCGAATTGGAACATAATCGCTCACAGCGCTGACATCGATAATTTGCATTCCGATTAAGATATCACGATTATGACAGCTGAGGACTGTCAACAATTCGAAACGCTCGTGAACGCGCTCACAGTACTCGCTCAACGTCAAAACTTGCATATCATATTTCTTTGTGTTTATTCCACAAATTTCTTCTTCTTTGGTTAGGTGGCAAACGATAGCCAGAAGCACAATTTCGAAAATGCTACGTTAGTTTAAAGATATGATGCGAGTCAAAACAAGACAGCACAACTGTCATTTTTGACAGCGCGTGATATTAGTAAAAGGCATGGTCGGCGTTATCGCAAGATGGCGCAGTCATGACGTCATCTATGACGATTCAAGACACATCGCTATCGCGCCCACCTTAATTCGGTACGGGTGTTAGCACGCTCAAATCGATTACAGCGTAACTCGAAATGCACCCTAAATAAATTATAGGCGCTTTGACACTTTTGACAGGGACCTGTCTCAGTGCTGCCACCTGGTGATCCTCATTTCAGAAAACCCTTAGAAAGAAAGAAAGAAAGAAAAAGTATTTATTGGGACAAGCACAGGAGATCTTAATTAAACTAAACTCACACTCACTAAAAATAAAAAATAAAAAACAAACAGAGTAAAAATTAATATGAAGTGCAAAGTCCTGTGCGAGGCCAAAAGGCTCCTATCTCAGCATGATGCTGCGACATTTAATAATAAATGTCACAGCGCTGGTATTCTGATAGGGCCTGCAGTGATGTCACGGACAGAAAGATTCATATACATAAATACAAAATAAAAGTATTTAAACATAATTATGTATTAAATAGGTACAAAAAATAAATCATAATGTTGTCCGCGTGTCAGCACCCGACGTAACATCAGTTACTTGTCTATGCTTTTAGTGTCTGTGGCATTGTTGTGACAAGTAGAGAGACGCAGACGCCGACACCGGCCTTATTCGCCAGTTAGTCCCATGTAACAGGGGACGAGCCTATTGCCATCAACCAGGCACAAACCTAAACTCCGGGCTGCTACTGACAAATTCCAGATGGAAAAAAACACAATAACACTTTGTCCGACCCGGGAATTGAACCTAGGACCAGCGACAACTAGGCCAACGAAGCAAATTAGATATGAATAAAATAATGTATTATTCGTGTCTAGTCTGGTGGTCGGAAGCTCAGCACCAAAACTAAAATGTAATTTGGCTCTTTCTCGATAGCAACCTGCAGTTTGAAAATTACCGATTACCAAATGAAATTAAATAAAACAATAGGGCTTGTGCCCATTTAGAATTAATCAGCCTATAATGTTCCCACTTCTGGGACAATGGCCGCCTCTCTTCGAGAGGGGCTGTAATCCACCACGCGGGCCCAGTACAGGTTGGTAGATGTCACAAGTCTTCGAATTTTTGGTTCTAGGACATGCCGGTTTCCTCACGATGTTTTCCTTCACCGTTTTGAGAGCATCATGTCTCCTGCCCGTATCCTAATTTATTTGCGGTCGGCGCAACATTTATTTTTCTTCCATACTTCTCTATCAGTCGTCATCTCGGTAGTCACCCCCTTTCTAGCAATATCATCTTTTACACAGTCCATCCATCGTTTCTTTGGTCTTCCCCTACTCGTATAACCATCTTCATTCATACTCAAAACTTTCATGACGAAATAATTTACACAGAGTAAAGCACCAGTCAGGTTCGAACCTTAGACCTACAACACGTAAGTCGCAGCCGTTACCACTAGGCCACCATTGCTTACTCTGGTGCCCATATGTGGTACGTACCTTTTTTTTTTTTTGGGTGGCAAATTATCAAATATCTTCTCCCGCTCTGGGCGGAGCGGGAGGGCGTGTCAGACTCTCACTGACTAAAACCCACCCGTGTTAATTCCGTTGCCAGGGGCCACGGTATCCCTTTCGGACTTTCCCGCAACCCCGGTAGTCTTCATTCCCTTCAAATTTTGGTAAGAGCTTCTTCCCAAGTACGAGAAGCACCCAATATTCAGATTTCTCGAACCCATTAACCCTTTAACCGCCATCGCCGTAATATTACGTGTTGTAACAATAATACCTCAGTCGCCACGTCGGAATATTGCGTAAAAGTCCTGTCATTTAAAAAATGTTCAATAGATGTTGAATTTGCTTACTAAATCTTAGTATATTTCGTGTTATTACTTTATTTTTAACAGTACTAGAAACATATTTTTGCTAATTAAATGAAATAATTAATAGTTCTCAATTCATGATACGTCTAAATATCAACCTACTTCGCCGAACCCGTGATTTCACGCAGACTAGTGTTGTACCACATATGAAACTCCTGATGCTAAATTAATAAAAAACATCGTGTTTTTTATCAAACTATCAACTAAACATTCATTCAAATTTCATAGTTTATTAACGATTTAATTATTTATTCAAAACCCAATAAGCTTAAGTGATATAATATGTAGAAATCAACAAAGAAGTATAAATTACCGACTTATGCCAGTACGTCACTAGTGCAGACGATCCGCGAACGCCGTCGCCGTAATTTTACGTGCGGCTCAAGGTCAACTAAAGTCTTATTTTGAATAAACGTCAGTTGCGCTAGCGCCATCGCCGTGATAACACGTGCTTCTTTATTATTATTTCTAAGCTAGTGTCGAGAAGTTGTCGATAATGTTATACGACGACGAAGAACTATTAAATATATTGCAGCAATCAATTAATGATATTAGTAGTAGTGGCAGTTAGTAGGAACGGATAGTAATAATGAATCGATAAATCACTCTTTTGTTTTTCTGGTCTGTTTATTTATTCTACAGTCAAAAAGACAGCTAGATAATAATAATATGTGTAAGTAATTACCAATTTATTTTGTTTTTAAGAAAAAATAAAGTTGATTTAGTTATTATATTTGTTGTTAATATTATTTGTGTCCCAATATTTTAACACTTTATACATTAATCATAATAAACAGATCAAATTTTAACATATAGGTATGTCATTTTAAATGTCATGCTGTCATTTTTGTCCGCAGGATAATAGACTAGATAAGTTTAATGTTTTATTTACTATATATATTTCCTATATAATAGATACAAATAACGCCACTGATTAACGTATGTTTGAAAAAAGAAAACAAATAAACCTTTGATTAAAAATGAGTAAGTTTTATTTATTTCATTAGTTTGTTTATCGATAACTATATTTTACAACATTATGCAAAATTGTACCTAAAGGTTGCTGGCGCTAGATGCACTCCACGCAAATTATGACATGGCGGTTAAAGGGTTAAGAAGTGTTTTTTGACATTTGTATTAATACTATTTATTTTTTTTGACATTTCTGTTTTATCTTCATTTTTTATTGTTGACATCTTTGAAATATTTAATTAATTTGGTACTTGTTTTGACATTGTAGTTATTATTTGAAACTTAATTAATTGTCAGGGAAATATTATATTGTTTTACCCAACACTCTAGCTCAGTTTATAATTTTTAATTGATATTGTGAATTGAATAATGAAATAACTGAAATTGATATTAATATTTGTACGCCTAATGGCAAAGCATAGAGAACTTACAAAAATGTAACATCTCACACACCTGTTTATCTATAACCTATGTTTACAAATAAATACTCTGAACTCTGAACTCTGAACAACTGGACTATGATCTAACAAAGCAGCTTAAATTAACCTGAATGAGGAAGTACAGCAGAAACATATGTTAGAGTTTTTTCCAAATTGAAGAAGGCCAGAGGCAGAAAACTGAAAATCGATAGATGTTCATTGGTAATTAAAATACAATTAAATGATAACTCACTTCAGAACTATTCTCAGGCCAAAGACCTAGGTGTAAACACGTGGACCAGCGAGTCCCATCCGCAGTCAGCTATCTGATGTGGCCTCAGCGCGTTCCAGTCCAGTCCATACGTGAATTCCGAGTGATGCCTTATCGTTTCCAGAGGCTCACAGCCACGTTTGAGGTCCCATATCCTGGGGAAAATAAGAATTTAATTAAGTTAAGTGGTAAGCAAGGGTTCGACATGTTGAATTTATTAATTAAACACTTTTTTGTATACCACATAAAAATATTCTTGATGCAGAGCTAATTATCGCTTATGATTTTGAGTGCAATCTTACGAGTATCTTAATTAATTACCAATAAATACAATCTATTTAACCAATAAACGCATTTTTTTCTTTCTTTCTTTTTTTAAAGACAACTACGTTACTAATACTTCTTTACGTTACTCGTCGTAATAGCCAAGAGGTTAGGGCGCTTGATTCTCAAGAACGATGCTGCAAAATCGATACCAGGCAAGTTAACGTAAGTATACCAATAACAGCTAAGAAGGATATATCGAAAGAGGTTTTAATAATTACCTAGTAGTAAAATCATAGGATGCAGCTGCTAAAATGGAGGGCGCGTGAGGAGAGAACTGTACTCTTCTGACTGCGCATTCACACCCTGAAATCAGAGAAACAATACATTAGAATAACAACAATAGCTAGGAAACAACTTCAATTGGTAAAAGGTGTAATTTATCAATAAATTGCAGTTAAAGTTTTATGATCATCCAAAAAAATAACTTATTAAGGTCATCGGTCCACCTTGTGGGAGGCCTTCCAACGCTACGTCTTCTGGTAAGCGGTCATCACTCCAGAGCATTTCGGCCCCATCGGCCATCTGTTCTGCGAGCAAATGTGCCCTGCCCACTGCCAATTAAGTTTGGCAATATTTCGGGCTATTCGATCACGTATTGAAACACCAAGAATAGCCCTCTCCATTGCCGTTTGGGTGACTTTTAACCTTCTAATAAGGGCCATTGTGAGTGACCACGTTTCAGTGCAGTAGTATTTTGTAACAACATCATGATTTAAAAGAGTGTCCGTGGAGTTTCTTGCCCGTTCTTCTCCATAGGAACCTACGCTTTGGAATGGGCAACTAGCTTCATATTTCTGACTGACTGACCCCTTGACAATTCAAAAGTGCCTGTAAATGGTTTAATTGAAATAAATGCTTTGAGTTTGAGTTTGAGTTTGAGTGCCATATTTCATAACTGGCAACAAGCACTGGTCAAACACTTTCGTCTTGAGACACTGTTGTATGTGGGAGGACAAGATATCGCGTAACTTCCCGAACGCTGCCCAGCCGAGTCGGATTCGACCCGGTCGAAGTGGCGGTGCTTGTGGGAAGGCTTATGTCCAGCAGTGGACATAGGCCTTCCCCCCGTGGACGATGAATGATGATCGTATGGACAAAAATTATCAATACTTGTGGACACCATCTAGTTATTGTCTTGTAGTGTCATATTTACAAAAAGAGTATGTGTGATCCGACAAAAAAATATGATCAATTAGTTGATGATTATATTTGTTCACCTTTGAGAGTAAACATAGGTGAGGTGAGCCTCCTCAGGTCCCACCCTCGGATGAGGCCGTCGGAGCCGGCTGTGGCAAGAGCGTGAGTTTCAGTTCTACTCCAATCACAAGACAATACCTGCAAATTCAGTAAAATTATTAGAACACAAGTCGTGTTTTCGATGGAATTTCCCATCGGCAAAACGTATTCAACCTTTCATCCACTTTAGAATTTAGGGGATGAATTTATTTAAAAATCGTTCCTTAATGCTCAATCTATAAGAGAGAGAGAGCGAATTTTGTGAGTTTGTGTATTTGTGGAGGGTAACCTCCGGAACCACAGCTCCTATTTGAAAAATTCTTTCACCATTTGAAAGCTACGGTATTCCAGAAAGACATAGTCTATATATAATATGTAAAAAACGGTCCGATCCGAAAGAGGCATATAGGTACTACATTAACAAAAAGTAATAAAAAAAATATTATTATTAAAAATAAAAAAGTTATTGCTATTTAAAATTCACATTTTTAGTACCAAAATTAGCAAATTTTCAACATGGGTCATCAGTTATGACACCCGCTAAACGACACCCCGCGCCCAATGTAATAAATAACCCGGTAAAATTCAGGGTCAGAGGAGTACCTATAGTACACTCACATTTCGCCAGTTATGTTTAAATCCCATGTTATAGGGGGCAAGCCTATTGCCACCAGCCGTGGACAAATCCAGACTCCGGACTGCTACTGAGAAATTCCATATAGAAAACCCAATAACAGTTTGCCCAACCTGGGAATTGAACCCAGGACCTCGTGCTCAGCAGTAGCGCTTGCGACCACTAGAACTACCAGGCAGTCAAATAATACGCTTACTTATAGAATGCCTGAAGTATCATGCTCGTAATGACTCATATTTTTATGTGTTACAGAATTTCATCACAGTTTCAAATTATACTCTATTCCAAATAGTACAAGATTCAAATTACCTCAGCATCATGCGCCTTCACCACAGCCGCAGGTCTGGAAGGTTCGGTACACGTCCATAGTTTGAGGTGTCCATCTCCGGACACAGATGCGAAGGTCGCCGGCGAGTGTGGCGAGAAAGCAGCAGTATAGACTAGTTGAGAATGACCCACAAACGTACTGAGGCATGCTTCAGATTCAGGGTCCCACTAAAATGGTCATATTGAATTAGGATTAAAGAGGAAGTTTTGGGTTAATACCTAAATTAATGGTTTAGTATCAAATTAAGAAGGGTTTTGGAGTTTTCATTGGGTCAGTAAGCCTTCTCTGGTTTCAGATTTCAACATGTTTCAAATGTACGGCATCGGCTAAAGCTTTATGATATGACAATTATAATTTATTCCATACCAGATTTTGTCCGCTGCTTGACCCGCATAGAGTTCGGAAATTATCCCACAAGACGTACTACTGGAATAAAAAAGTATCCTATGTCCTAACCCAGGTCATGGTCTATACGTGTGTCAAATTTCATCTAAATCCGTTCTGCCATTAATGCATAAATATCTGAAAAATAAGGACAGTCTCCTAAGACCATTTTCTTGTAGTATCAGCGGATAAGGTACCTGCCCTATCTGCCTCATCTCAAAAATCAACCCTGTATAAATAGATAGATTGCCATTTGTAATCAATCTCAAATCGAAACATTTAATAATCACTCATTTGCTACTCACCAATTTAACAGTAGTATCCCAGCTTGCACTCAGCAGATGAGTCCTAGGCCAGTCTACAGAGCACACTTCGCTGGTATGTGCCCTCAGCACCCTCAGTGGCGCCGCGCAGCCCACCCTCCACACTATGATAGCACCGTCGCCAGCACCGCAGGCTGCTGCACTCTCGGTTGTGCCCGACCATGTCTGCAAAGTACATACTTAATTATGGACATGAATATTTAAAAAAAACTTTAGTAAACTGGAAATTGTGAAAATAATAAGTACATTTATGTTCACATAACAAAATATAGGGAACAGCTAAGTAAAAGTTGTTCATGAAATGATGATGAGTAAAATCACCCCTCAGGAGGATTTCAGTTATTTAAATTACACCTTGTATAAGGCTCTATAGAAGGCCCTCACAATGATGAAAGCACTGCCATAATCTAAACACAGGTAAAGGTACAGGTAGGTAAGAAAGCAATATTATTGATTTATAAGAATCAAGAGGACAGTTATGCCAAAAAATCTAACCCCCAGTTTATGAAAGCTTATTGAATTAATCTATTTTGAAACTTATTTATTGGCTTTTAACAAGCCATAACAGCTACTATGAGATTCATAAGTGTATTTACTGATCAGAGAGTATCTAGTCGTTGTTTGTCACCTTATTCTGCATCTATAAGAGGAAAATTATATTTTGCTGGAAAATAGCCACATGCTATTCAACAACATGTCAAATTGCTGACTTGAACAAGCATTGTCTAAATACATCAAGGCAACATATCTGCTGAGAAATTAGAACAATGTCTGTTGAAGTATTGAGTAAAAACCTAGATTTGAGCAATTGTCAAACCTACAATACAAACAGTAAGTTATCCTATTATTTGTAGCTAATATCCCACGAGTCGTACTGTTGTGGTTATTCTAACTGATGAAAAAAACTTAAGCAATCTATTCACAATTTGAACCATAAATTCTATATGTGTATCCTCATTGATTAACACAAACAGAATTATTTTCCATTGTTGAACATGGTATCATGTTTTTGAACACATTTACATGCATGATACAGCAGAAGATAAACATGTTAAAATACAATATCTTTACTGAAAGTAAAATAAAGAAACCCTTAAGGCTGCCTGTCCATTAACGCGGAGCTAGGGAGTAATGCGGAGCAGAGTTGCGGACTGTGTCTGTCCATTGATGTGGAGTGAGGTAGTGCTGAGTTGCAGACTGTGCAGAGTTAGGCCGAGTTCACGCGACAAGTAGTTTGAACGGGCCCGCTTCCCCGCTCCGCTTCGCAGTTTTGGATGAATTTTTAAACTAGTTTGCAAATCCCTGTCCACTAAAGCGGAGCGGAGATTTTATGCAATTCCATTGGTTAATATTGGCACAGCTCCGCTCCTCTCCTCTCCACTCCAGTGAACAGTCAGCATAAAAGCCCTCAGAAAAGATATTGACAAGAAATCATTTTAATTGTTTACAATTTGTGTTCCATATTATTGTATTAACACATAGCTACAATTAAGTACCCAATCTGTAATGTGGCTAAACATTGATACAATACTATAGAACAAAGACAATTAAATTTAAATTCATTCTTATTAGTGTACAGATCTTTTTGAGGCTGACTGTACAATGTTACCTATACCATACATTTAATAATACACATTGTAAGTAGGATACTACAATCTTTGACAGTCTTTACAGGTGATTAGAAGCCCAAAAATCTGACAACCAGGTTGTGGACGTCAGATAACCAATTGCTTCATATAAAATACCGGTATTCAGCTGCATCAAATTAGACTGGAAGAGGACCCAAACATAGTACATAGTTGGGAAAAGGATAGGCAGACTGAAGTCTGAAGTATGACACTACAACATATAAAATAATTTAACAGTCCCAAATCTAACCTCACGTTATATGATAAATCATGTACTTAAATTAACCAGGAACTTAACTCAATTGTCTATAAATAAATAAAGTAATGCTAACACACAAGTAATCCAATTATCTGATGATGCAAATGTTAAGTACACATACATACATACATACGTTGTGGGGCTTCTGTTTGTGAATAGGAGGTGTTCATGTTTTTATGATATTCTCTGTTATTTTTAGGGCTATAGAGAATGTCTGAATGTAATTATATTAAGTGATATGCTTAAGAGATGCCTGACATGACAAAAATATTAAAAATTATATTTAGAAGCTATTTATCTGAGAAGTTTGATTCTTATTTTCTGCTACCATACTAGATTTTTACTTTTAGTTAGAAGAATATTAATCTTTATTGTTGTAGACCAACTAGAAAACCAACTTACCACATCAAACAATCCATCGCTCCACTCTAGTTTCTGAACTTCAATGAGCGTGCTACCATCAGGAGACAGCTCTAAAAAGAACAAGGTTCCACCACCAGCTAAGCCATAATACTGGCTGGTTGCAACCGCGAGGGTATCCGGTCTTGTCCGAGAAAAACGGACGCTGTAGCCGTGACGGCCGGGCGTCAGGAATGTTGGCATGCTGATGGTATAGCTAAAAAAGAAAAAAAAACTGTTTTGAAAAGCACCTAACAATAAGCTGCAGAAACATCGTCAATTTAACGTACAATTTTCCAACCCAACACGTCACATTGCTTTACATAAAACTGTGAATTCACTAAGTTGGGTATCTAGGTCAAGTTGTATTAGAATCCTATTAGTTTTCGCTATGTAAATAATATTTTAATCCCCAATTAGCTACATAACCTTTCGAGGCTGTCACAACAACTGTCAATTTTTGACGTCTGGTAACGCAACGATTTCTTACCTAAAGTTAGTGAGGGGACATCTAATCGATTCCAATGCGAGAATGCGTCATGCGGCTTAAATCTTATTAGCGCGCCTACGAATAAAATCCAATTAGCCGGTTAACGTATTCTGCAGGAAACCTGACATGTTACCTATATATACGCCACATTTCCTGAACCAAATCATTTCTGGTGAACACCTCAAACCTTCACACTCAGTTTATTCAAACTAACAACTTGAATAAATTTATTTCTTCTAACTTATTTCCCTTTACTCATCCCTTACTACAAAATCCAACAAAATGTTGGACTACTTCGCTTTGGCGTTTGTGGTTGCAGTAAAAGTATTTAAGAAAACTACTCCAAATGGAAAAGTTACGGTTTACCTTGGCAAGCGTGACTTCATTGATCATATAGATTATTGCGATCCAGTAGATGGAGTTGTCGTGGTGGATACCGAATACCTGAAAGGAAGAAAAGTTTACAGCCAGGTACCGACAAAAAGTGCAGTGTTAAGTGAAATTTAAATAAAAAGTGGAGTGTGAGAAAAACAGCTTTAGCCTAATTTTGTTACTTGTTCTTGTTTAGCTCGTGACCACGTACCGCTATGGTAGGGAGGAGGATGAAGTGATGGGATTGAAGTTCTCCAAGGAAATGGTGATCGGCCAGGACCAAGTTGTACCGATGATCAACTCTAAAATGGAACTAACACCTGTGCAGGAGAAGCTGCTGAAGAAGCTTGGGCCTAATGCTTTTCCTTTTACTTTCAACTTCCCTGAGCTGGCCCCAAGCTCGGTAAAATATTGTTTCTTGTTATTTCATTCCCATTTAATATAATCAAAAAGGATTACTAGTAAAAATTAACTTTGCTCTTTAGGTAACACTGCAGCCGGCTGAAGAGGATCAAGGCAAGCCTATGGGCGTGGAATACTGCGTCAGGACTTACGTCGCTGAGCAGGAAGATCAGAAGAGCCACAAGAGGAGCTCTGTGACTCTTGCTGTCAAGAAGGTAGTTTCAGAAGCAATCAGATTCTAATAAAACTAACCACTTAAGATTTCAGACTAAATAATTGATCTGTCTATCTGTTATACAGCTTCAACATGCCCCAACCTCCCGTGGACGTCGTCTCCCTAGCTCCCTCGTGAGCAAGGGATTCACTTTCAGCAATGGAAAGATCAACCTCGAAGTCACTCTGGATAGGGAGATCTACTACCACGGAGAGAAGGTCGCCGCCAACGTCATCGTGTCCAACAACTCCAGGAAGTCTGTCCGCAACATCCGCGCAATGGTTGTGCAGCATGTTGAGATTACCATGATCAACTCCCAGTTCAGCCGTCATGTGGCCTCCTTGGAGAGCCGCGAAGGATGCCCTGTTACACCTGGGGCTAGTCTGTCCAAAACATTCTACTTGGTGCCTTTGGCACGCAGCAATAAGGACATTCGTGGTTAGTGTTTATCTTGCAACATGATTCTGACTATAATTTGACTGTCTTCGAGAGTTTTTCATAATAACTCTAATCCAACAGGTGTGGCTCTGGACGGTCACCTCAAGGAAGACGATGTCAACTTGGCTAGTTCTACCATGGTACCTGACGGCAAATGCCCAGCTGATGCCATTGGTATCG
Organism: Xanthia icteritia; assembly: GCA_949128155.2. Taxonomy (NCBI): domain Eukaryota; kingdom Metazoa; phylum Arthropoda; class Insecta; order Lepidoptera; family Noctuidae; genus Xanthia; species Xanthia icteritia. The sequence goes on along the minus strand of OX421935.2, from coordinate 6,032,269 downwards.
TTGTCTCTTACTCCGTACGGGTAAAGCTGAACTGCGGAACTCTTGGAGGAGAACTCGTTACTGATGTGCCTTTCAAACTGCTCCACCCCGCTGAAGGTAAATGTTCATAATAAGCAAAATTATTCATATTCATAGGACAATGATCTGAGGTACTTAGTACCTGAAGAATGTTTTTAACATGTTTCATTTAACTTTCAGGCTCTATTGAACGTCAACGCTTCAACGCGATGAAGAAAATGCAATCCATTGAAAGACACCGTTATGAAAACTCTCTTTACACCAATGAGGAAGAAGATAACATTGTATTCGAAGACTTTGCCCGTCTTAGAATGAACGAGCCTGAGTAAAGCCTAATTTAAAAACTCACAAAAAAAAAACAGAAAAATTATCAGAAAATACAAAAAAAAATGTAATCAAGCAAGTCAGTATCAGAGTATTTCATTGTCAATAACATCAGACGAAATAAAATAGGATATTCAAATCCTCAAACAGATCAGCAACAACAAGATCGCATCTTATAATCTAAACTGTAAACGTCATTTTCATCAGATGTTGTGTATCAATCATTCAGTTTTATTACTTATTCTACTAAAATATAAAATGTATCAACTAATCATTTATTAAGAACACATTGTACTCTCGTGTTTGAAATTGTGCGAATTTAAAAAAAGATTTCTGTACCTACCTGTAATCCTCTTATATAAATTAAACTTCACCAGAAATTCTCGGCTTTTCTTACACCCGCGACTTTAAACACTGATTCAAATAGTTCGAAGTATCTACTAGCACGTCTTGTACACCACTGACATAGGACTGAAGATGCAATCCAAGTTACATATTCTATTGTTACTCGATTAAAAGGGGTTTTGATTTCCCCGCCCTATTTGGCGCCCCATGCATAGATTATAAAAGACGATTATGCAAAGGCGTTGTAGATGTCAACCACGGTCCGGTCATGTGCATTCGAATTATAATTCAAGCAACTGATCATAATAAAAAAAACTTTTGTAACTTGCTGATAACATAACTGAGAAGCAGTTTTCATAAATTAAGACATACACTTTAATAATATTCTCTTTTATCACAACTAAAAGATTTCATGAACATAATTTTAAATCGAGATCTATGCATGAGATTTTTGCTTGGAACAATAAAACTAAGTAAGGTAGTCATAGGTGGAATGAAGCCCTACATTGACCTACTTAAGTAGGTATTTACCTAGCTCAGCTTGTGGTGAATATTGAAGAATAAAAGTGTAGACACTAACTTCTTGTTACTGGGATGGGACAGTGTAGGAGAACTCTTATCATAATCCTACTGTTCTTTTTCCAATTTATTTGGAACTGCATGTTCTAAATAAATTGGAAAAAGAACAGTAGTCTTTCTTATCCATCCATAGGTAGGTATATAAAAAGCCGGCCAAGCAAAATCAGTTTTGTAGATGGGATGAATGTATCCCAAGAACAAACTTAGCATTGTAGTTGAAAAACAATAAGTTGGCCGATTATTACTCGTTAACTTGTAGCCCTAGTATCTACTTAGCTGCGATAGTTTTTCCTTTTAATTTCGTTATATTATATTCTACAGCTGTGAATTTTTCCATATATCTAGAACCAACCATTTAGCTAGCAGGGGACACGCCTGACTCTAACAAAAATTAGCACTTTAAAGCTTAATATTTCGCAAACGAATCCCTAAATCCAAAAATGGTTTTAACGACCTTTCCAACGACACCCCACCACCACACTCACCATGGGATAGACGAGAAAAAAAAAGCATCCCAGCTTTACGTGTAGGGGAGGTAGATACCCAAAAAAATTATTTTCAATTTTTTTTTCATGTTTTTATTTACCACTTTGTCGTCGTGATTAATACTTATACTTACCCATGCCAAATTACAGCTTTGTAGCACAGACGCCAGCACATCAACCTACTACAATCTGTTAATTTTCTTTAATAGATTTTCAACTTTATCACTAAAATTATGACCTGCTGGCAGATGATCTGTACAGACGCCAGCAGGTCAACCTACCCGAAACTGTCAAATTTTCCCAATCAACTTTAAACCTTACGGTTCTGTGATAATGTTGAAAACCTATTAAAGAAATTTGACGGATTGCAGTAGGTTGATGTGCTGGCGTCTGTACTAACAGTCTCTGAGCTAAGCCGCGGACAGAGAGACGGACATGGCGAAACTATAAGGGTTTCTAGTTGACTACGGAACCCTAAAAAGGACAAAAAGTTTTTTTTTTGGGACAGCGACGTTTGGTAGGGTTGTTACTTGAAGAACGAATTGAGAAATTCTTTTTTTTTTTGTTTAAATAATGACTGAAGTTTACGCAAAAAAAATATAGACAGTACAGAAACTACGTAGTAGGTAAACGTTCGAAACGGCACACACACGCAGACGCGCTCATTGACGAAACCCTAAGCGATTGTTGCGGTGCTGTCAGTTGCGGGCCCAATTGCCAATAATGTTTGTGGTTGCGGGTGGCATGTCGAGACGAGTGGTCAACGCCATAGACTAATTTCATTGAAATCGTCGTGATCTTTTTAAAAATGGAGCGTAGGTAATTATTTCAACAATTAGGCCTAGTTTCCATACTGTCCATATTTTATATTGTGCTATTAGTCAACCACCGTCAATTTATTCAAAACTTTTCTGACCTCATTCCTTCCAGCCACTTCAAAATCAGTCCTTTTGACTGGTCATTGCATCAAATTGTATTAAAAAAAATGTAGTTCCACATTTTTCCGCCGGACTGCAATGGTGGCGCGTACTCTAATTGGAAACCACGATCATCCAAAACAAAAGCCGGTTGGATTGTGTTCACATTACCTACCTACATACCTAGCTAACGTAGAAACCTACCTACAGCTAACTACTACAACCTATCAATGAACTGGTGCGGCTGACTGAACTTACAGTTATGTTCCCATTACAAGTAGATAAAATAGGAATTCTCTTGGATGGAATTCCGTAATGTCTAGCGAAGCAGTTGCGTATCGTATCAGATAATTATATTACCAGTTTATTTGTGGGAACCAACTCGTTTTATTTTCTAAAGAATTTGTAATGAAATAAAAATTAAATTGTTTATTCTGTGAATAGGATATTGCAATCACTTTTACGCGTCATATAAAAAAAAAAAAAGAAGGAAATGTTAGATGAGTTCGGCGTTTCCTATCTGACTACTCTGAGAAGAAAGACCGAAACAAACTCAGAGGTCACAGTCTCTTTAAAAGTCCAGACATAATCTTGGTCAGGCCATATGAGGATCATGTAGATTAGTGTCTGAAATGGTCTTTTGAGGAAAGAACCACACAGATTTGAGTGGACTTGTCCAGTCAGTGCAAGCATTTGTCAGTAATCGTAGAGCTCAACTCGACGAACAATACCAAAGAAAGGACATTTGGGTAGGTCGCATAAAGTACCTACTCAAACTCCCAGACGATCATTAAAACTAACTGAGAAAGAAAAAATTAAAGAAAGAGGAAAAACAATAAAAATAAAATATCCACATAGTCCTCACATTCACAATCATTAAAACAATATAATACTTTACAAAGTAATTGTTATTTTGTATATAATTTTCAACAATGTCAATATGTATATAAAACTGGTATGTTTAGTGATTTAAATAATAATTAAAATGTCAATATGGTTTTATCACAAGGCTTAGCAGAGCGAGCAGCTCAATCCCTCGCTTTTTTATCTTCTAAATAATCTGAAATTTTATAGTAGGTACCCTTTTTTACAAAGTTTGGTTTTAATACAGCTTTTAAATCGTTTAATGGGTAAGTTTCGAATATCAACGGGATAATAAAGTAAGTAAGTAAGTAATTGTCCCATAGATTGTACCTATTGTCCACAAAATTAGCTCGAAGCCCGAGGGAGCCAATTTTGGTTAGGCCAGTGCTATTCCTCTTTTTTGAACCTATCTTTATAACATGAATGCCTTTATTATTAACAAGTAAGTAAGTTAAACTGAGCTAGCTATGTTCCAGATCAATAAACATGAACTAAATACCACAACATTCAAGTGGTTACCACAAAAATGTTAAACGGTTGTGTGGTAAGTTGTAATAATGTTCTTATAACATTGGTAGGTACATCATTATCATGTTCTTCTCACGTAAAACATTAAGCCATGATACGTGGCGCGACGCGTCTCTAATAAAACAATTTCGTAGAAAACTTCACGGTAATATGATAATATATAAATCAAGACAGATGACTCGTCGCGAAAAGTTGAGCAATGAAAATTTATCTAGGAAGGTTTACCATAAATTGGAGTTGTTTCCGGAACCCAAAGTCAGGCTTAATACAGTTTTATCGGCACATATTCGACACAGATCTGTGGACCATTTTCTATTTTGCTAAATACCTACCTGGTACTTGTTGTTGGCCTACACTGGCCTCTCATACCTATTAACACTGTAATTTGGAAACATTATAAAAACCATTTACTTTTAAAAGAGTAACCGTGGAGTTTCTTGCCGGCTCTTCTCTATAGGAAACCACCAATTGGAACCGTGCACCTAGCTTCTGACGTTTCATAAGTGCCCTTGTAGGTTTATATGAAAAAAAAAAAAAAAAAAAAAAATGAGGTCCTGTTGAAAACCAGCGTCAGGCACATAAAGGTAGTTGTCTGGCATTTTTGCTCTGAGCCTATTTGGCGCAGCCGCTAGGCGGGCGGCGAGGCACACTTTCCTGCAAATTTCTTACAATGCATTTAAATAATACTTTTTTTTTTTAACTTGTAGTACTTAATATGTTACGTTGTGTGCCTTTTAGTCTGTACTAAATAAATGTATTTTCTTTCTTTTCTTTTCTTTAATAAAATACGGTTCTCATTGCTTTAACGATCACTGAAAGCAGTTTAAACTAAAGGGGCAGACAATCGCACTAAAGGTCCATACAATCGATGACGAAATAAAAAATAATTACCGCTTATACTATCATTTCTCATCGCAAAACAAGTTTTGGACAATGGGCTAGGGAGACACTGTCCTTACGTCTTTAATTGCGAAAAGGGTTCGTCCAAAAACCAGTTTGACCACTTCCTAGTGTGGGAAGGACAGTTTTACCAATGACCCTTTATTTGCATGCGAAGCTTTACTGATGATCTTTTAGGGCAAGATTAACAGATAGAACTACCTGCTTTGCTAAGTAAAGTTAGCGTTTTATATGAACAAGAACCTTATAGTAATTATGTAACAAATGTTATAACCTATTGTGTGTTGTGTTGTTGTTGTTAAATAGCAGCCCAGAGTCTGGATCATAGACTAATATATATTCTGGATTTATCCCTGGTCGAAGGCAATAGGTAGTAAGTTTGCGCATTTGCGCATGAACACTTAGTGCAACAAAAACTTGACACTTTTATTGCATGCCATTATTCTATGGTTAGTGCCATAATAACTCTTAAAAAAAAACAAGCGAAAACGAAGTCTGCGCATCTACGATTCTTGCCAAGTTACGTGCCAGCGACTATGCATGAGACTTAAACATAACTAACGAAATGTAGGTGTACTATAGGTACTTACACGTCTGCCTTCGTTCTGCTCTTCGGGGAATGCAAATGTGAATAAGAGTTTCGTCATAATAATAACCTTATTGTAATACCGATAATGTTGATATTCGTATGAAATACCTACCTAGCAAAGTAAAGTCAAAGCACAGGTCAAAGTGTGGTCTGTGAACTTTGCCGTAATTGTCTCCTTTTCTACACTTCGTATTGGCTCTTGCGATATTTCTATGCGTGCATTGTTTTACAGAATATCAAAGACCGTATCGATTGCATACCAACAGGTTGGTTTATTAGGTATATTTTCCGGCATTCAAGGTAATCTTTCAAAACATGAATTCCTTCGGGTCTTGTAGGTAATAAAACTAATAAATCATCATTTACTAATAGCTATTTCGTCAATTGTATCGATATTTCCAATTTCATTTGTTCTAAATTTACAACTTATCTTCCTTTTAGGCTTTAGCTTTGCCACAGTCGGGTAAAAAAATAAGGCATTATTTAGCCACCATGTCATCGCTCATCAACTATTCGGCGAAAATTTAGTAGCTACCAAATTCTACCAAACAAAAGCTTTTTATTATTTCTGGTAAAAATAATTACTGCCCGTTAGGTAGTTACAACTCTCTTTTCTCATAACAAAACAAGTCGGACAAGTTTTGGACAATGGGCTAGGGAGACACTGTCCTTACGTCTTCAATTGCGAAAAGGGTTCGTCCAAATACCAGTTTGACCACTTCCTAGTGTGGGAATGGACAGTTTTGCCAATGACCCTTTATTTGCATGTTCCTTACGAATGTGACACATGGACGTGAAGTTAGTGGAGCGTATAACGGTTTTGGAATTTTATTGAGTTTGTGTCGTCATTTCTTCTCAGGGGTAGTAAGATAGGAAATGTCGATTCCAGCTAAAGTCTGTTTAATTTGACATTTCAAGTGATCGTTGTTTGTTTTCAATGTGGAGTTTGACATTTGCACTTGTCAAATTGGTCTACGAGATTAAACAACAAACAGCTTATTTTTAATAGTACCTTTAGTGGTGATTCCGATAACCCATTTACAGAATAAACAATTTAATTTAATTTCTTTTGTTGTTAGGTAATTGGTTTAAAAAAAAAAAAAAAAAAAACTTCTTGATTGGGACATCATTAAGCTGAAAGAACTTTAATCAAAAAATGAATGTTAGGTGTCTTTGATCATCTTTTTCGATAGAAGTAGGTGTAATTAATATCTTTGCTTTTCTATTCGACTTAGATTTAGATATTATAGTTTGGTAAAACCTAAAGTAATTATTCAGCACAGATCCGTCTATAGTTTAAGAATTATAAATCTAAAAAAAAATTCAATATAACGATTCAAAACAAAACATTCCCCATTCAAAATTATAAAAACACACTTTTAAAACAATTTATCTTTACTAACCATCAACTTTTTTCTTTCTCCCCTTCCTTCGCGGGACAACCCATTCACGGTTCACCCCTTTCAAGAAACAAGTGCCACACAAGGGGTCACACACAAAACAAAACAAATGCCATGCACCTCGGTCCGTAATATTTGCAAAGATACTGGACAATGGTTCCCACGTTGCAACTGGTCAAACTGGTTATTCCTGGTTTCTCTAGCCGTCCGTGAAGGGTGGACACCTTGTCTATGACCGTCTTGGGCATTGTCTGATTGGTAGGTACGTGACAGCGGATATTTTGCAAGGATTAATGTGTGGGAATGTTTGACGGCCGTTATGTTGTTTGTTGTAAAGGAAGTAAGTAATAGTAATTAGGGTTAGGATATCGTAAAAATAAAAGTAATTAAATATGATCATATAAGTACCTAATTAATTTTCTCGTTTTTAAAAATTAGCGCTGATGGTTATGGACCTAATTGAGATTAAGTACTTAGGCCCGTATTACAGGACCTCACTTAAAACTCAAGCATTACTTAAAACTCATTTAAAGCCTTTTGATTGGTTGAAACTAGTTTTAAGTTATGCTTGAGTCTTGAGTGAGGTTCTGTAATACGGACCTTAGAGCCTAAAGTCGTCATAGAACTTGGGGTCTACTCAATCGCAATTTGGTTGATCCTAAATTAATTAGAGCCATCTGTTACAGATCTATCTCATTATTATCCATACATTTAATTGTTCTATGAATGCTGATAGGTTTACCATAATTACTTTTGTTGAAACTTTGAACCGTGTGTCACCTAGTTTATCGAAGCGTGGAACAGAACAAGAGCTGGCACTTTTCGACCCGATGTTACGTGGCCATCACGTCACGGAAGTATTGTGCCGCCACGCCTCGCACTGAACACCTGGTGCACCTGGTGTAACGAGGAAGATTTGTCTTGTACTAAATAAACATTTCTTCGATGTAGGAACCTACGTATAAGCCCAGTTTCGCACGGACGTGTTTTTATCGCGGCGATTGGTTTTCGCGTATTGGATTTTCGACGCTCTGCGCCGAGAGTTGAATATCCAACAGTGTGTTTTCTTGACGCGCTCCTGGGATACGCACTGGATGCGCTTTGTTGGATTCTCAATGCTCGGCTCAATACCACTGTTGGATTCTCAATGCCGCTGTGCCAAGACTTTGTAGGCAATATAACGTGTTATCTAAAACTACGAACTTAGACATATCCGAGTCTCTGTCCAAATATAATAAGTGTTAATTAGATTTAATTTAATTTAAGTATCTCTGAATGTTGTATTTTCTTAATTGTTTAATGTCCTTTAAAAAATAATTTTATTTTCCGTTTACCCATTATTAATGTTTTAATTTTGTTAGCTTAGTTTTTTACTTTATTGTGCATGCTGTGGCCTCCTATAAGTGAAGGAGTACACCTACTTCATACCCGATGTTACCCTTTAATTATGTGTCATATATTGTGTACATCTTTTGTTGGACATCCTAAATAAATAAATAAATATCGAGAGTTGAATATCCAGTATATGAAAATATCGCCGCGATAAAAACACGTCCATGCGAACCTGGGTTAAGACTAACGACCGTTTGCTTACATTGTCATTTAGTGCAATTTTTGTTGTGAATGCTGGTAGATTTATCATTTTAATAATTTCCATCCTATAGATCAGAGAATGAGGTTCTAGGTACTGACTGTAGGTAAAACAATTTTCGTCCAAACATAATACTATTCTAACACCTGATTTAGGAGCACTAACGCTAATCCCCTTATCGCTTATTACGCTGACCTCCTTGATTCCTAGCATGTTACATACAATAGTTTGTAGTTATTTAGTCACTAACAAAAACCACTGGAAACTACATTCACATACTTTATTATTTTCCGTCGAAGACATTTATTTATTTATTTATCACAAACACTGCTATCATTACAGGAAATTCCTAATGCGGTAGCGTGGTCCTTAATTAAACTATCTTAAATAGCATAACACATACAATATTATTTTTGTGAATACATCATCCTCTATAGCATCTTCTATAGCAGCAATTCCTAAAGTGGGTTCCGCAAAATTATTCAATATTATTTTGAAATAGCGCAAAATATATATTTCCGGATAGTGATATTGATATTGAATGGGTAAAAAATCCATATTTCGTCAGAAGTCAACCTGACGAAAAAGCCAAGTCAACGATGCTAACCGTCCTGAGATGAAGCATTCATAAATCTTCAAAGTTCATCCACATTAAAACACATTTGAGTCTGTATCTCTGAATGAATTTTGGGTTGGTGTTAGGAGTGGATACCCTAAAGTAGCCAAAAGTCTATCTTAACTTTGCTCCCATTTGTCGTTGTGAAACAGGTTTTTCAGCTTACACTTAAACCAAAAACAAATTCAGATCGAGATTGGATGCTACCCCAGATATTCGCATACAACTGTCGGTCATAATACCGAACTATAAAGCAATCATAGATAAAGCAGTGAAACAATTTCATTCTTCACATTAAAAGTTAAAGTAAAGAATGAAAGTGGTTCACTTATAATATTTCTTCCATTTGATAAGAAGTTCCATAAAACAAAAGGTATTTGGTGAGTGTTCCGTTAACTTAAAAGTTTAGGAACCCCTGTTCTATAACACTATTAATATCAATACTAAACACCCCAGCATCAATAGCCCCATCATGCTACAAAAGATGAACACCTATTCACCAAAATCACTCATCTAAAGGTGATGAAATATGAAATTTTACACTAACATTGCACTTAGTACAATTAAAGGGGCTGAATACAGCAGCCCTTAATTTTTTTCTTCTCGATCCCTTTATTTTTTTTATCTCAGTCGCGTGCCCACTTTGAATCCCTATAGGGATACATCCAAAGAGCATTGTGTTCTCCCCTGGTCCAGGCGACAAAAAAAATCAACCTGTTTGATTTATTTATACAACGGTTTGCGGACTGTTGAAGAAGTATCATGTTTAAATTAGATTGGGTTGTATAAATGGTAATGTGTAATAATGCTTTGGAATTTAATTAGGTTTATTTTTAGAAAGTTTCATGTGGATTTGAAAGAATATTACCTATCTAGTTGTGATGGCAACTTTATTGTATTAGAAGACTCTTCTTGTGGGTATATAGTTCCTTTCAATTAATATTTAAGATCGTTTATTCTGAAAGTGGGCAACGTCGCAAATTATAGCTGTCATATATTATACCTGTTTTGATTCATTTGGCAATATTACTGTATGGAATTAGGAAATGTGGCTAACTAGCTTCATTATTAATATTATAATATTATTAATGAATTGCAGTTATAACACTGAATTTGATGTTGTAACCGTTTTAGGTGTAAAAAAAGCATTTGAATATTTTCCAAATATATTTTTTACATCTAAAACGAAATATTCGGTGTTACGATATTAATTATTGCATTTCATAATCAATATTTTAATTCACTAGTTAGCCACATTTTCTAATTCCATACAGTAATATTGCCAAATAAATCAAAACAGGTAAATATTTGACAGCTATTTGCGACGTTGCGAACTTTTAGGATAGACGCTCTTAAGAAGTAGTTTAAGTTTAAAAACTCAAGCATTACTTAAAACTCGTTTAAAGACTTTTGATTGGTTGAAACTAGTTTTAAGTAATGCTTGAGTCTTGAGTAAAGTTCTGTAATACGGGCCTTAGAGTTTGTTTTAATAAAAAAACAGAACATAGCACCTTGTAGTGGATATGTAAGTTTGCAGAGCTTATCTTTAAGGTAAACTCTGCAAACATTCATATCCATTGCGTACCTACAATTTTCACACCAATGACTCCCAATAAAAAACAAAAAGATACCACCATCTTGATTCAAAATTCGAAACAATAAACTCATCACCCGCATGCAACAAATCATCAGACAGTTACAAAATGCCGACGATCAAGATTATCCTTCGAAACCTGTTGGTCCACTAGGGACAGCATGGGAAACCACTGACCCCTCTGTACAACCCATTCAAAAGGACCCTGGTGTGTGACCCGATGAATACGTTAAAGATTCCTTATGAGGGTTTATTGTCATACAAAGGTGAATACACTTTGAATGTGAATAAAATACAGTTATGAAATCGTACCTTTCTGGATGCCAGTGTTTATGAATGAAGTGTCGTTTGATTTTTGTTAAAAAGCGTTGAACTTGCAATAAAGTTCACTTTGAAGATATTAAGGCCCGAGTTCACCAACTACAACGTAATCATTGATTACGTAACCGTTCTGTTAGAATTAAACAGTTGTTTAAACAAACCGCGTTTTTTTCGTGTTCATCATTTATTTCTAACCAACGGTTAAATAACCAAGCGTTTTTGAACGAGTGAGTTGAAAATGACCGAATTATCGAATCGTATAATAATATTTTGATGTCAACGTCAATCAATTTTCATTGTCAAATTCACAGAGTTCATTTTTAAATAGGATATAGACGTCACTCGAGTCATTTTGCGGGATATATGGCGTATGGCGCCATCTGGTGCTTTGTGCAAGGTACTTTCGCACTAGGCTTTTTTTTTAATATTGTGCTTGAAAATGAAATAAAACGAAGTAGTTATTACAAAAATCTGTTTTTATTTTTTTAAATCTTTTAGTAATATATGTGCTAATTTAATTTTTGAATTTCATCATTGTGCAGTGTTTGGTATATACAAAATTATATAACACATTATCATCTTCAAAGATATGTATAATTCAAAGCGTCTTGCGTTTTTATTTTGTAACTAAAAGTGATGCACAATGCAAAACTTCACATCAGGAAGTATAAACCAATGGTTAAACTGAGTTGGCTACTACGTTTAAGATAACCGTTTGATTAGAGTACTTAATCAATTGTTTGTGCTTGGTGAACAGTAAAATATTGTTAAAAAACCGTTTATGGTTTAGACAGATGTTTAAAATTTAACCATCTGTTGGTGAACTCGGGTCTAACTGTTTTGAGAATGTAGCTTTTAATTTGGTAAATTACGCTAATTAATAGTGCCATGCTTTCCTATCATTAAGAGACATACGGGAGACACACAAATATCTAAAAACAAATATCACATAATGATTGTGGGTAAGCCTTTATATATATAAATAAATTAAAGGAAATACTAAAGAAAGCAATTCCGTAGCACTTGACTAAGGATTTATTAAACTTCCAGATAAAAACACCGTTAGCATGTTTCATTAACCTTAATAACCCTGACTAATAAAAATTAAAGGAACTATTAAAACCAAGGGCTGTTATTATATCAAAGATAAAACAGCTACCTACGGTACCTACTAATGAATGAAATAACTACCTAGATCGTGCTTCAGCCTAGGCGGATCTTAAAAGTAAAAGTCGAAGGAACTCAGCAAGACACGCATAATGATTATAACTAAGTATAAGGTGGAATGCAGATTGTATCAATAGCAGAAGATGACGTCATAATGTGATAATACGGGCTATGTAACACGTCTTAGGTAACGTTAATATTGTTGCCCTACAACCCGATACGGAACGGTCCAGTTAATATTTTCGATCAAATTCATGAAGCAAAGATTTTAACGAACGCAAAGAATGCAAATAATATGTAATATATTCTTAATAAAAAATACTCTAAATTCAAAATTCTAAAGTTATTTATTAAAACTAGGCTGCGAATCACCACTTTTCGAACGTCAAAATTACATAAGACAGTCCCCAAAACGCCCACCCTTCACCACTTCCTAGGCTTTAGCTGGGAAGAAGAAGTGGCATAACAAACTCCCCAGCAGCACAGCTGTCTGTGTCTTTACTTGAAAGTTAAACAGAAACAAATGAATTAAGATGAAATGAATAAGCTATTTTTCTATATGCTGTAGGTACAGACTTTATAGCGAATTTATAGAAAATATTGTTATTTATTGTTCTTATCATAAATCTCATGTCGTCGTTGTTTTTGCTTTCTACTGTGGAGTGGTTGATGTCAGTCCTATAATCGAAAAAGTTCACAAATAAAACGAAATTCTTTAGTAATTGTAATTTTCGTTTGCTTTTCGTTCATAGCAAAGTGTTGACAAAAACTAAATCTGTCGATCACGTTCCAAGAGCATTGAAGTTCTTTATATATTTTTTATCTTCTATCTAAACGGTACTTTACCCCATAAAGATATTTTGAGATAATATCAACATAGTCAACACGCTTTTCCTAAAGTTATTAACTGGAAAGCTGGTTATCTTTCCTGTCTGGTTGTCCGACTGGTTAGGACTTTACTTTCCAGCAATAAAGACGTTAATTTGCTCATTTGCATTTACTGTAGAACTTGTGGTTCATAGTTTTACGAGTATATTCACCGGCGTAGCGATAAAATGTAAAATCTTTAGATAAGATAACATATAACACAGAAGGTTCTCCTGTGTAGAATTGTTGATGGTTCCTCGTATATATAAAAATTAAACAACGGACATACACTCAAAGCTAAGTAAAGCCGTAGATCAAGTCACACCAGAAATGACAACACAAAATAACACGGACAGAACTTTAATTATAAAAATAAATAACTATAACAAAACTACATTACTATACTAATTTGTTAGTACAACTTTCTAATTGTAATTATTACGCGGCGCTATAGGCTGCAATACGTAAGCTTGGCCTGTTGTTCTGTCTACGACATGACCAGTTGAAGTTTCTAGGAAAAGTCTCGGGACTGTGGTTGCTGCACTTACTTCTGGTTGCTGATGCTGCCTCACACCTGCCCCTCCTTCGTATGGAACGAAACGAGGAGGTTCTAGATGCTGGTTAGGCACGAATGGCAGCTGAGCTTGTTGCTGAGGCAAATACTGTTGTAATTGAGGTTGATTCTGGGGTAAATACTGTGTCAGTGCAGGGTGATTTTGAGGCAAGTATTGTGACTGTTCGGGTTGATTTTTAGACGCATACTGATTTTGCTGTTTCTCTACATCGTCGTCTTTGTGGCTCACAACTAACACTACTTGATTCTTTTCTTTTGGCTTTGGGTCTTCTTCTTTCTTTCTGTACTGTTGACGCCTTGGCTTTGGTTTTTCATAGGATTCTTTCTCTTCCTCATTTTCATATTCTTCTTCTTGAGATGTTTCAGCTGTTTCTGGCTCTTCCCTGTTCTTACGGTTTTGTTTTTTAGGTTTAGTTTCCTCTTCTGATTCTTGTTCGGATGATTTTGGATGTTTCCGTTCTGACTTGCGTCCTCGTTCTACTTTAGGATAGGCTCTTTTAGCTCGTTCTCTCTCTTCATAGCTTGATTTTTCTGGATCATAATCATCATTTTCGTATGATGGTGTGTCATCATGGCCATAGCTTGGAGAATTGTTACTGGGTTCATCGTAGTGATCGCTATTATTATTCTCGTGGTACGAACCATCATCACCATCGTCTCCAATGTTATCAGCATTACCTGCATGGTTCAGATCCCAATAGTGTTCTCCATAGCCTCCCTTTTTGTCACCCCATCGTACCTATATTCAAACAATAATGTTATTAATTTGTCCTTTAAATCGAAGCACGATATTTTTAGATGGAGTTATAGATTAGGGTTAGAGTATGTTATTATCGTCAGTGATGTTATTATTAATCGGTTTAGTTATAGACATAAATATTAAATTAATTAAAATGCCTGTAAAGTTTATTAGTACACAAATTCATATACTTTTATGAGAGATATTAATATAAAAGAGATTAGCATTACAAGATTTTGTTACAGCATAAGCATAATCAGCCTTTTAGGTTCCCACTGCTAGGATAGAGGCCTCCTTTCTGTAAGAGGGACTGGGCCGTAATCCACCAACCCGGCCCAGTGCTGGTTGGTAAATGTCACATGTGTTCGAATTTTTTGGTTCTAGGACATGCCGGTTTCCTCACGATGTTTTCCTTCACCGTTTTGAGATTTGAGATTTTGTTATAATATACTTTATTTAAATTAATGCATGTAGTTTATGAGTTTGAAAATTAATAGCTAAAGTTATTGAAGAAATAGATCAAATACACAAAGTATAGAACATGAGGTAAGTACATAAATATAATTAACGCAGGATTTTCCTTTAGTAACAAAACTATCAAGATTAAACTATTAGATAATAGTTTCATTTGTAGAAATCATAACGATCATAAGAAATGGTAATATACTGGAAAGGAAATTCCTGCTTAGTAATAATATGAAGCATAGAAAGCATACTTTGGCAGAGAACACTCCTTCAGAAGGCTTGGCCCTCTCATGTCTTTCAGTGAAGTGTCGTTCGCTGCCCAACCGATGTCCCTGATCATACTGGTCAGCTTTCGGCAAGTGTCTATACCTTCAGCCAAGCGAAGCAAAGCGGGAAAGAGAAAGAAAATAGATAGAGGTTAGAGACAGAGCGAGATAAAGGATGTTTTTTACTTTTCCCATGTCCCTGTGGTTCTTAAAGTCTTTCTTCTCGTAACGCTGCTCCCAAGTGTTAGGGTCCTCGCAGACGTGACCGAATTCTATGTTGTATGGACTCAACTGTACTGAGAAAAAATCCCTATAAAGCAAAGTATTTTCCATCCTTACTTATATTATTATGGAAAGATGCAATATGGAAAGATCGTAACATACGACTTCCAAGTGTCTGCCGACGGCCATGGGGAAAAAGCGGGAAGTTATTTATCTACAGTATGATTAAATCAGTAATGTTTTTCACACTAAACGACAGCATTGAAAATGTTTCAAAATCGGAGCATAATCTCATTTAGCATAAAGGTACCATTCCGTACCCGACCGCAGGCGGCAACTGCAGGCGACGTATCGCCGCATCATGTCGCGGCGACACGTCGCGGCGTCATGTAGCTGCAGTCATGATTCCGAATCCGACCGCAGGCAGCAGTAGCCCGTATTCCAGTTGGTAGATAGAAGATAGAAAAACGTGTTATCGCTCGAGCGTTGCCGGCACTACTGGTCTGCGGTCGGGCTACACGTGTCGTCTGTCACTCGCCCGTAGCTGCAAACGACGTGTTGCTAGCTACGGAAGGTATTTCATAGAAATTCATAGAAACCAGTCGTGTCGCGATGACACGTCGCCTGCAGTTGCCGCCTGCGGTCGGCTACGGAATGGCACCTTTAGTTTAACGTATCCAATAGTGAATGCAATGACGACAAAAGAAACATTTGGTCACCAAACCCCTTTCTCTAATTGCTATAGCGCAAAGTATGTCAGTGTTTGGCTATGTTGAAACTTATTTGCATGCCAGCGACAATAGAAACCAATTAAGTCGAAGGTTGACACTGAAGGTGAAGTTTTAAAACGAGACTGTTTCATGAGAGCTAAATTAGTCATTAGCTGATTGGACCTAAATTCTTTCAGTGGCTTGAAAATTCTAATAATAGGTACATATTTAGCCAACAGTAAAGAGCTTGAACTGGTAATCATTGAGGACTTACATAAAATATCTGTTCTTAAGTATATCTAAATATAAGTGATACAAAAAGAGATGTGGGTGATGTAGAAGTACTTACTGGAAAAACTTGGCCTGAGCTTCAATAGTGGAAGGATTGCTTGGTGGTGTCCGAACTGTGACAGGCCGTGCTACGCCCCAGACTGACCCAGCATGAAGTGCTAGCAGGCACCAGAGCCATTTCTGAAAATCCCAAGATTGTTATGTTTATAACAGAGTTGTATAACACGTGGAGTATTAACAGGTAACAATAAAACGACTGAAAATCATGTTCTGAACAGTTTGTTAGATGTAAACACCAACAAAACAACACAACATTTTTGGAGCGATGATCAAAAACCACTTCAGTTCTAAAACTCAAACTGTACTTCAATGAAACCAATAACAGGCACTTTTGAATTGTCAAGTAGTCGAGTCAATCAGAAAGATGAAGCTAGTTGCCCATTTCAAAGAGAAGTAGTTCCTCCAAATTCAGACCATGTCAGTTTAAAATGGAAAAACAAATCACTGTAGGTAAACACTGTATCACTTTCACTGAATAAAACCTATTTCAGTTTTTATTTAAATAAAATATTATTTGTTTTGAATAATAATAAATTTTAAGTAGGATATACCGTATTGTCAAGACGTTGTGACATCTTGGCTGTTTGATCGAAGGTTTGTGCTCAACTCTGGTGGTAGTACATTTATAGACTCACTGTTACAGTTCGCTTTATGCAGCGGTCGACAACCGTTATCCGATCACCAATCGATCCATTGATTGTATCTTTTGAGCTTGTGACATGTAAACGAAATGTTACATTAATTGTAATAAATAAATAAACAAAAAATCTCATTTTGTAAAATAAACGTCGCAATCTTGAAAGTTGGTCCTGCAGTTGATAAAGAATATTGAATAATGGAGAGCTGAGCAGACGGATATGCTTTTAAATGCATATTCAATAATCTAGACAACGCTGTTGACAGAAACTTGGTATACAGCATGTATTGTTGAGCTCCTTAAGTCCTGAGTTGAGCTCCACGATTACTGACAAATGCTTACACTGACAGGACAGGTCCACTCAAATCTGTGTGGTTCTTTTCTCAAAAGACCATTTCAGACACTAATCTACATGGTCCTCATATGGCCTGACCAAGATTATGTCTGGACTTTAAAAGAGACTGTGACTGAGTTTGTTTCGGCCTTTCTTCTCAGAGTAGTCAGATAGGAAACGCCTAACTCATCTAGCTAATTTTTAATATTTTTTTTACTATGATCTGTCAAAGTGATTCCAATATCCTATTTACAGAATAAACAATTTCATTTCATTATTAGAAAAGTATGGCCATGGTGTGGTACAAACCATAAAACTAAATAACTTTCTCAATGGGATCAACATTATAATCGCTAAAAAATAATCAGCTGCCCCATACATATGGGTCAAGTAAGTATGGAATTTTTTTAGGGGACAGTCGATAATTTGTTCAGACCACTACCGTTGGAATTTGGAAAGGCATAGAACACTATATGTAGGCATACAACAATGTATGGATCCATCTCTAGTAAACAACGGAACGTAACTCCTGAAGAAGTGGAACCAATAGTAACTGGGACTCTTCAGTCCTGGGCTCTCGGCCAAGCAAATAAACTTTTTTGAAACGTGGGTGCTTAACTACGGTAAGTTCAAGAGAGCCAAATATGGAGAGTTAAACGAATCTTGTTGGAATTTGTAACTACAAAGAAGTATATTGTTTACGTACTATTTTCTATGTCAAATGTTGGTTATCTCTGGCAATCTCAGATGCGCCCATTACGAATCGTGCCGCGTCATTGACGTCAAAGTGTTCGGCTTTCCGTAGCCAATTGTGAAAATGTCTGTAATAGACTATTATTATGAATTAGGATGTACAAAAACGTTAATCTATATTTACTCAACAGACGGCAAAAGAAATTGATTTCTATATCTATTTCATTGGTCAAGAAAACTGAGTTAGGTTCCAATTGATACATTTCATTTCCAGCAATATTTGAGCCAGCATAATAGTGATATGGTAGTCTATTATATTATTGAGTATAAGTAAATAATGTATGATTATGATTACAAAATGAATCTATTACTAGTTCTTTCATAATGTATAATTTGGTTCCCAAAAATCAGTCCCAAAAAGATGCTTGACAATTCTAGAGAGCCAGTACGGTACGCCAGAAAGTTTAAATAAGAAAATTTCCGCCTGATATATATAAAAAAATCTGCTCTTTCCTACAAAAGTGCAATACCTATGCGGTCAAAATGTATGGAAAAAACATTTTTTTTTTTTAATTCAACGCAGGAGCATCCCGAATCATGTATTGAATGCATGGTAACAGGTACCGCGTCGATGTCCCTGCTACCCAGTATTTAGACTTTCTATAAGTAACTTTTTGTTATTTACTAATTATTTAAAGTAGAAACAGCTGTAAAATAACATTGAGTTTAAAAACAATTCAAAATTAAAATAGGACAAACCTATTTAGCCTTTGAAAAGAACATTTCCCATAAAAATTACGCAACTAACGACGATAAAGTAAATCATTAAATCCAAGATTGAACAATCCAATGTTTCAGTAATTGAGTAATCACCTAATAAACAGATTGGACTTTCGAAAAAAATATTTTATAATCACTTTTATAAGGCTGCACGCAATTAGGAAGAAATGGAGCGAACGAGCCAATAAATGAACCTCTGTTTCCAATAAGATAATTATTATTCAACAGTGTCTCGCTTGGTCTCCTATGTTCTATTTAGAATACATAGGTACCTATATTGATGTCCAAAAAGTATTTATCAAATGATTATTTTGCGTTTGTATTGTATTTTTCTTGACTAACAATATTATGCTTACACATATCTTTTCTTGGGATTCAGTAGCATTCAGTTTACCAGGTTTCTCTGTACTTATCACCAATTATCTTGTTGTCTTCCTTCAATTGGTCCGAATTCACTCTTATTAGCAAATTCATCAGACTACGTAATGTCATTTCCGTTAACCTTGTTAATTTCTCGCTTAGCTTCCAATTCCATTAAAATAAGTTTAATGGAAAAACAAACACTTAAAACAAATTAATATCTGAGTCGTTTACCGTGTAATGAGACGGTTGAATATTACTTAATCAACTGTAGTTACTGCATCTGTTTTCGGCCTGTGACACAACTGGAGTACCTTATCTAGCTTTATCTTTGGAAAGGGTCGTTGGAGAAGGGCTCGTGGCTAAGTAATAACAGCCGCACTGGACGATCGATCAGGTTAAGCTGCGCTTGGCGCGGACAGTCCGTGGATTGAACCATCTTAACATACCGAGACTCCCTCGAAAAGCACGTTAAGCCGTTGATCCCGGCTGTCATTCTTAGATCTTTGACAGTCGTTACAGGTCATCAAA
Organism: Xanthia icteritia; assembly: GCA_949128155.2. Classification (NCBI taxonomy): domain Eukaryota; kingdom Metazoa; phylum Arthropoda; class Insecta; order Lepidoptera; family Noctuidae; genus Xanthia; species Xanthia icteritia. Next base: position 6,012,502 of record OX421935.2, on the reverse strand, counting down.
AGCCTGAAAGTCTGACAGCCAATCTTAACAAGGGGTTATCGTATTATCCAGTAACTGGTTTGTGGAGGTCAGATAGGCAGTCGCTTCATGTTAACTATCGGTTGTCAGCTGCATCCGGTTAGACTGGCAGCCGACCCCAACATAGTTGGGTAAAGGCTGGGCTGATTGATTGATCCTTGGAAAGGTTTATAGTTAGCTATTTTACTGACTTGGTGGAGTGATTATCGCTGGCATGCTCGTGCTTAACCAAATTAGCTAATGCTGTGGTGAAAAACTTCGGTACATCATCAAGATTGGTGGTACCGCTAACTGCCCAACCAATAGGCACTGGGATATCGTAATTCGTGGAGGTCTTTTAAGGCACACGCATTTTTAAGCAGTCACTTCAAAAATATTGCATTGCAGCATCACCCCAAAAAAACTGATAAAAACAAAGAACTGATGATAGCAAGGCATGTATTTAATCGGACCTCTAATAATTCCCATTTTTCACTCCTAAAAATATTATTGAACACTCTAATATAATAACTGCGCGTCTTTGTGAGAACCTCAAATAATTCCTATTTTGGGGTCAGAAAGTTAAAAAGAGGCTCAATTACTAAAAAAACTGAGCATCGTTAGAAGTGCGTTTTTTTTTTCTAAAGTTAAAATAATAATATATTTCACAATTACTATTACGATCAGCACAACAAAATAAAACACATGATGTGCATCATGAATGACGTCATATCATAGTTTCTGATGAAACATAAATTTTTCGACAATGATTTTCGTAATAGTGCCGATAAAAATGTCGGATAATCACCGTTCGTTAGTTTTGTTGCGAATCAGTGCCGTGTGAAGGTGCATTATAAAATGATAGAGCATTGTTTGTTTGTTTCGCCATTTTATTGATATGAATTGTTACGACGATATTAATGACATTATTACTGTGAGAGATCGTTATTGATGTGCTTTGTGTTGTGAGATTATGGTGAGGCCTATTCCTATTGCTGTGTTCGACAGTAGAAACGGTATACATCAAATTAGAATAGCTTTTTTTTTGTATTATTATTATATTGTAGTAAAAACGATAAGAATACTTACAGAACGCGATCTGCGACGAAGTACGAGTAGGAGGCGTTCTGTAGTTTCGTCCTACCCCTATAGGACAAAAGCGTAAGTTTATGTATGTGTGTGTATGTAAGTGTTCAAATTTGTATGGGAAGTTGTGTATGAACCAATAGCGATACGGTTTTGATATTTGTGTAGGGATACTTCATCTATATCCTTGTGCAAAAGGGCATCAAAATCTGACCCCCCAATTTCGAGAAAAATATACTTTTAGAATTTACACGATTTTCTAGGGCGTTGTAGCTACAGGAAAACGTTCTTAGGAGACTGCCCTTAACTTTTGAGTAATTGCTAACTGCACTCAGAGATTTAGTAAAAATGTTACAGTCAGTTAAAAAAATCTTATTCATATTCATATCTTTATTTGCATTCCATAATGTAGGTATAATCCAGTAAATGTACCATATGATGCAGGTTCGTGTAAGGATTAAAAGATTCTTCTATATCTACTGAGGTTAGAGTGCTATAAAAGTCACAAATAAAAAAAAACGTTCCTATCATGTACATTTCGTAAGAAATTAAATTACAGAGATACAAAAAGTAGTTTGAATAGATACTATTGATAGTTCATAAATACTGACCTCTATGACCACCTCATAGACAATTTAAAACCCCTTGATTCTTCAATACCTCAATAAATGATTGAAATGATTTAAAAAAAACTATTAGTATTTACAATAAAATGACTTTTTTTTCTCAAATGTAATATTTTCGTTATAAAAATCGTGGATAATGTTATTGATCACTACGACCCGTTTTTGGGTGTTTTTTTGCCATTTGTTGATACTTCTAGTTCTCTTAACTGGGTTGGTCCCCTAGAGTTTATTGATGCTTATTAGAAACAGGATCGATGGCATAAAAAAAGTTTTTGTCTAAATTGCCCATTTTATTGCTGACTGTACATTTTTTTTTTACAAATTTTTGTAAATGCGGGTCAAAATGTTTAAAAAAGTAAAAGAGAGTTCTAAGAATGTTTTCCTCTAGCTATAACGGTTAAGGTGCCTGCCCTTACGACCCTTCTGAATATCCAGCCAGTTAAAAGTGTATTTTTCTCAAAATTGCCGGGTCAGATTTTGATGCCCTTTTGCATAAGGGTTAAGATGAGGTATCCCTACACAAATATCAAAACCATATCGCTATTGTTCTATATACCACTTTCGCTCAGTCTCCTTAAAATTTTTGGTCCATGTGTTTTAAATGGAACCACTTCTAGTATAATCAGCATATAATGTTCCCACTCTGCTAGGACACAGGCCGCCTCTCTGTGAGAGGTTGGTCCACCACGCGGGCCCAGTGCGGGTTGGTAGATGTCACATGTCTTCGGATTTTTGGTTCTAAGGCATGCCGTTCACTCACGATGTTTTCCTTCACCGTTTTGAGAGCACTGGTGATGAAATAATTTGCACAAAGTAAAGCACCTGGAATTTACGACCTACAACTCGTAATCGTCTCTTTTTTATTACTATTCTAGTCGGTAGGTAATACATAAAGTCCCTTTAAAATAGATGGACAAACTTTTAGAAATCATTCAGACCACCAAAATAAGGACAATGGTAAAAAAATAAATAAGAATAACGCATTCGATACTTACAAGAAAAATACGGCAGCTAACGAAAATACACTAAAAATTTTGGTTACCCAATGCCATTTATTGTTTTAGGTCAAAATAAAATCACTTTAATCAGTGTTTTTTTTTTGCTTGGATATAATTGGTTAGACGTACTGAACTCTGTGTTAAAATTTGTCCATCTATTTTAATGGGACCTTGTATATGCCTACCATACCAGCTGTTATTAATGAAGTCAATTTACACAAAGCAGTCTTAGTAAGTTGTTGTGCCACCCATCTTACATGAATATTATAACAAAAGATACCGAAAGTTTTATGTAGGTGATTCCTTATGGAAATGCATATACAGTCACAACACCACACGAAACTTATTATAGACGTTACGTGAAATAAGTAACATAATTAGGTATATTAAACTTTCACACCAATCGCTCATTAATGATGTGGAATCTATATATATATAAATTTCTTTATTCAAGTAACCAGGACGTAAACCAGTGTTAGTAAACTTAAGAACTATGTTAGTTCATTTTATTCTAATTTAAATTTATTTCACCCCATGGGAGATGGCACTGCATTGATTGATGTATATGCAATCGAGCCTGCTAGCGAAAATTTTTAGGATATTGTTGGAGCTGGCCCGCACTCTGTCCATAATAATGCTGATGCAAAATTAATATAATTATTTTTCTATCAAGATTTGATTAAATATTAATCGTTGCACCGCGTTACTGGTTTATGCAATTTACAATATGCATTTTTTTCTTATTATTGCAATCCATGTTGATTGCAGATTTAGATTGTCGTTTTTTGTGATGATTTATTTACAGACAGAGAGAGCAGTGTCTCTCTCGTAAAACATAAGGACCAAAAACTCGAGTTTGTAGGTCGTAGATTCGAAACTTGACAGACGCTTTACTTTGTGTAAATTATATCATCACAAAAAACGATCCTCCATGCACGTTCACATTGCAAACGAAAACGAGTTTTTTCGCGATTCATGACAATATCCAAATAGATGTTCACACTTGATTCGTGATTCAGAGTTCAGTCTTGGACGAGCGCTTCAGCGGATCCGTCACAAAAAAATCACGATTCATGTATTTTGACGAACGTGATTTTTCAAAGACGATACGTGATTTAAGTCGTATCAGTTATTTTTCACGATTCGTGATGCGTGTGAACACGGGCATTTAAAAGGCATTGCCGCCGTCAAAAAAAAAACGAATCGTGAAAATGACAATTCGTCAAAAAACGCGAATCACGAGCCCGTACAGTACATACGAACACAGACGAAACAAAAAGACAATTTAATAGAAACTCTCGTTTCATTGTTTCACAGTTTCTTGAGCCTATAAGTAAGCAATAGCCAGAAGCTTACAAAAGGGTACACCTTACAATCTGGCGTTGTGAAACGTGGTCGTCAGGAAAGTATGTCAGTGTAGAACAACTGTACGATTTCCGATCGAGCCGCATAGGCCGACATCACGATCCACGGCCGAACAACAAATAATAAAGCTGGCACAAATTGTAAGCGACCAGCGATTATGAGATCCTCCTCTTCCACCAACCAATCTCCTCCTTCTCAACCTTACACTTTACTACTACTTTACTCTCTTATTTTGTTTAATTATTTCATCAATGTTATCTTTTATCTGCCCACTCAACTAGGACTTCATCAATTTTAACACAGAGATAGAGATAGACTTTTATGTATGTGTTACGGCTACCGACAGGTGTGGAAATAAACTTAACATTAGGCGGCCAGTCTTGAGTTTGTTTTTGAGGAGAGGCTAATGTTCCAAATAATGTGCATTTTCGATATATGATTTCATCTTTATGCGAGCGAGCGAAGCGAGCGGTGCCGCAGCAGCGGCCGGCGAATACCAGGGTCCGTTGAGGCACAAGAAAATGTAATGTTTTGTTGCCATTTTCGTTTACTACTTCATTTTTAGCCAAGGGTTTACGGCTACGCTTAAGTTTAGCTGGCTAAAGATGAAAGAAATTTACATTAGCCTCTTCTCAAAAATAAACTCAAGTTTAGCCGGCTAATGTTAAGTGTATTACCACACCCTTCTTTAGCCAGAACATATACCTACAAGGCCAATTTTTACTACCATTCTGTTAAAAACCTTTCGTTTTTAACATCTGCTGCCAATATTTACGTATCCACTAGAATATATATTATTGACAAGCAACGCTCAATATGTTTTTATTAGAAAAAAGGACCAAATCTTTTATAGCTTGAGGCACCAAAACATGTTTATTTAAAAGCCGAAACTAATGTTAGTTGACCTCTCAGATATACGCGAAATCTTCACTAAATCGATGCAATATTGTATTCGGGAAAGTCTTTGAATTTCGGTCAACATCATTTAGGCCACGATCATAGAGATCATGGATCATGGAATCGTGAACAAAGATTTTGTTTACAAGAATGGAACTGCTGTTGAAAAAACTATGGAAACTTTTAAAGTTATTGTCAAGGTGAGAGTCTACCAATCCAATGGTAAGTACACAATCAGAGTTTTAGTAGATGAGGCATACCAAATCTTCAATAAGATGCTTTTTGTAAAACCCTTCAATGTTGCTGGAGAAATTGAATTTGTCTTGCTCTCATAAGTATAAGAACCAGTGGTGCTACCAGTTCCTGCTATTGTATTCATGGTTTGACGGAGTTTCTAACTTGACGTAAGAGTAACAGAACCTTAATGCTTTTAAATCTATGCAATCCTTATAGAAATATCAGGTTAAAAGTTTGAAGCTACATCGATATCGCTTGAAAGTAGTATCGAATTCTCCTTTAGAAATGAATGTATTTGAAAGAAATGGTCCACACTAGGTACAGTCGACCGGTAACACTTTGACGAGTTTCAAAAGAATAAGAAGCCAGTTTATACTGGTTTTTTTTACTACTGACTTGCGGCCTACTGAACTAAGCATGGTACAGACGCCAGCACATCAACCTACTACAATCTGTCAAATTTCTTTAACAGATTTTCAACTTTATCACTAATCTTTAAGGTTCAAAGTTTATTGGGAAAATTTGACAGTTACGGGTAGGTTGACCTGCTGGCGTCTGTACTAAGCTACTGAACATCTAAAGTCGAGTATTTATAATTGCAAATAAGGCACACATATATTACTCCAAAGTGGCAATAATCCTCAAAACCAAATAAAAAATTAAGAAATTAACAGTCAGTTATTTGGCATTGAGATTCTCTTCAAGCTGAATTTTGTAATTACGCTTTGTAACCGTCAAAATTCAAAATTATTTGTTTCTTCAGTATAATTAAACAGTTTAAAACACATTAGTACAAATTAATGGGTAATGGATGCTGCAATTTTTAAGATGCATTTACTTATAATAAGATTACGTGAGCTGTTTGCTTAACTTTCAGTTTTTTCGAGGTGATTGTTCATCTGTAAAGTGATTATAGAATCTTTTTCTTCGGTACATTAGTCTGCCGGATAGAGTTCATTGATTAGTTTTTTCGCGTAATCGATTTTCTGGCTACTGAATTTTGTGTTTCAAATACATTCTGTTTTTGTGTGTTAGATAATCTAGATCATAATGATCTAACAGCATTTATTATCGATGGCGTCATCTAGACTATGAAATGTATGAAATTCGTAATGATTTATTTTAAAATATCGTTTTTCTGCATGACCGTACAAATCACCGAAATCGGGACAAAAATATCTGGTATTATTATTCGGGTTGAGTTAACTCGGGCCGAACTGTCACTGACCCAATATGTCTTCCAAAGTAATTGAACCTGTGCAGCTGGTGCAATGCTGCACATTTGATCCAATCACTTGGTACAAACACCGTTGATATTTTTGACAGAAAACTTTACGTAGGTACCTAGCCTATTGTAGAAACAAAACAAACCAGGCTAACAAAGTCAAAGTCAAATCATTTATTTCAAATAGGCCCGTATAAGGCACTTTTGAACGTCAAAAACTTACAAAAAAAAATTTAATTGATTCTAGTGTCGCCCCTTCCAAAAGGTAGTTTTCGTATGGAGAAGAATGGGCAAGAAACTCCACCGTTACTCTTTTAAAATGTTTTACAATATTTTGTATAAGTACATTAGTTATATAATTATATGTGAGGACGATGCACCTAGAACAAAATTATTATACCACAATAGGTAAAAAAGAATTAAGAATTAAAAATGAAGCAACAACAGATAAACTAATTATGTGATAGACACATGGTGCTCACATATTTACAAACATTGTAAAAGTAAACGATCCTCCTAAGATTCCACAATTAATAAGTCAGTGTGCGAGGAATTGGTCATAGAATGTTAAATCAATGTCACATAAAAAAAAAAAAATATGTACACTTAAATTTGCAACCAGTTTGATTTTGTCTTGATTCTAAATTATCCTATGGAGCAGGACCAGCATGTTTCCAAGCATTCTTATCTACTTCTATTCTCATATACCATTAATAAAATACAATAATGACATTATAGCCGCATGAAACTCTTGGAAAAAAGCAATCGTACTATTTCTTCGTTTATATTCATTTATAAACTGCGTGTCTTCAATCATACAATCCAGTTTTACATAAATCTACGAACTATTAAGTATTATTCAACATTACTTAAATTGTATAACTGGCTCTTAGATAACTTTCCTCGGTTACAACGATTAATAAAAACAAACCTATTAAAATATCTATATATTTTTAATCCAAATTTATTCATTTTATAGTACATTTTCGTCTTTCGAAGAGGACTATTTGGTATTGTTGACTGATTCGTCGATCTCGGCCGTATCGACGCGTCCGAGCGTAAAATCGACGATAGAAAGTGTTATAAATTCGTTTTCTTTCTTATTTATAAGAAGCTGATTGACACCGTGGTCGCCATTGCTATCGAGTTCACTTACACTATAGTACATGCGTTTAGAAATGGACACCAGAATATTGGTAAGTTTAAGTTTTGTAATATTTTAGTTAGATTGTCATCTTTAGATCTTATATCGGGAATAATTTTAACGTTGCACTGTTTAAAGGAACTTATTGTTTTATAGTCATGGTCAACACTTACGCGGCTATTACACTATGATGACAGTTATTAGAGCCTTAGATGTAATATGACAATGTATCGTAGACATATGAATCCCTTTTGAGGTTTGATATAAAAATATTTCTTATAAATTTCATATAGGATAAAATTATGATCCTATATCCTATATTTATATTTTTTTAAGGCATATTGTCAAGTTTTTTGCTCGCGTAGCCTTTGGACAAGTTTCACTCAAAAAGTTGTTAATGCGATCAGACGCAAGCGTACAGCATCCCTGTTGCGCAGAGTGCGTGCCAGCTCCAACGGTCTCCTGGTTGTCATTGCTAGCAAACTGGATTGTCCTATCATTTACTTTTTAAGCCAGTTGCATGTTCCTTTTAATGGTTAATTGTGGAACTTTGTTTGTTTTCGTTGTGTATAGCTATTACTAACATAGTTTGTAAGTAAATTGTTACAAACGCTATGAGTCCATGTTACTTATATATGAAATGAAATTGTTTATTCTGTAAATAGGATATTGCAATCACTTTTACACGTCATATTAAAAAAATATTTAAAAAAAAAAGAAGAAAATGCTAGACGAGTTCGGCGTTTCCTATCTGACTACTCTGAGAAGAAAGACCGAAACAAACTCAGAGGTCACAGTCTCTTTTAAAGTCCAGACATAATCTTGGTCAGGCCATATGAGGACCATGTAGGTGTCTGAAATGGTCTTTTGAGGAAAGAACCACACAGATTTGAGTGGACCTGTCCAGTCAGTGCAAGAATTTGTCAGTAATCGTAGAGCTCAACTCAGAAGTTAAGGAGCTCAACTCGACGAACAATACCAAAGAAAGGACATTTGGGTAGGTCGCATAAAGTACTCAAACTGCCAGACCATCATTTAAAGTAACTGAGAAAGAAAAAATTAAAGAAAGAAGAAAAACAATAAAAATAAAATATCCACATAGTCCTCACATTCACAATTATTAAAACAATATAATACTTTACAAAGTAATCATGTTATTTTGTATATAATTTTCAACAATGTCAATATGTATATAAAAAACTGGTATTTTTAATGATTTACATAATAATTAAAATGTCAAATTTTATGGTTTTATCACAAAGCTTAGCAGAGCGAGCAGCTCAATCCCACACTTTTTTATCTTCTAAATAATCTGAAATTTTATAGTACCCTTTTTTACAAAGTTTGGTTTTAATACAGCTTTTAAATCGTTTAATATATATTATATTATATGATAGCGTAATATCCCCCTTACGAAGTTCCTTTGAACAAAGTTGACCTTAACTAACAATAAGTGTGAAGTTGTTTGTATTACACATAAGAATATATTTATCTCTAAATCGCCTACTAATCTAATAAGCATATTGCATAAATCACATGGTTGCAATTAATCAAGTTATGAACGTTTTAACAGCTTGCGGCCATTGAGATAAGGATTGGGCAATTAAATTGCAATTATTCGTGCATATATTAATTTGAATGTGTAATGTTTACGTTGGTGATACTTGTTTCTGTGTGTTTAGCAATATTGAGACCTGGGACCGCATTTAGGTAGCCTATTTATTAGTGCATTTTTTTTTACTCTAGTATTTGCTTAGGTAGGTAGGTACTTAGGCATAGGTACGTTGCGAGAAAGTCCGAAAGGGATACCCTGGCCCCTGGCAACATACAGGCAACTGAAGGAACATGGGTGGGTTTTAGTCAGTAAGAGTCTGACACGCCCTCCCGCTCCGCCCAGAGTGGGAGAAGTTATTTGATAATTTCCCACCAAAAAAAAAAGATACTTAGTTCCATGCTCATTACTGTACTGGTTGAGAACTGAGAATGGTTGCTTCATTTACATTAGCTTTTCCCTAATTCAGTTTTCTCTGAAACTGAAAATTATATTTGTTTGTATTGCTTATTTAATAACTCTGGTCATTTCTCATTAGTTTATCAACATTTTAAAAGTTGCTACGAAATATCTGATATATTTTTCTTTGTGGTTGAGGATTCCGGGTGAAGCTCGCTTCCACCTTCGGCCTGATCATCACTTACCATCAGGTGCTATGTAGGCCAAGAGCTTCCCCGTAGTGGATAAAAAATAAAAAATAAATATATGATTATATACCATTTTTGTTTACCAGCCATTTTTGTTTGCAACCTTTTCTTCATCAGCCACAATTTTAACCAAATTGTGGCTATTATTTATCTAAATACAAAATAATACGTTGCTTCTTTACTTACAATTTACGTAACAAAAATGTTGTTATTGTACTCCAGTTAGTTTATAATGTCTTAATTAAAAACGTTAACATATACTTAATCTTCTTGCAATGAGTTCACTGCTTCTTGTCAATTTTCTTGCCGTATATCATTTTCAAACTGGTTTTTTTCTTTAGTAGGCTTATGAGCATTATATCGGTGGACAATTATCTGAACATAGAATATTAATTAAGTCATAGTTAAGTTGTTTGATAGTGCGTTAGTATATTACGTATAGCATTAAGCATATAATGTATTAGCATAGTAAACATTCAAGATTAACTATTCTATAAGTTTAAGATAAAACGCTTTATTACAATTTTTGGGTTTGGATATACACTCCAATTAATTATCGATTTATTTATTAATTATCTTTTTTCCTTTTCATTTTATGAAGAAGAATATAAATATTTGCATTTAAACACGGACGCCATGGACTGGCATACAAAAATATTTTAAAGAAAACAAGTTATTATTTTCTTCTTTCTTCTCGATTATTTTGAATTCAGTGCAGAGCGAGGTTTAAACTATTTTTTTATTATCTTTAACGGTTATATCTATTTATATTATATTTCCTGTTTCCAGTTGATCTTATCCTGCACGGTCCTAGCAACATCAGCATGGTCCAGACCTTTCTACCGGGTGCCCAGAGGACCGATGCGATTCACCAGGTTTGCTCCCCCACCGCCCGTGCATGTGCGTCAACATCATCAGCATCATCCACAGTCACTTCAACAGCTACATTCACAGCTGCATGCGCAACCTCATTCACAGCCGCAAGCGCAGCCTCATTTGCAGCCACATCATAAAACACCTGGTAAGTTTTGGTGCTTGATAATGATTAAAAAGCAGATTCAAACAGTGTAGCGAACTATATCCACCAAACGCAAGCATTTTATTTGATAAAGTTCACTGCAAAGCAATTTCAAATATTGTCTCATTTGATCAAATTGAAAGAAGAAAGAAAAGAAAAAATGGTTTATTTATCACAGAGACACGTGCATACAAATAACAAAAATATAAACAACATAAATATTTGGCAGCTGCACGTCATGACTGTGACAAGAAGGCTTCCACTCAGCATAATTCTGTGCTATGAGGGACCCACAGCACAGCGCTGATTTTCAGTGGTCAGCTGAAAAATACGTACGGACATCAAGTCAGTAACTAGATATGAATGAAATAAGGAAAATTCCAGTGTGTAAATATATAAATTGCAAAGACGATATTCATTTTTGATACAAAAAATCCGTATGTGTCATATTTTATAATGTTCTCTCTTTACGCCTTCTTTATTTCCATTATTTGCTATATAGACTGATTTCCCAAACAAACATCATCGAAACATAAAACATCATTAAAAAAAAAAAAATTGTCTCCTCAACAAATAACCTTGTCCTTTCAGTCGAGGCAGCAGACCTAGAAGAGCCAAAATGGCAGCGCCCGAAGCGTGGTCACGACCACCACGATTATGACCACCACGACCATGACCACAAAGGAACCAGTGGGGTCACAGGCCCTGTTCACACTTTCGTGAAGACAGACAAAAATGCCAACTACAAATGGGGCGTGCGACATCATGTGGGGGACAAATACGCATCATAAACACCAAATTCTCATCTTTTCAAAATTATTCTTATATTATTTATTTAGTTGTACTTTTAGATGTAATTTTTGTGCTACTTCATTAGATTTATTTAAGTTTAAACGTTGTTTTATTGGTCTGCGTGAGTGGGCTATGTCTGACGCAACCGTCGAATAAAAATGTCAATGTGAAACTGGAATTCGGAATTTAGTTTATCTGGGCGATTGCTAAGATTTTTGTTCACAATTCTATATCCAGCTTTTTTACCAGCTAAAAAAACTTGTCAGTGTAATGTCGTCGAACGCTTAACGACAGTTTTACATCCAAGATATCTAGTTTTATTTTAAGTCTACTTAAATGTGACCAACAGTGTCTGCTTTAGTTGCAATGAAAACAATCAGATGACATACAGCAAAACGCCTTTTCCCATAGGACGAGTATTCACGAACTACAGACTCAGATGATCCCATTATTTGCTGTATATAATGCTCAGAATAACCGTAAGTCTTACGAAACACCAATCACATGGCATAAATTTCTCGGTAAGCACATGGCAAATCTCTCACATTACGCATTCTCTTATAATCGAGTTGTAACTCGACTTATTCGCTCCAGCGGTCGTGTCGACCACGCCCGGTCGTTGCACGTTGCACCATCTTGAATGTGCTTATAGTCTGTTCCAAAAGTATCTGATGAAAGTGTAAACAATACCCGTTCAATTTAAATTCTTACGCAATCACGCTTTAAAGGGAATTAATTATTCATTTGTATTTTGAACTTATATCTCACCCGTTTTGAATTCCAACAATTTATTATTGTTTGAATACATTAAAAATTGTAATTTAAAAATCATCGACAAAAATTGAGATTATAAAATTAACCTCCATTGTCAAATGAAAACTATCTTTAAGGTGATTTAAAATTAGAATTTTTGGTTTAATTATTCAAATAATCAAATCAAAGCACTCAATTTGTTAGTAGCGCTACAAATTGGCATGCACAGATACATTTTCTCATCCATTTGTTTACATTATCATGCAATACTTTTTGAACAGACCATAGGTCTTACAGACTGTCACTGATATCGGTGGTAGATGATACTACGTGTGCTTGAAATAAGCTACGTGAATACTCACGTTAATATACATTAATAGGAGCATTTTAAAGTAACAAGCAGATGCATTATGCAGTCCCACCATTATATTTATTGAACAATTCGCTTTCGCCCGCGGCTTCGCTCGCTTGGAAGTTGGAAATTATCCCACGGGACCGTACTACTGGGATAAAAAATGCTATGTGTTAATGCAGGACTATCTGTGTGCCAAATTTCATCTAAATCTGTTCAGCCGTTTTTACGTGACATCAAAACATAAACATACAAACTTTCACATTTATAATATTACACATATACAGGCTGGCAGGGACATCGACGCGAAAACTGATACCATGGATTCAGTACATGATTATGAAACCCATAAAAAAAAATACATGGTAGTTGATTCTTTGACATGGTTTCATTAATACCCTAGAGTTATGGGATATAAAAAAACACCTTGTGTATAGTAGGATACCATCAAAGTTTGAAAAATGCCTTCACTTCACTAGTTAGTACCTTTGCTTTTAATTGTGTTACAATCAAGATGGAATTGATTACTTCAAAAGTACAATTTCTATGAATTAGCATACGTTTATAAATCAATGTAGCTCACTGAATTCAATAAGTATGATCTTGATCAGTTTATAGGAAGAAACAATGCTATAAAGATATCCAAGAAAATTACAAAATAAGGAAAGGTCGTAAGTCACTGACAAATAAGTATTCTCGCCCCAAATTGCTTTACTCCAGTTAAATTTTAATCTGAAAGTTGGAAAGTCAACGGAAATGTTACTTCAAAAACTCATGAGTTAAATAAGCTTTAAATGTTCAATTAAAGTAGTTTATGACGCAATATACAGTTTTTTATGTCCTTGCTGGTACTTCAAAACTTCGGCGCGATAGCGGGTCGGATTTCCGACTAGCCAATTAGGGCATTTTAAAATTTATAGTTCTGCTAAATTTGATTACGCAAATCTTGGGTATTTTACTGCAGCTGAATGGCGTGCAGTTGCAGAAGCCTATGTTCAGAAGTGGACTGCTGTAGACTAATCATGATATTGATGATCATGATAAAAAAGGTCATACAAGTTTTTATATTAAACACTAGTTTTCGCCCACGGCTTCGCCCGCGTGGAGGTCGGAAATTATCCCACGGGAATGTACTACCGGGATAAAAAGTATCCTATGTGTTAATCCAGGTTATAAACTATCTGTGTGCTAAATTTCAACTAAATCCGTTTAGTCGTTTTCGCGTGATTGAGTAACAAACATCCAAACATACAAACCTTCTCATTTATAATATTTATATAATAAATATTAATATAATATATATATATTAGTAGGATAAACATAACATGACGCCTGTATTACCCAGAAGGATTATGGCAGAGGTGTACTTAATACTTACTACGTACTACGGATTTAATTTAATTTAATTTGTTATAATAAGGATTCAAATATTTGTTGTTATTATATATTAAGAATTAATAGTTTAATCCTATGTATGTATCTATATGCAGCTCATCTAGATGTGCCTTAATTATACATAATTATTGGTATTTTTTTAATAACATAATGCTATCTCCAGAAAGTAGGGTTGTTTCAAGATCCGTGCTCTTTGACAGGTCCTGAACTTCTAAGACACAACATCATAACTACCACCCCCATACAGTTTTATATTCCTTAAGATGTCGGGGAACATAAACCAGTCTCATAGCAACCAAAACTGGTCGTATTATAGAAACAATTTAATTCACAATATCATAACGTACGCTTAATAATGACTGCACGTGCAAAAGGCTATTTAACTTAAATTAACATCTATATCTGATGTAAAAAAACTAGATCCGACAAATAAGAATAAGAATAATTTAATGTTTAAAAAATTACATCAAGTGCGTTGATTCCTGGAACTCACACTAGGATTCCCTGTGTCGTGAGATCCAGCCTGGATCTCACGACACAGGGAATCCTTGGTTCCATTTAAATTTTATTGGTATGCATGTATTAAGTATATTATATACGTTACAATAAATTTCTTAATTTCATATAATCTACTAGAAAAGGAATATACAATAAAAAAAAAAGAAAACAGAAAGAAAAGAGTATATATGTACAAAAGTATGTATGTTGTGTGTAATTGTAATGGGGTGTATGTGTGATATGGTGTGTTTGTGGTGGTGTATGAATTAAGATAGTTGTGTTAGTGTTGATAGTGTGTCTGAATGTTATACCGAAGCATGTATATAATTATGTGGATGTTTGTGAAATATAATAATAAATAGAGATTTGAGTCAATTCTTTTTTTTTTTTAATTAATCGTTTTCAGACATTTCATAGTCTAGAGTAAGAAGCCATTTCGTAACCGAAATTTTGCATTTAATTTGGGTAAGTTGTAGAATTTTGAGTCGGTTATTGAGTTTCGTGTTGATTATGTAATACTTTAAGATACTATTACAAATCTTTAATCAGCTGTTTCATCTGAACATCCAAATGTCAAATCGAATGAATCAAGATCACAATGTCAGATTGTATTTAAATTACACTACATTACATTTAAAATGTCCCTTAGTTTTTATCAGCATTAATTTGCACGACAGTGTATGAAAAACAACTTCATACTTTCACTGTTATAATGGAAGCAGTGTATAATTATGAGGTAATTAATTCCTCGTACATTGTCACTGTCATCGCGATTCCTATTTACAAACTTCTTTTTATTTCGTTCATTGTGTTTGTACGATATTTATGACTTAATAATAACAGCCGCACAGGTCGATCGTAGGTTAAGGTACGCTTGCCGCAGTCGGTTCGTGGATGAGTGACCATTCATTACTTATCGAGACCCATCCATGCCTCGGTAAGCACGTTAAGCCGTTGATCCCCGCTGTTATTCGTAGATCTTTAACAATAGTTACAGGACTTTAGAAAAAGTTTGACAACCAGTCTTACCAAGGGGGTTGTGGAGGTCAAATAGGCAGTCGCTCCATGCAAAAAACTGATATTCAGCTGCATACGATTAGACTTGAAGCCGACACCAACATAGTTGGGAAAAGGCTAGGCAGATTGATTGTGTTATATTTTTCAGTGTAAAATATTCCATCCTTTAAACGGGGATTGTTTACGCCATTACAGACTCAAAACGAAATAACTATAGCACTTTGAGTGAAACATTAGGAAAGAGTATATTTCTAGGAAAGTACGTAAGTACGTAGCCTGGTTACGTAGTCAACGTGAGGGAAAACTTATAGTAAATTATACAGTAAGTCTATAATTGGTGATGTAGTAAATAATAGGTCACCGTTCATTGGATCACGGATTTTTATACAGACTTATATAAACACAAGTTTTCACCATATTTATCTCTCTCTCAATACATACACATACATAGGTACTTTAATAGGCCACATCATATTATATGGATTTACTAGTAAGTAGATAACTTGATAATAGTACTGTGCTCGTCCTACAACTACTGGTATATGTTCAAATTAAAGGCGAAGACGCTGGCACCCTAAACACAATTTAAATCTTACTTTGGGTGCCAGAGTTCATCGAAAACACTTTTTCCCTTAGTTGTAAGGCTGCAACAAAAAAAAAAGAAAAAATCGGAGCCAAAGCGTGTAAGGAAATGGCGAACGTGGTGACCCGTGTTTGTAGGGCAGAATTGGACGGAAGTAAGTCCAAATTGAGAAGAGTTAGCCTTTACCGAACAGTGTCTCATAGACACAAAAATGTAAATGAAACATTAACCATATTTTACTAACAAAGTAAACAACATAACGTACGTTAAAATATTCGCACGGAATCTCAGACAACGCCCAGCATTACACACTAGACTACTACTTATCTAAGTCCGCTCTAAATTAGGTTATTACTTACAACTTATAACACTTATAGGCAAGTTGCGTGTTCCGTAACGTATGAACCGACCGGTTATCAGTTACATATGACAAAAAGTCGGCCATGTACTGTGCAATCTACTCGATAAATATGTGTATGGTTTTGCGCCGAAATGCAGACTGACTGACTCCCAATATGGAACTAAAATGATATTACCTGCTCCGATTTTACTTCGATACCTTTATGTATTTATAAATAAAGACATCATATCGTGTGGTCTCTCTACCGCTCCGTGATTTTGAGTTCAAACAACATCTATCCCTTTGCCATACATGAGACCATGTCAAAATTCTCTGACGTGAAACCTTGCTGTTGTTTAAGAAATATCCTTTCTTTAGTTGTCTACGTGTTACGTTTACTTTGAAGCTGAATATTAGCCGTCAAATTGCCTAAATTATGGACATAATCAAATTAACGAAACAACTGAGGGGCAATCCCCATAATTTTTAAAAACGTTCGCATCTAAACTCATTTGCAATCTGTCAAAAATACAATCAATTTACCAACATTTTTGACAAGTTTCACAGATTGTGACTAGAATGTGAACGTTTACGAGAAAGCCTTCTAGTATCCTCTGCACGCGTAGCTTGTCCACTTCCATCTCTACGAACACGATCTAGTAGGAATAGCCGTATCTCCTTCTAAACAAATTGACATTTCTTTTCTTCACAATTGTCATCGCGCCGTAGAAATCTTTCTAAAATCCGTCATTTTGTCTTTTGTTCCTTCCGTTTCACATGGTCATACTTTGTGTGGGTCTTGTCTTTGATCTTTATAGTCGGGTTTATCAATCGACTTCCTAAGAATCAGCCCACATAGCCTTCAATTTATTCGATTCAATAATTGGCTTTCATCCATAAAATCACAATAGTTCTTTCAGTTCCGTATCCTTAAACGACCTTTTTATGGTGTTATTCAATTGATTCCCGTGAACGAAGAATAAATTAGTTGATTCATAGGAAATCGTAAAGAAAAAGAATTTGAATTGTAATAACATTAGCTTTAATGGCGGCGATCGTGATAAGTTATATAGTGATTAATTGAAATCTGAAACCAGAAGTTCAAATTCTATAGTCGCAAGCGCTGTGTTATTAGGTTTTCCGTCTGAAATTTCTGAGTAGCAGCCCAGAGTCTGGATTTGTACCCGGATAGGTTCGCCCCATATTACATGAGACTTAAACATAACTGGTGAAATGTGTAGTTCAAATTCTAGTTCAATGAAGCAAGTAACGTTGGAAAAGTATTAAAGAAACTAAGGAAAATAAATCTAGATTTTTTTTCAAGAAGAATTTCCTCCATGTACCCTTTTGGTTTTTCTGATGTATGTTGCATGGATATCCTGCCTATCAGTAGGCTATTTTTATAGCTGATATTATGATCACTAATATTGTTTACTTACGAGTTTGTGAATTGTAACATGTTTTTGCAACACAAGTACCAATATGTAATGGAGAACCTAGTACCCGTGACTAAATTTATTTATTTATTTTTTAATACGAGAACCGCAATAACAAATGGATAACAGTTGATTAAGAAACATAAAGCCAATTACAGGTTCTCACGGGTAAAAACAGAAAAATTAGTAGAAAACTTAGGATCACTAACAAGGACGATAAAAAAGATCAAAAATATATGTATATATATATATATATATACATATATTCTTGATCTTTATACATATACATATACAATAAGTATTATGCACTATGCACTTTTAAATTTGCATCTGATCATGCAAGAATGTAACCCTATGACTTATAAAAAACTTCATTAAAGGGCGATCAAGATGTTAGCTTAGCAAAACATTGAATTTAACTTATATTCCGCAGGTATTTTTTTTCGAATCTTCGGTAGTATAAAAGACTTCAACGCGCAATTAATGTAAAAATAATTACAAGTGATTTATTTTGTTATAACAAGTGATTGATTTTAACGAATAGCTCATCAAATTAAGCTGAAAATAAAGCGAAATGAATACAGATCCACGTCCACGAACATCGTGTTCCATATACTTGTATTACATCTTGTTATGTACTAGATTAACAATGTTGCGAGCATCTTCACGATGGTGACCCGAGATTGGATGCCAGTGCAAATGTCAGGTTGTTATACCTAGTCTTAGTATTCCAACCTATTAATAGGGACACACTGAGTTTATCCTTTTTCTATGCAATGATTTTGAATGAAGCTGAGTCAATATTATTGCTGACTGATAGTTAGATCCCAGGTCGGGCAGAGCGTTATTGGGCTTTTTCCATAAGGAATTACTCATTAGCATGTCGGAGTTTGGATTTTTGCCCGGTTGATGGAATTAGGCACCCCCCTTTCACATGGCATTTAATCATATCTGGCGAAATGTAGGTACATCTCTGCCTAACCCTTCAGAGATTACTCGCGTGATATGTTATGATAGTTAGATTAATATTGTATGGCTCTGGTGTGGCTGTAGCATGAACTACTGAAGAGTAACTCATGCCTTGGCGAAAATATAAATCTGGGAGCAGTTAGCGGGACCGCTTTCAACAGGACTGACATAAGCTAGCTAAAAACATGCCAATCCTGTTGAGTCTTTGTGGAATTATGTAACGCTTTGAAAGCGATTGCCTTTTCTGGTCTCTCATCTCTCTTTGATCACACGTACCGAGTAGATGGGTAAAATGATACTAGTCCGAGAGAGTTAGGTGGACGAGTAGGTGTTCACGCGTATTTTTTTTACTTGGCACGGAGTCAGTCAACCAGTTCCCTTTCGACGCTGCAAACTAGCGAGACAATGGATCGCAAAAAAATAATTAAAAAGTGTACGTTAGCATTCTACGAGCGACATGAGTGTACCGAGTGGCGAGTACGCACCGAGTGCATTTTTATACCTGCACGCGTAGTTTGGCACACAGAAACGGGTTTTCTACTGGTTTTGTCCACGGAAGAATAGATAAAATTACAAATTGTAATTGTTTATCTGTCATTTTCTCTATTCTTCCGTCGACAAAACCCGTTTTTATTGTAGTCATGCTAAGCGTGCTGGCGAGTATGCACGTTTATACCTGCCGAGTGGCCAACCGAGTCTGTACGGAGAAGCGCGGAGGTGGACACTCGGTCTATTAAATAGAACAGGGTCCGAGTGACTGCCTCGCCCTTTAACTGGGCCGAGCACGGTCTCGCCCACCTACTCGGTACGTGTGATCAAGGCATCAGGATGCCCCGGACATCGACGTGCAAACTATAAAATAATAATAGTGCTCTTTAAAGACGCTATTTGTATAAAGGCACCGTCAACAGGTTAATTGAGCAACTGAACTTTATTTTATGTAACCTTTTATAATGTTTGCTATAGTTGTCGCATTTTAGCATAGCATTAGCGGTCATTGACCCATTTAGCACATTTTACTTAAAAAAACTGAAACAAAAGTCCATTATCCAATGACCGAATCAATAATCTATCGTGATCTTCAACATGTTCCAACAAAAACCATACATAGTTTCTAGTTTCGGTTCTTACAGAGTGATATTACAAAATTGACAGCCCGCAAATACTGCACACCTTTAATTTCAAGAATTCCTCGCAGTGCAATTACAC
This sequence comes from Xanthia icteritia, assembly GCA_949128155.2. NCBI lineage: Eukaryota > Metazoa > Arthropoda > Insecta > Lepidoptera > Noctuidae > Xanthia > Xanthia icteritia. Next base: position 5,992,366 of record OX421935.2, on the reverse strand, counting down.
CACTCTGCCCGCCGCACAATTCCCCCTGTTCAAGGTTATGCAAGGTTGTAAATAGCTGCAGTGATCAAATCGATTTGCACTTTGAAAGTTTGGGCTAATTGAAAGCCAATTTTTTCAAGCATCTTGCTGAATAGAGTTTAGCTAACTTTTCATTATATCCCTTGAGGGATAATGTGTTTTCGTATAATTAAGTACCTTATGTTGTTATATTAATTGTTTAGACCTTTAGACTTTAAGACTTCCAGACAAGTAATTATTTAAAACTAGATTAATAATATCTTAAATTGTACAACTTCTTTATGCATGCGGAGTTTACCTGTAAGTGATTGTTGCACTGTTGCACTTACACTTTTGCATGTTAGTTTTAGCATACAACCTGTGTAAACAATCGTTGGTTTATTACTTTCTACATCTTTGCGCCATTTTATATTTAATTGGAAATCTATAATTTAAACGACTACTGAATGTAAGTCAGACATCAATAACCTCAATGCACATTCTGAGAACACATATATATTTTATGTATTTATGACAACCAGCAAGTGTTTCCTGTACCTCATTCAGTAAGAGAAATGGCCACGTAATACAGATTTATAAGGAAATAATAAATAACACAACATCTCAGCTCACGACGACTCACTAATTATAATTAAAGCTGTATATAATTTAACCATAATTCTGTCTCAGTTAATTTAAATCTATTGGCATATTTACAGTGATGTTTAGCTATAAGCTTTGTTTTGTGGCCAATTTAGCATTATGACATAAGAATTATTGAATTCTGTTGCAATTCCAAACTGCATGAGCGGTAACCAGTATGACAGGGCAGAATAGGTCGTTGATAGATCTAACACAGAACTATCAGAAACAGATTACTAGAATAAAATATATCCCATCTCGGCTGGAACAAGTGGGTCAAATAAATTTATTTTCTTTCTTTCTTTCTGACTTCGCTCAAAAGTTCCTCATTCACAAATTTAATTAAAATAAAGACAAAAAAATAAACAATCTGCCTAGCCTTTTCCCAACTATGTTGGGATTGGCTTCCAGTCTAACCGGATGCAGCTGAATACTAGTATTTTACATGGAATGACTATTATCTGACCTCCACAACCCAGTAACTGGGTAATGCGATACCCCTTGGTAAGACTCGTTATCAGACTTTCGGGCTTCTGTCGACCCGTAATGACTGTCAAAGATCCACGATGACAGCCAGGACCAACGGCTTAACGTGCTTTCCGAGGCACGGAGGAGCCTCGGTATGTAAAGATAGTCACCCATTTATGGACCAACCCCGGCAAGTGTAGCTTAACCTGATGGATCAATCCGTGTGGCTATTATTACTTAGCTACAAGTTAAAAAGACAATCCTCCCTTAAAGCCTGAGGGGCATTTCAAATCTAGCAGTCTTTTACAAGAATATTATAAAGGCTGGCGGAAGCTAGTAATAAATAAAATGACAACTTTATTCGAAGCAAATTGCTGCAATTTACGAAGAATGGGTCAGTAATGACCTCTCTACCCTAATGAATTGTGACATAACTTACGTCTTTTTAACCACAGATGGATTCACGGATACTTACAAAATTCACTGCTTTTAGAACAAACGTGCTGCGAATACATAATAATAGATTCACGTGCATAATTTTGTCATAAAGTATTACTAACATTACTGCATACTTACTTTCCATAAGCTAACGAGACGTAATGCCGCTAGCAGATGGTCCACAAAGATAACTCCGCATTATAGGGTACATTAGAGGTCTATAAGTAAGAAATTATAAAGATTTTGTTAGGCGATTGTTCTTTAAAGTACCTATACGTTTCGGTTAGTCAAACTTTCTGTCTGTTGCTGAAAAGTAATTAATTTTAAAGTTCACTATTTCAGGAAATTTTCAGGAGCCAGTCCTCTGACGGGACTATAACATAGCTGGCAAACAGTATACAAGTACTATAGGTACGAGGCGTACCAAGTATCGAGGGATATCCAACACTTTGGGGAATAAAAGCTTAAATAATATATCATGCTATGTATAGTACATCAAGTCGATGGTTGTAAACAGCAACAACAGAACACGTAATGCCAATAAAATTACAACCACGTGATCAAGAACTCCACAAAATAATGAAATGGCCATTGAAGCGAACCTATAATTAACCACAAAAGACCGCGCATAGTCAATAATATAAAACAAACCACTTAATATTAAGATAACATTGCAATAAAATCAATAAAGCGAAAATCATTGAAGCGTAATGAAAGCTTTTATCTAATTCAGACTTATAGATCGAATTGGCTAACCAATACCGGATACAATCCATCACCTTGCAGGGGCCTTATTATGAAGTACTAATGCCATCATTATTCCACTGCGAAATAAGGATGGTGCTAGCGGCCTAGTATAGCGCCGTCTCTCACTCACACTGGAATAATGGTGACGTTATTACGTCATAATACGGCCACTGATATGTTAAGTCAACCGTCCACTGCTACGTAGGCTTCGCACGGAGAGTGTACCCACATTATCTACGCGGTTCATTGGTTTACCACGCATTCGTGCGTAGCTTGGCGTGGGTCGCAGTAGACGATCTCGCCTACATTTTAATACAAAGCCAAGCCAAGAAGACGTGCGTAGCTTAGCCGTGTATTGCTGTGGAGTGGCACCTTTAAGAGGGAACAGGGCCTGCGATTCTCCATACAAATGTATTCCCGTTTTTTCTTCCTGAATAACGCCTCTAGAGCAACCATTTTTTTCATCAAATCAAGGTCTGCTATATACATGTCCCTGTTATTTCCTTTTTTTCAGCAACTTATTGGTAAAGAAAATATGACCCTCCAAAAATTACAAAATTGCCTCATTTTTACCTCTGTGATTAGAGGACTAACACACAAATTCGAAAAGTTTTTAACATAAACGAAAATGATAGGAACCTTATGATACTTTTTTTTTCATTTTAATGTAAAAAATTATTGTATCTGCTCAGTTTTCGAGGAGAAAAAAGGGAAATACGAAACCTGGATCTCGTATTTTTTTTTGTGATATAATCGGTCTGAGCTGCAGCTGTCTCTATCTCACTCTACGGAGGTAGACTTGAGGTAAGACAACGGCAATAGTTTCTTCAAATACCTATTTTTCAAATTCCTCGCAGGCCCTGTTCCCTCTTAAAATGCTTTCTCGAATAAAATCATAATGACTAGCCTGAAGCGATGACATGGATGCCCACATCTGTCTTAATACCGTGTATCACTGTATGTTACAAGGCAATTAAAATGTATCGGCTAGAAACTGAGTTACACTTACGTAACAGTGATAAATAGTTCTGATTTATAAGTAGTGACTCACTTTTATGTAGGTGTTGCAAAAGCTCGCCAAGATAAGCCGCGAGGCTTTTTCGGATTGTAAACTTGATTTGAATGTAATATGGTGGTCTATTATTGTGGTGGCCCAGTGGTAACGGCCACGATTTACTCAAGTCAAAGCATTTATTTCAATTAAATCATTTACAGGCACTTTTGAATTGTCAAGCAGTCGGTCAGTCAGAAATATGAAGCTAATTGCCCATTCCAAAGCGTAGTAGGTACCTCTGGAGAAGAACGGGCAAGAAACTTCACAGACATCCTTTTAAATTAAAAAAATGATACAAAATATTGGTGAGAACAATGTAGAAAGACGTGCGCGTTCGTACAAGCGTCCGTAATAAAAAGAAAAAAACAAAGAACCATTCAAAAATTGACCATGACATGACGCATGGATCAGCACCATTCAGCTCAACCATTTTGAAGGGAGCTAAATAATTACGAGTTGTAGGTCGTGGATTTGAACCCAGACAGGCGCTTTACTTTGTGTAATTTATTTCATCACCACTGCTCTCAAAGTGGTGAAGGAAAACATCGTGAGGAAACCGGCATGTCCAAGAACCAAAAAATTCGAAGACATGGTGACTCGTACTGGGCCCGCGTGGTAGATTATAGCCCACTCGATCTCACAGAGAAGACGCCTGTGTCTGAATAAGTAAGCAATAATGTTATTTAAATATCCTGTGTTATAATTAGGATTATGTTTAATTAATTCGTTATTTTAAGATTCTTGTCTGTTTTTACACATACACATACCTTCAGTCCTTCACGCCTTTCAATTCACCCCAAACTCACGCCTTTTTCCAATAGGCGTAGGAAAACTATAGAACGCCACGTGCTACGACCCTTTTGTCATTCTCCTTTAGCTTCGTTTACGTTGATACATCACACACGCACCGGTTGCGAGTACTATGCTCCTGATCTTTCTGAAGAACATCACAATTAGGTCACCATATGTCCTTTTAGGACGACCCCCTTTACCTATTTTTCTCCAAAGGAAAAATATTCTAACCGCATGAAAAATAACATAAGTGTCCGATATTAGTTACTTATCATAACTAAAAGCTGTTGACCTACATTAAAAGGGAGCGGAAATATCGAATCGTTATCTAACCGACTATCGAATGTTTAGTATGATCCATCAAAGTTAATTCAATAACTCTATATTTATTACGCTTTAATTGGGTAAACATTAGCAGAAAATAGTTTTTCCTGTACTAATAATTATTAGCATTATAATATAACTTTTAAAACACAAATCCTTCAACTGCCACACTTAAAGAATCAATTGTCTCCGCCCCTAACCAACCAGCACTAAATCCTTACAAAGGTCAATTAAAATCAAACAAATGATAATAAAATAAAACAAAAGTGAACGCATTTGTGCTGTTGAGCAATTGATATTTTGTGAATCTGAGAGTGCATTGGCATTAAGTACGATGCAAGGCCAAAACCATACAATATACACTTACGAACCTATTCAACTATTATCTATCTTAGGTAGTAATTCGGTTTCATTATGTTCTATTTTTAGAACTAAACGATTTAGTTAATGTTTTTTGAGACAGCCTTGTTTTTCTAGTGGTCACAAGCGCCACTGTTGAGCATGATGTCCTGGGTTCGATTCCCAAGTTGGGCAAAGTGTTATTGGGTTTTAATATCCGGAATTTCTCGTTAGCCCAGAGTCTGGATTTGTGCTCGGTTGATGGCAATAGGCTCGCCCCCTTTTACATGGCACTTAACATAACTGGCGAAATCTGGGTGTACTATACGTACACCTCTATCCAACTCTCCGGGAAAACAAAGCGTGATGTTATATTCTGTTATATATCAGAATCTAAAAAAGTGGAACAGATTTGTGTAAAGTACAATCAACACTATTCTAAGTTTTAAGCTAATTATCACGTAAAAAATTGAGTTCTATTAAAATTGCTTATTAGTCTTATAGGTTAGATTGTAATTAATTATTAAGACCCTTGTTGTTTTTATTAATGGATTTTAAAAACTGTTATCTAGGTAGTAATAGTAATTTATTTCCAAACTTCAAGACAGGTTACATCAATGAGGTCTCCACTCCTGAACTAGGATATCCGGTATGAAAGGGTAATAATGTAAGTCATTAGTAGTAGGCAGTAGTAGTAATTTGGTTTCATTATGTTTTATTTATATGAGATAAATGATTTATTTGTCGGAACTAGTGGCAACTGAAGTTATAATTTCAATGTCTAGACGGTTTTGTCATAATGATTATTATGTCACTGTACCTAATGGATAATAAGTGTCATATTTAGGTTTTGCTCTATCATTTTTATAGATTGCTACAATCGCAGTCTTTTAAAATCGGCGCATTATGTCTTCTTTCTTTCTTCTTAAATTCTCTGACAAACAGCGCACGACCTCACTAAGCATAATTTAAAGATTTATAATTTTTTTGAATGCTGCAAAATTTCGGCATAGATGGAGAAAAATAAAAAAAGTTTGAAGTCAAGTGAGAATTTCCCAAAAATATTAAAAGCCGTCTAGTTCCTAAACTATAAATAATCGCTGAACATAATTCAGGGTGTTTCAGGAAGCCCATGGAAAGAGGCTTCAAAATTTTTTCTTTGGGCCTCGTTTCGTGATATCTCGTTTATAGTGATGATGATGAGTTCAGATTTGTTACAGTTGTAATAGCAATCACGTCATTTCGTTAAAATACGTTTATATTTTTATTAATTTATTTATCTTTATATAGATTATTTTCTATTTTGTGAATGTGAGAACGCTGTAGGCTTAGTGGACTATAGATTTGTTGATCATCATCATTCTGTTAAGTATCTAGTACTTGTTGAAAGACTTACACTGTCCTCCCATACCTAATAACACTGTTATTTAAAAATATTGTAAAAGCTAATTATTTTTAAAAGAGTAACCGTGGAGTTTCTTGCCGGCTCTTCTCCATAGGAAACGACCAATTGGGACCGTGCACCTAGCTTCTGACGTTTCATAAATGCCCATGTAGGTTTATGTGATATAGAATATTTTGAATTTGAATTTGATAACGAAATTGAGCACTTAATGGGAAGTTTGTATGGAAGTTCATAATTGTTGTGGGAAAACCCATCGGGCACACGGCTTGTCATCGTAAGAAAATAAGATATTCATAGGCATTCCCTGTTGAACAAATATTCCCATAATTGGAAACATATTCTATGTAACTATCGCAAAATAGGATGCACCCATGTCGTTGTCATGGACACAAAGGGCTACAAAGAGACCTATTGTATGCAATTCGCTGGTGACGTCACTAGGTCAAATGTCACGGAGACGAGCCCATCGATCGATATTTATTGGGCACGTTTTCAATGATTTCATTACTGAGATTTATAGGTATTTCAGTTTAACCAGGATTCTAAGGCCTCTTAGCACGCTTTTTTGGTACCATTAGGTACCATTTTTGACCTTTAAACGTCTCTTAACTTTTAGCAACGTTTATAAATATAGAGGATTTTATTCAGGGTCTGTAGACAAATTTAATTATTACTATGTATATAGACCTCGTTACGCATGATATGGTAACTGACACCGATTAAGATAGAAAATCTCTCCATAGGCGCCATTAGCAAGTATGCAAATTATTTCAGACTGCATCATTGACAGCAATAACTGCACTAATTAATAGGTCTAGGAATGGAAATCTTGTACCTATAACTAGGATACCAAGAGCCATGTTTATATTAAACCAATAATTTACACTTTTCATGCTATTTTCCCCCCAATGTTTGTTTATCGCTAGTTTTTAAATTTAAATAAAAATCAGAATGAAACGTAATTCTTTTAATTATTCGACTCACCTAACAAAATAACACCGTTGTACTTCGCAAAAACACTGGCTCTCTGCATTTTTTTTCTTTTTTTTTTATGAACACAACATAAAACAAACAAACCCAAGAGCACACTCAAAAAAGTTTGATGCTCTAATTTAAATTTCGAATCGCACACACATACGTGGATTTTGCCATACCACTCCCGCCTTCACCACCTACGAGCTAGAAGGGGTGCCCCTATATATAGTCACAGTTACTTACACGCACCGCATGATACCTACGTAAATACGTCGCGAGTGCAGTGGCCATTTTGAGTTCTTTTTTTGAAATTAATATTTTTTTGTGTGTGCAACATGTTACGTCAGTGTGTCACGTTGGCAGTATTGGGGTGTGTTTTGGCGGTTCCCACGCCCCAGCATCAGTACCAACCTCAACATCAACAAGTGAGTATTTTTTTTATTATTAAGCATTGATTTTATTTATTTTAATGTTTAGGCTTAATTTCATACTTCAGTACCTAGTTCTCAGTTCTTTGACCTTAATAAATAAATAGGTTTTTTTATCCAAATGAATAATGAAGTAACAAAAACTTTTGTTAAATTATAAATTAACTCTTTACTAACTTATAAATTACCAAAAATTAAGAAGTCCTGTATAATTCATGGGCAAAATTAAAAGTCGTAAGATCTGAACTGAAGTAGTTTTTCAGCTTTAAAACTATCTAACCCACTGCCACTATCTATGTTGAGAATAAAGCAATGTTAATATAAGTATATTAACATTTTATATAAATATAAGTATATTAATATAAATAAATTAACATTGTATATACATACCCAATCAATCATTTAAAAACTAAACATAAATGTAAAAAAAAACTTTTCACGAAACTATTATCGTGAAAAGCTTTTATCAAACTTATATTTCCTTTCATTAAACATTTATAACTTTCATAATGACGTCGACATAGCAATGTAACTATTAATTAATTTAATTTAAATATCTGTGAAACACCAAGTAGTTACAATAGAAAAGGTCTTTAGACATTACCCATTCATAAAGATTAACCTTTAACTCGGCGTGTAGTTCACCGCTGAGGAGTGTAGGCCACCAACAGGCACCTATGCTATTGTTAAAGATTGCGTTAGACCCAGCCTCAATTGCATCTAAATAACAAGGACCGTTGTTATTTGGGTGACATGGGTCGTGTGAACATAATATTCTCTGCTCAGATTTGTGATCAAATTTACAATGTCAGCCTTGTAGTTCATGAATGAATCGTTATTTCCAAAGTTATTGCTACGAAATTGCATATTATAATTCATTCAGAATACGTGTTATTTTATAAGTTAAATTCAAAACTAAATCTTAAATTGATAATAGTGAAACGTGAGATGAGAGTGTCATAAGAAAATTCGAAATGATTTTTTTTCTGGAATGTAATCTAAATCCTTTCCTGTAAATCCTATTTTTGCCAAAAATAACCCAAAGGTGCCATATAAATGCAGACAATGAATTTTGATTAATGGATACTAATCCGACTGCACGGCCATTGTAAGATTTTATTTAACAGATGAATGAATTGTTAGCGTAATATAAAAGCTCGTACACGGTCAATGGAATGGTGATCGAATATCGATTTGCACGCTTTATCTTTTCAAGTTATTTGAAAGGATACTATTTCCACATGAGTATTTTTCATATAAAAGTTATAAATTTTTACATTATAAAAGTTTCATATAAATTATAGTAATTTTTCTTTATGTTGCATCATTATTATTGTCATTTTCTTCTTCTACTTTATTTCTATTTTACATAACATAATATAACATCCCACCTTGTTTCACCTTTTGGGTAGGTAGAGGTGTACCCATAGTAGGTACTATAACATTTCATCAGTTATGTTTAAGTCCCATGTAATAGGGGGCGAGCCTATTGTCATCAACCGGGCACAAATCCAGACTCTGGGCTGCTACTGATTAATATTTTAATCCTTGATATTCTTTTGTTCTTCAAATACGTCCTCTATCTTACTAAATACAAATTCTAACTTTCCAAGAGTCTGTTCCTGTTACTTATCCCCACTATATCTTCTTACTCTTTCAAATTCACAGCTTTCTCATATGCATTATCTTAAGTTACAGTGGTTATTACTTCATTCCTTTTCAAAATCTTCATAAGTATGAAAAGTGTTTCTTTGATCGTACTCTAGGCTTTTGAGGAGGACTAGGTCAAGGCATCTCTCTTTTGTTTTTTTATTTTGCAAATATCATGACTTAACTGAACGCATTGTAGAGCGCCTCTTTTGTATCTTTTCCAACCTTTTTAGTAGTTTTGTAAAGAGTTGCCGTTTCGGTAACAATGTCAAAATGATCTGCATTTGCACAACCATAATAATTTTCTTCTCTTTTAACTTTAAACATTAACAAAAATTGGTTTACATGAATAGTACCTTAGTCCTTCTAAAGAAGTAGGTACAAGGTAGAACCTAAATGTTATGAACGTAAAATTCACATAACAAAAATTGTAGCGTGATTCAATTATCTTCGTATGATCTAACTTTACTGACATGCAACGATAGTCAATCTTTAGCAACAATAAAAAAAAATTGAAATCAATCAAATCTGAAAGTGGCACATCCGACATTAAATCGCAACACATGTGACCGTATTGCTTCACCGAACAACATAATGAATGCAAACAGACCGGAAAACTGAACATCAGTTTTTACACAACAAACATGCACACAAACACACGTGTTTTCGGCAACCCATGACAAATCGAGCGAGACGTAACTGGGTACGCCGGCCGTACGCTATTATAATGTTGTTGCTTGTTACACTTTTGACGTTTCGTAATGTCAGTGGTGCGTTTTATTTGAAACGAGCTGTAATTGGATTAATGTTATGTAAGCTCTTGATCGCACTGATTAACTTGACTGTACCTACTTGGTAGTTAGCAGTTTGGCTTTATTTTTCTAATGGCTGGTAATGCAACGGCGTGAAATTGTGCCTCGTCATCTGGGGTTAATTGGTCGTGGTTGTTATTATGACGGTTATGTCTTTTTAAGTATGTACTATTAGCGTTTGTGATAATAGAGTAATTGCTATGTAACTTTACATGCTCATGCTCTGCAATAGAGTAAAAGATCTTATCTTACGGTACTAACATTATTATTATTGAATTCATTAATAAAAGCCTTTTCCATTTCTCATTACGATTTTATATGAAACTTGATTCGGCTCGCGGTTTCACCCGCATAACAATACTAATCTAGGTCATGGTCTACCCATGTGCCAAATTTCATCCAAATCTGTCTAGCCGTTTTAGCGTGAAAGCGTAGCAAACAACCAATCTCACTTTCGCATTTATAATATTAATTAGGATTCATCTAGCAATACCAAAAGCACTGAATTACCTACACATGATGTAGCAGTAGCGACTTTGATCTCTAGTTCCTCACTTCACTTAAATTTAAATTCTGGAGTTCCCCAGTCGAACAATAACTTTGTATCTTTTTCCAGTAAAACTGTAACTTAATTTATCAGGTAGGGCCTGGAACTGGGCCGGACCACCTACAATTTTGGGAATTCACCAGACTAACAACACCTTTCTATTACTAATCCATTTTACTACCATAACATACCAGATCTTACCCCTATCCACACTTAACACCACTGTCTTCCACTAACATACCAATGAACAAACCACTCACCACCATGTATTTCTATCAGCAGGCTGGAGGCTTTGACCCACACCTACTAAGACAGTACCTCGCAGACCAACAGGCCGCAGCACCGGCGCCCGCGCATACACAAGTCCTTCAAAGGCCACAACACGTACAGCAGGCAGCACCCAGACCTGTAAGATATCTTTATCTAACATTATCAGGACATTATCTAAACACCTTTGATTACCAAGACTATAAAAGAACAACTATCACTATTAACAACTTTGAGGAAATGAATACTGCAGCTAGATTGTTTTTATCGAACAACGATACGAGCTCTACTTAATTGTATATGTACTCCTGATCCTGACCGAACTTCGATCGTAGGTCGGAGATCAGATGCATCATCAACGGCTTTACGTGTTCTCAGAGGCACGCAAGGTGCGTCGGTCGCTCATCCACGGATAGACCGCGGCAAGCGACCCCGCAATCCGCACGGTTGTTACCTAGCATGAACCCCTCATAAAGAGAGCTATATTACCGTTCAAGGCTGTTGCTACTCATAATATAGGAAACCACATGAGTAGCTATATTAAAAAGCAAATCCCAAAGTCTTAACTAGACATCAGCTAATGAAATAGCAAGACCACTCTAACGGCACACTCTAACATATACGGCACGAAATACTGTTTGTGAGCATTATACTGTCACCAATTTAGGTACAGGCAGGTATTGTGATAGAATTCTGAAAACGTAAGGTACAATCCCATCCGAAAGTAACTCGTTATAATCAAGCTCATTATAGCTCTGGCTCTTGGAATGCTCCTATTACAAGAGCCAAGTTTACACAGATGTTTGTGTCTTGAAGTGAAAATATAGAAATTATTATTACATTAATTATCTCTTCCACCAGGCTCCCCAACAACTGTACACGGTTCAGAGCGAGCCGCAATACCAACCCCAACCCCAACACCAGCCCCAATATCAGCCACAGCCACAGCAGCAGCAATACAGACAACAGCAGCAGCAGCAGTACCAACCACAAAGGCAACAGGAACAGCGCGAACCTGAAGAGACGTATGACGTAAGTTGAAGAATATATCACACTACAGTAGTGTAGATGGTCGAAAATCAGGGTCAATACCAAATCCAATGAAGCCAGAAGTATCTACGGCAAAAACAACGCAGACATGAGAAGCGATGGTAATTTTGCAAGCACGAAAATTTTAATGTTTGTGTATCCTTCTGATATATGATGGTGACAACAGACGAACGAGTCAGGGCCAACATAATCACTGTCTCGAGGTGGTCGATGGTAACATCAACATCAACTAGAAGTGCTGGTTATAGAGCCGAAACAGCTTTCTGAGGAGTCTATTTGTCAAGATCTTACTACGGTCATTGCGGCCACGTAAAATTGTGTCAGCCTGAACACCCTAAATTGCTGCATTTTGTTCAATTGCCAAAATGCTGAAATATTTTATTTCAACGTTTAATTAAATAGATTAAATAAAACGGCACAGACTCGTTTCTAAGAAACAAACTGCAACAACCAGAACTAGGTTACTTTAATAAAAATAACAGACAAAAATAGGAAACATCATCTCATTTTATTTTCAATCTAACGGTAAGTGTCAGACAATTACAATTAAAAGTAACAGTGAAGCCGTTCCGCAATATTTTACTGCGGCAACTATCAAAATACGTAAACCGACTCCGGAATACATCCAACCTAGTTTGGTTCTCATTTCCTTATAGCCGATACAGTGTCCAATGTATAGTCAACACGGATGGATCAAATTAACAAGAGCGGGACTACAGCCGGCTGCAACTTTCACTTAGAACTCGTATATATGTAGTCGCTGTGGAATTATAGATAAAGCGCTTTAGCGCTCGCTGCGTGAGATCGACTTACGATAGCTGTAACTTTCTTTGATCAGTGCGTGGCGATTAATGGTTTCTTTTCAATCTTTTGATGGGTAATGAGGTGAATGGTGTAGGAAATAGGAACAGGTGCTGAATGAATTATGTTTGGATCATCATAGAAACATACAGGAACATAGACTTTTAACTACATCGGTTAAATATTTAGCAGTGTCTCAACAGTTGGATCTCATTTACGCAGATTTTATGTCTAGTAAAAACTATTCAAACATTGTTTACCTAGGTCCTTGTTCCATAAATAAGCTGCAATTGCAATGTATTTACGGAAAACGGTTGTTCTACTACGGATAATATAATAATTATGAATTTATGATGTACTCTACAACTAATATTGTTGGTTCTTATCCTCTCTTCATGAAAACAACTACACAATAAGCAAAGTTAATTGCGAATCTGGTTGCCCATGGCCTGCAGAATTGACACTGGTAGAAGATCAATGTTTCTTTACCTAGACCAAAACTTAGTGTCTCCTGTACCACAGATGACTAATCTACCATCTTTTTGCAGTCCAATCCTTCCTACCAGTTCGGTTTCGACGTGAACGATGACCAGTACACCAACTACCAGAACCGTAAGGAACAGAGAGACGGTGACACCATCAAGGGTTCCTACTCCGTGGTCGACAGCGATGGTTTCATCAGGACTGTCACCTACACTGCTGATCCCAAGGAGGGTTTCAAGGCTGAGGTAGGCAAAATTATCCATTTTCATAAATGACTGAACAGCAGCCAGATTGATGGACGTCCTCCTCAAGTGGTTGCAATTAGCACAGAAGGGATCTCGCCCACTAGAAAGCCACGACCACAACTAGTGGTTGCAGCAACCAGTTAAACTGTAGAAACCGATACGAATCGCGCACTTTGTCCCAACGGCCAACTAGTCGGAGACCATACAATATCACTAGATGGCCACAGCTGGGCAGAGTCATAACCGTCTAGTGGTATTGTACGCGAGATCCCTAAGGAAACATGGCACACAAAAAAATTTGCAATTTTAACAGTCAGTAAAACAGGGTTGGTAATGTTGATGATAATGATTCTCAACAGCATAACATCACACCTAAAATATAGAAGACGTAGATATATTTAGTAACTTATTCCGCTAAACTATTTCTAAAGATTCATAAAAAACCCTTTAAGGTAACGATTGACTTACCCGAAAACGCCTGCTCTGCGGCCGGCGCTCGGCGTGGCAACACGCCGTGTTCGGGTTCGCAACAAGTCAATCGTCACCCTGAGGATGCCTCGTTGAGAGGTGAAACACGTGTCGATTTCTTACAGGGTTTTTTATTACTCTTTAGGAATAATATATCTACGTCTATTGTATTTTATAATGGATTTCCACAAAGTCACGCCTGAATCAATTAACTATAACATAACACCTGAATTCCCCGAATAGGTAAATAGAGCTGAAGTGTACCCACATGTCGCCAGCTACATATGTTTAAATTCCAAGCGGTAGAGGGCGAAGCTATTGTCAAATTTGCTATTATACTCTATGCTACTATACCACTTTGCCTTAACCGTTGATTTTTAATAGCAATATTATTACTATCGAAGACTTGAATCTTAAGTTGGAAGAGATGATATCAGAGGAAATGATAAGATATATACGTTCATTGTTGTAATTCAAGAATTCGGTTCTTTCTAACAACATATAATGCTTAAGTCAGACTTGATTCACAATAAGTAGGTGAACCAGATCTTTATTGCGATTAAATAATGCCAACTAAGTGTGTCCCTGGCCTAGTTTTGATGGCTTAATATTGGAATATGGTTTTATGTATTCTTTGGATACAATTGAAACTATTAACGATATATATTATTAATTCAAGTTCATAAGAAGTCTCGTAATTTTTTAGATTCATTCAATAACAAGTGCAGCATCATCATTAATGACTGGCAAAGTATTAAACTCTGAATCTTATACAAAAAAAATCTCACCAAATATACAACCGCATTACTGTAACAACTCATTTATCTGCTCAGTAACCATAATATTAAAATCGATTAACACAACGAAACTGACATAGTACATGCGCCAGCACATCAACCTACTACAATCTGTCAAAATTATTTAATAGATTTTCTACTTTATCACTAAAGAATAAGGTTCAAGGTTGATTGGGAAAATTTAACAGTTTCGGGTAGGTTGACCTGCTGGCGTCTGTACATGTTGGAACTACTAGGTAATAAAGATTTAGCGTCGCATTTTAATATTAAACTCCTTTCTCCAGGTCTCAAGGCAGCCCACAGACATCGTAGTAAAGGTCCCCACCCCCAAACCGCAACAGCTGATCCAGCCCCAAGTACAGCACGCAGCCCAGCCCAGGCCGCAGCAGCCCCAACACCTAGCCCAACCCCAACACGCCAACCCACAACAGTACTACCGCTACGAACAATAAGCTATAGAATAGTACACTTGTCTACATATTTATTGTGTTTTTAGGGAAATTAAGTGGAATTTAAAAAAACTCTGAAAAAAAATGACAATTGAAAATTTTTGAATGAAATATAGGGTGATGTTTTTTACGCTTCGGATATTGATCACGTAACAAAATATTAGGGTAATACAAACCTTTTTGACCTTGTTGCCCAGGTGAAATCTCAAGGTATTTCACCAATTTTAATCATAAAATACCCTATCGAGGAATGGTTTCCCAATTGGTTTGAAATTATCAAGTCATAATTTTAGTAGTTCAAACCAATATCGCACAGAAAATGTAGACATTTTTATTCTTAGTTAGCGTGTATTATAGGTGTATGTAGATACTGCGTGCCTCGTAAATTAAGCTATTGATGTCATGAGTATTCGATTTTTGTTTTTATTTAAACTAATAAAGACAAATAGCTAAAATGTAGGCGATGATGTGAAGTTTTTTTTTAGTAAATATTATTTTTATTTATATTCTCAGAACCTACACTTAACTAAAAAATGATTGTTGAAAGCTTGAGTTTATTTCTTGCCTTTGCTACTGTAATTTTCTTTGCTAAATGAGTACATTTTCTCCTCAAAATTCTATTGAAAACTTATATTATCTGAACTAAAATAAATCTTTGATTGAGTATGAAGTATGCTGAATATGTAGCTTATTAAATGTTAATAAAGTTACCTTCTATTATTTAAATAAAAATGTTTTATTGACCTGCCCCAGGGCCTTACTCTTTTCCCATCGACATTAATTGTGATTATTGTAATAGGTCCTACTCACTTTAATTTTGGAGTTATAATAGCAGCAATCCATTCTTAAAAGATTTATTGAACAACATAAAAAGGTGAGAAGGTAGAAAAGAGACACTACAGAGACTTCTCTCCTTTTAGTGACAGTAAAGAGTCTGCTCTCCATTTTATTCTTCCATATTTTTTAATCACAACAACTTTTATATACGTCAACTACTTGTACTGCATTCATGAACGAATACAAGCAAATTAAAATAGTATGCATCGCTAAATAATGAAACAATCACAATTATTTCCATTAAAATTTATTATTTCTTTGATACATTCGTTGTTCGTAATATAACGTAACATCAGCGATTCGCGAAGTCATAAAATAAAATAAATTATTCACAATTATAAGTTCTCTCATAAAATCTAGTCGTTATTTTATAAATATTTTCGTCAAATGACGGGACATAGAATAAATATAAATATCTATAATAAATTAACAAAAATATAAAATTAATATTCAGTCTGTTTAATAAGTTAACTTTTAATGAAAAATGGCCGACAAATTACTAGTTAATAATTTATCGGCGATTTTACAGTTGAATAAATGCACCCTTTAATACCAATAGTAAAGACTCCCTCTCTATTAGAAAATACTTCTCTTACGACCAATTTAAAATAAAAATGTAATAAATGCATCAATCTTAAGATTTTTTTACAAAAATAAACCAGTATTTTTATACACGTAGATATAATTTTTGTAATTAATAAATAATTGTGCTAGAACTGCCACCAATGTGTAATCAGGGATTCGTAAAAATACCGACATTTCTTGCTTTTTTACCGAATCTTAATAAAAAAAGCCTGACATGGCCAAAGTAGTGGCTTTCTACCTGAACTGAAAAATAACCCCAAAGTAGTGAGAAGTGTTCTTACACAATCTTTGCGACTTCTAAAATAAAATATAAACTATTATTTAATTCCATTGCCAGCAAAAAGCAAGCAGATTATTATAAATTGTCGAAAAATTTATTCTTCTCTCAATTATAATTATTTTAAACGCAAAATGGCGGGAACCAGTCGCCATCTTGCAAATTATCTAATGGACGGATTATTTTTTAATGTCTCCTAATTTTTCATAGCAAATGGTCTAGATTCTATATCTATGGCGTGTTTATGGCGCCGGGTCTGGTCTACAGACGCACCCAGACTCTACAAGCACGTAGTCTTGACCTGTTAGTGTCACTGGACCCAGTGGAAGTACCAAGAATAGGTAGGGCACGTACGTTTGTGAGCACGTACCTCGAATCATCGAGCATTCACTTGATCTGGAAAAAAGAAAAGTAAATCATGTTTCATCTTACAATTAATACCCATCCTTTTGGCTCTGCCTAGCCAACGTTCAGCTCAGCTACACGGTAACTAACAAATGCATGGTTCTTTTCTCAAAAGACCATTTCTGACTAAGATTATGTCTGGGCTTTAAAAGAGAATGTGACCTTTCTTCTCAGAGTAGTCAGATAGGAAATGCCGACTTCATCTACGTTTTAAAATATGATTGACGCGAAAGTGTGTCTACAAACCTTACAGAAATAAAATCATTTAACTAATAAACTAATAACAGCTATAATACATTAGATTTCCTTGTAGAAGATTTTGTCTGGTGAAATAATTTCGCCCATCTTTTTTCTACTTCTCCTTCGTCGTGTCGATGGCACAACAGTGTATTATTTCTTGACCCAAAACTTCGCCACCTCTACGGCATGGTCGGTGACAGCGCAGAGGTCGCTATGGCTGCATTTTGTCGGGCAAAGAGGGCTAGAGGCTTTTTCTACTGCCTTCTACTTACTCAATAGCATTCCTGTGTTCCAGTTTTAAGGCAAAGTACCAAGGACATATACACGCAGTAAGAACAAAATGCATGGCAGTCCCTTGGTTAGCGTCATAAGAAATTGTAGGAAAATTGAATACTGAACTGAAGCTAATAAATGAGCATTGCCTATGCACCACTTAAAAGTTAGAGCTTGATGAAAAAAAAACAAGTGATCCTTACAGTAGTCGCATAAGTTGCGTAACATCTGACATCTCACGTCAAGGTCGTTTCTGATGGCCAACTCTAGCATCGCGCGCGCTCATTGGTCAAATCAAATAGCGCGCGCTTTGCCGGCTTCCTGTGACACACTTCCGTCCCTTTTCACGAAATCACTTCCATAGATTTATGATTATTTAATTTTTTTTTTAGATTTTGATTGCAGGAAAGCGAGAGGAAAGATGTTACACATCAAAAGTTGAGATTTTTGCAATAATTGACCAAATTATACTCACTCGCAGACCTCAAAGACGACTTGCTGCAATAAATCAGGGAACTTCTGCACGATAGTGACGGGCTGCCCCGAAGTTAGGGACACTCCGTACATAGGAGCAGTAGTGTTGTATCGTGTCCGGCACAGACGAGTGCCGCCACACGAGTTTGTGGACGCCGGAGATAGGCCGGGCAGGTTTGTGGCGCGACCTAGAAGTGGAACGAACCGGTTTAGGATATTTTAATGTTTGGTAGAAGTAAGAGTAGAAGAAAATATTGATTGGGATTCATTTTTATTGACTGAGGCAAAAAAAGACGCTGTCTTAAAATTCAAAGGTTGGTAAAGTGTTAAATGTTTTGTCTCTGCATCACCCTAAGGTTGATTGGTAGAATATGCCTCAGGCATGCTTGCATAAAGTTTTAATAAATTAAAAAAATCGGCCAAGTGCGTGTCGGACTACGCACAATGAAGGGTTTCGTAGTTGGGATGAACTTATCCCAAAAGAAACTTAACATTGTAGTTGAAAAATATATTCTCCCATACATAGATGTAAGCACCGGTCAATTCTCCAACTGCAAATGTAAGTTTGTAATCGCAAAACAATGTTTTATTTGATAAAACTACAAATTAACGATTTTCGGACATTTTTCTTTTACTTGTGCTGTGAGACCTTCGTTCTTGCCAAATTTCATGATTCTAGTTCAACGGGAAGTACCTTATAGGTTTTGATTTATTTGCGAGTATCAAAATATGTCGCATAAATGGCCGTATTTTTTTATTGCGTTGACTTAGAAGCCTGATTTTTTTGGAGGTCCGAGGGACTATAGTCCTACGTATTCTTGATACCTCCACGCGCTCCTGAGAAAAAGGTTATTGACAGACTGAAAGGCAAACAGACGGACAACGTAGTGATTCTATAAGGATTCCGTTGTTTCTTTTGAGGTACGGAACCCTAATTAAACCAAATGAAAGGCCTCTTCCGACAGCTACGTACTATCTCAAGGCAATAAAACAGCTTTTCTTTTGCTTAGTGCATAATAAACAGTTAATACAGGATGTTTTCTTAGAGCATCTAAACAAAGCAAATGTTTTCTTTACAAAAAAATGCTCCCATCATTTCTATCGACGCGACGCGATGCTAGAACACGACACTTTCGCACCCTCCATACATCTTAATTACTATCTCTATCTGTTTCGACCTCATCAATACAATACTCAAAAAAAAAACGTTCTCCCATACATTCCAACTGCAAATGTAAGTTTGTACGCACAATAGGTATTGAGAGATTTGAGATGATATTTTGAGACTTCTTATAGGTTTCCTGTAATCTATAAGTTAAGAACCATTCTCTCTATCTTTTTCAACATTTTAGGCTCAGTAGTCTCGGAGATAAGGGGGGCAATGGTCAATTTTCATCCATTTTCTTAAAAGTATTTATTTTAAAATGATAAATGAGTATAAAAAGGTGAGACCCTCACAACAAGCCTTTTCATTTGATATGTCACACAGCACAGGGTACAGTTTGCAAAACTTTTTTTTTAAACTTTCCTATTTGCCCCCCAAAAGTGTCCCCCATATTAAAAATTCATTTATTTACGTTGCACGTCCTTGTTTGGAACACATAAATAATATTTTCAACTTAATTGGTCTACTTAGTAGATTCGGAGCAAATTGGCAGTGACAGACCTATATTATGGGTTGCATTTTTCTATTCCGACATTACGGTACCCTAAAAGTACCACAGATTTTCACAATTCCCGCTCAAGAATCGACAATTTCCTAGATTAAACTGCGAAATAATATTATCATTAATACCAGCCGATTATTGACCCACGGCAGGGCAAAGGCCTCTTATCATAGGAGAAGGCACGAGCATTGATCACCACGCCTACTCAAGATTGATGGGTGATTTCAGACTTATATAAGTACAGATATCCTCACGATTTTTTTCCTAAAAAAAAACATTGTCAAAAATGTCCAAGATAAACACAGAAAGTGTATATAAATTGAAAAAGTCACATTGTTACTTGCCTGGATTTGTCGTAACCACTAGGTCATCGCGACAATCAATCAATTTTAGGAAAATCGTCTACTTTTACAATGTTTGTAAATATGTGAGCACCATGTATCTATCACATAATTAGTTTATCTGTTGTTGCTTCATTTTTAATTCTTAATTATTTTTACCTATTGTGGTATAATAATTTTATTCTAGGTGCATCGTCCTCACATACAATTATATAAATAATGTACTTATACAAAATAATGTAAAACATTTTAAAAGAGTAACGGTGGAGTTTCTTGTCCATTCTTCTCCATGCGAAAACTACCTTTTGGAAGGGCCGACTAGAATCAATTAATTTTTTTTGTAAATTTTTGACGTTTAAAAGTGCCTTATACGGGCCTATTTGAAATAAATGATTTGACTTTGACTTTGACTTCAACTGCGAGATGCGATAGTTACAAAAAAAGACAAAATCCAGTCTCACCAGTTCTATTGCTGCCACCGCTATGCGGAAGCACGCCCTCCGAATAACCAGCGTGTGCGTCTAACAACGCTCTCCTCATGATGGCAGGGTCCACCGTCCGAACCCCTCGACCCTGCCGCGAAGACTGCCATGGACCCGACTTTAGGGCTCTGTTCACTAAGTGCCTGGAATAAAAAATAAGCGGTTAATACCTTAAGTACACACTGCTTTCGGTTTCTGAACAACGCTTCTGACACCGCAATAAACGTGGCCACCTATTGGGCCTATTAAAAATCCTCAAATAATATTATAAATGCGAAAGTGAGTTTGTATGTTTGTTACGCTTTCACGCTAAAACAGCTGAACGGATTTTGATTAAATTTGGCACATGGTAGACCATGACCAGGGTTAGGTCATAGGATACTTTTCCTCCCGATATTCTCACGGGATCGAGACTTATGCGGGTGAAACCGCGGGGCGCAGCTAGAACTACTGCCGATACGAAAAGAAGACCTTCATTTTTTTTCGATGAAACCAAAATGCTTTTGGATGTAGAGAAAACTCTACGGTTCAGCCCATTGTAATCCAATTCCGACTCTCGATTAATTGTAAAACGTTAATTTACCGTCCCCTGATGGCAAATGCCTCTCGTATTGAATCTAAGGAACCTAGTTCTCTATCACTAATCTAGTAGGTCATCATCGTATCGTATTGTCAGCATTGTCTCATACGTATTCCTGGATCCAGTCAGCTCTCTACCCTACGCCCGTTCGCAAAAAGGTGACCAGGTTCTACTAACAATGATAAGCATGCATTATCACCAATTCGCAAGACTCCTATGACCCCTTATCACAACAGTAAAATTGCATTATATTTTGGGACAGTAGGATAGTCAAAAAAGCGCCATCTTTTGAAGAATACCCTAAATTACATCCTTACATTAAAGTAGTGGCGTCTATGAACACAATCATGAACTTTTCGCTAAACCAAATTTTCAACTGATAGTTACGCCAGTCATCACTAGATGTCACGAAACTAAACAATATTTTTTTGCGTTCCGTCAAGCTCTGTAATCAACAGACGTAATAACCATCATTTTGCAATTACAGTAAGTGCGGAAAATATTAGGTACACTGCATTAAGGTAGCAAAAGAACAAAGAAGAAGCTTGGTGAGAAAGTTCCCACGAGTGAAGAATGGATAGGAACGTGCTTTTGAATTAACGGAACTTTTGCGTACTTCATACTTTATTACCTACATCTAAAATTGGATTTTGCATGATTGGTATGCTATTGTTTTCGCAACGCATGCATAAATAATCATGTTTACAAACTAGTAGACTTCCCCGTACTACTTCCCCAGCTGTGTAGAAAGAGCTACTAAATAGCAGCGGTTAGGTATAAATGTTATAATTTTAGATCTAATTTTACTTATTAAATAATAAAAGCTTGTTAATAAGGTATCATAACTATAATATCTTCACTAATTATTCACTCCGACAATTTATTATAGCTAGTTTTTAAACAGTAAGTATCGAATTAGTGATAATTCAAAAGCGCGGGTAGTGATCCTGTCACTGTCAAAAAGTGACAGTCTATTGCAGCTTGCTCAGCCACGACACAGCTTATAGGATAGGGATTCACTACGCGATTTTTAGAATTCTGGTTATCTAACAAAAACCCGTTATAAAAAAAATAAGTGTGACCTAATTTGTGCATTTAGAAAAACTCGTTTAGCTGAGTAGATCTTACTTTTAAACACTGCAAATTCACACCAATAAATAAAACAATTTCAATGCTAATTAAATTATTTTTAATAAGTATGTAAGTAATTAAATGCGAACATGAGTTCAGATCAAAGTCAGGAGACGATACCTACAACTGAATCACCACTTATTAGCAATTATTAATTTTCTTATAATATTACAATCACTACGAGTCATGTCATATTGAAAAACTCAAAGATCTGTTCCGTCACCTTCCAATTCATTTTCATCCTCCAGTTCTGCCTCTAATTTAATAAAATTGCTGGGCAACATCAGTGATTCATCTAATTTAAGCTGTTTTGGCGCAATGGGATCTTTATTTTCTAAAACCGTTAACAGATCTTCTTCCGTTATCAAATCTTCGTATACATTTTTTGTCATAAAACCGGCGAGACCGCTTTTCGGATTCTCGCCAAAAACCATCTCACTGGGTGTTCTACACAATACCTCATTGAATGCTGTATTCAGTTCATGCTGCACGTACTTTACTCCATCCTGCCACTTTGTGTTCTGTGACTTGAACAGCCAATCATTTAACTTCTTAAGAATGTCCTCGTTCGATTTCCCTTTAAAATCAGTTTGGCTAAAAACGGACCCTGATGAGACAACCTTAATTTGAGGACATAAACTAGAAATCCGTCTACAAATAGGTTTTACCAAGGCCAGTCCGTTTTTGGATTGCAAAATATTTGGAGCACCAAATACCAAAAATATTCCTAATAACTCGTCAACCGCTTCTACAACACTTAAACTTTTCATTGGTTTCAAGTGTGTATATTTCGAAATAAAATTTCTGTACACCATCAAATATTTATATTCATCGCTGTCTTCGTTAGTGACGCCAAGTATGTCCACTTGTCCACGTGAATAAAGCTCCGGACTTTTATACGTTGTATTTCCTAGATCTCTAATCAAATCTACAGCTTCTAATTCCAGTTTAGAAGTCGAGCAATCAGCAATTTGGTCGCAAGAACTGTTGTTAAAAGTTTCATCTATAATTTCATCACCTATTTTACTGGCATTCAAAAGTCTTCTAGCGCGTCTTTTCAAGGCTTTATTTTTACACGATGCGCACATTGACAAATACACTATTACACTCTCTGCAGTTATATTTCTGTATTTACGTTTTAACTCCACCATCATACGACTTCGCCCTCCGTGATTCAACTTGAGATGGTATCGAGCTATTATTTCATACATCTCATCCATCGGTACATACATTTGCCGTCTGTCATCGCCAGGAACTGGAACAGCGTACAGTTTTTCTCCGTCAGGCGTTTCCACAATTACGAACTTTTTCAAGCGACGATAATCCGCCGGAGTTTTCCTCGTAGTAGTTTTTGCAGCTTTCATCTTTTCAATGAGCCAGTAATACTTCTCCCGTGATAACAATACAGAATTTGGCGTCTTCTTATTGTTAAACACTTCGTATAATCTACGGTAAAATGCATCACGATCGACATCTTTATTGCCTTTTGTCGTTTTATGTAGTTTTGATTCACAATCATCCATTTTAACATAAGCTAACCGGGTATTTTGGGAAAAAACTTGTAACAACGGAACAAGAACACGCCTCGATGGTGTAAAATGTTTGTACACTGACTGGGGAGGGCACGAAATGGCAACATGGCGGACGCGTCAATGCCCGAAGTTGTCCGAGTGCGGACCGGACAGAACCGAACATAACGCGTCTTTCTCTCTAGCATACAGTCAATTCACCGCACCGCTTGCCTAGGGGAAACGCGTATTAACCAAATCCAATTAATAACCAGTTGCTTAGCTAGCTAAATTATTATAGCTGTATATAATAAAACCAACGTATGTACCTATCGCGATATTGCTTGGTTCCATGTGTTTGTTGATTTTAGCTGTTTTGAGTGCTATGTAGATAGTTAAAGAGAAAAACCTAACTGAGTCAACCTATAGGTTGATTATTATCCTGTCTGCACAGTTAAGACTAAATTAAAGTTTAGTAAAGGCCTTTTTGTAAAAAAAAACTCCTAAGCAAAGGCCGTGCTATATTAACTTTGGACCACTTAGCTAAGAGTTTAGCCCGTTAGAAATATTATAATGCATCGCAGCAGCTATTTCTATCGATGTTTTTACGGTTATGGACTTTGACAGTCTAGTAGTAGTTGTAGAACCGTGGAATGTCTGCCGTCTCTACTCCATAGAAAAGGACCAATAAAATTGGAACCGTGCACCTAGCTTGTGACGTTTCATAAGTGCCCTTGTAGGTTTATGTGAAATAAAATATTTTGAATTTGAGTAAAATTAAGCATTTATTAAATCAGCTCTTTAAAAAAATCTCAACGTTCACCTGAATCAAAATATTTATAATTATAAATAATACTGCTAAATAAATAATGCATGCTAAGTAGTATTCTTACTTGTCTTATTCCACCGACGATGAAGTCGCAAATAATACATATTCGTGATCAAAGAATTATTGGCCACGACTGGAGGCTGTTTTATAAATTGCTTGATTTCTATCTAAGTAGGTCAACAACCCATGATGCGTTGTTTGGAGAGGCTCTGGCGGCTAAAATCCCTCTAATTAATTACTCAAAACCTCCTACCCCGCGAGTCAGGTACCTATCTGCCTAAATGAGCCTGGATGCCTTACTGGATATAATTGGATATCGAGTATAAGGTCTAGCTTTGTCGTACGGGCGGCGGCGGTTCCCGAGTCGGTCGCAGTGAGTCATGTCAGCATAGAGTTTGGACCCGGTTATGGCAATAAGGTTACCCTCGTTACATGGAACTCGATACACTTTAGGGTCGAGCTTTGGTTCGAGGTATTATGCAAGTCATGTCACTCTCTGTTAAATAAAGAATTAACTTTAAAGCCATAGGCCATAGTCCTTGGCTTTCAGCACCCAGTACTGCATCGTTGTACCTACCTACACACAACCAATAGTTGTTCCGGGTCTGGCTGTTTGTGTATGTGAGTATAAATGTTTGGAAACGCACCCACGATACAGGAGAAGTTCCTAGTATGGGGCAATGTTTCTAAAAAAAAAAAACGAATTTCCCTGCTGTGAAAAATCTCCCAACTTTTTATACAGCGAACTAAACTAACTAAACTATTACTAAAATTCCTTATTTTTGCCTATTTAAAGCTAAAAAAAATCTGCAAAAAAAATCTCTAAATTTAAAAATATATTTGGCACAACTAAAATCGAATTTCACAACCGCGACTCCACGTGAGACTTGTTTGCCAGGCCCCGTGATTTTTTTTTTAGAGCCGGAGACGCGCAGTTCGAGCAGCCTCGTGTTTTATACGGAAGTTTTCACTTTTTGTGTGAAAATATGAAAAAAGAATTACCTACATGTTGAGTTTTAGGAGTTTGAGGGTTTTATACAGGTGGTCTTGTCATTATTTTTGCGATAGGACACACCATTTTCGAGAAATCGACAAGAGAATTGGCACCAGTGACCGTTTAAAAATAATTGAGCTGCGGTTTCCAATTATCGAGACATGGAAACAGCTAGCCGGAGCTAGAGCTAAGGTCATGAGCGCTCCTGGCAAGATTTGAATTTTGCGCTCTTCCCTGCAAATTTTGTAGGAACAGTAATGACAATTTTTCTGGGGTCAATTTACCAATAATATGGTCTACATCAATACTTATTGCAATGTTATAAATTCATAATCAATAGTATAGCGAGATTGCTCAAACGTTCTAGATCAATTTGTGATCGTAAATATTTCGTTATTAATTTTAATTTACTGAAAGATCTTTCACAGCTTGCAGACAGACGCAGTAAGCGCGGCAAGATTACGATTTTATTATCGGCATTATTCTATGAATATGAAAATTTTAGCACCCCTCCTCAGATAGGCTGCTTTTTGTTCTGTCTATACGGAAATAGTAGTACTTTGCCCACTTATTCGGAAAAGCTTAAGCATATGTTTATGATGTAAGAGCGAGCGCAGGGAGCTCGAATTTTTTTTCGCCCCATTTCAGATAGGTCAGATTTTCTTTTGATCATACAATCAGAAATAGGAGTTCTTTTGTCGAGTTATACAGAAAAACTCAAGAATTATGAGAACGCATAATGCAAGACTGAGAGTACCTTGCGAATTCGAAAATGTTTGTATCATCTCGGGTCTAAATTTCTCGAGTTATGCAGAATAGCTCAAGAATTATGAGAATGTAGAATAAAATCAGCTAGCTCGAAAAATTTTGCACCCACTCGAATGGCTTAGATTGCCTATTAGGTAATCATTCAAACAGAAATAGTAACTAGTTTTTTTGTTGAGTTACGCAAAAAAACTTAAGAATTGTGAGAGCGAATAAGGCAAGAGTGAGCGAAGCGAACTCGAAAATTATATTACCTATTGCACCATCTCGGATAGGTTCGGTTTTCTTTTGGCGATTCACTCAGAAATGGAGGCAGGCTGAAGTCTGCCCCTTTAAGCCGCAACCCCTAGGAGCCGCCCGCCTGGCCAGTAGTGGCAGTAGTGGCTTGCTTGAAAAGCCAACGTCAGACGAACTTTTCACGATTGACGAGATAGGTGAACTTTGGAAAATTATTGTTTTCTAAGTAAGGCCCAAACACTAGAATTTTGGTGGAGTTTTTTGAATACCTACTAAGTACAGGTACTGTTGGATAGCATTTTATAAACTAAACTGTCAAGCCTAATTCCTTTGCTTGATTTCTTTCATCAAGTAGTGTTTGAAACACACAAAACCGGAAAGTAAAAACCGATAAACTTTAATATGTGTTACCTAGGATAGGCTGTCCCGTCCGGACCTGCGCAATCTGTTCCTTGTAATGCATCACCCCATGTGTACTTCAATCTTGGACCGCAGTCTGCAACCACGCAGCATGCTACGAGTGCCTGGAAAATGTCATTCAGAAGTATAAATTAATGCAGTACACGCACGCGTAATGTTCTAATTTGGTAGAAAACAATTTCAATTGTAATTTCTGATGCATATACGCTTATGCGATCGCAGTGCAATTAGGAAAACGCTTATAAAAAATTGCACTGTCGTTTTTTCCTGCTTTTCTAAGAGTTTTATACATTACTTCTGACTTTGTATGGAATAAAAAGTCACTATATAAATAAAATATGATTGGCCGCACGAATTCATCGCCGGCGCGTGAGTCGCCGTCAGGGCGGTATGTGTGTCGTGGCCGAATGACACAGATCCCCCTGCCACGAACCATCTTTGACAAACAAAACCAGTCCTTTTCTTGTCTAATTCTATTGGATAGCTATCACAGGAACTGCACATCGCAAGCTTATCGCAAGTAAAAAGAACATAGCCCAGGGCCAAACCGAAAACGTGACTAAGCAAGTATACTCGTACTTGTTTAGTGAAATAATAACACGATCTTAACCGTGGACTTAACATACTGACTCATTTATTTGCTGTTTGTTTAAAACTTTGCTGTCATAAAAATTGAAGACATGAGGCACTGTTAAGAGCATGCGGCAGAGTCAGGTGTATCAAAGCTCATCAAAGCTGTCTAAAAACCTCCTGAAAGCGCACAAAAGATGAAAAAAAGCATTTGTCTCAAGAAATTAAACCCAGGCTTCAAATTCAAGGATATTATCTCAGATCCAATTACTTAATTTTTATTTTTGAAAGCTCGTCCGTTTAGGGATTTTCTTATTTTAGAAAAGACAATTATTATCGTTTCTAAATCGTATCCCTAATTTACTTTGTGATCCTTTACAGTAAAATTCCAAAACCAATATGACATGTCCTGAGTTAATTTAATTTCATTGGAAACGAAAGGGTAACGTAGTGATGTGCGGTGAATCGAAAAGACCCTCAAGAAGAAAGTGTCAGTGTCAGATTTCTAGGTCATATGTGAATAACATGTCATTGAACTCACTTCGTATAACAGGCTAGTGACAAGTGTACCATTGTCTTATTTTATTTTAACTGTCATTATTGATTGTCAGTTTCAGAGAAATCAGTAACAAATGTTTTGACTAGAACATGTTATTTCTTTTTTAATAATTATTTACGGCCCATGATAATCCGGGCTTAAAAACTGCCAACAGATAATTTTTTTGGAAATGTAGGTAAGTAATTCAGTATGCAAATTGAATTCTATTTGCATCATAGTCTTTTTTGCTAAAATTTATTATTCGCACCACGTTGTTTCCTTTGACGCAATGTTTTGTCCCCTGGGATCGATTACTTTATTATCATAATGTCCATTGAAAGTCTCAGTGGACACAAGGAATAGATAAAAAGTGAAATTTGAATAAAGAAAAAGCAGCGAAAGTGTTCATCGGTCTCTTCGGTCTATTGTCATGGACAACACGTTCTTGAACGACATTTTGGAGCTCGATTTCCGAGTAGTAACGATCATGGTCATAGTGTTATCGTTTACCCAAAGAAGTGTAGGCAAGAGAGATCTCGAAAGCTTGAAATAGGTACCTACCTACTTATCGTCCATGCTGTCAATAATTTCTCTGTTTATTTTGGCACGTTATCAAATGTTAGTCATGGGCTTATTTACTAGGTAGACATTCAACTTTCTACTAAAATGGCAGTTATGCATATGGATTTCTGTGTTAAGAAAAGCTCCACGACAGTAACTTTATAACACAATGCGGATTCAGGATGAATCAGTTTGATGTAAGTATTTTCTTTTTTTCATGATTAAATTAATGATAAAACGTTGCTGATGCTGCTTTAGAGGAATTTGAAAAGTTTATAACAATGCAAATCAGTTAGGTACTTTTACTAAACTTACGCTTCAATTTAGGTTTAAAGCTGAAGCTACGAGTACGAGTTCCTAAATACAATTTTAATACTTTTACTTTAATACTAGTTGTAAGCTTCATTAAAATTGGCGATCATGCATACCTATAAACTCAATTATCTATGGGTATGCAGGCCTATAATTAACGCGCTAAGCTTACGGAGAAACTGTACAATGAAGTAATGGAAAGAGGTTTGCAGTTTATGATTTTGGTTTACATAAATGTCTGATAACTTCCTTTTGCGAATTGTCACCATGTCATCAAGATATAGAACATGATGTCGGTCAGCAACCTTCAACTAATGATACGTTAATGCGCCTAGACGGCGAATGGGTGCCGTGGGTAACAGTAAAATAAAGATAAACTTCACCCACTGTTTTATGCTTTTTTTACCTATCTCCTGAGCGCTTGTTCGCTCCAAATGCATAGGCAATGAGTCAGTCAACCACGCAGATGATTTAAGATAGTTTTATAGGTTCGTTACAAGTTTATGTTTTGTCTGGAATTTTATATTATTCAAGCTGACTGCAAAAACAATGATTCCCTGAAATGTAGCTTGTGAAAAAAAATATTAAATCATGATTAAAGTTTTGAAACTTTAAGGTAGAGTCAGAAATAGTCGATATAAAATCTATTACAAACCAAAAATGTTTAAATTGGATTTAGCTATCATCATTCCACCAAATATAGCCTATTCATTTCCTTATCGCATAGTAAAAAATGAGGGCGCAAAACGAGTGAACATATTATACCATAAATGAGCGGTAAACTTTGATAAGAAGCGATCGATAGGATTGGAAATCAACCAAACAATAATTGAAAAAAAAAAATCTTTGTTACAGGATATATGTAGGTATGGAATCGAATTATTAATTTTGTTTCAGGGTAATAAAATATTTTAAAATAATTTTTATTACTTACCAAATGAATGTAAATAGATAAACTTCTTGAACACATTTTATCAATTAAACTGTGATTTAATTCTATAAATAATAATAATAAAAATTGTGCGGCACACTTTTATACGCGAATTATCGTCCGAATGTGAAGATGATACATTCGCGTGAGTAGAAGGGCGTGCGGTCGACGCACTGCCCGCGCAGACAACAAGTGGTGTTCATTATAACGGGAGTTACGCCGGGAGTCCTCAGAGCGGGCACAGGCGCCTACTTTACCTTCCATAGCGGTAGCTCTCTCTATGGGTATTTGAAATTAGCGCCATCTATTTAACGTAACATGATTTAATTTGCCGATTCATTTTTGCCGGTTTTACAATACAGCGTATGACAGTTCGTCTTGTGATACAGAACAACACTATTCTGAAACATGGCCGCATGGCTCGGTGACAGCAGCCGCTTCGATATCTCAATACAAAACACTTTTAAACCCTTTACGATTGGGCTCTATTCAAACGATAATAACACAGATTTAAAATACCTTGACTTGGATAGCAAGTATGATAATTTTCAAGTGCGTAATTATGACGAAAAAGCTCCTGAAAGCAGCGTGACGTCGGAAAGCAAAATAATTCCCAAGGACAAAAACACAGAAAATCTAATTGGATTTTCGCCGTAAGTTTTGTTTTTTACTAAAATTTTTTTCTATAAAGAATGATAACAAATATTGCATATTTCGCCGCTTTTTATTAGTTCTCGCATTCAATTTGATCCAATCAGCTGTTTGTCAATAGTGTTCTATCTCTTTCGCACTTGCGGGGTTGTATATAAGTGGTCTTTTAGCCGATGTATCGTTTTTGGGCATTCTATTTTGGTACATTACCATCACGATGTGATGCGAATATCCTAATTTTGTGTTCTCCTATGAGTACACTATTGAAAGGCGAGTAAGAGGTATGTTAAATAGAGTTAGTTTTTCATTTAACACCTGTCTTGACAGTTTTATTATAGTAACTTAAAACCACTTCAGTAACCTGAGTTGTTCCAGGACTATTTTTATTCATTACAATTTCCTTTCACTGGCCAATATTTTCCTAATAAAACTCAATCGCTTTACATTTCCAATTAAATTTATTGTTTACCTCTGTTATTGCCACTTGGATGCCAATTAGCCACTATTATTTAATTACCTTATAACCATATCAATCTAAAGACATTTGATACCTTCCATAGACAAGTATGAAACTGACAAGCTCTTCTTTTTCAGTCATGATGACACAGTATCGGATATTCAAAACACGGACATCACATCTAACATGGATAAGAGCAAGAGGAAACAAGAAGACAGCAGCGCGAGGTACAAATGTGAATATGAGGGTTGTGAACGCACATACAGCACTGTTGGAAACCTGCGCACACACATGAAAACACACAAGGGTGAGATCATTGTAACGCAAATGTAGATACACAATGCTTTTCTCTTACTGCCATACCCACTCAACATGGCCATTTAACATTTACGAAAGATTATTTCAGTGTTGATTAAGGACTACATAAAGTTATTATACAGACAATTACTGATCAATGGCTTCTCATTAACACTTCCACTAAAAACTCAGTGATAAACAATAAAAGATAATGACCTTTTAACTGCTTACATGCATCAACCCCCCAAGATACAGGCAAATGCCTAGTTTGGGGGTCACAGTCCAATCTGTTCTTGTAGAATCTGATTACCTATACAAATAAATAAAATTGAAGTGTCTGTTTGTTATGTCAAAACAACAGCTTTTTACTACATGCATATTGAAAGTATACATTGTAGATACTTTCAAAATCAATTTTTAACATTTTTGTTTATCTGTCCGTTCCGGCTAACCGGCTGGAACAATTTGGATGGGATTTTCATTGGTAGATAGCTGATGTCATAAGTAGTAACTTAGGCTACATTTATTTTAGATAAATAATTAAGGTTCACACGGGCGAAGGCACATTTGAAATTTGAAAAAAAAAGTGTTGTAAGATTCTAGTTTTCTTGTTATTTTAATTTGAACTAGTTACTATGAGTAATTTATGTTATTCATTTATTTAAATTTTATGCCTAGCTTGTTTACAATTTTGCATCCATTTATATGCTAATCTTTATGTAAAGTTATGTGAAAAGCACATGTGCCTTGTAAGCTTTATTAATACGCATAACTACATTTAAGTATATTTATTTAATTTCATAGGTAAAACAAACTCACAAATACACTCAAAAATATTTTTTAGTTTTGTGAAATGTTATTGTCACTTACAACTTTGTTAAACCCAACTTTGCAACTGTATACAAAGTTTTATTACCTTAGTCACTCACATGGAATGCACAGAATATTTTGTTTTATAGTTGTAAGTTTGTAACAAGAAACCACAGTTTTTAACTTCCACCAGAGTTTCATTGATCTATGTTTCTGTGTTATTCGAATACAGTCTTCTTCTTTTCGTGTGGTTAGTGTCAGAGCTTTAAAGCCGCCCTGGGCCTCTGACTTGGTCAAATACAGTAACATCCTACTAAGGCCACTAAAAATAAGCAAAACACTTAAAATATATTATTGAAAATACAATTACTGCCTTGAATATACATATACGTACCTATATAACGATGGAGGTTCTTGCCCATTCTTCTCCATACGAAAACTACCTTTTGGAAGGGGCGACTAGAATCTTTTTTTTTATTTTTGGAAATTTTACCATCAAAAGTGCCTTTTTTAGTGCCTAATTGAAATAAATTATTTGACTTTGATTTTGACTTTATACAAATAAATAAAATTTAAGTGTCTGTTTGTAATGTCAAAACAGCTTTTTACTAAATGAAAATGAATGGCAATTAAACAAAAAAAAAAAAGAAGATATTTTGGTCTGTCTGTCTGTTTGTTTGACTGACAGATTTTGACGGGACTTTCACTGGCAAATAGCTGATGTTATGAGAAGTAACTAAGGCTACTTTAATTTTAGAAAAAGCATTACGATCCATGCAGGCAGCAGCTAGTGATCTCTGAAATACTTACATAGTTCATATTAATTAAAGTTTGTAAACAAGAATTGATTACATAACCTTGACAAATGAATCTACACATTTATTAAACCAGAATAAGTGCTTAGTCATTAATATTGTGCCAAACTGCCGAATTCGGGTTTTCTTTGTTTACATGATAAAGGCCAGTTATCAACTGGAAACCAGTACAAACTAGAAAAGGTTGCCTTATTAATAGGTACGTATTACCACCACCACCCACCCACCTATTATTTTCTTATCATTTCATGCAACCACACATATAAAAAAACTGCTGAGGTTAAGATGAACATCGTAGGCGTCAATTTTTAGATGGGATATCGTTATTTGTTTGCAAAATAAA
The DNA here is from genome assembly GCA_949128155.2 of Xanthia icteritia. Taxonomy (NCBI): domain Eukaryota; kingdom Metazoa; phylum Arthropoda; class Insecta; order Lepidoptera; family Noctuidae; genus Xanthia; species Xanthia icteritia. Next base: position 5,958,858 of record OX421935.2, on the reverse strand, counting down.
ACATCCCTTGAACCAGAAATGCAGTTAGCTAATAAGACCTGCATATATACCCGCTGAAGCAGACGGCACCAACCTGCACTGGGCCAGGGTGGTGGATTACGGCCTCACAGAGGTGAGGCCTGTGTCCCACTCCCAGCAGTGGGGAAGGCTGATGAGTATGCTAGTCGCGCCCATTGGTAAGTCACATGAGCAGGCCTCTGGATGTGAACTTTTGATTGGTTACTGTTGTTTATTACAGTTTAGTGTTGGTCATAATAAATACTGCGCAATAATATCATGTAGGTTCATCAACCTTGGACATATATGGCGAGCTTTTGTTAGGTTTGTTTTTGTGTATATAATTGATTAGGTGTTTAGGTATTTTTCTTGAAAAAAGTCTCGTGAAAAGGATGTGGTTATGTAGTACCATTATGTTTTGCTAGTTTCGTTACTGTTTGAGATCATGCATAGAACTTCGAATCTGCTGTTGATGCGTGAGCTTTCGAAATTTTGTCCAGGAATAACTGGGCATAGCAGGGCCGATATTCGTCTTAAGTGGGAGCATCTCAGTCCCGATTTTGCGCTGCGAATCCTGCTAGAGCATAGTATACAAGTTACGCTGGCTGTTCCAGCTGATTCACCTACGTCAAATTATGTTCTGGGAGACTGAGTGCCGGAAGGCCTGAAATCCGGACATAATGTGGAAATGTTCTTACTTACAAAAATCTATGCCAGCACTGAGCCCAGACGTCCCAGATTTCCAAAGGCCCTGATCCTAATATGTGCCGATAGCCTGTCATGATTGCCTGATGGATCCCACTTTCTTTAAGTTTATGATGAACTTGTTTTCGCCAATTTTGCTATGATTATGCGTAACGAAACTGATTTGGCGAAAACTTTAACATAAATCATTTGCTGCAGTAGGTTAATCTCAGTCACCCACGCTCTGTTATACTTTCCAACTGTGTTGTTTGTTCTCGTTCGTTCTATAGAGACAATTATAGACACACAATATTTCTTAGCTATGCAAACTTCTTTTTATTCAGAGACAAAATATATTTTTTATCACCCTAATCAGCCCCGACATGCGCTGAATATACGAAGACTACTTACTTATTAATTTTGACTTTAACTAAATAAAATAATAATTTATTCTAATTAGGCTGAGAATCAACACTTTTGGAACGTCAAAATTACACGAGACAGTCCCCCAAAACGCCCGCCCTTCACCACTGCTTAGAGATTTAGCTGGAAAGAAGAAGTGGCACAACAAACTCCCCAGCATCACAAAACGGCCAGATGTAATTAGTCAAAATTCATACACCCATCTCACAGATCTCCCGACATAAATACCTACTTACTGATATGATCGTCTTCCATTCGCCCGCGAACACATCGCAGTCAGTTTACCGACTAGCGTCCAAGAGAGCTGTATCCTAATTGAGTATACACGATCAATCAGAATCTGAATCGTTTTGAAACAGATTGCTAATCCATTGCTTCAAAAGTTCGAAAAAAAATCTGCTCAACAACGTAAATAACGCAATGAATGTTGTTGAACTGTCAAAATGAAACAGATTAGTCGTAATCGTTTACGAAAATGTGTTACGTAATTAGATAGCTGGAGCGCGGAGAGAGACAGGGCAGGGCGACATGCAGTTCCTTATCCACAAAAAAATATAGATTCTAATAATTTTTATCTCGTCATATCAATACTTTATGATTGTTTTAAAGATATCAAACGTGTATCGTTGCGTTTACGTTTTCAAAACCTTAGTAAACCACATTGCAACCCTATCCTAGGAAGAGGTTTTACATTGAAACTTAACTCCAATAGAAAGTTGTCAACTTACACTTTCTTTGGCGACGTTATTCTCCGATGTATTGCGTTATATTATACATAATATAGTATTACGTCGTTGACACTTGAACTTTACTTATCTACTTTACAGATATTTACAGTTTACCTACCTACTAAAATTCGAATTTAATCCCTAGTAAACAAAACATACAAAATATCATAATTTTGATACTTAGCCACACGTCATCGGCTTGATCTTTTCGCAACACTACCAAGCTTTTACTCACAATATTCTTTCATTATAAGTAGTCTGTACATAATAAGTGCTTTTATGCGAGACCATAGTCAACAATAGTGCGTTCATGTAACTCAAAATTATCTACGACTATGATGTTCTTTTGATAGTTTTCTTTAGGACGCTAGAACGTCCGCGTTCCCTTGGATCATTGCGGTCAGACGTTTAGCTATTTTGTACAATTCCGAAGGCGACCGCCACCGCAAACTGTTATAATCTCTCGGACAAAGCAAGAAACGCAGTTCTAAATTATGGTGTGCGGGACCGCAGAACGCTTGCCCGCAATGTTTGTGCGTGGATTCGGAACTGAAGTCTAAACACACAAGTTATCTTTAAATATTCTTTTTACAGGTGAATACAGGTTCAAATGTCCGATGCAATCATGTGAGAAAGCATTTCTGACGTCATACAGTCTGAAGATTCACATACGCGCGCACACGAAGGCGAAACCCTTCGCTTGTACCATTAGCGGCTGCAGGAAAGCCTTCAATACTTTGTACAGGTAAGAAACTTTAGATCATTTTAAATACCCTGTTTTTCGGGGTGCAAGAACGATGTATGCTTGCTCAGCATAGCTGTTCACAACCATTTGATACGCTACCGTGCCGAATCGAACGTCTATCAATGTTATGGAGTCCTCTAAACCAAGGGCGGATCTAGCCTTCGAGTCAGGGGGGGGGTCAGATAGTCGGGGTTACACGAAAAGCAAGAAAGTAGGATGCGGAGCGAGCAAGGCGAGCTCGAATTTTTATGCACCTGGTTTCCATTAAATATCTTATGGAAATAGGAGTTGCTTGGTCGACTTATACAGAAAAGTTAGAGAGTTAGAAGAATTCAAGAGCGAGCGAAGCAAGCTCGAAAGTTTTAGCTCACCGCCTTGTGTGAGGTTTTTTTAAAGTCATACATAAATACGAGTTCCTTTGTCGACTTATGCAGAAAGATCATAGAGAATGTATTCATCAGCCTCAGCTTCAGCCTCCAACTTTGAAACTGCTTCTTACTGAATATATTTTGACCATGTTTGGTATCATTATAAACTACTTTTTAAGATTTGGGGGCCGCCAGGACCGATGTTATGCGACGCGGTGGGTCGGGGGCCGAAATTTCACGCGGACAGAAGCTAGTACTTAATATTCCAAATCAAATCTATAAAATTTATTCTGATATCTACCTATTCTTACGTATTGTGATAGTGATAAGAGACTTATGCCGTGGGGTATCGTATTACCCTGTGGTTGTGGAGGTCAGATAGGCAGTCGCTCCATATAAAATACTGGTATTCAGCTGCATCCGGTGAGACTGGAAGCCGACCCCAATATAGTTGGGAAAAGGCTAGGCAGATTGATTAATCTTTTTGTATTATGCCCGTTTTCAACAACACTAAGGTCCGTATTACAGAACCTCATTCAAGACTCAAGCATTACTTAAAACTAGTTTCAACCAATCAAAAGGTTTTAAACGAGTTTTAAGTAATGCTTTAGTTTTGAGTGAGGTTCTGTAATACGGGCCTAAGTGACACTTAAATGAATCCCTAAATAAAAGTGCACTGTTGGATTTTCAACGCTAGGCTCAGCGCTGAGAGTACAATCCAACAGTACACTTTTATTTTGGGATTCATTTAGGTTTCACTTAGTTGTCGGTGAAAACCGGCATAATACAAAAATATTAAGTATTTCATTTCAACGGTGACAGATAGCTTCAATGGGAATAACGAGTAGATATGAAACATGATTTGGGCGTACTCAGACGATGTAGAGAAAATATTATACTTCGATAAAAAACAACTACATCTGCTTTTTACTAGAGGTCGATTAGCGAGAGGTTGAGAATTTAAAAACGTTATTTATCAATACCTATGAAACACGTTTCTGAGTACATGACCACAAATTAAAAATATAAGCGAGTATTGAGTAGTATACTCAGCAAAAACAACGAAACAAACATAACAGGCGAAATGTAGGTGTACCTACATCTCTGCTTACCCCTTCTGGGAAAACAGGTGTGATGTTATATTACTCAGCAAGATAGTACTGGGCCAGCGCGACTTACTGCCTAGAATAAACCGGACTAAAAGGCTACATGTAATTGTCATGACTCATGACATGTATAAGAGGCTATTTTTATGCACCCTACTTACCCTCTAAGACCATTAGAAGTTTCCTCCTGCATCCTCAACGAAAGAAGTGTATTTCGTTATCCCTAAAGCACTTTATCCTATGGCAAGTTTTTATGAGCAAGTTGACTTTTTGATCGTTTTAGTCGATACAAATCCCCCAAGCCAGTTGTAGAAGCTTGCGCAATAGCTCTTGGATGTCGCGCATTAGAAACAGGACTGGGCAATATATTTTCATTAAACATATTCACTTTCTGCCTGTTTTGCCTTCCCCAGGGCATTATGCGAAGGATATCCGCACCAGGAAACGCATAGCAATATAATAATTTATGAAATAATGATATTCATACTATGCAAAATGGCGACTACCTACTAGTTCAAGAAAACACATCGAAATGTTTACGAAATGAGAATCGAACATAACAACAAGCTGATCAGCTTTTTTGACTTGTGTAATCATAAATAATAAAATTTTCAAACAGAACACAGTGAGTCAGAAAGTGGTCGTAATTTATGTCTTTGGATGTTTGCCAATTGATTGAACAAAATAGCAACAACGGTTCTCGTGTGTTGTTAATAAAGATGTGTTTATGCATAAAATGTAATTCAAGAATTTTTTGGAACGAGTGAACCGCCACAAGTTAGGAGCCAACTATTGGAAAACGCTTAAAATTACGCTCTCCTTGCAAATCGGTGAAATATTCAACTAGCTAATTCGCTATCAATGATAAGTCCTGTATTAAAGGAGCTTCGGGAGCTCTTCAACTCTGTCCTGTTCTCTGGGAGAACACCAGAAGCGTGGCGAAGAAGCGTGGTCGTTCCTTTTAAAGAATTACATACCCATGTCGCTCCTTAGCCACGTAAGTATATAAATTGTTTTCAAGAGTCGTCACGAATCGTCTAACGCGAAGACTCGACGAGTTTCAGCCACTGGAGCAGCCATTGACCATAGTGGTCGATAATATTCTTCGGACTTACGTTTGTGAACTATTAGAAGATAGAGTTTACACTTAGGATCAGCGAACTAAACATATACGTCGAAGAGTGAGACAAGGGGACGTAATTTCCTCGTCATACTGACGAAATCGCTACATGACTTGCAGGCTGCATGCTGGACGGCCTAGTTGATTCTTCTGTACGCATTGGTCTCCGGATGAACTTGGACAAAATCCAGGTTATGTTCAACGAACACGTCATACCGGGACCGATTGCTATCAAAGGCGGTGCTCTCAAGGTTGTTCGAGAATACGTTTACCTCGGACAAACTGCAGTTTTTTTTTTTTTTATTTTTTTTCTTGTTAGTAAGAACAGAATTCTTAATAATTAATTACGATCTAGCCTACATAATTAAAAGACTAATAAGCAATTTAACTCTAACTTAATATGTTACGTGATAATGTTAAACTAAGAATAGTGTCCATTTGCACTTTTACACAAGTCCGTAGCACTTTCTTAGAGTCTGATATAATTTATATAAACACTATGTTCATGTGTTATTTCAATAGCACAACATTGTTACTATTATTTATTCACTTTGTACACTACACTAATTCAAATGGTTTAGTTCTTTTTAGCCTACGCACTAAGTCTGTGTTGTCTAGCAGCTGGATAGCCTCAACATTCACGTGTCGGTGGAGTCTGTGTTCGTGGGCTTCAGCAAATCTTTGGATAATAGTGGTGACGAACTCCATTTTAAGGTCACGGTGAAGGTCGTCATTTCTTATGTACCAGGGTGCATTTACAGCATCCCTGAGTACTTTATTTTGGAATTGTTGGATTATTTTGACGTTGCTTTGTTTAGTACAGCCCCAAAGTTGGATACCATACGTCCAAATTGGCATCAGTATGTGCTTGTAAATGGTTATTTTATTATGTATTGATAGACAGGATTTCCTTCCAAGTAACCAATACATACTTTTATAACGTATGTCGAGTTCCTGTCTTTTCTTTTTGACATGAGCTTTCCAACGCAACTTGGCGTCGAGGGTTATGCCAAGATATTTGGCTGTATTAGCATACGGCACTTGCATGCCATTTATGTAGACTGGGTGATAGTCCAAGTGTTTGTTTGTGAAGTCAATGTGAATTGATTTTGACTCATTCAGTTTGATCTTCCATTTTTGTGTCCAGTCATAAACTTTGTTCACAGCAAGTTGAACTTTTTCTACTGCTTCTCTGTGGCTTGAACCAGTAGCCATAATTGCAGTATCATCTGCAAAGGTCGCAATGGTGTTATTTTCCAGTTCTGGGATGTCACATGTGTATAACAAGTACAAAATTGGGCCTAGTACACTTCCTTGAGGTACCCCAGCTTTTATAGCTTTTAGTTCGGAATATGCGTCCTCTTGCCGTATTCTGAACATTCTATTAGTTATATACGACTCTATTATATCTGCAAATTCTGGTAGCATGCGTCTGAGCTTGAATATTAGACCCTTATGCCAAACCTTATCAAAAGCTTGCGCGACATCTAGAAACACGGTGGCGCAGACTTTCTTATTTTCTAGCGTTTTTTCAATGATGTTTGTTATTCTATGTACCTGGTCTATTGTTGAGTGTTTCTCCCTGAAGCCAAATTGATGATTTGGAATAAGGCCTTTATCTTCTATTATTGGTTTTAACCGTTTCAATAACAGTTTCTCAAATAGTTTTGATAACACGGGCAACAGAGAAATAGGTCTATATGAAGATACTTCATGTGGTGGTTTCCCAGGCTTCGCAATCATAATGACTTCAGCAACCTTCCATGGCGCTGGTACATGTTTTAAAATAAATGCAGCATTGATGAGTTTGGTCAGCTTTACTATGGCTTTGCGCGGGAGGCGTTTTAGAATTTCACCTGGAATGAGGTCGTAACCCGGAGATTTTTTCGAGCTGATGTTATTTTGAATTTCTCTCATTACTTCTTTACGAGTCACAAGCTTAATTCTCTGGTTTTGTGTTAGATTTTCACTCTCAAGTATTTCTATCGGGCTTTCGTTAGGTTGAAAAGTTTCTTCTAAATGCTGAGCAAACCTTAACGCTTTTTGGTCATTGCTTACGGCCCATTTTCCGTCGCTATCTCTGATGGGCGGTATTTGTTTAATCGGCCTTTTTAGATTTCTTGTCGCTTTCCAAAGGGAGTAATCCGTCGATTTGTCATTTGTTAGCTGCTGAAGGTTGGTATTCAGAGATTTATCCTCAAATTGTAGAATTTTCCTCTTTAATCTTTTAGTTAGATTATTTAGTAATGTTTTATCTCGCGGGCACCTCGTTTGCTGCCACAGCTTCCTTTGTTTCCTTTTCTCAGATAGTAAATCCACAATTTCCTTAGGATAGGTAAATCCCTTATATTTACGTTTTAATTGAGGTGTGTTGTTCCACGCACATTGTTGGATATTAACAATATATTTGTTTACTTCTGAGTCAAGCTGATCTTGCTTTTTTATCGGAGTTTTGAGGTCGATAATATTATCTAGATCAAGGGCAAAACTTTCCCAATCGGTGAACTTATTAACCAGGGTTAAGTGGCTTTCTTTGAGTAGGATTTTTTGACTCAACATTAGCATGATCGAAGAGTGGTCCGAGTTCATATGAAAACCTTCCTCCAAACTGATGTAATTGGCAGATATATTTTTGCAAATGAAAAAGTCTATAAGATCTGGTATTTTCTGGAGGTCAGTGGGCCAGTACGTTGGTTTTCCTGTGCTTATAACTTCGGAATGTGTATCTTTAACTGCGCTTAAGAGCTGCCTTCCCTTAGGTGTAGTAAGTCTTGAACCCCAATGCGTATGCTTAGCATTAAAATCGCCGCCTAGGATAAATCTCTGGCCTAATAATTCAAAGAGATGTAAATATCGCTCTTTTCTTATCATGTGCCGTGGAGGACAGTAAACGGCTGCAATGGACACGTGACAATATTTAGTTTTAACAGATACTGCCACGGCTTGAATGTCTTGTTCTTCATATTTACACTGCACGTAGTGATTAATGTTGTCTTTGATTATAACCGCACTACCTCCTCTGGCAGAGTTGTCAGGGTGGAGTGAATTATATACCATATATCCTCTAAATTTGACAAAAGATTGCTTAGTGAAGTGCGTTTCGGAGACCAAACACACGTCTATATTTTCTGTGTCCAGGACCGCCTGCAACTCATTTTGATGTTTAAGGAGCCCATTTGAGTTCCACGCCATTATTTTAAGGGTGTTATTCATTTTTGATTCCTTGAAACAGCTGTTTTAGTGCTGTACTCTAGTTTCTCTAATCTCTTGTCAAATGAGGTAATACAACTTAAGATCTGGTTAATCTTATCCTCCAGGTTCAATGATTGTGATCTTGATTTTGCAGCTTCCGCATAGGAACCAGTGCTGGTTACTTGCACGGGTTTTGCAGTTGGCTGGACACTTGCTTTCTGTGCCTGTTTGTCAGGATATCGTAGGGGAAGAGACTGTTCAGTGGTTGGTAATACAACTTTCTTTTTAATATTTTTATTTTTCAAAATTTGCATCTGTTTAGCTACTTCACACCCTCTATAGTTGGCAGGGTGAGGTAGACCACAGTGTACACATTTTGGCTTCTCTTGTGGAGATTTGGTACAGTTGGCTGTGAGATGCTTGCCAGTGCACTTTACACACCTTGGCTCTTTTCTGCAGTATTTATGAGTATGCCCATATGCCTGGCATCGCTTGCATTGGGGAATTAGTTTAGGATTTTTGAGTGGGTGTATTTCAATTTTACATCCTAAAATGTACTTTATGCCATAGATTTTGTTGACATCTTCGTCATTATTAAATGATAAAACGAACATGTTGAGTGGTTCTTTACTCTTCCAGCTCAATTTGTTGTCTACCTTTTCTATTTTTAGTCCTTGTGTAGTTAGATCGTCTTTGATTCGATCAGGGTGACAAGAAGAATGTAGCTTCTTCACAACAACTCTAATTGGTCTAGCCTGCTTATTCTCGTACGAATGCCAATAGTAGTCTTTTTTTGTTAAAAAACTGGTAATTACTCTATAAGAGTCTTCTGTTTTGGTGTTAACTTTCACACAATCGCCATTTAACATTTTTGCGGAAAATGATTCTGCTGGTATTGATTCAGTTAGCGAGTCGTAGAACGTTTGGTAGTTCTTAACTCCATCTATTATGATTGGCGGTGGTGGGGGCACTTTTTTGACGGAAGTCTCTTTCTTAGTGTTTTGAAGATTTTCTTGTGGGGCGCTTGTTCCGGGTTGTTGTTTAGGAGATAGTGAGGTGTTTAGCTTCCTCTTCTTCCTGCTCTTGGCCCTAATCCACTCAGTCTCTTTAGCGAGTTCATCCTCGTCTGTGCAATATTCAACGTCACTTTTAGTACGCTGGGCAAGTGTTGTTGTCTCACTTTCCTGTTTTTCTAAGGGTTCCTTATTTTCATTTTTTCCCTTCAAGCAATTTAATTCTCCTTGAAGGGCTTGTACTTGTTTCTGCAAGCTATTAATGTGATCATTCAGATTACGTACCATAAGTTGCAGGTGTTCTCTATCAGTTTTCTCCTGGATGTAACAGTCATATAACCGCTTCTCCAGGTCAGTTTTTATCTTAATAGACTGTGAAGCCATTATGTAATTGTAAGGCGAGTTTAAACCTAAACAATAAATTATTATAAACACTACATGATTTCCGCACTTGTAACTAGGTCATGACAATGACCGCGATAGATCGACGTATGTGCACCGCGACGAAACTGCAGTTTGATAAGAACAAATTTCATAGGGAGGCTAACAGAAGAATTCAGCTGGGCTTGGCGTTTGGGAAGCTTCGTCGAGTCTGCTCGTGTATTCCACAGAGCCCAAAGACTACGGTCTTCAATCAGTGCGGAGCCGAAACGTGACTCACGGTACGGCTGGTCCATAATTTCAAGGTCGCTCAGCGAGCGGATATTTATATATGGAACGGGCTATGCTTGGAGTGTCTCTGAGGGATGGAATCCGGAACGAGGTGATCCGGCAGAGAACCAATGTTGTCGACATAACTCAAAGAATAAGCAAGCTGAAGTGGCAATGTCCCGGCCATATTAGCCGTAGAACCGATGACCGGTATACGTGTTTTAGAGTGAAGACCGCGAATCGGCAAACGTAAGATAGGACGCCCACAGGCTAGGTGGAGCGACGATGGCTGGATGAGAGTTGCCGAGAATAGAGCTGAATGGCGTGCAATTAGAGAGGCCTATGTCCAGCTGTGGACTGCTGTAGGCTGATGATGCTGATGATAACCACAAAGCCTTATTCTATTTAATCTGTTGCAAAATTACAACCAATATGTAACTAAAATTTTTGTTTCTTCTTTCTTGTTTTGTTTTCTTGTGTTTTGTTTTTTAATCTGTTAGTTTTCTTGCCTTATCTGTAATTTGAGTTTGACATTAGAGATTTACTGATTAGGGATACATTTCTGGTTTCCAGAATGTTTTACACTCTTGTCGCCACTCACTCTAGTAGCCTTTATTACGAGGCGTAAGTCACATAACATTATGCCTTTACATACCGTAAAATGTGCAATCTAATCTAACCATCCATGTATAAAAGTAAGTCGGACTGGCAGCCTATATGTGACGCCACTAGTAGCAATAAGGCAGATTCGGACCTAAGGACTAAGGAATCTCGCGAACTAGATGGCCACGACCATGACCAGTGGTCGCAGCGATCAGGTAAACTATAGAAACCGATATGAATCGCACACTTGGTCGCAACGGCCAAGTAGCCGCAGACCATGCAATACCACTAGACGGCGTCGAGTGGCCGGTGTCGTGGCCGTCCAGTGCGTGAAACCCTAACTCCCAACTGTTACCCTCTCAGGATTGCTCTACTAAAATTCTCGAATCATTGTAGTAGCAGCTGTATAGATAAGCAATAGATAAACAAGATACTATCAAAATACGCAAGTCACACAAACAAACCATTCATAGGTTATGTAATGAGAATTACATTATAAACCTGATTTTATTGGTTAAACAAAATACCAACAATCTATTTTTACTTACCATGTTTTATGAGAATTAATAATAATAACACTTGAGGAGGCTCTCGTTAGGTAGCTGGCTTGATTCAGAAAGTGGTACCTACTTCTGGACATTGCTCGTCTTGTTTGGAGGTTCCTCTCTTTGGAACCCTGACCGCTGCCGCCGGCAGCTTTGGAGGCCCTGTTCCCGATACCGGTGGGCTATATGTATTTTATTTGTTAATGTTTAAAACGAAATATATATTCTTATATTTAAAGATGTAATTTATGTATTTGAGTAAAATAAAGGAGAATATTTACTATAATAATTTGACACCTGATGCTTAGTAATCATTACTTCTGACAGCCTTATCAATTGGTTAGTTAGGCTTCTGAAAACCAGGTTTTAGTCTATTCAAATATACAGAAGGCGAATGAAATGTCATATAGGACAATTTTTATATGCATTGGCCGTGCCTTTTTAGTTTTCCAGCAAGGCACAAACGTGGACAATGGCGGTCGACCACTTTTCACCCTTATGTCCTTAGTAATAAGGTTGAAAAGTGGTCCTACACTCTTACAAGGATCTTTTGGCGCTCGACTGACGTTGACACGGGGGCGCTGTTAGTAAACATTTGTGCAATTATTGTTTTGTGAAATGTATTGAAACACAAGATGGCGGGGTTAATTCCGATTTTAGAAAAAGAATCATGCAGCGCTATATGCCAACATTACTATGAATAAAAGCGACAGTTCGAAAAGATGACAAGTGCCCGCTACAGATACGGGTAAATAATCTGTTTCAACTTTGCTTAGCCTCATGTTTCCGTGGGTATTTGTAGGCCCTACATGACAAACACATTTCATTACCATGTTTGGGCGTGACTGATAAGATGGCCAAACCACCTTGCAGAGTTAAGATGTTATGACCAGATAAAAAATTCTTACATCATAATAAAACGTTAAAAGCTATAGTCATTCGTTACTATCTACTTAGTTATAAATAATCTTCTGATAATAATAAAAATCACACGTCATTACATAACACAGCAAAAAAATCGCGCCAATGTTGTACATATTGAATTTAATTGATATGTTCTGTTACTTCAAGTTTCTTTTCAAGTTGGTATTTAAAACATTATTTACCCAAGTATTTACCATAATATAGATGAATGATTTTGCGTTTTATAATAACTCTGAATAGAATAGGTTGCTCAGTCAAAATCAATCTACCTAGCCTTTACCGAACTATATTGGGGTCGGCTTCCAGTCTAACCGGATGCCGTTGAATACCAATATATTTTACATGGAGCGACTGCGTATCTGACCTCCACAACCCAGTAACTGGGTAACACGATACCCATTGGTAAGACTGGTTGTCAGGATTTTGGGCTTCTGTCCTGACTATCTGTAACGACTGTTGAAGCACGTTGCTCAGTAAGTAACATTATTGACATAAAAAGTGTGTTTAAAAATGTATCGCACATACAACGAAAATTAATATTGTTTTCCTACATAGTCTTTTTTTTTTGGGTGTAGTTAGTTGTGTAGTTTTTTTTGGTTAGCGGGAGAAGTTAATTGATAATTATCAATTAACTTCTCCCGCTCTGGGTGGAGCGGGAGGGCGTGTCAGACTCTTACTGACTAAAACCCACCCGTGTTCCTTCAGTTGCCTGTACTTTGCCAGGGGCCACGGTATCCCTTTCGGACTTTCCCGCATTCCTACATAGTCTCAAGTTTATTTCTTGACGAATTAATGATCTCTGTTTTTAACTGCGTAGGCACCTTAATATTGATAAAAAAAGTGTGAAATAACGATACTTTGAAGGTTGTACCTAAATGGAATGTCGTCTGAAATATTTAGCAGTTATGTGTGAAGTTCTCATGATTGAAGAGAAAAGATTTATTTATTATATAATAGCTAACAAGCGATCCGCTCCTGCTTCGCAGGGGTTTTACGACTTGACAAATCATCGAGATTTCTTAGTTATATCTAACTTTAATATTAACGTATTATACACATAAACCTTCCGGAATAAATTCTCTAAACGATGGTGAAAATCTCATCAAAAGAACAACGCGGACATACAGACAAACGCGAAAAGCGACTTTGTTTTATAATTATACATTATCGTGTATCTTTGTTTGAGGAGCTCGTGGCTAAGTAATAACTGCCGCACGGATCGATCCATCAGGTTAAGCTACGCTTGCCGAGGTTTGTCTGTGGATGGGTGACCATCTTTACATACCGAGACTCCTCCGTGCCTCGGAAAACACGTTAAGCCGTTGGTCCCGGCTGTCATTCGTGGATCTTTGACAGTCGTTACGGGTCGTCAGAAGCCCGAAAGTCTGACATGCAGACTATCTATCGTATTACCCAGTTACTGGGTTGTGGAGGCAGTCGCTTCATGTAAAATACTGGTATTCAGCTGCATCCGGTTAGACTGGAAGCCGACCCCAACATAGTTGGGAAAAGGCTACGCGGATTTGAGCGTGTATCTGTTTGTGGAATATTTGTTAGGATGGTTTGTTTGGTTGGTTTCTTTGTCTGTTGGTTGGTTTGGTGTCGTTCTGTAGTTTCTGCCTACCCCCATAGGAAGAAGGTGTATGTTTGTTAGGTTAAAGGAACTTGGTAAGACGACCATAAAGCATTGGCAATACTTGGCTTCTGATTTGAATGCAAATATTAAATTATATACAGAATCAGTCAGCTGGGACGTCAGCGTATCAAATGAACTAAAGCTATAGAAATAAACAAATCTTGAAAAAACTGCTTCGAGACTGATTAGCCTCCGATCGGGTCAAACTGGGGGTTGAAGATTATGTAAACGGTGGATAGAAGTAGTTTGGGTGCCGGTTTACTGCAAATACACACATCAACACGGTCTAGGGATATTTTTTAAAAAGCGAATTACTATCAATGTGATAATTATTTATATGACATGTATATATTTAAAAGATACGTTATTTAATATTCTACCATTTTTTAATAATGGTTAAGGTACTTCGATTAAAATTTCAGGATTTTATGGAAAAAAAATGAAGCATAGACGGAAACCGTATATGAATTAACTTTTAATTTATGAGTAAAAACTGAAAAAAATAGAAAAATCATTTAATTTGTGTTTATAAACTTGAAGTTAGTAGTCTGAGAAAGCGCCCATGATGTTCATAACACATCGGCAACGATTCGGCATGCTCAGAACAAGGTTGTCAATGTCTTGCTGCGGAATATTGTCCCATGTCCTTCTGAGGTGCGCAAAAAGTTGATCTTCTGTAGCCAGATTTTCAGGAACTTCCTTCAGAGCTCTTCTTTGCAGCATATCCCACGCATGCTCAATGGGATTTAGATCTGGCGATTGAGCAGGCCAGTCTAAGGCCCTAACATTGTGTGTATGTAACCAAGCTGCTACCGTTCTCGCCGTGTGTGCCCGGACATTGTCGTGCATGAGCAGGAAATCTTGCCCCATTTGTGTTCTGTGGGGCAAGATTACGGGCCCCAGCACCTGTTGGACGTATCGTTCTGCCGTCATATTGCCCCGCACCCAAACGAGCTCCGTCCGTCCTCCAAGACGAATTCCTGCCCAAACCATAATTGTTCCTCCTTGGTATGGGTGAACTTCCTGAGGGTTCTGAAGACGGCTCCATCGTCCAGGAACTCGCCAAACACGCGTCCTTCGTGAATCTGGATGGAAGCCGAACCTGGATTCATCCGTGAACAGCACATTGGACCATTGCTCACGGCCCCAGTCCACGTGGTTCCGAACCCATTCTAATCGTCGTCCACGATTGCCTCTCCGTAAAGGTGGGACCCGGAGTGGTCTACGAGAGCGTAGATTGCTTTCATGCAGTCGCCTTCTTACAGTTTGGTCACTCACAAGCACTTGGTGTTCCACTCGCAGCCTTTGGACCAATTGAGTCGCTGTTGCATTTGGTTGAGCTCGCGCAGTAATTTGCAAAAATCGATCTTGTCTGGGGGTAGTGTTGCGACTTGGCCCCCGGTGCCTCTCCGCTACTTCACCTGTGGCACGATAGCGTGTCCACAATCTTGAAATTACATTTTGGTGGGTCCCTATGGCCTCAGCAACATTACGCTGAACAGACCCAGCTTCCAGAATTCCCACAGCTCGTAACATCTCCGCCCTCGTCAAATGTTAGCGTTGCATGGCTACAATACCTCAATTTTAACTTTATCTTTCGTTTAAAAATGAAAAAAAACTGTAACTAAACGTAATTCGTATTGTTTTCTAAATTTCGCACAAATGAAAATTCCCTCTCCTACACATCAAGACATTTTTATGCCACCGAAACAAAAGAATTTTCAAAAATTTGAATTTGGAATTAGTCTGAGATAAATTACAAACAAATCGGTGTATGAAAGATTACAATGCGGCCAGTACTTTTCGAGTTGTTTAATTGAGTATGAAATATCCCTAGACCGTGTTGATGTGTGTATATCAGCGTTGTCTCTGGGATCAATGATAAGCGGAGATTCTTTTATCGAGCCATCAGCGAGCCTTTTACTTGGACCGTTTACACTCGGGTCGGCCGCAGTAAAGACAATCTCCACAGGTGCGGTTTCTCGGATGGTTCCGATCCTCAATGTATACGCGGCGTCTCCCCACAGACCAGGGCCCACCTTTCATTTTACGTTATGTCTGCGTCAGCGAATGGTGTTAGCGTTGCCGAGTCCTGGGCCAAACAAGTGAATTTTATTTGCCACTAGCTGCGCCCCGCGGTTTCACCCGTATAAGTCTTGATCCCGTGGGAATATCGGGATAAAAATTATCTATGTCCTAACCCAGGTCATGGTCTACCCATGTGCCAAATTTCATCCAAATCCGTTCAGCCGGTTTAGCGTGAAAGCGTAACAAACAAATTCACCATTACCATACCATTGACTAATATTAAGACCATATAATGTACCATATTCTGACAAATAAATGATTATGATTATTATGATTCACTTTCGCATTTATAATATTAAGTTGGGATTAGGATCAACATGCTAAGACGAAGAAGCTGTGGTGACCCTTTACCTACCATCAGGCATGCGCTGGCTTGTTTTCTTACTGCTGGGCAAAGATATTTTGCCTTTTTCGGCTTTTTTTGGCAATCGGTCAGAAACGAGTCTATTCTCTCTCTATTGTTAACTGGCGCTGACAAGCGTTGGTTGTGCTTTTTGACGCTGGTCGGCGCAGGAAGTTTTCATACTTTTTGCCAAATCAGCGGGAACCAGTGTCAACCGGCGCGCCGACTAATCCCGATATGACCTTGTTGGCGCTTCTACACGAATACTCCCTTAGTCTTCGGTCTCCTATTTTATGCTATATATGCGGCGTCTGACTTCAGCGTCAACGTTCCGATCGACGTTTGAACGCAACGCATAGCGTCGGCGGTCAATACGTCCACAGTGGACGACGACGGTTCAGTATTTCCCAACATTGGTGTTTATAGATATTATTTTTATGATCTTTGTTGCTTTTGTCGTATAGTGCATTAAAAGTTTTCAATGAATCTGTCAATAGTTCGTCTTTTCCTTTATTAAATCTTGCCATTTTGTACTGACGCTTGACACTTAACACGATCTCCTGACGCTGCAATGGTTCGAAAAAACTAGAGACGCGATGCAAAGCGTTTGAATGCCGCGTACGACGTCAAGACGTTGACGTCGACGTGTGTAGGAGACCACAACAGTATATTTCTATAGTATGCATCGTGACGGCGTTTATAGGAGACCATCATAGCCTTAGGCTGCCTTGGTGACGACGACCGACGATAATAAACACAAGAAGCGTAGCATTGCACCGAACACCTAACTTTGTAATCACTAAAAGCCGCTGTCGCCTTAACCTTGAGCAAGTGAATCTTAGGTGTAAACATTATTGGTTGTTTACATAAAATCCGTATTTTTGCCAAAGATTAGATAACGTTTAGTCAACTTTATTTCGTCGTATCTTATAGGAAAATAAGTGGTTTTGGCGGTGATTTTAAGTGCGTACTTATGAGACCACTACAAATGCGATACTCCCTCAGTTGTCTTGTGCCAGACCTGGGAAGCATTCTTTGGTCTGTGGGAGCCTCGTCCTGGTATTGTTGCTTGACCTCTTACTTTGATTTTTGGCGATAAAATAAAGACGTACTAATACATTTGAAAGAAAACGAGGTTAAAAGCTTGTTTATGAAGATGCTCTTAACACAAAATTATATAATAATTATTACGAATATAATAAATATGTTCTCGTAGAAATGTTGAAAGCATAAATACCAAAGGAAAAACGTGGTCCTGGCTATCATTTGTAGATCTTTGACAGTCGTTACGTGTAGTCAAATGCTCGAGAGTCTGAGAACCAGTCTTACCAAGGGGTGAAGGTCAGATAGGTAGTCGCTTCATGTAAATTATTCAGCTGCATACGGTTAGGCTGGAAGCCGACTTGAACATAGAAAAAGGCTAGGCAGATGGTAATGAAAGACCAAAACCAGAACGCCATCCTCCATTGTTTCCATACCCCTTCTTCAAAGATGACGCCATAGTAATGTTTGCTTCTTCTATCTTCAGGTTAAGGGCACATCAACGGTTGCACAGCGGCGACACATTTAACTGCAACGCGGACGGATGTACGAAGTTCTTCACGACACTCAGCGATCTAAAGAAACATATACGAACACACACACAGGAGAGGCCATACAAGTAAGTTATAAAAGAAAATAAGCCCTCCCTTTCCTGTAATGGAAGTCGTGAAAAGAGACGAAGATAACTGCGCAAGTATTTCAGAATATTTTTTTTTTTTTACGGTTTTGGCAAATAAATTTTGACTTTCGTGAGCTACATTGAAGTTATCCTTATCTTGTATCTGTGTTCTGTACAATATCACGTTGCGTAAGCATCGCTCCAGTATTAATTATGAATGACGGTGAAGATAGTCACAGATAGTTTCGATAATTATATGCTCGTGATAAATGGCGCCGATGTTCAATCGCAGTGTGGCGCTACGTTAACTAGATTAGACGATGATTCACGCCCAGCAAAACTAGAATCGAATAATATCTTTGATGTAGGCAGTAGGAACTTGTTACATGCTAATTAGCTGGTATTGACAGCTGAGATAAAATAATATCTTGTTAGGTTTGATTTAGATACGTGCCGATAACTGTAGAGTTCTGCTCGATTTATATTATGGTAATCCGAGCATGAAGATAAACCAAATTCGTTCATATTTAAAGAAATACATAAATGATAGATAAATCGTTTATTTAGTGCACACAAAAAACAGCACAAAAATACCAAAGCACGATTAAATAATGACTAATTAGCTATTAGGCAAGGTGCCAATATACAAACAAATAAAGGAAGAAAACAAGACATTGTGAAATATACATTTAACATTATAAAAAGTAAAATTGTTTGTTTGTTAGATGTAATTTCTGGAAGTACTGATCCGATTAAAAAAAAATCTTTCATTGATAGACACCAACTGTTGCTGTATGCTATATGATGCGCTCATGGTGTAGTTGACTTCCACGCAGACGAAGTTGCAGGCAGAAGCTGGTCATAGTTAATTAGCATATTTCAACGGTCTACCTATTACGGTTCATGAGATATACCCGCTGACAGATAGATGGACGGACGGATAGCGCAGGCTTAATTTTTCGAGTTACAGCTTTAATTGCTATGTGTAAACGGGCGCGCCCTTTATGCCTGGAGGCTTTCATTCAGGCTTTCATTCGAGTGTTAGGTTCTTTTTACTTTTTTGTTGTTGG
The DNA here is from genome assembly GCA_949128155.2 of Xanthia icteritia. NCBI lineage: Eukaryota > Metazoa > Arthropoda > Insecta > Lepidoptera > Noctuidae > Xanthia > Xanthia icteritia. Next base: position 5,939,962 of record OX421935.2, on the reverse strand, counting down.
TATATTGGCGTGTGCTAGGTGACATATAGAAAATAATTTAATTTAATGTTTTGTGTTGCGTAAAGTAAATTATTTTGCATAAGTACTATTGTATAGAATCATGTTTTTCTAACTATTCGGACAGCTGTACTGCTGGGGAGTTTGTTGCGCTTCTTCTTCTTCCCAGCTAGAGCACAAGGAAGTGGTGAAGGGTGAGCGTTTTTGGGGGACTGTCTTATGTAATTTTGACGTTCGAAAAGTGCTGATTTTCAGCCTAGTTCGAATAAATGACTTTTAAATTTTGAATTTAATAATAGGGTTCCGTTTTGCACCCTTTGTAAAAATAAGCTAATGATTCGTTCGACGATAGTATACACTTACGTAAACTTCATAATTATTAGCAAGCTGACTACCTAGTAGTAGACATTCCCTATAGACATTAAGAGGGAACAGGGCCTGCGAGGAATTTGAAGAAACTATTGTCGTCTTTCCTCAAGTCTGCCTCCGTAGAGTGAGATAGAGACAGCTGCAGCTCAGACCGATTATATCACAAAAAAAAATAGACGAGATTGACGTTTCGTATTCCCCTTTTTTCTCCTCGAAAACTGAGCCGATTAAATTATTTTTTCGATTAAAATTTTAGGAAATGAAATGAAATTGTTTATTCTGTAAATAGGATATTGGAATCACTTTTACACGTCATCTTCAAAAAATTTATTAAAAGTTAGCTAGATGAGTTCGGCGTTTCCTATCTGACTACTTTGAGAAGAAAGGCCGAAACAAACTCAGAGGTCACAGTCTCTTTTAAAGTCCAGGCATAATCTTGGTCAGGCCATATGAGGACCATGTAGATTAGTGTCTGAAATGGTCTTTTGAGAAAAGAACCACATAGATTTAAGTGGACCTGTCCTGTCAGTGCAAGCATTTGTCAGTAATAGTGGAGCTCAACTCAGAACTTAAGAAGCTCAACTCGACGAACAATACCAAAGAAAGGACATTTGGGTAGGCCGCATAAACTACTCAAACTGCCAGACCATCATTATAACTAAATGAGAAAAAAAAAGAAATAAAAAATAATAAAAATATGTCAAGGTTCATATCATTTTCTTTTATGTTAAAAACTTTTTTGGAGGCACATATTTTCATTACCAATAAGTTGCTGAAAAAAAGGAAATAACGTGTCTTCAGCAGACCTTGATTTTATGAAAAAAAATGATTGCTCTAAAGGCATTATTCAGGAAGAAAAAAGGGGAATACATTTGTATGGAGACTCGCAGGCCCTGTTCCCTCTTAAGCATCACCAAAGATTTGTTAACAACAAACACGCGACGTAATCAGTAAGCTGAAAATTAAAAATACCCATACATATGCAACCACAGGAATTTATTTGAAGTAATATCAATTTCAATCGATACTACAGACACAGTCTACCCACTTCAGTCACCCAACGCGTTCGACATGGGCGGAGCTAACGTCTCAGATCTATCTTCCATACACAATTACTTGTTACCTTTCCAAGCTGTCAATATCTTAAACCACTACGGAGTATATCATTACACTGAGACAAGACAACTGTCTGCCATCTGTTTGTACGTCTCTTTGATAATCAGTCAACATTCCCACCTCGACAATTGTCGCTTCATAATTTTAGAAATGACTGACAAGACAAATTGGTAATGTAGTAGGTTTCGTGTTTCTCTTGTGGGTCTAATGCCAAATGCTCTGTGAAAGTGTATCCTGGCATGTGTCCAGATATGTAAGCTTAGTAAACACGTGTTTTCTAAGATCTTATCGTTTGAGTTGTAGCACTGATAAATAGGTCAATATGGTCCGTAGGAGGTAAACTAGACTATGTTACGTCAGTAATTTCTTTATAGAGGTATGATAAACAGGGTGTAAAGTTCACTCATCCTCTATAGAAAAGGGATGATCCTCCGACCAGACGGGTGTTGTATCTGGTGGGCAACTGCTTAATGATTGATCTCGGGAAGTTATATATATGCTGATCGCGCGGTAAACGCTGCTTGCGCGATGCAGTACTTCGCATGACGTCAGTGTGATGCGTAGTTCATAAGTGGCGATGTAGATGCCGCCACATTTTCATTCGTTTATTCTCAACTGTGAGGCTTTTTACCACTCCATGATTTCGGCAAGATTTTTGTTTTACACCGACGGACTACTCGCGTTATTTGGCAAATGATGAACAGCTATGCTTTGCCCCGGTTTCTGAAAGCCTCTCAAATGTCTTATATCTTCATTCAACTGTCTAATTGTAATTTCTATTCAGGGTTTCAGAAACCGGTGGTAAGATTGCCGTTTTACGAATGTTATTACCGTCTCCCTGATACTATGTCATTTGTTTGTACCTATTACAAAATAATGTACTAAAATTTTCTTATCCTGTAGGCTAATTTTCTTGAAAGCACCTCCAATTAATACTTTCCTCATATTCCAGATGTCGAACAGAAGGCTGCGGCAAGTCGTTCACCGCATCGCATCACCTCAAGGCGCACGGCCGCACGCACTCCGGCGCGCGGCCGCATACGTGCCTAGAGCCCGGCTGCGGGCGACTGTTCTCTACCGCTACGAGTCTTAAGGCACATGCAACGAAGCATCAGGCGAGTTTTGAAGACATTGCGCCAGATTTGGGAAACTTTTCCGCATCGACTCTTGCGCCGGATCAATAGCCACTAAATATATAAGATCATTAGCGTCACGTCGCCATTTATACTATTTTGGAAGAAATTTGAAGGTTTTTGGTGCATCTAGAGAGGGTGCATAATGTGTCTGTAAAAGTGAAGAAAATATTTACGTTGCGTTACCAAAAGGATTTTGAAATATTTCTTCATTTTGAAACTAATATCCGTTGAAAATTGTTTTAGTATGCGGTAAGGTTCGAAAGCAAGTCGTTGATATTGGCAATTAGTGAAAGAAACATTTTGGCGTATACCCAAACATTAAATTATATTTCGTCGCACAAATAATGTTTTGATAGAAAGATAAACGCTCGACCATTCAACATGTGGGCAGGTTAAAAACTATTTTAAAACAATTTATATAATTACTAGCTTCCGCCGGCGGCTACGCCCGTGTGATATCTTTATAAACGATAGCCTATATTATTCAGTGATCGTATAGCATACTATTGGCGAAAGAAATTTTTAAATCGATCCAGTAGTTTTTGAGGTTATTCATTACAAACATACAGAAATACAAATATTTTCTCTTTATCATATTAATGACTAGCTTCCGCCAGCGGCTTTGCCCGCGTGATATCTTAATAAATTATAGCCTATGTTACTCAGTGATAATATAGTATTCTACTAGTGAAAGAATTTTTTAAATCGATCCAGTAGTTTTTGAGGTTATTCATTACAAACATACAAAAATACAAATATTTTCTCTTTATCATATTAGTGATGTTGAAAATGAAATTTGTCAATGTTTTTCTGGATACAAGTGCATTAATCTTGTAGGTATACCATCGTATATATGTGTATAGAACAGTTGATTTGGACCACATTTCCTTATTTTTTTTTATGTTTTGACACTCTTTGAAAAACATTGTGAATCAGCTCCCATGCCCCCGCAAATTGTATGAGTCATCCGTAGAAGATAGTCGAAGAATGCATCGACTGTCCAGGAAGTTTGATTTAGTCACTAACTTGTCTTTATTCCGAATCATCTGTACAGACGCCAGCAGGTCAACCTACCCGAAATTGACAAATTTTCCCAATCAACTTTGAACCTTATACTTTAGTGATAAAGTTGAAAATCTATCTACAACTATGTGACGTAAATATTATTTATTTATACCATGGGCGTAATAAACAATTATAAACTTGACCGTTTTTTTCTTCGACAGATAAAAGCCGAACCGATAGTCAACAAAGAAGTTATTGACCCTGTCCAAAAACCAATACAAACACCAGCGAACAAAACGTCTGACGATCTCATGAACTGGGACAGTCTCCTCGAATCCTTCGGCAGAATCACCACAGAGTCCAACTCCACCGATGGCAGCCTTGAGGACATCACGAAAGGCAATACCGTCGATATTACCGAACTACTCTTCCCAGAAAATAGTCACAACATTAAACATATCGAACCTGACGATTTAGCTGTAGATTACGACCTGGCCAGCCTCACCCTATCGCCATTTGCCGTCGAAAAGACTGAACAGAAACATCCTAACGTAGAGTCGTGGGTTGATATCAACGATTTACAACCAACAGTGCCTTTGGAGTCACCTTCAATAGAGATGGGACATCCCAAACTAGAAGTTAAGTCGAAAGCGATGCAACTAGCTTTAGCTAATGAAATCGAAGACCAGGCACCGTGGGTAGACGTCAGCGCTCTAGCGGCTTCGATATCAGAAACACCCGTTTGCATCGAAGAAAAAACCCCTGAGAGCATTTTCACACTAGCGACCTTCGTCCCCACTCATATGCAGAGCTACATAGACCTGAATACAGAAGTTGCACCAACCGCGAATCTTATAACCCACGACTCGTTTAATTTAGATACCCCAAGTGTACTGGACGTCGGCGACAAAGTGTTCAACGATAGTGAAATAGTTACAAATCTCGAAACAAATAAAATTGATACCGACATAGATCTATTTTTAGGTTCTGATGACGATAGATCTTTGAATACTCCACCCCCATCGAAAGTGCAGCAGAACATCGAAATAAACCCGTCCAATTCGGTCCTCTTCAACACTGACTTAGATTTGGAAGATACATTATTGTTTGATAATGAACCACCCTCTGATATGTATGTGGTGAGGACTGAGAATATATTTGGTAAGATGGCGAAAAGGAATACCCTCGAGCAGTTGGCAGCTGACGCTGGCATTTGTTCGTGTTCAGATTGTAAGTGCGATCCGAGCCTGGGAGAGTGCAGAAACTGTATGGGCACAATTGAACATGACGATCCTCCGAAGAAGCAAGGATGCGGCGAGGATACATGTTCCTGTGTCGATTGTAAATGCGATCATGCGCAGATGAAGTGCGCAGTGGGATGCGGCCAGGCCACAGACACGAACCACAATACATTCTTACATTATCATAAACGACACAACAATTCAAACTTGGAAGATTTAGGAATTTTCACTATTCACGAATGCGAGGACATTCTACAATCGTCAGCGGTGGTGAAAAGTTTGTCATGTTCATGTAGCTCCCACGTAGGATCTAGTGACAAATGCAATCGAAATAAAGTGGAAAAGAAATCGTGTTGCAGTGAGAAAAAGTCTGCTAGTGGAGAGAAAGCTTCGTGCTGTAGCACAAAAGTGACCAGTTCTGATGATAAGTCGTGTTGTAGCGACAAAAAGCCTTCGACTGACGAAAAGGAAGCATGTTGTGGAGGTGACAAGTCGTGTTGCGTTACGATATGTTTCAAGAAACTTGACGCGTTCAAACAATTTCTTTCTGACAACGACCTCATCCACGCGTTGAAAACGCATAACTTTAACCTAACGACAAGTTAATAATTGTAGCTTTTACAAAACATTGCATTTAACTACGTACAAAAGCATTGAGTTTCTTGCATTGCCATCCTTACGCTGTTAGTCTGCCCTAAGTGATATTTTGTCCAATTTAAGCAATATTTTATGTAAATAACTGTGTTTTGTTGTTTTTTACATATGTATTTTGCTTTAGTTATTTTATAATGGATAGAAAATATATTCATAAACAATGAATTTGTGCAATCGTAATGTATGTCAATTGTTTTTTTTATATAATACGTATTTTATTGTAACTGGCGAAATGTGGGTGTACTATAGGTACACCTCTGCCCAACCCTTCGGGGAAAGAAGGCGTGATGCTATATATTTTATTGTTGTATGTAATGTTAGAGTTTTGATAACATACTTTCTCCAATACAATTTGCTCTCTGTCTGACAAATATTTTGTCAAAGAAATAAGGAGACGTTCCAAAGTACAAACAGTATATAAATTGAGATGAATTTTCATCAACAAAATGTTCGGCTTTTCATGTCTGCTGCAACTGTACTACTATCCTACTTTTAAATTAATGTACACTAATTAAACAAATGTATGAATAAGATATTATTACATATAGATGATATAGAGTAATTCTCCAATGAGACCGAGTGCCAATTAAAAGTGCCATAATTGAAAAAAGATACAATGATAAATTAATGAAATTCATCAATTAATGATGTAAGAAACGTTAATGTTTGGTGCTATCTCTAGTTGTAAATTATCGTGCCTTATGTTGTTGTACTTACAATGTGCTTAAACTGTACAAATGTTGAGTAATTTTATATGAGATTTTTATTAATTAGTTTAATATAAATGCGATAATCTTAATGCTATAAGGTTTCTAGTCCAAATAACAAATAAAATGCTTTATATTATTTTTTCGTTTTATTTGATTAAAATTGAGATCAATACGATGTGGCTTTCTATTAGGAGTAACATGCTTGAGTAGGTACACTAAAGGGAGAGGCATAGAAATGTCAAAATTATGCCACATTTATACCTGACTGCTGAATCCTGCGTCCTATTTACAAGCGATCGTCGGGCGAATACGCCATGGTCGCGTCCATGGTTTTTGTTCGGAAAACCGAAAGACTCCCTATGTCGGCGCGACAACGCGCGTTCAGCTTCAACGAACAAAGTGACATATGGACGCGACGATCGTTTTTAAATAGAACGCAGCCTGAGTCTTGGTGTTGTGACGTATGCAATACATCAAGTATAGGTTGAGTAATTTCAAACAATTGCATGTAAATATTAAAAGGCATCATACTATGGTTTGACAGAAGTTAATACAGTATTAGAATACACTTGTTTTTGTGACTGAATAAATAATAACCAAAATACATGATTTAAGATACTAGTACATTTTAAAAGTATGAGTATTCTTACATTGATCAACAACAAATACACAAAAGGAATGTTTTACAAAAATCATCTACTTATAAGAAGTTATAACTTAAAATTATAGTAAAACTGCACTCAAAAGTATTGCACCACTTGTAAACAATGTAAAAAATTATTTCATTAAGATTTTTTTATGGAATAAAAACTATTCATAAAAAAAGAGAATTGATTGATTGAAATGTTTGATTTTTATTCAATCATAATTATTAACAACAGAAAGTGACGTAAGATGAACCGATGACCTTGTAAAGGCCGCAGGGATCCGCTGGATGCGGGAGGCACTGAATCGGTCAAAGTGGCAGTGCTTGGGAGAAGGCCTCTTTGGCTGAAATGATAATGAATGATGAATTATCAACAAAATGGTGCCATACTTTTTTGACCAATACAGTACGTAGACACACAACACTGATTAATACAAAAGACGCCATTATAAAAAGATTCTGAGATCCATATTTTCAGCTGAAGTTAGCGTCTTTTCTTCTTGTCATGCCGCCTGGCTCGAGACATGGTTGCTCGATGTCCTGGTGAAGACTGCTCAGAGCTGCATTCATCACTATCTGTGTAAGCCTGAAAGTGATAAGAAAAGACTATGGTATTTTTTTCCCATTCAAATCATATCTGGAGAGTCGGGACAACTTTGCAGGTGTTAATGTTTTTTGTTCTATTGGTAGGTACCTGCCTAACCTTTTTTAGACTTTTTTTCATTTTTAGTGGATGCATCAAGGAACAAATTTTTATGGTACTTATCTATGAAACTGTATTCAGCAGTTAAAACAACCCACTGACCAGCAGTGGACATTGACATTGAATTCTATACTACGTATTGGCTATTACTGCAAGGTAAATAGTAAGCCGTGGTCCAGGAGTCATTTTAAACACATAAACAAGCTTAGATTGGCTGAGAAACTCATAAAATTACGTTAAAGGATGTGTCGATAAAACAATGGTTTACCTTTTCGTAGGGATGTGGCTCGCTTTGTTCGTCAGTCAGAGTGACACAAGCCATGAGACAGACAAGCTGGAAGGCCGCACCGATATACAAGCCATATCGAATCACTGTACTCATCAAATCTTCAGCGAAAATCTCACTTGGAATCATTTTTAGGCGATCAATAAACACTGAACTGAAATGGATGCAAGTGAACGCCGAACAGTACAACGAATTAATTATCGGTGTATTCTTGGAGCAATGCTAACAGACGAAGCATTTGATATTGATAATGGTAATAATAATGCTCCTCGGGTGATATTTCTACATTTACATGGGCCAATGATCCGGGAAGAGACGTAAGATCATAACAATTAATACCGGACATTTTAAAAATCTTTAGCTTAGCTGTCACACAGCCTGTCAGCCTGTCACTTTCAAAGACGTACTCACAGACTACTAAACAAAAAACAATCAATACTGAGGAATGTTGCCTGATCTGAGCAAGATTTATATTCTATTTTATTTTATTTTGTGAGGGAAAACAAATAGTATATTTAAAAATAAGTTATGCAAGGTTTTGATCGGGTGATGGTGGGTGGTTAGAAACCTTCGACTTCAATAAAGTGTATGGAGTCAAATCGCATGACATGCGGCCAATTGAAGTCTAAAGTTAATTTATTCTGATCGCCAAAAGAGTAATTACACGACCAGAAAACAATGAACAGCAAATAGAAAGAAAGAAAGAAAAATATTTTATTTAGGACACGTACAGGGAATACAACAGTAAAATAAAAAAATAAAATAAAAAAAGAGCATATAAAAACTAACAAAATAATAACGACCTGTGTGACCAAAAAGGCCCCTACCTCAGCTTAATACGGCGATATTTAAAAAAAAACTATACGACCGCGCTGGTATTCTGATAGATAGCGCCCACTGTGATGCCACGGACACACCTACGGATTTAGATAAATCCCACTAGGAGATTACAACAAAAAACAAATCGTTGTAAGAGCGCTCAATTTTGGATTTTAACCCTTAACTACTTCAGCTGTCACGCTGTTTTTTTTTGTTGACAGCACTCGGCACTTTACCACCCTGAATGGCTCGTAATTCAAAACTTGCGTGAAAGCGCAATTACTGACAAAGAATACAATTATGAACCGAAAGATTAGAAGCTCCGCTAAAGCCATGCAAAAACGGTTGCTGATTTTCAATACAAAAAAAACCTAATTCCGGGTAACTACTAGCAAAACCGATGTTTAACTAAGTTAACTTAGATAAAAGATCTTGCACAATATCACAATGATAAATTGATGGATAATTGCGATTGGTCATGGCGGACATAGTATCAGAAGAAACGAATCGCTTGATTGAAAAAACGATGGACACTTATTTATCAGTAGTCATGTCATTTCTTATTGTGAAGTCTATTTAAGTCTCTTGAATTGGCTATTTTAATTTTATAAAATGAGACTATCTTTTATGTGTGAGTATATTTTGTTTGCTGAATGTAAGACGTACAGGACCGATCGACGTGGCGACGTGTGGGAGAGGCGTAGCGTAGGTTCCTATTCCAGCAGTGGACGTCGGGTTGGGCTTAGAAACGTGCCGCCCCGGTAAAAAGAATGGGAAGCTATTTGGGGGTTCTAGAGGGTCTCCTGAACCTTCCACAACAATTTGTTTTTGCCGGAGACGCATTTTTTTTTACGGTTGGGTGCACGGTTACCTGTTAGGTTCCTTTAAACCCTGCAGGCAGAAATAGGAGCGGGGGCTCCGTCGACAATGACGTTTTTCTTAAAAAAATATATAGGTATTTACCATTCTTATAACATTTTTTTTTTTTATTTGACCTTATGTTTCGAGACGTTTGACATTGACCTTGAAAATTAACTAGTGGGGAGGGGGGGGGGTCCTTCCTCTCTCCTCCCTTCCACCTCCCTGTTACATTTCATTTATCAACATTTTCTATGAGATTTATGTCATACTAGCTTTTGCCTCATCCAAATCCTACGAGTAGCATAACATGTCATAATGATTGAATACTATCGTGAATTCATGCAAGCCTAGTAGGTAGGTACTTTTTGTTAGGTTAGGTTAGGTACTGGGCACGTGTCGTGAACAGAATACCGTTTTGAACAGGTGGCGCTGTAATCGATGTTCAGGACGATATTCTGGTACCGGGCCCAATTGTGAATAGTAAATTAAAAAAAAAATAGATGTCGTTGCGTCTTCTTATCGTTATCTTGATAGGCCATTGCGATGCAAATAAAATATTCCCATTAATACCTACCCTTTTCACCACGTTAGGGGTTGTTTCAGAAAAACCTTGATACACGATTTTCTTTAGTTTTGGTTTTAAGTATAAATACCTACTGAGATTCGAGTTAATCGGAACCTTGCGTAAAAATTATTTCATACAAACTTTGACACCTCCCAATCCACGTTTAGGGGGTAGTTTAGAAAAACAAAAAAATACAAACTTTATGATTTACTTAGGTAGGTATTCGTGGCAAGTTTCAAGTCACAAGGAATAAGATTTTTCATACAATCGAAATTCCCGTTTTCAGCCCCTTATAGGTCGAATTTTCAAAAACCCCTTCTTAATACATTATAAAAGGAAACTGTGTGCAAAATTTCACGTTCCTAGTCCCAGTAGTTTCGGGTCTGAGTTGATATGTCAGTCAGTCATTCAGTTTCACCTTATATATAGAAATATATAATAAAAAATCTTTAAAAAAAAACTAGGTATCTCCGGCGGGCGGAATTAACCAACCCAGGGGGGGTTGGTTAATTCCGCCCGCCGGAGATACCTAGTTTTTTTTCTGGGTTGGTTAATTCCGCCCGCCGGAGATACCTAGTTTTTTTTTAAAGATTTTTTATTATATATTTCTATATATAAGGTGAAATCCCCCAAATCCTTCCAGGCATCCTTTTTCAGAGCCATCTCGATCCAACCCTTACGAGTTGCGGTTCGCATCTTTCGCCACCTCTTAACACGGCTACGATGATATTTTTTTTTTTTCTTTTAATAAAGTATTATAGCTGATGATACTTTATTCACATTACAATCTAGCCAAGCTAGCTAACAAGTAAATTAAATATAACTTAAACAGCGTTTTATGACTTGTTTGCTGACTGTCTTCCAAATAACTTTAGTTAGGTAAGTACTCTCCGACTCTCCGTAGGTATTTTAGAAAGCGAAATTTATCTACTGGGTTAGGCCGTTATATCCTAATCTGCTACATAGCTCGATGGTGGCAGTGTGGCCTACAAATTAAATTATTTATTTTCAGAGAAAACAATTATCCATTTATGTTAGTTTGTTACAAAATAACTGAAAAGCTATGTTAGTGTGTTATATTATTATAAGTAGGTACTAGATTATAATATTTTCTTTTGCAGTTGTTTATTTAGCTTTCATAGTTTCGGCGAAAAGACATAAGAAATATAAACTGTTTGATGAATACACTGAAGAAGAGAGTAACGAACATGTGCCGTTCACCGACGGCTTTTTGGACCTCAGAGGAGGAGTGCGGAGAGACTTTGCTTTAGTAAGTACTTCATCATCATCATTTCAGCCGAAAGACGTCCACTGCTGGACTTAGGCCTCCCCCAAGCAACGCCACTTCGACCGATTCTATGCCTCCCGCATCCAGCGGATTCCTGCGGCCTTTACAAACAATGTATGTAAGCACCTACATTATTTTATTTTGAAAAACTTAAAGCTAACTACACATAGTGCCGGCGGCACGGACCGCCGGCATTTGTCGAGCGGCACTCTTTTGTATGGTGGCTCCTTTGTGCGGCAAGCAAGGCGCACTGCGGCTTGCGCGGCAGCATTGCCACCGGCACTGTGAGTCGGGGAGGAGCCTTTAGTAAAAAGACGTAGATAGGTTACTTACACACAATACGATCGTCAAATACGGCACAATGTCTCACTGTTAGATGACATAGATATATAAATAAATATTAATTCACAGTTCATTGTAATTTGTTTGCCGGTCGCAGTGGATAATCCCGACTACACTTTCATACTTTGCTGCTGTGGAGCAGCTTCTTAAAAGTTATTTTTGTTTGTAGGAAGCGGCCCTGCAGGATCACGGCAGGAGTATGATATGTTCCCCATTGTCCGTGTTGATGCCACTGGGGAAACTGGCATTGGGAGCAGAGAAAAGAGCAGAACGAGAATTATTAGATGCCATAGGTCTTACTAGCAGGAAACAGGTAGTTATTTATTGCATACGATTCATAAAAAACGGTAGGTAAAAGGCAGTCGACTGCTGGATATTAGATTGGTGACCGAAGACCCATTCGTAGCCCGAGTATGTATAGAATCGTTCTGGAATATTTGATATTAGAAGTTTGAATATAAAAATTTACTAGTTAGGTATTTCGAATTCAGTATTATCGGTCAGTCCCGTCCATAAGTGCTCATACACACAAGCGGCACACGTCAACGGCAGAGGCAAGTGCAGCCGTCGACATCGAGCCGATCGTGTATTTGGGTACCTACGGTCACAGATGAATACAGATTGTTCACTCCGCAAAATCATTTTAATTAAAAAGCGACTTTTGCTACGACACAATAAAGTGCAATGCAGTTTGCACAGCGCAAGTTGCCTTTCTTTCTATCGCGTTACTCTTACATAATATTCTGACTAAGTTACACTCACTGAATTGGCCCGACAATACGGGTCTGCCGTGTACTTGTAGCCTCATACCTAAAATGCGGAGTGAACCATCTGTATTCATCTGTGGTACGGTGCTTAAATGCACGAGCGGCACGTTGTCGACGGCAGCCGTAGACGTGTCGACGTCTGTCGGCGGCTGTAGTTGCCTCTGCTGTTGATGCGTGCCGCTCGTACCTGAATGAGCACAAAACAACGCTGATGTCATGGAGTTCAGGACTTAAGGTTTCTAAAATTATAAAAATATGAATGATGAGTAAATGAAATAATAACTTCTCAAAAGGAATCTATTCTAAATTAATTGCCAACAGGACTTTTATGTCGTAGGTATATTAAAAGATTTCATAACATATAGCAACTTAATTTGAAAATTGCATACTTACTCGATATAAATGGTATAATATATTTGTTTTATTCAATGATACAGGAACTCCTAGTACAGACGCTAGCACATCAACCTACTACAATCTGTCAAATTTCTTTAATAGTTTATCAACTTAATCACTATAGCATAAGGTTCATAGTTGATTGGGAAAATTTGACAGTTTCGGGTAGGTTTACCTGCTGGCGTCTGTACAAGAGCCAGGGACAGATGTTTGTGAATTTGAAGTGTAGATAAATAAATTATATTATATTAATGATATTAATCTTTGTTACACAGATACATACCGCATTCGTACAACTTATTACCAACATGGAGTATCTGTCAGGAGTAACTTTAGATGTGGCCAGCAGAGTTTATGTTAATTCTGAAAATAGCATTAACAAGAGGTTCATGAAACGTACGAAGCTCATATTCAGGTCCTCTTGTCAGAAGATCAGAACATCGAATCCAAGCCAAGCTGCGGGAACTATTAATGGTTGGGTAAGGACAAAGAGCTAAATATTTTTATCGCCTTCACTGTCTGTCTACCCGACATATCATTTTCTCTGCTTTTCTAAGAGGAAGGTATTATTTTACGAACTGCCTCGTTCGTTGGTCTAGTCGGCGCAAGCGCAACTGCTGAGCATGAGGTCCTGAGTTCGGTTCCCAGGTTGGGCAAAGTGTTATTGGGTTTTTATATATGGAATTTCTCGGTAGCAGCCCGGAGCCTGGATTTGTTCCCGGTTGATGGCAATAGGCTCACCCCTTATTAAATGGGAATTAAACATAAATGGCGAAATGTGGGTGTAGGTACTAAAGGTACACCTCTGCCTAAGCCTTTAGGGAAACAAGCCGTGATGTTATGTTATGTATTTACGAATACCACAATAAATACCTATACGGGCCACAATTGCCATTTCAGACACTAATCTACATGGTCCTCATATGGCCTGACTAAGATTATGTCTGGACTTTAAAAGAGACTGTGACCTCTGAGATTGTTTCGGCCTTTCTTTTCAGAGTAGTCAGATAGGAAACGCCGAACTCATCTAGCAAATATTTCATTATACATACAATTATAATTAAAACATATTTCTGATCATAGTTTACGTTGCACAATATTATCTATCTATTTTTCTTCCCAAATCAGGTGGCCGAACAGACTAGGAATAAAATCAGAAAGTTGATAAGTACAAATGATATAACGAGAGATACATCAGTGATCTTGGTCAATGCTATATATTTTGCGGTAAGTACACATAATCGTACACACACACACACAGTCACATATAGTCGCACATAGTCATATGTACAACGCGACCTGCCAGGAAGCTGATATCGACATTTTCAATACTAGTGATGCTAAATTGAAGAAAACTTTATCTAATGGATTCTTCGAGCGTAAATAGTATTTTTTCTGTTTTGTGTTATGTACATAACCGTTACCACGGATTCAGTACATGATTTTGAAAAACAGTTTTCGCGTCGATTTATGTCGCCCTGTATAGTCTATTATCAATTTTCTGTTTCATATGGTTTATATACTACATGTGGAAACTTGTAATTGGCCATATTTTGTATAAACTATTACTTACTTTAACTAGCTGTAAGTTTTCCTAAAAATAAAATAAATAAATAATAATTCAATTAAGTCTATGTTCATAGTTTGGAATCTAAATCTCCAAAGTAACACAAACTTTGTAGCAGTTGTTCAGTTGTAAAAATGATGTTGGTGAGGATGAGTACTATTTTCTTCTAATACTAAGTTTTTCTCCAATCATAGGCTCTTCTTTCATATCGAAAGCCTGGATACCTGACCAACTTGAATAGTGAAGAACGTACAACAATTTACTTTTTGACTTGTAGAGATTCTAAACACATTCACCATTATCTAAACTAATATTATAAACAGAAAAGATTTGATTTTTTGTATGTTTGTTTGTTACGCTTTTACGGTAAAACGGCGGAACGGATTTGGATGAAATTTGGCACATGGGTAGACCATGACCCGTTATCTAATTGCGAAAACAATCAGTTTCATTTTGACAGTTCAACAATATTCATTGCGTTATTTACGTTGCTGAGCAGATTTTTTTTCGAACTTATGAAGCAACGGATTAGCAATCTCTTTCAAAATGATTCAGATTGTCACTGATCGACGCAATTAGGATGCTGGGTTAGGTTAGGACATAGGGTAGGTACTTTTTATCCCGATATTCCCACTGAATCTAGAATAATGCGGGTGAAACGGTGGGGCAGAGCTAGTGCAGCTAGCTATAAGCTAATCTTCAGGAATACTAAGTAAAGAAAAGATAATTTTCTAGGGTAACTGGAAGAATAGATTTGAAAAAACATTCACGGAACAGTTTTTCTCGCCCACTGGACCTCGTAGAATGCCGATGATGTCGCGACAGGGAACATACAATTACTGGAAGTGTGACATTTTGAACGCAGAGGTAATGTTCTTTAAAAAAAAACTAGCTTACAATTAGCTCAAAGTAGATCATAGAATACTATGATCCTCGTCTTGTGCAAAATAATCATTTTGACTATTTTGTCCAAAATATCAACAACGATACCAGATAAATATCTACTTCAAATTGCAACTTATTCTAATATCAACTTTAAACCCAAATAGGTAAATTTTTGAATGAAAAAACTATCGATAAACGTCATAAAATAATTTTAATTACATTACAAACTGAACCATACGCAATAAAAATAAAGTTTTTAATCCCAAAGCATGAAATTAATCTCGTTTCTTTGGATTTAGTATAGCTTAAAAAGAAAAATAAAGTACGTTTATTTGCGGTAAACATGACGCAAAAAAAAAGAACACAAAATAAACAAAGAAACAAGTTTAGGGAAAATATGCGTCACATCCACGCAAAACGGCCATCGCTCAGCATAATGCTACGACCCTATGCGAGACAGAGCCCCAGCGCTGGTTTTCAGCGACAGCTGGCGTTGCAACTTGTAACGTTTTATCAAGATATCAAGGACGTAAATAATAATACTAATCATTTTCACCAGATCATAGAAATTCCTTACGAAGGTTCGCAGGCGTCAATGATAATAGTGCTACCGTTTAGCACCAGTGGCTTGCCGAGTCTCCTTCGAACGTTGAAATTTCGCCCCGATCAATTAAACCAGGCTTTGGAACAAATGAAGCGAACAGACGTGATATTATCCATGCCAAAGTTTAAAATAGAGACAGAACTCGACCTGACCAATTTGTATAAAAAAGTGAGTCTTCGTTTATTAATACTTGGTGTATGAATACAAGAGCAAAATGAGGCAAGCCTTTAGCTTTGCCATTATTTCCTAGTAGTCAGCCATCTGCCTTTTTTATTACTAACGGCCGAACCCAATAACCTATCTATCACCATTTTGGCATACTGGAGATAGAAAAACCTATCTATCTATGGTTTTAATTTCCTAATAATCTGTCCGAGAATAAGGAATCTTACGGAATGACATTCAATGACAGATAGAATTATACTGTCTACCATCAATAGCGATCTGTCTTTTACTGAACTACTTTTTTTTTTTTTTTCAATTTTTGTAAATGTGAGTACCATGGAGCCGTTTACTATGTTGTTTTGTTGTATGTTGACTTGAAAGAGCATGGCAGTTGAGAATGTGTCATGCTCACTTAAATGTCTCGCTGATGGTGGCGAGTGTGTTGGATCATTCGGTTCCCTACAAAATGGTTGAGCTGGATGGTGCTGATCCACGCGTCATGTTCGTGAACGGGCGCCGTCGGTTGAGACTGGTCATCTCTTATCTGCCATTGCTTATTTTTAATCGTTTTTGATTATTATTTTATTTTACATTGTTCTCACATATAGAAGCAACAAAAGTAATGTACCCAGGATTTTGTAATTTCTATATTTAAAAGAGTGTCCTTGGAGTTTCTTGCCCGTTCTTCTCCATAGAGATCTACGTTTCAGAATGGGCAACTAGCTTCAACTTTCTGACTAACTGACCGACTCTTTGACAATTCAAAAGTGCCTGTAAATGGTTTAATTGAAATAAATGCTTTGAGTTTGAGTTTGAAAATAGGTTATTGGGTTCGGCTGTTAGACACGTAAAGTCATAATTCCACAAAAAAAGAATGAATAAGCGTTAAAAAATGTAACGAAAAATTTAAAAATTCCAGATTGGGGTAAACAATATATTTAATAATAAAAATTCAGATTTGTCTGGAATTATCAACGATGAAAAAGTGTTTGTATCTAAAGCAATACACAAAGCAGTTATTGAAGTAAATGAGAAAGGGACCGAAGCAGCCGCAGCCACTGGTAAGCCTATTATTAATATTTTATTATTCTAGTTTTCGAAGTAGAAAATCTATGATACTACTTACCTCCTAATAGTGCACTTACATGGGCAAGCAAAATAGCTCAATTCTTGGCAATTCCCAAACAATCTTGGTATTGCCATTAATTGCTCGCCAAGTTTAGAATAATAATAATAGTGGTATCAACAACTGGTATCATCCCGAAACAACTATTTATCAATCTCTACAAATATACATATCATACACTACAGAAAGCAGCTATATTAAACACATGTCGCTTTCCACGGAAATTCTTACTGCTTACAGCATTTACACCACATTTTAATAAAATACCAGGTTCTATTAACCTGAGAAAATAAATTTAAACAAAAAAATAATAATAATAATAAAGATTTATTGTTCAACTAGGACTAGATTACATGGCAAGGTAATATATAAAGCACAAGCATAAAGTTTCTTAATCTGGTTAGTGGGTGCCGTACCGTTCTTCTAAATAGGTTACAAAATAACCTGTGTTTAGTAGAAACAGTTCCGATCCCCGGCATAAATAGTTGTCTTATAAGCACGTGTTAAAAATGTATATTATATTTATATAGTAATCATTATAGCAAGCTACAAAATGAGAGACAAATTAAGGTTACTAAATAACGAAAACAAAATACTAAAAACAAAACTACTAGCAACATCGGAAAATACAAATTTATAAATATTTTTTGGCAATTTCTACACAATCTGAGTATTGCCATAAATTGCTCAGTGTTGCATCTTAAAATACTTTATTATTTCCAAACGGGCCATTAAATGCGCTAGTTTTGGCACTTGTGGTTGATATAAGTTGGAAATCATAAATAAACTTGTATTTTAAGATGACGTCTCGGCAACATTAAGCAATTTACGGCAATACCAAGATTGTGTAGAAATTTTTAAAAATTGCGCAATTTTAGTTGCACATGAAAGCGTACCATTAATTCCCTTCAGAATCGTACCAGTAATTTAATTGATAACGAAGTCACAGAAGATTGGGGAAAGTTGGAAAGTGTTTGTTTGAAAGAGGGCTATTGTAGACTTTGGAGAGGTTTTCGCACTATGAATTGTATCGAGTAAAATATCTGAAGCCACCTCTTGAGACGTGATCGTGACTGAAATCAATTTGCTCAACTTAGGAACCCGAGACACTTATATCTTTTATCTTCTATTTTTTGCACTCTTTGGCTATACTTCATAGACTTCAAAATTATGGGCAGTTCTAGAAACTACCTGGACTCTCCATTTTTTATTTATTCATTCGCTGTTTGCTGTTCCTATTGTCTTATTTGTATCAACATATAATAAAATAGTAACGAAGAATTTTTGTCCGTTTGTCTGGCTCCAGCTAAACGGACTTGGCACACAGATAGTTTATAACCGGAATTAACACGTATTTTTAAATCCCGTGGGATATTCATCGCGGGCGAAGTAGCGGGCAAGAGCTAGTCATACAATATCTGGATATCTTCTAGAAGAGTTCCCCAAGTTAAAATTTTGGGTCAGTGTGCCTTATGGAATTTAAAATTCTGTTAGGTATGTATGTACAGGTAAACTAGAAAAGGAATGCGCTTCGGTAATCTTCGTGTTTTCGAATTAGCACGAATGTCGCACCTCAGTGTTACCCCTAGCTAGTTAGGAATTTGAAACTTCTGCTTATCATGTACCTTAAACTATATATAATCAACAAATACTAAAAACGCCGATTCATAAGGTATTTATTTAAATATGGGTAATTTTCTGCAACTCTCTGCAATAGTATCATAATGAAATACAAATTTATCTTTGCGAATTTCATTCAGATGAAAAATAATAGTATTCTTCGTTTATTATTTTCATTTATTTGCTAAATAATGTACGGTGGTACGGAGCCCTTCGTGTGCGAGTCCAACTCGCACTTGGCCGCTTTTATTTGTATTAAGTAGGTACGATGTTTTCAAAAATGTTGAGTGACAAATGACGACCTGAGATCGGAGTAGGTAATATGAGAGAAAACTTCACACAAACGTGAAATAAGTGTGATTTTAGTAAACATGGTAATCCCAAAAAATACAGTTAAAAACTAAAACAAAACTACGACTTGTCGTTTCTTATAAACAAGACATCGTAACAAAAAAGCATTAGTTTTCGTATAGCCGGAGTTAGTTGGCGTTTTTGTCGTAGTTGGGTTTTATTTGTAACTATCTTTTTTAGATTGGATTCCGTAAAGGCTTTAGCACTGTCAACTACATACATGCGAAACCTAAGAGTATAACCTCTCAAATCTCTGTTTTGTGGATTAGGAAAAAGCCTTCGATTCTATCGACACATGGGCTGTACTGCAGTCTCTTCAACGGTTGCCTATCGGTACATCGAGGTGCTGAAGTGTCTGTACGAAAACGGCACTATGTCAGTCCGACTCCAGGACCAGATCTCGAAACCTATCCCTCTGCAGTGAGGTGTGAGACAGGCAGACGTTATCTACGTTTTCTCTCCGAAACTGTTCATCGCAGCACTGGAGGATGTCTTCAAGGCTCTGGACTGCAATAAAATCAGTGGCGAGTACATCACTCACCTTCGGTTTGCCAACGATGAGGTTGTCATGGCTGAGACCATGGAGCACCTCAATACAATGCTGCTCATTTCAATATCACAAGGAAATACAAAATGTTTGTGCTCAAAGAATAACATTCGCCCTAATTTTTATGTGATGTGATTACACAAAAATCATGTCAGACCTACAAGCTATTGACTGGCATCTAGAATTTTCACACGCCGACGATATTAACGACCTAGTTTTTATATTCAATGAAAAATTAAAACAATTGATCGACAAACACACTGTATACACATATACCGGCACAGTTACAAAACTTCAAAATATCCTTCCTGGTTTAATAAAGCTTGCGGGAAAGTCGGAAATGATACCGTGGCCCCTGGCAACGTACAGGCAACTGAAGGAACACGGGTGGGTTTTAGTCAGTAAAAGTCTGACACGCCCTCAGCTCCGCCCAGAGCGGGAGAAGATATTTGATAATTTCCCATCCAAAAAAAAAAAATGGTTTTGTAAAGCGTTCATAAAACTATTTTCTGAAAAAGAGAAATATCGTAGTAAATTTCATAAATACAATAATCCTCGAGACAATTCGAGCTACGACATACATACTTAAATGCCGTTGTGATACAATGACCAACGAAAACTACAGCGATTACAAACACTATAGTGAGACTGTAATAACAAAAGACCCTAAAGTATTTTGGCGCTACATTAAAAACAAACGAAATAGTAAATCAGCTGTTCCAGCCAATGCACATGGATGATGTAGTAACTATCAATAGAACTGATATTGCAAATCTCTTTGATTCCCATTTTTCTTTGTTTTTTACCAACCCAAATAGCACTGCAACAATAGACGTCCAATAATCATTTGGAGTGCTAAGTAATATAAAGTTTACATCAAATTCAAAAGTCATTTATTCAAACTAGGCTGAGAATCAGTACTTTTCGAACGTCAAAGTTACATAAGACAGTCCCCCAAAACGCCCACCCTTCACCACTTCCTAGTGCTTTAGCTGGGAAGAAGAAGTGGCGCAACAAACTCCCCTGCAGCACAGCTGTCTGAAAAAAATATTCTATATAAATAGTATGCAAAATAATTTACATTACGCAACACAAAAGATAATTTAAATTATAAATTAATAGCCATATGTCAGCTAGCACACGCCAATATACCAACCAAAAATATCGAGAACTATACTCAGGCAGAAATAAAAAATAAAGACTAAACGTAAACAATATCTAAATAAAATAGACCAACCGAGCTGTACGAGTATCAACCTCAGTGTATTGTCTTACTTTCCTGATGGCGTTTGGCATCTACTGTTATGCCCAGAAAAACTGCCGAGGTTACAGTTTCAAGCACCTCTTTATCTAAGACGATGTTGGGTCCTAGATTTCTAACATTTGGAAGGGCGACCTTTACACATTTCGTTTTTATTAGCATTAAGAACTAGGTTATTTGTCGTAAACCAATCTGTAACCATTGAGAGTGCACTGTTTACATCGTCAAAATCTTGTCTATTCCTGTCTACTTTAAAAATAAGAGAAGTATGATCTGCAAACAGGACAACTTCACAGATACCCTTTAAATAGGTAAGTCATTGATAAAAAAAGCTAGGTATATGATATCACAAAAAGTTCTAGCTAAAATTAAAAAAACTAGAGACCACCATGGGTGCCGGTCCTGATTCTATTCCACCAGTTTTTGTGAAATCTTGTTGGAGAGCGCTCTCAGGGCCACTGTCTCTTATTTAATCGATTTTTAGAGTTGGGAGTACTTCCCGATGAATGGAAAAAAGGCCCATATTGTCCCAGTGCACACAAAAAAGGCAACACCAGCGACATCAAACTCTACAGGCCGAATTCTATCATATCCTTTTTTTCCAAGCTCTTTAAATATCTCGTTTGTCCCATCATTACCAATTGGTAAAAAAGCTTGGTCTCGAAGTAATTACTTGGAGACCAAGCTTTCCGACTGCCTACGCGGATTCCGAGTTGGGCGATCTACCGAGACTAATAATAGAAGTATGAGGAACAGGGAGTAAAGTTCTGCATGCTACATAGAAAAGGGAGGATCCTCCGACCAGACTGGTGTTGCGTCCTGTAGGTTACTGCCCAACGATTAATGTCAGGATGTTGTATAAATGCAAATCGCGCGGAAAAATTTGCTTGCGCGAAGCAGGATTTTGCGCGACGTCAGTGTGATGCGTAGTTCGCGTGTGGCGATGTAGATGCCGCCACAGTTATAACTGCTCTATATTAGATCTCATCAGCGTGCTTTCTTTTTGTTTTTTTTTTTTTTTTTTAAACATTGCCCCACTCTAGGAATTTCTCCTGTAGGTGCAATCGCTTAACCACTGCGCCAACCGTGCCATATTTCCGAAGAAAGACGATGATTTCCGAAGCACAGACTTTTCTTTGGATAGCTGTTTATGTATTCAATATATTTTGCGGTTAGGTAAGCATCGTTATTATTACATATTAAGTTTTTGTTTACTTAATAAAAGAGGATCTCTTGTGTCGAGAACACTTGTGTTTTCGTGGTTCCAGGAGCAATTATCAATAAATTGTCATATACTATGCCACGCGAAATAAAAGCGAATCGTCCGTTTTTGTTTCACGTCAAGGCAAATAAAGAGCAGTTGTTTTCGGGAGTCTTTTGCGGTTATGAGTAATATTAAAATGATCAATAAATGAAAATAAACACTTATTGTATTTTGATTTTCTTTAAACATAGACATCAAAATAACCATGGATATGAGAATGGAAATTATAACGAAGCAGATTACAAAACTGTAGGGCATAGATTGGGCTAAACAACACAATATGTTATACATTTATCAGTAAAAAAGTACTTATCAGTTTCCGTTGAAAAAATTGCATTAGAAATCGAAAATTAAGTAGTCTTCAAAATACATATTGAAGAAAGTCATAAAACAAAATCAATGACATTGATTTGAATGAGCAAATACACACAAGCTAGGTTATTACTAGGGCAATGTCTACATAATAAACTGAATAGTATCATTTAAATATTAACACATTCAGACAAGAGGTTATGCCTAAAATCACCCCTTTTCCCAATGGGTCTGAAATTAAAGAATGCCTTTCAATGTGCTCCGCTCCGTATTTTAACTCCTTTTGCTTCGTTCTCGTTCATAATACATCTTTTTAAGCCCACCGTTTGCGATGACTACGCGCCTATCCTTTTTAAGGACATCATCCATAAGGTCAGTGTAGTCCTTGTAGCCTTAGCCTTTGGCGTTACAACTGACATTACCTAGTATTTTTAATTCCTTTTGTCAATAACCAAACCATCTAAATAAGTTATTTTTAGTTTAAATATTAAACTGATTGATGCGCGTTGGGCTCTTGGCGGATTCCTCACCAAAAGATAATTGTGTCTTATTAGTCAAAGCTCTATAGGTTAGTTAGATATTTAATGGATTTATTTGGATGGATTTTTTTGTGGAATCGCGTGCTCGGACCAACCTGTTAAAAGAGGCGCCGCTGACGCGTGCACTCCGCACGCTCAACCTCATAGCGAGTGAGATTGACTTATTCTGTTGTTCTCTGGGTGAATTCACAAGGAATGCTTTGTTTATAATTAGTTATAGGTATTAGTTATAAGTAACAATTAAGTTAAGTTAAGTATTAATTAAGGCGCATTTACCGCATTGGTTAGCTGTAATGGTAGATGTATGTTGTTAAATAAATAAATAAATAAATGTGCATTGCCAGTAGCACTTTTTGATGGTCTGATCAGTGTCTTATATCGTGTTAATCATTGATAAATTATATTTATTTCTGTAAATTGGTTCAAGAAAACACTTTTGCACGTCAAAATTAAATTATGTTTTAAATCTAGATGAGGTCGATATTTGCTAATTGAATACAGATAATATTAATATAATAATAATATACACATATTATATATTTATTTATTTATTTATGTTAATACGGTTTGTGGACCAATTACATTAACACATACAGAAAATATAATATAAACACACAAAAAAAAAAAAAAAAGAACAAAAACAAAAGATACACAGAACAATAGAACAAAAATATTATAAACAAAACACAAGTTATAAATATTTAATATTATTTCGTGGTTTAGTAATCTTATTCTAGGTGCATCGTCTTCACATATAATTATATAATTGATGTAGGTATACAAGATATTATGAAAACATTTTAAAAGAGTAACGGTGGAGTTTCTTGCCCATTCTTCTCCATACGAAAACTAGGTCCCTATTGGAAAGGGCGACTATAATCAATTTTTTTTTTTTGTAAATGTTGACGTTCAAAAGTGCCTTTTTTGTGCCTAATTGAAATAAATTATTTTGACTTTGACTTGACTTTGAATAGTCTCTTTTAAAATCCAGACATATTGGTCAGACCTTATGAGGACCATGCAGATTAAAATGTCCCGGATCACTTTTAGGGTTCCGTTGTCAACAACGAACCCCTATAGTTTTGCCATATCCGTCCGTCGGTCTGTCTGTCTGTCCGCGGCTTAGCTCAGAGACTATTACTATTGAAGAAAGCTATAAAGCTACAAATTACAGCTAGAAAGCTGTAATTTGATATGGGTATACATATTAATCACGGCGACAAAGTGGTAAAATAACACCATGAAAGTTTTTAGGGTACCTCCCCTACACATAAAGTGGGGATGTTTTTTCTTGTCTATATCATGATGTGTGGGGTGTCGTTGGAAAGGTCGTTCAAAAATATTGTGAGTTTGTAGAAACTATTTTTTGAAACGTTTGACAAAGCTTTAAAGTGAAAATTTTTGTTTGAATCATCAATCCGCCCCCCTGGCAGCTAAATGGTTGGTTCTGAATATGTGGAAAAATTCACAGCAGTAGTATATACAACGAAATTAAAAGGAAAACTATGAAAGCTAAGTAGGCTCTAGAAGTTAACGAGTAATAATCGACTAACTCTTCTTAGGATAAATTCATCCCATCTACGGAACCCTTCATTGTGCGTGGTCCGACACGCACTTGGCCGGTTTTTTGAGAAAAGAATCATACAGATTTAAGTGGACGAAATGTTGCCATTTTAAATATTATATCATTTAGGAAGTATTGTATTTATTTTATTTTTATTTTTGATTTTGTTATTTCACTATATGCTGCACCGGTTGACGGCATCACGTCAACGCCGGCTGTCGCTGAAAACCAGCGCTGGGGCTCTGTCTCGCATAGACTCGCAGCATTATGCTGAGTGATGGCCGTTTTGCGTGAATGTGACGCATATTTTCCCCCAATTTGTTATCCTCGTGTTTTATTTTTTTTCAATAAATGTATTTTCTTTCTTTCTTTCTTTCTTATCCAGTTAGTGCACGCATTTGTCAGTAATCGTGTAGTATGTACAACTCAGAACTTAAGGAGCTCAACGAGTCCACAAACAATACCAAAGAAAGGACATTTGGGTAGGCCGCATAAAATACTCAAACTGCCAGATTATCATATTTTTGCTTTGCTTTGGTTGCAGGAATACAATTTGAATACGTGTCCTTGAAGTTGGATAAGCCCATATTCCGCGCTAACCGTCCATTCCTCTTCTACGTCGTATTTTTCCAAGAACAGTTGTTTACTGGAGTTTTTTCCGGATAGTAAGTGTGTAAAAATTATATAAATGATATGAGAAACTTAGGGCTGTGTCTTATATAAATGATATGTAAAACTTAGGCCTGTTTTTGATTCTTGATCTTTCTTCACCCTCGTCTGACAAGATTTCGCAAAAACTGACAACATTGCGTTGTTGTTATTCCCGGAATTAAGTAATAAAAATAATGTTTTAAAGTTAAAACCTACGTTGCGTTTTACCCGACTGCCCCAGAAGGAGGGTAATGTTTTTCGAGAGTATGTATGTATGTCTATTTCTTTGGTACACTCTGTAGCCTAAACGGCTTGATGGATTTTGACATTAACTGTGGGATCACTCCCACAATTAATGTCAATATAGCCTATGTCGCCATAGGCTATTATAGCCTTTTATATATTGTACCTGCAAATACCCAAAAAAGGGAGGGAAAGGTTTTAATAAAAATAAATTACAAAAATATTGGTATAAAATAAAAGCTAGTAATGAGTGAATTCCAAATATATATATATTAATACAACTAATAAGCTTGAAATAAAGCAAATTATTTAAAAAAACAAAAA
The DNA here is from genome assembly GCA_949128155.2 of Xanthia icteritia. Taxonomy (NCBI): domain Eukaryota; kingdom Metazoa; phylum Arthropoda; class Insecta; order Lepidoptera; family Noctuidae; genus Xanthia; species Xanthia icteritia. The sequence continues at coordinate 5,914,038 of OX421935.2, read as the reverse complement.
ACCCGACTGCAAAAACATAACTGAAAAGCATGATAATCTATAGAATTTTGGTAGTGTGTTGTGAAACCAATAACCTGAAATATGGTGTTACTTTGACAGTCTCTACGGGTCGTCAGAAGCCCGAAAGTCTGACAAACAGTCTTACCAAGTGGTTTCGTATTACCTAGTAACTGGGTTGTGGAGGTCAGATAAGCAGTCGCTCCATGTAAAATACTGGTATTCAGCTGCATCCGGTTAGACTGGAAGCCTACCCCAAACATAGTTGGGAAAAGGCTTTACATCCGTTATGAACCGCCATGTTGGATTTTATGTAACGCCATATATAGCCTTTAACCCCCGGAACAACATTTCGCTTCTAACGATATCTTGTTCGACATGATATGACGAGTAGTTCTGAGTTATGAACAGATGAAAACAAACCTACATACACACTTACATTATAGCCGGTTAAAATCGTAACCCTCTTTTGGCTTTGCCGTGGTCGGGTTAAAACTTAGAACGCGTTATGACTAACTTCTTGTTCTCTGCGTTGATTGAGTTTATTGTTGTTTATTCACCGACCGATTCAATTTGATAAATGTATATTATGTATGTATATTATAGCATATGTGGGCTATAATAATATCGTCATTAGTCACTAGCGTTTATAATCTAAACTAATATTATAAAGAGAAAAGATTTCTTATTTTTTGTATGTTTGTTTTTTACGGTGTCATGGCTAAACGGCTGATCCGATTTTGATGAAATTTGGTATGGGGACACTTTGAACCCAGGAAAACATAACACGTGGTCGAAGCTGTGGACGGAAGCTAGTCACTGCTAAAAATTGATCCTTGGGGTACACTGGCTAATAATAATATCTTTGATTGCTAGTTTTATTTTTTTGTTTTTGTGTGTCAAAAAGTTCATTAAAGAAAAAAAGAAAGTACAACGTTTATTTGGACACAGTTCGTGAAACACAAAATACAAATAAAAAAATAAAAAAAGTGAATATAATGTTTAACCATACTACCATAGATATATTATACGTTTAAATAATACATCTATGGTTTAAACAACAATATTCTCAATTCTCAAATCTTAATTGCGTTCCTTAATGTTGGTAAAACAGTTGGTAGGCTTAAAATTAATTAAACAACTATGGACCCTATCGGGCACAGCATAGTAGAGGAGAGGACGAAGAGCGCTTATTTGTGTTTATAATATATATGTATTCTGGTACAGTTCGCGTTAAATAACTTTTCCGCTCTGAAGTAGGCTACAAATGACTGCGCAGTATTCAAACTTACTTAAAAAACAGTAATGCGCATGCCAGCACGCATGCTCAACCAAACTTCAGAGCATTGTAATTGAGAATAGCAATGTAATTGAGAGAATTGTATTTTTATTTTATTACAATTTTTTCTTCTTCTTCTAATATTTAAATTATTTAATCAATCAATTTATATGTAAACACCTATTAATTTGATCAGTTTCTTACTGGCTAAAGTAGACTCATCTTTCATGGGGTACTGTATAAAATGTTTCAATAAAATTCCTCCCCATATACTTCAACTGAAAAAGACGAAATTCAAACCTTGTATAAAACGCACACTATGCAGGCAGGCACATTATAAGTTGGGGGATTACATCGCTGATAAAAATGATTAGCTCATTGCTGGTCCTGCTAACCACAACTAATTGAAATACTGTTGGAGCTGCTGAAGATTGTAAGACCATCTTTGTATTGTATAAAATCAATCTCCTTTGAATTATATAATTGCATAGCATAGGTGTGAGTATTATGTACTAAAGAGCTACCATTTACCGGGTAATATGTCTTTTATTGACTTGAATGTGCCCTGGCGGCTGTGAGTATGTCATGCTCAGTCATGTCATTCCGATGGTGACGCATGTGTTGGATCATTTAGCTCCCTTTAAAATGGTTGAGCTGAATGAATGGTGCTGATCCATGCGTCGTGTTCGTGCACGGGCGCCGTCAGTTGGGAATGGTCATCTCTTAGCTGCTATGGGTTATTTAAATTTATTTTATTTTTTAATTATTGTTTGTTTTTAGGGTTCCGTAGTCCACAAGGAACCCTTATAGTTTCGCCATGTCCGTCTGTCTGTCTGTATGTCCGCGGCTTAGCACAGAGACTCTTAGTACTAGAAAGCTGTAATTTGGCATGGGTAAACATATTAAGCACGCTGACAAAGTGGTAAAATAAGATCATGTGTTTTTAAATTTTAAGGTTAACCTCCCCTACACGTAAAGTGGGGATGTTTTTTTTAACTCGTCTATCTCTGTACGTTGATCTGACCAAATAAATCGACTAGTATGTTACTGTTATTGATTTTGCCTGTAGAGTAAGAGAACATCTCATGTAATAAGTTACTATTGCTGTCGAAGATGTATGCGTACTCATGATATTGTATGTCTACATAAGGGTTGTTAAACATGTCAATTTTAAAGTTGTATATCTGCGCTCCTGATAGATATGTAAGGAGACTTATAATTACGTAGTTGCGTGACTTTTGGGAGAGATTCATTTATTGTCTTTATTACATTTATATAGTCGCTCTCCTCTTTTATATCATTTCCTCCAATGAAAAGCAAGCTATAGTCGTTTAGGGCGAAGTCTTTTAATTTTTGTTGGATATTAGTGTTTACTTAAGTATTTTAATTATTATTATTTTAAGTAAATACTTTGGCTTTATTTCTTTAAGTTATAAATAATACCTGCTTATGTATAATTGCAATTTAAATATTGAAGTATTTATATTAATTGCTTTATTTATTTAACAATGTATTGTATGTATAAATGTAAATTTTTGGTTATGTCTTCTTTGTAAATTATAATTTATCGTCTAAATATTCTTTTATATTATTATAGCTTTTGCTCAATAGAAAGAGTTTTAATTTTATTAATAAAACTGTTATCAAATTTTATTTTTTAAAGGGTTCTGGTAACTTGTTGTATATTTTTGTAGACATGACAAAGGTACTGGAGGAATGAATTTTTAGTCGCGAAGTTGGTATGATTAGTCTGTTTTTATATCTAAGTGTAATTATAGATATATAGTGTATGCCTCACGCACGGCTGCGCCTTAAAGGTTCATTTCAGCATTAATGCCAGACAAATGCTGTCTTATGCTGGTTTTCTAATGAACCTTTAGGTCCCTAAAGGTTCATTAGTGACGGGGAGTACAAACAGTTTCAACATAAATAAAAGAAGTATAAAAATTATGTATTATTTAATCAATATTAAATTAAATTAGTAATCAAAAATAATTATAATTACAAAAAACCCGGCCAAGTTCGTGTCGGACCACGCACAATGAAGGGTAGTAGTGGTCCGTAGTTAGGATGAATTGATCCCAAAAACAAACTTAACATTGTAGTAGAAGAGCATGTTCTCCCATACGTCACGGTCAATTCTTCAACAGCAAACGTAAGTTTGTAATCGCAAAAAAAATAAAAATGTGATAGAACTACAAATTAACGATTTTCGGACTTTTTCCTTTATTTGTGTTGTGAGACCTTACTTCTTGCCTCATTTCATGATTCTAGGTGAACGTGAGTACCCTATAGGTTTTGAATTATTTGCGATTATCAAAATAAATGTCGCATAAATGGCCGTATCTTTTTATTGCGTCGACTTAGAAGCTTGGTGTTTTTTTAGAGCTCTAAGGGACCGTAGACCTACATATTTGATATTAATTTCAACTTGATACCTCCACGTGTTCCTGAGAAAAAGGGCTTGATAGACAGACAGACAGACAGACAGACGGACAACGAAGTGATCCTATGCGGGTTATTTTTACTATTGAGGTACGAAACCCTAAAAAGTACTAAAACAGCAAGAACTGTCCCAGCAAAACCTAATCTTAGCGATTACCTAGATTGATCCGTGCACGGTGCACTCACAAAGCGCTACAGGCCGCCAACCGCGGTGGACAGATACACCGGCAGTTATTTAGTTTTACGACAAAAAAAATACTGTGGGTTGATTGAATAAAAAAAAGTTAATACTTATCCTTCCTTACATTTATTATCCTTAAATAATTATAAAACAAAGTCTCCCGCCGCGTTTCTCCGTCAGTCTGTTCGCGATAAACTCAAAAACTACCGAATGGATTTTCAAACGGTTTTCATCAATGGACAGAGTGATTGATGAGGGGGATTTAAGTGTATAATTAATGAAGGTTTTGTGTAAATTGGCTGAAATATGACGATTTTTTATTTTTTTATTATTATATTTTATTATTATTATATAATACGACGGAAAAAAACATGCCGACTGGCAGATTTACTGCCGTGCACCGCGTAAACCGTAAGAGATACATAAAATTAATGTTTTTTATCTTAAAAAAATCTAAAATCTAAAAAAATTACTGCAATAGCATATATCTATCTTCTAAGGATGGCCCACAGTAATCACTTTTAAAATATCAGAATTTGATAAAAAATAATTGTTATTTGCGAAGCTATTTTTATCGGGATTATATTAATCATTCCAATAAAATATGTTATTTAAATAGAGCATTTAATTTAGATTAAAGTTTGCCTTGTCATCATAATATTTAAATGGATACATTAAAATGTGATGGTGGCATCACGGATAACCTGGTACTTACTTTTTACGATGCTTGAAAAATCGCCCCTTGCTAATATTTAATTTTTTATTATTATTTTTATTCCTTGGGTTGTGGAGGTCAGATATGCAGTCGCTTCATGTGAAATACTGGTATTGAGCTGCAACCGGTTAGACTGGAAGCCGACCCCAACATACTTGGGAAAGAGCTCAGCATAATATGATGATTATGGTTGTAGTTCCAGTTTACATATCGGATCAAAATAAAAATTACTGTAACTTCATAATATTTTTTTTGTTAATTCTTCTGTTAATTCATTATTCTTTTTAATTCTTCTTTTCTTCAATATTCAAGCCATTTTTATATTTTTTGTGGCTAGATATCATGCAATACATTCCATTGGTATGGCGTCATATTTAATTGGTAACATTTACAACACAACTTATCTAGCAATGAGCCTATTTTACTTTAGAATATATAATTTAAATAGTGAACTATGTTCTAATAAATTGCTTGCTGCAGGGTTGCTTGTGGTAACAGGCATGGCAAAACCATCAAAACCAATAAAATTTGAAGCCAACCGACCATTTTTATTCTACATCGGAATCTACAAAGAGCAATTGTTTGGAGGCATCTACAATGGATGATTATTGCACGGGACTACAATTGGTTTTTATTGCAATAAATATGGGTTACTTATGTGTTGTAGTTTATTATTTACTGGTGTCCTAATCTATAATTATGATATAAATAATAAATGAAATGCTGTTTGTTGGTAAGCGCATCACTTGGACCATCTTGGCAATTTTTTGTTTAAAATAAAATTTAAAACAATTTTATTTTTAAATTAAATTTTAATTTTTTATTGAATTAATTTTTAATTTTTTGTTTTAATCTTAACACTCCGAATTAGGTTTTTATAGAAATTATTTTTTTAAAGTAAAAAAAAAAAACTGATCTGACGGGAAAAACTGATCGTCCTTTTTTCATGAAATTTTTTAATTTAATTTGGACAGGTCAACGTCTGTCGGCTCAGCCAGTTTTACTTAAAATTAAACTATAAAGGTTATCTTCACTGGAAAAAGAGCATGACGGTATTCCTGTAACCTGTCTATTCTTCATATTATAAAGCTATGCGTTTCTATTTCCCTAATAACTTATTAGTAAATTCTTAGATTTATCCTAGTATTTTATTTAAGCTTTTACCTATACACCATAATCGGAAATGGGCTAGGCTTAACTTCAACTATACAGGGAATCATGAGATACAGACATGTTTGTGTTCGTTTCCGTACAAAAATAACAGTTTTCATCGAATCGCTCCTAAAGCGCTGGTGAAATAAAAAAAAAGCATAGTAACAACTTTTGTTGTTATTTAATAGAGGAATGCAGCTGTATGTTTTTGTTTTAAATTAAATACTTTTTAAATTTTTGATTCTATGTCCAACCTCTTGTATGGGGACGATCCACTGTGCGGTGCGGTGGTGGGACACGTGCCTTACGATGATTGAGAAATTGCCCCTAACTACTGTTGCTAATACATTGCATTATCTTCTAGTTCTAGTTTATATATCGAGCGAAAATAAATAGTATTATGTTTGTTAGTCTACTTCCTTGCTTTTTCTTAAATCTCCTGAAATTTTCTTATACATTCTAATACTTATGGATTCCATTTTTATACGCGTCATATTGAATTGGTAACATTTACAAAACCATTTATTCGAGTATCTTATTTAAATAGTAAACTATATTCTAATAAATTGCTTGCTGCAGGGTTGCTTATGGTAGCGAAAATGGCAAAACCATCTAAACCAATAGAATTTGAAGTCAACCGACCATTTTTATTCTACATCAGAATCTACAAAGAGCAATTGTTTGGAGGCGTCTACAATGGATGATTAATTCACGGGACTATAATTTATTTTAATTGCAATAAACATGGGCTACTTATGTTTCGTAGTTTATTATTTACTGGCGTTCTAGTCTATAATTATCCTATCCTACTAATATTATAAACGCGAAAGTTGGTGAGGATGGCTGGATGCTTGTTACTCTTTCAATTCAATTCAAATTCAAAAGTCATTTATTCAAACTAGGCTGAAAATCAGCACTTTTCGAACGTCAAAATTACATAAGACAGTCCCCCAAAAACGCCCACCCTTCACCACTTCCTAGTGCTTTAGCTGGGAAGAAGAAGTGGCGCAACAAACTCCCCAGCAGCAAACGCACGCAAAAACTAATTTAAAATAAAAATTTGGCACACATATAAATTTATAATTTAATAGAATAGTTTTATCCCGGTACACGCTGGCGAATCCGCTGGCAAAGGCTAGTATAAATAAAAATTGAAATTCTGTTCGTTGATAAGCGCATGACTTGAGAATGGCTGGACCGCCAAGGCAATTTTTTATTTTAAAATGTTTGGAACAGTCCAAATTAGGTTATTATGGAATGAAAAATTGAAAATGTTTCCCGGATGGATTTTTTTTATTTAGACAGTACAATGTCTGTCGGGTCAGCTAGTTATACTTATAACTAGCTGCTGGTCACGACCCCACTCGTGTGGATCCTAATTCTTTTTCTAAAATAAAAGTAGCATTATAACATCAGCTACGTGCCAGTGAAAACAAGGTCAAAAAAAAAATTGTTTGCCTGTCTTCTAAATTTTATTGATTTGCATAGAAGTATAGATTAAACTAGGATTTATTCACTGGAAAACTCAAAATAACCCTCCATAAAACCTTGCATACGAAATTTACCCACCCCCGGATAAAATACATACTTCATATTAACACGACATAAGAATCAAACATTCAATATATGAAGATTTACCAACATTAGAAGGGCCAAACAAATACAACTGTTTACGCTTTAAACCAACAGTACGTAAATAATAATTCCACCACATACACATGGGACCATCGTCAGACCCTCAACACCAATCTATTGGACCCATCAAAACGAACCATATAACCCGAAACTCGAAGGGTTTACTAGTAGCCACTGAAGAGTTTCACTGTCCATCTTCTGGCTCCATCAGATCAGCTCCAAGTTACCAAATTATAGTACGAGTATTATCATCCGAACTACTTAAAAATACAAAGTTTTATTTCGATATGACACTTAGAAGAAGGTTAAAATAGACTAGTTTGTTTATTAGTTACAAGTAAAAAAAGCGTTTTAAAAACATGTCTCTTTGTTTGTAGATAGTTTTAATTTAATAAATAAATTATGCTTGCAGCGATAATCGTGGCGGGGCTCGCTTTGTTGCCTCCGATACAAATTAGATTTGTTGCAAATCATCCGTTTTACTTTATCATCAGTGCTAATCAAGATCAATTATTTGCGGGAATCTTCAGTGGATCATAATTTAATGATTACGTATTTCAATTAAATTTTGTATAATAAAATATATTTGTTTCAAATGTCGATTTTTTTTTTCACTGTTATACTACTTTAGTTGCAACATTGTTCCCAGGAACATTTTATGTGTCGGGCGACAATACAACAATGTTGCGCAACTTTGTTTCCCATGAATACGCGGCTTTTAACTCCACTGACGAGCAATATAAAAAAGCCACTTGCAAAGTGCCAAAAAATTCTGAATGTCTCCTAAACCACACAAGTCAGTTAAATGAAGTAAAAAAATCTTGAAAACAGTTTTATTTGTGTTTTTATGCGCTATTAATTACACTTGAATGTTGCTTTTTACTTCAAGAAGCTATCTTGCGTGGTTTCGGAAATAATTTATTTAAGTGGCTTTTTATATTGCTCGTCAGTGTATCTTAATATGTAACATCTAAACGTACGTTTAAGTTAATTAAGGTACTAGGTTCGACATCTAGATCTTGTCAACTGTGTTATTAGGATTTTCCATTAGGAATTTCTTAGCATACGGGTATTTATGCCAGCTATCTAATTACGCAACACATTTTTGTAAATGATTACGTCAAATTTGTTTCATTTTGACAGTTCAGTTCAACAACATTCATTGAGTTATTTACGTTGTTGAGCAGATATTTTTAGCAATGGATTAGCAATTTGTTTCAAAACGATTCAAATTCCGATTGATCGTGTATTACGTAATTAGTATTAGGGTACTGGTCCATGAAAATAGACTCGCCCTCAGTTACATTGGAGTACACAGATTAATAGAGATGGGACACTGCGAAAAATATTTAAATAAAAAGCGACTCTTGCTACGACGACACAATAAAGTGCAATTCAGGTCGCACAGCGCCAATAACCTAAAGTTTTTTTTTTTTAATACTTTGCCCCAAACTAGGAATTTCTCCTGTGTCGTGGGTGCAAACAAAACATAACATAAACTCACATACACAAACGAACAGCTAGAACATGTACTAGGTGTACATGTTCTAGGACATGTACACCTAGAAGCTGCCTATCTTTTTATCGCGTAACTCTTAGATCTTTTGACTACGTTAGGTACACTCACTGAATTTTCCCGACAAGTCGAGCCCGCCACCGCCGCGAACTTGTTGCTTCATACCTAAACTACGGAGTGTCCTATCTGTACTGATCTATGGTTAAACATAACAGAAGAAATATGTATTATAGTATAGATGGACACACCTCTGCCTACCTCTGCCAGGAATACAGCCGTGATGTTGTCTTGATTGCAGGAATGGAATTGGTGCCAATATTAGAAGTCACGTATTTACAAGTCGATGTAAAGCATCCTTTCTTATTCTACATTACAGCAGATCATGAGCAGTATTTTTCAGGCATTTTCAATGGATTATAATTACCTAATCATAAAGGAAAATATATAAGTAATTATGTTTCTTTTTCTCGTATATTTATTAATAAAACTAAGTAGTTTTACATAAAAGCATATCAACACGTATTTTACAATCGCGGGCTTAACAGCGAAAGTGAAAACTAAGGTAACTACTTGTTGTGGTTTCAAATAAGGTAGGACATAATTCTTTTTCCATGTAGGAGCATCTTAAACAGGTTGCTATTACATATTTAATTTTAAGTCTGAAATCGCCAATGCACATTGAGCAAGCGTGGTGGTCAATGATTATCCCTTCTCTGCATGAGAAAATGTCTTTGCCCAGCTGTGGGGCAGCATGGGCTGATATAATACCTCATTCAGTTGCAAAAATAATATAAATAAAATGTTGCAATACACTGGTTATGATAACTCGGAACAATTAATATAAAGATCCTAACCTGACAGCGAATCAAACGAAGAACACTGAGAACAAACACGCATACTTACACACAACCACACACACATCACATACACACATCACACACACAGTACACATACACACACACACACACATACCATAACATACCTGAAAACACCTCTCTAGTCTCCAGTCTGGAATTCATACCCCGACCCCGTTGGCAAAAAATATACTGTAACCTAGGTGTAGGTAATATTTTTAATATTTACCTTTTTTGATTAATTTGGCAATAATACTATATGTGACTAACTATAATGTGACTAACTAAAAATATTGATTACGAAATGCAATAATTAATATCGTAACACCGAATATTTAGTTTTAGATGTAAAAAAAGTATTTGGTAACTTTCCAAGTGCCTTTTTTACACCTAAAACGATTACAACATTAAATTCAGTGTTATATTATGGCAGTTCATTATTAATATTCTACTTCGCTAGTCAGCCACATTTCATATTTCCATACAGTAATATTGCCAAATTAATCAAAACACCGAAATATTTGACATCTATTTGCAACGTTGCCCTTTCAGAATAAACGCTCTTAACTTGTAAATCTGCTTACTGTATTACCTGGACAGTAAAATATTTTCTATTTCTATAATATAACAAGCATTTGCTAAAGAAATAAATTGGTACAACATGCTTTTGATGAGCTATAGATTTTGCAAGTGCAAACTTTTACTACAAAATAAGAAATACGAGATTAATATGTAATTGACTAACAATATATAACCATAAATGTTATATTTGACCCATAAAGATAACCTATGTCCCGACCACTCGAAAAGTAATAAACGAAAATATCCAAGTTCTATTAAAACTCTTCAAAGTCTCACACATGCGCAGTAACCATATTTAGGGTAGGAGTCGTTCTCATTCATCCCCTAAATCCCAGTTGAATGTCATTTGTCGTGGGGCTCACACCTAGCCGAGCGTTCGCGCCAAATCGTAAACTTTTACGATTTTAATGAATCAGTTTTTCGTACACGGTAGTGAAGTGAATAACCGTACATTACCGTCTCTCCTGTGATAATAAGCGACATGGATTATGCTTAATTTTGCGTAAAAAAAACTAAATAAAAGTGGAGAAATGTAAAAGTTATAAAGCAGTAATGGAACACGATGTTCGCCATACTTCGGTTGTTTTTTTAAATAATTGGGAAAATAATAAGTTTATAAATGGAAGTGAATTTTTGGATCTGCCTCATCATAATACAATTTCAATTGGCTTTTTATGTAAAAGGACAAAACACGGTGAAAAGTGAGTACCAATGAATTTTCTTTGAATTTTATCTGTTATAAACAATATTCTGCTTTTAACTGACTTAAGCACAACATATAATTAGTAAAAGTTATTCGTTTTTTATATAAATTTTAAATAAATATTAACAATGTTGCGAGGATGTGTAAAGATTTAAATAAAATTAAACATTTAAGTTACTAAAAATTGTACGTAATACCTGTCAGAATAACACATTTAATTAATTTGATCAATAGTTTACTTTATATTCATTATTTTGTAGTACCTAGGCATTTTTTATTTTTCTTTATGCAGTGTTTGATTACGAACTCACTATACAAATATTATATTTAGAAACTTATTCAAACATAAACGCTTAAGACAATCAACAATAACGGAATACTGTTTTAAGTCAGTTAAAAGCAAATTAAATTATCTTTCAAGGAACTAGCATCAAACATGATTTCTATTGTAGATTCTCATCGTCGAACAGATGATACGGTAAACACGGCTATAAAAGAAGAGAAACCACTAGAATTCCTAGTCAGTCACCAAACGAATCAGGAAAGAGATTATTTTCTACCTCCAGTCTTTACCAATCACGAGGAACTTGAAGAAGAGGATGAAGAAGATGAAAATGCTTACTTAGATTATGATTACGATGCTAAAGAGTCAAATTATAAAGATTCTCCAGACTTGGCAACAGTTCGCAGCGATGCTCACGACGTATCTTCGATAGACGATAAGATACCGTTGCATACAGCGAAAGATAACTTGCCAATTTTCCTTTTAGAACCAGAAAACACTTATGTAGTTAAAAACAAACCGGCTTCTTTGAAATGTCGAGCTGCTAACGCTTTAAAAGTAAGTAACTAATGAATAGATTTTTTAAAAGTTTTTCTTAGGTGAAAGTTTTTTTTTTTAATGTTTTGCCCCTCACTAGGAATTTCTCCGGTATTGTGGGTGCGTTTACAAACATTTAATAAACTCACATACAAAACATATTGGTAACTTAAATTATATTTTAAATATTCTTCGCATAAATTCGACTGGTTGGTTAGGTTTCTCTTTCTCATTATTGAATTTTTTAAACAACAGAAGGGTCACAGTTGGTATACCTTACTCTACTTGTAGCATATTTACATACATATGAAATTGAAACTCCTGAATAAAATAAGGGACAGTTTTGTTCATGATATAATTTTCTTTCTGCTATATCATACCTAAAAAAAAGAGCGTTAATAAACCATAAAACTTGCGGAATAGTCAGACATACTCACATTACTCATATAACTTAGTGATATGATTAGGCAAGTCACTTGGCTCCAATTTATAAAACTCGTAAGCTGCTGTGCTCTAAATCACATCAGCTTATTTGTTTTCGCATGAGATCAGCACGATCAATCACAATCTAAATTATTTGGAAAGATATTGCTAATCTATTGCTTCATATTATTATGTTCGAGTCTACACAGCAACGTTAATAACGCAATGAATGCTGTTGACCTGTCAAAATGAAACAGATTGTGATTGATCGTGTTTTACGCAATTAGAGTGTAGACAAATGAATTGATAGTCTTTCAGCAGTCGGTCGATTTTGATCTTCTTAATAAAATAAAACTTATTCTTACTTATTTTCTACCTATGCAAAACAAGCATCAAATCGATTAAAATTGTACAAATATCAAAAAGGACAAAACTAAATTTAACCAGCACCATTTCTAACCTCCAAGGTATTTTTCAAATGCAATGGAGTACAAACGCAAGCGCTTAACTTCGAGTTTGTGGATCCTCAAACTGGGGTGCGGATCATAGAGGGAGAGTGCAAAGTGACGAGGGAAAACGTGGAGGAGTACTTTGGGAGTGACAAGTACCAGTGCTCCTGTTTTGCTTGGACCAGTCGAGGGCACATTCGAAGCCAGCCTGCCGCTATTGAACTAGCGTGTAAGTGAATTTTTAAAGATGGCTTTTTTGAGAAACTTTAAGAGATAATAAAACACTGTGTTAATGTTTTGTCCATATGTTGAATTAATATTGACGTGATCTGCTTTCGTATTCATTAGCTAAGTGAATGTTTGGCTGGTAGCCAAAATGTTGCTAGTACGAAAATTATACCTACCAGTTCTTACTGTCTCCTTTTTTACGTAACGTTACATACTTAGAGACCATTAATATAAAAAAAGTAAATTAGATAAAGTGGTTGTAAATTTATAGGCGCACTAACGGTAAGAGACGCTACTAGAATAAAATAATGGTAATAGTTCCAAAACATATTTTGGAACTATCCTCAAATTGTTTAAAACTATATAATAACTAAACTACGTATAATATGATATGTAGTTTTAAACACAGACTTTGTTTAGTGTGTATAAATTCACAATACTCCTCTGTAGACATAAATAATCACTACTCGGTGGCTCCACAATTGCAGCTCGCCAAACAGTAGGTACACGGCGGTGACATTCCGTTATGAGCCTCCACCAGCTGCCCCTTTTGTTCTTTTGCTCAAGAGACAGTATCTCATTCCAAATTCTTGTCATTAAATTAAACCTCGGTCACAGTAAACTAAATACCCACCAATACCTCCTTTAGACATAAAGAAGCACTTCTCGGTGGCTCCACAATCGCAGCTCGTCAAACAGTACACGGCGGTGACATTCCGTTGTGAGCCACCGCCGGCCGCCCCCTTTGTCCAGATATACTGGCTCAAGAATGGAGCGCCGGTCGTCGAAGATGATAACGTGCAAGTGTCGAAGGAAGGAGATCTGTTTATTAAACAAGCTACGTTATTGGTGAGTTCAGAATAAATATTTAAATGGTTTATTTCCTTTTGGCTTACAATCGCTACCAAAGAAAACAGATTTATTTATTAAACTTTTGTGCACTATAAATATAACGGCGGACTTAATATCTGCTCGATATGTCACTTACGATTAAATCTGTCGCTCAAGTAACCTATGACGACTTGAGCGAAGGCTTTACAATTTTTTGATCTGATAATTAGTAGTTATCGTAAAATGTATTTTCGATTGACTAAAATGCACTAAAGTTTTATGATGTAAACATTTTCCTTGAACATTTTTTTTAATTTTCCCTGTTACATCCGAAACTTCCATAAACGAGTAAACAAAGAAGTGAACTCCACGGGCACTGGGTCCGGACAGATTTCAATTGTGAAACAATTTTCAGGACATGGCGAACTACACATGTGTCGCAGAAAATTTAGCGGGGAAAAGGATATCCGAGCCCGCCTTGCTGACAGTTTTCGGTACGTTAAAATTTCAACTCATATCTACTCGGTTATTTATTTCTTTTGAAATAAAGCTGAAGCATTTTTTGCTGCCTCAACTGTCTTATTTGGTCCATGTTTAGATTTCATACAATTATTTCTGTTGTGTAAAAATGATGTCATCTATATAAACATTTAATTCAAATCAAAACAATGTTACAATTTGTAATATTTATTAGTCTATAACAGAGAAAATGAAAACATTTTTTTTTTACTTTGTACGTACGTAATTATCGTAAACAATAAGTAGGTACGTACCCTATAAAAGAAAGCCAACATTTTTTTTTTAAATATTAACCTGACTGTATCCCTTACCTTAGTCAATGGTGGTTGGAGTACGTGGTCGGCTTGGAACGACTGCTTCTGCGATGACCAAGATAGGGAGGGCCACTCGGGGAGGAAGAGAGAAAGGACTTGTACAGCACCACGGCCTCTGAATGGAGGCCAACCTTGTATGGGACCTAATGTGCAGAAGACACAGGACTGCTTAGATTGTGATATAGGTATATAAACAAAGAAAAAGATCAGCAAATTACTACTACAAGCTCTGATTTACAGAAATAAATGAATATTTCTTCTAATAAAGCTTCTAAAAATATAAAACGTAATCAAATATTTGAGTCAGTGAAAAGAAAATAATATGTTTTAAATTAATACATTTCCATTCGTTCGTCGCTCATTATTTGCAAAAAAAATATTTCTGTTTGACCTTTAATTATGTTTGACGCTACGCTTGTAAAATTAAAGATTTTTTTTCTCACACAGATGAACTAGACGAGTTGGCTGATGAATCAACAGATATTATACTAGGTACCATTACATTTTCCTCAAATAATTTCCAAATATTCTCAATCTTTCTTTTGTTTTCGTGTGGTTAGTTACTAACCTAGAAAGAAAATGAAAGAAAATACTTTTATTTACGGTAAACATGACGCAAAGAAAGAACACAAAACAAAAAAGAACAAGTTGGGGGAAAATATGCGTCACATCCATGCATAACGGCCAACGTTCAGCATACTGCTGTGACCCTATGCGAGACAGGGCCCCAGCGTTGACGTTATGACGTCGTCCGGTGATGTCAGAACCTGGTGTCAGAGTTCTTATACCGCCCATGGGCCTCTGACTCGGCTTCACATGCTGACGAGAAATATCTCACGATGCTGCGATGCGATGTTTTCCTTCACCGTTTATGAAGCGAGTGATAATTATATATTATTACGGAAATTAATCCAAAAAGTCAGAGGTTCAATCATTCATTTATCGAATTCTCCGAAAATCAAAAGATCTACAGCATGTTCGTCCAAATTAAACTTTTTTTGTTCTTCCCTGAAAGTCAACCAAACCTACGTATTTTCTATTTTCCCAGGTCGTTGGTCCCAATGGTCTGAGTGGTCCAGATGTGACTTGGACTGCCTGCGAACTAGAAGGAGACGGTGTCTTACTCTCAATGCCTGTCGAGGTATCGACTATCAAGTTGCACAATGTCCATTGTGTGTAAGGACTTCTAAGTCTGATATCAATGATGGTAAGTGATTCTCATTGTCTGTCTTGTTGTGATGTTGGAATTTTAAAACTTTATGGCATTTACGACGATTATTTGACTAAATCTGTTGTGCACAGTGGCTTGCAATATACTTTTTATTCATACCATTTGCATTGGTGACTCATTAATGACTATAATGTACTAAATGTTATTAATGCGCTGTTGATATGAATTATTTTCCAACGTTTTCCATTGTGCGCAGTAGACTAGATATTATAATCGAACTACATACGTTAAGGACTCATGGATGTTTGGGTGAATTTCACCAATAAAACTGAACGCGTCCAGCACATCTATACTCCGTTCAAGAGCTGTTAGTGGCAACACTGACAGCTTGCCGCATTAAAGAGCTGTCAGCGTCATTTTTCGATAACAATTTCAATATTGTTATGGTTTAGAAGTGCCTATCGCGTTCAGTTTTAGTGGTGAAATCAGCACTTAATCGTCCATGAATCAACATTATTATTTTTTCACAGGATCTTCATACTGGCCTTTGTTTATTGCGTTGTCGATAGCTTTCCTAATATTTATAGTTGTTGTCATATTGGGAATTAAATATATAAAAATTAGAATGACCGACACTTCACCGTATGTGAAACCACCTTCAGGTAATTATTTCATTAATTTATTCTTTTTCTTTTAATCTAATCTTTAGCTTTGTACATCTTTGTACTTTGAGCTTCTTGAGACGAAGTACAAGTAAAACTTACATCTATGTTGAAAAGATATTATTTCTGTCCAATCCAAATATTTGTTACTTTCTTGGCTATTATTTCTACTTCATTAACTTTCATCTCATACACAGGTTCGAATTACTTCGGCAACGTAATAAAGAGAACTTTAACTAATCAGCCGGACTTGACCATTCACGAAGAGTTCCAAACTATAGACTCTCGAAGGACTCGCAGACATATGAGCACGTCCACTAACACACGACACGAACATTTGTATGAAGTACCGCAATTAGCTAACAGGTAGGTGAAATGTCAGGGATTATTGTTAAGATCATGGAGTACGGAAGGACCAATATGGTCCTTGGAGACGTAGTTAGAAGACTAATTGGGTATCTAGAGGATCGTTATAAGAACTCTAATCCTAACTATATATAATATTATAAATGCGAAAGTGAGTTTGTTTGTGAACTGCTGAACGAATTTGGATGAAATTTGGCACATAAGTAGACCATGACCTGGGTTAGGACAGAGGCTACTTTTTATTCCGATATTCCCACGGGATCGAGACTTATGCAGGTGAAACCGCGGGGTGCAGCTAGTGTTAAATAAACTAGAGATTTGAATGAAGGCGTCAAAAATGCACGTTTTTTCAAAAAGAGTCAACGAAATGAAAACCTTGAAGGTAATTTTCTAGAATGAAAAACTGAGTTAGCAATTATTATTTTTCTCTTTTTACTAGTATAACGTATCATAATAATATGACACTTGTATTCCCAAAAAGGGTTAGGCAGAGGTGTGGTACCTATCGTACACCCACATATCGCCAGCTATGTTTTTGTTATTAGTATGTTTAAATATATTTTTATTTGCAGCTACATCACGCCTATAGACCACGAGGTAAGAACCGAAAGAAACGGAAGCGAAAGGATTTACGCTTGCAAGGACAGCGTCGAGTCAGACCGATCTGACTCCAGTTGCTTTTTGAGCTGTGAGTTCTTCTATGCACCTTCGATAGGCACCAGATTGCAAACTACTATCATATAATTTTACACCATTCATTTTTATAAACACTAGATAATCTAACACAATCACTTTATTTGTTCCTTAAACTTTATGATCATATTCACCATTTAAACAAATATCATTACTATGGTTTTAATCGTTAAAATCTACAATCCAATGCCTCCTAGCTTTATTCGCTTTAACAATTACCACATTATTGTAATTGGCTTACTTTAAAAATGGTCTAAATTTTCTTCCAGCCGGTTCGTCGTATGGTAATGAAAGTGTAGAAATGTCACCGTCACTGAAAAACAACGCATCAGTAGATTCAAAATACTTTGCTAAGCACATAGATGTAGCTACTTCAAAAATAGTTGCAGCGGATGGTGATTGGTTGACTCTCAATAAATGTGGAGTCAGCTTGTTTATCCCTGATGGAGTTGTGGATAAGGGGGAGGAGTTATTCTCGATTGAGGTCGCAGACGACGACTGGAATAGGCCGCTGCTGCAAGAAGGTAAATTGAATTTAAAGTTTAGGCCTTTTGGCCTGGATAGGGAATCGAGATCGGCGCACTAGATTTAGATCCGGTTTAAAATAAGGGTTAGTTTTAGTCTGAAAGTGAATTTTGTAATGTAGAATTGAGGCTTTTGGAAAGTGATCTCTCTTTCATCTGGAAAACGATTTAACGCCAATATTTTTTGTTACTAAGCATTGTAGTTTTTGTTTTTTACGTAAGTTTAGAAATTGTTCATAAAGTTGACTTTACTAACTAACAATCTCACCAAACATTGGAAGAAATATCAAACCAATAATCTGTAAACGAGATTCTGAAAGACTTTCACTTCTTCAACAAACAGTAAACTACAAACACGTTAAATCCCAAACTCTTCAAGATTGTTACCTGCGTCTGAACACCTGCAACATAGAAAGGCGATGCGTGACGCAAGAAAGTTGTGCTAAATATTAAACTTGGCCATTTCAGAACCGAAGTAGGATTACATTGAGCGGTGGTCTGACCTAAATCTCAAATGTCAGGTTGTTCTGACCTATACGTTGCTTCGTCGGCAACCTAGCGGTGTTATTTTGGAGCCGGGTCACAATTGATTGCCTCCAAATATGCTCGTACATAGTTAAAGCAGTGGGTTATTAGATATTCGGAGGATTACAATGGTTCTGGTTATGTTCTATCTGCTTGGAATGCGACTGACGGCCAAGATTGTAGAAACTGTATTGTATCGTTATTATATAGCGAAGTAAATATATAACGTGTTTCTTTTGATATCCCATAACTCTAGGGTATTAATGAGACCATGTCAAAGAATCAACTGGCATATGAATTATTATTACATTTTTTTCTTCGTTTCCTTTTTCATACACAATAATTCGACAAAGTCACGATTATTTATGTAAAACATCCTAACGTGATGTCTATTTTTGTCCATATAAAAAAGGATAACGTCGCATTTTCTAAGCTTTAAATATTAATGATTGGTTTGAATAAAAATGATTTACTCGTATTTATCAATGAAACTTGGATAAACACATCGATAGTCTAGTGTTTTGATATCTTCGAAACTATGTATTTTTGGAACTTTACTTGTTCTAGGATTTTTTGTATTATTTTTATTAATAGCATATAATCTTAATTATGGGTCATCAAAAAGAACACGTTGTGTAATATTATATTACTTACGTTTTTCAAACTCAGACATTATTTATATGGCTGCTGCGAAAACAAACAAGAATGTACGAAAACATGTGTGAAGATTTTTTTTCTTTGACAGGGGAAACACAGCTAAGCCCAGTCATACGGTGCGGACCCAAAAACTTTCACTTCAGCAAGGGTGTGGTTTTGTCCTTTCCGCATTGCGCAGCTTTGAAGAACACCAGCTGGCTTCTCTCGATTCTCCAAAGGCCCGAAGAAATCAACTCGAGGGAGTGGCGAAAAGTTTTGACTTTGGGCCAGGAAACGCCTGGCAGCCCACTGTTCGCACAAGTCGACCCTTCCAAAGTTTACTTAGTGAGTGAATTTCTAAGCGACTTTGTTCTAGTCGGCAGAAGTTTTAGCGGTCTAGACGCGAAGTTGTACAAACTCGCGCTGTTTATATCTAAAAGAATGGACGACAGCTACTATAGTTTGAAGATTCATGTGTTTAACGATACACCTAACGCTTTCTACGATTGCTTCGAAAGTGAAAAGAGGTCTGGCGGCTCTTTGCTCTGTGATCCAAAAACTATTTATTTTCAAGAGAATTGTTCTGATTTGTGTATTAATATTAGGGATGTAGGAGTCGGTTGGAAGGTGCAGTCTGGGGGGAAATACCAGGAACTGTCGTATTCTCAAGTTTGGAACATGACTGTCAGATCTTTGCATTGTATATTTGTACTGCAACAAACTGATTCGATAAACTGTCTAGAACTAAACGTGTCTGTTTACCAGAAGCAAAAGCAATCAAATTCTGTCAATTTCAATTTCAAGACTAACGACTTGAATTTTAATATCAACTGTAAGAGATTCAGCTGTGCGAGTGTAGAGGCTGTTAATATATTAGAGAACCCGTTCAATTATTCCTCTCTGACTAAGAAGGAGGGTAGGTATGACTTTGTGTATAAGAACCACAGCTTTAGGAGCTACTTTAGCGTTGACAATAATTTCCGGACTAATGTGTTGACTAAGTCAGACAGAGTGATACTGTGTAAACTGTTGGACTCTCAGACCGTGAAAGGGAACGATTGGAGATTGTTGGCAGAGAAATTGAAAGTTTGTTCTTACTATTATTATTTCTCCAATACTTGTTCTCCTACGGAAAATATATTGAATTTATGGTTGTGTAGAAATAACGACGTGAACATGTTAGTCAATATGTCGCGGATATTCAGGGAAATGGGTAGGATTGATTGTGCAACCGTTGTGGAAAGGCGCTGTTTTACCAACTGAAGAAAATAATTAAAAGAAATGTGAAACAATTGTTGAGTTTGAATACAGGAAAATGTTTCTTTCATTTCCTTTATTGAGTCAATCTTTTGAGAAAATATTTGAACTTATTTTCCAATTATGTCATCTTTGTTTCTTTTGTTTTTCCCACTTCTATTGTATATTTAATGTTTGTTTTTATTGTTATTTTCTTTATATTCTTAGATTTGTTTTGTATCTATTCAAACTCAATTTTTGTTAATATAATTATGTCTGCTATTTGTTTACTCTTAACAAGCTATAGTTTCCTTTTTCTATTTAGATTTCTTGATACTTTCTACACTTTAAAGCCAGAATTTTCTTTAGCGAGAAGTTTAAGAATTTTGGTATTTTATCAAACACTATAGTATGTTTTAATCAGTATTGAGATTAACTTAGGAAAGCTTAATATTTTACTAAAGAGTATGTTTGAAAAACATTATTAGCTGTATATAAATAAATATTAATGAACCAAATAGATACTGTATTGTTTAGATAAGAAAATTAAGTAGTGATTTCAAATTTTGAATTAAAGTAATCATTTGGAAGTTGTTGTTTTGTTTATTTAAACCTTCATCTGAAAACTATTATAATTATCCTTGTAGATAAACCTGAAACTAATAAAACTTTCAAGGGCACTGACAACAGATCATCTATTACAGAACTATTAGTATTTACAACAGTAGCGAAACAGACGAAATTGATGGAGATATTCACATAATATAGTTTTACCAAGAGGTATCGTGCTACCCAGTAACTGGGTTGTGGAGGTCAGATAGTCGCTCCATGTAAAATACAGGTATTCATCTCCATCCGGTAAGACTGGAAGCTGACCAGTTTGGAAAAGGCTAAGTAGAAGAGATTCACATAACAAAACATCATGCCTGTATTCCCCAAAGCCATGTATTCAGCAGCTATGCTTAACACTTTCGACTCCACCCACTTTTCATGGAACTCATACGCCATGCTGCCATACATATTGGAAGTGAACCCTGGAGGGTTGCCGGCATTACGTTTGCGCTAAAGTTAGCCATCTCGAACGGTCAACGGCATTAGGTTTAAAACCGTGTTATAAAACACTGTAAAATAGTGTTTTCATGGATATTGTCACTATACGTAGTTTCCAACCTTTACATTTTTTTGTGAATATTTGTAACTGTCAATAAAAAAAGAAGAAATAAAAAAAATGCTTGGATTTTAAAACCAATGCATATACTAATAAATCTTGTATATATAATATACATCAGATTTTATTTTCACGGTTTATAATGCTGTATTCGCTAAGAAAAACCTACATTCAAAAGGAGGTAGGCCTCCCGGCATCCCATATGCGACTACGTGAACCCTCCAGGGAGGCCACCGGCACTGAACGTGAAAGAAAGAAAGAAAGAAAGAAATCAATTATTTGCTGATAATGTAGGTATACATATAAAGACGTGTTAAGACTCATGTACATATAATAGTTTCGCATAAGAAAGTTAAACTGTCTCAGAAAAACTTTGAATAAATCACCTTACATTATCAATGAAACGAAAAACATCGTTCTATATACATACAGAAAAGAATAATATTAAGAAAACAAACAAGAAAATGTAGGAAATAGATACCTCAAGTACTTCTTAATAGGCGGCAAGAAGAGATCTGTATCACAAAAGAGTATTTCCCTCATGAAATAGTAAATAGGTTAAAGAGATAATAACCATAACACCTTTTCTTTACGAGAGGATTTCTTCGATAGAATTGAGCGGAAACTGGTGAAATTGTTACATGTGAGAACAAGCCAAAAGAAGAAAGCGAGTCTGTTATCTACACTTACTCGTATCTACATCTACTTTACACTAATATTATAAAGAGAAAAGATTTGCGTTTTTGTTTGTAATGAATAAACTCAAAAACTACTCGACAGATTTGAAAAATTCTTTCTTTTTTTATATAATATAATTTATTTTCATTTTTTGTATGTTTTTTATGTTTGTTTGTATGAATAAACTCAAAACTACTGGACCGATTTTAAAACTTCTTTCACCAGTATATACGAAGAATGCTATATTATCACGGAGTATCACATTTATAAAGATATCACGCGGGCAAAGCCGCTGGCGGAGGCTAGTGAAATATATCTAGGGAGCCACCTCATATTCTAGGAATGAGGGTTTAGTAAAGTAACATGTCATAAAAATTAATAAATGATAATACGAGTACAATACCTATACCTACACTGTAAATAACAGGTATTTTAATGTAACATGCCATCACGCCTGTAATCCAAGAAGGGTACGGTAGAGTATCACTGACCCATATTTATTCAGTTATGTTTAAGTATCATGTAATAGGGGGCGAGCCTATTGCCATCAAATGGGCATAAAGTCGGACCCCGGGCTGCTACTGAGAAACTTCCGATAGAAATCCCAATCACACTTTGCCCGACCTGGGGCTATAACGTAGTTATCAAAAAATATTATTGTTTTATTATTAGATTTTCATAAAACATATGTTCTTTTTATAATGAAAAAGAACTCTAATAAATAGTGCCGTGCTTTCCTATAATTTCCATGCATGCGAGTTCTATAATTATGAGTAAGCCTTTATATGTATAAATAAACAAAAAGAAAATGCGACCATTAAACCAACGAGGCAGAATTAAAGTAGAATACTAAGCATTTTTATCAATGGTGGATATAAATAACACATTTGGCCTGAAACACAGGTTTTCACAAACCTATATCAGGCAGGTCTTAATTACAGTTAGAATTAAATATTACTCGAATGTAATTAATCTAAATCATAATTTTACTTTATACTTAAATAAATTTTTATTATTATTATTTTTTTTTTTTCGTTGTTCCACGAAAAGTCGAAATTTCGACCCTAAGTATATTTTTCTAAGAAATATAGATCTAAATAATTTTAAATGTTGTTTTTTGCATATCCGATGTAATCAGACTGTGATTCACAAACTTATTATGCAAAAACGTTTTAATTTGAAACACATAAATACGTAGTAAATCTAAAACAGAATATACAAGGCATAATAAATTCTTGCCCCGCCTGCGTATTTCACTTGGGCCGACCGGCGGCCCACGGCACACCGTAGGAACGTGGTCTCAATTATTAAACAATGCAATCGTCTCGGCCCGTACAACCCTAGCTTTAATACTTGAATACCTAGTATTTGGGTCAGGGAACTTGGAATATACGCCGTATCATGTTGAGATACCAACCAAATTATTTAGTGATATCTCGACATGAATTTCGGAACGCTAAGTGAATTTCGACGAAGAAATTGTTCGTTGATTTTTTTGTAGAATTCCCCTTCCATTAATATTCTTTGTGATTAGATAGTCTTTTGTTAAATGGGAATGTTTGAGCTGTTCCGGTTTTAGTATTCACGTAGGTCAATACGTATTCATGGTACGTTAGGATTTATGTTCCGGGTCATGACTACCTGTGGTTTGATTGTGATCGTGATCCGTTTACTTAGATTCTATTCAAAAACGACATCAGCCTGTAAGGTTTGTGACCTGTATTTTTAAATCTATGTTATTGACGTTGTTATGGAAATAAACATTCTCATAAATAATATTATAAAACGTGAGAAAAACTCATAAAGCCGCTTCAGTGAATGAAATTGGGGCTTTTTTTGATAAAAACATGTGATCAAATACAGTTTCCATAAGTAAGTTAATATTTTAACATCCTGAACAAACTCTCAATATTGGTTTTTTATTGAAAGATAATGTCCAGCCTCACATATTTTTCTTTCATCTAGCTTAAATTTCTAAATTAAATTATGAAAGTCGTTAGTTCTAGGAGCCTTGGAGCTCTACCTGAGAGTAGTGAACTACGAATCAACTACTTACGTATTTTTTTTACCGAAGATATCGATTGGTTATAGGTTTAGTGACGTAATAGTCAATATTGGCAGTAGACTTCTTTCTCTGATAAAATCAGAGATCTAATAATTAACAACTTATATAAGTAGTTTTTTTGGTCCATGGATGGGTGACCATCTTTACATACCAAGACCACGGAAAGCATGATAAGCCGTTGGTCCCGGCTGTCATTTGTAGATCTTTGACAGTTGTTCCGGGTCGTCAGAAGCCCGAAAGTCTGACAACCAGTCTTACCAATGGGTATCGTGTTACCCAGAAACTGGCTTGTGGAATTCAGATAGGCTCCACGTAAAATACTGGTATTCAGCTGCATTCGGTTAGACTGGAAGCCGACCCCAACATAGTTGGAAAAAGGTTAGGCAGATGATGAAAAGTAGTTTTTTTTGTTTTACCTTAGTCTCTTCTTGAAACCTGCTATTGACTCAATTTCATTAACTTTTTATGCTATTAATTTTATTTTGTGTTGCCCATTTTTGTACCAGAGTGATGGATAAGGTCGTGTATATGAATTCTGATAGTGTAGAATATTAAAGAATATATAGAGTAGAATATATCGAATAGTAAAGAAGATGCAA
Organism: Xanthia icteritia; assembly: GCA_949128155.2. Classification (NCBI taxonomy): domain Eukaryota; kingdom Metazoa; phylum Arthropoda; class Insecta; order Lepidoptera; family Noctuidae; genus Xanthia; species Xanthia icteritia. The sequence goes on along the minus strand of OX421935.2, from coordinate 5,889,072 downwards.
TAAAAATAAAGCCTTTTAAACACAAGTCAGAATCACATAGCAACAAAAAAATGAAGAAAAAGAACTCCCTTTCACAGGTTTTAAAAACACAGCCACAAGGTAGACCCGTAGACTCGTGAGGGCAGGTCTTAATTGGAGGGCACTTAGTTCAGGAGCTCTCCGTGTGAACAACGGCTCTTCACGATCTTACGGCTTTTATACTAATAGCGAGCACAGTTGAGCAGTAATTTAAAAGTTGAGCTTCTGGTTGACTGATGATTCTTTTTGATTATACTATTTAATTTGATTGAATTAAATTATACTAGACAGCTACTTGTCTCGGTGTAGTTTTGACTTTGAACATACTAGTCTGTCAGAAGTATGCACAGCTGAACAATTTAAAGGTAAGGTTAGGTTAGGTTTAAGTAGATATTTTTTATTAATTTGGTTAAATTGAATGACTTGATACTAGTGTCGGTTATTCGTGTAAATTTTCGTTCCGAACATGTAAATTTATTTAATTAATCTTCATTATCTAGAACCGAAGTCCAAAAAGCAACAACACGATTTCAATAAAACTATTGAAAAAAATAAGAATATTTATTTATTTATTTGGGACAAACAAACAGTAACACATTATATCTGCGCAAACAATATAAACAAAGATATTATATAAATGAGAAACTCACACCGTTATCCACAGCATATACAATTCATATAACTTTACTAATGAACAATCTATGCGAGTAAGACTACAAGACTGTTCAAATAACTATACATCGGAATCCTTAAGTTTCTTTAACAAAGCAGAACGAAATCTATTTGCTGACACTGAGAATAAATCTAATTCTGTAGTTTCTGAACAAAAATCATTATAGTTTTTGCACAAGCGACGTAGAGGCGCCCGCAGACCAGCATTGGTGCGGCAATGGGACACAGCAAAAAGAGGACGTGCGCGCACCTCTCGTCTAATAACAGTTCTTGGGACACAGTAGCATATTTTATTAGTTATCTCAGAGCAGTTATACCTGTTATAGCATACGTCGAAAAGAAACATAATTTCTAGATATAAACGTCTAGACTTCAGGCTCATTATATTGCATTTATTAAGTAGATTTTTATAGGTTGGGAAATTGTGGGAGCACCTATAGTGCATCGATCTGAGGAATTTGCGCTGCACTTTTTCTAGTATCTCAACGTATACGAATAACCATTAGTAGTAGTTTTGCAATTCCCTGCAGACACTTTATCATGAGAGCGGAAAACCTTATTTATAAAACAAATGCTCGATTGGAAGACACTGTCATTGTTTCCGCGAACATCCCGCATACCTCAGAAAACCCGAGTTCATATCTTTTATACGCACACTCAATCTTTGCACAATGTACTACTTTGAGCACAAAAGATAACAAATTGTGCTTTTAACGCACTCATTTGCACTATAGTGCTTGAGCACTTTTGTTTGAAGACACATTGGTGATTTAGTGCGGTTCATCAGGTCAATGATGCGTGAATTATGAGAAGTGATAAGTAGGTAAAAGTGAGGTTTGTGGAAGGTGGAAATGGTGTGAGAAAGTGTGTTGAAATGGTAGTAAGTAGGTGATATCAATCGAAGGTTTTTTTAAAAATATTTATTTAATCCATTATGTTACAGTTTTATTTTTAACATAACACCTGCCAAACTGCTAAGCAGTTTGTCGGCAGTAGGTTCTCGTAGATTAAGCACGAATCTTTGCTTAACTAAACATAAAAAACTATAAAAACTAAATCTAAGTTAAAACTAAAAGCCTATGACTGTAGGTAAACACTCCGTATGTGCATACACAGTAGTTACCTACACAGCCACAGATTCTACAGCCACAGCTACTACACTCAGCGGCAACAGTCAACGAACGTCATGAGACCATCCCATAGTACCTAATCTGCGTTCGCAATTTATTTGCCAAACATGTAAACAAACACGAGTTTCAGGAGAAACAACTCTAAAGCAGGGACTTGAAACGTTACTCAAAATAACGTTACGCGTAGTTCCAGTACCGATAATTTGTACCGTTCCACCAGGATCGTAACAAAATTAATACCTTGGCTATAACGATACTGACAAACGGAACGAAATCTTAAAGTGTTCACTAACAATATTATCAATATATCGTTATTAGTATAACGATATAATAACGTTATTCAAAAAAAGTTAAAGTTGACACAGTCACATAAATATATAGAAGTAGGCAGATGTCGGGAAAAGATGCGCACTCTCGATCGAATACAGTGGTGGCTTGTGCGGTTGTGCCGAGGCTACCGGGCGACGACGGAGCGGTAGTCAGCGAGAAAAGTTCTTAAGAATAGCGTTACAAATGAATCTGTAACGTTTCACCTGTAACGTTATTACAAGCGGATAAGCTTAATGTTACTGATACCTGTAACGTTACTTAAAATTTTGTTCTACGAAAATGATATTCTTTAACGTTTCTTTCTTGTAACGTTATTGGTATTTTTAAGTTTTAGTATCGTTACAAATTTTGGAACGTTATATGATAACATTAATGATAACGGAACGAAATTCATTTCGTTTTCAAGTCCCTGCTCTAAAGCCTACGCATAAGATTCAGTTTGCGCTACAACTTTATATATATATTTTTTTTTTTCTTGAAATCTGGTAGGTAAGTGTAAACAAGCTAATATGTGAGTTATGCCCGATTTGTCACTATTCCGATTTGACACCAAAACCCTCCATACAAGATAATCCCGATTCATTTAAAAACGATAGATTTTTGTATAATATTTTATAATCTGACTCGTCACAATTTAATAAAGAATTGCTTGTTGCAAAGACCCGTGGGATCTGAGAGAAAAATGTGATAATGAGTTCGTCAAACTTTTCATGGAACGAAAACAAACGTAATTATCCAATGAGCAGTACAGGTTGGTTTCAGGTTGCATTTTTTGGAATAGCGTAATGTAGGGACCGAGTGATATGGGTTGGCGTTATTTCAGGCGGCAGTAATTAGGGATAAAAAAAAAACCTTAATTACTCATCCCAAAATAATGGATACAAACCAGTATATTTGTTTTCGATTCTGGGTATGCACACGTCTTTCGACACATACTTGTTTCCTGTATAATGTTGAAGCTACTGAAAACAAAACAAAACTAAAGCACAGCTAAACAAACCCAACATTCCTTCTCACACCGCAGAGCAAAACAAAACGGTCTTGCCCCATCATTTGTCAGAGCAAAGTGGCTAGCGTTCTACGGAAGTAGACACGATGAGCGCATGAGTTGACGTCGTCACACGTCGCGTAACGTCGCGTCGGCAGCCATTGTCTGACGTCACAGGTCCCCTTCTTCCTGCAACGCGGTGGATCGTAAACTTTATGTGGAGATTCGTCTCGGTACGTACGTTAACGTGTAGAATATGTATTTGGATCCGTTCTGCTCTGATGTTCGAGCTTAACCTTCCGGTGTAGGGATGATGTTGCTTTGTGTGCTGTTTAATGTTGAGCTGAGATTGTAATGGCCTTTTGATTGGTGGCTGTAGTTCTGGGATTGTTGTGAGGTTTTGAGAATGGCGACAAAATCTTAAAACTGAACCGTTTTGGACAACGTTTCGGAATTGATGCTTGAAAACTTCCTATTTATAATTAATATGATTTCTAAACAAGACATTTAAAGATCCACGGCATTCTAAAATTACGTAAGTACCTAATAGGAAAGCTTTTTTAATCATTATAAAGCGATGAGCAATACAACTGCGCTCATTCGAAGTCAGCCCTGATTAAATAGGTATTGCACTTTTCGTTAAATACCAGTGACACCCGGTGGCTCGAGCCACTGACTCCTGTCAATCTCTGTAGCGAGGGGAGAGTGCAAAGTGTATTGTCGTGTCGACACCATGGGGGATGATGCGAGCCTAAACAAATACCCTTCGTAACACGACACCCTGATTCACGCATTAAATAAATATTCACTTTATGACATCCAACCAAAAAATTCCAATTAATTTTGCCGAGAATCCATAACTTTCAAACAAGTTGATCGGATCAAAAACGACCTCGCAGACGCTCTTAACTCCGTAAATAATAAATCAAGACTCAAACCCTTCAAGGAAGTTTATGAACTTGTTAAAAAATATCTCAAATGCCGGAAAGCACTCACTTAGATTAGGAAAAAATATATGACCAGTACTAGCGTAAACATAAAGTTTTCGCCACCCACTAAGCATTAAGAGGTTTTTAAATTTATTCACCCTTCGATTTTCGGCAGTTTCTTGCGGAAACTTTGAGAAAATTTCAGCGATTAAACCGTGCGGAGTGCACAAAGTTAAGGGTTGAAATTTGCATAACGATCGACCTATACGTTGTCTGGCAACATCCAAGTCTGTCGAACTTCTGCTCAGACGTGAATTTGCAATCACTTAACACTTTGGTAAAAATAACACTAATATAACTTTGAGTAGGTTCTTATTCAAAGTCAATGTCACTTTTAAATCGATTCGATTTGGCAAAACGATCTCATTGGCTTGAACTGTACTTACGTTTAATTCAAATAACCACAGTAAGAGTCTAAATATAGCTATGATTAAGATACGTTTTTTTGGTACATATCTCAGAGGAAAAACATAGACTCATTGGGTACAGCAAATCAATCAATCAGGTATAAACTTTATACAATAAAAAGTGGCCTGGAATAATAAAGAAAAACTATGACACACTCTTATAGCGAAACACAAAAATAATAAAAGGATCTTAGTAAGTTTGTTTTCGATAAAGCGAAATAAAATTTGGCTGGGCATCAGCGTAACTAACTCTAAAAAAGATTTTGGAAGATCAAGCATTGTATTTCATATAATTAAACTTAGTAACACTATCATTAAACTTAGTTCCTGATATCGCCTAGTACCAGAGCTTACCTAAGTACCTACTGGCCGCTGCACTTTCCCACAAACTGTTAAGTTCTTAATCCTGACTTGATGAGGCATTGTCTGCATCGTAGACGAACGTACGCGCAAATCGTCGGGTAAATATCCCTTAATGAGCCGTTTCAGTGCGTAGTTAGACCACTTGGCAATCAAACTGATTCAGACGCAAGTATCTGAGGAGAAAAGTGTCTGCTTGGATGTGCGGCGTGTGGAGAGGAAAACAAGACCATTCGTTTGCTGTTTATTTCTTCCTGTAAAGTAGACATGTGTACTTATTTTTGTTTTGGGACTGAATTTTTGTCAGATTAAAATGAAAAGTTATCTAAATCAAAATCATGCTAAGTTTAGTATATTTTCGAGTTGTTTCTTCAAAAAACTTTCTAGTGATTGACTGAGTGGTGGCTGCAATTTGAATCGATTTTTGTTAACTTTGGCATATCACAAAATAGTTCTAGTTAAAAATGGTTATTCTAATTGCTGTACTTACATACTTACCGTTCTTATTATGCTGGGGCTACATTCTCACGATAACGCGAACTATACTTCATACGCTCTCTGTTGCTCAGCGAGAGGTCGAGCGGTGTATGAGAGAGAGCGAGTTTAGTTCGCCTTATCGCGACAATGTGGCCCTAGCATTAGAAAACTCCTCTGAATACCTTCGCTTACCTTAACGCTGCCAGCAAAAACCGTAGTATGAGGTAGTCCACATAAAAGTTAAAGAACAAAAGAATACAATACGAAGCCATATTCAATTTCTCCATTTATTTCTCTAAAACAAAAGAGTATAAAAAGCCGTAACTATGAAAGATGACAGCGCGATTTTTCTTATTTTAGTGGTGTTTCCCCGAGTTAGCGGCTCATAGGACCCCCACGATCTCTTCCGCGACATAAAACCTGCAACGATAAATGATAATTATTATATTGTTCAAGTATTTCGATGTAGCTGAATAATATATAGGCATTGTTGCGAAGTGGTCTAAGTTGTAGACTAGACAGAAAAATACTACAATGAACAATGCAACTGAATAAGTAAAATGCACAGGACCAGGTACATTTTGAAGTATTCATGGGCGTTTAAAAAAATATTGTAATTCTAAAATATTAGGAATTAGCTTCTGCCCGCGACGAAATTTCTTGTTTTAACGTAAAATATACCTATGGCACTCGACAATATTTCACAAATATCTCTTTATTATAAATATTATTAGGTAGCTCGTGTCGTCCTGTGGCTATAAAAACATTTTTGGGGACAGTTACTTAGTGCAATCTTCGCAAAAAATAGCTCAGTCTTTTCAAATCAATACTTCAGATATGGTAGTGATTTCTATCCATTCAAACTATCTGCATCGCATTTCGTGTGTGTATGTGTATTTTAATGATCTTATCGAAAATAATAAGATAAGATAAAGATTTATTGTTCAATTAAGACTAGATTGCATGACAAAGTAATACACTAAAAAGCACAAGCATAGTTCTTTATCTAGTTAGTGGGTGCCGTAATGCTCTCCTAGATAGGTTACAAAATAACCTGTGTTTAGGAGAAACAGTTCCGATCCCCGTCATAAATGGTTGACTTATAACAGCACGTGTTAAAAATATATATTAGAAATATGTGCATAGTAATCATTTCAGCAAGCTATAAAATGAGAGACAAAATTAGGTTATTAAACAACCAAAAAAAGGAAAAAATGGTTATACACGACTAGCTTTTGACCGCGACTTCATTCGTTGATTTGACATAAATAATGTATCCTATGACACTCGACTATACTGTAGAATTTGGAATAGGATCAATCGTTCTGAAGATTAACTCCCTACATACAAGCTCACTGACTTCGATCCTCTTTCTCGATTTTTATAATTTTTTAATTTGTTTACGTTCACATCGCTTACTCTCATGACTTTGTTCCAACTTCACCGGGTTGTCCCAGCGCTTCAATGAACACAGTAGGCAGGGGCAAGGGGGAATATTTTAAGGGGAGGCACGCCAAATTTGGACACTTTAATGCGAGTTTTGATGTTTTATGTTAATATCCAGTTGGCAACTTTGCCCAATAGTCATTGAATTGTCGATCGGTACGGCTCCGGTAGACATTCACGATAACAAATTAATTTTCGATATTAATGTGGGAACGAAACGGTTGACACAGCGCTTTTTACTTACTCAATTGAAAAAGTTCTGGAAATTAGTGGACGGGTCTGTAGTAATTTTTGTGGTTTGGGTTAGGTTATCCTTTTGATATCAGGTAAAGTAAATTCAGAAATTATCATTTTTTTGCAGATGATACTTTATTGATGGCAACCCCTGAAATGATAATTTATTTTTCGTGTATTTTTTCAGATATACCACAAAGGTAAACACATCATGATAATTCTTGTTATTCTTTCAAAACCTAAAAACCGGAAGACATACATTCTATTTACCGTAAGATCTTCAAAAGAAATACATAAATATTGAGCAGGCTCATCCTTCATAAAATCTTATTGATACAAAAGATGGCTGAGGTCACACATAATGTTTTTAGTGGTCAACATTTCGATGTGCATTGACTCTTTATTTCCCTTGATCATTGCTGCTTCTCAAACAAAAAAGTCAATGGTCATCAATGTGATTTTACCGTTGTACTCGCTTGAATTTTTTTTACGTACATATATGGTTTATTACTTTCACTGATTCCGACTTCACGACCAAAAAAAAACAATGGGCATCGAAGGCATCATAGCCATCATATTTTATACCTTTCTTCATATTTCGCGTTTTAGAGGGTTAACATGAAACGCATAAAAAATTATTTGTGCTCATTTGAATTTCATCTTTGTATGACAGGCTCGTTCATACATAATAAAGGGGGTTTAGTCTTCGCCTCCGTTTTCATGCATAAGCTGCAAGTTTTTGTAGCAGAACATGATATTAAAGTTAGCAGTTTTTGGTGGAAGGTATATTTTGAAGTTAGCGTTTAGTTTAAAGAGTACCTATTTAACCTAAACGCTACCCTCACATAATCTATACCTTAAAAAACTTCGTTAAACTTCAGATGAGAGTTAGAGGCCTGAACTTGTTGCAACCCAAAGCATGCATTAGGTTTAATCCCTGTAAACAATTTCATTCACGTTACGGTATTACGTGGCAAGTTGAATTTAAGGTGCCGCATGTAGGGCAACGTTGCCCAGACCTATACGGGTAGGTACAAACCACGGGGTAACCAACGTAGACGTATGGATTCGGTTTATTTTATTTTTATATTATTATCAATAATTAAGCTTCTATTTGACCACTATCTCTATTATGCCTACTAAACAGGCAAGAAAAATATTACGGTAATTACTTATAATTAGATGCGTCCATACCCACTTATTTATTTTTAATTATCCTATCCTATTTTTAAAGAGAAATCACAAATATATGACCTCAAGTTTCACCAAGTAGTTTTTACGACCAATATTAATAACAGTTTTATTTTCCCGCGCAACCGTACCACTCGTAAATGTCAACAATATTTTTATGACAGTATTTCATTGTGCGTAAAGGCATTAAATGATTCTGCCAATGACGTTATAATAGCATAACATGAAATAACTTTATTGTACAGAACTTGTACAGACATCAAAGATGTACCTAGATCATGTTTTCGTTTTAATGTGAAGAAACAGTTAAAGGAAAACTTTAGTACTGGCCTGTAGGTACCATCTAATTGCCAAAGCAATAAGGTCGAAAAGTGGTCAGGCGCCAGTGTCCGCGATGGTACCTACTGGCAAACATCTTCAAATAAAGTGTGAACCCTCCACTATAAAAAAACTTAACAGTTTTGTTTTTCTTCATTTATTTTTGTTTTACTTCATTTTTTTTTAAGCTGTAATTGGCCAAGGCTAATTATACTAATAATAGCTACTGTACTAGTAAACAGAAACTGTTGGTAAAACTTTATTAATAAAAAAATATCACAAAAAAACATATTTTTTCTACCCGCTGAGGTAAAGTCAAAAAGAAGTGTAGCTTATGCTTTACCTGAGTTGGGTCCAGCAGTGCTATTCTGTAAAAATCTCAACGTGATAACTTAGGTGAAGTGAGCATGAAGTGAGCTGTCATTCCACTGATGCTAGGGATAGACACTATTGACAGCTCACTTCACCTAGGTTTTCACCGTGTGATTTTTACAGAATAGCGCTGCTGATAAAACGGTGAGACGAGCAGAAAACAAAGTTAAATATTAAACCCTACATTGTAGATACTCTGGAACGTAATAACATCGTTGACATCACTTGATAGCGTCAAACGCTTTTCTATTCGATTTCTATCTAAAAACGAATTTTGCATATAAATCCGTTGGCGCCGCGGCGTCGCATCCCGCTGCAGTCCCGGACGCATTCCCACCAATCCCGGGAATTTATTAGTATGGGCTCCCGGACTAAAAGCGGGGGCGTGACCGCTTCAGCGAAGTCGAAATGGATGCACATTCCCGTTTAATAAGACATGAAATATACTAGGGCTGCGTCTTGAAAACGTTTGATAATTATTGCTTTTAGAAAGTTTACCGCATGTCTTCATCTCTGTTTGTTTTGAAATAGAGTTTAAACGAATACATAGCAGTAGGAATCGTTGCATTATTATTGGAATTAGCGTTATCTAATATGGCGTCATTTCATGCACACGTGTTCGACAGATAGTGATTAATTTTGTGCACACAAAAGAAAATATCACAACACAGAAAAGCAAAATTAAATGATAGTAAATAAATATAAATTTGAAAGTCCATAGTGCCAACATTCAAATAAAAAATTAATCACATTGACTATGGCACATTTAAATTCAAATAAAGAAGTGCGTTATGCGTCTGAACTGCACCAAATGGGAGTCCAGTTCAGTATGTGTCAGGCAAATATACCTGGCGCTGATATTCTGGTGGATCCCTGCAGTGACAAACGGACGTCGAGCAGACGAGATTAATACTTTATTGGTGTTATGAAGAAGTGTTCTGTACGAAGTGATATGTAAGATACCCGCAATTTAAATTATGTATTCTACAGTATAGTTTTGCATTAAGTAACGTTCTTGTTCGATGATGTATTGATTGTATTGGGTAAATCGCACTAGTCTGCGCGCCCGCTTAGTACTTGGAAGGTCGGGATCGTTCGTGCGTGTTCGTATGTGTTTCCACGAGTAAAATTCGTACGAAAACACTTTCAAAGTGCGCACGGCCTAATAGGTGGTCGGTTACTACTTACCTTCAGGAAGGTCGTCGGTTTGTTTACCATCTCATAACATAAAAATAATGTAAATTCAAGCTCTAAAAAATATATTGTGCCAAATCTCATTTACGAAGTGTTTTCAAACAAAAGTGCTATACACTCATGATTCGTTTTACTCTAAAGGAAATATCAGATTATTCATGCAGGCTTTATTCAAGGGTCCATATCATTACTATCACTCTTTAGTCTTAACATAACCACACGACAAGGACAGAAGATCTCTCTTTCTCTGTCTACGAATGACTTATTCTTAGTTACCGATACATGTATTCCAAACTTTTTGTTCTGTAGGCATTCTCTGGTCCCCTCGGAGTCTGGGAGACGTTTTATATAATCCATTAAGTTGTCAAGGAAGATTGATATAACGAGATCAGGATCAACTTACTTGGGTGCATCGCTAACGACGCCTCTGATCTTTGCCAAATAACAAATCAAAGTGAAAAAAAAAACGTCTTGGGAGGTAGGTAATTGTGTACTAGGTAATGTTGTATCTTGTCGTGTGCCTTTTGTGTAATTATATGAACGGGCTTTTGTTTGCTCTTTGTGGTGAGCTGTGTATATGAGAGTATCCTAGGCTTCCAAATAATGTGCTGATAGTTATTCCAAAGCCTATTATGACAGGCTTAGTCTCTGATAAAATGCAAAATACTCTAAGTGCATACTCTTAACAGAGACAAACAGATTTTATGTTTTCCAGAACCAAGAAATGCCCTGTGATGAAAGAGTAGTAGGTACCCGTGATGGATGGTACTCTGTTTTATGCACTAATATCAAGACTTGTGATAACTGTAGGCCAAGACCTGTGATAACTGTAGGCCAATTTTCGTACTTACAAAACATTCAAATTCTAAATTCGCAATCTCATCTTAGCGACAATCAATGTCAAAAACTTGTCAAAAATGTGACAAAATTAGAGGAATTTTTGACAAATTGAGACTGACATTTGAATTGGAACGTTATTCAAAATACGGAAATCACCCTTCTGCTTCTGCCTGTAACGTTACAGATATTATAATAAAATGCATGCGACACAGAAGCTAATCGCTCAACCATTCCGCCAATCAACTGCCTCCATTTTGCACTTAGCAGTCCTGTATAAACCAGCCACTAAAAAGGCCGCATAGTGCCACAATGATCCTCAAAATATATGCAGTGTAGTGCAACTGACTGGCACTGTTACTACATTGTGCGAGCTGCCCTGTGACGTACATACAAACAAAAAAATCACTCTTTCACTTGGATGCATACAATCAACAAGCAGGAAACAGCGAACTTTTGAAAAATTCCTGACATATCCGCCCTTTGTGGAGATCAAAGATTATGGATACCGTAAAGATGCTACTGATGTCTGGTTCATTTGAAAGGGTAATATTTGTTTTGCTTTTTTTTGTAGACGACAATTGATTTGCAACATGATTATTGTTTTTATATTTTTGTCAAACAATGTGTGATCTTCAAAAAATCCGAATAAAAAACAGTACCTAAGTATATATGATTGATTGGCTTTTGAGGAATGAAATGAAATGAAATTGTTTATTCTGTAAATAGGATATTGGAATCACTTTTACACGTCATCTTAAAAAAATAATTAAAAATTAGCTAGATGAGTTCGGCGTTTCCTATCTGACTACTCTGAGAAGAATGGCCGAAACAAACTCAGAGGTCACAGTCTCTTTTAAAGTCCAGACATAATCTTGGTCGGGCCATATGAGGACCATGTAGATTAGTGTCTGAAATGGTCTTTTGAGAAATGAACCACACAGATTTGAGTGGACCTGTCCTGTCAGTGCAAGCATTTGTCAGTAATCGTGAAGCTCAACCCAGAACTTAAGGAGCTCAACTGGAGGAATCAGTTGTCAAGTATTCTATTGATTGTACACTAAAGTGCACGTTGGCGGTAACACTTTGACCTGGCTTAACCAAGTGTGCAATTTCAAAAGAATGTGAGACCAGCTTATACTGGTTTATTACAACTAAAGTGCGGCCTACTGTACATTAGAGCCGAAATTAGACGCTGGTTATTGTGGATTTTTTGTTTTAGTTAGCTTACGTCAATCTGTAATCTTCAATTCGCGTCTTTTATCCCTGGTATTCCTAAAGCACTTATTTTTCACAATTCAGTACTTATAGACAACATATAGGTCTCAATTTGTGTCGCATCTGCTGCATACTCTATGGCGATTGTCATTTTTCTGCTCCGCGGGAGGGTAGTGTGACAATGCGCTTCGGTAGGGGAAGGAGGGAGGGGGGACGGGTACATGTTCGTGATGTTTTCATTTTTCACTCACTTTTCACAATTTTTTACACAAAAATCCCGTGAAAGAGACCGTTTTGATACAATTGGGGCTCATACGCCGAACGTCGAATATTCTCGCCAATATTTTATTTCGTTTGATAAATTAAGAGTCGATAGTTTTCATACGTGCGAAATGCACTTTTATTTAAGTAAGTAATGATGAATAATATTGGTTTACATTGATTGAGTGTCTGTTTTTATGTTTTTCTGCTTACACTTTTAAAATTTGTGTTGTTTATAAGTATCATTGGAATCGGTTTTTATTAACTCTGTTTTGTTGTTGTCACCGTTTGTTAATATTGACATTTGTTGAACGTATCTATTTCTCCAAGTAGATCTTGACAATTGTATAATGTCCAAGCTGTCTAATTATAACAAATGTACACTATAGGAAGTTGATATGTATCAAACTCCAGAAAAAGGTAGAAATCAAAAACCCCACTTCAAAATAAATATGCAAGCAACACAACTATACCTCAATACCTGTAGGTACCGGTAAAGCAATAGCTTTCAACAAAGAATTTGCAGCTAGAATCAATTTATTCACGCGTACGGAACCCTCACCCGTCAAAGGTCGCCTCGCATATCGCTAAATTGTCGGGGGGTCGTCATTAGGATGCCTCGAAGGATCTCTAATTGTTTCCGAGTCGGGAAGTATCAATTTACAAGCAATTTGTAATCTTGATTACTTCGAATTAAATGTTTGGAGTTTGATGACCCTGTTTTTAAATTGAAAAGGTTGGAAAATGTTTCATCATCATCATCAGTTCAGCCGAAAGACGTCCAATGCTGGACATAGGCTTCCCGCATCCAGCGGTTTCCCGTGGACTTTACAAGGTCATTGGTCCACCTTGTAGGAGGCCTATCAACGGTACGTCTTCCGGTACGCGGTCGCCACTCCAGAACCTTTCGTCCCCATCGGCCATCTGTTCTGCGAGCAATGTGCCCTGCCCATTGCAACTTAAGTTTGTCCATTTTTAGGGCTAAATTGGTTACCTTGGTTCTCCTCCAGATTTCTTCACCTAAAATATTTTTTTTAAATGTTGGTCCACAAGTTTTCAATTGATCTACATGTGGTGTAATGCAACCAAATTCGATCGGACGGCTAGGTAAAATATTCATAGTCCAAGCTAACCCATTTATCCAGCCGTAGTCGAAAAACATGCCTGCCATGTTGTTTTGAACCAGATACTTGTTTTTACTATTTCAAATTTGATACGTTGCTTGTTTAAAATGTTTCTGTTCTAAGTATTTTTACCGCTGCTGAAAGATTGCCTGAAGAATTTAAGGTTGGTATGTATAGTCTAATGATTTCTTATCATAGCAACAAAATTTAACAAATATACCGAAAAAAGAAAAACTGGTTTGTGGCGGCATCTACATTGCCACATGCGAACTACGCATCAAAGACCTGACGTCACACGAATCCTGCATCGCGCAATTAGAGTTTTCCGCGCTAACAGCATATATATAACTTCCCCGACATCAATCGTTGGGCAGTTGCCCGCCAGACACGACACCCGTCTGGTTGGAGGATACTCCTTTTTCTATAGAGTATGAGTGAACTTTAAACCCTGTTCTTCATACCTTTAAAAGGTCAAGTTGTAATGAATTTTTAATTTGAGTTTAATAAATAACCTTTGGTGCTTTAAAAACTTAATGATAATTATACGTTTACCAAAACAACCTTAACTTTAAAATTAAAAAGTTACTGCTCTCCATTCTTAGTGGTGGCGTTATTCGAGTTTATGTGCGATTTATAGCCTTTTAATTCATTTTGTACTTACGGTCGTTAAGCAAATAAAAGGCTTTATCAATAGTTAAAATTATTACACCGTAAACCTTTCAAGTATACAGTAGTATTTTATGGTGATGTCAGCATAAAACTAGCTTAGGTAAGCTACTGGATGCAAGTGCAGCCACAGAGCAAGGTGCCTCTCTATAAATTTTCATGTCAAATCTTAGTTTTATTAGTAGGAAATATTCAGGAATATTTTCAGAATTGGGATCAGTCTATGTCCAATATCAATAATTTTTTTGTGTATTAAAATTGTAGCAAAGTCAAAACTGTACATTGAATATTTAAAAAAAAAGCAAGCAGGGAAACGATATTTTTTAAAATATTTGTTTGTTTGTCCAGCAGCACGCAAATACTACTAGATAGATTTTGTCCAAATTTTGCATAGATATTGCCTATATGTCGGGTCAGTCTATAGGCTATAAATTATAACGCTATTTGATAAGGGAGATGAATAAGAATATTGCAGATTTAGCCTCTTAAATAATTACGCTATTATGGACCTAAGCAGTCAATCATGATAAATATAGAGTGGATTTTTGAGATGGGGCAGTAAGGACAGGTACCAGGTAAAACCGTTGTCTCTACCAGAAAACGGTCTTACGAAACGGTGAAAAAATTAAGAAAATGTACTATTTTCATAAAAACTTTGTTTAATGTCTAGCGGACCAACTGCGGTTTGCGTACTAGTAAAGTCAGGTATCGCAATCAAATTCACTGGACTGGGCTGAATAACGAAACGAATATAGCAGATAGTTCCAGTTCCATACCTTTGAAATGATTATCATATTTTTATGGAGCTAAGCAATCAATCATGAAAAATATAAAAACGGCTATTTTAATCAACTTTCAACAAAGAAAATAGCTTAGCGGTTCGGCGATTGCGTTGCTAACCAAATTCGATTCCTACTAGTCGATATATTTTGTGCTTCTTTTTTTACCATTTTGTAATACTATTATGTGATAGTTTGTAGAACATACAAAGAAAAACATTTAGTTTAGGCCTCTTCTGTCATCTATGGTATAATAAAAATAAATATCGATTGTTAGGTGACTGCTAATGAGGAATCCAGTGTGTTTACAATCTACTGTTATATTATTTCAGTGTAATGAAACTAAACTGTAGGTACTGTTTGTCACGAATAATCTGTAAGAATACAACAGTCAGTGTATCAGTGTTGTGCTATTAGGTAGTATAGGCAGGAATGCAGGCATTCATTAATTTGCTAAAAACGAAAAACTTCACAAGCAATGGGAAATTGGTACGGAAGGCTGCGGGTGTCCTGCCGGGGTTGCGGAAAAGTCCGAAAGGAATACCGTGGCCCCTGGCAACATACAGGCAACTGAAGGAACACGGGTGGGTTTTAGTCAGTAAGAGTCTGACACGCCCTCCCGCTCCGCCCAGAGCGGGAGAAGTTATATGATAACTTCGCACCCAAAAAAAAAAAAAAGGCTACGGGTGTCGACCTTACTACTCCCGCGGACAACCGCTTGTCACCTCTCGTCTCGACTCGTCTTGTCTCTCTTTATATATATTTTGGGTGCTGAAACTAAAACTACAAACATAGTATACAGGGAAATTTATAAAAATGTGGCAGTTTAGTATATTGTGGTGTCTTACGGCTTCCACGCGAACAAGACGCAGCTAGTATATGATATGTATAACCATTGTCCATTAAACTCCAGCTTGATTAAGCGTCTTTGTAAGTACTATGGCACATACCTAAGGAATGAGTAGTTGGTTTTTGTTACTTGATTATTTTATTAAACAAATTATGTCCCTTAACTCGCCTTTACACTGTACGCTTATGTAAAATAAAAGTCGTTATTGTATGTACATGAAATAAACAAAGTATACCATAGAGAAGGTTAATGGCTAGAGCTTGGCCCTTCCATCTCTTATATTTTGTACCGAATATTGAAAGCTAATCTAAAATCCCATGTAAATAAAGTATAAAAACCGTTCCTTGCCTCCCCTCCCAACTGCATCGTCTGTTCACTCCACTCGGAACTCCGCACTTTTTATCTCCGAAAATAATTAAATTCCTTAAGACGAATGACTTTGAAATGAAACAGCAATAGGTACCTACACTGTGACTTGATTAGCTTGAAGATCAAAGTCTCGTTTGAAAGCAGTTTAAGAATTAGGAGCCGTTTTGCGAACGATGAAGGCAGCCTTTTAAATGTTTTTTGATGTTGGATCAGTTAGTTTGCTGTCTGATCTTGAATAAGCGGTAACTAAGTATGTTCAATACTTTGTATTTTATATCGTGCAACTCAATAAGAAGTGTTTGCCTCCGACTACATGAGGGTGTTTGTTACGTGGGATTAGAGACATAAATAAGTCATCTTGTCTCCATCTTTTTAAAAGTTCACTTTTTACGACTATTATTTAGCTTCTGTCATTCATCAATAAACAATGAACGACAAATAACATTATTGAACTTGGCAGCCAATGAATTACGGAACAGACGATTAAACACTAACGGAAATCTTATACGGGAAGCTTTCCCGATGTTGTGTAAAACATTTATTATTGTAAAAAAAACTAACTAAACTACAAAGTCTCTAAGCATTTTGTTCAGTCGCCATCTTAATCCCAATTAAACCTCGTAAACTTGCAACACTGTAATAGCACTGGCAACACTAACGTGGCGTGAAAGTAAAAACATTGTTTGTGGTATTTCTCTCCGCTCGCGTGAACGGCCTCCTGAAATAAAGGCGTAATTGAATTATCAGATTGTGCACGAAACGGGAAAATGTCGACGATATTCATTTATAATAGGCGTTTGTTGTATAAACTATCGTCACGATTATGTTTTGTGGGATTATGGAAGGATTTATTTGGGTATTTCGATAAAAATAATGTTATTATCG
Organism: Xanthia icteritia; assembly: GCA_949128155.2. Taxonomy (NCBI): domain Eukaryota; kingdom Metazoa; phylum Arthropoda; class Insecta; order Lepidoptera; family Noctuidae; genus Xanthia; species Xanthia icteritia. The sequence continues at coordinate 5,871,957 of OX421935.2, read as the reverse complement.
GGCGTTGCAATGTTTATATGGATTACGCCTACGGTAATAGAACAAGTAATATTATTATCAAACCATTTATTTGCAACATATTTTATTCGTAGTATACTAAGTATTTAATCGTTCTTTTGTTAATTAGCAGTCCTTACAACGCGAATTAATATTGTTTTACATAAAGATAACTGCCCTCTGGCATCGATTACAGGACGAACTAAAATAAATACCTTAGAAATAGATATCATACTAGTTTTACTAGCATAAAATAACTACCCTTAAAAGCAACCGGAGGGTGTAATAGAAAACTCGTTAAAATTGTTATCTTCACCATAAAGTTTTATTCAGTTTTAAGTGACGATAAAATCTGAAAACTAAGAGATCAACAATAATTTTGTGTGATCTCGAGAACTATAAAAGTACAAATTATACTTGACAATTCAAAATTATACGAGTTTTATAGTCGCGCATGTGACTTTCAATAAAATGTCTGTATGAGGTCTGCGCGTCTCCTGTCTGGCTTTTATTCGGGAAGACTAGTTTTCTGTTTTATTAAATGCAAATGTGCAGTTACGCATTTATGAATTTTTGAGATTGAATATTTTTATGAAAAACAAATAAAGGAAACGTTTTCGAGCAAAAGTTAAAAAGTTTTCAAAATCAGTTTAGGTACGTTTCTTAAGGATTTTTACTAGTTATTTAAAACTGGATAAGAGTGTAAAAGTTGGTTGAATTTATTCGCTACGTAATCAGTATTTATCCATAAAAAACAGCAAAAAAAAAATATTTTGGATAAGAAAACACCCTTATTCCTAAGCCAAAATTGTCCAGAAATATGCGCATATTTGCGTTATTTTTAAACAATGAAAAAAGAAAACGAAACATTGAAAATACGTCTACACTCAAACCATCTTTACCAACCAAAAAATTCCCTCCCTTAATAACATAATAATAACGACAACAATATATCTCCAGGCTACTGGCTACCAGTTCGTGCCTCGTTCAAATTGAGCCAATCGACTCGCCAGGTGAGAGGGGATCCTAACAAATATTTGCAGCTTCAGGATCCAGTTATCCATAGTAACAACTTAATAACGATCTAACTTTTACAATCAGTGTCTGTCAGTTTAATAATGTGTGCTAGTGAGTAGTGGTGGTTTCATTTTAATTGGTATTTCGCAAATAAATTGTCTTGTCTTCGTTAAATAATTATTTTGAAAAAGGTTTTTAGAAACGTCTTAAAAACTATCACTTCGTTCAAATCAAATCAAATAATTTATTTGCTTGAATATTAGAACACATGAGGTGATACATATATATTTTTTTAAACCATATTCTACACTATTGTGAAATGTAGACACTATTGTCTACATTTCTTTCTCATTTCTCCTATCGCAGGTCTTCTGGAAGAAATTTATTAAGAAATAAGCAGTACCTTTGTACTCATAATTATGATTATGTCTTATCTGTATCTGTTTTTCTGTGTGTACATAAATAATAAAATAAATAAATAATCAGGTATGCAAATAACATAACAAAACACAACATAACATCATGGCTTGTTTCCCCAAAAGGGTTGGGCAGAAATGTATATAGTCCACACACATTTCGCCAGTTACTTTTTAAGTCTCATGTAATAGGGGCGAGCTTATTGCCATCAACCGGGCACAAATCCAGACTCCGGGCTACTACTGAGAAATTTCAGATAGAAAAACTCAATAACACTTTGCCCGACTTGAGTATCGAACCCGGGACCTCATGTTCAGCAGTAGCGCTTGCGACCACTAGACCAACGAGGCAGTCAGGTATGCAAATATGTAACAGAATTACAAGATTTCATATATTATCATTATTCTAGTTGTTGTTGAAGCAATGCAAAATTTTTCTCTCTAAAGTTTATAAAATAATGCTATATACTCCTAATAAAATAAATAAAGACCTCGTCAATAATGGTACCTACATGTGAGGTTCGAACATACTATCTCTTGACCGGCAGACTAAACTAGTCTCAGTTCATTCAATTACTGCCGGTTCAAGCTTTAAATGCTTCCATCATTGCACTATTGCCGGCTATAACCTTTTACACAACCTTTCGGCCTTTCTCTTTTTGATGTGTAGCATCTTTCGGCAAGGCAATCTTCTCGTGTATACAAACTTCTGAATAAAGAGTTACACATCTATCCTCTGAAACTCCGTGACTGTAAGCTGGCTGTGACTGGTTGGCTTACGGATAAAACCTACGACGACATTGAAGCTTTGGTATCTTCGCTTCCATAATCTGGCCTATAATTAAAAGGACCGTGGTAGTGAAATTGTTAGTGGAGGTAGCAGAAACCTGGCTTCTTCCGATGCCAAGACATTATCGCAGGGCTAACCTAAAAACCAAACCTAACCTAACACAACACAATGCATACTCACACTATTACACACACACACACACATACACAAAAACTCACTCTCATACATCACGTAAGTGCGCTCTTTCTTTGTTTTTCTGCTTGAGTATACCTCGTAACGTGATACCTCTCTGGTTCAAGTCTGATGGCCGCTTAGCGCGCGATTCATTTCGGTTTCTATAGTTTACCTGGTCTTTGCGACCACTGGTCGTAGTCGTCTAGAGACCCCGAAATGGTTTAATTGAATTGTCAAAGCATAGTAGGTTCCTATGGAGAAGAACGGGCAAAAAGCTACATGGACACTCTTTTATTCCATCTACGGCGCACCTACCCTACCTATCCAACCTATCCTACCTATCCCACCTATCCTACCCTACCTACCTACCTATCCTAGCTACATACCTACCTATTTACATACTTACCTACCCTACCTACAACCTTGTCCTGAAAATAAAAAACACAACAAAAAAAGAATTATCCAATTTGGTGCAGCCGTTCTCAAGTTATGGCGTGACTAAGGGAAATAGGGATTCATTTTTATACTATATACCTTTAAAGAGATTGTCACAAATAAACTCTTTATCCACCACTACTTAATTTATATCTATTATTTCGTATACTAATTTTTCGTAAGTAAACTTGTTTTAGTCAGCTTCAATTTCAAGACTACCTGAAGAAAAATCAGGCCCTGTCACATGTTTATAAACGAAAAACATGCCTTATTACATTGACTTGTCGCGAACATATAGAATAATGTTCTTGTTTGTAAGTAAAATGTACTGTATCGATCGTCGTGACCTTCACTTCGAACGACCAAGAAATATGTTCAGTACATGTAAATAACGAATTTGTATTCCTACTATTTCTTGTTAGTAATACTAGCTTGGTTACAAATGAGGCCGTATTTTGTTACGCATAAGAAATTAACACAGAAACTGCTACCCATGTCCTCTAATGCAAAATCATTCTGCCTATAGGGTGTGCGAATAATGCGGACAGTTCTAGCACAATGTAGTTTTATGTGTGTTTACATTAATGATTTACCCCAATTACTTCAAAATCAACCAAAGATGGTGTTATTTGCAGATGACACATCATTGATCTTTAAAATCAATCGACGGTCACAAAATCTTGACGACGCACGGTGGATCGAAAATCGGCTGTAGAAGACATAGGATCTCGATTTCTTAAATGTTATTTTTTTTGCTGGAAATGACTTCTGCTGATCATTACTGTTGTCTGTTCTATAAAATGTCATATGAAGTAAATGTGTGCACAAATGGAAGAGTTATAATTTTTATAAGAAAAAAATGTATGGAGCTAGTATGAAAAATCGAATTATCTCCTAAACGGCATGTTTAACCGTAATATCCTTGGAGGTGGTCATAGTGCTAATTATTTATAATTTTTTGGTTGCGGAATTGACGAAAAATTTCATGCCGTTTTTTTTTAAAAATCGTCAAAATATTTTCATTTGTTTTTTCATATGAAACGATTCCTTTTAGTGTTTATGTTGAAGAACACGGACTTTTAACTACACGTAACATAAAATAGCATCACTCCTATATTTCCGAAGGAGTTGGCAGAGGTTTATAGTACACCCACACGTAGACAACTATGTTTGAGCTAGATATTTATCAACACATCATGAGTTTTAAAACTTTTCATACAACCAAATTACCAATTGTTTACTCTTCTAATGAGTCCGAAAAGAAGTGATTAAGTAACTACACTGATTAGGTCTTCTAATGAGTCTTTATAGGTGATTTAATGATTTTCAATATCTCACGACAATGCCAACTATGGATTACATTCAACTTTTCCTGATAAGTAAGCTAATTTGTTAATTAGCAGTGCTATGAGTTCTAAGAATAGTTAGTGACAATTATAAATTTTCATTAGCTAATGAGAAGATAACTAATGAGGGTAGTTACCTAATTATTGGCGTTTTGCAATAAAAGGGCTAAAGTTTTGTTTTATAATTTAGTTTGTTCACAACTGTGTAACTGCTAACACTAAATCTGCGACTATAAAATATTAGAATGGAAAGTTTAATCACGAATTTAGACTTGTTTGTTCTTCTACGAAGTGAGAGTACTTCATTTGATCATGAAGTATTGTTCAGTGCAGTTGTCTCCTGCATAGGCGATTGCCTGTCTGACGAAGATCGTGTTGTTCTCAAAGAATTTTGTCGGAGATTTACGCGAGCCGCTTTACAAAGGTGGCAGAAATCCAACCGATTCTTTGATAATTTCAGGAGAAAGTACGAGAATTGGTTGGGAGCAAATATTGATTGGCCGAGTTTTGTGCAAACTTTAGTTAATCAAGAACCAAGTGTTGATGAGATACCAAGAGCGCCCTCAGTCTCTCCAGAACCGTCGACATCAACGTCCATTGGAACAATGACGAAAAGATCCCGTAAACCATTCAAAGATCTGGGAAGTAAACAAAAAAAGAGAAGATCTGATGAACACACAGGCGAAGATTCCAGTGAATTGGCATATGCAGCTGCAGCACGTTTAAAAGAAGAAGGGCATGGAGATATCGCCTCTGTCATCGAATACATGATGAAAAATCCTGAAGCAGCCGCTAAATTAAATGAAACGCTTAAGAAACCAGCGAAAACAATCATATTTACGTCAGAAAAGGCGCTTGGATTGCTTCTTTCGCTAAAACTCTCAAAGTGGCAATATATTACGTTGCGAGAGGCTGCCATTCGGGAAGGTGCTAAGGATATTTATCCATCTTACTATAAAGTGCAACAAACTAAGCTTGATTGCTACCCTCCGAAGCAATCAGTGACAGTTACTGATTCATCGGCTAGGATTACACTTCAAGCTTTACTTGATATCACAGTTACAAGGATCCTTCAAAGCCTTTCTAAGGAAGAGCATAACAAGCAGTTGAAGCTGATATCCAAGTGGAGATTTGATGGTGCTTCTAACCAAAGCCGATACAAGAAAATTTGTAAAAAAATTATATATGTACTTATTTGTAAATTTGTATTTGAGTCTGTTTGGGTTTTTTTTTTGTAATATTTAATGATATTTTGTCTTTTTTTTTATTTATTTTACTTTATTTTACAAATGCTTAGTATTAATTCCTTAAATTAAATTATTTTGTATATAATATAACTTTATATGTTACTTAAATAAGAGTTTGATAATCTTTTTTGATTTAAATTAATAAAAATGTGTCAAAAAACAGCAATTTTTTTATTTAATTTTTCTTGTTTTGTGTGTTCTTAATATTTGGGTTAATAACATATCGAACTATTTAACTTGGACACTAAAAGGGATCGTTTTACATGTAAAAATAAATAAAAATATTTTGACGATTTTTTTAAAAAAACGGCATTAAATTTTTCGTCAAATCGGCAACCAAAAAATCATAAATAATTAGCACTATGACCACCTCCAAGGATATTACGGTTAAACATGCCGTTTAGGAGATAATTCGATTTTTCATACTAGCTTCATACAAATTTTTCGTAAAAAAAATATATTTCCTTCGTTTTTGGGCAGAACTAACTCGGGTGTCATTTTTGTACATAGTAATGATCAACAGAAGTCATTTCCAGCAAAAAAAATAACATTTAAGAAATCGAGATCCTATGTCTTCTACAGCCGATTTTCGATCCACCGTGCGACGTGAAGATTGGTTTACGGTAAATAATTTGGTACTAAATAAAATAAAAACCAAATGCATTAGATTCAAATTACCTAATGCTAGAAGTAGCGAATGTGACATCATATTGAACGGAGAAAAACTGGAATTTATTAATCAAACTGTTTTCGTGGGAATCACGTTAGACGAGAAATTACAATGGGGACCTCACATAACATCTCTTGCGGGGCGGCTAAGCTCAGCCGCTTATGCTGTTAGAAAGATAAGACAGTTAACAGACGTAGAAACCGCGCGATTGGTCTATTTTAGTTACTTCCACAGCATTATGTCGTATGGCATTTTACTGTGGGGTCGGGCTGCTGACATTGAATCCATCTTTATTTTGAAAAAGAGAGCTGTCAGAGCCATTTATAATCTAATAAAGCTCTAGAATCTCTCAGGGAACTATATAAAAGGATTAATATTATGACGGTACCTTGCCAGTTCATTTATGAAAATATTATGTATGTTAGAAAAAATCGACATATTTTTAATAAAATAAGTGATTGACATAATTTTAATACTAGAAATAAATAGATCAACCATTTTTCAGATTATCTAAAGTATCTTTTATGAGGTACTGTGTTAAATGTTACAACAAAATACCTTGTGATATATTGCAATTAAATGAAAGAAAATTGAAAACTCATATTAAAAGTACACTTTGTATGCAAGCATATTACAAATTGGAGAATTATATCCAAGATAAGAATTCTTGGAAACATGCTGGTCCTGCTCCATAGGATAATTTAGAATCAAGACAAAATCAAACTGGTCGCAAAAATTGTATATTTTATTATTATTTTTTATTATATGACATTGATTTTACTTTCTGTGACCAGTTCCTCGCACACTGACTTATTAATTGTAAAATTTTAGGAAAATCGTCTACTTTTACAATGTTTGTAAATATGTGAGCACCATGTATCTATCACGTAATTAGTTTATCTGTTGTTGCTTAATTTTTAATACTTAATTCTTTTTACCTATTTTGGTATAATAATTTTATTCTAGATGCATCGTCCTCACATATAATTATATAACTAATGTACTTATACAAAATATTGTAAAACATTTTAAAAGAGTAACGGTGGAGTTTCTTGCCCATTCTTCTCCATGCGAAAACTACCTTTTGGAAGGGGCGACTAGAATCATTTCAATTTTTTTGTAAATTTTTGACGTTCAAAAGTGCTTTATAAGGGCCTATTTGAAATAAATGATTTGATTTTGACTTTGACTTTGTGTGTGGTGACATAGTACGAGTAAAATAATTAGCCAGAAATAATCTTTAAACTTTTCCTAGATGCAGAGACTACGCGATAGTAGCACAGTGAGCGCTACGTCGTAGCTACGCGTAGCGTCGGTGTCGCGTAGATTTCCACGAATAAATTGAAAATTGAATTGAAATATTTTGATATCACTGATTTACTGTTACATGCGGTTGTAAATCATCCCATTCCTTCCCGTGGGTGTCGTAAAAAGCGACTTAGGGACTCACTAGAGAATGGGCAGCAGCGTTCTCCTATGCACTTTAACGCCATTCTGCCATCGCCCACCCGCCCTTTCGGAGGAGGCCTATGTCCAGCAGTCGACATCTTTCGGCTGAACTGATGACTGTTACACTCGGCCAAAAGTGGTTAGACTGTATATAAAATACTTTTGTCCGCGTGATGCGCGTAAATTACCCCAGGGGAAATGACCTACTACCTGGATACTAAGTATCCTATATTCTAAACCAGATTATGGCCTAGTACCTGTAAGCCAAAATTCATCGAATTTTGTTCAGCCATTAAGGCGTGAAAATGTAATGAAATGCAGCCAGACAGTTACTTTAGCATTTATAATTATTAAGATGATAATATGTAGCGTTATTCAAAAATAACCGTTACTAAAAACGATGTTATTCTGTATGATGGTTACAGGTATCTGTCTAATCCATCCTTCCAAATCTGAACCTCAAACACAAACCTAACTAAAGAGGTCCAAACCCGTCACAGTAGACTAAATCCCTAAACAGCAGTCAAAGCATGCAATACATCATATTTAGCGCGGTTGCGATCAATCAGAACTAGCTGTCACTTCGGCCATTACTCAATTAAGAGGGGTGATTGATGAGAAGGGACGTTTCAAAACTGTGGATATTGTAATGTGAATACTGAATATGCTTGCGTGTTCAGTGTGTGCTCGTGTTTGTTTGGTATTTTGTACCTACCGACATGAAACAGTAAGTCACGTGTAGCAATTTTAAAATTACGAAAATCTAGTTAGAATTTTTCATTCAAAGCAACATATTTCAGTTGTTTATAATCCTGAATCTCTTTTATTTATAAACGTTGCTTTAATTTCTTTGACGTTTTAAGTTAAACAAATATGGTTACACTGACGTTTAATCATTATTTAACTTTAAGTAGAGTAGAGTGGTGGCGCAGTGGTAACGGCCTCGACTTACGAGTTGTGGTCGCGGTTTCGAACCCAGGCAGGCGCTTTACTTTGTGTAAATAATTTAATTTATTTAATGATTTTCATTTATTATTTTTAAAAGAGTAACCGTGGAGGTTCTTGCCGGCTCTTCTCTAAAAAAAAAACACCAATAGTAAAACACCAATTGGAACCATGCACCTAGCTTCTGACGTTTCATAAGTGCCCATGTAGGTTTATATGAAATAAAAATATTTTGAATTTTTTTAATCATCACTGCTCTCAAAACGGTGAAAGAAAACATCGTCAGGAAACTAGCATGTCCTAGAACCAAAAATTTGAAGACTTGTGACATCTACCAACCGCACTACGTCCGCGTGGTGGATTACGGTCCTCTCCCTCTCAAAGAGAGGAGGCGTGTCCCAGTCCCAACAGTGCGAACATTTTAGGCTGATTATACTTTATGCTTGTGCTAAATATAAACTTTTTTTAAAAATTAATAAGTGGTTTTATTTATACGATTCTGACTGCACATAGACAATTCTTTCTGATATTATTTAAACGTTTCTGCGAATTAAAATGCGTAAACTTGTGCGTTGACAGCACGATTAGCGCAGTAGTTAAGCGATTGACTGCTGCACTGCGTGTCGCGGGTTCGATTCCCGCACGGAACAAATATTTTTATGACCTACAAGTAGTTTTTCCGGGTCTGGCTGTTTGTGTATGTGACTTTAAATGTTTGTAAACGCACCCACGATACAGGAGAAATTCATAGTGTAGGGCAACGTTTAAAAAAAGACCTTACTTCTTCAGTCGCATTTAGAAGGATGGGCAAAGTTATTATATTTTAACGTTTTATAACCTTTACATTAATGTAATAAACTGCTTATTGATATAGTCACTAGCCTAAATTCCTAAATTGTAGTGGAAATCCAGGCGTGTCTGGAGTTGCGTTCGTACCTCCACACACCACAGTCAGCTATGTCCCACTACCCAGCTATGGCCAGTATAGGACCGCTAAGCATTTAGCTAAACTTTGGTTTACCTATTAATCTAGTTATTATTATATTATGATAACGATGCCTTAGTTCGCATTTGCACTAAATACAAAATTGAAAATTTTGAGGAGAGAGTTTTAAAGTCTTTTAAACATGAACAGTTACGTCAACATGTTACAATACAATTCACTAAAATGTGTTAAATGTTTATGACATTCGAGATTAGTAAGTTCTCGTAAGGGGCAATTAAAAAAACATTGTACGTTCAAGTAGGAAATTAATTGTTTATCAAATTGGAAACCACGTCAATTTGCCGTAACCATTTCATACAACTGTCAAAGAATGACAGCTGTGATAATTAAAATTAGTAAAAAATTAATTTCCCTGATTTAAAATAACAAAATAATACGCTTATCTTTATGAGCCGACTCCATGTGGTGATCTGATAGCAAGGACATACATCTTAAAACTTACTGTATTAATTTTGCATATATCGGTTTTTTAAAGAGCAGTGGTGGCCCAGTGGTAACGGCTTCGACTTACGAGGCTCGTTTAGGCGTAGGTTCGAAGTTGGCTTGGCTTGGTAGAACCTTTTATAACAAGCTACCTTCTTCTTTGCCAGATTTGCCTTTTAATGCGTTCAAAACTAAAGTAAAATCCAACCTCTGTTCAAAGGCATACTATTCTATCAACGACTACTTAAATGATAAGAACAGTTGGTCGCTGTGATTAACTCAAGACAATGTTTAAATGTTCTTTCTCCAGAATTAGCTTACTTACTGACAGGTTATATGAGTTTATATAATTGTTTATAATTTTACTTTATAAGTCAATTTATTTTAATTTAATTTTAATTTATTGTTGACATAATCTACTGATTCTCAGCCTAGTTTGAATAAATGACTTTTGAATTTTGAATTTTTGAATTTTGAACCCAGGCAGGTGCTTTACTTTGTGTAAATAATTTTAAAACGGTGAAAGTAAACATCGTGAGGAAACCGGCATGTCCTAGAACCAAAAATTCGAAGACGCGTGACATCCCGCAGTGGGCTCGCGTGGTAGATTACAGCCCACTCCCTCTCGAAGAGAGGAGGGCTATGTCCCAGCAGTGGGAACCTTATAGTTTCATTGTGTTATGTAGGTACTTTTTGGGTACCTAATATATTAATGTATTCAAGGGTCATCGCCATCAGTCTTGACATTCATCTTATCTTGTTTTAATCAGTTCAGTGACTGTCAAGAATATCCCAACTCGTGACTGTTAGCAGCAAAGGCGCTCCACTCGTGCCTCAGGTAGCACATAGCGTGACAAGAGGAGCGATTTATTCGTCTACATTAATGACTAGCTGCGCCCAGCGGTTTCATCCGCATAAGTCTCGATCCCGTGGGAATATCGGGATAAAAATCCCATCGTATGTCCTAACCCAGGTCGTGGTCTACCCATGTGCCAAATTTCAACAAATCCGTTAAGCCGTATTAGCGTGAAAGCGTACAAAAAAACATCAAAGCTTTTCTCTTTATCTTAGTTTATATTAGTCTTTATATTGCTTAGAAAATAACTTTGTATACAAATAATTATTTTAATTAAGTGTATCTATGTTCTATGTTCTATGTTAGGGGGTTTGGTTTCCGCACTTAGTCCGTTAGGTGGACCATTGTGCGTGGGCCATAGCGGCCGTTTGGTGGTTATTCCAACCAGCCCACCTCCCTCCAGAAGCTGATTAGGTCTCCTGGTCTGTTTAGAACGTCTGTGTATGATCTGGGTGACCCGAGGGTTTCTGTTCTAATCTGGGTGACGCCCGTACATTCGAAGAGTACGTGCGCAACGGTCTCCTCAGCCTCCATGCACGCCCTGCACAGAGGACTGTCCGTTATGCCTATTGTGTGGAAGTGCTTGTTTAGCGAACAGTGTCCCGTGATGGTCCCCGTCACCAGGCGCAGGCCGTTCCTGTCCAGGCGTAGCAAACGCCTGGTCAGCCTGCCGTCCAAAGATGGCATAGCCTCCTTTGACTGTCTGCAACCTGGTGTCGAGGTCCACCAACGTTCCGCTTGTGTGTGGGTGAACTTCTGCAGCCACCTGCGTATTTGGTTGAAGGGTATGGGTACGACAGGCTCGGGTCCGCAGACTGCCGTGCTGGATCCACGTCTGGCAAGTTCGTCAGCCGCGTCGTTACCTAGCGATCCGCTGTGTCCTTTTATCCATTGCAGTGTCACCGTGTTGCGGCTAGATATCGTTATTTGTTCTAGTGCATCGTGACATTCTAGTATTAGCTTCGAGGTAGTATATTTCTTCCGTAAGGATTGGAGAACTGAGGCGCTGTCGGAGAGTATGCGTATGTGGCTGTCCGTAACCCTCCTGGCTTCTAGGGCGTGGACCGCTTGTATGATGCCCACACACTCCGCCTGATAGACGGTGTTGAACATTCCCAGCGGTCTGGATATATTTATGTTGAGGTCATGTGAGAAAACTCCGACTCCGGTACCTGAGTCGGTCTTTGATCCGTCGGTGTAAACTCTCATCTCTTTTGGGCCTGAGTAGTCACACTGTTCTTCTGTAAGTGTTATATTGTAGTGCCTTTGAAAGTGGTGTGTTTTCGGGGCTTTGTCGCAGGGTGATGCCATCATTGGCTCACGTTTGATCGCATCCTCCTTAATGCGTATGTGCTTAACTCTGGAGTCGTTGCATAGGGTTCCTGTTAAATGGAGCCTAAAGGTGGCCAGGGCCGCCTCCTCCCGCACGATAAGGTGCAGAGGTGGCAGTCCCAGCATTGCCTGTAGGGCGGCGGTGGGTGCAGTTCTCATACTACCAGTGATTGCGACGCAAGCAAACCGCTGTAGTTTTTCGAGATCTTTTTGGGCTGTGCACCGGTCTGTCCTGGGCCACCAGACCAGTGAGCCGTATGTGATAATCGGTCGGATGACTGTGGTGTATAGCCAGTGGGTGACCTTGGGGCTGATTCCCCAATTCCGACCAAGCAGTCGTTTGCACTGCCACAGGGATATGCTGGCTTTTGTGGTGATATAGTTCGTGTGTTTTGCCCAGTTAAGTTGTTTGTCCAGATAGATGCCCAGGTATTTGGTTTCAGCTGAGAGGCTTAGGGTTGTTCCGAAGAATCGTGGCAGTTGTAGTGTTGTCAGTTTCCTCTTCTTCGTAAAGAGAACCAGTTCGGTTTTTGTAGGGTTTACTGAGAGTTGGTGGTTGTTGCACCATTCCTCTACTATTTTCAGGGCATGACGCATGAGGTTGCATAGAGTGTTTTCGTGGGTGCCGTTAATTATTATGGTTATGTCGTCAGCGTAGCCTACGGTGAAATAACCATTGTCGTTGAGTGTTTTGATGAGGCTGTCTACTACCAGGTTCCATAGGAGAGGCGAGAGGACTCCCCCTTGCGGGCATCCCTTCGCAACGATGGCTCTCGTAGTGTCATTTACTGTGACTTGTACAGCCCTTAGTTTGAGCATGTTGGTGATCCAGCCACTCAGTGTCGAGTCTATGCCGTGTCTGTCGAGGGCCGTGTTTATACTGTTGAACGTGGTTTTGTCAAAGGCGCCCTCGATGTCAATGAAGGCAGCCAGTGCCGAGCACTTGTGATCCACTGCACATTCAATTTTGGAAACCACGCTGTGGAGCGCTGATTCCGTTGATTTGCCTGTGGAGTACGCATGCTGTTGTTTGTGTAGTGGTTTTACCCGGAGAGGTCCGTCTCGGATATGCCTGTCACAGAGTCTCTCAAGGGTTTTCAGTAGGAAGGATGTGAGGCTTATGGGCCTATAAGCCTTGGGTTGCGTGTAGTCGGTTTTAAATTAAGTGTATGAATTTATTCTATTCGATTTGAGTTGGTAGCAGTATTCGCCAGTCGCTGCTGAGCGATTGATATGGAATTAAAGAGTCTGATATAAGAGATTTGATTTGATTTTTCCACCATGAACTATAACGGATTTTGCCATGGAAACTACATTTGACAAATATTCATCAATAAACATCGTTCATTAGAGCAGTTGTGGCCAAATAATTTCATCACCACTGCTCTCAAAACGGTGAAGAAAAACATCGTGAGGAAACCGGTATGTACCTACTAGAACCAAAGATTCTAAGACATGTGACATCTACCAACCCGCACTGGGCCCGCGGGGTAGATTACAGCCCACACCCTCTCGAAGAGAAGAGGCCAGCAGAGGGAACATTATGGGCTGATTATGCATCAATGCATTGTTAAACAGCGACATTAAACTCAACGTCAAGCAATACACATAAAATCTTCTAATCCAGCGTGCATCTAAAAATCGCTACTCCCACCATAACCGTACCTCACCCTTGTAGAAAGGAGAATCTGGCAAAGTAAATATTTAGCAAAGTAATTAGCGAGTACCTCAAGTAGCCAGGGTACGCTGGGGTAAGCCAGGGTACAACAGGGTACGCCTGAACGTCAGATTCTTGCGTGTTCAGGAATTTCGGCCTTGTTTATTAATTACTTACTCCAAACTATGGGGGTGTTGCAAACTTTATGTTTTGTTTCCAAAAAAGGTTGGGTTTGTTTTGATAGGAAACTAAACTCTATTACTGTACTGCTGAATGTTTTTATTGAAAGAGTATATTTTATATATTATCACACATAATCGTCATCTATTGAAAGGTAATCGTTTTTCTTGTCTTGTTTTTCGCCTGTAGCTACAATGGGTATGCTTATTAGCTTCTGAACAAAAACCCAAGATAGCACATAGAGTAGATAACATTTATACTATCTGTAAGAATTTGTCTCAATATTGAAAAGGTTCTGTGGTTTTTAACGGGCCCGTATTTAAAAGAATTTACACCAAAATTTTACCTAAAAATTAGGCCATCCAAAGGACGCTGATTATTTAATATTAATAAAGTAAAGCAGTGTACCAACCGCACCATACACGGTATGCCCAAAGTTACCGTGTCAAAGGAAAAATTTAAATTCCCTCAAGCGTTGTCACATTTTTCAATTTGTCAAAGCTGAGTTATGGAAGCGCTTATCTGGTTCACATGACACAGTGTAAAATATTTGTGGTCTGATAACAGACGTGTTTGAAAAAGTTGAGGCATATTTTGAAGAAGTTTTAGCTTTATTTAGGTACTGTTTACATGTTGTGTAGGCTGTGGCAAAGCGCGCTTCGTTCTAGTTTTTGAATGAATTGCGATTCCGCCGCTTCAAAGGCTCTACGTTCCCGTTCGCCCGCAGCGTGCCCGCAGCCTATGGCCACGTCCTATTTAAAATGTATCGTAGCGCGAATACGCGATCTATTTTAAATAGAACTTACTTAACCAGTTATCTAATTACGCAACACATTTTCGTAAACGATTACGACAAATTTGTTTCATTTTGACAGTTCAACAACATTCATTGCGTTATTTGCGTTGTTGATCAGATTTTTTTTTCTAACTTTTGAAGCATTGGATTAGCTATTTGTTTCAAAACGATTCAAATTCCGATTTATGGTGTATTACGTAATTAGGGTACAGATAGTGCGGGGGCGGTGGCGTTAGTTTGAAAAAGTTATTTCATACCAGCTGAAAATCATAACAATATGGTTTGCGCTTTGTGCATAAGTATCTGAGCGTCAGTTGGTCCAGTAGTGTGGGAGTCCAAAGTTAAAACATGTCAAAGTTGTAAAAACACTTTAACAGAAGTAATTTCATACTACACCAAAACCTTTTGGGACAATTTGCTGCATGGAAGTGAAGGGAATGTATGTAATTATGTCAGTTGCGTAAATTCAATGAACATGATTTTGCGATAGCACGTCAGGGCTAAATTCAAGACTTTGAATAGAACTAATGAGCCAAAATATTTCTTCTGGATGATTTTTATCTTTTTGAGCTGAGGCATCATAATAATAAAATTTGTTAGTTATTACATAATAAAACTTAAACACTAGTGTTAGTACATACATTTGGCAGTTATTGGTAATAATTAATAATGAAGAAATGTCAAAATCATCATAATTATCAATAATAATCAAATAAAGGATTAATTAATACAATAACCAAGATTATTATAAGGCACGGTTACACGAAAAAAAATACACGTATACAATGAATATTACATCAAATGAACTTACTTGCAAGTAACGCGGGCAAAGTCTAGTACTTGAATAAAATTCAGTAATTAATACCTAGATTCTATTTGTATTTGAAAGTCGTCTGCGTCTTTCATCATGAGATCAAACTTGAGACGTATGGGTGGGTATTCAAAGTTGTTGTTTGGTGCTGTAGCTGGTAGAATCCTGTAGCTTCGAAGCACAGATGACAACACCGTCTTCATTGACATCATAGCAAACTGGTAACCTGAAAAAAAAGCCTTACTTGAGTTCTGCGCATACTCTACCTCTTTTCTTGTGTGAGCTGTGAAGGCCACACCATGGACACGATATTCGAGCTGATTCATAATATAACATCACGCCTGTTTTCCCCGAAGGATTAAATGAAACCTACAGACACCTACAGTAGGTAAATCAGCCGTGTTTAAGACCCGTGTGGTATGGAGCGAGCCCATTGCCATCAACCGGCCTCAAATCCTGGCTCTGGGCTGCTACTGAGAAATTCTTGACAGAAAAACCCAATATCACTTTTTCCGTCCTGAGAATCGAACCCGTCCTGGGTTCGATTCTCGTGGTTCGATGCTCGTGCTCGTGCTCGTGCTCGAGCAGTAGCGGTTGCGACCACTAGACCAACGAGTAGAGAGTAGAAATGTGAGTTTGAACAACTGGCAACATTATTAGAATGGGGAATGACAGACGATCGGCATGACAACACTGGGTGGAAGAAGAAGTGACAGACAGGGGTAAAACCAGTAACGATCAGGTCTAAAATAGCGATAATTCAGAGGTACAAGGCAAATCGTTTCACTAAACACTCAGGGGCCGTATTATGACGTATTAATGCCACCATTATTCCAGTGTGAGTGAGAGACGGAGCTATAGAAGGCCGCTAGGACCATCCTTTTTTCGCAGTGGAATAATGATGGCATTAATACTTCATAATAAGGCCTCTGATCCCACATATAAATATGATAAAATTATCTTCTCACCGACACAGCTCCTCGGTCCATGGCTGAATGGCATGAAGGCAGTGGGATATGTGAGCGGCGTGTCAATGAACCGTTCAGGTCGGAACAGCTCCGCGTCGGCTCCCCAGCACCGAGGGTTGCGATGTAACGCCCAGATGTTCACAATAACTCCAGTACCAGGCACGAGCTTAATACCTGTGGCTGAAAAGAAACCATTTTATTTTTGAGCTTCTTGTATAAGTGTTCGTCCAAAGAGTTCATCAAGCGGCTATACTGGGCCCAGCCTAGTGGTTCCAATACCAATATGTTATGAACGATGACGTTAAGATTACACCGATTATGATTGCACTAAAAGACCTTTCCGATTGTTTTACAATATTGTATGTTGCGTTTGCTCATTTTTTTAGAAAAGTAATGATTTCTTCTCGCCTCCGTTTAAATGTATGAAGATAGCCACTATTTGTAACCAGGTGGTTCTTAATTATTCAAAGATTAAGATTTTTGTTTAGAGATTTCTTTAGAAATAAACAACACCTTTGTGCGTATTTTTTTTCTTTTTTTCTTGTCTGTTTATATAGGTGTGCACATAAATGGTTAAATAAATAAACACTTACGTAAAATAACATCCTTCTCAACTTTTCTGGTGATGACTGGCACAGGGGGGTACAGCCGCAGCGTCTCCCGGACCACTGCGTCCAGGTATTTCAGACGAGGTAAGTCCTCGAAAGTTGCTGGCCTGTCCGAGTCACCGAACACTTCTTGTAACCTGGAACAGTTACCATTCTCTTAAGTTTATTACATGCAATACAGGCTGAAATTTAATACATTGGCAATATTTTAACATAAAATTCTTACCATGGTACTTCTTTATTTAGGCCAAAAATACTGAAATAAACAATATAATGAAACTTATTTTTTATTTGTCTTTTTTATTTAAAAGTAATAACATTAAAATGTATTTAAGTTTAAGGACAATATTTTTTTTCGATATTTTTGTCCTAAATCAAGAAGTATCATGGTTAGAATACGTAGTTAAAATATTGCCAATTAATTAAATTTACCCGTGAGGCACACACTATTTTTGTTAAAACATTATTATTCACTTTTTGTATTTGTATTTTGTGTTTCAAGTTCTGTGTCCAATTAAATGTAATTCTTTGCTTTTTCTTTTTTTATAAAAGAGGAAGTCTCAGAGCATCGGTGACTGAAACCCGTGTGGAAATCGGTTGTCATGGTATGGCCATGCATGTGATGTGGAGGAATGAGGAACATATCGTGAGGAAAGTTTTGAGTTTTTGAGGCTATAAGTGTAGGGGAAGAACTAAGAAACGATGCATGGACTTGGATGGAATATGGAAGAAGTCATATTGACCCGCTGACCCCAAATAAATTGGGATAAGGGCAAGATAATGATGATGATGAGGATCTTGAGAAACTTACTCTTCATACACTTTCTCCTGCACTTCAGGATGTCTGGAAAGCAACACGGATATAAAAGATGCTCCGACTGCTGAAGTGTCATTACCAGCTATCATGATAACCATCAGCTCCTCCAAAATTTCGACGTCTGTGTACCCTTCGTCACCACCTGATAACCTTATTAGACACTCCAAAAATGTCTGCATTTCTTCAAGTGAATCTGGAATGAGAAAGTCGTTTTGATCTAAAATTGTTGTTTCTTTAGTAGGTAGACGGTCCTCCAAAGAAATAATTTTTTATCGATATGTAAGGAGGCATGTGACACATGTCCATTATTGAAATCATCAAAAGCTGAGCGTCGACTTCATTTTTGGTAGCTGAGCGTAGGTACGGAGCATACATTTGCTTGATGACGTCTACCGGGGCAGCATATAAACTAGATCAAAACTAGATCAAAGTATTAAATAAAATGGTACAGTCATGAAAAAAAATACCTTATACATATAATAATATCCTTATACTTACGTTCATTATATTCTTGAGTATCCTTCTTTTCTGTAATTTCCTTTCTTTTGGTTTTAATTAACTGAAATCATTATAATTATCTAAATCAATAGGTAGGTATCTTTCTTAGTTTAATGTTCAGAATGCGTAGATGATGACTTTATGCTGGGTCTTTTTACACTCTGAATCCATAATAAAGGATAATAAGGAAATGAGCAATATTTATCTCTGTATATAAACTAGCGACCCGCCCCTGCTTCGCACGGGTGCATACGTCAACATCCCAATGTTCATACGGTTACAAACAAAATGCAGTATGAAACTGCCAAGAAACTTAAAAAAACAAAAGTGGTTTATTGTCTTTGGATGGTCGCTGATCTGGATATATGAAAAAAAGTGGTGGGTTCTTCTCCATTTGTGGAGTTTGGACGTCCAAATACTTTTATTAATTCAATTCATAAATTAATTTCAATAATCGCAGTTCCTTAATAGCCGAGGAAAGGTCATTGACCTCTGTCAGTCATGGCGCCACGCTGTGCGCCGTCAGCCATAATTATATTATGTCTTACTATTTATTTTATGCTACAATTGTTAAAGTAATAGACTAGTGTCACTGCTAGTGTTTATGATTGTTTAGTTTAGGTATGTAAGAAATATTTATGTTTGTAGTAATTTAATAATGTTGTGTAATTGTGTTTAATTTTTTGAAATTTTTATTCTTGTTAGTGTAGGTATAGTTTAGGTTATTAATTAAGTTCTTAAGTGTCGCATTAGGGTTAACCCTGTAATGATACTTTAAGTTATTATAAATAAATAAATAAATAAATAAATATTGCTGCGCAATTTAAAAGCGCTAATTTTAAATTCATGATATCTTTTAAAGTTTTGATTGAAATGATAATGTCTCGAGGCATATTTTAATTTTAATTAAATGGTCTATTTTAATAACATATTTTATCAGATATGGATTCATAATGTACTGGTCAAAATAGCTTCGGAAATAAGAATAAAAATAAAAATATTTTTATAGTGAAATTCTAAAAGATAAAAATGGTAGAAGATAGACATATGTTATCGCGGACTTTTTTGTTTATTTTGTTAAAATATGCAGAACATCATTTTTATCTACCTGTAACGATTTAGTCAGCGCACGCCATGGAAGCGCCCAAAAATGTGTCTTTTTCACGACTCGACCTCAGTTGTCAGTACTACGTTTACGTTTAATATAAAATAATTATAGATATAAACCTTCCGGAATACATTCTCTAAATGATGTTGAAAACTTCATGAAAATCCGTTGCGTATTTTAGAAGAACAACGCAGACATACATACAAACGCGAAAAGCGACTTTGTTCAATAATATTTAGAGATTAGAGATGGAGAAGAGTTTAGAGATAGAGGAGAAGGAAAGCGTGACTGACTGATCTATCAACGCACAGCTCAAACCACTGAACGGCTAGTGCTGAAATTTGGCACACAGATAGTTAATGTGACGTAGGCATTCACTAAGAAAGGGTTTTGGAAATTTTATGTTAATGTTACAATCACCAAAGATATCAATCACGTATGTTGTATGAACAAGTAACAGGCTGGCAAGAGAGAGAGAAAGTGTGAATTTGGTCAAAACGTAAATGCAATATGGCGACTGCCAAAATTTTGTTTCAGTTTTTAATTAAACCTGAGAGTTGGGGCTCGGACCGCACAATTTTATTTTCTCATATAGGGTGACAAAAAGTAGTGTTCACCTCGGGAGCAACACTATTTTAAGCTCGAGTGACGTACTTTCAATCCCTCGCTGCGTTCAGGATTCTACTTTAGAATCCTTCGCTCCGCTATGGTTTCAAAGAAACATTCTCGCCTTAAAAATAGATATATAAAAAAAAAACAGAAGTCATTTATCCAAACTAGGCTGAGAATCAGCACTTTTCGAACGTCAAAGTTACATAATGTCTTATGTAACTTTGTCATCCCTCAAAACACCCACCCTTCACCACTTCCTAGTGCTTTAGCTCCCTAGGCAAACAATCTACTATTCTTTCTATCTTCTTTTGTTTCTAACAATTCATATTTTTTGTGGTTCTTTTTTATACATTTTGATATACTATTATATGATAGTTTGTCAAACGTAGGTACATAGAAAAAACATTTAAAGTTTTAACTCGGTTGTTTGTTTGTTTATGAAAAAGTTTTTATTTTTACTTTAGTTATGGTACCTACCCCACATCAATTCTTATCCCACTACTTCCTATGTAAACAACAGTGACAGGAAGTAGGTATTATAACACCATCAAGATACACACAAAGTGGATTAAATACGTATTGTCAATGCTAACTCAAGAACTACCCAAGAAAAGTTAATAAAATTTATATGGAACCACCGCGTAAGCTTTCTCTACCAAATAAAAAAAAAAACAAAATTGGTCCACATTATTGACGAAAATATCTCTGAAAACCCATTTTTTTTAAAATACGTATACACGAACATATACCTAACCTACTCCTTTTATGAAGTCGGTTATGAAAATAAATATCTATGGTTAGGTGACTGTTAATGAGAAATCCTGTGTGTTTACAATCTACCGTTATATTATTTTAGTGATATCCTTTTGTCAGGAATAATCTGTAAGAATGTATCAGTCAGTATATCAGTGTTATGCCATTAGGTAGTAGGTATATGTAGGAATGCAGGCGTTCATTAATTCAAAAAAAAAAAAAAACTTCGCAAGCAATGGTATATTGCTACTAAAGGCTGCAGGTGTCGACCTGCAGGACGAGCCGCTGCAAAATGTGACTGTTATTTTAATATATTATGTTGTCTTACAAAATTCAAAAAAATTCAAAAATTCAAAATTCAAAAGTCATTTATTCAAACTAGGCTGAGAATCAGCACTTTTCGAACGTCAAAATTACATAAGACAGTCCCCCAAAACGCCCACCCTTCACCACTTCCTAGTGCTTTAGCTGGGAAGAAGAAGTTGCGCAACAAACTCCCCAGCAGCACAGCTGTCTGTTCAGTAAAAAAGATTCTATATAATAGTATGCAAAATGATATTTACATTACGCAACACAAAACATAATTTAAATTATAAAATTAATAGCCATATGACAGCTAGCACACGCCAATATACCAACCAAAAACATCGAGAACTATACTCAAGCAGAAATAAAAATAACTTAACGAAAAAAATATCTAAATAAAAGCCTCCAGACATAAAGGGCGTGCCCGCTTACATATAGCTGTAACTAGAAGTTATAATGATAAACTAGGACCATTGAGGTAAAGTAAAAAATTATCGAGGTCGCTAGCTAACCACATATTGCAATACAACTCATTAAAAAAAACATTGTAATGAGTAGATTATGTCAACAATAAATAAAGTAAAATTAGTAAAATTATAAACAATTATATAAACTCATATAACCTGTCAGTAAGTAAGCTAATTCTGGAGAAAGAACATTTAAACATTGTCTTGAGTTAATCACAGCGACCAACTATTCTTATCATTTAAGTAGTCGTTGATAGAATAGTATGCCTTTGAAGAGAGGTTGGATTTTACTTTAATTTTGAACGCATTAAAAGGCAAATCTAGCAAAGAAGAAGGTAGCTTGTTATAAAAGGTTATACCAAGCCCAACAAATGAGTTATGAACCTTATGAAGCCGGTGAAAGGGAGTACGTAGTTTGTCCTTATTTCTAGTGTTAACATTGTGAATATCACTGTTTTTAGTATATAAGTGTATATTTTGCCTAATATATAATATGTTGGCGAAAATGAATTGTGATGCCACTGTGAGGATACCGATATCTTTGAAAAAATCTCTCAGAGAAACTCTGGCACCGAGCTGGTAAATTGCTCGAACAGCTCGTTTTTGAAGGACAAATATATTTTGAATATCAGCAGCTTTGCCCCACAGCAGAATACCGTAGGACATAACGCTATGAAAATAACTAAAATAGACTAACCGAGCTGTAACAACGTCAGTGTATTGTCTTACTTTCCTGACGGCGTAGGCGGCCGAACTGAGCCTTCCCGCTAGGCTCGATATATGTTGGCCCCACTGAAGTTTGGCATCTACTGTTATGCCCAGAAAAACTGCCGTGTTTACAGTTTCAAGTGACTCATTATCTAAGACGATGTTGGGTCCTAGATTTCTAACATTTGGAAGGGCGAACTTTACACATTTGGTTTTCTTGCTATTGAGAACTAGGTTATTTGACGAAAACCAATCCGTAACCATTGAGAGTGCACTGTTTACATCGTCAAAGTCTTGTCTATTCCTGTCTACTTTAAAAATAAGTGACGTATCATCTGCAAACAGTACAACTTCACAGATATAACACACAAGTACACACAGTAACAGACAACTTCCACACGAACGAAGTCGCGGGTACAAGCTAGTATATTTGTCATTACGGTCTCGAAAACAGCTCTAACGATTTCGATCAATGTTGTAATATAGGGGTGACAAATGGATCTAGCTAGGTTTAATATATATATTCTTTATTTCGGACTACACATACAAGTACATACAATCCATATAGTGTTAGTAACAATGACTTGAAAACTATGTTAGTAAACTTTTAAAACTAAACAACTAAAACTGACGTGGCCCAACACACGTTGGCACGTGCCTCCGTACCCAGTGCCTTATAAAGGGACTGTCCACTTTATCTGATAATGTTTTTAGGATGTTGTTGGAGCTTCCGCGCAACCTACCCATTATTGACGCTGTTCTTTTTCTGGTAATGGCATGAAAATCGTCAACACGGGCTTCCGCGAACATCTGCGAAGCGCTGCAGAAGCGCGGAAGCCCCATCAACATCCTAAATCCATTATTATATTGTACGCGCAGGACGTTGTAGGATCTCTGAGTATACTTCACCCACAAGCTGCACGTGTAGAAGGTTTGGCAGTATGCCTTGAAAAGTGAGACTTTTACATCCTTACTACAACGCGGAAATCTGAATATCTCTAATCGGAATATCTGGAAAAATTCGTTTTCTCTATTTTCACAGCCTCGAGAATGTGATACAACGTTGGTATTATCTGGACGATGTGTTTATCTATTTTCACCCACGCAGAGCTCGGTCAACCAGGTACTGATTTTATGAAACAAGTTGATATTGGATTTTAAAGAATTTTCAAACAGCAACAAAAAAATTGTTCACCTCCGTTATGAAATCCCACAGAAACTGTCTTTGCTTCAGCAGTCGTGGGTATACGGGTAGATTAGTATACACCAGGTCACTATGTAGCCACGGCTGGCAGAGACGTTCTGCACACCTTGCGAGCCCCTCATTAAATGCTTCAATGAAAGGGTGGCTCGCATTTTTTTGAGCACCCAATTTATAGCCTAGTGTCGATTCTGGAATTCAATAATTTATTAAAAAATGGGGCATGAGCAACGCATTTAATTCACTCGATTGTCTTATTTTTTTGAAAAACCAGATTTTTATTTTGCCACGCCAAAAGGACAGCTGGGATCGAACTTTTTTTTTTTAATAACTCTGTAAATATTTATTATTACTGAGACAACACGACAACATACTACTTAGTCTGTGACTACGAATGAACGAACGAACGAACGATGAATAGTGAAGGTCATCCTGCAGAAAATGATTCAGTGGTCCTTGGTGAGAGTCACTCGGTAACTAGATTATTTACTAGGTTATTTTTATGTCGATGTCGTGGCCAGATCTTAGAATTGATCATTTCTTGAAATTAACATCGACCGCTGGTCACATCATGATTTGGTCTGGCCCGATCATTGAATACTCAACGTTTGACGATATGAACAGTTAAACGAACGACTACTTCACGATGTGGCAAAACATTAGTGATCATATCGTAAAATAGTTAGATTATCCGCCGGTAAGGGCTATTTATTCCACTTTTCAAATCCGGGGACAGAAAAGACACTAATAATTATAGATATACTAATATTGTAATTATACTAATATTATAATTGTACTAATAAACCCGTATCAGTTTTGCCGGTTTTCAGCAAGGTGTTTGAAAAAGTAATTTTAAATCAAATGCTCGTTCATTTTAATCGTAAAAACATCGTACACGATCAACAGTATGGTTTTACCAAGGGACGTGACACAACCGACGCCAGTGTCACTTTATTAAAACACATCTTTAACGCATGGAAAGAGGCACACGATGCAATAAGTATACAAGGAGTACCTTGTATACAGTTTGCGAACACGCGAGTAAACGCGCGTTGACTTTACAATGCTTCTTCGGCCAGCATTAGTAGGGGTTGTGTTCAAAAAGCTTTGGGGCAGACAAATTATTTCCCATTAACATTTTTTCCCGAAACATGAGTTTGCTTGATTCGTTTCTTTGAGAAGCTTTACCTTGTTCGCCTCAAACTAACTCTTGTGTTGTGTTAAAGAAGCATAAGTACCTCGTACATACAACTTACCTGCCCAAAAGCTTCTTTTGCACAACACCCGGCAAGTATTGGTATGCAGAAGCATTTGTAAACATGTCTAGATACGTACAAACATAACGCGTTTCCTTCTTCGCCCCAACACGGCTCAAGTGTTGTATTAAAGAAGCATACGCATGTAGCTATTAGTTCCTACAATTTTTCCTCCCAAAAGCTTCTTCAGTACAACCACGAACAAGTATTGGCATGAAGAAGCATTTTTAAATACGCATTATTTAATTGTATACCTGAAATAGAATCCATAGTATATGCAGTAAAGTATTTGAATGCGGACAGTGAACCGGCCCCCGACATTGTCTTCATCTTATGTACAAGGACGGCGCTCTCTTGCACGAAGATTGACATGTAGGTCTTCAGGTATTTCTTACTGAACCTTGGAGCTACGACTTTTCGACGCGGTCGCCATATTGAAACTAGTATCGAAATTTATATGAGATTAGTTCAATTATTTATTTTATTTGTGCTTTTACATTTCCACTTTAAACTGGTCAAAGTCAATAATTTTGCACTACAAATATTGTAAAAAGTTGTATACCTGGAGCAAATATGGAGCCATTGCCAATTAATAGGGTGGCCATCTTCAGAATGTCATCTTTCTCAAGACACGTCTTCAGAACTAACTCAGCGGCCTCAGGGTCTGCGATCACTGTAAATAGAACTTATATTAAATTCTAGCTGCGCTCCGCGGTTTCACCCGCATAAGTCTCGATCTAGTCGGAATAATTTGATAAAAAGAGAGAAAATTCTTTGTCCTAACCTAGGTCATGGTCTACCCATGTGCTAAATTTCATCTAAATCTGTTCAGCCGTTTTAGCGTGAAAGCGTAACAATATACAAACAACCAAATGTTTTCTCTTTATAATACGAGACAACCTATGTGCCCAGTGAGATTTCGTATCGGCAAAAATTACGAATTCCATACAAACATTTATCCCCTATTTAACCCCTCTAGGAGATGGTTTTTGTTTTAAATCTTTTTTTTCGTTATATACGGATCTGTTGTGCAAAACTTCATGCTTCTAGTTCTGGTTGTCTGCCAGTGATGAATGAAGAGCCCATAGTATTATCGAAGAACTTCATAACTAAGCAGTTTGAAAACAAAATCCCGTGAACACGATGACAACATCTGTTACCGCCCCGGTTCTATAGACGTTGATCTCTGCAAGTAGAAATATACGATCCGAGAAATATATAATCCTTACGATGTATAGATATGAAATTCTTCGATGCAAATTCACTTTTTATCTCGCTCGCAAGTCGCACCATACTGCTCGCGGACTAAGTGAGAGTAAAACTGAGTGGGGTGATGGCGGCTCCAAGGCGCCGAAAGTTTAGGTAATTTCTTTTTAACGTGACCATAATGGTAATAAAAAACATAAATAGAAAACCTAGTATCTGCTTTATATTTATTTCAGCAACAACAAACAACAGTGCCCAAATTCGACCTTTGCCAGCATTATCGATATTTTCATCGGCACATCTAAATATTTTTTAAACTTTTGTACTTCGTTAGATAGCTGGTTAAATGAAGATGTCTACCCCGTAATTTTTATGCATAATACCATTGTAAAATTTTGAGATAACTAGTGTGAAAGTTCAAACACGTAGATGATTTTTGAAAATGGTTATTTAACGTCTTCCTTTAGTGTTTAACTGCTTGATGTTTTAGAAAATTTGGGGTTACATCGAAAAAAGTATTAGGTACCCAATGGAATCGCAAAATTTGAGAGTTTAGAGAAAAGTGATATTAAGTGAAGAATTCTGGAAAATTTTGAAAATAACGTAAAAATTGGGTTTTCTCGAATCCCATGAATTTTCGCCTAGGCTTTTAGGGTTCTTAATTATTGCAAATGGGTCACACTAACGCGTCCTAAAAGGAATACGTCAAATTACAAGTCACCCTGTATATACACAAATATTGCTCGTTTATATATAATATATATAATAGTATAGGATTATAAGATAGAAATAGAAAAATAATAACTTACTCGTATATAAATAATTTCCATGCCACATGGATGATAATCCGTTCTCTTTTCTAATCGCGTCGCGACCAAGAATTTGGAAGGCTTTCATTCGTGCTGCAAAAACAAATGTTTCATAAGATTAATAATAAAGGGGCAAAAAAAATCTAACAAATATAACGAGAAGCAAGTTCTGGTCCTGGTCCTAAGAATTTAGTTGTTCAACATTGATTAGAATAAATCTCTAGGGCCAAAATAAGGGTACCGCAGGGTTAAATTCTTGGCCCGATGCTCATTACTACAGTTGAATATGAAAATATTAGAAAAAATAAAATCTTTCGTTATCATTATATTGGAAGGTACTTACTGTGATTATCGCCAAAGAACAAATAACTGTGTCCAATAAAAGGTAACGTCCATACTCCAGAATTTAACTGTTTACCTAACTTGTAAACATCAGATCTTTTTGACCAACGTTGGTATAATGCCAGAACAATGGTGATCGATAATAATAACACTATCAACATAATTGTATATGTCGTCAGTTTGACACAGTCTCGCCAACTCGTCAAAAAGTATTCGATACTACCATTTTATATTGACAGGTATTTACCAATTATCACCTCGGAAACAACTGTTTTATCGATGACTCAAAAAGGGATTTATGTGATTATTATCTGTGTAGTTCTTTATGTCATCATTTTTAGGGTTCCGTATGTCCGAATGAAAAAATGGAACACTTATAGGATCACTCCCAAGTCCCATGTCTACCTGCCTGTCTGTCTGTTACAGCCAATTTGCTCAAATCTCAAATCGTTTATCCATAATGTACAATTACAGGTTGTAATAAAAACAATTATGGACCCTGTCGGGCACAGCAAATTTTTAAATAAGTAGAGAGAGAAGTGCTCTGAATCTAATGGACCGATTAAGTTGTAATTTGGTACACATATCAATTTCTGTGATCTAAACATGGACGTGTTACGTAAATAAATAAATTTTGAATATGGGGGTAATTTTTGGGAGAAAAATAAGAAGAGAAAAAATAATTGTACACTGGCCCATGTGACATATCAAATGGAAGGGCTTATTGTGAGGGTCTCAAATAATTTTAAAATAAATTAAATAGTTTTAAAATTATTTAAGAAAATAGATAAAATTTTACCATTACCTCTTATCTCTGAAACTACTGAGCCTAAAATGCTGGAAAAAAAATACAGAAAATAGATCTATACTTAGAGGAAAACCTATGAGAAGTATATGGTCTTAACGTAACATGGTAAATCTCCCAATACTGTACGTACAAACTTACATTTGCAATTCGAATGTATGGCAGAACATGTTTTTCAACTTCAATGTTAAATTTTTTCTTTAGATAATTTCATACCAACTACGGAACTCTCCATTGAGCGTGGTCCAACACGCACCTGACCGGTTTTGTTTATGTCATTGGATGGAAAACAAACCGTCGACCTTCGTGAAGGTAAGTAGTAACCGACCTATATTAACGACTTATAATACGAATACATTTACATAACTATATAAATAATCAAGAAATTAAATATACAACCAATACATCATCGAACAAGATTTTTTTCTAAAGCAAAGCTTTAGTGTAGAATACATATTTTTATTTGCGGGTATCTGACATAATTTCACTCCACACAGAACACACCAATAATTGGCGTATCTCGTCAGCTCGACGTCCATATGTCACTGCAGGGATCCAGCAGAATATCAGCGCCAGCTCCCTAATTGCGTAACACAGGATCAATCACAGTAGTATACTATTGGGCATTCTGTCCCACCCGTCGCGCAGTCGAACTAGTTCGCCTACACTCCGTTGTGGCAGAATGCCCAATAGTATATTACGGATTTGGATAAATTAGGCATTTTTCACCCACATTTGATTAAATCACTTAATGAAATTGCATATGACAAAAAAAATCCCCCCGTAAAAAGTAAGAATACTGGTGATTTTAAATTTAATAAACATAAAAACAACGAAGACTTAAATATCTATGAATATGCTAATACTGATATTGATTGGAAAAATACTATTAAATCTAAAGCGTCCACTATTGTTCAAGAACATAGTGATAGTTGTCAAAATTCCGAGGATGATGATTTGAGACAATTTTTTTAGAAAAGTGATGACTCATTCAAGTAATATATTATTGGGCATTCGGTCCCACCTGTCGCGCAGTTGAACTAGTTCGCCTACGCTCCGTTGTGGCAGAATGGAATAGTATACGGATTCGGATAAATAATTCGTTGTCGCTCTTGACGGTGTTCCAGAATACCCAATAATGATCGATCAAAATACATACGCTCATTCGAGCGTATATCGTATAATGTATAATCCGGACTTTTTTGTTCAGTACAACCATAGCATACAACACATTCCCTTAAACTGCTTATTTAATTACATAGGCGTTTTTTGTAATAAATAAAAAGCGGGTACCGGTAGCGTTGATCGGTAGGTAGCCAACTACCAGGTCTAGTACAAAGGTCTGTGTATCAGACTGCTGTGAGAAGGTTGTGGGTTCGATTCCCACCAGAGCGATAAACTTTGAAAACAAACTTTTCAATGTTGACTCTGGTGTGGCTAATCTGTAAAAACAGTAGTATATTAACATCACAAAAGTAACTAATCACAATTATTAGTACTATATCTCATCATCGATCCGATACACATAAGTGATAGGTACCTACTTAATAATTTTTGATCGTTCATTAATCAAATGTTGTAAATTGAAATCAATTTTATTTTTTATTTGTACCTATACAATGTTGTCTACTAACCCATTCAGTTACCAAAGGCGTTCAGAAATCAATTAAAGTTGAACATTATATGGAAACAATTTATCAGTGTAACTAATTATTCTTATTTTAATCGTGTTTAGTATTAAAGGTTTGCATAAAATGAAGTTTGTCAAACACACCCATTCGCTAGTTGTTGATGCAGTCTGTGTTGAAAACCAAAGTCATACTATACCAAAAGCTATAAAAAGAAAGTTTTACCAAACACTATAACATGTAATATCTGCGGTCCATCTAACTGTGGTAAAATCAATCTCGTAATTAGTTTGCTTTTGCATAAAAACGGATGGAAGTTTCGAAATGTTTCGTAGTAACCTACGCTGGAAGACTCTATATCAACCAAAGTACATGTTTCTAGAAAAAGTGCGAGCTAGTGTAACTGACGTTTCGTTTTAAAAATTTTAGGACAATGAAGCAGTAATTAGTCCCCAAGAACCCAGGTGCGATTCGGCAATGATATTTGATGACGTAGCGTATGAGAACCAAAACAACATGCGATATTATTTTGCAATGAGTAGGCACAAAAACATAGACTGTTTTTATTTGAATAAAACATACAGTAAAGTACCCAAACAATTTGTCAGAGACAATGCAAATCTAATCATTCTTTTTAAGCAAGATGATATTAATATGCGACACTTCTATGAGACGTATATGATACTATTAGGCATTCTGTCACAACGGAACGTAGGCGAATTAGTTCGACTGCGCGACAGGTGGGACAGAATGCCCAATAGTATATATACTACTCAACTATAGTACTGTCATGCAGAGGAGAAGATAAAACTAGACGTTTTATTAAACAATAATGACATAAATGTCCGCAATAGTAATAAAAAACATTACTATAGCTGTTATTCAAATTACCATAGCTATCAAAATATATTCAATAATTATTTAATTTTACATAGGCTACCCAATGTGTTCCTTTATTGTTAGAATTATTCAAATCCCAATGAACTTTGAACCTTATATTGTAGTAATAAAGTTGAAAATGTATTAAAGAAATTTGACAGATTGTAGTAGGTTGATGTGCTGGTGTCTGTACACACCTCTAAAAAAAGGTACTTTATACGCGTGGTTCTCGATATCTATATTATTGAGAGCACGATTAGGTAGCCTTCATCGTTTTACAAACAAACCATTTCCTTTCTTGTATGGCTTAACATACGAGCACAAGCTTTTGCCTAACGCAACCGATTCCATGACTTTATTATGACGTTGCGACTCCTGTAAATTTAGTTTAGCACTCTTGTAATCTTTAACTGTCTTTGCAATACCCGCTGCACCATCAACTAAGGCACCTAATCCGGACGGTCCAGAAAATATTGGAATCAGCGGTGGAACCTGTTTTCGCTAGTGGTAATGACTCTGCGTATAGGAATCCTGTAATTATTAAACTTTTATTTAATTATTTGAATACAACTTTTTTGCAGCTTTTGTAGTGTCTTCTTTGTTTTTAGGTTTTACCTTTTTAATTTATGATTGAATTTTAGTTACTAAAGATCCAGACGTTTTTAAACCGGATCCCATTTTAAGTTCTGTCTTCATTGCTTTGGTAACAAAAGCAGTAGATGCTGGAAAAAGAGAAAAATTCTTCCTGGTTGGAAGTGGTGCTTTTAACCGTTTGATTGCCATATTCAGTAACTGTGTATCGGCTTGATGTCTATTATACAAGTCTGAATAATTTGTATAAGCTATATCAAGTACTTTACAAGCTTCGTCTAATTGGTTTATGCCTTTGTCTCCTCGTAATAAATGTTTTTGTAATTCAGTGCCTGGTCCACAGTAATTATAACCTGGTATATGTAGCTCAAATGGTAAATGATCTGTTATGTAATCCCCGACTTTAAATCTATTTATTTTCATTTGTGATTGTTTCTCTATGTGATTTTAAAATATTTTTCCCTATAATGCTCTCATTTTTAATGCTAACATCCATAGGCTTACAATACAGTGTTTAGTATTATTGTAAGTAAATACAGTATTTTCTATAGGTTTTCCTATACATTTATAATTTCCATTTAAATTAAATGTTTTGAATAATGTATATTTTTAAGTTTTAATTAATCTTTCCACAATCGAAGCTTTCTTAATCAAAAATGATGAATAACGCTGACGATGTAATAACGCTTCATTAATTTTGAGAAGGTATCGTTGTAAAACTCTGTTCTTAAGTCTTTTTGTAAATTGTTGAACGATTACTTGTCTTTATTACTTCTTGAAATGCGTTTTATACTTCTACTTTTGATTTAGATTTCAAAGGCATATACCACGCATATTTTTAAAAACAGTCAATCACCAGCAAGATATAATCCTCTATTATTATTTGACATTTCTCGGGTCTAGGGTCCCGGACCTTTGGAAGGTATACGAGGGGCCGAAGTCAACTAGCAGAGGCCCGTTAGACGTGTTTAATGAAACGAGGCACCAACCGACGATTATCCCTGTACCAAGAACAACCCCCGGTTGGTGCAGGACTGTTGCAAGATATGGAAACAAAAATATTGGATTATGGGCTTGAGTGGCTAAGTGAACTGGTTATCTAGAACTATGGAAAGACTATGGCCCCTGCCTGACCAATATTTTATATAAAATACACAGGTAAAATGGTGACTTGCACACTCGATAATGGACCCCCGAAAACGGTCGCTAGCACAAAGTGTCGTAGCGACAAGGAGGCAACATGTTCTGAGGTGCTTATAAGGAGTGGAGCGGTATTCCACGGCTATCAGGACAATCCCAGAAGTACGGTCAAGATCCCTACCAGCATCTTACTTGAAAACTTCCTTCCTCCGAGTACGTTTGCTCTTGCGAATCTCCACTCAAGCCGGCCAATAAAGGCAAGAAAGAGGTGGGAGCTCTGTTCCTCATCAGTTTTCACTCCAGCCGGTCAATAAAGGCAAGCCAGAGGTGAGAAACAAGACTTCTCCCAGGAGATAGGGTCCGTGGGGTCGCTACTGCCCAACAGCTCGCCACATGCTGCCCTGCGGGTTCTGTATCTCTCTTGGTCTGGCTCCTCATCCTTGACCTGTTCCGGCAAGGTAAACTCTACCGGCACAGATCTAGAGTTTGGAGCGCGCAAGCCCCACCACAACGTCAACGTAGAGATACGGTTCAATATTATTATTATTTATAAATAATCCTCTATTATTATTATTTTTAATGTTTCTTAAATCAATAAAATCTACTTGCTATAAAGTCATCGATTCTTTTTTAAATAATATAACAACAAACAAAGTTTCCTCTTGCTGATTTATGTAATTCATTCAAGATTTGTTGCTTTGTCATTATGAAATGGTACGATCGCCTTACTCGTTACCAGCGTTTTTTATTTTATGATCAATATAGGACACCATACTTAATTTTAAGTGGTCTAATGAGAATTGATTATCTTTTGAAATATTTTTTTTGTTTTGTCCAATAAATTTTGAACATCGCTTTTACCACACAGATATTTAATGTTATCATCTAAATATTCTTTGTTAGCCTCATCGTCTGCTTCAACAGGATTAATAACCCCACGTAGTCTGTTTATTTGCAAATCAAACTCACTATTAGTAGTTTAAAAAAATGTTTTATTTGAGATATCAAACATATCCATTAGGCTCATTCTTTTGCGAACCTTTGACCACCTTTGATCTTTGTCTATATTCATTATGTATTTTCAGGTGGAAATATCAAAGTAAAATGAAACAATAATTTTATTCTTAATCGATATTTTTATTACTTTTTAAATTTTCCCTCGCGTAGTTCTTCTGTGATGGATAATATTTCACTATCGAGTCCTGTATTTCCAGTTTCTCGAGATGAGTGAGTATTTTCAATATTTCAACTATTTATATATTCATTAGGGTCATCCCAGTATACATATTCGGTATCCTTATTCTTTTTTTTTTATATTTGCCACCCTTTCATTTTTGCAAAGACATTTGAGCATCGTTAACATTGCTATGTAATTTAACAAGTGAAACAATATATTTTTTCCTTTATTGCTTTTTATAGGTTTGTTTGGATCATAGTCACGTCTATGAGCATTTGTAGCTAATAACATTAATTTGTAACTGTGTTTATCGTTTTCAGTACCAAAATTAGATCTGGATCTTTTTTCCTTTTAATCCTTCAGTGTGTATATAAATATTTATACGATAACCTATAATATTTTTACCATCGATAGATATTTTGGCTGAACCGAGCATTAGTCTTCCTTTTTAAATCCTAACTCCAAAAGGAATATCATCAACTACTTCAGATGATTGAGACCATGATGAAACGTTTTCTTTCAGAGTATCATTGATGTCGACAGATCTGAATAAGTCATCACTTTTCTCAAAATAATTATCACAATAATCATCCTCGGAATTTTGACAACTATGTTCTTGATCAATAGTGGACGCTTTAGATTTAATAGTATTTTCCCAATCATTCTCAGTATTAGCATATTCATGGTTAGTTATATCTTCGTTGTTTTCATGTTTATTAAATTTAAAATCACCACTATCTTACTTTTTACAGGGACATTTTTGTTGTTATTTGCAATTTGATTAAGTGAAGTAATCAAAGGCTTAAATACAGTTTGCAAAACTTTCTCATTATCTTAATCAATATTTCGCATTTCTCGCACTTTTTTTTCTGACAGCTTCAACAGCATTAACGATTTAATAATTTTTGTTTGGCTAAGAATTCTAATTTCAAATTAATTTTATTTTAAAAACATGTTTTTTTTTCCAAAAGTAGTCATTTGTTTATTGATTAGTGTTACATTTTCATCGCATTTCAATATTTTTCGTCATCATGGATACGTTAAAAATTCGAGTAATCATGGAATATGACTACCGTCGTGGCAGCAACGCGGCACAAGCGGCACGCAACATCAACGACGTTTACGGAGCTAACACTACAAACCAACGCACCACCTGTTATTGGTTTGCTCGCTTCCGTTCTGGAAATTTCGACCTGAAAAATGAACCTCACGGTCGTCCGAAGACTTTGGTCGACAATGACGAATTAAAGTCGATTGTGGAAGCTGATGATACACAATCTACGACTGAATTAGCAGCAGCTTTCGACGTTAGCGTTAAAACAATATTGGTCCATTTGCGTCAAATTGGCAAGGTAAAAAAGCTTGACAAATGGGTGCCCCACGAACTCAATGATCGCCAGCGCGAAGTACGCGTCGAGACGTGCCTTGCACTGCTCAACAGACACACAAATGAAGGAATTTTGAACCGCATTGTTACCTGCGATGAAAAATGGATTCTGTTTGATAACCGCAAGCGCTCAGCAAGTTGGTTGGATCCTGGTTCAGCACCTAAACAATGCCCTAAACGAAAACTTACCCCTAGAAAAGTGATGGTCACTGTTTGGTGGTCTAGCGCCGGTGTGATTCATCACAGCTTCTTACCAAACGGGGTGAGCATTACTGCAGATGTGTACTGTGAAGAACTGAACACAATGATGGAGAAGCTGGCACATCTCCAACCAGCATTGGTCAATCACTCGTCTCAGCTGCTCCTGCACGACAACGCGCGATCTCATACTGCACAGCAGACGGTCTCCAAGTTGCAAGAACTGGGATTGGAAGCTCTCCGTCATCCGCCCTACTCACCAGACCTTGCGCCTACAGACTATTACTTTTTCCAGAATTTGGATAACTTCTTGGCGGGAAAAAAATTCAATTCCCGAGCGGCAGTACAAAATGCCTTTGAAGAATTTGTTGCCTGCCGTCCAGCTGATTTCTTTAAGAAGGGCATCAATAAACTGCCACTGCGTTGGCAAAGATGCATTGATTGCATGGGTGATTACTTCGATTAATACAAATAAAAAATACATGAAAGAATTTCTTTTAATTTTTTTCATACAAAACGGCAATTTCATAGGTAAAGACCTATTATTTAGATGTTATTAATTTCTTTGCAGTGATATATTATATACACCGTGAAATCTTAATGGTTGTTTTTCCGCAGCGAAATGGTTTTGTCTTGGTAATACAATCGTTATATAAACAAATAAAATATTAGAAACCATTTTGAAAACAAATATAGTGTTGTTGCGTGCAAACTAGTTTACGCCGCATCACCACGTGCGAGGGTTTATTTTGCTTTGAACATTTATGCATCACTGTTCCCTTTGTCGGCGGCGCGTGCGATTCGAGTAGTACCTACAAGTTACCTGTTACTATTGATTCTCAGGTTTCGGTTGATGAATATTTTTAAAATTATTTTAAAACAAAAACAACTTTATTTTTTTACTTGTACTCTGTGCTTCGAAAGTATTCCTTATGGCAAGTTATTCTACTGCGGGAAAACAACCATTAAGATTTCATGTTGTATATTTACACCCTAGAAGCACACACTAGCGAATTCAATGGGTGAAATTCAGAATGCCTAATTTATCCTAATCCGTATACTATGAGTCCGAATCCGTATACGAGCGTAGGCGAACTAGTTCGACTGCGCGACAGGTGGGACAGAATGCCCAATAGTATACAAATAATCACAATCTATTTCATTGTAACAGTTCAACAACATTCATTGCGCTATTTACGTTGTTGAGCAGACAATTTTTTTTAACATCTGAAGCAATGGATTGTCAATATCCTTCAAAATGAATCAGTTTGTGATTGATCGTGTGTTACGCAATTAGGGTGACGCAATTGGCCAGTTTTTTTTAAATTATACACCTAATCTTCCTCATGAATTACACCGTCCATTGGTGAAAACCCTATGAAAATCGCGAGATAGACAGACGCGGGCGGGACTTTTAAGTAGTGAAGACAGGTATTTAATTAATTTAATAATGCGTTTAATTGAATTACACCACAAACCAGTCTGAGAGATGTTTTATTAGACATTATTTTATTTATAGAAATCATCATTGACGCACGATATGATAATCTCACTGGATTATCATTCGCATATTTTAAGGTTACTGTGATGTTATTTTTTAAATCAAAACATGATTAACATTTTAAGTAATAAAGTAGTTGTTATTTTAGTAGTTATTTTTCCATAACAGTAAATAAAAGACCAAGGAAACGATGCATGGAATGATTGAAAGATTATATGGCTAGAAAAGGGGTAACTACCAAGATGATGAGTAATAGATACGTATGGAAGAAAAATACAGATATATAATTATAGGCCTGACCAGTGAAAGAAAAAGTTCAAGGGACAAATCTTTGTATCGATTCTCTTTCAGATGAAAAATAAGGCACTTTAAAATGATCAATATATTTGATGCGATCTTCAAAAAAAATCGACTTACAACCTGAAACTGACCTGCAAATTACAATTACACGCGGGCTACCTTAGTGCATCCCTCTTAATAGCAAACGACATCGAGGCAGGTCCAGATGTAAATGTCGGGATGAGCTGGACTCTTTACACAAAGATGTTCTGGACAGAGAGAGGTGGAAAGAGAGTAGGGAGGCCTTTGCTCAATAGTGGGACAATTAGGTTGTGGCGGCTGCTACATCGCCACATGCAAACTACGTATCAAAGACCTGACGTCACACAAAATCCTGACGTCGAAGACCCTAAGACTTCATTGTACAACGCAACTCTACTGGCTCATCCAGATCCATTACCTAAGTTAACCATAGTCACTGATGCATCTGAAACCGCCATTGGCGCTGTCCTTCAACAGTGAAAAGGACTGGAAACCTCTAGCATTTTACTCATAAACTTTGTGGGTCTTGCTAAATTTCAGGAAACTTGCAAGACCTGATTCGAAACGGCTCTTCACTCGAGCTGGAAAAGATCGCTACACTGATGGGAATCGCAACCATTGTATGCAATACTGCCGATGCCTTGCCCATATTTGACACCACAATTAAGAAAGCAAGTCTTCCAATCATTGCACAACATACATCATCCAGAATGTTCTGCTACAGTGCGACTGGTGTCTCAAAACTTTATGTGGCCGAGGATCCGCAAAAACTGTAGAGAGTGGGAAAGACAATGCTTGCAATGTCAAGCAAGTAAAATTACCCGCCATACCTTAACTCCTTTTGCCTCTTTCCTTACTCCTTTTTCCAGATTTACCCAAAACCCCCCAGATTTACCCCACCTCAACATCGTAGGGCCCTTAACGATTTCTTCTGATTGCAGGTATTGCCAAACTGTCATCGATCGATGTACTTGGTGGCCTGAGGCATACCCGCTGAAGGACGTAACTGCGGAGACCTGCGCAGCTGCCTTGGTATCCGGCTGGATAGGTAGACAGCAGACCGTGGTCGCCAGTTTGAGAGCCACCTGTTCAAGGCCCTCACTACCATGGTTGGTGCAAACCACTTCCACACCACCGCCTACCGCCCAGCTGCAAATGGGATCGTTGAGCGGCTGCACCGTTTGCTCAAGGCAGCCACCATGTGCTACACTTCTTCGCAATGGACGGAAGTTTTACCGCTGGTGCTATTCGGCATGCTAGCCAAGCCTACTGAGCTTTTGTATGGTGAAGCTCTTCGTTTACCTAGCCACTTTATGTCTGCTGCAAATTACACTGCAGCCAATGTCACACATTACACAACACGTCTTCGTGCACACTTGGCCAAACTCACTCCCGGGCCAACCTCCTGGTATACAACTTCTCCCTTCTATATACCACGAGATCTACATTCCTCTACACACGTCTTTTTACGGTGAGACTACGTCTGAAGCCCACTAGAACCACCTTACGCCGGCCGCTACAAAGTGATACAAAGGCATCCAAAGTATTACACAATACAGGTAAAAGGAAAGACAACTATCGTCTCTGTTGACAGATTAAAACCCGCCTATATTTAAAAAGAAGAGGAAACGGCCGCTCCAACAGCCATTACAACAACAATAACACAGACACAGAGAAGAGGACAACAAGTGGGCAGCGAGTAAGATTCCCGATTTTTATCGAACGTAGTTACGATCTGGCCGGGGGGAATATGTGGCGGAACAATAAATCAATACGACCACCACCTTACATTTTAGAGAGGGGTCGCTCCGCTCATGAATCTTGAGCCAAACATCCAGATTATACGATGTTTTTGTACAGAGTAACCGCTTACACGCGCCGTGCGCACACCAGGTGCGCGTGATTATTGTACTGGCTAGGGCGACAACGACCTTGAACTGCGGAAGACTGCGTGCACGCACTTCTACCGGTGAGAAGACCGGGCTGCGGAGCCACAGTTTACATTGAACCGCCTACCGAACCACTCGGATCACGCCGCGCTTTTTATTGTATTCTTGTTTTATTTTTGCTAATTTAATTGTTATCAGCGTAATTTATTTAAAATATAATTTTCTAATTGCTTAAATAATATTCTTCATTTCTTCATCTGTAGTCACATCTTTCTTTCATCCTTCTGCATACGCTACGCTTTAAGGTTAATAATTACAATAATTAGTACGGGTTCGATTCCCGATCTAGTAAAAATTGGTGACCATACCGATTTTCTACAAGGTCAAATAAAAAACAAAACAAAATAAATTATACAGAGAGATTGTAGATTTAACCTCATGCTGGAACGCAATACAGTAATTACACTAGCAGAGCAAAAAATTACTTCATCTGCTGCTTTCTATTCATTCTGTGTGCCGTGGACATCAAACGGGCGGCAGTGGTTTCTAATTAACGTATGTAGGCATTGATCAATAATGCAATAGGTAGGTATACAAAAACCAGGTCAACGAACTTCTAATTCGAATTAAAACAAAAAACACGTAAATCAGTGGTGGTTCTCGAATTGTACGAGTAAACGTACCGTTCGCCGGGCTAGACCAGACAGCAAAATCGTGTTAATACCTACCTGAATGCCAGGATACGGATTTAATTTATTTATATATCTATCTTGGTATTTATAGTTAATTAAAACAATACTAAACCAATTACATTAATTAACATAGAAGCATAAGATTTTTTTTCCACGTAATAATGTTGACAAGTTGTATAAAATTTAATTTATAACTAACATGGAACAGAGGACATCTTTGCATACTTTCTCTCACTAACACCACGGAGATCAATTTATTCTACTAATTAATATACAAAGTGAAAAATAGCTGACCGGAATGCGAAAAGGTTGTGAATACACAAAAGAAACTAAAAAAAATTAACCGACTTCCAACAAAACACTACAAATGCAAAATAACTTCCAAAAAAACGCTACAACTACTTTAATTTTATGTCAACAGCTGCGCGAGTAGATCGAAAGTTAAGCTTCGCTTTCCGCGGTTGGTGCGTGGACGGGTCCATCCAACCATTACAATACAACCATCCATTCATTGCATCCATCCATTCCATTGGAATTTTGACCGGTTGTAATGGATACAACCTCCGTGCCTCGGAAAGCACGTTAAGCCGTTATTTCCGGCAGACGTTCGTAGATCTTTGACAGTCGTTACGGGTAGTTAGAAGCCCAAAAGTCTGACAACCAGTCGAGTCTTACCAAGGGCCCTCATGTTACCCAGTAACTGGGTTGTGGAGGCCAGATAGGCAGTCGCTAAATGTAAAATACTGTTATTCAGCTGCATCCGACTAGGCCGATTCAATTTCGGTAGTCGGTGTCTTTGGTTATAATGTATTTTTGATATTTCCCAATTTGTAGTGTTGTTTTGGAATTTGGTTGTTTATTTATCTTTAGTAGGTAAAAAGTTTTTTATCTCCCGCAGACTCCTCTCTCCGTTTTTCATAACAAAATATCATTTTATTTCAGCGAGCAATCTAGCCGTGAAACATACACAGCGAAAACAGGAAGTGTGTCGAAAAGGAAATAATAAAACATGTCGTTTTTGGCCCTCAAAGAAATTGTGTAGTTAAGTAGACTCAACCGCGTGTAAAATGACGGTAATCGCCCTTGCAACATTTGGAACTAACTTATATGTAAAATGGTTGTGTGGAGTTAAGACTTCTATTTTGTGGCGTGAAATGGCCTGCAATCTGAAATAGAATAGAGAAAGAAATATGTGAGCATTTGCTGTGTTATATACGTAATTATTGTTTATATAAAATTGTTACTGACTGCCTCATTGGTCTAGTGGTCGCAAGCGGGACTGCTGAGCGTGAGATCTTGGATTCAAATCCCAGGTTGGGCAAAGTATTATTGGGTTTTTCCATCAGGAATTTCCCAGTAGTAGCCCGGAGTCTGGATTTATTGCAATAGGCTCGCCCCCTATTATATGAGACTTAAAACATGACTGGTGAAATGTGGGTGTAGGTAGGTAAGTACTATAGGTATGTAACCAATACTATGTAACCATATTTTGCTTTAAAAGAGTGTCCGTGGAGTTTCTTGCCCGTTCTTCTCCATAAGTACCTACTACGCTTTGGAATGGGCGACTAGCTTCATATTTCTGACTGACCGACCCCTTGACAATTCAAAAGTGTCTGTAATTGGTTTATTTGAAATAAATGCTTTGAGTTTGAGTTTGAGTTTGAGTTAGGTATACCTCTGCCTAACCCATCGGGGAAAGCAGGTGTGATGTTATGTTTTATGAAATTGCTATTTAATCAAATGTGGCTGCATCTACATCGCCACATGCGAACTACGCATCACACTGACGTCAAGCGAAATCTTGCATCGCGCAAGCAGAGTTTATCGCGCGATCAGCATATATATAACTTTCCAACATCAATGGTTGGGCAGTAGCCCAGCAGACATGACACTCGTCTGGTCAAAGGATCCTCCCATTTCTATAGAGGATGAGTGAACTTTACTCTAAACAAACATTAGTTTTCACTTTACGCGCTGCATTTTTCTTACTAAACATATTTTATAACGAAGGATATTTATATTCCCTGTCAATTAATCAGTCATGAAAGCCTGTATCGGGTAGCGGACTTGCGGGTTTCGGTTATAATGTATCAATATCATATTGTCACTTTCTAAGTTAGTGTCTCAATTAATCTTACTTATCAAAAACTAGCGACCCGCCCCAGCTTCGCGTGGGTGCAATGTACCTACTGAAGTGATAACTGTCAAAACATCGAGATTTCTGTGCTTTCGGAAAAAAATATATAAATGATGGTGCACACCACATGAGAATCCATTGTGTAGTTTTGTTGAATTAAGCGGGACACAGTCAGACACAAAAACCTTTGTTTTATAGTATGTAGAGTAGGCGCTCGGTAATCCGGCGCTCACTAATCCGACAAGTCCAATAGTCCGGCATTTTCTAACTTAGCTCTCCTACCATAGATATCCATCTCCTACTCTGTTATCCGGCAGGTTTAATACACAAGTGCCGGAATACAGAGCGCGCGCATTGATCACTGTCGTTCTGCAGTCCGGTTCGATTCTACGAATACGTAAAGTATTTTTTTTTGCTGTGCTAATCTGTGTTAAAATTATTTCTTACTAGCTAGCTGAAATTTCCTATAGTAATCCAGTAATCCGGCGTTTCCGATAATAATTGCTGAAAAAAAAGGTTGCCGGATTACCGAGCGCCTACTGTATGTATGGATGGATAAAGGCAAGAACACCTGTACCTGGTTTAAAACCTAAGAGGAAGAATGGTCTGAAAACGCTTAGAATCTTTTGAACAATGTCCGTACCTTCCTAGTATAGGAAGAAGAGGCCGTTGCACTACAGTAGGACAATTATACAGAGTAAACTATCACCATAAATTCAGTACCTGATTCTGGACCCATCAGAGTTGAAATTAAAAAAAAAATCTTCTGTTCCATATATTTGGACGATGTAGGTATTGCACTTTTGTATGAAACAGTTTTTTTTTTAAACTGACGAAAAGTACGCTGTGTGATCTAGAACCACGTGCTGAATTCATAGTAGCCGTTTGCGCGTCGATATTTCCCTTGCATTACTCAAATTACCTTCCACACAGTCCATAGAGTACCTATCCTCTAATTAAAGTCTCATGATTTATGGCAAACCACATAACTCACACGAGACGCACGTCCGACAATAACAAGCAAGGAACGTTATCTTGAGAAATATCGCAGACTCGAGCGACGGACCCCGGACCGCAAGATGTAGATAATACTGGATCTAATTGAAATGCCCCGGATGAGGGTAGATTAGCGTTGGATTACCGCCCTTTTTAACAGTCGAACGAATCGAGACATCATTATATTTATGTTAGGTACTTTTCTTGTGGCTGTTATTACTTAATAACAACCGCACGGGTCGATCGATCAGGTTAACCTACGCTTACCGCGGTTGGTCCGTGGATGGGTGACTATCTTTACATACCAAGTCCCCGCCGTGCCTCGGAAAGCACGTTAAGCCGTTGGTCCCGGCTGTCATTCGTGGATCTTTGACAGTCGTTACGGGTCGTCAAAATTCCGAAAGTCTGACAACCAGTCTTATATCCAGTAATAGGGTTGTGGAGTTCAGATAGGCAGTCGCTCCATGTAAAATACTCGTATACAGCTGCCGGTTAGACTGGAAGCCAACCCCAACAAAGTGGGGAAAAAGGCTAGGCAGAAGATGATTTATTTTCTCGAAATGTTTTAAAGGTATTAGCGAATGTGGACACATGAAATATTATAGCTTTGTGTCTGGAATGGCAACACATCTGTGATAGCTCTGACATTAAACATATCCTAAGGAGGTGGTGACCACTCCATCAGGTGAGCTGTTCATCAACTCAGCCAAGTTCATCGACTGTGATGGCAGTCCACTTCTCGACATAGGCCTCTTCCAGGCTGCGCCACAACACCCTGTCCCAGCCAAACCCAACCCATTTGGTTGGGGTACTATAGAGAGAGAAAAGGCTAGAAAGTTAAAAAGAGGCGCATTTCTTAAAAAATATGTGCATCGTTAGAAGGTCATTTAGTGCTCGTCGGTCCATCTAGCTGGGGATGTCCCACAATACGCTTGCCGATACTCAGTTTCAACTCCAGGATTCCTCTGCTCGACCGGCCATCGGTCCCTAGCCTACTACCACTTCAGCTTGCTTCTTGGTTCAGCTTGTTCGCCATCCAATTAAATTTAAAAAAAAAAATCTTTGGTATAATTAATGTTAATGTCACCTTTGCATATGACCTAATTGTTGAAGTAGAAAAAAATGTGCTGCGTGCTAAGCAAAGACCTCGTTTATTTTGTGCATGTTTCGTTGAATAAAGCTATGAATATTTAATTCAAGAACGTCTTTATAAAACCTTTACACATGGCAACCTAACACCGAGGTTATTAAAACTGTAGAAGTTTAAGCTACATACTTGCTTTTAATAAGTAAGTCTTTCAAACGTTGGTACCTATGTACCTACTGCTGAGCGTAGTGTCCTGGGTTCGATTCCCAGGTTTTTCCATTAGGAATTTCTTAGTAACTGCCCGGAGTTTGGAAGCCGCCGTTGGCCCTGCGCCTGATCTCTCTCTGGTCGTGTCAGATAGCGTGCCGTCCCATCGGACTACGAGACTGAGGGAAAAGATAGTGCACCTTTGTCTGCAAACACTTGTGCACTATAATATCTAACCGCGTCGAAAGCTAGTCTCCGTTGAGATTGGCCGCCGTGGCCGAAATACGGTCCTCCAGACTATAATTACCTACTACCGAAGAGATTCTACAAACATAATATTAGGTTTCACCCGCATAAGTCTCGATACCGCGGGAATATCGGGAGAAAAAGTCACATATGTGTTAATCCAGGGTATAAACTATCTGTGAGCCAAATTTCATCCAAATCTGTTCAGTAGTCTTTGCGTGAAAGAGAAGAACATCCACTCATCCATACATCCCATCCTCACAAACTTTCTCGTTTATAATATTGAGTAGGACTGGCGACATGTGTGTGTACTATAGGTACACCTCTGCCTCACCCCAATCCTTCGGGGAATACAAGCATGATGTTATTTTATTATTAGGTACCTTCTAATGAACTTCATGTTGCTTACTTTTCTACTGAACCAGTTAATCTTT
Organism: Xanthia icteritia; assembly: GCA_949128155.2. NCBI lineage: Eukaryota > Metazoa > Arthropoda > Insecta > Lepidoptera > Noctuidae > Xanthia > Xanthia icteritia. The sequence continues at coordinate 5,827,436 of OX421935.2, read as the reverse complement.
TATGCGTTTTCTCCCTCAGGGCACATATATTCAAAATCCATCTTCGCTTTCATTTAAATTTCCCTGAGTCAAATTCTAAATATTCCCATTTTGCGTTTTTGCTTTGCTAGTAGATAATTCTAATGCGAAGCAAGAAAGTTTACATCTTTAATATTATTTTCATTGACGTGGAAATTTTGGAAATGTAGTGTAAATTACAAGGGAAACGCGATTCATTTTGAAGGTAATGAGGTGTTGATTATTAATGTTTCGAAGCAGTGTTTAATTACAAGAGAGATAATGAACTTTGTGTGCCTAATTTATTAATGTTTTGATTATTTTAAATGACTTAAGTTTGGTAATGAGTACACTGTTTAGAAATCGTATCAAAATTCGTAGTTAAACGTTGAGGGCAGGCAAGATGTTTATAGTTTTTTACGGCTTAGGTTTAAGCAATCACCAGATATAATGAAATATAACGCCCAAAAAATCGTAGTTACTTACCAGAATTTAATCACCATTTTAATATGAAATTATCACCAAAAAACGTAAAGTCTGCTAACCTAAAAAAGGCAAGTATCTTCAGAATAATCGCTGAGCTACCCAAAAAGGCCACGCATGCACCAAATATGTACTCGCATTTTATTTAAAAATTTCATCCAAATATGTTACACAATTTTATCCTAATAAAGTAAATTAATATACAAAAATCATTGTTTACCCAAAAAATATAAATGAAGTTCTAAAGGTTCACCGATACTACCGTAAAATGTTTACTAAAGGCTGAGCTTCTTAGAGCTTTCAATAAAACAACGGCCACAAAAAAAAAAAAAACATTAGTTTATAAACAACATGTTTTATTTCTACATACAAATAAACTTAATAAGGCAGTCCTTAGTGTAATTTTAAAATTTTAATGAAGAGTGGATCTTGAAAAAACTTAATCTTAGTGATAAATGAGTCTTCAAACAACCAACATTAAAACAGTCATTTTTGTATGGTCATAATTATTTAAAAATATTAATGAAGAATCAGTCTTCAAATAACATAACATCACACTCCTTTGTATGGTAACAATTGTTTTAAAATCTTAACGAATAAATCAGTCTTCATAAACATAAAATACAATTATTTATTTTATGGCAAACGTAGTGATATATTTGGGTAGTAATGACACAAAACTTTGCTAGTTAAAATTTGGTGCACGCGTGGCCTTTTTGGGTTATGAAAAGTTTTAGTAGTGCAGGCATGACTTAAATAGCCCGAAAGATTTTGGTACAGGTTTCATTTATTTGTACATATTATTATATTTTTTTTTGGATGAGGCTGTTTAGGGTAACGATTGTTTTTTTGGTGGTCATTCAATTTCATCCCGTTTTTTACTAAACAAGTCAACTTACTTATTTATTCAGTAACACACATACAATAATAAAATTAAAATATAATATCCTAACTAAATAAAAAATAAAACTAACTATATGTATAAAACTATTAACAAACTAAAATATGGCGTCGAAAAATTCCTCCGCATCGCTGTCGACTGGTAATATACCCAAGAGACTGGGGCCTTATCACATTGACATTGTATGCCCATGCTTTTTACTTACTCAAGTAAGTAATCCTGATAAAAAGTGACCAGTGAAGACCTTGAGGTCTTAGGGGTAGTCACTTTTTATCAGGTAAAGATCACACACACACATAGGTATGGCTATCCGTTATTCAAGCATTGTATGCGTTAAAGTGTGAGCTAACATAGTTTTAAGCACTATTATTAGTAATAAAATTCTTATAGGGTTTTTATGACTCTTTAGGAATAGTTAAACGGAATAGATTACTAAATATATCTACGTCTATTGTATTTTATAATAGATTTCCGCATCTAATAAAATGAACCACTGTTGTATGGATAAATAAATAAATAATATATAATTACACATTATATTACTTAGTAGTCTTACTATGTCATAAGATCATTTCTTTGTCACTACACACTTCACCTATGCTCAGCTTTTAAAGCCAAGTCCATGCAACCAAAAGAGAAACAAATGGAAGATATTAATTTATCGTTCACAAAATGCAGTCTCGCAGAGAATGTGAATGACACAAGGAGGCTACTATCAAAAGTAAAAAACTACGACACGTAAAATTAAATCTAAAATAATACTGTACTGAGGAAAAAATTGTGAATTTGTATTTACAGGCTTTTCCTGGTTATCCCTATGTTCCTATACGCTGCTGAGACTTGAACGCTGTGTGATATCTAGAAGAAGAAGATAGAATAGATAGTTCTGCAAATGTGGTACTGGAGAAGAATGCTTGGGGTATCATGGGTCGAGTTTCGCACGAACACCTCTATAAGCGAAGAACTCGGCATCAAAAAGCATCTTTCTGTTCTGGTCCGAACTCGCGTCCTCAAATACTTCGGGCACCTCTCGAGACGTGAGGGTGACTCTATAGAGCACCTTATCGTGCAGGGTAGAGTGGTGGGCACTAGACCTCGCGGACGCTCACCCATTAGATGGCATAAAATCCGTAGTACACCAAACATCGGAGTAGATGGCGAGAAATCGTGAGGCAAATAGTAATAGCCCCTGGACAAGGAACTAACTGAAGACCACGACCGCTCTGACAAGAGTGCTATGAAGAGGAAAAATGTAGGTGGTAATCTTCGGAACTACTGACTATCGATTCCGAAAATTCTTCACTAATGTGAAGCTACAGTATTGCTGGATATATTTTAGGGTGTGCCTTGACTGCTAGCGCCGGCACCCAAAAATAACACCGTTGGGAACCGGCAGAACATTACTGCCCGCAGCCAATATTAACAACATCGGCTGCCGATGCCACCGGCTCCCATAATGGACACTGGCGCGGCGGCGATCCGATTTAAGAAACATGCAAAACATACAAAGAAGCGTGCGCAAGGCGCATAAGCCTGTTCCGCCATTAAAACTAACAAAAAAAAAAAAAACCAAATCTAACTAGTTCAGTTCCTGGTTGTTGGATTTGATTGATTACTGGAATATGGAAATGATTGATTATGGAAATATATTAATGGAAACAAATAATGCTTGCCCGGCCTATCTAGTCCATATTCCAAAATGCCAACCCCATTTTCCGCTTTTTTTTCCTAAGTCATCGCCGGCAGCCAATTTGGGACACGGCGCCGGCAGCTGAGGCACTTCCTATATTTTATGTTAAAACAAGAAATTTCACGAAAACGGTGCAGGTTTCATGACCAGACATAGTACTTAAATTCTACACAAACATGACCCAAATCTTCCAGCCCGCTCCCTTTCAGCTCTCGGGCCACCCCCCACGGTCAGTAATTAGTGGTCGTTACAAAACTTCCGAGTCATTAGATCGGGCCCGTGCTAATTGCGCGCGGATCACCCCTCGCTTTGTACCCAATTAGTTCGCTACCTAATAGTTGGTAACACTACGTCACTGCGTTTGGTAAAGCCACGTCAGATGTGTTTCTTATCTGCGAAGGGTTTAGGGTTAATAGTATGGATGTAGAAGGCGTTTTGGGTACTTATTACGCGAAACGAATGAGGAAAAACAAACCACTTTTTACTTTATGACATAGTTAAGTATGATTCGATTTAAATCGAAGTCTTATGAAGATTGTCACATGTGAGATCGTCCCCGTAGAGCGAAAAGTCATTAACTCGAAAAATCGTGTTGTGAGATAATGAGAGTTAAAGTTTTTTTAAATAATAATCGTTATAACTTTGGCTTGCCTTTACATAACTTTATGTTTTTAGCTTTAATTAGAAGGAAATAAAATAAAGTTTATATTTTATGAGCCAAAACACGTGAAAAACCTCTAATGATTGAGAAAAGTTAAAAACATCAAATTAATTAATTGTTCTCTATGAAATCTCTGACTTAGTTGTGAATTAGTTAATTGTCGAACGTAGTTAGTGACTTTTCTCTCAGTTCTAAATTAAATTGAAGAAAAACAACTAGACTTAAGTAAAGTGGAACTAACCGTTAGATGTACGAAATGTGTCTTGTAAATACTACTTAACTGAATATTCCAAATTTGTGTGGTAAGTTTTGTTATAATATGACATGAATAAGTAATGAAACTATTGTAATAAATTCAATCAAGTTTTATTAAAGGAATTATTCGAAAAAAACAATAAAAATCAAAAAAATACTATTAGTATTAAGCAAAAACAAAAAAGTGCAATATCCTCATGCACACAAACTGAAAAATTATAGAAAAAATAGAACATTGCTATAAAAAAAAATAGCGATTTCAGTCCACTACTTCTTCTTCTCCTTCCTCTGTAACGTCTGGCTCTAAAATTATATCTACTACGTCTTTATTTGTTGGTAAAGACTGGTACCACAAGTGGAGCTCTTGTGGAATTATCCCTTTTGCGCATAAATTATTAAGGTCCTTCTTTTTTGCCTCTGAAATAGGCAGTGGCGAGGAGTAAGCTAGTGGTATTTTATAATTTTTCAATTCTTGCAGCAGTTCGTCTGTCCCTTGTCCATCCGTTTGAACTTCTTGTTTCCTCCTCTTTCTGGTAATAAGTGTAGTTTTTGTCGAAAATTCTAAAATATTAAATTCTAGGTAGGGACCATCGTGTTCATATCTAAACTGAACGAGACCCGGGCATTTTCTCTCGAAACGAAGACACTTAATTTTTAGCCATTTAATTTTATTGCCTTCTTTATCTCTGCTTTTATTTTTTGCAAATTTTTCATTAAGAGCTCTTACATCAACCATTTCCGTGTATTTTAATTCCTTAACAATATAAGGCGGTGCTGAATCTCTGTTTCTTTTAGAGCGAGCACGTTCCATGATAGATTTCCAATCAATCATGGAATAAACAGGAGTATGTCTTTGCTGTCTTTCTATAGCACTATGCATGGAGTCCACTTCCATATGAGTGTGACCACTCTCTAAATACTTTTGCTCTATAACATCCAGCTGGACATCCGATCTTTGAATGAAATGTACCAAAAATGCCGTGACAAATTGATTTCTATTTTGCCCAGCGCATGTGTCGCTATACATAGTGACTTCTTTAATGTTGATTGGTATCTGACTAATCCACCAGTTTATTGCACTGGCAATTTCCACACTATATTCACGCGGATGGTGGAGCAGATTCATAAAAATTATTGTTTTGAAACAGATCAAATTTCCTCTCGTCGAGCAGCTCAGTTTCCTGAAATAAACAATTAGGAAAACGTTAGGCATGATAAATACAGATACTAAAAAGGATGCAATCTAGCTCGAGCTGTTAGTTAAACTAGCATTATTATACGATTCACCCGTCCAAACCATCTCGTGAAATTTTTTGTAAATTTTGGAATAATAATAATGGTAAAAGGGGCAGTGAGAAAATTACAGTCCATTAAACTAGTGGATTAGTCAGAAATTAAGCAATATTAAAAAAGTCACTGTTTATAGCTTCCACAAGGCATTTTTGGTTCGTTTTATTTATCAAGGAGATTCACAAAGACAGCGAGAAATGTTAAATGTGTTAATATTATGCAAAATATATAAAAAACAGAACAAATCAAAATAGATAGCATAATATGATAGCAGACACATGTGTCAGTAATGAATTATAGAACACCATTTAACGACTAAGTTATGTGCTATTCCAAGCCGATCAACCCTGTCGATCGTATTTATTTAATATCTTACATAATTATATACAAACAAATGCCACAAAGCATCTTTATAAATACAATAGGTACACCTAGTGACACATCTAGCACCTCCATTGCGGTGGCCCGTGACAAAAAAATAAAATAAATAATAATGTCACTGAGTGTACTCATTGCTTTTAAGTCAAGCATTAGTAAAACCACACACTAAGGCAAATCATCCAAGCATCAAATGAATAGGTAAGCAACACCCAAATAATACGTATTGTCGTAATAATTACTTTCCCTATAGATCTCGTGAAGTCATCAACTGAGCAGATTCCTATAAAATAACATTATTATTTATGTATGTTATTATATAACGTCCATAACGTACATCAATAAAAGTGAAAAACTTTTAAAATACAATACACATCTAAAAGATACATCATAAAAACTAAATAAAAATGTAATTACCAAACTTACCTCTATAACAGTTTTTTCGTGTTTATTCAATAAATCAATAATAAACTTAGCACGACTCATTGTTACAGAGCGCCTAATGCTTACGTAATTTAAACAACAACGAAACGCGTGTCTGTGTCGGTCGACTTCAACTCCGCGAATGAGTCACCAACTCACCACGCGCCGCACTCGTCACTATAGCCGCGACAAACTCACTAACTCGCGGGCAAAATGTACCTTAATTGTAACAATGCACCTCGAAGTTGTATAAACAATAATTAAAAGTCTTTAATTATTATTTTCAATAGATCTTATGTTCCACCTTTACAATAAAAATAAACATTAAAATGGGTTGATGATTTTTCGCTTTTGTAATATTGTACATATCATTCAAAAATAAAGAGTGAGTAGTCACTAAGTCGAGTTAGTTAATTTTCGCTTTTGTGTGTTTTAGCAAACACGTGACTTTAAAAACTCACTAAATCATTTTAGTTATTTTAAGACTACCTAAAAGAGCATGTATGCATTGAAAATTCAAGAGAAAAAGTAATTAAGTCGTTTTAATTTCGGGTGATGTAAATTTTCGATAAATGTATAATAATTTACTAAATTAGTTATTTCTCCCATTACGCTGTGGGCTGCAAAGGGTAGACTTACTTACTTTTCACATTTCGTAAAACAAAAGCCTTGGCAGCTACAAAAATGACGGTTAGTCAGATATTTAGAGAAGAAAATGTTGATTTTAGTGATATTAATAAGTCATTTAGGCCATTTTTCGACTTAGTGACTTTTCGCTCTACGGGGACGTTATGATGTATCTTTTAGATGTGTATTGTATTTTAAAAGTTTTTCACTTTTATTGATGTACGTTATGGACGTTATATAATAACATACATAAATAATAATGTTATTTTATAGGAATCTGCTCAGTTGATGACTTCACGAGATCTATAGGGAAAGTAATTATTACGACAATACGTATTATTTGGGTGTTGCTTACCTATTCATTTGATGCTTGGATGATTTGCCTTAGTGTGTGGTTTTACTAATGCTTGACTTAAAAGCAATGAGTACACTCAGTGACATTATTATTTATTTTATTTTTTTGTCACGGGCCACCGCAATGGAGGTGCTAGATGTGTCACTAGGTGTACCTATTGTATTTATAAAGATGCTTTGTGGCATTTGTTTGTATATAATTATGTAAGATATTAAATAAATACGATCGACAGGGTTGATCGGCTTGGAATAGCACATAACTTAGTCGTTAAATGGTGTTCTATAATTCATTACTGACACATGTGTCTGCTATCATATTATGCTATCTATTTTGATTTGTTCTGTTTTTTATATATTTTGCATAATATTAACACATTTAACATTTCTCGCTGTCTTTGTGAATCTCCTTGATAAATAAAACGAACCAAAAATGCCTTGTGGAAGCTATAAACAGTGACTTTTTTAATATTGCTTAATTTCTGACTAATCCACTAGTTTAATGGACTGTAATTTTCTCACTGCCCCTTTTACCATTATTATTATTCCAAAATTTACAAAAAATTTCACGAGATGGTTTGGACGGGTGAATCGTATAATAATGCTAGTTTAACTAACAGCTCGAGCTAGATTGCATCCTTTTTAGTATCTGTATTTATCATGCCTAACGTTTTCCTAATTGTTTATTTCAGGAAACTGAGCTGCTCGACGAGAGGAAATTTGATCTGTTTCAAAACAATAATTTTTATGAATCTGCTCCACCATCCGCGTGAATATAGTGTGGAAATTGCCAGTGCAATAAACTGGTGGATTAGTCAGATACCAATCAACATTAAAGAAGTCACTATGTATAGCGACACATGCGCTGGGCAAAATAGAAATCAATTTGTCACGGCATTTTTGGTACATTTCATTCAAAGATCGGATGTCCAGCTGGATGTTATAGAGCAAAAGTATTTAGAGAGTGGTCACACTCATATGGAAGTGGACTCCATGCATAGTGCTATAGAAAGACAGCAAAGACATACTCCTGTTTATTCCATGATTGATTGGAAATCTATCATGGAACGTGCTCGCTCTAAAAGAAACAGAGATTCAGCACCGCCTTATATTGTTAAGGAATTAAAATACACGGAAATGGTTGATGTAAGAGCTCTTAATGAAAAATTTGCAAAAAATAAAAGCAGAGATAAAGAAGGCAATAAAATTAAATGGCTAAAAATTAAGTGTCTTCGTTTCGAGAGAAAATGCCCGGGTCTCGTTCAGTTTAGATATGAACACGATGGTCCCTACCTAGAATTTAATATTTTAGAATTTTCGACAAAAACTACACTTATTACCAGAAAGAGGAGGAAACAAGAAGTTCAAACGGATGGACAAGGGACAGACGAACTGCTGCAAGAATTGAAAAATTATAAAATACCACTAGCTTACTCCTCGCCACTGCCTATTTCAGAGGCAAAAAAGAAGGACCTTAATAATTTATGCGCAAAAGGGATAATTCCACAAGAGCTCCACTTGTGGTACCAGTCTTTACCAACAAATAAAGACGTAGTAGATATAATTTTAGAGCCAGACGTTACAGAGGAAGGAGAAGAAGAAGTAGTGGACTGAAATCGCTATTTTTTTTTATAGCAATGTTCTATTTTTTCTATAATTTTTCAGTTTGTGTGCATGAGGATATTGCACTTTTTTGTTTTTGCTTAATACTAATAGTATTTTTTTGATTTTTATTGTTTTTTTCGAATAATTCCTTTAATAAAACTTGATTGAATTTATTACAATAGTTTCATTACTTATTCATGTCATATTATAACAAAACTTACCACACAAATTTGGAATATTCAGTTAAGTAGTATTTACAAGACACATTTCGTACATCTAACGGTTAGTTCCACTTTACTTAAGTCTAGTTGTTTTTCTTCAATTTAATTTAGAACTGAGAGAAAAGTCACTAACTACGTTCGACAATTAACTAATTCACAACTAAGTCAGAGATTTCATAGAGAACAATTAATTAATTTGATGTTTTTAACTTTTCTCAATCATTAGAGGTTTTTCACGTGTTTTGGCTCATAAAATATAAACTTTATTTTATTTCCTTCTAATTAAAGCTAAAAACATAAAGTTATGTAAAGGCAAGCCAAAGTTATAACGATTATTATTTAAAAAAACTTTAACTCTCATTATCTCACAACACGATTTTTCGAGTTAATGACTTTTCGCTCTACGGGGACGAGATCTACCAGCCCGCACTGGGCCCGCGTGGTTGATTACGGCCCAGTCCCTCTTACAGAGAGGAGGCCTGTGTCCTAGGAGTGGAAATATTACAGGCTGATATTGCTAAAATAATTTAAACCTAACCATGTATTTATTTTTTTAAATATTTTAGGTTTTCTAACTATAATCTCTGTATCTAACTAGATATGATTAGTTTCTAGAAGGTTTTTTATCATAAAATCATTTGTTATCATTATCATTAAATAACAAACACTATTAAATACGCAACTGTTATTAGTATTAGTTGTGTTGGGTTGTGAAGGTCAGATAGGCAGGCGCTCCATGTAAAATACTGGTATTCAGATTTCAGATGCATCAGGTTAGATTGGAAGCCGACCCAAACATAGTTATTGGTATTACTTAACAAAACACGTAGTCTTTCTGAACGGGGTCACTATAGAAACACTAGTTCTTTTTCTAATTTAATCACAACATAATATTATATATTTCCTGAGGACTTATCTGATGATGCAGATTTGGATAGGGAGCGTAGGGCGTTGACGGTTCGGTGCAATATGTTAGCCGCAGGTTTGCACGTTGTAGTGGGGATGTGAAGGTGTATCTTTTTAAGGCCTACTGCCAAACCTTCTACACGTGTAGCTTGTGGGTGAAGTATACGCAGAGGGCCTACAACGTCCTACGCGTTCAGTATAATAATGGGTTTAGGACGTTGATGGGGCTTCCACGCTTCTGCAGCCGTACACGCAGATGTTCGCGGAAGCCCGTGTTGTAGATTTTCATGCCATAATGAGAAAGCGGGCGGCGTCAATAATGGGTAGGTTGCGCGGAGGCCCCAACAGCATCCTAAAAACATTGATCGACAAGGTGGACAGCCCCTTTATTAGACACTGGATGCGGAGACACGTGCCACAGAGCCACGTAGGTATTAGTTGATGTTAGGTTAGTTTGTAAGTTTTACTAACATCGTTTTTAAGTCTTTGTTACTAATACCATATGGATTGTATGTACTTACTTTTTATGTATGATCCGAAATAAATTAAATATATATGTATATTCAGTTTAGATAGTAATTACCAAATTCAAGGACACCGTTTCCAACAAATTACGGGAGCCATTACAGCTACACAATCAGTGGACGTTCCATTTTTAGCGATAAAGCCATCCCATTCACGGAGCCGGCCCATTAGTTGTTTGTTTAGTAAGATTTGTGGGGCACAAGCCGAGCGGCGTGAATGGGACAGGGTCAAGACTGGCGCCGAGGCGACGGCGATGCGATGTTAGACTAGGATTTTAGACAAATGGATACGATTTAGCTCAAATAATTTATAGTTATTTGTGGCAGCCTTTTTTCTATGACCGTTGTTAGTGCATCACTAATAAAAACAGGAAATCACAATCAGTTACAGAAGTAGGCAATTCATTTTTAATTCCAAAAGATATGATATATATAGTTTTAGAATGAAAGGATACTACGTATTCTATAAAATACCATACATAATATAACGTTATAAATCCACATGAAATACGGCGTAACATAATCCGCCGCGAGACCCATTTTCCATGACGCATATCATTATTTTCTTCTAACCGAGTGACTCAATCCTTTTCGAAATAATTCAATCCAATACGTCGACTGGATTAATAACCCGGGCATATATTTTCACTGAACCACAATTATTTTCGCAACATAGGAAATGGTCGGGATTATATTCTAAGCCAAGGAAATCTCAGTGACCTATGAGTTCTTATCCAGTTCATTTCGCATTCCGAGTAGCATCAAACGTTCGACGGCGTAGCCAATGAGTGGTCTCGAAGCAACCGAGCGTCGTAGCAATAGAGCTGCACTGCTACGCCGTAGCGCTCGTAGCCGGCACTGCGTGTAATTTATAGTCTTGTATCGAAAACGCCTCCGTGGTGCACCACTAATATATTGCTATCTAGGATAAAAGTAGGAAGAAATGGACGAACATTTCTACATCCATAAATAGATGGGCACTACGTGTAATAGAGAGCTTGAAAAAAACATTCCTTTACGTTTAAAATCATTGTTATTGCATAAAGTTATTTTTAATCATCTTTAATACTAGACTATGAGATAATTAACCTTTCATAAGCCGTAATGATAGAAACAATTAAAGAGCCATTGTGTCTCTCGTGAATCTACGAAGGGTTAAACATTAGCGAAATGTAGGTGTATTATACGACTCTGCCTACCCTTCGGGTAATACACTGTTATATTAAAACATAAAAATAAAACACTGAATGCATAACCACTTCCTGTTTTGAAGTTGGTTAAAAAGTACCTACTATTTTATATTATCTTATGGAACTGGCAAAATCTGGATGGGAGGTACACCTCTGCCTAACCCTTCGGGGCGGCGTTATGTTACGTTATGTTATTTTATCATAATATGTTAATAGTAAAATTATAGGAATTTCACTGTATTAGTTATATTGTTTTACTCAAGAACTCGTTCCATCGCCTAGAAAATCAAAAACTTTTATTATCAAAACATTTTCTACCAACATACTTTACCAATTCTTCTACAACTTATTCTATTTACCACACCCTTTCAAACGCCGGATTTACGTCCGCACTTCAGAACTTGGAGGCCTCTTTAAAACTACAAACTATTTGGCCATCTCCGTCCTACTTTCTGAAAAGGCCTCCATCCGTAGACGGTGGAGATAAGGCTGCCTACACACGGCCGACCATTAATGTCAATCACCGTCGTGCGTCGTGTTCTCTCAATAGACTGTATAGTGTGATAACGGCCTATAGAAAGGTCGCGTTGAAAGAAAGTTTGTAGTCGAAAATTTCGGGCCCGGCTTTTGATGGTTTTTGTGTTAAAAGTGTCTGTAGCGTTTCAGGGCCGTTTTTTCAGTTTAGGGTCAAATTTCTGTAGGATAAAATATGTTTGGTTACTTAAATTGTTTTAAGCAAACAGCTGCTCTCAAAACTTTTTAGTCATTTTTACTATGTTAATAGATAGATACACTGACGAGAAATATAAAAAGGCACTTGCAAGGTGCCAAAAAATCTTGAAAAAAAAAAATAGATGTTTTATATGTGCTATTAAATACACTTGAATATTGCCATTTACTTCAAGAAGCTATCTTACGAGGTTTCGAAAATATTTCACAATAAGTTAATTGCTTTTTTATATTGCTCGTCAGTGTAGATAGCGAACAAAAGGACATAATATACATTAAGTTGTTTCTAAAAGTACATTATTTCGGTCGTTTATGTAGGCAAGAAAACAAATCTAAATAAGCTTAAATATACCAGTATCTACATTGATATTCCAAAACAACTGATTTTTATTACATCTCACCAGTTCCTATTAAATAAAACATCAATATTAAACATTCGCGTAAACAATTTATTCGTAACAGCAGTAAAACAATAATTACAGCTGAGTAATTAAATCAGTCGATGGCGGAACTCGTCAAAATTTACGATAACTCATAAATTGAATCGCGAAATTTAGTGCCGTCTTATAATTCAGAGAGGTAGTGGCTCGTGAAATGTCCCTTACTACGGGAACTGGTGGAAAATGGGTATTTATATGCACTGGACTTGGAATATTAGACTGGGATGCCCATTCCCACAGAAGTTTTCGAATTTATGAAGAACTAACTGCGCCGCGTGTTTTCACCAGCATTAGTCTCGATTCCGTGGGAATATCGGAAAAAAGGTATCCTATGTCCTAATCCAGGTCATGGTCTTAAGTGCCAAATTTCATCCAAATCTGTCCAGCAGTTGTAGTGTGAAAACGAAAACAATCAAATAAACTTTCGCATTTATAATATTATATTAGTTAGGATCATGTTTTTCTTCACCACCATCCTGGTGGTGAAGAAAAACATGATCCTAACCATTCCTTTATACATTTTGATGGAGTCTTAAAAAAACGCACCACATTCTTTTGACATCCTTCCTGTAAATCTTTTAAGTCTTTCTTACTTCGCATCATAAGCAGGTACTAATCTAATCTAACTTTAGGCATTTATACCAAAGCAGATACTGATCTTAAGGACACTAGTCGATGGCTCGAACTCGTTGGTGGGCGTGACTAATATGCATTATAATTAGTCTTTCTATTAATTTCTTTATCTAGTTTTTATTTATATATTTATTAATTTATTTGGTGAAATAAACGATGATTTATAACGAAAACGAACGCGCAAAATTTCATGAACAGACCTTTGGGCATATAGATATTATGGAAAAACTACTGGATGAATTTACTAAAATTAACATTATTTGCATTTTTGAATAAATTATCTATCTCTGTACGATTTCAATTTTGCCATTTTTTTACTACATAAGCCATTTATTTACGCCCAAAAACGAGGTAAAATTAGTGTTGAAATATGGAAGTTTCGACGTTCATGACTTCCAAGCCAATTTTTTTTTTCCAATTCTGCTTCCATACAGGGCTAGATAATTACAAGACAAATTGATATTTTTTTTAGTTCTGAACGTACACCGTCAAAAAGACGAGTAATCACCATACTACTTTTGTATTTAAGAATGACCCACTAGCGTCCTTAAGCAAACTCTTTTTTCTGTCTAATATCATCGTCAAATAATGAAATATGCCTTAGTGACACTCGGTAGGTCGTGAACTGAATCATGTGCCCTATCCATAACATTACACCCAGTTTGCACTTTCCGACACAACTCGTGTTCACTCTAGTCACATTCTGGAGGACTAGTGTGTGTGTCTAGTGTAGACCCATAACACAGGTAGTTTATGCATTTTCGGGCACCAGTCTCTCACAAAAGTGACAAAATAAATAAATAAAATATGTACACAAATAATATTTACAAAAAGAATGCAGGTTCAAAAGCGCATCAAGGTAACCATATAATTTTAACACCGAGGACAAACTACAGTAGAAGGACTGTCATGTATGAAGGAGCACCACAACATGGAATCAAAATGTCTACCAACTTTTAAAAGGCTATTAAAGCACCACGTCTTGAAAATGTGTAAATTGTAGCTCGCGTCTAAAAGCAATTTTTCTATCCCTAGGGAACAGTACTTTTTTTCTGGATGAGAGGTACCCTATATCCTAATTTCATGATGATCGGTTTAGTAGTTAAGACGTTAAAGCGAAACAAACAAACTCACTTTCGCATCAAAACCGTCGCTTATATTTATAATTATTAGATATGTCTTCCTCATAGAAGTGAATAACTGTACTCTTATTGAGTGAAATAAAGTTTCTTAAACCGTAAATTATTATTATTATTCATGTTGACGTTGGTTCCTTGACCACTAGTAGGGCTCTCAAGTCTCCGAATCGTATTTATGCGTCTGAGATCGCGCATCCACGTAACATAAATAACGTCGAATGGCGCGATACTACAATTTATGCGCGCACCGCAACACTGCAGCGCGATCGGAAGCCTGAACGAATTAAGTGCACTTCTTATGTATACTTGGGAGCATGTAGTTTACATAAATAGTGTGTAAACTTGGGCGGTATGTAAAATTTGTAGTTTAGTGTTAGAATAGGGTGGTTTAGTGGGGTTTAGGAAACAAGCTGTCTGAGTGATAACATACATGATTTGGAAACGAATTTATAGCTTTTCAGTGGACTACACATAAAATGAAGTAAAGTTAATGCGTATTTATCAAAAGTTGATTTAGTAGCACAGGGCCATATACAGCGAAATATCACACCTGACTCAACTTTTTGTAAACACGCATAATTGGAATAATTTGTAAGCTGAAAATGATACATTGGACAAAGTGTCACAGTGTTTTTCTGCTTTCTGAGAGTATTATGCTTATGCAAATCATAACATGTTTTCTCTTTGAATATGGCTATTCTTTATTATGTTTTCTCAGTAATTCGTTTCTGGTTTAATCTACTACATTAACCAACTAAGTTTCCATCGATATCTTTAAGATATTTTTTTAATAAAAATACGATGAATCACTAACCAAAAACTTTCTAACAAATTCCCCAAAATCTTAAATCTTTGCCATCCATTTCTAATACCCCTTCCTTGACAGTCCCATGACGTTCCCCACACAACATGGCAGTACTTGGCTGAAGCGGGGCGCACCCCATACGGACATGAGTCTGCTTTCGTTCACCCCCATCGCGCCGTCAATACATAATGATACTTTCCGGTGTCTTCACTTTCGATAAGACATCTTGATGTTTTTCGAATAAAGCCATTTCCGTTGTTCCGATTCTGTTGCGTATTGAGTGGCAGTTTGTTTGGTAATGCTATGTGAAGGTTTGAATTTAATCTTAGTGCAAACACACGTTCATCGTACTTATACAAGTTTTAGTTTATATTGACTTGAGCAACTATCAGTGTATAATTTCCTTATCAAGATGCTATGACTTCAAGTTCCCATGAGTTTTTATTGCTAATAGAATACACAGTTACGTGTGTGAAGTCGCGGGCACAGTTAGTTTTAAAGGTTAACGTCTATCTTTAACATAAAATTTATAATTTTCTTGAAGATACAGAATCAGCTACTATTTGCATTTGCATGACTACAAATTATTATGGTACATCTATATTAGCAGCAATAAATTGTAGTTATTATTTTTTTCAAAACCGAGCTCAATACAGTTCAACTTTTTTCAGAAATGCACATAATATTCAACCCTTTTTGGGCAGACAAACCCAATTTTTCCCATGATGCGTTTTAAAAATAATTCCAGGAAGTTGCTTCGCAAACATAACGACCTATGTATACCCGGGTAATATTTACCTACATACTTGTTTTTACCGTAACATGTAAATTGTGTCTGCCAAACAAATTGATACGCGTCACCATGAAAGAGTCGCGCTAAAAGGTTGTCGCTCTCGGAAATGGGTGATCGGAGCAAAGAGAGTGGGAACAAATGTGTAGAGAAGAATATATAGGTAAGAATTTTGTTTATGTTAGAGATTGAGACATACAATACCTCTAGTGTATTGTAAATGTTTATTGTGTTTGATTTATCTATTATGAAAACTACTATCGACATAACTATCCGTACTATGTATTATTATGGATGATTACTACCGATATCGACGTTGTAGGCCTTTACATTATAACAGGCTGGCATAACTTATTTCTTACATATCTTCTCTTATAAATAATGGTGTTACATAAGGTAGACCTCTTGTCCTAAACTAAAGTGATGATTTCCTTTAATCTTTAAGTTAATTATGGACATCATAATAATACTTTACATGTCACAATCGTCCCGTTACTGAATCGAAGTCTGTGATACGTGTTTTTAAGTAATAATCGTGTCATTAAATTGTCATCTGCCTAGCCTTTTCCCATCTATAGTGGGGTCAGCTTCCAGTCTAACTGGAAGACTTTCGGGCTTCTGACGACCCGTAACGACTGTCAAAGATCCACGAATGACAGCCGGGACCAACGGCTTTACGTGCTTTCCGAGGCACGGAGGAGTCTCGGTATATAAAGATAGTCACCCATCCACGGACCAACCCCGGCTAGCGTAGCTTAACCTGAAATATCGACCCGTTTGGCTGTTATTACCTAGCGACGAGCTCCTCCGTGTCTTAAAATTGTGCCAACAAATAAAAACTCTTCCACAGCAATAAATAAAACTGCCACAATCACATCGTTTTTAAACCAACAATACTCTGAAGCACTTCATAAGAAATCTTCAGAGTGCATTGTTTTCTCAGAAAACGTATTATCTGCTAACAAATAGCTTGAAGCTCTTGCGAACCGAGGGCTGCCCGTGATATTTCATTTTTCATCTCTCAGTGATGTTTTTGTACCGCGAGAAAAGTGCAAATGACGCTTACCAAGATTTCCGAGAAACAGGTCGCGGTGACACTGCGACGGTAACAATGAGCTGTGGAGCTGTAGACCAGCGTTTTTAGAGGAGGAATAAAAATACCAACTTTTGGTCTTTAAAAGGTGCACTGTGATATATAGGTCATGACTCTTATGACCGTCGATTTCATGGTGATAAAGTGATAAATAAGTTGTGACAATGGGATAAACTTTTAGCCTCGTATATAAAACAAACTATAATTTTCTAGAGCTGAACAATTATACACAGATGTATCATAAGAACCGCCACTTTTTGTAGAAGCAATAGATAATCATGATCGCTTTGCCACTTGGAAGAAAAAAATAAATAAATGAATCTGCTGTTTTTAAGCTTGCACCCTTTCAATCATAATCCGAGAGTTTTGAAGGATATTGCTAATCAATTGCTTCATAGGCTTGAAAAATTCCTCTGTTTAAACATAAATAACGCAATGAACGTGGGTGAACTGTCAAACATTTCATTTTGAGTCCAAGTGTCAGTTTATGAGTGTTTCGCAATTACCCCGCTGGTCTGGAACTCAGCGGACAGGCTCCATGTAAAAATACAAAATGTCCCTAAAACTGCATCACATACAGACTTACACCACATCCTTCCCGTTGCAATAATGTATCATAGACACACATTAACAAAACCTAGGACCAACACCAACCAACAATTAAAATTCCAGTCAGCGGCGTTTGTCGCGCCCGTCTGTCGCCCAACAAAGGCTGAGGGGGAATGTTCACAGCATTTGCTTCCAGATTAAGCTATTCACGGTCCGACTTTATTGTCTAATTGTCGTATTGTTTGGAAAGTTCTTGCGGGAACAGTTCTCGCGATAGCTTAGGTACTCGGTTATCTTCTCGCAAAGCATTTAGTTCATTTAATTATGTAGAAGGCAAATGTCTGGATGATTTCGTTAAAATTGTCGTCTTGGTCGAGGTTATTAAATTAAGTACTTTTAAAAGTTTGGTTTGTTTCTCTAAGTTGGTACTTCTGGGAGGTTTTAATGTTTTAAGAGATGATGAATACTTCAATACTATTTAAGTACCTACTTAAAATCGCGAAACTTTATTTTCACACCGTCGTGTCGCTTTTCATACTTCATTTCATTTGTATTTTTATTCTACGACACATTACTAACGTAGTTTATAAGTTTTACTAACAACAATATGAATCATCTGTGTATAATAATAAATAAAATATCTGTCTCCAAAATGAACTTTGAACTGGAATCTTAGAGTAATTTTTTTAAATCTTTTCTGTTCAAAAAAGATTTAAAAAAATATATCTTTTACGTGTACCATTTTAACCTCAAACATAAAAAAACATTGTGTTCCTTGTTCGCTTCTCTTTATTACGATGTATCAAAAAGGAAAACTTTCATTGTATTTCTAGTAAGCCAGAAACTGATCGACCCGACTCTTTGATAAATTAGAGCCCTCATGTATTATCACTGTTTTTCCTTCATTACATCGTCATTAATCTTAGTGTATCCTCTCTATGGGATGTATCGACTTGGAGAGGTTAGAGACATCCCTTCTCGCGTTCCAGCCATTTCACCGGCAATCTGAACGGCGATGACGCGGCTCTTCCACACTCTATGAAGCACGGTTCAGGTACGGTTGCACTGATAACGGTTTCAAATGTTTCGTTTTAAGCTCCACCTTGTGAAATTAAAGTGATTTTTCTTTTTCTAGTGTTTTTTTTAGAAGTTGGTTAAAAAGAAAAGATTTTTTTAAATTGTTTAATAATAATAAAATAAGTACTTAAGAATAATAAGAAAAATTAAGCTGTGCGTCGCATCTGTGTAAGAACAGGTTTGAATTGCTCAGCGAAATGCTGTGACTTCGGACGAACCTAACGTCAACGGCGCTGGTTTTCAGCAAATACCCATACTTATACTTACAACTCGTAAGTCACAGCCGTTACCACTGGGCCACCACTGCACACGTTAGCTCTTGCCACATTGAAGCGAATTCCGCGCGGAATACGCGCGTCGATTATTTTAATGATGAAGATGTCACGTGACTATTCGCGCTAATTTGAACACTTCCATACAAGTACGTTGACAAAATCGGTGCGAGTGAATCTCGTCCCGCATCCCACGCGGGATTCCCTTTACTTTGGACGATATTTTATTCATTTTCAATTTATGTAATTTATTTTTTGTTTCAGGCTAGTTCTTTTCTGCAACTGATCTAGTCAGGTGGCTGGTCCGGTGGTCTGGCTTGTCTTGCAAACTATTAATTGTTACATATTGACGTGGTAAACATACATCCCATTTGAAAACCTGGGTAGCTTCTATGGCGTGGCTATTCCAAGTTTATATAAACAGCATTAAAATTGTACAGGTAATTCCGCTCATCGCTCACTCTAGCACCACTCCTCAGAGCTAACGAGCAAAAAGCTCGGCATACTCAGCGGTCCGAATTACCCTGATTCTGGGTAATTACAGAGTACCAACCCTATCCTGAACACTATGTCACGATGACGTCATTAGGGTAAGCAGAATTGTTGCAAAAGGGCCGTGATTAAAAGGCTGTCTACAAAGGCTGAATCGGTAATTATCATTGCTTTAAAAAGACACTTAATTACCAAAAGCTGTGGGATATGCTAATTTTGTTTTGGCGTGCGAAGTTGTGGGTTTGTGAAGTTAAGCGCTGGTAAAGTTACGAGTTTGCAAATCACTTTGTGTGGCAACATTGCCACGTATGTGGGGAACCCTTTTCTTCATTGAACTTTAACGATTTGGGATGAAGATAAACAGCTGGTGCTTCTGTTGCATATCTTTAGAAATGTATAGTAAACTTCATCCAAAATTTTCCAACTCCACAGCACAGTCTAATCTTTAATTCTATAAAAGTAAACAGAAAAATAAACTCCACAATATAGAACAATATCAGAGAGACAAAATTATCTTCTCTCTATCTTTTCAATATACACAATGTACCTACCCCCTTATTAAACTTCAGTGATCCAAAAGCAACTAAAAGTATGGACATGCATTTAATCAGCAGCCGACCATACGGCGTTATCTCTCATATATCGCACCCAATTACTGGCTCCTGCCCGCCTCCTAGAGGCGAGGGATGAAGATCATCATCTGCCTAGCCTTTTTCTTAGCTCGGTCGGCTTTGAGTCTAACCTGTTGCAGCTGAATACCAGTATTTTACATGGAGCAACTGCCTATCTGACCTCTACAACCCACTTACTGGGTAACACGACACCTCTTGGTACGACTGGTTGTCAAACTTTCGGGCTTCTGGGTACCGGTAACGACTGGCAAAGATACTTAATTAGCCACGAGCACCTCGGCTCCCAAAATAAATAACATAACAAACAAAAACAGTATCAAAGTCCAAATTAAAGACAGACGAACAACTTTTCAACCATAATACCTTATCAAACTTCAATAAACCAAATCCAGCGTTCTAAAAGTATTCACCATGCATGCATTTAATCAGTAGCCGTCCAGACGACGTTATCTCTCCGGCATCGCGCCCAATTACTGCTCCCTGCACGCCCCCTAGCGGCGAGGGATGAAGATACCATCGAGATAAACAGTGGGTGCGTTGTATGTCGGATTTATTATTTCTGCTAATTGTCAATCTGCCAATGTGTTGGGGTTTAAATTATAGTTTTATTTATGGTTGATACGTTGTTATGGATATAGGTATGTTTTTTTTATGAAGCTATATTTGTCTGCTCTTTTAAAATAGCCTCCACTAGGCAATCATCATACCATGATCAGCCTATAATGTTCCCAATGCTGAAACATAGTCCTCCTCTCGGTGAGACCCCGTGTGTCGTAATCCACCACGCGGACCCAGTGCGGGTTAGCAGATGTTTCATGTCTTCGGTTGTAGGACATGCTGGTTTCCTCACGATGTTTTTTTTCGCCGTTTTGAGAGCAGAGTGGTGATGAAATAATGTACACAGAGTAAAGCGCCTGTGTGGATTCGAACCTACGAACTACAACTCGTAAATCGCGGTCGTTACCACAGGTCCACCACTGCTCGCCCACTAAGCAATATTTGATTGCATATCCTGGGTAGTCAACCTTGTTGTGACCATGCTAACAGATTTTTTTTTATTAATGAGTACAATTCGTGCAGATACGAGGGAAAAGATCCCTCTAACCGGCAAAAGTATTCCCTGCATTCCACTTTCTTGCTCATAACTCCTCTCAACTTTTGTCGTTAAGAAATAGTAAGTAAGAATGTTTGTCCTCACGCTTGCATTCAAGGTCTGCATCATCCACCCACCCGCTTTTTAACAGCAAGCCCGCCATATTTTTCAAACAGTCATCCACAGCCTACAGCAGTCCACTGCTGGACATAGGCCTCTATTGCACGCCATACAACTCGATTTCCAGCAACTTTTATCCAGCTGCTACCAGCCACCCTGCGAAGATCGTCGCTCCACCTAGTCTGAGGGCGTCCTACCTTACGTTCGCGGTCTCCACTCACGAACACGTCTACCCCAACGGTCATCGGTTCTACGGCTAATATGGCCGGCCCACTGCCACTTCTGCTTGCTTATTCTTTGAGCTATGTCAACAACTTTGTTTCTCTGCCAGATCACCTCGTTGCGAATCAAACAATAAAAACTTAACTATTCTTAAAGTAGATATACTAGAATGTGGAAAACACGAAGAGCGTGGACTTTGAAAGACGTCAGCAATCGTTCCAAGAGAACCTTTGGCACAGTACCTAAGTACTTTATTATTGATCTACTTATCAAGCTAGTTGTAATGACGTACCAACTGATCCACTTGTCTACGTCAATCTTCCCCAATTACGTGTAACACTAACTCAAATATTGCTAGCGATAATCCTGACACGAGCCGTCCTAATACCTTGAGTCTTTAAATAAGCCAGACAAATGAGGTTAAGCACGTAAAGAATTAGTGAAACCCCTAGATAATTGCCCCTACCAACCCCTGGTAACAGGGGTGCGAAAGTGCATGCTCTCTGTCTATTACGGTAGTTTTTGCATTAAGTGCATGTAAGTGCGTGGTCATTATTTTTGTGCGTGCATTTTAATTTTGTAAGTTTGAGTTTGAATTTTTTTGTCGGCACCTAAGTATTTTATTTTAAATTGACGTAAGTAATTTGCTGCACAAAAGCCGCACGTTACTAAAAAAAAAAAAATTCATAGATTCTTCTATGATTGCAGAAAATAAAAGACCATTTCTTGTACCTAAATAACGTTAAAATTCAAGTTGCAGTCGTCACAATCTCATCTCTATTGCAAAAATTTGTCAAAATATAGATAATTAAGAGGTTTTCTTTAACAGACTGAGATTTTGAGACTAAGGTTAAGATATTAAAGTTCTTAAAACTATGGGAATTGACCCTCAGGTGAACAGTTAAGGCCAATTTCACCAATAAAACTGAACGCGATCAGCACATCTAAACCGCATTCCACAGCTGTCACTGTCATAATTTTCTGAGGGAATATTGACACAAATAACTGTTGAACGTGGTTTAGATGCACTGATAGCGTTCAGTTTCATTGGTGAAATTGGCCCTTGGTTTGTGCAAAGCACAGTTTAAACATTGTCTGGATTAGAAGCCCCGCAGCTATCTTTGCAATAAAGATGTCATCACTGATCGTATTTCTGTAAAGAAAGAATGAAAATTATTCTCTCTTCTTGGACCAAGTCTTGAGATACCTGCTGGGCAAAGAAACAACTAGACTGGCTATAATTTTGATAACATGAA
The DNA here is from genome assembly GCA_949128155.2 of Xanthia icteritia. Taxonomy (NCBI): domain Eukaryota; kingdom Metazoa; phylum Arthropoda; class Insecta; order Lepidoptera; family Noctuidae; genus Xanthia; species Xanthia icteritia. The sequence continues at coordinate 5,804,592 of OX421935.2, read as the reverse complement.
CACACAATCGCTTGAAAGGTAAAGCTACTAGTGTCACATCAAAAATATAACGTGTACCTACCTAACATGATACGTCCAATATTCAGATAATAAAACCTATGCAATGTTATCTTAGTCGCCCCAATTCGCGAATACGTCGCGTCCACCCCATTAGACATTCTTACATACAGCCTATTGCACCAACTTATACACACAACTGCCAAACAACAAACCATTTGATCTTCAACCTTAAACACGTGCACATAGAGATGTGTGTGAAAATTTGGAAGGGTAAACTTATGTTGGTATTCTCTCGTATCGTATGACATTGACCGTTGTCGAGGGTAAGGATGAGTCACCGACAAAATAAGGGAAAAGTTGTGGACATTCACAAGGTTTCTTCCAGACGAAGATATAAATGTTAATAGGTAACGTAGTTTTATTGTTATACCCGGCGATGACTGTCTGGAACGTCCTTTTGCGCCTGTAGTTTATGAGGCGAATTATGTAAGGGAATATCGGAGGCAGATATCTTTGGCGTCGTGATTATAAATTGCTCGACTGCGTATTGATCTAGAATTATTTTAGACTAGCTGCGACCCGCGGTTTCACCTGTATAAGTCTCGATCCCGTAGAAATGTCGAGATAAAAAGTATCCTATGTCCTATTCCAGGTCATGGTCTACTCGTGTGGCAAATTTTATCTAAATTCGTTTAGCCATTTTAGCGTGAAAACGTAACAAACAAACACACTTTCGCTTTTATTATTATAATTAGGATTGTGATGATGGATTTACCTTTTTGATTAAATGGTAATATGGATGGCCAAACCTTGAGAAGCAGATCAAGAGCAATGGTTGACAGTGAGGCAGAACGCCAGTCTTCTAGATAGATGGCATCGTTAGAATAGCTGAGAAAACGAAATGAGTAAAAACTTTTTACAAAAAAAAAAACAACAGACTTCCAAAAAAAAACACTACAAAGTGAAAATTACTTTAATTTCGGAAGTCGGTGGCAAAAATGAAAATACAAAACCAAACACACCGACAACCAAGACGTTTTTCACTTTTCAGTTGTGGTACACCTACCCGCACAAATTCTAATACCACAACATGTCATGTATATAAGTATAGTGACAGGTAGTTATCATCATATCATCCACATAGACTAAGTGGAAAAAATACGTATTATTGAAGCTAACTCAAAAACTACCCAAACAAAGGCAATAAAATTTATATAGCACCGCTGCTTAAGCTTCCTCTGCCAAATGAAAAAATAATTTTCAAACATAGAACCTCCTCCTTTTTGGAAGTCGGTAAAAAATGCCACGGTACGTAGAAGTAAGACATACTCGTAATAGTCCACTGAGATGATGTAAGCTCAGACATGTATTCCGGAACTTGAATCATCAAAAATTTAAATAGATAGTTCTATTGTATACAGCTGATACAATACACACGCACTCTCTTACTTATGAAATGTCAATACGTTACAATGCCAAGATAAAGATTGAATTTAAATGACCCAACAACATCATAATATAATAACAAAATAATAAACTCGTTCCCTTCACTACGGCTGGCAGTAAATGAGATATCGATTATAACAAAATTTGCGTTTCACCGCACTCCATAATAGAGGTCTCCTGCGTCGGAACTATCGACAAAAACCCACAAATGATTTGCAATTATGCAGTCTCAATGGACTTATTACATCAATAGAGGGGGACCACCGGGGAGCTAGCGACAATTGAATTTTAACGACCTCTATAATATTGCGGACATACTGACTAGAAAAGTGTAGCTCTAGGAGAATTTCTATGGTAATTTATCTATAAAAGGTTTATAGAAACTTGTACTGTCGTTGAGTCTGAATGGAAGTAGAGGTAAAATAGGAGCCATATTTTGCATGCCAGATTTTTTGTAAGATGAACAAAAAGTTTATGAAATTCTATCACTATTTTACGAACGGTGAGTTTGGTTTTAATTTATAGGTATTTTTAAATCTTCTATTTCATTTCTAATTAAACTGATCGAACATGCTACTCATAGCAAAAACCATAGAGCAGTGATGAAGTATATTCATTTACTAAGGGTGATTTTTTCCAATCTTTAAATAACTTTCATCTGAGGGATAAAATATTGTGTTTTCACATAGTTTTCTTACAAAAGCTCGTATAGTAATATTATAAATGCGAAAGTGAGTTTATTTGTTTGTTTGTTACACTTTCACGCTAAAACAGCTGAACAGATTTGGATGAGATTTGGTACATGGGTAGACCATGACCTGGATTAGGACATAGGATACTTTTTATCCCGATATTCCATCGAGTTTTACCCGGGTGAAACCGCGGGGAGCAGCTAGTATAAAATATGTTAAACGGTCATTTTTATATTGCAGATATAATTTATCTGACTTATATTATTTCATTGAAAAATTTTCCCTTAGTAATAAAAACCCAAACTATTTAATCAAAAACAATATCATCCAAAACAAAGAAATCTAAATCGAAAAATAAATTTATTTGTATAAACACCATTCCATGCGCCACGCCCGTATGTCCGCTCAAAGATTCGGTCACAGATGGCGGTCCAGATCGATCTCGCAGGACGATCCTATTTGTGACGAAAGAACCGAGAAAATAGGCTTAACATAAACGTTAATACGTAATTCATATGGCTTTAGATTCGTTACATGGACTTTCGTTGCCTTTGATGTGGATGCTATTCAACTTTTTATCGAATCAAAATTGATAGGGATCGATTTTTTTGTGGTATAAACTTGTAAGGGTTGTAATTTTATTGTTCATGTAATGTAAATAGGGGGTGAATGGGGTTTTTAAAATTGATTGTAATTGATAAGAATCTGTACACTGCTGAGCTCTGCGGTGTGGTAAATTGATTATTTTGTTAGAGAAATATTTATTGATAAAGTACAGATTTTATATTGTAAAAATTCAGATTCTATCGAGGGCCTCCTATCCTATAAGTGCAACAGGAATCTTTGCATTGGTCAGCTTGGAATAACTATTGTGTCAAGAAGATGGGCAGGAGTGCATTCTTTAGGCGAGTAATATCAATCTTCGACCACCATTCCGTTTATCACGTGGTGATTATGAAATTTGTGTAGACATAGTCATGCTAACGACTAGCAAGCCCATGTTTGTTAAAATAGTTTCAAAATATATTATATGAATAAATGAATTTCGGAGCGTCATTTATTAGCCAAATAACAGAACACACACGATTCAAAATTCTAGTCACACGCGGAGCATGTTCCAGAATAATTTCACACAAAAAACTGTGCTCTAATTAGAGAGCAATTCAATACAAAAAGGGGACAAATTAAGGGTCGTAATTATAATCAATTAGTTTAGGGAACGCGTGCGCACGTGCGACACACGCGCCATCTAACGAGGCACTGCGAACTTGCGTCGATGATCATGTGTCAAAGTGAGATGTCAAAGCTAGGATTGTTACTGTTCGAGGATTAAGAGGATGAAAAAGGGTAGTTAGTGTTCTTATGGTTTGCTTTGTAGTGGAAAAAAGCGGGCACTAATTATTGTCGGTTTCTTTTGATTCTGTAATGTGGCGAAAGACGAAGTTTGCTTTGCAATGAGCACTTTGAACTCGGTAACTTTTAGAGAAGCCTTATAAATTATTGTTGTTTATCACTGTGATATATTATTTGGCTTCTACAAATGTTTTATATCCACTAAGGAATAATTTTGCAAGTCCTTCCGCAAAACTAGAAAATGAAAATGATTACAAAGAAAAAGCGAAGTATTTACATGGGAACTTTTATGGGAAATTCACGCTCAATGAGTCAGCTGTTGCTGTTAATGAGTCATTCGTGTATATAGGAAAAAAGTGACGTCAGAACACTTGCACCCCATGATATAGGTACCTACATTAGTGATTGACGTAGACCTACAATATAGTTTATTTTATTTGTTATCTAGTGAGAACTGAGGCCCTAGTGTGATTTTTTTTTAACCATCTCGACTTTACGCATCGACCGCGTTTGGCGCTCCGATTGGCCCTTCACTGGAGAAGGCCGGCCGGCTGCCAATCGGAGCGCCGAACGCGGTTGATGCGTTTCGAACCTACTTACTAAAATTGTCCAGCATTTAATTGAGATTCAGCCTTTTTAAAACAAGTCGTTAATGATTTTACGAGAAAGTAATTTCGGTTTTTAATTTTGAATAGACCATCGTCTGTAAGCAGTATTTCAAATGCTCGGAAAGTCAAAATTTACCTCTACCATGAGCTGTCATCAAAAACTTACTCACTAGCGCTAGCGTATTGACACTTATAGTGCCGGGAGCCCTCCTGGAGGGTTCACCTAGTCGCATATGGGATGCCGGGAGCCCTCGCGGAGGGCTCATTTTAAATGTAGGTTATTCTTAGCGAATACAACATTAAAAACCGTGAAAATAAAATCGGATGTATATTTTAACAAGATTTATTTGTAAATGCGTTGGTTTTAAAATCCAAGCATTTTGATTATTTTACTTCGTTTTACAGTGTTTTATAATACGGTTTTAAACATAATGCCGTTGACCGTCCGCGATGGTTAACTTTAGCGCAAACGTAATGCCGGTGACCCTCCCGGAGGGTTCACTTCCAATATGTATGGCCGCATGGCGTATGAGCTCTATGAAAAGTTGGTAAAGTCAGAAGTGTTAACGTGGATCAAATAGATTTCGATAATGCTCGCGGCATGAGTTTTACGGAATCTTACGCAGGCGCTAAGGGTAAGCTCGATAGATCGTCGTCTAGCTAACTTCACTCTTATGTTTTGTTTCTTTCTTTCTCATTAATAAGAAGAGGGAATGGGTCATATGATCAAGACGTAGTGATATCGCTATGGTAACAATGTTATGACAATCAATATCATGAAACAATCTGACTAAATAGAAAGGTTGGCGGTTAGTAGACTACTTATGGTATTTAGGGGTTGTTGAATTTGTATTCCTTATAATAAAAATTATAGAGATTTAGAGATAGAGAGCAGTAGTGGCCCAGTGGTAACGGCCCCAACTTACGAGTTGTAGATCGTGGGTTCGATCGCAGGCAGGGGCTTTACTTTGTGTTAATAATCTCTTCACAACTGCTCTCAAAACGGTGAAGGAAAACATCGTGAGGAAACGGCATGTCCTAGAACCAAAAATTCAAAGACGTGTGACATCTACCAACACGCACTGGGCCCGCGTGGTGAGAAGGATGTCCCAGCAATGGGAACATTATAGGCTGATTATGGTATGGTATGGTATATACGAGTAATAAAAATAAATAATGTACGTCTATTCAATTTTTTGTTTTGTTGCCGATGTGTGATACGCGGCGCGTTAGATTTAAATTTAAAATGAACTATGTTTACAATAATAGAATATTTTGTAAAGGGACTTATTTTGTTTTTTTCTTTAAATTCACGTTGTTCACGTCGTTGGTCTTCAAATGTAGCGGCCACTAACATATTCTTCCGCTCTTCCAGGCATTATTTTGACTTTAATAGACTCAAAAAGTATATAATTTTAATGTTTCACACCTCAAAATGCTAGTGAGCTACGTAACTACTATCGCAAGCATATTTTTCGATAGCGTCGGTCGAATTAGTGACTCATGGTGCCGTTTTTTTTTTTTGGTGACAGTCAAATAGATTACGTTAGGTTTCTTACCTGTCGAAATCGATAGTGCTCTTGGTACGGATTTTAATTCTTTCAGTGACAGTACATTTACGGAGACGTTAGCGAGTTTTGAAATTATCGAAATTTATTTGAATCACGTTAATACGCTAGCGAGTAAGTTTTCGATGACAGCTCATGGTAGAGGCACGAATTCAAAACAAAACAGCCCCAATCCGGAACATTTTGCTAAACTGAGATTTTTTGGCACAATTCTTTAGAACAATCAAACACGACACGACTCGACACGTGTCCATCACACCCAGTGAGTTGTTCAGTAATGAGTGAACGGTGAACGAGTGTGAATGGGAACGATGACGTCACGCAAAGCCGGACACTTTTGGAAGCGTGATCGTGTTGTGCTTGCGGCGGTTTTGGGGACCGGCTATTGTAAAGCGTGGTTACTAAAAAAATTGCCCTTTAATTAAAAGATTGTACACCCAAAAAAATTAAATAGAAAATCATACAATTTTAAAGATAATATTTTTCCGAGGAAGCACTATTCTACCAAACATGAATTTTCCTTCGAGTAGGTTTTTCTTTTACAAATAGTCAATACGAGAAAAATAAGAAGAAAAAACCCTGCACATTTTACGTAGAAGACAAAACTTGATGTCCTCAAAGCATCTACCGTTAATTTTTGAAGTCCCGCGGCATAGAAACTCAATTAAAACAAATCTCTCACTATCATTCGCCCCGTATTTTGCACTTCGCACGTATAATTCCAGTAATTTTCGAGCCCATTGGCCGGGAAAATATGAATTTACAACCAGCCAGCGATAGTTCAAAGAGCTTAGAAAATTAACTTGACGAGTACTAGCTGAGTAGGATTTGTAATTATGATACTGTAATAATGAGGTATGTAGAGTTAAGTGGGTAGGATTGGAGAATAAACTTTTGATGTTCAGGGGAGAAATAAATGATAGATAGTTTATTAAAAAATAAATTGATAATATATTCAATATAATTAAAAGAGATAATTAATTAATAAAGTTAATGAAGCATTAATATTTAATACAATTACTTGGAAATTAAATGTTAAACGTTTTTAAATACATATATCTAGTTATTAAAATGAAACAAAAATATTTTATGAAAAAAATATTATTACGCTATGCGTTATTCTTTTTAGTAGGAATTCAAAAATGCTCAGGGATTTAATACGTCCGGTGACCAAGGATATGTCAGTTAGGTGTCATTTCATAATTTGTAGGTATTTTTTGGTGTGAACAAAAAACAAAATGATGTTATCTTATCCAGGCATAATTATAGAATAGTAGACATCTAATGATGTTGAATAAACCGATAGAAAAAATCATTGGTAATATAAAAAAATAAAAAATATTTAGTATTTCTTCATACTTTGAAGTAATTACTTATTAAAAGGTGCAAGTTTAATCTCGCAGTTAAAACTCCAACGTTATTTAACTTCATCCGTAGGAAATACTGTTCTGAAGTATTTAGTTACTCTCTGGTAATAGAGCTGCAAGTTTTCAACTTTTGCTTTGCATCTACTTTGATAAGATACGTCTTGTGATTAAAGAGTATTTATTTGAAGTCGAAAGTATTTATCGCTTGCCTTGAAGTTTGAAATTATTACTACCATACTCTAAGTGTGGATCTATTTAAATTAAAAGTTATGGATTCGATCGATTTCGTTACATAAACATAACATAACATCACGCTTTGTTTCGCCAAAGGGTTGGACAGAGATGTTATTATAGTACACCCACGTTTCGCCGGTTATGTTTAAGTACCGTGTAATAGAGGGCGAGCCTATAGCCATGAACCGGGCGAAAAACCAGACTCCGGGCTGCTACTGAGTTATTTTTATGGAGAATCCCAATAACACTTTGCCCGACCTGGGAATCGAACCCAGCACTTCGTGCTCAGCAGTAGCGCTTGCGACCACTAAGCCAACGAGGCAGTCACCAATCACATACACCATTGAGTTTTTCTACTACCGTCATCGCTAATGGTGCGAATACACCAGCTGCTAACTTAGTTTCAGTATTAAGAATCCATAATACCTCAGCTCAAATCCACTCTTATGTCGTTCGCATGATACTGCTCGCGGTCTGAGTGAGAGCGAGACTGAGCGACGGGGAGAAGGCTCCAAGGCACCGATAGTTAAGGTAATTTCTTTTTACTGCGAAAATAATGGTAATTAATAAAAAAACACATTGTATCTGCTTTATAGTTATAAGTTCAGTTATTATGCAAAGTTTCATGATCTAATTTGAAGTATTTTTTTAATACCAGCGGTTTATGGTTCGGTTTGGAGTTATTTTTGTTTTTTTTTCTATCGAGAAAATTTTATGGAATCGTGTTTTCGTCACACATAGTACTTAAAATGAATCCTCAACTTTACCAAATGTTTATTTCAAAATTATTTCTGCAGTATTTTTCGATATAACGGTGGATCATGCTAAACTATAACATACTCTTAATCATTAAAATCAACGAATGCGATAGTTTTATTTATCCTAAAGAAAAATTATTTCGCAGTTCGCAGTATATAATTCAAAACTGCTCCTCATTTTGAAAGACTTCCACAGAACTATTTATGGTTTCCTTTTAAAAGAATTCACTTCTAAAATATTTTTCTCTATTTACGACTGTTTGAGAAGCCTTTCTTGCGAATAAGTTTCGCTAAAGTTACATTTTTGTCGGTAAACTAGAAGAGCAAAGTGACTTCTGGCAATATTTTTCAAGTGCAGGTAAAGAGTCGGTTGTGCTGCAGTCGGATACGGAAACAATTTCACTGTTAAAGAAAATGTTATATGGGAACTATGGAATCTTGAATAAATAATGTAAAAATTACAAAGAAACGGTAAATGATCGGGTATAACTATAAATTAGTCACAACTTGACTATAGTTCAGTTAATTGGAGCAATTTACTGTTAAGTGCCCGATTGGAGTAATTACCTGGTTGATTTGAGTCACCTACAGTATAGCGGCAATAACTCACTCAACGGTTGCTCTATTGACCAGAACATTATACACAAGGTTGTTTCAAAGACGTCCACTGCTGGACATAGGCCTCCCCCAAGCACCGCCACTTCGACCGATTCTGTGCCTCCCGCATCCAGCGGATTCCTGCGGCCTTTGCAAGATCATCGATCCACCTTGTGGGAGGCTTTCCAACACTACGTCTTCCGGTACGCGGTCGCCACTCCAGAACCTTTCGGCCCCATCGGCCATCTGTTCTGCGAGCAATGTGCCCTGCCCATTGCCACTTAAGTTTGGCAATTCTTCGGGCAATGTCGGTTACCTTGGTTCTCCTGCGGATCTCTTCATTTCTGATTCGATCACGTAGGGAAACTCCAAGCATAGCCCTCTCCATTGCCCTTTGGGTGACTTTTAGCCTTTTGATAAAGCCCATTGTGAGCGACCAAGTTTCAGTGCCATAGGTCATCACTGGCAACACGCACTGGTCAAAGACTTTCGTCTTGAGACACTGTGGTAAGTCAGACGAGAAGATATTCCGTAGCTTCGCGAACGCTGCCCAGCCGAGTCGGATTCAAAGTCATTATTATTCAAATCAGGCCGAAAATCAGCACTTAAGTCAAAATTACGTAAGGTTTAGCTGGAATGAAGAAGCGGGGCAACAAACTCTCCAGCAACACATCTGTTTGTTAAGTTAGAAGAAAGAGTTTGCCTTAGTTTGACGGGTTATCAAGATTAATATTCCTGCAATGGGGATTGAAAACCTTATTAAGAATGTGGGTTGCACACGCTGTAATGTATTACTGTATTTGCCGATATACATCTCGATTCAAAGCTTTAATACTAAACGGTCAGTTTGATCATGAAAAGTTCATTTAAAACGCTTCTACACACTTAAAAATCTACTTACTACTAACGAGTGCATGCGAGTAATTACACTCGCGTTCACTAAAACGACACCACTGTCCAAAGATAAAAACCGTATAATTCCAAAGTTTAAACGTTCGGTTACACAGGCTATGTGCAACCGACCATGCGGGCATAAATATGTAGGTAATGGTGGACTCCCCGTGCATATAAATGAACGCTTTCAAACGCATGAATCCTTTACTACAGCGAACAGTCTGTTCCATTGTAAAACATGCAAGAGTTTGAAAGTTTTCTTAAAGCAAGCGATGTATTTTGATTGTCATTTTTTGAACAAAAGTCAATTGAATAAGAGATGGATGGATTTGTGCCCAATTAAACATATAATTGTTTTTGACTTATTATTTTATCACCCGCCTCCTTTATTTTATCAATAAATGACAAATTATATTTATTTTGTGTAAGTAAAAGTATTTTTGAAAACCTATTTACATTTTCAAAAATAATTATTATTTTAAACTTTTCTTTCCTATCCGATTACTCTGAGAAGAAATACGTTATGTAGTTATATGTAGTTACCTACCCCTGATAGCGAAACCATTTTTATTTTCATTTAAAATAGTTATTACATTCTACTAACCTTTTTACTGTATTAAAAGTTTACGGAAACAAATCTAACAAAAACCTATACTTACCCAGAACTAATCTGCAAGTGTACAAGGCAAATATTTCTTACATATCAAACCTGCAATAAACGCACAAACCCAGTGCGCCAAACACGATACCATAAACAACACTTCTAAAGAGCGATACTGAGCGATGCAGTAGCCAGTAATCTCGATAGTAATTAGCAGAGATACAGATTTACATTTAGATTAGTGCGGCATTAGCATGCGTTCGCCATAACTCTTCGCCTTGCGCCCGCGCCGGTAGCCCAAACATTACGGGTGAGATGGCTGATTAGCAAAAAGCGTGCATACGATAGTTCTGTTTTGTGCAGCGGTTCTCAATTTAACCCCTGGGGAGAGTGACTTGCATTAAAGGGGGTAGATACGGGTTTTTTCATCATAATGGACTAGGGTAGGGTGGAATGCAATTTATTATGAATTGGGTATTGTTTAGGCATAATTATATTGTATTGAGTAAAATTGTAAGGGGTTTTGGTAATTATTTTAAGGACTTGGGTTTTTTATAGATATTTACGACATAATAGGTTGGGTGCACCCATGATGTAAGCCCAATGAATTTGTAGTTTAATCGTACTCCAATTTTATTGGTACCGTTGGTTGGTCAGAAGTGTGGTGCAGACCATTCACTATAAATTGTCCCTTGCCGTCATGTAGGCACCATTGCTTGTCAAGCTCACTAATAGAGTTCAAAATTGCGACTGACAGAACAGTGCTACCAATCCCGTCACGGGGCAAGTTTTATGAACGCACAGTACCTAGTCACAACACAACAGTGTTTGACAACGATGTATTTGTTCAGATGTGTACAAAGAAAATGGGTGTATGAAAGAGGATTGTAGCTTGAGTTTATGTATAAAATATTGTAAACTTTGATTACCACAGTCTCGTATCGTTCAGTTTACTCGCACTATTTGTCTGTTTGTTGCATGTTCGGATCGATGCAGTCGGATTGCGATCGTGATGCGGGCTCGAATAGCGGCCGAAACAGCCATTGTATTGTCAATTACCACGGCAAACTAATCTAGTGGCCCTGTTGTGATCCAGTGAGTGAATGATGCTGATTTGTCCGTCTAATTCATGTTACGAAAGCAGATATTTGAAGAGAATGATGGTTTGTAGGTGAAGTTAATAGGTAGGTAGGTATTGTTGGAATTGGTAATTGGTTATGATTTCAATGGCGACTAGCGGGTAAGTGGTGGAATTGGCGCGCATTATTACATCAATAATGTATTTGTAGGTTCTGTTGTAATGTCAATTGTTATATGAACAACTAAATTAAATGAAGTTGTATCATACCAGTTTTACCAAAAGAATTCCTAAGCACGGGTTTTTGGTGTACCTATTAAATAAACAAAGAAGAAACTAAGTTATGTGTTTGTAAGAAGTCTTAGTTTCTTTAGGTTCTACCTACGATTTAAGCCCCTTTATTCCAAAACAAGATTCTCTCCCTCACAATTTATACCCAGCTCGCAAACCGGATCAAAATCGTGCCCATCAAAAATCTTATTTCCCAAATTGTCTCCTCAAAGATCAGATGACGTCCAACAAGATCAGACGTCGTTTACCTCTGATACACTTCACTTAGTAAGCTTACACAATTTCTTTTCCCTTAATAAGAGTTCCCTTTAAAGAATTACTTGCTTTTTATTACCTTTAACTTGCTGTAAACGACTACGGAACTCGGGACGGACATCAAAGCCGGAGATAATCCAATAAGGTGCAGTACTTGGCCTTATAGCCCGGATAATTTGTAGAGGGATCCGCCTTAATCAACGCTGATAGAAGAAAGGTCCTTTTATATATTTCGTCAGGTGATAGAAAAGTGACGGTTGATGAATTAAGAAGGTTGTGTGAGTGGCCTGTTTTTTAGTGGATGTTGATTAAAAGGAATTCATTAGTTTTTTCCTGTAAAAAACTTGAAGAAAATGTTCTTTTACTTTGAAGTAGTTATCATTTGAAGTTACGTACCTGAGCGAATTCAATGCTATGCTTATTTTTATTTAACACTTTATTTTGGGGTTTATATTTAAACGTTGTTTAAAGTAAATTAAGGATTAACGCTTGCTTCACCATTTTTTTTTTGACGTTTACACATCTTCTTACTATAAATAATCTCTCTTCTATCCATCAGTTTGGCGCTCGCAAACAATGAAGTTTAATAAAATACTCCACTTTACATTGCTGAATGCCGACGCTAGCCAAATCTCCAACTTTTATTTTCGTTCTTTTATATTTTAATATTATAAGATTAAATCGTCATACTGCGTAAGCTGTCAGTGGCTGTCAAAGGTGTCAGCTTGGCGCCATAGCTTGGCTCCAACAGTTCAATGACCTGGTGCTTCCACAGTTTCCCATCGTTTTTCTTTTTTCCCGCCGTATCTCAGACGCCCATTGAATTATGTTGTCACTAAGATTAATGGGATTATGTCGATGTTGCCAAAACTGCGTTTTTCTCGAAGGTCTTTTGGGTGCTTGGAAGTTATTTTTGTTTGTGCCGTAATAGTATTTATAGGCGATAAGAATATTTTCTATTTTATCGGCAATTGCTGCACTTTTCACTTATGTATAGCCATTGCTGATTTTCACATTATATCAGTTTATTTTTAACCGACTTCAAAAAAAGGAGGAGGTTATATGTTCGACTGTATGTATTTTTTTTTTTTTTATGTATGTTCACCGATTTCTCCGCCAATTGTCAACCGATTTTGAAAATTCTTTTTACAATTTACACGTTCAGTTGACAGACAAAATTCAACACTCTCTCACTTCAGTTTGTAAAATATAAAATCCGGCCAAGTGCGTGCTGGACCACGTAAAATGTTTTTTTTTTATATTATAAAACTACAAATTAACTATTTTCGGACTTTTTCCTTTATTTGTGCTGTGAGATCTTGCTTCTTACCAAATTTCATTATTCTAGGTTAACGGGAAGTACCCGGTTTTGATTTATTTGCAAGTATCAAAATATGTTGCATAACATAATATGAAATATGTCATATTTTTTTATTGCGTTGACTTAGAAGCTTGATTTTTTTAGAGCACCAAGGGACCGTACACCTTCTCGTACATATTTGATATTAATTTAACTCGACACCTTGACGCGTTCCTGAGAAAAAGGGCCTTGACAGACTGACAGACAGACAGACGGACAACGAAGTGATCCTATGGGTCTTTTCCTTTTGAGGTTCAAAAGTAAAAAACGGAACCCGTACCTACCGTTCTGTACCGACGGATCCCTAAAAAATTGTCAGTTTAAAAGCGAAACTTACTTAAAAATTACCTGAAGGTATACTTTTACAAGAACCTAAAGACCAACTTATAAAAACATAAAGGACCACAAAAACCACAGAAAACACAAATTCAGTTTCGATACTTTCACATAAACAAATAGACGTCAGTAAACCTGTCTGTCTGTCTGTAATCGGATTGTTTGCTATTCAGACCTCTCGTGAGAGAGTTAACTATGAAATATTACTGTCGGTCGGTTCACCGCAGAACTGTTCAGAGGGAATTTTAATATTGTTTGAAAATGTTAAAGGAATATTTTGAGTGATTAATGACCTGAACTTGAAACGAAGTGGATACTTTAATAAAGTTTTTTATAAAAAAATAAAAGCGATGAATTCACGCAAAGCCCATATTACAATTTTAAAAGAAAATTTCACATTAAAAACAATCAAAGAAGTCGGTTAAATTAAACGAATGAAAGGTACAAATGGAATTTATTTTTTATTGAATATTTGATTCTAAAATGTTTTACAGTATTTAATACAATTAACTATTTACACTAGGTACTAAATACAATGACTAACTAACTGTACAAATAAATACAAAAAATTATAAAGGTCATCATTTTGTAAGTTTTGTAAAATCATGAAATACGACATTGCAAGAATTGGCATTAACGAATTGAATTGGCTTTTTTGGCTTTTTAAGTGACAGTTGACACGAGAGAGGAAAAAAACGTGTTGCACTCACCCCAAGTAACATGGGACAAAGAGAGGCAGATGTTGATGAAGTGTAAGATGATTGTAGGGATTTGCATGCAGTTTCTTGGTATATCTCATCAGCATCATCAGTACTTATCATACGAAACTATTGGAAGCTGCATCAGTTCCCCAAGATAATTCAAATTCAAAATCAAATAAATTTAATTCAGGAATACCATACCATATAAAATTAACAACAGATTACAAATTAATTAATTAATTATATATTATTACAAAACAATCAATACACAACAAAGCAATTAATATTTTAGCTGGAATATTAATTCGCATATGCGTAGAAATAATTAACCTCGTATATACTACAAGCAGCGCCTTAGAATTAAGACTGTACCAATACGCTAAAACCATACCTTTACATCTATTATTTTTAATGTAAACAATATCCCAAACATATCAACATACGAGTGTTGTCAGCAACAGGTGAGAATTAAAACAGGAGTGACAAAAACAATTTTCCGTGAAAGTGACCACGGCGCCGCGGCCGGGCGCCGGGGGACCACGAACTTATCCCCAATGACGTAGTTACTATATATACGGCTGATTTGGGGGTGAAAGTGACGTGATAATTTGTACCTGGGTTATTATATTTAAACCTGTATTTTTTATTGTTATTTCCTTGTTTTCTATTTATCGTAGGCATAGGTACTAAGCGTAGTTATGTTCGACTTTCAAGCCAATCACTGTGTTATTGGTATTTTTCATCAGGAATTCCTTCCAGGTTGGTGGCAATAGGCTCGCCCCCTGTTACGTGGAATTTAAACATAACTGGCGAAATGTTGGTGTAGTATGAGGTACGCCTTTGTCTAACCCTTTGTCAAAAACAGGCGTGATGTTATGTTATGTCACTGGGATATTAGAATGAGCAGCAAATTGAATATCTAAAAACTTACAAAAAAAAATCGGCCAAGTGCGTGTCGGACCACGCACAATGAAGGATTCCGTAGGTGGGATGAATTTCTCCCAAGAACAAACTTAACATTGTTGTTGAAAAACATTTTCTTTCAATACATTCCAAATGCAAATGTTAGTTTGTACGTACAATATTGAGAGATTTACCATGTTATTTTAAGACTTAAGATTTCTTATAGGTTTTTCTGTACTCTATGAGTGAAGAACCTTTATTTAAATTTTTTTCAAAATTTTAGGCTCACTTGTTTTCGGAGATAAGCGGGGTATAGTCAATTTTCAAATATTTTCTAAAATGTCATTAAAAGTAATTATTTTAAAATTATAAATAAAAAATATTTCAGATCCTCACAACAAGCCCTTCCATTTGATATGTCACACGGTACAGTTTGCAAAACCTTTTTATTAATTTTCCAAATTGACCCCGAAAAGTGATCCCCATATTCAAAATTAATTAATTTACTTTACACGTCCATGTTTGGGTCACAGAAATTCATATGTGTACCAAATTTCAGTTGAATTGGTACAGTAGATTCGGAGAAAATGGCTGTTACAGACTTTCAGCCAGCCAGCCAGACAGACAGACACACGAGTGATCCGTTTTTTCATTCGGACGTACGGAACCCTAAAAACGATAACATTTTCGCAAAGATTCTAAATAATGAACTACGTACTGTTTTATTTGTGTACAAGAATACTGCTACAGTTCACAACTACATACGATGCGATACGGTGGCATTGTGGTAGCCATAACACCGGAATTAGAAAAGAACAAACTCAACAATTTAGCTCACCTGAATAGCCGCTTTCAGCTTTATCTCCGTAAATAATAATTAAAAAACAACTAACAGCGCAAAGGTACAAACAAAACAGTCTCCTCTCTTTGTTTTACAACTTTTTACCCGCGGTTTTGTCTGAGTTTCTGTGCGTTTTTTGTTTGCTAGCCACGAAAATGTTTTACGGCCAAAGTTGCGCTTTCCAAGCTATTTGAATATGCAGAGCTGTGACAAAAACTACGTGGACGATGAGGATTATTCTTTATAGCGGTTGTTTTGTTTCTATTTCCCCTTTTTGTTAGATTGTGATGGTAAATGGTGTGTTTGGTTTACCTGTTAAGGGCTGCAGTTTTGTTCTTGTAACAGTCTGGCCTTGGTTACTTAGGGGAATTGTTTTGAGTTTCGTCTGCGAACAGTTTCTGCAGCAGCTGACTTCTTGTATGGACGTGTCATTCTTATACCGTCGTGAAATAAAAAAATTGAAGTATTTGTCTGTTTTGCATTGTAGGCACATGTAACTGAAACCTTTTTGGCTCCTCGAGACAATCAATCCATATATGGGTATACTAACTAGAGGTAAGTAAAGTAAATGTGCTCAGGTTTCATATTTACCGCAACAGTTATCAATAATAGAAATAAATCGCACCAGAGAGGATTTTTTTCCAGTCAAACACGATTTATTTCCCATCACTTACATTTCCCTTACAATAATTATTCCAGCCTTCTGTTTATATTGATTCGTTCCATTTAGAACATCTTGAGGGACCGCCATCTGTCACGTTGTACAATCGTTGTTGTTATTTTTACTTGTTTCCGTTTTGTTTAAGACAGCGTTGCTTTTTCTACGCTTTTTTGGATGACTCACACAGTATTTAAAATGAGGAAGAAATATTTTGGATTCTTTACTAGAATTTATTGAAAAAGTTTAACAATACATCAGGAATTATGTTCTTAGCTGGCGAGAAGGTCATAGCTATGAGTTTATTTATATTCATATTGAAAAATAAAGTAACTTTATTTTTCTTGTATTCAACACTGACGTAGTTAAACGTCGTACGAAAACCTAGTAGGTACCTAATGGTTTAATATGCTATGAAAAACCGTGGTGACCAACTGTTGGTCCCTCTGCATGCGTAGTGGCTCAACGCCGTAGCACTTTTGGCCTACAATTGTATAATTACTGTCTGTGGAACATACAAAATTCAAAATGTTTTATTTCACATAAACCTACAAGGGCACTTATGAAACGTCAGAAGCTAGGTGCACGGTTCCAATTGGTTGTTTCCTATGGAGAAGAGCCGGCAAGAACCTCCACGGTTACTCTTTTAAAAATAATCTAAATTATATAAATTAATGTTATTACCTTATTACCTTTTAAGCACTTTAGCATGGAACATCATTCCACCCTGTATCTGGAGAAGGGCGTTGTTAGCTGCGCTACAGTTTATACTTTTGCAGCTATCATCGTTTTACTTGTACTTAGTCCTGTATTATTGTTCCAAAATATTTTTTTTTTTTTTTTTTAATGGTCTTTTACAATATTTTCAAATAACAGTGTTATTAGTGTAACAGTGTGTTTAGGTATGGGAGGACAGTGTAGGTCTTTCAACAAGTACCAGGTACTTAACAGAATAATGATGGTCAACAAATCTACAGTCCACTAGGCCTACATACATTATGATTTTACTTAACAATAACCGTTTGAAAACATATCCAAATATTTAGAAATTGTATTTCAATACGTTGCATGGTTGTTATTATTTAACTGGAATACGTTTGGGACACGTTTCGGCAGTTTACAATACAAAGCGATATCGATGCGCCGCCTCTTCTGAATACCACGTGTGTTCCGATTAAACCAGGAAATTGCTTACTGAGGTGGTTTTAACTTACAAGTAAAATTTTGAATCAATTTTACCAATATAGGTAAATACAAAATTCAAAATATTTTATTTCACATAAACCTGCAAGGGCACTTATAAAACGTCAGAAGCTAGGTGCACGGTTCCAATTGGTCGTTTCCTATGGAGAAGAGCCGGCAAGAAACTCCACGGTTACTCTTTTAAAAGTAAATGGTATTTACAATGTTTTCAAATTATAGTGTTAATAGGTATGAGAGGGCAGTGTAGGCCTATCAACAAGTACCAGGTACTTAGCAAGATAGAAAATGGTCGACAGATCTACAGTCTGTTAATCCTACAACGTTCTCACATTCACAAAATCTAAAAGAAAAGAATCTATATAAAAGCAAAATAAAATAATAAAAATAAAAACCTATTTAAACCAAATGACATGATTGCCAGTGTAAGAAATCTAATTTATAAAATTAAAAAATCGTTAAAATATCGGTTACGGGTACCTTCTGTATTTTTTTGTTTATAATTAAAACAATGATTTCTATTCACTCATTTACTCTAATTTTCAACTAATTAAAGGCTTCCAAAATTCACGTTTATCTTCTTTAATTAAAGGTCCTCGTGAGTCGACTTCAAGAAATTGAGGTCAAGTCTGTTTTCCGTCACTTGTTCAATAATTATTGTTTCTGTTGGTTCTAATTGAGTGGAGAAAATCTGCTTAGTAGTACACCGACGGAGACTACTTCTTAAAATCAACATCTACCAATCCGCACTGGGCCCGCGAGGTGGATTACGGCCCACTCCCTCTCATCGAGAAGAGGCCTTGTTCCAGCAGTCGGAACATTATACGCTGATTATTCTATTAATGAAGACTGCAACTTAATTATCTCTCCCCAAAAAGACACACGACCACAATTAAACTCAACTATTAATTTTAACAGCCACCTTTTAATCACGTCATTCTCTAACTGAAAGTACAGTCGGAAACAAACGACAAACGGGGAGGAAACAAAAAATAGCGTAATACGAACAAATGGCGGGCGTTTGGGACAAAAAACGTGGGCCGGTCTTTAATTGATTTAATTTGTTCGGAGTCAAAACTCGGTGGCGGGGAGGTGTTGCCTTGTCGTGTGGAAGTAAAGGTTACTTTAGATTGGGATGAATTGTAATTTGGCTTATTGGTTGATTCTAACGAATTTACTCACCCAAAACGGGCGAATCGACGCTTAAATATTTTTTTTGCTTCTATAGTCAATTCGTACGCAAAGTAATAACTGCCGCACGAGTCGATCCATCAGGTTAAGCTACGCTTGCCGGAATTGGTCTGTAGATGGGTAACCATCTTTACATACCGCGACTGCTCCATGCCTTGGAAAGCACTTTAAGCCGCTGGTCCCGGCTGTCATTCGTGGATCTTTGACAGTCGTTACGGGTCGACAGAAGCCCGAAAATCTGACAACCAGTCTTACCAAGGGGTCGTATTACCCAGTTACTGGGTTGTGGAGGTCAGATAAGCAGTCGCTCCATGTAAAATACTGGTATTCAGCTGCATCCGGTTAGACTGGAAGCCGACCCCAATATAGTTGGGAAAAAGCTAGGCAGATTGATTGATTCGTACGAAGTTTATTTATGTGTGAGCGAATCGAACTCCAGAAATACGTAGGCAATTGGCACATTTTGAATTTTATGTAATAAAGTTAAGAAAATAGTAGACAGATTATGGATTTCCCATTACATTATGATGAACGTACGTAATGTCGTAACAGTAATTACGCAATATTATCTTTGGTCCGTGGCCTTGACATCAACCGAAGAACAAAATTTTATAAATACGACGCTTTTGGCTACTTTTGTATTTGTGTATTTTGTGTTTTTTTATTTAAATGTGCGTTTTGTTTGTGCAGAATAAACATATTTCTTTCTTCTTTCTTTTCTTTCTGACATGAAGGCGGATAATTTATTTGACTGACAGCATCTAAGACAACGCCTTGTCAATACAGTGGCCCCAAATCAGTTACCTGTTACTCTCATCATCAAAAATTACTATTTTGAATTAGGTAACTTCGGTGTTCCTAGCTTTCCTTGACAATAACATGGATGACTGAATTAAAAGTTTAATTATTGTCAATGTTCATTACCAACATACCACATAGTCATGTCTCTGTGTTGGAGACAGCTGTTTTGTACCAGTATGCACACTTCTCAACTCTTTTCCCCGAGCTGTGCTTTCCATTTGTTTTCATTAAAGCTGTTGTCGCTTGCGAGCCGACGTGCGTTTATTGACACGCGGTACAAATCACACTACCTATATATACGACCTGATTTATTGGGGCTGTTTTAAATATACATAGCTTTATAGCTTATTTATTTTTGCTTAAGTATTTTTGATATTTCCCGGTCACAGAAATTGACTAAAAAGTAACGATTGTAGGTCCGAGTACAGAGTGTGATTTATTATTTATTTAATGTCACTGACCTGCATATTGCAAAAAACGTAACAAAATTTGAATTTCGCGGGCTACATTGAGGCTTTTGGCTTAAGTAATTTGTGGTGCCACTAGGCCTGCATCTGACGTTGAAATTATAAATTTTAATTAATTACTTGACTATCCAATATACATACTTAATCAATCTGCAATCTGCCTAGCCTTTTCCTAACTATGTTTGGGTCAGCTTACAGTCTATAACCGGATGCAGCTGAATACCAGTAATTTACATGGACCGACTGCCTTTCTGACCTCCACAACCCAGTAACACGATACCCCTTGGTAAGACTGGTTGTCAGACTTTCGGGCTTCGGACGACTTGTAATTACTAGCTATTAATTGACTAGGTACATTTTTTTATTATTACAAGCGTGTAATGTCCCACTGCAGGGCAAGGCCTCCCTACAGATTGTGTAAAAGCTCTCAGGAAAAAAAGACAAATTACATATTACCTCTCAATAGGTATAGCTATTTCTATTGAATTTCACCTACAATGATCGGTACTTTTCAATTGTAAATTGATTCTCGTTCAGAGCGAATACAGCGCCATCTAGCGGCGCGTCGCAGTTTTATTGCAAGCCTCCGAGAGCCGCTTTGTGATGCAAAAGATTGATGCCTATCTCTTGCACTTCAGAATTTGTGATCGAAACAGTAAAAGTAAGAGAGGATGTGTGTCTGTAAATAAAAAACTGTTTTTCTAGCAATGAAAATCAATAAATAATTACTGAAAAAACCGACCAAGTGTGAGTCGGACTCGCACACGAAGCGTTCCGTACCACCGTACAATATTTAGAAAGAAAACGCCGAAAAAACACTTCTTGTTACTATTTCTATTATTTGTTGTTATAGCGGTAAGAGAAATAGACAATCTGTGAATATTTCAACTGTCTACCTATTACGGTTCATGAGATACTTCCCGCTGATAGACAGACGGAGGGACAGTGGAGGGTAAGTGATAGGATTCCGTTTGGCACTCTTCGGGTACGGAACCCTATTATTTCATTTCATTTATTCAATAACAATTTACATTGTGTCTGAATGTTTTACAAATTACCTAGACAAATAATTAAATTAATAAAAAATTAAACACAGAATTCAATTAGTTCCATACATCGTAAAAATCTGGGCTAAGCTAAGTCTTGTTTTTTTAGTTATACGACAAATAACTCGTACCTTGTAAAAAGATGGAGTCAAATGACTTTTGTATGTGACTGTATTCGTGACGCCAAAGTTGAAATTATAAATATTTTAATTAATAAAACCTTTTTTAGGAAGAAATACAGAAAGAAAATACGTTTATTTGCGGTACATTTATGATAATTTGGGGGAAAATATGCGTCACATCCACGCAAAACGGCCATCGCTCAGCATAATGCTGCGACCCTATGCGAGACAGAGCCCTCTTACTGTGAACTTACTTTATTTTAGAAACCAATCTTTTATGTGCAAGTAAAGACGAGTGAATGTAGTAGGTATAGAAAAGATACTGGTGAATACGTAATGCTGCATGCAATGTGACGTTGCATTATACGGAATCCGGCGAGGATTTTATATCGCTATAGAATGGTGAATATTTTATTCTTTACTCATACTACATAGGATATTAGAAGACGTACATTGCTGTTATGATATTGTATAGAAGATATTGGATTATGCTCCTGTGTTAACTGCATCTGCAAATTAGATCTAAATATGTACCTACAAAGGTATTTTCTAAAGGGCTTTTACACACTCTTTGTTTCATGAAAAAATTACATAGAGACAGATAGAAAATTAGTTAATGCCCTATATTAATGGGACATTAAAGTCATGCTACCAAAAAAAATAGTTCATTGCACAACCAATCGGATGCTTGTAGATACCCACCATAAAGCTCAATATTTTCTGGCAACGCTTTTCTGGTTGCGGTAAACGCACACTATGTAGACAAGCATACTATAAGTTGGATGATTATATCTTAGATAAAAATGCTTGACTTAATTCTAGTCTTGCTCCACAGCCAATTGGGCTCACTAGTTAAAAAAAAAAAATGCGAGAGTTGCTTCCCCTTTTTTATTTTGTCTGACTTTACGAACTTAATGTTTATTTTTTATTTTTTTTAACCGAATTTAATTATTTTAATTATTTTAATTATTGAATACTCCAATAGATAAAAACGATTTTCTTTCTTTTTGGTAGTAAAATTCTTTTAATCTCACAAATACATTGCAAACTATAGTTTTGTATAATTTAGAAGCATTTTTTTTTAATTTTGTAAATGTGAGTACCATGGAGCCGTTTACTATGTTATTATGTTGTATGTTGGCTTGAAAGAGCATGGCAGTTGAGAGTATGTTATGCTCACTTAAATGTCTCGCTGATGGTGGCGAGTGTGTTGGATCATTCGGTCCACTACAAAATGGTTGAGCTGGATGGTGCTGATCCACGCGTCATGTTCGTGAACGGGCGCCGTCGGTTGACACTGGTCATCTCTTATCTGCCAGGGCTTATTTTTAATCGTTTTTGATTATTTAAAGTCAACGCCGCGCGCCGGCTGTCGCTGAAAACCAGCGCTGGGGCTCTGTCTTGCATAGGGTCGCAGCATCATGCTGAGCGATGGCCGTTTTGCGTGAATGTGACGCATATTTTCCCTAAACTTGTTTCCATTTTTTAATTTTGTGTTCTTTTTTTTTTGCGTCATGTTTACCGGAAATAAACGTATTTTCTTTCTTTCTTTCTTTTCTTTCTATATATTTTTTTACATTGCTCTCACATATAGAAGCAACAAGACTAATGTACCCAGGATTTTGTAATTTCTATATGTAAACGAGTGTCCTTGGAGTTTCTTGCCCGTTCTTCTCCATAGAGATCTACGTTTTGGAATAGGCAACTAGCTTCAACTTTCTGACTAACTGACTGACTCTGACAATTCAAAAGTGCCTGTAAATGGTTTAATTGAAATAAATGCTTTGAGTTTGAGTTTTGAGTTTGATACCGTGGTGTCCCAGGCAGGCAGGCGAAAATTTGCAAAATTGGTTAAATAACGCCATAAAACAGTAGAAACTCAGTTGCTACTGTATTATAACCTCTTCCTTTTTGTCATCGGTTAAAAATACAACAGCCCACCCCCACCACACGTAGGTAACATTGAAAACTAAACAAACGTTGGTACATTTTTCATTGCTATTACGTCATTTGAAGCCGCAGCGGTCTCCAGCTCACACAAAATGCGGCGTAAAAAACGCCGAGCAGACTGGAAGCACAAAGCATAGAATTTATCGTCCACCTCACGTGCCCGAAACACGCGCACACAAATATAGATACAATTACTGGATATGCCAGAAAAACCAAACAAGAAAAAAGTGTCACCTACATGGGCACTTATAAAACGTGCGAAGATAAGAGTACAGTTCCAATTGGTCGTTTCCTATGGAGAAGAGCCGGCAAGAAACTCCGCGGTTACTCTTTTAAAAATAATTCGATTTTATAATATTTTCAAAACAGTGTCAATAGATAAGTATGGGAAGACACTTTAGGCCTTTCAGAGAATTGTAGCAGATACTTAAAAAAATAGAAAGTGGTCAGCAAATCTACTAGTATTACGGTTGTATAGGTATGAGAGATTTCATGCAAATTTTGTACGCTTGCAGTTCTAAAACTTTTGACGTCTTATTTACCTTCAAAATGCAACTACATGCAAATCTGAGTAAGATAAAGAATTTGTTGCCCGCAACATCAAATACCTGGTTTTTTTTCCAGTATAGAACAATCCACAATCTTCCTGAAAATTCAATGTTTTATTTGACAAACTTATTCACAGCTGATTTATTTAGAGCTGGACAAACGAGGAGTTAGATAAAAGAAAACTTCTTCCATTTCTATAGTGCTACGCCACTAGATTTACTAGAATTCCTAGCATAAAATCTACTACCAACTGCAGCGTGGTGCTGAACATTTATTCAACAAACACTAAGCTTACTAAAAGTCAGATCAGAGCGTTTCAATCAATCTGCTTAGCCTTTACCCAACTATGTTGGGATCGGCTACCAGTCTAACCGGATTCAGCTGAATACCAGTATTTTACCTGGAGCGACTATCTGACCTCCACAACTCAGTTACTGGGTAACACGATAGCCCTTGGTAAGACTGGTTGTCAGCCTTTCGGGCTTCGGACTATCCGTAACGACTGTCAAAGATTTACGAATGTCATCCGGGACCAACGGCTTAACGTGCTTTTCGAGGCATGGAGGGGTCTCGATCTGTAATGGACCCATTAACAAACTGACCGCGGCAAGCGTAATTTAAATCTCGATCGACTCATGCGGCTGTTATCATTTAGCCACGAACCCCAGAGCAGAGCGTATACTTATTATGTATTTATTTTATTTTTATTTTTTTTATTTTGTTATTTCACTTTATGCTGCACGCGTTGACGTCACCACGTCATCGCCGGCTGTCGCTGAAAACCAGAGCTGAAGTTCTGTCATAGGGTCGCAGCATTATGCTGAGCGATGGCCGTTTTGCGTGGATGTGACGCATATTTTCCCCCAAACTCTTATTATCGTGTTTTGTTCTTTCTTTTCGTCATGTTTACCGCAAATAAACGTATTTTCTTTCTTTCTTTTTTTATTGTAAAGACAGCAACTCTTCTAGATACCCTTCATCCATGTAAGTAGCGTTCCGTCGGCCACGTAAACAATGCTTGCTACAGGACAACTTTCCCTTTGCGGTTTATATGGAATGCTTTTTCAGAAGTACACAGTATGTGGTAGCAAGGCTTTACTAAAGCTTGCCTGTTTAAATATTTCTCAGATTTTAGTATTGTGCGCCCGATTAAATGGACTATTTGGATTAAATGTATAGGAGAAGACCTATTGTTTGCAATTTTCGCCTTTATTGTTTTGAATGCGGGTGGAACTTATGCAAAACTGTGATTATCACTTTTCGATAGTAAATTTTGAACTGTGTTGTTTTTATTTTAACCTTTATTTCGTCCCCAATTTCGCGAGTTTAATTGATTATTAATAAATGCTCAATTATCTAAAATTTCATATGGTAAATGACTTTACGATTTTTCAGAATTTCAACTTCAAATATCTGATAAAAAAATATGCGCCAGTTTTTGAAATTTTTTTCAATCCTTACTATCAATTGACTATTCTAGATACCAAATCTATTCTTAACTCGGTACCCCACTGGACCCTTTTTGCTTGGACGCCCACATATAATCACATATTAGTTCGAACGACTATTATCTTTGAGAAACTCTTCAATGCTGTAATAACATTTCTTAAATAACAATGACTTACTTTTCTCTTGAATTCGTTTGGATTCGTAGAGTTTTTGAATTTTGATTTAGATTGCACTCTTGAGGCATGTTGTGTTTTCTAATACCGTAAGGACAACAGGTATATTTATTTACTTATTGAAGACTAGCGACCCGCCCCTGCTTCGCACGGTTGAGATTTATTTATTATATATAAGTTTAATATGAATGTATTAAATACACCTTCCAGAATAAATTCTCTAAATGGTGTTGAAATCCTCATCAAAATCCGTTGCGTAGTTAAGATGAAAAACGCGGTCACACAGTCAGACACGAAAAGCGACTTTGTTTTATATAGTAGGTATAAACAATGATAACAAAGTAGTTACTAGTCCATCCAAATTCAAAATGTCACAGGTTTTAAACTGACCTAACTATTCCAATCACCGAAGAAAGACCGGTTGTCAGTATTCCAAGTTTCAGGCTGCCAATAACGGTCATCATCATCATCATCATTTCAGCCGAAAGACGTCCACTGCTGGGACATAGGCCTCCCCCCCAAGCACCACCAATTCGACCGGTTCTGGGCTTCTCGCATCCAGCGGATTCCTGTGGCCTTCACCAGGTCATCGGTCCACCTTATGGGGGGCCTTCCAACGCTACGTATTCCGGTACGCAGTTCCAATAACGATATAACGTATTTGTGTGATAGCCGAAACCAACTACGTAACATGCTTTTTAACAAAAAAATATATATATATATATCATGAACAAAGTTTATGAAAATCTTAACTTGAGAACTATGCCCCGCACAGCCACATATTTGCCCACATTTGCTTTGGACCCTGTACGCTGACTGTCAAAGGGAAATTAAAAAGTAATGTAGGTAAATTAGTAAAGTTTCACTAATCTTTGTAAACCGTAAAGACTTTAAATCTTTTTAAAACGGAGTTTTTTAAGACTGCACGTTACAAACTTTTCACTCCAAACCCATCAAATCTGAACAAATAGGACTTCTGAACCGATTAGCATCTTGCTCTTTATAAAATCAAGGGTAATTCTAAAAGGAAAGTTGTCGGCAGGTGCAGTCCTAAACGCATCTTCACGCTTCTGCCAGACGGGACCGACGCAGCTCTTGTAATCCCTTAAAGTGCTCAAAGTGAGAAAATAAGGGTTAAGTTTTAAAAGCACTCTGTCTGGCTGGGATTGTGGTGTAAGTGGGCAGGCTGAAGCGATTTGGTTGTAACTAAGTTAGATATAGATGAAAAGGGTTTCTCAAGATATTTTTTATAATCAAGTTTTGACGAAGCCTTCCACTCTTCCTCCTTCTTCACTGTTCCTTCCTTCCTCCCAGCTCTTCCAATTTAAACAAAACATGAAACAATCACCCCGGTCGCACACCTCCGCTGCGAACCATAGCAGCGAAACCGCAGTAGTTAAATTAAATAGACTCGCTACCGATTGAGTAGCGGAACATGACGCGAACCTATTGAATTGAACTACTGCGGTTTCGCTGCTATGGTTTCGCGGCGGAGGTGTGCTACCGGCGTCAATGAACACTGAATAATCCATACCTAATAATGCCAAAATATTGCTTTCTTGTATCTAAGCGATTATTTAATGCAAAGACAAAACGATTAGTTACATATATAATAAAAAGAAATAGAGTATTATACACGTACATATAACTGTCACAGGCTTGTATTACAGAACCTTACTCAATACTCAAGCACTACTTAAAACTAGTTTCAACCAATCAAAAGACTTTAAACGAGTTTTAAGTAATGCTTCAGTTTTGAGTGAGGGGCCTTAGTGTAATTCTAAATTCCATGGCCCTTGTTTAAGGTTACATGGAATTCTGACGACATACTTACGTATACCAATATTTCTTTATACATAGACTACCCTCCAACGTCGTGTCACTTGTACCACATACTGAGAACGTACATACGACAATCGGATCGGGTTTTAAATAAATAATGAGGGAACCGCGGCAGCCGGCACGTCACGACACTTTGCCGCTTTCTTTTAATAATACCGCCTAATAAACGCTCGGACACGTCGGCTTTTCTTTGTAGTTTTTAGATTGTTGTTTTTAAAATTATTAGGTTGACTTTTTAAATAGTTAAAATGGTTTTAAGTGGTGTTGTAAAGTGTAATGTGAGTTTTTGTAATAGTTTTTTGGTAAACTGTTACAAATCTTTGTTTAGTTTTTGATTTCTGTGTTATAGTTTACTTTTTGTGTATTATTTAGTGAGCTTTTGGTTCGTTTCATTAATACTAAAATTTGTAAAAAATATTACTGTGACACGAAATTGTAAAGATGTTTTTAGGGTTCCGTATCTCAAAAGGAAAAAAATGAACCCGTATTGGATCACTTCGTTGTCCGTCCGTCTGTCTGTCAATCAAAACCGTTTTTCTCGGGAACGCGTGGAGAAATTAATATCATAAATCAAAACCAATAGGGTACTTTTTTTTTTTTGGGTGCGAAATTATCAAATAACTTTTCCGCTCTGGGCGGAGCAGGAGGGCGTGTCAGACTCTTACTGACTAAAACCCACCCGTGTTCCTTCCGTTGCCTGTACATTGCCAGGGGCCACGGTCCCTTTCGGACTTTCCCGCAACCCCGGCAGACCTATAGGGTACTTCTCATGAAATTTGGCAAGAAGCAAGGTCTCACAGCACAAGTAAAAGGAAAAGTCCAAATATCGTTAATTTGTGGTTTATCTCATATGTTTTATATTTTTTTATTACAAACTTACATTTGCAGTTGGAGAATTGACCGTGACGTATATCGATGTATGGGAGAAAAAAATTTCAACTACAGAGTTAAGTTTTTTCTTGGGATAAATACATCCCAGCTACGGAATATTTAATTGTATTTGTTTTGTTGTAATTGGAAACAATTATTTAAATAGACCTTATGTAGTTTATTTATTTATTTATAGGTGTAAAAATTATGTATTAGGTATGTTGAAACTGTTGGTACTCCCCGTCACTTGTCCATAAGGGTTCATTAGAAAACCAGCGTCAGACAGCATTTGTCGGGCATTAATGCTGAAATGAACCTTTTTGGCGCAGCCGTGAGGCACACACTATTATTGATTTATAATTATTTTCACGTTTTATTTTGGTATTATGTGTTTCACGAACTGTGTCCAAATAAATATTATTCTCTCTTTTTCTTTTTCTTTCATTGTGCGTGGTCCGACACGCACTCGTCCGGTTTTTTTTAAATGATTAGTTTTATACCTCATCTCATCAATGTTAATATTATAGGTACACTCTAATAAAATTCTTGAACCCAATTTCTCCTTAATAAGCCACCCATCCAATCAGACATGATTACATGCTTCATAAACGAACAGAAGGAAAAACGTCTAATATAAAGGAACACTATAATTTCTGAGACGTATTACTAAACCTGACAGTAGGGACAACCACTCTGTGTGTCGGCAACGTTTGACGTTAAGTATACCTTTGCAGTATCCGACTGTTCTTTGTAAAGCCGATATCAGACGATTCAATGTACTTCTTTGTTTCATTCCATGTTCACACAACACCGGCAAAATTATATAAAAACTAGCTTCCACAAGCAGCTTCGCCCGTGTGATGTCTAAGATAGCCTATGTTACTCACTGATAATATAGCATTGTATTGGTGAATGAATTTTTAAAATCGGTCCATTAGTGTTAGAGCTTATTCATTTCAAACAAAAAAACATTATCATATTAGTTTACATGAAGGTTCGTTCGCTTCTTTCATTTCATTTTTCGATCATTCAGTAGTCTAGTGAGTGAATGATGCCGAGTGCTGAAATAGAACATCGTTGGATCGGCTCACTCATAAATTCATTTTTCACTTTTAATTCATTTTGCGTTTAGACATTTACTTCGAGTGAAAGATGCCGTATTAAAGGAAAAAGTCAACAAAAAGAGAAGAGTCTGAAATCGGCTTAAGTATACCTTTGTAGTGTCCAACCATTCTATGTAATGCTATTCCCGTAGACTGTAGGTGATTGTCGGTAATTATGGATGCAAAAGGCAAATTGTTGGAATATCCGACAGCTATCGAGGACTAATTGTCGCAATTATATGTCGCCTTTGTAGACTGATTTAAAATTCTTTGTCTATTTGAAAATGGATTTGCTGTTTCTTTGATGTGTAAGTTTTAAATAGATTTAATCGTTTTCCTGAAATTTGATTTATAACTGTTAAAATCTTAATCAAAATAATTCAAACTCCTTTATTGTACGAATGGGAAATAATAAGCGACGTAGCATTTCCGTAGCGACTCCGTAGCACCTGCTACGAATGTAATGATCTTTAACTCTTGCTTGCCTGTTTGTATATTTACTCAAAACAATATTTTGTAGTTTCCATAGTTCGTCCTAAAAATTCCTATTCAAAGTTTTAGGAAAACTTTGCCGAATGGGTCCAGGTAATTTCAATTAGGAACCTATAAACCAGGCTTATTTTATTGTAGTGTAGTATAATGGGCTGTTATTTCTTATGCCTTGGTAATCACTAAGTAGCCAGTATGACAGCCCAAGATGCATTGAAAATTCTATTTAATATATGTCTGTTTTTGTGTCAAATCGCAGTGACTAGTTAGCGATCTTCGATCTTAACTAAAGCATCCCAACTAACCACTATCAGATAGTTCGTCTCCTACTCCATTACCCCTACTGTGGCCGTCAAAACGTTCTCACTTCTCAGTTATCTGGTTAAATGTAGTGTGTCGGCCATATTTCACGTTCCTTCCGCCCGAGTGAGCGCCGCCGGGTTGTCTGCGCTGTTCACAGAACAGAATACTTGACTTGTGAGTTGCTGGCTGGTTGCTGGCGGGTCATCAAGCTTTAACGTATGGAGATGAGGTTGGAATTTACAGAGGTGGGACTATTTTTCTAAATATAGCAGTATTTTTCTGTGACTGAGAACAAAGTTGGGATCGAGATTTAATTCATGGTTTTAAAGAGCTTTTATAATCAAAATAGATTTTGGTTTTTAAATTAACAATTTTGTTTATTATTATTAAAATGTAAATAGTAAAATGATATCTGTTACTGGTTCTGATGGTTACAATGTAAAATTTTACTCGTCATTGTTTTATAGGTTGGTATTTCAAGTGCAACTGCTGTCTGAGCGTGATCATTAGGTACTTACGTTTTCTTATTGTTTTCTATTTTTTGTGAGTTCATCTTTTAAGGACAAAAATATCATATAAGTTCGAGTTCTTCTAACACCTAAAAATATCATAGAGAGAAATGGAGAGAAATGTCTCAAAAACGAGACGAATAAAAACCACCAAACCAAACGATACTATCATCATTTCTGCCCGCAAAAACTAAATGATTCATCGACCACACCTTCGACGGGTCCTCGATATATCAACGAACAAAGGAGACTGGTGTTGAAGTGTGAGCCGCGGGTCACATACGGGATATAAATAGCCCCGTGTTGTCCCGGGAAATTTGCGGGAAATTGATAGCGGTCCCAACCCTATTTGCATTTTTTTTTCTATTTACAAGTATACCTTTTGTCGTGGAATAAATGTTGGTGAGCCGCGTTTGTTATATTTTAAAATATGCACAAACGTAGGTAGATATTTGTTTTTGGTTGTTGAATGTGGGTGAGAGAATAATGTGGGCTATTTTGTGGGTGATTGAAAAAATGTGTGGTTTCCGACTGTTTATCTTTTTTGTCTGGTTGTATTTTTACAAGTTACAGAAAACACTGTGTCTATTACAGTAGATGACATGAAAAGATAGAAGTTACGGGACAAACCGCACTACTAAAGTATTTACTGAAAGATCCTCATACCAATATATTTAAAATTTTAAAGAAACATGTGATGGATCTTGCACTCTCGGAGTCTCCGCTCTATCGTGGGTCGTGAAAACTTAAACTTCATAATATTTTCCGTTTTTAGAAACAGCAGCTGTAAACAAAAGAATATTAGTGAACTCCAAACTGCAAATTGTCATTTTCCCACCTACTTAAGACCCAAAAAACCCTTCACCATAATACAGCGTCTTAACACAAATTCCCATGTATATTAATGAGAGTGCAAACAAAAGAGGTTCCCTTGTGGCCCGAAACAGGCGACATCGGCGAAATCTCCTAGTATTTGCCAACAGGGGATTACCGCCTGCCCTCCGCCCTAGAGTACTACCGACAAATATTGACATTTCGCTGTTTTAATGCCGACGTCAAACAATCGACGATTTAGGGGCCACTCTCGTTGATGGTGATGCATTTGATTGTAGAAATGCATGAAATGGTTAAAGTTTCACTGATTTATATGCAGCTGCTGACAACCACTTTCCACATTCAAACGTTGCGAATTGCGTTTCGTATGTTTAGATATTTACTCAGAATTGTTACTGGCTGAAACCTTTCAAAAGTACGTTACTAAAATAATGAGAATAACAATATTGATACTATCAAAATAAATTGCTATACCTACATAGTTTAAAATGACGAACCTTAAGCTGATCTTACAATGTTCCAAGTGTAAAAAAATATCAATAATATACTGCATAATGAAAGAATGAAGTAAATAAAAGTAAGAATGAAGTGAATAGTATCTATTTTGAATTTACGTTTTTTGTGTCAAACTCACCCACATAAACGGGAACACAGCCTCTCGATGGAACGATAGCGCACACCGCAAATAAGGGGCTCTCATTGTTCCAGCCAGCCAGCCCCAATGGCGGCACAGCCTTTTTTTACTTTTCATTTATTTCGCGCTTCTTAATTCCTCACACAGTACGTGATAATACCCGGAGCGTGTTTGCTGTACATCAAAGTAGCGAATATATGTGTGATTGTATGTATAGTTTGATATTTTGAATGGGATCGTTGAAGTGTGGTGAGATCCAAAGTAAAATCGTATGAGAGTGAGCTTAAACAATGCTGATTATGGGAGATGTTTTAAACAAAAAAAATAAAGTAATCATACATCTTTATTTATCACGACATTTTACTACAGCCTATGGTTAATATCCTAATAATATTAATACGAAAGTGAGTTTATTATTTGTTTATTTGTTACGCTTTCACGCTAAAACGGCTGAACAGATTTGGATGAAATTTAGCACATGGGAAGACCATGACCTGTCAGGATAGCGGATACTTTTTAACCCGATATTCTCACGGGATTGAGACTTATGCTGGTGAAACCGCAGGGTGCAATTAGTATATATATATTAATATTTATATTATAAATGCGAAAGTGAGTTTATTTTTTGTTTGTTTGTTACGCTTTCGCTCTAAAACGGCTGATTAGATTTGGATTAAATTTAAAATATGGGAAGACCAAGACCTGGGTTAGGACATAGAATACTTTTTATTCCGATATTCTTACGGGATTGAAACGTATGCGGGTGAAACCGCGGGGCGTGGCTAGTAATGCATAATCTTAACCAGAGAAAGGTGTCCGAGGTAGTAGGGTCCTGAATTACAGATCACCTGGCTCTCTTTAGGACATGTAATTAAAGTATTGAAAACTAGAACTTTAGTTGTAGAATTGCAGTAACTGAAAGATGTCATGTAAAGGCTCCGCAGACAGGTGCGATGCGACACTGGTAGAACAATTTCCGTGAAGTTTTCATAGAAATTTTTCTACTAGAATGGCGTCGCGCCTGTTTGCCGGAGCTTAAACTTTGCAGTGACCCTAGCCGAAAATCGAATTCAAAAGTTAATGGAGCATTAATTGGAAAGAGGTTCTCGAACTTTTACGGATTTCAAGCTGTGTGACAGTTAGATAAACTTAATAAAATGGTTTAAGTTTAGTATATATAATCAATGTGGTGTCTTAGACGATATTTAAAGACGATACAAAAACAATTTCTGTACTAACTTTACCATAATATGAACAAAAAATTTTTTTTTTTTTTTTATAAAGCAAACATAAACCTTAACAACTAGTGATTGGAGTATCCGTTCAATTGAATAAGCCTGTGTTAGGAGACTCCGCTCCTCCAATATCTTAAATACGTATTAGTTACAAGAAATATTACCCCCCGAACAAGGTCAATCCCCTTATGTACTTAGTTAACATACCCCCTTTAGTTTCAGGGCTAGGTACTGTAAATCCCTAACATAAACTATTTCCATTTTACACCATCTTGAATTTGCAATTAACGACATTGGAAACTAGCTTCCCTTAGTAACAAGGGCTATGTTTCTGTAGGTACCATGGAATTACTTTGTGCTATTAGGTACCTACATATAGGTGTACAAGAACAGCAGATATATTCTTCTTCTTCACTAACACTGCTACAAGGATCTTTTGGCGTATTGCTGTTGGTAAACATTTGTGCAGTTGTTTTGTGTAATGTATTGTTTTTTAAAGATGGCGGAGTTAGTTCCGATTTTGGCCACGCGCCAAAATAACCTTGCAGCGCTATATGTGAAGTGAGCTTTATTGTCAATTCCTAGCATCAGCCGATCTATTCTGTAATAATATCTCCGTGAAAACTTAGGTTAAGTGACAAGTGAGCTGTGAATATTCTCAAACCCTACCCCACCCAAGTAAGTTACTAAATTAAAAATAGTGGTCTGGCTACAGATGTGTAATTTCCGGTTTACTTACAGTTTCCTAATATTCGATGTAGCAAATCTATTTATTTCTGTCTAGGGTTGTCAGATTATTTATAGCTGTTGCCCGTGACTTTGTATGCGATACAAATGAAAAGTAGCCTATGTCATTTTCCAGGTCATAGTTTTGCAGCAATCATGAGGAAAATAACGGCATCATTGTTACGCAGCATTCGTGGGAGTGCCAATGGTATCCTGAAGGTGATTGGGGATAGGCTGGACGGCGTTTTCCTGGAGTATTGGACCCGTATGCATAGCTACGGGTCTGATACTGCAGGAAGATACATGAATTAATATAATTGTAGGTTTTATTTTGATTTTGTTTTTGTTTTTAATTTAATGTAAGTACTTACATAGTTACGTAAGTTGTATCACTAACAAAGATCTATGGAGCAAGTTTCCGAAATAAACGTTTTATTTATTATTTATTATAGTCTACCTATGTGCCAAATTTCATTCAAATCCGTTCAGCCGTTTTAGCATGAAAGCATAACAAACAAACAAACTCACTTTCGCATTTATAATGATTATTATAGTTAGGATTACAAGTAAAAGTGACCTTCTTTAAGGAAAAAAGTTTTACTAGTATCGAGCGTATTATTGAGAGGTAAATTGCTTGTGCTATCATTAGTTAGAATAACTAAAGCTTCGTTCTCCAATATCAGAACTCTTCGAAAGTTTTTGTTAACAATTTCTTATTTGATATTTTTTCCCTTTATTTTATCCTTGTAAAAGAAATAAAAAGACGTCTGTATTTATTCCGTCCAGGTAATTTACTGTCATAAATATCTAATTCACATTAATTTTATAACAGCAACCTGTTGTGTGATTGCATGGTATGACAATGCCGAGGTTAGTTCCATTTAGATCCGCATGTATGTCCTTTATAATAAACATAGGGTAATGTTCATATATTGTATATGAACATTACCCTATGTTTTTATTCAATTTGTTACCTGTATGGTATGACAATGCCGAGGTTTGTTCCATTGAGATCCGCATGTATGTCCTTTATAATAAACATAGGGTAATGTTCATATATTGTACATGAACATTACCCTATGTTTTTATTCAAATTGTTACCTGTGTGCAAGTATTCATGTGGTGGTCATGAGCATAATCAGCCTATAATGCTCCCACTGGGACACAGGCCTCCACTCTTCAAGAGGGGCTGTAATCTACCACGTGGATCCAGTGCGGGTTGGTAGATGTCACATGACTTCAAATTTTTGGTTTTAGGACATGCCGGTTTCCTCACGATATTTTCCTTCACCGTTTTGAGAGCAGTGGTGATGAAATTATTAACACAAAGTTAAGCACCTGCTTGGGTTCGAACCCACGACCTACAATTCGTAAATCGGCCTTTACCACCGAGCCACCACTGTTCTGGTGGTCATTAACCGTGAACAAATTCATACTCCAGGCAGCCGTAAGGTAGGTAGGTACACAAACTAACAAATCCTCATGAAAAATCCCAATCACGCTTTGCCCGACCCGTGCATCGAACTACGCTCAATCAGTGCTCGTGTCCAACCCATCAATGTAGTGCTTGCGACATGGTGATCTAGAGACCACCGAAGCAAATTATTTTCAATTATTTCAAAATGGCTGTTTATTTGCTTAGAAACACACAACTCCTCCATTTTTCTTGTTACTCTATTAAAAAATGTAACGTTAATAGAAATTATGTTTTTCCTTCGGACTAGCAAAGCATGGTGCCTAGGGAGTCACGCCACGGCATTTCTCATAGGGATTTATGATTTTATTGTTTTATTGTGCTATTCGCTTGCGGGCCGCGCGCAGCGGGACTCCGCGATTTCCAGCGCTTTTTTCGTGTATTGTTAATATAAAGCAGCTGTATGTAAATATTTGGGTCAAAGCTGAATTTCTGCGTGTTTTAATACGTTCTATAGAGAAAATCAATGTTTTACATGTTGTTTTTAGGGTTCCGTAGTAAACAAGAAACCCGAAAATAGTTTCGCCATGTCCGTCTGTCTGTCTGTCTGTCCGTCTGTCCGGAGTTTAGCTCAGATATTTTTAGTAATAGAAAGCTGTAATTTGGCATGGGTATACATATTAATCACGCCGACAAAGTGGTAAAATAAAAGCAACAAAAATTTTTTTTTAGGAAAAAAAAAACCATCCCCATTTTATACGCCCAATTTACGGATCATTTCCTAATTCAGAATACTTATTATACTAGGTTAAGTAATTACCTGATTTCCTATTTTTTGTAAATGTAAATGAGAAAAATCGTTCTGGTTATAGTTAATATTGTTTATTCAGATTTATAATTTTGTCCTGCTTAAATCGAAATGTGTGAAATCAAAGTGGTAAAATAAAACCAAGAAAAAATTGTTTTAGGGGTACCTCCCCTACATGTGGGGATGTTTTTTTTTCTCGTCTATCCCATGGTGTGGGGTGTCGTTGGAAAGGTCGTTCAAAAATATTGTGGGTGTGTGAAAACTATTTTTCAATTCAGTGATCCGTTTGCGAAATATTAAGTTTTAAAGTGCTATTTTTTATTGGAGCCATGTGTCCCCCCCTCCCCCTGCCAGCTAAATTAAGTTAGGTTATACGTGGATTAGTGAAAAAAATCACAGCAGTAGTATCACAGCTAAGTGGGCTTTACAGGCTGACATGTTTTTCTACTACAATGTTAAGTTTGTTCTTGGAATAAAATTAATTCATCCCAACTACGGAACCCTTCATTGTGCGTGGTCACACTAAGCCGGTTTTTTTTCTTATCTCTTCATTGCTAATGGTTATAAAAACAGATTATAAGATACTCATTAGGATGGTAACGTATAATATTTTATTTAATACGGAAGGTCCTTTCTGTTTTCACCTGATTTTTCATCCCTATTACCAATTTAATAAAAACTTGAATTCAACCTCACATTCCAATTCAAAAAGACCAAAAATAAAATAATAATTCAAGACGAGCCATTCAGTCGCAGATGTTAAAGAATTTACAAACAAAATTTTCTTTTTCATTCATCCCTGATATTCAAATTTGGAAGCCCGCGGTGAGGGGACCTCAAAGGATATAATTACGAGTGCCCATTTGGGGTCGTGATGGCATAATCTGACGAGTAATTTCACGCTACTGAATGATACCAAACATGTGATGTGTATTAATATTTGTTTTTCGTAAGACAGCTAGCATCCGATGTTGGGGGACAGGAAATTAACATTGTGTATAAACGGGGAAAGAATGCGATATTTGAAGATCAATATTTTGTAACACAAAAGAAAAACTAAAAAGGTTGGATTTGAAGCAATAAATAAACAATGTTCACAACGTCAACGGCCTTATCGCACTCAACAAATTGCTCACACGACAACAAAGCACAACAACAATATAAATTGCGAAAACGAAAACATTGTTAGCGAAAACCGAAAGTTCAGACTTAAATTGCATTCAAATATTTCAAAGGCTCGTTTAGAATCCACAAAAAAGCCGCAAAATGAAACATTTTAAATTCTAAATAAACGGTTGAATGCATCGTTAACAATACCTCTAGAGAGAAGCGAAATAAAATTTGCGACTACAGAATTGAATTTCACTCGATAATCGCTTCTAATTGTGCGGCGCTTAAGGGCTAGATTTGCATAATTTTTGCTCAGCCCGATCCCGCGGGAACGTTTTATGAATTTTGCATAAATAAATATAAATTGCGACGCCTTTGATACGGAACACTATCGAGTTTGGAAGTTATCTCATACTCCGCTAGAGTTTTGCGGCAGATTTTCAGTTGGACAACTTTGTTTGTTGTTTGAATACTCGCAAACATGTCTAAATTTTCAGTTTGTTTATAGTTTGCCGCGTGTTGTTCACGCATTTTCGCTTTTGGGATAAAGAAAAGTGTTGGAACTTTATTCGAAACTTTAGCGTGCCTAGCGGAATTAACATCGCTTTTTATTATAACAAAATACAAACAATAAAATAGCCTGAATTTACCTACTGCTAAGTAGGGACATCACTAATTCCTAACGCTTATTATAACTTTACTATTACCTTCATCTAATAGTTGTTTAGAAGTTTATGAAACCTAACAAACAGCCTCCTACTAAAACCTACTTCCTTCCACTCATGAAACCGCAGAAATCAAACGGGAAATAAACGAACCAACTCTCGATAAATTCCATTTATCAGCTTTCAAAATCCCATTAAAAACTGTCGCTAGAACCGAAGTATTTTTCACACATTCCCAATAACAAGTTCTTTGAAAGAACTTTCAAAGTTCTTTGAAAGTTCTTTCACGGCCAATACGTGCAGCGTGTTGGGAGTATTTCGTTTGGAGTACAGTCAGCTCAATAAGTTATGAAGCCTTTTAATTCAGTTTTTGTATTATTTTCCTTCGCGCGGCGGCTCGAAGGAGTTGTAATTGAATTACACGGCTTACCCGAGCCACGGGCACAGGGAAAAGGATTGTGTTTGTTTGTTATTTTTTTTATTTCATTTTCAACTTGGAAGAGTTTTAAACACCCTCAGATGTTCATTATTTTCAAAAGAACAATGGCAGTACTCCATGTAATCTGGGTGTCGCACTTAGCCCATACATTCGTAAAAATACTCTCAAAAGATAGATCTCGGTCAAATTAAGATAAAAGGTAATCACAGTATATTTTTTAAATATTGGGTTTCGCCAGAAAAACGTTGTTTAAAAATCATGTGGCCCCGTATAAAACAGACCCCATGACAGTAAACCAAAGAGTTATTCTGCAGTATACCAACGAGTAAACAGTATATGACATTTGAAGATGGTGTCAAAGTCAAATCATTTATTTCAAATAGGCCCTTATAATTTATGACTATTAACTTCTAAACGACAAAATATACAAAAAAAAAAACTGGTAAATGAATAGTTCCAATAATGGCTTCTAAAGGGAAAAGTAGCACTAGTAGCTAACTTTGTATATTAAGCCCTCTACACTCCATATTGCACTTCTATGCAAAAGCAAGCGGACATAATTAAGTTATGATTGACAAAATGTCTTTTGTTAACTAATATTATAAATGCGAAAGTGAGTTTGTTTGGGTGTTACGCTTGCATGCTAAAACGGTAGAACGAATTTGCATGGCTCACAGATAAACCTTGGATGAAGAAAACCAAAAATGCGACCTAGGAATACGTTCAAAAATACTATGTACGATGGTTTGTTGCCCTGCAACTGAAAACCAACGCGTTTTCGCTTTGTGTCGTGCATCGTACACCATACACGGCCAAACAGGCTCCGATGCATAAAGCTTCCCACGACACATATCCCTAGATATGTCTGGCAACATCGAAAACGATGAAAATGGTCGTGAGGCTTGGATATCTAAACACGTTGGTCGACATCGCCCGACGTTTCAAGCACCTGTACCGCGGGTCATTTCTCCAATGAATACGTGGCTTTATCACTGACAATATGTCAATGGGCTTAATAGGACAACTGTCAGTCGTGATGTCATTTATAAATAATTTCAATATTAGGTTCCTAGGTATTTAAAAATGTTTTTGCCTATATCTACCTAATATCTTATTATATTTATGCAAGGTTAAAGCCGAATGTAGAATTTAAGACCTGTGAAGGTATTCAGGCTGGGGATGCCGCGCATCCCATCATGTTTTCTTACTACCTTGGTCGGCTTATTCCTATTATGCATTAAACAAAAATAAATCATTTATTTGGTAATTGAATAAAGCATTTTTATTATATTATAACATTCTAATCATAGAAGAACTTCTTCGAATAACTGAGTAGCCGGCGCGGTCGTCATGCTTGTCGTCAGCATCTGGTGATGCTGACGACAAGCATGACGACCTAGCCAAGCCAAGCCAAGCCTGCCCTACGATGCTAGCATCAACTATGGCATTGCATTAGACTTGATCATCTCTGCACACCTGGATTACGTACAATCCTCGTATTCTATACTTCACAAAACAAATAAAACTAGTAGGTAAACAAACCAATCCACACAACTATTTACAACGACACGTCAAGAAAAACAGAGTAGTGACATTAAAATATGACAAATAAGACATTTCTGATTTGAAGCTGATAGATATTAATGTTGCCATGAAAGCTAAATTATCCAAAAAACGTATACACAGTGGATTCATTTAACTGTCATCAACAATGAGGTAACACATATTTATTAATATAAAACATGTTGCAAATACAAATAGGCACTGGCTCCAAAGCTTAGAATAATACTCTTGTGTTTCAAGGGTCTGCTTCTCCAAAATGCGTTAGTTTTGATGGAACAGAACTGAGTTGTCAATTATAATTAACGTCTAGTTCTGGAATACTACTCAAAAAAAAAAGAGGTAGTAAAAGTCTTAATAGTCTGTTTAAAGTTAAACGATGAAACCACTACCACCAAAATCCTGCTAATAAGTATAATTATAGAAATAGAAATACCATATTCCGGTAAGTATGGTAACTCCATAGCTACCGTCCCAGGTTCTGCGTTTAGATATTGCAAATAATTGCGTTTTGATAGTCAGATTTAATCCAATATTAATAAAATATATATAATCTAAAAAAAGCTGATGCATAAAAAGAATAATAATAATGTACATACTTTCATTTATGAACGCTTCTGAAATCAAGTGACACCAAAACTGCCTTTTTTCTTTGTACTATTTTGAGTTCGATTTATTATTCGTCGTTCTAGTGTTTGTGAAGGACTACAAAGTGTTATAAGCATGAATAACATGTGGGCCAAAATAGATAATAGATTTCGTGTTCTTTAAAACTCTATTGTAAGAAACTAAGAATGGCAATTTGGAGAATGAAAGTACTATGAGTTGCCTTATCGCGAAGAGACTATAAGTATCACTTAATTTGGAAATGTTCGCTTACGGACGGAAAAATGAAAGTTTAATAAAAAATATAAAATTTGCCTTGTCGTCTCCACGATCTCTATTCCTATACAAACTTATATCGGCAAGGCGGGCAGTCCTCCGAAGACTATTCCTATGGATTCCTGCAGGAGTGCTTACATAACGACAACTCATGTTACTAATATTATAAGCTTTATGCTATATTTTGTTTTGTTATACTTTTGTAAGCTACACCTTTCGCTTTTGGGGTTATTGAACGATTTTCCTGTCATTTTATCAGAACTTTACTTTAAGCAAACGCTAGACGTATTTAAAACATAATTTTAACTTTTATTTTCCACAATTTTAAATTATTGCTACGCTGTGCTACGAACCTCTACGCTCGTAGCAAATGCCTACGCCACGTAGTCCGATTACAATGTTTTCTAAACTTAAACTTCTTTCCATATTTTTGTTGCATTTATGCTACATTTATCCTCAATATGAATAACATACAACTTATATTTACATATATAACTAAAAATACCATAACAAATCCAATGTTCTCATATTTACGACT
Source organism: Xanthia icteritia (assembly GCA_949128155.2). NCBI lineage: Eukaryota > Metazoa > Arthropoda > Insecta > Lepidoptera > Noctuidae > Xanthia > Xanthia icteritia. The sequence goes on along the minus strand of OX421935.2, from coordinate 5,763,142 downwards.
GCGTACATTCCACAATAGGCTTATTCGTATGTTTTACGCGATTACATTGAAAACGCGAACGGATTAAAATGACTTAACGAAATATTTTCGTACTGTAATCCTGTATTATACTGAAATTATTGTGTTTTACGTGATGTGTATTATGTTTTGTTTATAAATGAGTTGGTAATTAGGGTAGTATGACGTTACATACTATAATTACGTGGTTTCGGATTGTGAGTGTACCTTGTAGTGTACGTTTGTTTCATATACGTAACGCCAAATGGGAAAATATGTTGATGTGTTACTGACATTAGAGACAAAGATGAAAAGCCTTTTTTCTTTTTTTGGATGGGAAATTATCAAATAATTTCTCCCGCTCTGGGTGGAGCGGGAGGGCGTGTCAGACTCTTACTGACTAAAACCCACCCGTGTTCCTTCCGTTGCCTGTACGTGCCAGCGGCCACGGTATTCCTTTCTGACTTTCCCGCAACCCCGGCAGGCATCGGTCCCATCGGACCCCTTCACTTGCTCATAGCATAATCAGCCTATAATGTTCTGCTGAAACACAGACCTCCTCTCGGTGAAAGGGAGTGGGCCGTAATCCACCACGCGGGCCCAGTGCGTGTTGGTAGATGTCACATGTCTTTGAATTTTTGGTTCTAGAACATGCCGGTTTCCTTACGTTGTTTTTCTTCACCGTTTTGAGAGCAGTGGTGACGAAATAATTTACACAAAGTAAAGCGCCTGAATCTGGGTTTGAAATTACGAGCTACAACTCGTAAGTCGCGAGCGTTACCACTAGCAGTGGTAGGCCGCAAGCAGTGGTGGGCCACCACTGCTCCCTGGCTTGCTTATTTCACAAGCACTCCTTAAACCGGAAATTTAAAAAAACAATGCTTAGTGAAAATATATATTCAGTGGTAGTACTTCATCAAACAAACTTTTTTGCTCTTAAGCAACATATAGACTGTTGCATACTTCTTAAATAATTTGAAAAACATCCACATACATACATAAAATATTAAAAGTATCTCGTTACGTACATTCTAAGCCCTACAAAAGAAAATCACCTCTATTCAAAGTGCACATATTCGCACAGCAAGCAATCTTATGAAATGCACACTAATTTCCCTCCCCAGCTCCTAAGGCTTCCTTCTTTCCTTGCCCCAACTATGAATACCATCATCAGACCAGACGATTATCATATTTCACGTTTATTATACCTACCATTAATTCCTCACAACCTTTATTATACCTTATCACTACAACTTAACGTTCAATTTTGATTGCTTCAACTGCAATAGAATTTGGTTTTGCAAGTGCATGTGTAAAGTTATTTGCTGTTATCGTCAACCTTACTCTTATAGTTATAAGGTCGTTTTTAAAGTTTGAGAAGTACATGAAAGGCAGTGTTCTGGTGCACCTAGTAACAAAGGGTGTTCGCAACAAGTCTCAAGTCGCTGCGGACTCCCCTCAAGTTTGTGTGAGGTTTGTCTCATATACGTCAAAGTATTTGCTGAAAGTATTAACGCGTTTATGGTGCTGTTTCCATTGATGATTATTTTTCTTTCGTTGTTTCGTTATAATCAATATTTATCGGAAAAAAATTGAAAAACTTTTCAGTTTTACATAAAACTTGTTGACAAGTACACTAGAGGTTTTTTTTTTTGTAAATTCAACTAGGTTTAAAAATTGAGTTGAAGGTTGAAGATGGCGGTGTGCGTTTTATTATACCATTTAAAAAGAGCTAATTATTAGAGTAATTAAGTAATTCAAACATCATCATCTAAATACAAATAGGTTCATGACAGCTTCTATCACAGATCCATTCGTGCTTAGCTTCTTCGGATTTTAAAACAAAAAAAAAAGAGATCACTACCTTTTTCATGATTATCATCATCAACAGATTATTAGAAGCCTAAACTAATCAATTCACTAATATTCCTACAACTCATAGTAACAATGGATACGAGCAGATTGCGAGTGACTTCCAATGTTTTCCGAGGGCCGGCTGTTGGCACCGACTAAGTGGGGCCAGATTTAACGTTCGACACAGCTGATTTATGTGTCTACCCGACATGGCAACGTGATGTATAGAATGTGCTAGAACTGTATAGAAGTGGGGGGAAATAGGCCATGTAAAGTGTGTTTTATCGCACATGCCTTATTTGGTAAACAAACAGGTTTTTGAAACACTTTAAGTGGTAACATGTGTTTTGCTGTTTGTAAGAAAAACGGTAAGGATTTACATCAAAATAACTAGGCTATGACGATCTTAACTGTAGGGGCATTATAAATTACAAACGTTATTTAAACTTGAACCAAAGACATGTTTACAAGTTTTATTTTAAATGAACAAAATCAAACAACAAACTGCATTGCAGTTTGGTAGAGGTATTCAGGGTTATGGGTTATAATTATGTCGTCAATCCATTAAGGGGGTGTAGGAGAGGTCATTTACAACCTAATGACTCCTTTTGACTCCCATGCAAATATCAATTTTTTTCGAGTCATTTGATATTTTTATTTAATCCATTTTAAAATATAAAATGTCAAATTATTAATGGATTATATGTGAAAGTGTATCTGTATATCTTGTTAAAAATAAACACTTTTTTTTTACTGTTGTTGAGATATTACAAATATACAATGATTTCGCGTTCCCATTTTATTTGGCCCTGTAAAGTTACTTAACCGAAGCCGTGGGCACAGCTAGTAACAACTATAACAATTTGTTTGATTTCTAGCTTACATACAGTCCCACTGCTTGACAAAGATCTCTCCCAAGTCCTTACAAGAACTTTTTAGCCGAGATATGAGTTAAAAACTATTTAAACTCATATTTTCTTTCAAAATTAAAATTTCAGTGCGCCATATTTATTTACCAAATTGGGCAAGAATAAAAGCTGGAAATATCAGCGCTTTTTAAGGTTCTGTACCCGAATAGTGTCAAATAGAAGCCTATTACTAAGCCTCCGCCGTCTGTCGCGTCAGTCCGTCTGTCAGCGGGCTGTAAGTATCTCAAGAACCGTAATAGGTAGACATTCGTGTGTATTTCTACTGCAGCTACAACAAAAAGAAAAATATGGTCTCCATACAAGAAACGTGTTCTTTCTGCGTTTTTTGCTAAATATTGTACGGTGGTACGGAACCCTTCGTGTGCAAGTCCGACACGCACATGGCCGGTTTTTTGGTTTGATTGGTAGTTGAGAAGTTTGTCCAACCGGCGGTATGATGAATATGCTGTGCTAAAACTGTGTAGGGTGGAGGAAATAGGTCATATAGCTTGAATTATGAGTGTTATTGGCTTGATTGGTTGTTCAGAATTTGGTGAAAGTTTGTTTTGTGAGTTGTTTATAGAACTGGCCGAATATGCTGGGTTTTACCAAACATGAATATTCGGTAACACTTCTGCATACGCCAAATATTCGGCCAATATCAAGTTGTTATTAGGTAAATGAATTAATGCGGGAAGCACAGAACCAGTCGAAGTGGCGATGCTTGCCTATCAGTCCAGCAGTGGACGTCTTTCGTCTGAAATGATGATTAGGTAAATGAATTATGTTTGTAGCCGTGAAGGCAATAACGTATAAGCTTCAACTTTCTGACTAACTGACCGACTCTTTGACAATTCAAAAGTGCCTGTAAATGGTTTAATTTAAATAAATGCTTTGAGTTTGAGATGAGTTTGAGTATCTTGATTAGAGAACAGTTCATAAAGTGAAAGTTATATCCGTAAAAAGCTCTGTATATTTAAAGAACATACATATAATATGTTTTTAATTCCCTCTAACCTAACAAAAGAACTAGCAAACAAAATTAAATTTAGCAGTCTATTGGCCCTTGTATGAAATTTATGGCTCTACTGCACAATGCACTTCAGTACAGCTTATAATTTCGATTTTTCGTAAAGTTATTCTCCCTTATTTTGAAACCCACAGCGACATTTTCTAAGTACATTAGATTCGCATTAGCTCAACAAGGTGAGATGAGCTCTAAAGGAGATTTCCTTTGCCGTCGAAGGGGAAAATTATCTTGATCGGATAACTACCCCCATTTTAATTAATTTGAGGATTGTACATCGGTTTAAAATAGTGTGTTTACAAGGTGTAAGTATTTATGGTTTGAATGTCATTAACATAGACCATAGTAGCTAAATGTTAGCTGTTGGGTTTTTCGAGATAAATGGTCAAAGTTTTTTGGCATGAAATTGGTATTGGGAGTGATTGTTATTGATTTGAAGGCCTCCCATAAGGTAGACCTTAGTAAAAACCGCAGGAATCCGCTGGATGCGGGAAGAACAGAACCGGTCGAAGAGGCGGTGCTTGGGGGAGGCCTACGTCCAGCTGTGGACGTCTTTCGGCTAAAATGATGATTTTAACCTATTCACAATATCCATTTTTATTCCATATACTCTTGCTTGTGATTCGGTCGGCGATGGTGCACGCTTGCCTTGAACTAACCTATTCACTCGAGACTAGAAAATATAACTTATCGTCTCACTTAATGCGGTTACAAATATGATTTAGTATTGATATGAGAGATTACATAATCATAATTCAATCATGAATATAAGTACAAGTAGGTATACACTTGTACTCGCCTATTATTTGGGAAACAGTGGTTTCCCAGTGGTAACGGCTGCGACTTACGAGTTTTAGATTGCAGGTTCGAACCCAGACAGAAGCTTTACTTTGTGCAAATTATTTCATCACCACTGCTCTTAAAACGGTGAAGGAAAACATCGTGAGGAAACTGGCATGTCCTAGAACCAAAAATTCAAAGACGTGATATCTACCAACCCGCACTGGGTCCGCGTGGTGGATTACGGCCCACTGCCTGACAGAGAGGAGGCCTATTTCCCAGTAGTGGAAACTTTATAGGCTGATAATGCTACCCACTATTTTATTTCACGACAAAGTAATAAACTATACAGTTTCAACTAACGTTACCGTTCGAAAACTAATTTCAAGCAGCGACACAACTGCAAGAAAAAACTTCCTATTAAACAAGCAAAAGAAACTTAATAAAAAAGAAAAAAGTAAACTACTAACTGTTGCAGTAAAACTCTTTTCCTTGACTTTTACTGCAGCCATTTAGTTAAACTTTAGCTTGTTATAAAAGTATTTCATAATTAACTAACTGGTAGTCGTTGGCCAGAAAGAGTTTTTATTAAAACTATAACAAATTGTTGAGGATATAAAGCCTGTACATAATGGGAACCTAGAGGAGCTCGTGGCTAAGTAATAACTGCCGCACGGTTCGATCCATCAGGTTAAGCTACGCTTGCCGGAGTTGGTCTTTGGATGGGTGACCATCTTTACATACCGAGACCCTTCCGTGCCTCGGAAAGCACGTTAAGCCGGCTGTAATTCATGGATCGTTACGGGTCGTCAGAAACCCGAAAGTCTGACAACCAGTCTTACCAAGGGGTATCGTATTACTCAGTTACTGGGTTGTGGAGGTCAGATAGGCAGTCGTTCGATGTCAAATACGGTATTCAGCTGCATCCGGCTAGACTGGAAGCCGACCCCAACATAGTTGGGAAAAGGCTAGGCAGGTTGATTGACATAATGGGAACCTATACCTAATCAAGACTATGATTTGTAGGGTTACCCTTGTTCACTCGTGTGTTGCTCCGAATCTAATATATTTGCAGTTGGGATGTATGAGAGAACGTGTTTTTCAACTACAGTGTTAAGTTTGTTTTTGGGATAAATTCATCCCAACTACGAAACCCTTCATTGTGCATGGTCCGACACGCACTTGGCCTGTTTTTTTAGTGTTTACTTTGCTAAAAACCTACCAACGGCAACGTTTTGTTTTATTTTGTTTTTCATAGAATTACCGTGCAATGTGTGCACCAGTAACTGGCATACCGGTAGGTACTACAATGGAAAATCAAATAAATGGGGATCGAAACAATCGAAACTACAGTTTGATTTCACAAAGTAGGTATTTTACAAGATAAGTTATAGTTTCATCGGATCATCTCTAAAAGTTTTCTGGTGATGTGTGTACGCATTTATAATAAAATTCCAAAAGAAATGGGAAAAACGATCAGACCAGCTTTTAACCACAGCTAAATCCCGGTTTAGCTCCTCAATCGCATCGGATATGTTCTCCACACTTGCCTGGCAGTAAAGCTGCAAATCGTCAGCATAAAGATGATACGCAGTTCGAAGTTCAGTGGTAATGAGATTAATAAAAATTGAGAACAAAAGAGGAGATAATATACCGCCCTGAGGGACGCCAGCTGCAAGTTCACACCAACCAGACGAAGAGTCTCCAGCACGAACAGACTGCTGACGCCCCTGAAGATAAGAGGAAAACCATTCCAATACCTCCCGAGAGACCATAAGATAGGAAAGGATGGATAAAAGGACTTCGTGACTGACGGTATTAAAAGCATTGGAGAAGTCAATTAACACTATAGTGGAGTTTTATTGAATTCTAATTCAATTTTGTAAAGTTTAAGTACCGAACAAAAGCAAAAATTATCAGCTGAATGCACGGCCATTAATTGAAAGCTGGTCTACAACCCGGGCCATCGAGCGGTTATCCAAAATCGGAAAGCATTCTAAAGCAGGAAAAGGGTTAGGGAGACGTGTACCTATAGTACCTACACCCACAATTTGCCAGCTATGTTTAAATAGGAGGAGAGCCTATTGCCATCAACCGGACACAAATCCAGGCACCGGGCTGTTACTGAGAAAACCCACATTAAAAACCCAATAACACTTTTTCGGACCTGGGAATTGAACCCAGAACCTCATGCTTGCGACCACTAGACCGACGAGGCTATCATGTACTGTTTCAAATTAGTCTCAACTCCAGGAAGATTTCTGTACAGAGACGAAGACCACGAAACTATACTAGTTTCTTGAAACTGTATCGTTTATTAAAGAAACGGCCATACATTTTGTATGTGGTATCGAGGAAACCCAGTTTGTTCACTTGTCTCCCGCGGGGAATCTTGGAAATCTCGTCTCGAAATTGTAACTTCGTATTTTAGATTTAATAATCTTAGGATCTCTTTTACTGTTTGTTGTACTTTGAAACCAGAATATTTGGAAATTATTTCACTTGGTAAAATGGTATACATGGTTCACTAATGCCACCCAATTTAGATGAAATAACCAAATTGAATCATGTACACATAAAAATTTATCGTCCAATGTTGGTCATACTTTTCAATTCTGCGCCTTTCAATCAATGTTAATCAGTTTGAACCGTGCATTATTGCCATAACGATAGCTTAATTTACGGATGATTTCCTAATTCAGAATACTTATTAGACTAAGTGCATAAGTAATTATTTGATTTCCTATTTTATGTAAATGTAAATGAGAAAAATCGTTCTGGTTATACATAGTTATATTGTTTATTCGGATTTATAATTTTGTTTTGCTTAAATCGAAAAAAATAATGTGTTAAGTGGCAGCCGCCCGAATTAACGCACATTTGGGCGCGTTTTAGAGCATTTTGCATTACTTCTCATGGTACTTCTGGCGATAGATTCGCCACTTCTACAGTGTGCTCTTCTTGCGCACCATGATTTTACGATGTATATTTTACATTTGTATACTTCACAAATGTCAAAGTCGCAATGACTAAACATTCCATTTTTAGGGTTCAGTAGTAAACAAGGAACCCTTATAGTTTCGCCAGGACCGTCTGTCTGTCTGTCTACGGCTTAGCTCAGAGACTGTTAGTACTAGAGAGCTGCAATTTGGCATAGGTATACATATTAATCACGCCGACAAAGTGGTAAAACAAAATCAAGAAAAAAAAGTTTTTGACGGTACCTCCCCTACACGTAAAGTGGGGATTATTTATCCATGGTACGGGGTGTCGTTGGAAAGGTTGTTCAAAAATATTGTGGGTGTGTGAAAACCATTTTTCAATTTAGGGATCCGTTTGCGAAATATTAAGCTTTAAAGTACTCATTTTTGTTAGAGTCATGTGCTCCCCCCCCTTGCCAGCTAAATGGTTATACGTGGATTCGTGAAAAAAATCACAACAGTAGCATATTCAACGAAGTTAAAAGGAAAACTATCACAGCTAAGTAGGATTTACAGGTTAGCGAGTTATAATCGACCAACTTAACATTGTAGTTGAAAAACATGTTCTCATGGGAGAACATCTTTTTCAAATACAATGTTAAGTTTGTTTTTGGGATAAAATTAATTCATCCGAACTACGGAACCTTTCATTGTGCGTGGTTCGACACGCACTTGGCCAGTTTTATTTTAAATGAGAGTATCTTCCCAAGAGGTGATATGATAACTTATGCACAACCTAGTATAACTATTACTGTTTAGTATCTGTTTACGCCCTTTCCTTTGCTTCCCTATATCTAAATGAATTAAAATGTTGTGTTTTGTGTTTTACACTTGCAGCGTGCTGATTTTCTTTAAATTTATCATCATAATCATCTGCCAAGCCTCTTCTATATTGGGGTTGGCTTCCAGTCTAACCGGATGCAACTGAATACCAGTATATTACATGGAGCGACTGCCTATCTAACCTCGACAACCCAGTTACTGGGTAACACGATGCCCCTTGGCGATTACGATAGGTCTTTAAAAACCTACCGTATAAGTATGTAGCTACTACCTACAAGTGATATGTTTAAACTAACGTTACAATGTCAATATTAGGTAATACAAAATGATTGAGTTGAATGTTAATCAGACGTTTAATTATCGTGTCTAGCTCTTTGAACGTCAAAATTAATAGAACATAATTTTACGAACAATTACTACGTTAATTTACATGCTATTATATGAGTAATTAGTTGTTATTATTATGATATAACATGAGGAACATAGTTTCTTTTCAGCTCTATCACTTGTAAACAACGCGAATGCGAAGTGCTTTCTAGGTTACCCTACCACGACAATGAGGCACAGTGTAGTAAAATTAAACGTGTACACCCACTGTGTTATAGTGAGGGCGACAGCACTTGTAGCTAAAAGCTCAGAACTCAGCCCTTTGCATCAAGTATTCAAGTGGCACCGACGACAATGCCACACACCTGCCGATGATGAGATGTCGCAAGGTAGAAGAAAATTCCGTTTTTGTGTTGTTTTGGACATAAATATTAAATAGTAAAGACAGAAAAGACTAGTTATTCCTCCAATATAAATATTTATTTCCTTTTCACATTGATCCACATCCACTATTAACAGTATAAACCATGTATACAACTGACATCTAAATTTTTATAATATTTTTTAGGCCACTAGCGAGCGCATTGTATTCTTTTCCCGCCAATGACAGCCCAGAGAGAACCTCTGACAGCTGTCACAATATTGACATTATAATCATTTTCACAGTGTTGCAACCAGTCTTAAAATTAAATCACATTCTTTTTAAAGCTTACAGTAACTATCTCTTTGTACAGCGACCTCTGTGTTTAGTTCTTCCCGAGAATTGAGTCATGATCATGATACCATTGCTCAGCATATACCTTTTTTTAACCGCTAATTTATTCAAATTTTCAAGGCACACCGCCATGAAACATAGCAGAAGGTAAACCAACCTATAGATCGGCCATTAAATTGTTCACACATAGAATTGTACTGGAATTGATTTTATGTTGCACGGACAAACTTACGAGAAGAAAATGCATACCTACCAAGTTTTCGTCGGAAACTGCGCCTCTATTTAGGTTGATGATTGCAGCTTGGAAAATACGGTGAGATTTAAACTGATTATTTAACTATCACTCTGTTCTACTTTACCCGCTAAACTACTATCACCCGCTCGCAACCGCCACCCGCATTTCTCTCACAACTTGTGCCACAAAAAACCCTTTGTTTGGGGTCCGCAGTAACACAGGGCGCCAGGTGCGTTCCCGGCCCAATCAAGGGACGACAAATTGTTACAAGCAGCCCTTTGATGATGTTTGTCTCGGCCCAACATCGGAATGCCATTCAGAGCGACGAATTTTTCCCATATTTTGGGTTTTTCCTCCTACGAGCTCCGAAATGAATGTGAATGAAAACAAGGTTTGTCCTTGTGTTGTAAATAAAATTGTCATTTTTGTGGTTGTGTCGCAGAGGCCTTGTTCATTCTTCGGTACTCGATCTCGTTTTAGAGGTCGGCGAACAAGAGTAATTTGAAATTGAATCGGACCTCTACTTATTTACTTATTTTATATTTCAGATTCTTTACTTATTTAACTTTCTTCTGCTGAAGAATAAGTTCCAAAGTAAAAGCGCTGTTTTTTACAAACAAGCGCCTGCAAATATTAATCAATAAGCATTGGTCACTGGTTATTTATTTAGTTATTAATGAGGCGTTCGTGTTACTTTTGTCTTTTTCTGTATTTTTTCTCATAATTATGAAACTTTCAACCTGCAAGCTTTTAAAGTGAAAAGCTAATCTTGTCATACAACACACTTTAAAGTTTGACCTTAAAATCAACCCCACTTCACCATTATAAAACTATTAAGTCGCCACTTCTCGATCATAAACCACATTATGCAGTTTACTAACCATTATTTACAATACTTCGTCCAGGCTATCACGGCTAAGTCTACGCTATAAAGAGTTTAGTTTATCACTAAAGGCAGCGAGAGACCTAATTCATGTGTAGACATTCAGGAAAGTTGTTCAAGAATGAATAAAGCTGTAGAGCGCTAATGTAGGAAGGTTCTGGCAAACTTTAGAAACTTTCGAGTGGGTTACACACCAAAACAAAGTAGATTTTATTTGATGTTATATTTGTTTATATATTTATGAATGTACAAGACAACCAAGAGCTATAACTTATGGACAACGATAGGATACCTTCCATGTATAATATGTATAATTGTATATAGATAGATAGATAAATCGTTTATTTAGTGCACACAAAAAACAGCACAACATACAAAAACACAATTAAATAATGACTAATTAGCTATTAGGAAATAGCTGCAAGGTGCCAATATACAAACAAATAAAAAAGGAAGAAAACAAGACATTGTGATGACACTATTGGCTATGACACACTTTAAAATAATGGATCAACGAACATAAAAAATACGGTGTGCGGCTCAAGGTTGCACCAAATGGGAGTCCAGCTCAGCATGTGCCAGGCAAATATACCTGACGCTGATATTCTGCTGAATCCCTGCAGTGACATACGGACGTCGAGTAGATGAGATAAATATACGAGTTATTTATTTATATCGGTGAAAACTGCACGCAATGCTAAAATGTTCCTCAATACGCCCGATGAATCATGACCAATCCGAACTTTACGCAAAAGGCCATGAGCTTCCCCGTCGACGATAAGAAAAACGGCTGCACCATATCATTTTTTTTGGAACCAAATGGTGACATTAGCAGTGTAAGTGAGAGTAGAATATGCGCGAAAGTTCGGAGAGCCTATGTTCAGACCGGCCATGATTCATCGGCCGTATTGTACATTAATGTTTAATTACTGAACTATAGCCGTATTTTGAATTTAAATTTAAATTGCGTAACAATACAACAAATAAATAAAATTGAAGTGTCGTTTTATAATGTCAAAATAACAGCTTTTTACTGCTACTGCTTCAGAAAGTATGTACGGTACTTATAAAATAAAAACAATTTTTAAAATTTTTGTCTGTCTGTTTGTTCCGGTCAATCTCCGAAACACTCCACGCGTGCGAAGTCGCAGGCGGGAGCTAGTCTAAACTATAAGAAAACAAGCTGGCTAATGACATAATAGGCTTCGTATCGTGGGACAAAATAATGCCACCAATCCAAGAACGAATACTGTGTGGTGATGACTGATGAACAAGATCCAAATACAGGCACCATTGTGTTGTCTAATTCATACTCAGAAGTTAAAGTGCAGGATATTACGTATAAGCAAGCACCGAAACATTGTAAGTTGCTTGTTTTTGAAGTGCAAGAGTGCTCTTTATACATACCGACATAAAGTTGTGTGTTTTTAATTTCCTTTAAAGTACCATTCCGTACACAACCGCAGGAGGCAACTGCAGGCGACATGTCGCCGCGACACGACTGGTTTCTATGAATTTCTATTAAATACCTTCCGTAGCTAGCGACACGTCGTTGGCAGCTGCGGGCGAGTGACAGGTGACACGTGCAGCTCGACCGCAGACCAGTAGTGCCACCAACGCTCGAGCGATAACACATTATTCTATCTTCTATCTACCGACTGCAATACGGGCTGCTGCCGCCTGTGGTCGGGTTCGAAATCATGACTGCAGCGACATGACGCCGCGACACGACGCGTGCAGTTGCTTCCTGCGGTCGGGTACGGAATGGTACCTTTAGTTTTAATTTGCGTGTAATTTTGATCTACAACACTATTATTAAAGTAGTTGAAACATCGTGTACTTATTTTTTATTTTTTTTCACTTTTCCTTATGCTCATTATCTGCCTGCCGTTTCCCAACTATGTTGGTGTCGGCTTTCAGTGTAACCGGATGCAGCTGAATACCAGTATTTTACATGGAGCGACTGCCTATCTGACCTCCACAATCCAGTTACTGGGTAATACGATACCCCTTGTTAAGACTGATTGTCAGACTTTTTCTTATATTGACTCGTTTAACTTAAATCTTTATACAGATTAATGGTTTATCAAATTTTCCCACCAAGTACGTAAAATTTAGGCTGATAGTCAATTTGCTTAAAAATGTATTTCCCTGAATGTACCTACCATTGAAACGGGCATTGACATAAGTGCAAAATAATCAATAAGATCACTATCTGACCACATGTCAGGGGCAGATCTCTGCTTGATATAGTCACAGTTAGTAAAGGCAGGTCTAAGCTTTAATTAAGATAGTATTTGGTTGAGTGAGCTCTATGCCAGTTACCAGTACACTACTAACATCAATCTGCGTTCATACGTCAGTCTCCCAAGCGTGGTATTACAGCAATATCGCCACTTGATCAAATGGTCGACGATCGATTGTGATGTGACCTATATTCAGGAATGTAATGTGAGATGGAGCCGTTACGTTTCGAACCGGTAAGCAGAGATGTTCTGGATATCCATTTAGTTAGCTGATGCGGATTTACTTGCCTATTTGTTACCATTTTTGCCCGTGGTACCATGCTTCAGACGCGGTGGGGAGGCAGAGAATAGGCTTAAGTGTCCATAAAACTTTGATAATTCCTTATAGGCAAACAATTATGGCCTAAGCAAATAATAATACAGATGGGTCAAGTACAAGTACGCGGTGGGCTCGACTTGTTGGGCCAATTCAGTGAGTGTAACGTAGTCAGAAGAGCTAAGAGCTATGCGATAGAAAGAGAGGCAACTTTTAGGTGAATATATCTGTAGGTAATTAGCGCTGTGTGATCTGAATTGCACTTTATTGTGTCGTGGCCAGAGTCGGTTATTTAAGTGATTTTGCGGAGAGAACTATCTGTATTTATCTGTGGCCTAAATACTATAGAGGCACGAGGAACAGGTTGTAAAGTTCACTTATCCTTTATAGAAAAGGGGGGATTATCCGACCAGACAGGTGTCGCGTCTGGTCGGCTACTGCCCGACGATTGTTGTCGGACCGTTGTATATATGCCAGTCGCTCAGTAAACTCTGCTCGCGCGATGCAGGATTTTGCATGACATGATTGAGATGCGTAGTTCGCATGTGGCGATGTAAAATGCCGCCACAGAAACTTCCATTAAGCATTTTATCAGGAACTGTCTGCTGCTACATTACTAAGCAGATTTTTGGACACAGCATCCCATGAGCGTCGCATGGTCAAAAAACCAACGAAGCAGTAAACATTAGAAATAGAAAATGTTTATTATCCAGGTTCACAGGCTAACAGCAGATTCAGTCCAAGATTATTTCGAAGGTTGGTTTATTTCCTACGTCTCAAATCAAACTATGTTCCTCATGTTATATCATAATAATAACAACTAATTACTCATATAATAGCATGTAAATTAACGTAGTAATTGTTCGTATAATTCTGACGTTCAAAGAGCTAGACACGATAATTAAACGTCTGATTAACATTCAACCCAATCATTTTGTATTACCTAATGTTGACACTGTAACGTTAGTTTAAACATATCACTTGTAGCTAGTAGCTACATACTTATACGGTAGGTTTTTAAAGACCTATCGTAATCGCCAAGGGGTATCGTGTTACCCAGTAACTGGGTTGTCGAGGTTAGATAGGCAGTCGCTCCATGTAATATACTGGTATTCAGTTGCATCCGGTTAGACTGGAAGCCAACCCCAATATAGAAGAGGCTTAGCAGATGATTATGATGATAAATTCAAAGATAATCAGCACGCTGCAAGTGTAAAACACAAAACACAACATTTTAATTCATTTAGATATAGGGAAGCAAAGGAAAGGGCGTAAACAGATACAAAACAGTAATAGTTATACTAGGTGGTGCATAAGTTATCATATCACCTCTTGGGAAGATACTCTCATTTAAAATAAAACTGGCCAAGTGCGTGTCGAACCACGCACAATGAAAGGTTCCGTAGTTCGGATGAATTAATTTTATCCCAAAAACAAACTTAACATTGTAGTTCAAACTACAATGTTAAGTTGGTCGATTATTACTCGCTAACCTGTAAATTCTACTTAGCTGTCATAGTTTTCCTTTTAACTTCGTTGAATATGCTACTGTTGTGAATTTTTTCACGAATCCACGTATAACCATTTAGCTGGCAAGGGGGGGGGCACATGACTCTAACAAAAATGAGTACTTTAAAGCTTAATATTTCGCAAACGGATCCCTAAATTGAAAAATAGTAGTGACAAACCTACCATATTTTTGAACGACCTTTCCAACGATACCCCACACCATGGGAGAGACGAGAAAAAAAACATCCTCACTTTACATGTAGGGGAGGTACCCTAAAAATATATTTTTCTTAATCTTATTTTACCACTTTGTCGGCGTGATTAATATGTATACCCAGGCCAAATTGCAGCTCTCTAGTACTAACAGTCCCTGAGCTAAGCCGCAGACAGACAGACAGACGGTCATGGCTAAACTATAAGGGTTCCTTGTTTACTACTGAACCCTAAAAATGGAATGTTTAGTCATTGCGACTTTGACATTTGTGAAGTACACAAATGTAAAATATACATCGTAAAATCATGGTGCGCTTTACTCTACAAGAAGAGCACACTGTAGAAGTGGCGAATCTATCGCCAGAAGTACTGAGAAAAGTAATGCATAATGCTCTAAAACGCGCCCAAATGTGCGTTAATTCTGGCGGCGGCCACTTAACACATTATTTTTATCGATTTAAGCAGAACAAAATTATAAATCCGAATAAACAATATTAACTATAACCAGAACGATTTTTCTCATTTACATTTACAAAAAATAGGAAATCAGGTGATTACTTATGCGCCACCTAGTATAATAAATATTCTGAATTAGGAAATTAAACTCTCGTTATGGCAATAATGCACGGTTCAAACTGATTCACATTGATTGAAAGGCGCGGAATTGAAAAGTATGACCAACTTTGGACGATTACATTTTATGTGTTACATACATGATTCAATTTGGTTATTTCATCTAAATTGGGTGGCATTAGTGAACCATGTATACCATTGTACCAAGTGAAATAATTTCCAAATATTCTGGTTTCAAAGTTTATTACAGTAAAAGAGATCCTAAGATTATTAAATCTAAAATACGACATCACAATTTCGAGACGAGATTTCCAAGATTCCCCGCGGGAGAGAAGTGAACAAACTGGGTTTCCTCGATACCACATATAAAATGTATGGCCGTTTATTTAATAAACGATACAGTTTCAAGAAACTAGTATAGTTTCGTGGTCTTCGTCTCTGTACAGAAATCTTACTACTTAATCCTTTCCTGGAGTTGAGACTAATTTGAAACAGTACATGATAGCCTCGTCGGTCTAGTGGTCGCAAGCATGAGGTTCTGGGTTCGATTCCTAGGTCCGAAAAAGTGTTATTGGCTTTTTCATGTGGGTTTTCTCAGTAACAGCCCGGTGCCTGGATTTGTGGCCGGTTTAAACATAGCTGGCAAATTGTGGGTGTAGGTACTATAGGTACTCTTCCTAACGTTTTTCTGCTTTAGAATGCTTTCTGATTTTGGATAACCGCTCGATGGCCCGGGTTTCAGACCAGCCTTTAATTAATGCGGCTGTGCTTTCAGCTGATAATTTTTGCTTTTTTTCGGTACTTAAACTTTACAAAATTGAATTAGAATTCAATAAAACTCCACTATACTATCTCTAAATATTATAACTTGTAAATTTTTGTATCTAATATTCCATTAGACCCTCCCTATGGACACAGTCCTTTTAAATTTATGTATCCTATCGCTCAGTGCCCTTTCGTAGGTACCTACGTTAAATTCATACCTTAGGTATAGATACGTATACATATACCTGCTACATGACTTGGGCGGAACCCTCGCTCAGGTTGATCGCGATATATTGCGATTTAAACTTCCTACGCCACTATTGAAGACTCTTTGAACGCAAATAGCTCGACATTTTGCTCGAATGTCAAATTATCAGGGTGATATTTTGGTCGATATTTGAACTTCGAAGCGAAAAATGTTGACGATCTCTGTGCAGTTTACTTCAAGTCAAAACTTTGCAATGTTCAAATATCGAATCAACAGAAACAAAACGCATCTATTCATAGTTTTCTTTTGTTTTTATTGTATTCCTCTTTTATTGGAGAACGAACGAAACGGTTACAGTATCGTGCAAGTTGTAAGGAAGTGCGATTAAGAACATTCGCTGTCTTGCTCATAAAAATACGAGACAGCGAAACAAAAGTATAAGCGCTTGGAAAACTTCTCAATATCCCCATAACAGTTATTTTGGTAGCTATATTTACTTATATACTTGAATTATTCTGAAGAATTCCCAAGTCGCCCTGTAGCTGACATTACGTCTTCCAAATGGCATTGCCGACAAACAGAGGGGCGACGGCGAAGGAGGGAAATATCAATCGCTTCAAATTGTGCTCTCGGAGGGAGGACCTTGAATGCCAAACTCACAGCTTGCCTAATGATGCATTACTCAGATTCACCAAGCTCTTACCTATAGACGGCACTATCTATTCTCTTATCTACTTAACGAAAATTCAACTCTGTTTTCACCAGCTAAGGTTGATTTTCGAATGGAGCTGGAGTGGCTATTAAGTCGTTAATAACACGATGACTTGTCATGAGCAGGTTATCGAATGTTCCAACTATTCATTCTTATCGGAACGTCAAATGCAATTCAATATTTCATCGCATTGATGTCGGAAAAGATAATTTTTCTCTCTAGATCTACAATGCTTCTCGATGTTAGATGTTAAGTACAAATTGTTGTATTCTGACTGTTATAAATACTTTTAGATGGGGAAACATAAAAGTAATGGGGGAATTGCCTTTCAGTTGGGGTCATCAAGGCGTGTTTGTACCGAAATAAAATAACACAAATAGTTATTGTTATACTTTTGCTTGAGATGAACAAAACAATTAATTGTAAACTTAAATGTCTCGCTGATGGTGGCGAGTGTGTTGGATCATTCGGTTCCCTACAAAATGGTTGAGCTGGATGGTGCTGATCCACGCGTCATGTTCGTGAACGGGCGCCGTCGGTTGAGACTGGTCATCTCTTATCTGCCATTGCTTATTTTTAATCTTATATTTTTAATCGTTTTTGATTATTATTTTATTTTACATTGTTCTCACATATAGAAGCAACAAAAGTAATGTACCCAGGATTTTGTAATTTCTATATTTAAAAGAGTGTCCTTGGAGTTTCTTGCCCGTTCTTCTCCATAGAGATCTACGTTTCAGAATGGGCAACTAGCTTCAACTTTCTGACTAACTGACCGACTCTTTGACAATTCAAATGTGCCTGTAAATGGTTTAATTGAAATAAATGCTTTGAGTTTGAGTTTGAGTTTGTATTTTATTATAGTAGTAGAGTTTTCTTTAAAAGCTTTAATCAAGAAAATTCAGTCTAGAAGCATTGTTATTTTCCGGTATGAGAGATGTACAGGCCCCCCAAAAATTAGTTGTAATTTTCCTACTAAACTTCAGCTGTGATGCCACCATATATATTATTTTAAGTAATACATTTTGTGATGCCACCATAGATATTATTTTAAGTAATACATTTATGGATGTCACATTATGATTTAAAATTAAAAAATAATCAGGTAATCCTAAGGCACAACTGCTCGCAGAACAGACGGCCGATGGGGCTGAAAAGTTCTGGAGTAGCGACTGCGTACCAGAAGACGTAGCGTTGGAAGGCCCCCCACAAGGTGGACCGATGACCTGGTGAAGGCCAAAGTAATCCGCTGGATGCGAGAAACACAGAACCGATCGAAGTGATGGTGCTTGGGGGAGGCCTATGTCCAGCAGTGGACGTCTTTCGGCTGAAATGTTGAATCCTAAGGGATTACCTGATTATTTTTTATGAACCCTATGTCTTAAGATACAGGCTAGACCTAGTTTAAGGGATAGAGTTTAAAACTATTGTACTCGTATGTTACATAGAATTATGTCAACTATTAATGTATGCAGTGCAATGTGATTTTGTTTATGCAATAAATTCTTTCTTTTGACGTTCAAAAGTGCCTTATACGGGCCTATTTGAAATAAATGATTTGACTTTGACTTTGACTTTGACTTTATTTATTTATTGATTTTTATTTATAAGTCATAGGTAGTTGAAACGATCAATAAAAATGTTACAGTGTACAGTTCAAACATTTGAAACTAGAATTTTAAATCATAATGTGACATCACAGCTGAAGTGGAAAAATGTCGACTTATATTTGGAGGGCCCTGTAAGTGTCGGTGCATGTAGGTACTACTATATTATGAAATAAGATAAATCTATAATCAAAGTATTGATGTGCATCGGCTCTACATGACAATAATTACATTTTAGTATTTAGGGAGAACTTCTCTCTTTCCTGGGGAAGTTATAGGTAACTTTTGATCGCAGCTTCGCCACCGTGGAGGCCGGAATCTTACGGGAACGTCCCACTGAGATGAAAATGAATCCTATATCTTAACACGGACCATGGCCTGTCCGTGTGCCATAATTATATCCAAATTCGTTCAGTCGTTAAATCGTGAAAAGGCAACAGACAACCAAAGTAATTTTTGCATTTATAATATTAATTACGGAGGATACTTATTCCAGAAACCTCAAGAATACGCAAAAACAAAATATCGAGCGAGCCTTACGCCAGCGCATAATATGATGTGTAAAATCTGACCACAGAGCAAGTAATATCTGACATCTTGGCTGACAGTACCAACCTCTCGGAAAATGGGTTCGTACCATCTGACGGCCAACTCTAGCGCCACGCGCGCTCATTGATCAAACCATATAGCGCGCGCTTCTCCGGCTTCCTGTTACACAATTCCGTCCCTTTACACGAAATCACTCCCACAGATTGCAGGAAAGCAAAAAGAAAGTAGTTACAAATAAAAAAAGTCACAGTACAAGACTTTTATCCATCCACAAACAGACATAAAACCGTCTACACACAAAAAGGACATACGTACAGACCACAAAACAGTTCCTATCACGCACAGACACTTCCCAACTGCCTCGAGCTAAACCGCGTCTAATGACCACCTCTTTGGAACAAGACGTGTTTTTTTCGTCCCCATGCGAGGCTTCCCCGGCCTCAGACGGGGACGTAAAGAACACTTGCAAGACGGGCTAAAGTGTTTGAGAAAGGATGGTGTGCTTGCAAGGCGTGTAATGTATATAGTATGCGGATGGTGGTATATGTTCGTGTGAAGCAGGAAAATGTGAGAGCAAAGACTGCTTCCATTTTCGCAACTCAATTTTCTTTATCTCTTTAAATTGATCGATCTGTATATGGTGTTGATCAATTAAAAGAGAAAAAATCGACATATTTTTAATAAAATAAGTGATAGACATAATTTTAATACTAGAAATAAAGATAAAATAGATCAACCATTTTTCAGATTATCTAAAGTACATACATACATCTCGTATGGGGTACTGTGTTAAATGTTACAAAAAAATACCTTGTGATATATTGCATTAATGAAAGAAAATTTAAAACTCATATGAAAAGTACACTTTGTAAACAAGCATATTACAAATTAGACGATTATATCCAAGATAAGAATGCTTGGAAACATGCTGGTCCTGCTCCTTATGATAATCTACAATCTAGACAAAATCAAACTGGTCGCTAATTCAATTGTATAATTTATATATTTTATTTTTAATATATTACATTGATTTTACATTCTGTGATTACTTCTTCACACACTGACTTATTAATTGTAAAATTTTAGGAAAATCGTCTACTTTTACAATGTTTGTAAATATGTGAGCACCATGTATCTAGCACATAATTAATTTATCTGTTGTTGCTTCATTTTTAATTCTTAATTCTTTTTGGTATCCACATATTATCCTATTGTGGTATAGTAATTTTATTCTTGGTGCATCGTCCTCACATATAATTATATAACTAATGTACTTATACAAAATATTGTAAAACATTTTAAAAGAGTAACGGTGCAGTTTCTTGCCCATTCTTCTCCATGCGAAAACTACCTTTTGGATTTTTTTTTGTAAATTCTGACGTTCAAAAGTGCCTTATAAGGGCCTATTTGAAATAAATGATTTATTTGACTTTGACTTTGAGACAGTTGGTAAATAATTGACTTTGGTGGCTTATTTCAGTGGTAATTTGATTTAAAAATACTGTTCCGGATTGAGTAAAACAAAAATAAAAAATCTATTTCCCCAACTATATTAGGGTCGGCTTCCAATCTAACCGGGTGCAGCTGAATACCAGTATTTTACATGGAGCGACTGCCTATCTGACCTCCACAACCCAGTAACTGGGTAATACGATACCCCTTGGTAAGACTGGTTTGTCAGATTTTCGGGCTTCTGACGACCCGTAACGATTGTCAAAGATCCACAAATGACAGCCGGGACCAACGGCTTAACGTGCTTTCCGAGGCACGGAGGAGTCTCGGTATGTAAAGATGGTCACCCATCCACAGACCAACCCCGGCAAGTGTAGCTTAACCTGATGGATCGATCCGTGTGGCATTTATTACTTAGCCACGAGCTCCTCAATACAAATTAAACAAAAAAACACAGAATAAAACAAAAATTGTTAAAAAAAATATATTATAATAAAGTGTGTCAAGTAATTCGTAGTTATACCTGTGTAGTAGTAACTGCTATCTACGTCAGAATCTCTTCATATAAAGGCTCCCGCAGACAGGCGCGACGCGACAGTGCGACGCAACACCGTTAGATCAATTTCTAAGCGAAATCAATTTCGAAGCAAAATCCAAAAGCGGATGTAAACTTATTTAAGAGTAACAGTCATGAATATACAACGTATGTTCATGACTGTTGTATGACTGTTGTATTACTGTGTACTCGACTGAAAATTTTATGAATGAAAAAATTTACCTAAATATTTGACATTATTGCCTATAAATCATATTTTATCTCCTTGACCTTATTACATTTTGACTTATATAATTACATAATCTCTTTTACAACTATTTTTCAATTTATTTAAATTATTTGTAAGTCTAATTTTAATGATTTATTATTTAATTTTAATGTAATGATGACACATAATTATACAAAACATATTTGCACGCCGGAAACGGCAAAATATTATGATCGTAATACATAATAATATGTAATGCACATAACATCTTTGTACAAAATTGTGAAAAATTAATGCATTCTATTCTATTCATACTAGCACAAGTCAACCAGCTACCCACATAACAATATCACAAGAAAATCTAACAATAATGTCAAGGTACGAGTATGCTTCCACAGAATGGCACTCATAACCTGCCGTACAAAAGGACCAACTAAACAGACATTATGTTACATGAAACCATCAAAACATAGTTATTATTTGAGCGGCTCCGATATCTAAGCGGCTTATTGGAAAAATCAATTTCGTTTGTCGTAGCCACTAGGGACACCATCAATTTATTATAAAACATGTATGTATGTCTGCTAAAAAATATTATTTTTGTCGCTATTATGTTTTTGATGTGTAATATCTTTCCTCTCGCTGTCCTGCAATCTGTGGGAGTGATTTCGTGTAAAGGGACGGAAGTGTGTAACAGGAAGCCTGAGAAGCGAGTTTCTTGTTTTGACCAATGAGAGCGCGTGGTGCTAGAGTTGGCAGTCAGATGGTACCAACCCAATTTCCGTGAGGTTGGTACTGTCAGCCAAGATGTTTGATGTTATACATCATATGCGACTACTATAAAGCTCGCTCGTTTTGTTTTTATTAGCAGACAACATAAAATATTGTACTATTGTCTGAGTCCTGTGTAATGTTAAGGGATTAAAAGGAACGAGGACTGTTCCACAATTGACAATACACAGTTTTTTATATCTCACAAAATCTCCTGAAATTATCATCACATAACCAGCATTTCAAGATCACCGTAAACAATCAACAGAGATCTTTAAATCTTTCCATTACCAACTGCTTATGAACCTATATTAAAAAAGCCGGTCCTGATTTCAAAATGGTGGTTTCGAGGTTCGGTCCCCTTCCAACAGTAACTAATAAAAATCCTGGCGAACCATCTGAACTATTCCTCCAACATTGCCAACACACAGATGCTATTTGTGTGGAGTGTCGACGGCATTCATTTACAAAAACAAACACCTGCCAGAATCAGATACCACATTTTATTTTAGAATCGGTATTAAAGGCAACCGTCCGCTTGATGGTAAATGGCAAAGCGTCCATTTAGCTGGTTGGGCCTTTTTAACAAATTCATCTATTAACAATCCCAGCAAACTATCCGAACTATCCACCGCACATTGCTACCGCACAAACGCGTAACCCTACTTGCGTCGACAGAATTAATTTCCTGCCCTATAACTCTCGTATATTGGACATGGCCGACAGTTGCGAGTGTTCGCGATTTATAGCAGAGTGTCGCCTACAGGTAGTGCTATAGAATTATTGCTAAGCCTTTGTGTCGGGATGGTGGTATTTCTTTGATTTTCGGCTCTTGTTGAGGGTTTGGGGTGACTGAACGTGTGGTAGGGACGTTAAATATGTGAGAGGGGTCAAGGTTTGCTTACAACTGTTTTATTGTCCAATAATTTTTGTATTCAGCATCATATGCAGCGAGGGCGACATACCTTGTTAACGTAAACATGCGACAATTTTTATTTGTTCAGGTCGACTGGTAATGTACCCAAGAGACTGGCCGCATTGCCACGTTGTATGGCAATGCTTAGCCTCTGCCCAAGGTAAAAACCAGCCCTTGGGTCACGGGAAGTGTCAAATAGCCGTTTTGATATTTCATTGAAGAGGCCGTGAGCACTCGGACCCCACGGCCCGAGGGTTTCAACCCCAAACGGCTCGAAAATATAATTACCTGTAAGGTTATTGTACTTACGCCGTTTGAGGTTTTCTGCAGCCGCAGCGGCAGCACCAGCACAGCACGCTGAGCCAGGAAGATAAAACGTATACAACGTGGCAATGCGGCCAGTCTCTTGGGTACATTACCAGTCGACAGTGATGCGGATGAATTTTTCGATGCTATATTTTAGTTTTTCAGTAGTGTTAGTTAAGTTTGTGTATAATTTTGCTATTTTTATTAATTGATTTGTAAAATATGTTTTTGTCCCTTCAAAGAAATAAAAACTTTATTTGTTCAGGTCAAATATGACATCAAACAAGTTTATTATCAACCTGCAAGAACATAATACTTGTCGGTAGGAACTGTATAGGCTTGCCCCCTATTATATGGGACTTATAACATCATTGGGTAAATGTTAATATAATATTTCACTTCTACATATCCCTTCGTGGAACAGAACAGTGTTGTAGTGCTATGTTATTATACCTATATATCCTATATTGGACATCAACGACAGCTATGAGTGTTCGCGATTTATAGCTCAGTGTCTTCGGCAGGTAGCATTATAGTGTTATAGTGAATCCTCTGTTGTGTGCAGGCACGTTGATAAGCATCCCTCAAGTGGTCAGTATTTCTTTAATATGGCTTTTGTGAGAGAGATTGGAGAATGTGGGGACAGAGCTGTTTGAATCGGTGCTTGAATAGTTGTGGTGAATGGGTCAGAAAATTGACAAGAAGTATTCTTACGTTTGCAATTTATTATCGTTCAAATCATTTTGAGAATTCGCCATGATGAGAATTCTGAAGGCCAATTCTCGTACCAACTTGAAAACGTTCAAATCACGTCGCAATCTTACTATCAGTGACAATTAATGTCAAAAACTTGTCAAAAAAGCAGTTGGTGAATAAGAAGATTCTTTAACAACTTGAGATTAGAATGCGAACGGTCTTTAAAATACGGGAATTGCCGCTCTGTTATTAAATCTTGTTATTCTGTAGCCGATTTGTGGCATATTGAAACACGTAACAATTTAATTATGTTTGCCAAACAAATATCAATATTTCTAAAAGATAACGTTGCTTATTACATTGTTAATTGCACACCTCGGCAGTCATCTTACAAATTCAACGAATCCGCCAAAATAACTGTGAAGGTAACCCACAATTATAAAGCACCACAAACTAATAACCAACTCACAATTACCAGTTCGTAATGACGTCACAATTACCTACCACTAGCCAGCACAACGGGAGTGGTGACAAAGGGACCCTGTCTTTGTAGAGTCGGAATGTTGATCAAGTAATTAGCAACTTACATAGACACCCGTGTCCTTGGTAGGGACTTGAGTGAGCGATGTGTGGATGTGGTAGATTTATGTACACATTCCTACATGTAGCTAAATTACTAGAAAAGATTATGATTGTCTGCCTCACTCGTTAGTGGAGACCTACTGAATAGAAGGGCAGTAACATCCTTCTGGCATGCACTATTTACACTAACAAGCGTGATGGTTATCGGAATCTCTTCGTTTTATTGTTGAAAAATTAACTTCCCAAATATAATGCCAGGTTTTACGTCCTTTCCTTTTAGTCGCCCTCTTCTTTACATTTAGCCAATACTCTGAAGATGCAGATTCAGTGTCCCAAATGTATATCTGCACCACAGAAAACCGACCGCCACCAAGCTTCTGGCTGTACTACTAATTTATAACAGTACCTGATAAACAAGAATACCTTTTTGTTCATCTTACAAAATCAATCGTACTCCTGGTACAGGTATTTTGTCGTGCCCAAATCAGCAATGCTAGAAAAATCATCATAAAAACAAGGTCCGATAATTATAAGATCAGAAGATGTCCGGTTGCTCCAAAAACACTTGTGGAAATTTTACTGCATCTCAGAAAGAAATAATAAGAAGTGCCAGCTGTACATTAGATCACCCATAATCCACTGTATGAATAAAAGAAAAATCCAATATAAAAAGTACCATCTCCACTTCCCTACTTAAACAGTTCAGAAGTAAGGCGTGAGCGCAAGTTATCGCAATAAATCTGAGAAGTACCAAGTTTTCATTGAAAGCGAGTGACGCAACTTTGCCTAATGGCAACCTGAGCGATTGAAACGTCCCGAATGATGTATGTGGACCAGAATGTTCTTGAAGAAGCGTTGTTTGAATTCAAGTTTAATTTGAGTACGTGTTGTAATTGTTTTGATGTTTGAGCTATGATATTTACCTGGATATCATGGGGGCATGAGAAATGTTATGATTTGTGATCAAGGATAGATGTGACTCGTGAATTGATAAGTTGGATTACAAAGGATAGTACAAGAACCCAAGAAATCTGGTGATCTAAGTTAATATAGGTCAAATACCATTCAAAAACATGTCAAGACTTTGAAAACTCAAAACATACCTATGCGTTATAGAAAGATTAATTTTGAAGCTTATTTATAAATCTTTAAGTCATTTTTATTTCGTTTGCCAATTTCCAATCTAACAACCATCTCACACTTTGTAACCATTCACTCAAACTAAGGCCCATATATTCAAGGGGCTCGTTCTGTATTAAAACAATATTATCGCAGCTGAATAGGTCAGTCCATTCACCGTGCTTTGCAAAACTTTCTGCGCTGATTCCACGAAACAGCAGACTCTGAATTTAAATATCCATATTACCACCTTTGTTGTACCCCAACACTAAAACTAATTCCTAATAACCACAAAATAGTTACAAAACGGTGTTCCTCCAAAATATTCGCTATTATTTTGTTACCTATTTTCGAAAACACGCCCAAAATGTTCGTAATTTTGTCACCTATGCCAACATACTGTACCTGCATTAAAAACTGCTGATGGTGAAAATGTGAACCGATGGACCAAACATTGGCACATTGGCAGTAAGGGAGGGTTGTTTACTTGAAGGGAAGGCTCAGGTGGCCGCACACCGGCAACACTTATACTAATCTACGCTGAGACAAATAGGGCCCTACACGAGGACGACGTGGCATAGAGATAGGAAAGTGTAGACTGTGCTCTGAAGGCCAATTCCCGAATTTAAATACGTTAAAAATCCCATCTCAGCGACAATCAATGTAAAACACTTGTAAATTTAGATAAATCCTAACTAGTATATATCCTAACTAATAAATATTATTCGAAGGTGGGTTTGTTTGTGACCCTTTAACGCAAAAACGGCTGAATGGATTTAGATGAAATTTGGCATATGGATAAACCATGACCTGGGATAGGAGCTGATCTCAAAAAAGTTGTGCTATTTTGAAGCTGTAATCTGTCTTATCAAGCTCAGCAATTAACTCTATAGAAAAGTTTGAGTATTTTCTATTGAAAAAGATCAGTTAGAAAGAAGGAAAGAGTGCTTTATTTTCGCAGAAACATATGAAAAGACAATTTTGCTCGAATTAGCAAAGAGGAAGAAGGAAAACAACAATCTCTGGAATATATCCTTTTGATATACTTTAGCAAAGTTAGTAAGTTATCGTAATGGAAATGAATACTCAATATATTTATTGAAGGTTGCAGGTTTTACAAAGATATGATCATTGTTCATCACCTCTAATATAATTTCCGATAGAGGAATGGAAAAAATAAACCATAAACTAACTATCCTTTATTACAAGAAGGCATTTTGAAGCAAATTGTCTGTCAAAGATTAAGGCTCCCGCAGACAGGCGCGACGCGACGGTGCAACGCGATTCTGGTAGAAGTAGAATTTCCATGAAATTTTCAAAGAAATTATTATTTGTTTTGAATGGTAATCGTGTAAGGCCTTTTTAAACAAAGCTTTAAATTGAATCATTTTATTGTAGGAGAGCTTACAACAAAATTGACCCCACGACTGACTTCTAAGACAGCTCGTATTTAACGACTCTGCAACCTTTACATGGCGACCCTGCCAGGATTACTTGATTACTGACTTTCTTAACAGAGTCACGTCTTCATAAAGAACGAAATAAAAATTTCCTAAATGTATTACATAACATAACAACCCCCGAAGGGTTAAACAGAGGTGTACCTATAGTACACCCACATTTCGCCAGTTATGTTTAAGTCCCATGTAATAGGAGCGCGCCTATTGCCATCAACCCGGCACAAAACCAGACTCCGGGCTGCTACTGAGAAATTCCAGATGGAAAAACCCAATAACACTTTGCCCGACCCGGGAATTGAACCCGGGACCAACGAGGCAGTTCAGCCTTTTTTTAAAATGTATTAATCCCTATCTACTGCATTCCCACGTCTACCAATCATCCGTGGACGAACCCTTGAGTTAACGAGTTGCGCGCTCATACCTGCAGGTGCGCGGCCTCTGCCCTACCCTGCTTAATAGCTGGATATTTTTACCTCGACATGTGATACACGATGCTAAGGCTAAAGTTATTTGGAAGATCCTGTTTTTC
The DNA here is from genome assembly GCA_949128155.2 of Xanthia icteritia. NCBI lineage: Eukaryota > Metazoa > Arthropoda > Insecta > Lepidoptera > Noctuidae > Xanthia > Xanthia icteritia. The sequence goes on along the minus strand of OX421935.2, from coordinate 5,735,359 downwards.
GTAAATGAGCAAATTAATGTATATACACATATCCTAATTTATTATTGATTTATTTAATACTTCAAGCACACAAATGTACAGAGGCGGACTTACTGCCATCGGCATTTTCTACCAGTCAACCTTTGGGTGATGCAGAGACAAACAGTGGTAGGTGCAATAGCGAAAATTGATGATTTTTTAATATTTAAATATATAGATAAACATATATACCTATTAAAATCTATAAATATAATAAATACACCTAATTCCTCACAATTGAAATAAAGAAAAAGAAACTTTACTATAGTCCATTTGTAACATTTAAACAAACCTTTTTTCGTAGTACGTTCAACCAGTTCTGACTTCTATACCGTAGGCACGAGGCTGGCATTAAAAGCAAAAAAGTGGTTATAATACCAACTGGTTACTGCAGCTGCCATTTGCCATGCCACCAACGCAAAGTCGAAATCGGTTAAAAAGACTGTAAAAAAGGTTTAGTTAAATATCTAATCTTATTTCAAATGGAGTATAGATAGGTTTGCGTGTACCTTATTGTAATGGTCTTGTTGATACTGGCATGCTATGACCTAAATAAATTGTAAAGGAATGCGATGTCTTAGGCCGTTTCCTCATTGGTCGATAAGCAGCAGTGCGGTTTAGAATGCTCTGTTTATCGAAACGTTACCGCACTGCTTTCATTTACGGATCTGACGTTATGTTTTCGGCATAATCAATAAAATATAGACGCTCGGTAAGCTTTCGGTACCGAGTATACCGAGCATGCTGTAAAACGCGTGACGTGAGCGGATACCGCACTGGATGTTTCTACCGAGAGGCGGTTAACCGAAACGATCACGCCCCGCTCCCGCGTATACCGAGCCAATTCAGAAACGCTTATTGAAATATAGGCGCTCGGTAAGATTTCAGTACCGAGTATGCCGAGCATGCTGATCCCGCACTGCTGACATACGGACCAGTGAGGAAAGGGTTTAGGTACATAAGTACAAAGTGGTTCTCTCATATATCATTAAAGATATTGTGGGTCCAGAGATGCGGGACATTATAATTGTTAAGACCTGAGCATTTACCACCACAACGCTTAAGAAGAAAATTTTGGGTTGACATACCGACCAGTGAGGAGAGGACCACGTTGTACTTATGTACCTAAGTACATAAGTACAACGTGGCCCTCTCGTATATACAAAATTCAAAAGTCATTTATTCAAACTAGGCTTTCGAAAGTCAAAATTACATAAGACAGACCCCAAAACGCCCACCCTTCACCACTTCCTAGTGCTTTAGCTGGGAAGAAGAAGTGGCGCAACAAACACCCCGGCAGCACAGCTGTCTGTTCAGTTAGAAATAAATGATTCTATATTCTGTATGCAAAATGATTTACATTATGCAACACAAAACATAATTTAAATTATAAAATTAATAGCCATATGACAGCTAGCACACGCCAATATACCAACCAAAAACATCGAGAACTATACTCAGGCAGAAACAAAAATAACTAAACGAAATCAATATCTAAATAAAAGCCTCCAGGCATAAAGGGCGTGCCCGCTTACATATAGCTGTAACTAGAAGTTATAATTGATAATCTAGAACCATAGGTAAAATAAAAAATTGTCGAGGTCGCTAGCTAACCACATATTGCAATACAACTCATAAAAAAAACATTGTAATGAGTATTATGTCAACAATAAATTAAAATAAAATAAAAATAAATTAACTTATAAAGTAAAATTATAATCAATTATATATCATTAAAGATATTGTGGGTCCGGAGATACGGGACATTATTAAAAATGTGCCTTTAAGACTTAAGCATTCACCACCACAACACGCTTAAGAAGAAAATTTAGGGCATGCCTGTTAAGATTTCCCAGGAAAATTTTTAGACACCAGACTTTAATAATTATAGCCACTAAGTAAACAAGAAAAATATAAATCCATAATTGAACCCTCGACCTCACTAATAGCACTGGTGACCTCTACACAAATTCAGCGAAATAAATCCTAACTAATATTACAAATGTGAAAGTGAGTCTGTCTGTTTGTTACGCTTTCATGCTAAAACAGCTGAAGGGATGTGTATGAAATGTGGCGCATGGGTAGACCATGACCTGGGTTAGGACATATAGACATTTTCATTCCGGTTTTAAGTTCTCGTTGGATAATTTCCGGACTCCACGCGAGCGAAGTCGCGGGCGAAAGCAAGTATTTAATTTAATAATTTAATAACGGCTCTCTTTGACCTTTTAGGAACAGTTTATAAGTACCCAACATTTATAATATCGTTTGAAATGTTAAACTGATTGAAAAGTGAAAACTTCTCGAGTCAATATTGAACAAAGTTACGGAAGATCATAATTTTGTGTGCCTAGTAGAATGTAACTTGGAGATAATATCTCCATCATTTTTGATCCGTTCAAATTTCTTGGAACTTCCTTTAAATAGCGTTAAGTACTTTCAAAGTGTTATTAAACATGAAGCAATTTAGAACAAGACCGAGATGAAATTTACAAACTTAAATAAACTCACACCATGTGCAGACAGGCTACAGCAGTGCTTTTCTGTAACCATCTCACCGTGAAAACTTAGGTGAAGTGAGCTCGGAGTGAGCTGTCAGTCCCTTGGAATGACAGCTCACTTCAAGCTCACTTCACATAAGTTTTCACCGTGAGATTATTACAGAATATACCGGCAGAACGCCATGTGCGACAAGCATGTCTACATACGAATTTAAATAAAATAAAACTTGATTTGTGCTTTATCATAGTTGCGTTAACAAAAACATGTACAAACACCCAAACGGAACAACTATCTGAAGGTTATGTTAAAAAAAAAACTAACAAATATTTTTTCAGTACGCAAAGAAAATGTGCGACCTGTGCAAACACCATACAGCAATCTTGGCAATTACAGCAAAAACAATACGAAGCAATTTTACATAGCAAAACAGTATCAATCAATCTGCTTAGCAATTTCCCAACTGTGTTTATTGGAGTCGGCTTCCAGTTTAACTCAATGCAGCTAAATACCAGTATTTTACATGGAACGACCGTACTGGGTAACACGATACCCCTAGATCTCAGAAGCACAAAAGTCTGACAACCATTCTTATGGTTGTCAGACTTTTGTGCTTCTGAGTCCCTCTCACATCTTCGAATGACAGCCAGGACCAACGGCTTAATGTGCTTTCCGTCCGAGGTACGATATGTAGTGGATTTTCACCTATCCACGATCCAACCAAGCGTAGCTTAACCACCGATTGACCAGTGCGGCTGTTATCATTTAGACTGATTATATGCGAAGTATTTATAAAGAACATGAAAAACCAAGAAACACTCATGTAGAACACTGGCCTAGTTTGCATTCAACTGAAGCTATTTCATAACATACAAAGTACATTCCAGAGTGAAAGCATTTCTTTTATAATGCAATGGCTGACCCAAAGAAAAAGTCGTAAAACTTCATTGCATACCCATTATGAGATATTTCTTTGACACGTTTATAAAACGGAATTTTCATGTGAAAATTAATACCAACAGTTCAAAATTATTATTTAACATAAGGGTAATATAATAATATAAATTAAATCACAGCCAATAAGCATCAAAACGTGTGCGGTCGGGGGACCCCCGTCAGTAACGAAGTTCCTTCTCACGTATGATTCTGTCGGCTTTAGTACCCTCGAAAACTATGAAAACGACACCCACAACGAAAAATTTGAAAATTTTCGCAGCCACCATCTTGGATTTACATTTTGACCTCACTATCGGCTTTAGCACCCTCGTTAACTATGGAAACGACACTAATGACGTAATTTTAAAATTTCCGCAGCGGCCGTCTTGAATTTTCATTTTGACCGAACTCACACTTTCTCTCTTTCTCTCCAGCATGCAGTGTAGGTACTCGGGCCAATGTGTACAATATTATCCCACGACACTGTAATTATATTATATTATAATTTATTTATTTCGGATCACGCATAAAAAGTAAGTACATACAATCCATATAGTATTAGTAACAAAGACTTAAAAACTATGTTAGTAAAACTTACACACAAACTAACCTAAACCACAACCACCAACCTAATCTCTTTACTGTTTTCTTTTATTTTTTTCTGCCAGCGTTCTCCCTCTCTCTCTCTCTTTCTTTCTCTTTGAATTAGAAGAAGACAGTCGTAAGTATTAACACTTTTTAGCGTGACAATTTCTGAAAGCTTACAGAACTTTGTTCCAATAAATACTAGTTTCATTTGACAGTGGAAAAATGCAAGCAGGCAGGTCTGTCATGCCTTCTACAGACCAGCGCGGCAGAGCGGTGTAATTGCATTCATTGCGTTATTTACGTTGTTGAGCAGACACATTTTTTTAACATATGAAGCAATGGATTCGCAATATCCTTCCAAATCATTCATATCAGATTTTGATCGAAAGTGTGATACGCCATTTGGCTGCTGGATATTATTGTCAAGCTTATCTTGAAATTTCTACGTTGTCACTTTTCGGGACTCCTATGGATGGAGCCGCTTTCATCTCTCCGGTATGTAGGTATTTATTTATTGGTAAATCTATCTACAATCGTTACACTATTCAACTAATTTACACAAACCGACATACAAGCCAAGTGCACAATATTAAGTGATAGATACATAATAGAGCACATAATGTCCCATAATAGGGCCTTTCAAATTAATTAGAATATTTTTAATATGAAAATATTTTTCTGAAATGTAAAAAGCACAAAAGCGCTAGGTACTGGTGAGCATGAGGTCCTTGGTTCGATTCTCAGGTCAGGCAAAGTGATATTGGATTTTTCAATTACGAATATTTCAATACCAGCCCGGAGTCTGGATTTGTGCCCAGTAGATGGCAATAGGCTAGCCCCCTATTACATGGGACTTAAACATTACTAGCGAAATTTGGGTGTACCTACTAAGGGTTTACCTCTGCCTAACCCTTCGGGGAAACAAGGCGTGATGTTATGTGTTAAAAAAAACGTTCTACAGCAGCATCACAAGATATATTCTCATAAACCTCCTCACTAAAAAGTCACCATTTATCTTGTACAATCAAAGTGACAAATAATTAAAACAAATAGTGTAAAAAAGCAAGTGATAGCAGACACGACAGGGATCCACTTACCGTCCAATGTAACGCATTTAATTAAATTTACGACTTATACTGTCAACCATGGTAACTATGCCTTTATTACGTAGCTGTAAGGGCGGTATTCTCAGTTCAGTGTAACCACCGACTGTACCAGGCGACTTTTATACTTCGAATAATAACGCGCCTTATAAACCGTTTATAATAATGTTTTATTAACAATGTTACTGCACAAAATTATTATTTATATCCTTATTTTATTGATACATGTATGATACTGTCTGTGTGACCACGCTGTTCTTTTATACTACGCACCGGATTAAAATTCGGCTCTCACCATCATTTCGACAATTTATCCCGAAAGGATTATGTGTACCTATTGTACATTAATATTTAACTTACATAATTATAAGTACCTGGTCGACCGAGCTCTGCTCGGGTGAAAATTTTCCCAGAAATGAAAATTAGCTAGATAAATTTTTCGCCCCCTCGAAATCGTTAGAACCACTTTCGAGCACTTGGTTACAAATATATGTTTTTTTTTTTTAATTTTAAGAAATATTACGGACTAAATGGTAACGAAATAGTAAACAACTGACAATTACTAATTACAAGCTTCCATATATAAATTACAAAGTTGTAATACAAGACAGCTGTTGTTACAAGTTGTATATACAAATATTGATAATTTTGTAGTATTTTATAAAGATATCTCGATGTTTAGTCAAGACGTAAAAACCATGCGAAGCACGCGGGTCACTAGTTGACAATCAAAAGAGGCTGGGATGACAAATATCTTACTTGGTCCCTTGAACAAAATTAAATAAAACATAATACGACAAAGGTTCAAAAAATTAAAAAGAATATCCGCCCCCAAGCTCGTTTAAGCATTTCCCAGCAATTATTTATCGCGTTCAAAACCGTAATCACAGGACCCGACAAAATGGAGACCAGAAAAATTTACATGAAAAATTCTCAGCGAGCAAAAGGCGGAATCTAAATAATAAATTGTCCATTGTTAAGTGTGGTTTTTTATACAAATGTATATTTATTTATGCGGACAACATAATGAATTCTCCAGGGATTCCCGATTATGCAGATTTTTTTAGCTTGTACCCTCTGAAGCGGGCGCATTATGAATTGTTAAAGATAATCGTCGACCTGTGTTCGTAACGAGATGTATGAACTAAACTCATGCGTTTTTGAGTGTGTACTGACAGAATTTTGTAGTAGATTTTACGTCGTGTACTGTATATACCTTTGACTTAATTTTCTTCGTTATGTTCGTAGGATGTCATATTTTCTCGGCTTCTGGAAAACTTCATTGTCTTTACCTACATAGATAATGTTACGTTGTATTTCTCGTGTTTACATTACAAAAAAACTGACAGTAATTTCTTATAATAGACACCTTTATCCTATACTATTAAATGAGCTATATTTGTATATACATATTTGTAATCACGCTCTCGAAAACGGCTCAATGAAAGTTGCAATATAGGGATTTACGGGGGTGAAAAATCGATCTAGCTAGGTTTCATATCTGGGAAAATTCGTTTTCTCCGTAATTTCTCCCGAGCAGAGCTCGGTCATAAAAAGTTTAGAACAAGATGGCTACCTTAGAGTAATGACATGGCATCATGGAATTAGTAAGTACCTACTACCATGGCAGCATGCAATTAGTAAGTACCTACTATCGTGGTAGTATGGAATTAGTAAGTACCTACTACCATGGCAGCATGCAATTAGTAAGTACCTACTATCGTGGTAGCATGGAATTAGTAAGTACCTACTACCATGGCAGGATGGAATTAGTAAGTACCTATTATCGTGGTAGCATAGAATTAGTAAGTACCTACTACCATGGCAGCATGTAATTAGTAAGTACCTACTATCGTGGTAGCATGGAATTAGTAAGTACCTACTACCATGGCAGCATGGAATTAGTAAGTACCTACTATCGTGGTAGCATGGAATTAGTAAGTACCTACTACCATGGCAGGATGGAATTAGTAAGTACCTACTATCGTGGTAGCATGGAATTAGTAAGTACCTACTACCATGGCAGCATGTAATTAGTAAGTACCTACTATCGTGGTAGCATGGAATTAGTAAGTACCTACTACCATGGCAGCATGGAATTAGTATTAACTTTCCTATACTATTAAACTAGCGACCCGCTCCTGCTTCGCACGGTTTTTACGACTTGACAAAACATAGAGATTTCTTAAGTAAACTTAAGTTAAATATTAACGTATTATACACCTAAACCATTGGTGAAAACCTTACAAAATCTGTTGCGTGTTTTAGAAGAACAAACAGACAAACGCGAAAAGCGACTTTGTTTTAGAATACGTATAGATGAGCATTCTCTATTTTCACCAGATTAGATCTCCGTCGTCCACGTACTACTTTACTATATTTACATTATTTCAGAATTGTACTTTTGTTACGACTACCTCAGAAGGAGGGTAATGTTTTTCGAGAGTATATATGTATGTCTATTTCTTTCACGCTCTATATATACTTGGTACTGACTCATTACTAGCTTTTATTTGATTCAACAGTTGGAGTTTTTTTTTTAAGTCCTGTGTATTTATATTGCACCAAACAATTAATCAGTACGAGTAGCAATCATGGACTAAGCATGCACTATATTAAGCTCCTTGGTAGCACTTTATAAGAAAAAACTCAAGAATAAAAACTACTTATTCCGACCTCCTCGGCCATCGAGCATCTTTATCAGAATAAGACTTTTACTCATAATAATTCAATTAAATCCAGTCGAGCGTCCGTTAATGAGGTCCAAGGAGAGATTAAACATATAATTAGCAGTTTTCGAGTCATTTGCGTCGATTCCAACTCGTTATAAAGTTTAATGTAAACTGGACGTAAACTAATTCTCTCAGCTTTTCTGTGAATATTTTTTTTCTTCTATTTTAACCTTTGTTATTTTATGTTAATTGTTTGTTGATTATAAAAACGATTTAAAATTTTAGTAGAGAGGAAATTAATATTATTTTTGTTATAGGTACCTAGTTTAGTTAGAGAAATCTTGACTTTGACTACGCGATTTTTTATCCGACTGCAGCGAAGACGAAAACAGTTTTTTTTTTTTTTTATGAATTCGTACCGAAATTATATATTTGTTTCAACGCTACTTTCCAGCAGCGCCAGCTAGTGACAGTTGCACAAACTAAAACAAACATCGTGTGTGCTTTTCTCTGTGAGCTTTCCAGGGCTTTCATTCACTTCAGTCGTTTCAAATATGAGACATAGATGGCGTTTTAAATGTTTGTAATGAAAATGAACATTTTCAGAAGTATACATTAACGTACAAACCAATAAAATTTTCTTTGAGTCTGAAAAAAGAAAAACTACCAAGTTTCACGTTATCTCGACTGTTATATGGAATAAACACTGAAATGCGAAAAAAGGGAGCCACGTGACCGCTTTCGATAAAAACTCACACTTAGACAATTAACTATAGTTTTTTATTGTATTATATTTACTTTATTCCCTGCACAATACTATGGACTGTGAGTTATTTGACCATACCAACACCTTTTCCTATGACAATCTCGTTGACTCACTGCACAGCTGATCACTATAATTTTCCTCCTTCCCCGCATTAAGAAGCAATAAAAAGTTTTTAGGATTCGTATAAAAAAACTTAGTATGATGGTCTAATTTAAATAAATTGGGACGGACAGACATTCGTAGAAATATTTATTATTATTTTTATTATTAGGTACCGACCTCAAAACAGTGTTGTTACTTGTAACATACCTTTTTGTTTTTTATTGGAAATTATCTAATAACTTCTCCCGCTCTGGGTGGAGCGGGAGGGCGTGTCAGACTTACTGACTAAAACCCACCCGTGTTCCTTCCGTTGCCAGGGGCCACGGTATCCCTTTCGGACTTCCCCACAACCCCGGCAGGCATCGGTCTTATCGGACCCCTTCAGTTGCTGACATCTCTCTGAGGCGCGCGTGGAACACAACGCGCTGGGTGTGGTCCTTATCGGACGGCGAGCTACCCATTGCTCACCGTCCGCAAGCCAACACCTACGGTGGCCGGGAATCGGCCTGCGATTCTCGACGCCCAGGGCGTCTCCTGCGGCGGCTAGGGGCGTGAGGGCGCGATTTGCCTCTCCCTCACGCGTTCTGCCTCCTTCACGAGTATTACTGCTTCGCAGAAGGAGGTGACGGCCTCCCATGCCCTCTCGCTCCGTACAATGGCCTGGACCAGGGCCGGACGCGAGAGATCCCCGCCACCGATCGCCTCCACGAGGACAAGTCGATGCTCTGCCCAAGCCGGACAGACCTCCACCGTATGCTCCACCGTGTCCTCCGGGCGATCCACGCAGTGATGACACCCGGGGGTTTCCTCCCGCCTGATACGAAACAGGAACCTCCAGAAACAACCATGTCCGGTGAGGACCTGCGTCAGGCGGAAGGTGAGGACGCCGTGGCGCCTCTCTAGCCACTCCTCAAAGAGGGGACTTATCGCCGCAATAGTGGCGTGCCCATCTTGTATCATACCTCCTATACCAAAATTAAGACAGGTTTTCTAAAGATTATTGTAGCTATTGTGTTTATCGTTTATTGTAGTTTTTAACCTCCTCTATAGTCTAGTGGTAAGACCACCTGTCTCAGACCCAGAGGTCCCGTGTTCACTTCCCAGCGGGGGCAAAATAAAATTTCCTGCTCGTTTTGGTTGGTGGTAGGGCTTGTTCCTAGCTACCACCATCTTATCTAAATCGGTCGCCATAACATCAATTTTAACAGCATTGTTATGTTTTGGCAGTTAGAGGTAAGATAGCCAGTTTCTCAGTGGTTAAGAAATAAATTCTGGGTGAAGCTCGCTTCCACCTTCATTCTGGTCATCTTTTATCAACAGGTGAGATGAAGGTCATGAGCTTCCGAGTGGTGGGTAAAAAAAAAAGTTTGTTTGTTTATTGTTTGTTGTCGGCCGCAAGAATTCGCTGGATGCGAGAAGCACAGAACCGGTCGAAGTGGCGGTGCTTGGGGGAGGCCTATGTCCAGCAGTGGACGTCTTTCGGCTGAAACGATGATGATGATGATTGTATCTAAAGTGATTAAATTATAAATGATTTTATTTCTGTAACTAGGTTTGTACAACCACATTTATATCTTATTAAAACTAATGAGGTCAGCGTTTCCTATCTGACTACTCTGAGAAGAAAGGCCGACACAAACTCAGAGGTCACAGTCTCTTTTATAGTCCAGACATAATCTTGGTCAGATCAAAGACCATGTAGATTGGTGTCTGAAATGGTATTTTGAGGAAAGAACCACACAGATTGAGTGGACCTGGCCAGTCAGTGCACGTATTTGTCAGTAACCGTGCAGCTCAACTCAGAACTTAAGGAACTCAACGATTCGACGAACAATACGAAAGAATGGCCATTTGGGTAGGCCGCATAAATTACTCAAATTGCCAAACCATGATTAAAACTAACAGAAAAAAAAAAATGACCCACATAGTATTCACATTCACAATAACTAAAATAATACCTATAATACTGTACAAAGTAAATATTCATGTCAATTTGATGATTAATAGATAGAAAGCTAAAGAAGTAATATTCGCGAAACACTTCGAATCATATTATCTATTAGAAAAATATTGCAAGAAATGGACTGTACTATCAAAAATTGTGACGTTACAAAAGTGGAGTTGTGAAGCTCAAAACACTTGAACTCCACTTTGAACTCCAATTTTGTAACGTCTTATTTTCCTAAGAAAATAAATAAAAATAATATTTTAAATATTTATGGAGAACTATGGTACCATGTTGAATTGTAGACCCACAGGCCACAGGGCTAAGACATTCCTTCCATTGTTCGAGTGTGACGTACATACGCCTAAAGGGGCCAAGGGAATGCGCCTGTTTTCTTATTTTGTTACTACTGGAACTGTGATCGATCCATTTTTCAAGCGAACTGGTCGCAACCCTTAACCGTAGGATTAGTGCTATTCTTTAAAAATCTTACCAAAATTAAAATGCAAATATAGCTAACTAGCTTTTGACCGTGGCTTCGCCCGCGTATATGTCGGAAAATATCCCTTGGGAGGAATAATTCCGTAATACATTGTTTTCATAATATAACTCTATTGGTTTACGCGGCGCACGCCGGCAAAGCTTCCATTTTTTTTCGACATCTTCAACAATCATCCTCAAATTTCAGCAAATTTACACAAAATCTTAATAAATTATACACTTAAACCTTCCTCATGAATCACTCCGTTCATTCGTGAAAATTGTATGAAAATCGGTTCTGCAGTTTTTGAGTTTTTCGCGTTCAGACAGACGTGGCGGGGGGAATTTGTAGTGATACACCATGTATATATCTCGAGCTTAAACAGTTACTCATAGAAAGTATGAATAATTATTATAAACTGTTGTACACTGCTTAGCGTAAAATCAGTAATGATCTTATGATGTAAACGTTGTTTTCATTCAAGTTTATATACTGTGTTTGCTAAATTCGAAAATAAAAAGCTAACGTCAGAGATCAATGGGATGGGTGGAGTTTCTGTTTGCGTTGTTGCACACGTCACGATATTTTTCTTTGTGTGTCGTGCCGTGAGTCGTTTCGTCGTCTCTATCACTTGCTTTAGATGCAATTAAGGGTTTTGTTGAGTTGTATAGGTTGCGGCAGCTTTGACAAATTGAGATTAGAACCATTTTCAATTTACCGCACAGGCCGTTTGCAAAATATACGAGCAGAATGCCTCCTTCGTCTGTCATCGTTTAAAAAGCTAGTATGTTCCCACTTGGTCCTTGCTCCGACTCACGAATGAATGCGTTTAAATTCGTTTGTGCACGGAAAACAAAGGGCAACTTTCCCTCAATAAAACGTTTAACAATGGACACGACTCACCTACGAATACAAAAACAAGCACACGTGAGCACCTGTTTTCGCAGCAAAACGTTATTTCAAAAATAGAATTATGTTCGGTTAGAGGAACACATGCGCGAATATTCCCGCCAATTTGTATGCGAGAGACCACGTGACACGGTTAGTGCGACTACACACTCGCATGAATGGAAAAACATTATTTATTATTTGAATATTATTTGTAGCGTGGGTTGTCAGAAATTAGTGGTAAACAATACTGGAAGCGACGACATGAAGAGAACACCTGTATGGAAATTATTTACATTAACATTTCTTGGTCGAAGGTCTTCAAATTATTTATGTGTTTCAGCTTGCTACTATTCCACGTGTATTTACATAGATACATTCGTAGTAATTTTGTTTGAAACGACGGCTTTGTTTGCATTCTGGCGAAATCGTTGAAATGAACAGAAGTAGGTAATATTCAAACATACGGGTATTGTGCGATGTTTCATATTTTCAGCTGTCGTACATAACTTTATTTTATAAATCTGTCAAAACTTTAGTCTTCGTAATTCATGCAATAAGCGCCGGAAAGTTGGATTTTGTGTTTTGGTAAAGTGTAGCAGAATAAATTGTTCTACGTTGAAGACGCAGAATCGTCACGTTCATTAAAAATATTTACTACAGCACGTACCTACCTACATAGGCGTTTCCCCAGAGTAGGTACGAAAAAAACATTAGCTCGGTATTTCAAAAGCGATGCAAAAATTTAATGAAGACCTTCACATTCAAAACACACATAAACAAACCGACTAATATTTTGTTTGAAAACTTAATCACTACAAATTGAATCGTAGCCAACGCCGAGCCTATAGCCAGTGGGAGGCGAATGTGTAACCTTCTTTACATCGCTCGTCATGTGACGATGTGGGAGGTCCACTATTTATGTCGTGACGTATGTCCTACGTCATGTCCCGTCGTATAGTGGACACGACTAGCTCACGATTCGATTTTTTTCACGTCATTGTTTACCGAACTGTATATAATAAACTTGTGCTGATGTTTTAATTGGTAATAAAATTATTTTATTAATAAGTTTTTGTGAGTCAATGTCCGGACGAGGCCCTTTATTTAGAAGGGACCACACATCGTTCTAAATTTGAATTTTCTTGACTCATTGACAGTAACGTTATTTTTATGAGCTGGCAGTTGCTAATTTTGCTGTTGTTATTCTTAATTTTATAAATTATATACGGGTAGGCTTATTATCATAAAATGTAAAGTATGGAATCAGTTTATTTAAAAATAAACTCGTGCAAATAACACTTGGTTCTAGATGATTATTTTTACAGCTCAAATTAACATCTACCTTTTGCGCCGTAACTAAACATATCATGAATCTACCCATTCATTGCCAGCATTCTTGGCTAATTTTAAATAAAAGAAATAAACGTTTATCTAACTAACAGCGCCTAATCTCATTTTTTTACGAGTCTCCGTAAATCCCTCTAGATCTATAATTTTTAAGGGTCGCGCTAATAATTATGGTCGGTATGTCACTAAACTAGCCGACACTTTATTGCTTCTACGTCTGCACATTTTAGCGGTTCCCAGGATTAACACAGCAATAAAAACAACGAATCCGCACATTAACAAATAATCAGTTTACCGTAGTTTTGTCCAGAGTTTAAATAAAACAGACGTTAAGTGCCACTAAACTTAAGAATTCACTCACAATAAAAATTTTGCTAAAATAAATCTTTTGCGTTTTACGTAATCCAGATACTGTGTGTTATTGAAATGTCTGTGTATTGTTAGTGCGGTTTATATTAATTTAAAAATAGTTACGCGAATCAAAATAAGTTTTCAAGGAATTTTCTCCAGGCTAAAAATAATAGAGAGGTGCGGGCGAGTCATGTTTCTTTTAGTAGTGCGGGGGCTAGAGGGCGCCACGGGCGACTGTGAATGAGTTTTTAACCGACTGAAACTGTTGTTTTTCTTTTAGCTTTTTTTATTGTGGTTTTTTATCTGATTTTCCATTTTTGAAAATAATATTAAATTTTATTTGCTAAAGGAGAAAACAAACAAAGACAAAGTCTCATTGGCTCACTGGTGTTAAGTTTTATGCTTATTTGCAACCATTTTTAATAGTTATCTTCGTAACTTTGGATAAACTTAAGAAATGGCAATGGCTTGTCTTACATTATTTTAAAAGTTTTCGTAAATCGCTCTAAAACCTCCATTAAGAGGGAACAGGGCCTGCGATTCTCCATACAAATGTATTCCCCTTTTTTCTTCCTGAATAATCCCTCTAGAGAAATCATTTTTTTTATTAATCAAGGTCTGCTGTAGACACGTCCCTGTTATTTACTTTATTTCAGAAACTTCTTGGAAAAGAAAATATGACCCTCCAAAAATTACAAAATTGCCTTATTTTTACCGCCGTGATTAGAGGACTACCAGACCAATTCGAAAAGATTTAAACATAAAAGAAAATGATAAAGACCTAGACATACTTTTTCTTAAAATTTTAATGTAAAAAATAATTGAATCGGCTCAGTTGTCGAGGAGAAAAAAGGGGATTACGAAACGTCGACCTCGTCAATTTTTTTTTGTGATATAATCGGTCTGACCTGCAGCTGTCCCTATCGCACTCTACGGAAGCAGACTTGAGGTAAGACGACGGCCTGGAGCGGGCCGGGGCTGCTTTGAAGCGGCTCCTGCCCAATCTAGGGGGTCCAAACGCCTCCTGCCGGAGGCTATACGCGGGGGTCGTGCGGTCCAGCCCCAGCGGGCTGGCCGCTTGAACGCGTCCCAGAGGGTCATGGCCACCCGGCTGGTCCGGGGATACGGCACGGTCTCCGGTGAGGCGGCGAGCCTCCTTGCCGGATTACCGCCATGGGATCTGGAGGCAAAAGTCCTCGCGCACATTTGGAAGTGGCGCGAGGAGGCGAAACGCCGGGGCGTAACTCCGCTGCCGCAAGAAATCGCGGCACAGTGGACAGAGCTCCGGCGGGATCTCGTGGCGTCATGGAGAGTGCGATTGTCGCAACCCAGTGCTGGGCACGCCACTATTGCGGCGATAAGTCCCCTCTTTGAGGAGTGGCTAGAGAGGCGCCACGGCGTCCTCACCTTCCGCCTGACGCAGGTCCTCACCGGACATGGTTGTTTCGGGAGGTTCCTGTTTCGTATCAGGCGGGAGGAAACGCCCGGGTGTCATCACTGCGTGGATCGCCCGGAGGACACGGTTGAGCATACGGTGGAGGTCTGTCCGGCTTGGGCAGAGCATCGCCGTGTCCTCGTGGAGGCGATCGGCTCGGATCTCTCGTCCAGCCTCGTCCGCCCTAGTCCAGGCATGGGAGGCCGTCACCTCCTTCTGTGAAGCAGTAATGCTCGCAAAGGAGGAGGCAGAAGGCGTGAGTGAGAATTTCGCGCCCTCACGCCCCTAGCCGCCACAGGAGACGCCCTGGGCGTCGGGAATCGCAGGCCGATTCCCGGCCACCGTAGGCGCGGGCTTGCGGACGGTGAGCAATGGGTAGCTCGCCGTCCGATAAGGACCAGGCCCGGGTCGACAACGCGTTGTGTTCCACGCGCGCCTCAAAGAGATGTCAGCAAAAGAAGGGGTCTGATAGGACCGATGCCTGCCGGGGTTACGGAAAAGTCCGAAAGGGATACCATGGCCCCTGGCAACGTACAAGCAACGGAAGGAACACGGGTGGGTTTTAGTCAATAAGAGTCTGACACGCCCTCCCGCTCCATCCAGAGCGGGAGAAGTTATTTGATAATTTCTCAACCAAAAACCAAAAAAAAAAAAAGGGTAAGACGACGGCAATAACTTCTTCAATTACCTATTTTTCAAATTCCTCGCAGGCCCTGTTCCCTCTTAACTGTGTATCGTTCGTTGGTTCAAAAACATTCCACATGAATAACAAATCTTAAATTCATTCACGGACAGACAACGCGCAGCCTTGAGCTGGGAAAAAAATATTGGACGCGTCCGTAAGCCGCGGCTGACAGCCGCGACCGATGAGTGTGCACGTTGTTCCCAGCTCCAGCCGGCCAGATTTCTATCAGACGTCCGAACGCTCAAGGACGGCCCAAGGTCACGTCCGCGACTTACGACCGATAGTTTGCACAGTATAGTGCTAAATGTACTTCCAGATACAAACAAGCCGCGACTGTCAGCGCGACTGTGACGCGGCTTACGGACGCGTCTGATAATTTGTTCCCAGCTTAAAACAGCTGGAAGATAAAATTTTGCACAAGAGTTCCATAAACAACAAAGATGAGCAATTATACCACGAAGGTGAGCACTAAGGAAGGTTTGTTTTTATTCATTCCCAAAAGGGGTAGGATGAAGGTTTGTTTATATTTATTTCGTCATTTTTGTCAATGGGGAATCCCATCAGGTACACGGCTTGTATTCTTCTAAATTAATAGTTGAGTTGAGTTTATAAAATTAATAGTTGAGTTGAGTTTATAAAATTAATAGTTGAGATGAGTTTTGTTTATATTGTTTGGCTTTTCCTTTTGTACCTTCTTCCCTATTTTACTGAATTCTTTACAACAAAGTACAGTTTTTTTTTTATTGTGGATTGGGCCTGTTCTTGACTTCGGGAAGCGGTGGATAAGGTCTACGATGGAACGAGCGTGCCCAGAAAATACCTGTTCACTCTTGCTTTGAAGGCTGACGGCTTATATGTGGAAATTGGAAGAGAACACAGATGCTGGCAGAGAGAATCAGACTTTGGCCGTGCGCATAATAATGTGGAGGAGAAGCGCTGAGTACGACTGGTCGGGATATCAATCAAGTGCGGATGATTTTATCGCCTTCAATGGGTAGATACATGTTCCCATTTATGCAGCAGTCTTGTCCAGTATTTAGTATTCACACTACCCGACACCTGTGCCACATGTAAACGATCCAGCAGCTCGATGACAAAAATAACCTTGAAAGAAAAAAACAAAAATGTGATTTTTACCTTTACAATTGGAAAAATAAAATGTTTGTCACATTATTACATAATTTGCGTCCTTGTAACATTGCCAAGTTCTTCACGAATGCGTTGTCCGGCTCAAATAGATTAATAGAATAGCATTTTTATTATTTAGTACCTACACATCTTTACCGATATTACTTATATTTAAAATGCAAATAGTGTGTGAGAATAACACGCTCGTTGACCTGTAGAATTTTAGAGATATGTTTGTGTTAATGTCTGCAGCATTTGCAAAAGATTTATAAAGCCAGGGTTAAGGGCCTAATAATGACGAGTTGAGTTGATTCACGCATCTTTCATTTTAAAGATTGTTTATGTTTTTCTGAGCATGTTTCCCTGAGACGTAAATAAGCAGCAGATTGTTTTTATTCACGTGACTCACAAAACAAAACAAAACTCCTTCAAACTCCTTTTACTTTTATTAGTTCCTGTAGATCCTGTTGATCCCGTATTTAAGCTGATTATATCTCTCTCCACTGTTTCCCGCCACTCGTGGTGAACTGACAGTTGACATTAGTGACAGCTACCTCACTACTGAAGGCCAATTCTCATTCTTAAAAAACGTTCACATTCTAGTCGCATTCTGTCAAACTTGTCAAAAATGTTGGTAAATAGATTGTATGTTTGACAGATTGCGAATGAGACGCGAATACGAACCTCCTTAAAAATTACGGGAATTGCCCCTCTGATGTGTGTTTACATATAGATACTATACTATACTATCAAATAGATACAATAAAGTACTTAACACAAAAGAAGACAAAATGCTAAGAGTTTTGACGTTTTGACATTTCAAGACTTTGTAGCAGTAAGCTCGACGCACAAACTTTTTAACTGCGTACATTCCATGAAATTTTAAATATTTAAAAATGGAATTTTCTAAAAACATTATCATAAATAAAATAATAAAGAGGTGTCCTACTAAAGTATGTCATCGATTATTTTGTGCCATTTATATTTGTAGGACACAATCATTCGTACCTATGTCTACAAACAAATAAATGTCTCAGTCTGAAATTCATAATAAAAGAGAGGTCTTGAAGTGACCTAGTTATATAAAGACGTAAACATTAATAATCATAATTTATTGAAACCTTCGCGTTCTTCAGTATTAATCATAAAACGTTCTGAAAATCCGTCAATGCTAATCTTATTAACATAAGGGCTTGGGCATATGATCGACACTTCCGAATTAATTGTTACGGTCCGTCGACGTTTTGCCAGTATTACGATTTCAACTTGACATTGCAATCGTAATAGTGACATCTAGAGTTGTGTACTGTAAAGAGAAAAATGTTAAACGACCAAACTCCATAAACCCTTTGGACAACTAACTTTCAGCTGAAAAAGTTTCACGGTACTTTTTCATTCACACAATACTCTGGTGGATTAAAAGTCGATAGTCTGTCTGAGTCCTAACTTCACAAGTAATTTGGCATCACGCGAACATTTGCACATAAACAAGCCTTTAAAATAAACATAACATTATGTTTAGATACCTACTCAGATGAGAGTGAAATCACTGGAGATAAAAATAATATCACTGGGAATGCCTTACAAAAGCGGCTTCGCCGGGATTCAACTCACGCTAGCTTTATTAGTTAAAGTACTAACTTACCTAAGCTAATAAATCTAGGTAAATAACGTTACTTTTGAACAGCCCAAAAAACGCTTACAAAAAACAACAAAACATGACAAACTACAGAAAAAGTCCCTATTTCTTTCAAGTGAATATTTAGGCTTCCGTCAAGAAGATAAAAAAAAAACTTATTGCCTATAACAATTGTCTGATTTGCATTATTATTGACAATATTTCCCCCACTGAACATGAAATGAAAAAGCTGTAGCTTTAACCATTATATATCCCTGAACAGGCTAGATTATGTTGGTATGCCGCCAAATAAAAAAGGCTTTTCAATGTGACCTAACATGTTATTATTTTGTTGTTTTTCGTATTATTTATATTCAGAGACCAATTTATCAGTCTGGCGCCCCAGTTAGTTTTATTACTTTTTTGACTACACAGTTGGTAGGTAGAAGTCAGCTGATTATTTTGGCACGTTAGTTATGATAGTCATGCTAGTCATATGACTGTTATTTGTGGGTGAAGTAGGTAAACAGTGTTCATTGATGATTTAAACGTTATTTTGAAAAGCTTATATCCGACTTCTCGTCTGTATTTATAAATAAGGTTTTTTTCACAATCTAAAGAACATATTGAGCCATAGAAGATCTCAGATCGTTTAGAACACAGTTTAGCAGAGAGACAACAGTGGTGCGGTACCTTTTATAATATAACATAACATTACGCCTGTAATCCCCATAGGGATAGGCAGAGGTGTACCTATGTAGTACACCCACATTACCCCAGTTATGTTTAAGTCCCATGTAATGGGGGGCGAGCCTATTGCCATCAACCGGGCACAAATCTAGAGTCCCGGCTGTTACTGAGAAATTCCTAATTGAAAAACCCAATAACACTTTTACCTATGCTGGGAATCGAACCCAGGACCTCATGTTCAGCAGTAGCGCTTGCTACCACTAGACCAACGGGGCAGATCGGTTTCAAGCAAAGCGCTTCAGGGAGGTTTTTCCAAACTTCGTTGGTCGAATTCCAAAGCAGCGGTTTTTCTGTAGATGCTGTTCTATGCAGTCTGTTGCGGCGAAGGCTATAATATTTATAAACTTTCAGGGCATACAGTAGTTGAAGTGATTCTACTGAAAGTTTATGGAATTCTTTTCCGATTTTTTTTGAAATTGTAGTTATTTATTATTATTATTAATCTGTATTAAATCAGACTACAATGGTCCATAGTGTTAGTAACAAAATAGCTTAGCCTATGTTAGTACTTATTTTATTTATTAGGGAAAACAAACAGTTACACATTACATTTTTTAGAAAGAAATACAAAAAAGATACGGCCAAATGTGTAACCAACAACATTTTCCACGGAATATACATAAAAAATAATCTTTACAAACTATGCTATAAACTAATACCTACAAACTACAATAATTTAAGTAAAGAAAACATTTTACACAAAACATTTTTAACAATAGTAAAAAAAAAAAACAAAATGTAAAGAAAAACTCATCATGCATATCTTAATTAAAACTACTAGTGACTTAGTGTTTTGAATATAATATTTTTGAATCTACCAGCAGAGAGAGCAAACATATCGATATGATGGAATTGCTTGTTGTAATTATTAGTTAGTCGGCGCAGAGGTGCCCGCATACCTGCGTTACTACGACAAGAGGTAACAGCAAACATTGGCCGTGCGCGCACCCCGCGGCATACTGTCGTTCTAGGAACTATGTAACTTATTCTATTACAAATATCAATACAGTCATATACATTGCTACACAGATCAAACAAAAATACCGTCTCTAGGAGAGTGCGTCTTGATTTTAGACCAAGTAATTTGTACTTCTTAAAGCAAATCTTCATAAGATAAAACTGTGTGGAAGCAACGGTAATGCATGGCTTTCAGGAACTTTCTTTGAACCTTTTCAATACGTTCCGAATATTTATTGTAAAAAGGATTCCACACTGGCACTGCGTACTCGAGCTGTGATCTGATCAGAGATTTATACAGATATAAATAGGTAGAGGGGCGCACAAACTCCTTCGCAGTTCTCATCACAAAACCATACATCCGATAGGCATTATTTACAACTTTGTTAATATGTGCATCAAGGTGAAGTTTATCGTCGAGGAGAATACCAAGATCTCGAATGAGGGACATCCTCGTTAGTGCAGCATTAGCTAAAGAATAAGGGTGCTTGAAAACATTCTTATTCTTCGTGAAACTGATACAACAGCACTTAGACAGACTCAGTTGCAATTTATTATACCTGCAATAACTAAAACGGAACGGTTCGGTTCTTAATAAGCGCCCACACTAGTGGGCTGTCTGCCCGGGCGGCTATTGATTGCAATATAGTGTTGGGACTGTATTGTGTATTTAGGTATTCTTTCTGAAGTAACATCGATAACCTGCTCAAATATTTCACCGAGTGATAAAACTGAACTCTCATAAAATATTATACTGTTTTAAAACAGAATAAGCAACTATTTAAATTTAAATTACGTGACTAATGCAATGTAGGTTAATAAATTGCAAAGTTTATTTTCAAAGCTCGATAGCAAATTCATTTTCTTATAACCTTCAAATCAACCAATCTTGCATTGTTTACATTTTTCTATGCACACATTTATTATTGTATTTTAAACTCTATATTCTTCTAACAAGATTGTTGTTTCTTTGACAAATGGGTGGCGCTTCTCATCACGACGAGTGCATTCCTGCACTTTATTTTTGATGTGACTTTACTCAATGTCAAATAGACCAGAATCTGGTGTCTGTTAATACACCGCATCCAAACGGTTTTTTTTTCTATTTCAGCATACCTTTTACATCACGTAGTCACATTGAAGTATTTCTGGAACGGATAAGGATTCTATCAGACCACGACATCAAACCCCAGCTCAGGATAAACGTTTTACACACATATATAGAAACATAAACTCACGCCTTCTTCCCATGGGGGTAGGCAGAAACTATAGAACGCCACCTGCTACGATCCTTACATACTACTTTTGCTGTAAATCTATACTAATAATAAACCTGAAGAGTTCGTTTTCTTGTTTGTTTGTTTGTTTGAACCCTCTAATCTCTGAAACTGCCAATCGTGTTGCGTTAGAAAGCCCAGTTCTTTAGGAAGGCTACAGGCTACTTAACATGACGCTATAACCCTTAGACACCGAGCAAAAAGACAAAAAGTCTGAAAGAAGACTAAGCGAAAACGAGGTAATAGCGCGAGCGGGCGATGCGATGCGACGGGGTGGGTCAGGGAGCAAAATTTTACACAGATGAAGTCGCGGGAAGAAGCATCTCAACTTATAATCCTAACTAATATAATATTATAAATGCGAAAGTGAGTTTGTTTATTTGTTTGTTTGTTACGCTTTCACGCTAAAACGGCTGAACGAATTTGATTGAAATTTCGGACATGGGTAGACCATGACCTGGATTGGAACATTGGATAATTTTTATGCCGATATTCCTACGGGATCAAGACCTATGCGGGTGAAACCGCGGGGCGCAGCTAGTTCTAACTATAAATGCGAAAGTGAGTTTGTTTGTTTGTTACGCTTTCATGCTAAAACGGCTGCATGGATTTTGATGAAATTTTACACATGGGTAGATCATAGCCTGGGTTAGGACATAGAATACTTTTTATCTCGATATTTTTATAGAATCGAGACTTATGCAGGTGAAACCGCTCATAACCACCAAATATGACCATGTGTTAATTTACCTAGGACTCATAAGAGATAGATACACAAGAATAGGTACTTCTTACATCATCATCCCGTCTTCTGCCAGGGTCTACCGCATTCTCTTGTCATCATTCATGAAAATTACCGACTGTTTACGGATAATTAAACGTTTAAAAACTACCCATCTAAATTAAACACACCGTGTCGACTAGACTACAAGCTATTACACAAGTTTTTACCACTCTCCCAACGGATATAATAAATTGTAACGCAACAGAGTTATTTACTTTAATTGCAGTGTAGTTGCACATGAATACCTTAGAGTTGTCTTGATGCCAAATGCGACATATTTTGTTGTTTTCACCGATATTTATCACCATCCCACCTTCCGAGTCCATTGCCAAGGTCATCTATTTCTTCAAATTCAATGTCTACTTCTAAATATGGACCTTTTGCCCGCAATTTTATCCGCGTGAAATAGCGGCCACCCTGTCGCGTAGCATCGCATCGCCCGCTTGCACTATTGCTTAAATTTCTTATTGCTCGGCTCTTAAAAGTCATAACGTGATGTTATTCGCTTCTTCTAGAATTGGACTATCAAATGTAAAAATATTTTGTCAAATACCATTGGTAGTTTCAGAGATTATCGCTTTGAAACAAACAAACTCTTCAGCTTTATTTTATTATAGATAAATAGATAGCAGAAGCACACCAATATTCTGTCTAACGCTATCGACCTTCATTCTTTCTTTGTTGGGTTCTGTTTTTAATACCTGGAACGCAATTAGCGGTTCTTCGGTTAAAAAAGCATAATAATTCAGGCAAAATTGCCTGAATTATCATGCTTTTCTCAGGAAGTCTACCAGACGTTTGAAACGCATGCGAAAGGCAGCTGCCAGTCAAAATAGCCAGTGTCAAGAGGTGTTAAGTTTCAAAGAAAAGTTTTTCTATAAGTAGGTATTAAGGACATACATACACATAACTATTCTCCCCTAGGTTAGGTGCCAACGTCGGAAGCTCATTTCCTTTCAGTTCCTATCTAACATCTGTAAGCAAACATATTTATTTATTCCATTTATTTATATTTCAAAGCATAAATAGTCGCTAGTTTGATTACAGCCAGCAAAGGTAACGTTTGCTATCTGTTTGAATAGTCTCTCAATTGACTAAACGTCATGTTTATAAAAATAACGGACTCCGCTTACAAATGGCCATTCGTGTTCCAACCATCGTCGAGTTACATACTAAGTATAAGACTGTGTGTGTGTGTATAACTAAAAATCGTACCTACTTATGATTGTGTTGAACAATAAAACTATGAAATATTCAAGTGAGTTGTTATTTCGAAACTGGTGCTGATAAAGGATTTTGGAGTTGGATTATACATACTGAAGAAGAAGTTGTTATTCATATTTTTCAGGTCAGCATATAAAAATCAGACGTAAGAATCGTAATTTTCCCTGGCCGCACGTCTGAGTCGGCATTTATGTGTACTATATCGTCGATCACGTATTAAAATTCGACGGTTATGAGGAGTAATTAAGATTTAGTTACGATACAGAGACACAACTTGCTCCATCTTCATGACAATAAATCGAAAAAACATATAGAAGAAGAAGAGATTTCTTTAGAAATAAGCATCGTACATTGTACGTATTTTTCTATTCCTAAAATTCCTTCTTTTCTGTGTACAGACGCCAGCACGTCAACCCACTACAATCTGTCAAATTTCTTTAATAGATTTTCAGCTTTATCACTAAAGCCTAAAGTTCAAAGTTGATTGGGAAAATTTCACAGTTTCGGGTAGGTTGATGTGCTGGCGTCTGTACTAGCATAATCCCGCGAAATTTCGCTGTTTATTTTTTAGACTTTTATATCATATTATTTTGGCATCTCTTTACGTCAGGAGTTATCCCAATATCAGAAAATATTTGGCCATGGTCTTAAGGGGAAGGCGTGAAATTTGATTCGCTGTTACAATGTAGAATATGTGTGTTTATGGAGAAATAAATAAATAAGAAAAAAAAAGAATTTAAGAAGGAGTTAATACATGCGCACAACTCAGAACAGAATCGTTATAAAAATTGTCGGGGGGATTTATTTGCCCAGCAGTGGACGTCGGAAATGATAATGAAGGAGCCAAAACTGACGTTTAAATCACTGCGATTACTAATACGATACGGACTCTAGCACAGATTAGTACAAATGGTTCACTCCGCAAAATCATTTAAATAAAAACTCTTGTTACGACACAATAAAATGCAATTCAGGTCACACAGCGCTTATTACCTACAGTTATATTCACCTAGAAGTTGCCTCTCTTGCTATCGTGTAACTCTTATATATTCTGGCTACGTTACGCCCACTGAATTCGACAAGTCGAGCCTGCTGCGTACCTACTTGTAGCTGGAGTGAACCTTCTGTATTCATCTGTGACTCTAGTCAGTTAGGGCCTACATCGAAGCAAACGTTGCGTGTCACGCATGGTTATTTTCGGAACATTGTTTTAGAAAGAGATACAACGCATGACGTCTCGTTGGTTACGTGTTAATGTATTCAGATTGAAGTAGATTGGATTTCTAAGGGCTAAGGGCTCGTTTAGAATAGATTAAGTTGGACCGCCTCGTTGGTCTAGTGGTCGCAAGCGCTACTGCTGAGCTTGAAGTCCTGGGTTCGATTGTCAGGTCAGGCAAAGTGTTACTGGGTTTTTTCATTAGGAATTTTTTTGTAGCAGCCTGAATTCGGGATTTGTGCCCGGTTGATCCCAACAGGCTCGCCCCTTATTACATGGGACTTAAACATAACTGGCGTAATGTGGGTGTACTATAGGTACACCTCTGCCAAACTCTTTGGGGATTACCAGGCGTGATGTTATATTATGTAAGTTGAATTGTCGAAGATCTAGGAGGATGGAAGTAAAAATCGTTACAGCTTAATTGTTCTTGATATTGTTGTTTGCTTGTTACAAAATATGTTTTTTTTGCCACTGCAATCGGCATTTTGTTTATGTTTTCATTTGCTAGTGTCAGTTATTGTGAATTGTCTTTGGCATTTGGCCCTGAAATTAAGGAATAGACAAAATTTGTCAAATTTTTATAAGTTTTGAATATTGAATACGAGGCTTTTGGCTAATTTGTAAAGAAAGAAAGAAAAAGTTTTTAAAAAAAAGTTTGAAAAATTTATTAAGACAAGCACAGAAGATCTCAATTAAACTAAACACTATCATTAAAAATAAAAATAAAAAACAATAAAAATTAAAACAAAGTAAAATTAAAATAAATGCAGAAAATCCTGTGCAAGGCCAAAAGGCTCCTATCTCAGCATGGGTCCATAATGATCTAAATTATATAGTTACCACCTAAGTACACATTATGGTAAAGCAATAAAGATATTGAGTATTGAGTATTGAGTATTGATGCTGCGACATTTAATAATGATAAAATGTCGCAGCGCTGGTATTCTGATAGTGCCCGCAGCGATGTCACGGATAGATAGATACAGAAATAAATACTAAATAAAAAATTAAATAGATGTATGAAATACAATAAAAAATAATATATACTCGTATATAGGCTGCGTGTCTGCACCCGATGAAATATCAGTTACTTGTCTTTAGTGTCTGTGGCATCGTTGTGTCAAGTAAAGAGACGCAGACATAAAGGAGTACCAAATGTTTTTTTTTGTAATGTGCGTTTAGTTTGTGCAGAATAAACCATTTTTCTTTCTTTCTTTCTTTCTTTCTTTACTCGGATTAGCCATACAAATTCTCTGGTCTCTGGATATTTTTTATGTTTGTGCTTCTTCTTCTTTTCGTGTCGATGGTAGTCTTTCTCGTTGTATTTTTCTAATATTATATGAGCCCAGTAGGTGGCCACGTTGATTGCTGCATCAGTGGCATTCTTTAGGTCATCCGA
Organism: Xanthia icteritia; assembly: GCA_949128155.2. NCBI lineage: Eukaryota > Metazoa > Arthropoda > Insecta > Lepidoptera > Noctuidae > Xanthia > Xanthia icteritia. Next base: position 5,709,184 of record OX421935.2, on the reverse strand, counting down.
GGTGCAGGTGAACGGGCACTTAGGACACTCCAGCAAGTGGGGCATGGTCTGATCAGAAGTACTATTTACAGTTTGTGCTATATTTGTGGTTGTGTTATATGAGCAATAATTAGTGTCCGACCGAAGGTGCAATTCTGGCCGAAGCCGAAGCCGAAGCCGATTAATCGGTATTCACCAAAACCTTCGGCCGAAGCCGAAGCCGAAGCCGAAGGCGTCATTGACCTTGAGAAATACGATAGTTACTTTGATCTTAGAATATACTAGATACATATTGTGAGAGCTTTAGAGATTTAGCCCAATAACGAGCCGAGTGACCAACATATACAAGTAGGTAATAAAATATTGTCAAAAATAAAAGTTTCAAATATACAATGTTAATTAAATATTTATTTACTTAAAGTAATTTTAACAAAAATAATCAAAAAAAATTCAAAATTTGACAACTAGCAAACCTTCGGCTTCGGCCAAACCTTCGGCAAATTTTTGGCCGAAGCCGAAGATTTGGCCGAAGGTGCTTTTTTGGCCGAAGGTGGCCGAAGCCGAAGCCGAAGCCGAAGCTTCGGTCGGACACTAGCAATAATATAATAGCAAAAAAGGTGACCAACCAGCCCATAAAGAAAAACACATATGTTTACAAATTGCTAGGCGTGAACTTAAATTCCATGTCTATTATTTATTCTTGGATTGAAATCCTTTTTTTAAACACATAATACGGTGTCTTTAATTTCACGTTTCTTAAAAAAAGCTTTTTTTATATTTTCGCCTTTTCTGCTTCGTGCTTTCGAACATCAGTTAGGTTATTGACTTGCAAAAACTTTTTTATAACAAAGACTCTAAATATAATGAGAATTTAAATATGTTGTTGACGCCAAGATGGGCTTCAAACATGTCAACATGTTACTTTCAGAAATAGCGGTGACAGACAGTCAGTCAGAGCGTGAGTGATCCTACAAGATTTGTTTTTCGTACCTACCCACCGAGTGGAGGGAGTAGGTTAAGTCAGAAATATATTGTTATAAAAAAATCCATGGAAACTTTTGGAAACCTGCACTTGTGGAAAATACGACTTCATGTCGGTAAGTAAGCTGATACATTATTAATCCCTAAGGTAAGGTAAGGTAAGGTTTTTTAAAAAAAAAAAAAAAAGGTACGGAGAGCATAATCAGCCTATAATGTTCACACTGCACAGGCCTCGTCTCTGCAAGAGGCAGTGGGATCCATCACGCGGGCCTAGTGCAGTTTGGTAGTTGGCAATTTTTTTTTGGTTCTAGTACATGCCGGCTCCCTCACGATGTTTTCCTTCACCGTTTTGAGAGCAGTGGTGATGAAATAATTTACACAAAGTAATGCGTCTGTCAGGGTTTGAATCTACAACTCGTAAGTCGCGGCTGTTACCACTGGACCACCACTGCTCTCGAAAGAGAGCATCTCAAAATTTGGATGTACCAATCTAATTTCACTGTTTCGTAGCCACAAACAGTTATTGGCAAGTCCAGATATTATACAAATTGAATACGGTATGAACAAGTCCTTGCCAGAACTAGACAGCCGGAACTCGATTTCCTTTGTTCGAACGTCATGAACTATTTACAGCAGTCCCTAATTGATAGGAAAGGTTTTGCAAGCCATGTGTCTGACAAAACCCATTGTAATCCTATACAATTATATGAGCAGTATTTGTATATATGTAAAGAAAATGTATTTCTTTAGTTATTAATACTTTTTTGCATACTTACACTAAAGAGTTTCTATACGACAATATAACATAAAAGCACAATTCAGTTTTAGTTGTTAAATATTTTGTTATTAGAATAATATAATAGAGAATCGACATAGGTGTAACAAAATACTTTAAATGTAATACAAATAACTAGTACACCATTTTAGTTTACTTATATTTTATTTAGTAAAACTTGCATGATAAATAAATTTCTTTGATTTCAGCAACACATTTGGTTTTTATTGTTACGCCTATAGGAACAGGTAGTCATAAAAACACGTTCTAATTAAGTAAGTATAGTTCTCTGATGGCTGGGATGGGAAGACTTACGTACATGAGGGTGTAAAATCAACTAGTATTTACCTTTCCCACTGCGACAGTCAAGTTATCGCTGAGAGACCTTAAGTGTTACCTATAGCTTCAAGTGGAGTCAGAAACTTTCTGGCCCAGACTGGATCAGGTACACAAAAACTTACAATAAATCAGAATCGTAGGTGAGAAAGGTAACACAATAACGGTTCATTCACTCAGTTTAAATGCATCTTCGATATTTATACAGTATGACTCACAAACTGGAAACTCCGAAAATGAAACAGCAGCAACAAATCAAATCAAGTCATTTATTAAAACAAGGCTGAAAATCAGTCCCACAACAAAACACCTGCCCTTCACCACTTCCTAGAAGTGACGCAACAAAATTCAGCACAGCTGTCTGTGAGTTAGAAGAATTTTATTCTATACAATAGCATGCAAATAACTTAACATTATGAAACACAATTGTAGCAGTGATAGCCTAGTGGTATGACCGTCGGACTACCAAGTCATAGGTCTCGAGTTCGAACCCAAGGCACGCATCTGACTTTTCGGATTCATATGCATATTGTATAATTACATCGTGAGGAAACCGGCATGCCTGAGAGATATTTCTCGACGGCATGTGAAGCCAAGAGGCCCATGTGTAGCATAAAAACTCTGACACCACGTTAGTCACTAACCATACAAAAAATAAAGAAAGAAGACGAAACACAAAACATTAAATTAAATATATTGCCATATATGTCACACGCCATGACGCCAATACACCAACAAGACTTCGTTTGTTTCCAAAACGTCAAATCAAAAACATATTCCCGGCAACACTGAGCGAATATTTGCACTAAACAATATGGCAACAAAGAGGTGCAAGCTAAATATAATCGGATGTAATGCTCTGTTATTTCGAGAAACGCATCACCACTCAGCATCGATGCACCATGAGTCAGTCGATCGGAATAGACCGCTCTGAAGTTCAAACGGTTTAAGAGATGCATTCTCGGATATTTTTGTCCGCGTGTACTGATTGAGTTATGGGTTTGGAAATGGGACAGCTGACTGACTGGCGGATGAAGTGTCTTAGGAAATAACAAAAAAAGTAATTAAATCAATATTAAATTTGATTTTTGTAGCGATTGTATGTGGTTGCTGTCACATAAGGAAATCTGCAATACTAAAGTGTAAATGTCCGCGAAGTTTCTTGCCCGTTCTTTTTCGTAGGAACTTCGCTTTGAAATGGGCAACTAGCTTCATCTTTCTGACTGACCAACCCCTTGACAATTCAAAAGTGCCTGCAATTGGTTTCATTGAAATAAATGTTTTGAGTTTGAGTTTTTGAAAGCTTCGCTGTTGCGTTGCCATCTCAGAGAGGAGCCTGAAATGTCTCGTGTGCCGGTAACTACAGAGGCATAATATAATCATTATAGATGTTATTTCTTTGTTTTAATATCATTTACCTGTACATTTTACCTTCAGCTTAAAAATCAACTATATTTTTAAAGACATTTATTTTAATTTACCACCTGTTAAACCAGTCCTTGGAAATCACACAAAATACGTTTTATATTGCTCACAAAAACTAACAAGCAATTTCAGAAATAGCTCGTTGTAAATTTTTATACTCATGGAAACGTGACAAATGGAAAATTAAGCGGGCACCGCGGAAGATATTATAAATTATATTTTAATGACCACTTTACGTTTTGTCTAGAAGCACAAAATTTCTCCCTAATATATTTAGATTATTAAAGTACTATTTAAACAGTTTCCCAAAGCACTTTAGGTCGTCAAAGAGAATATCGGTCAACTGTAAAAACTTAACCACGCTTCAAGTATTAAGACATAAATTAACGTTAATATTAGTTACAAGCATTAATTAATTACTTTCAATGTTTAATATTTATGTCATTTATATTATTCAAAATGGTCTAGTAATTTATACGCGTTCAGTTTTTGTTATATTGCCAATGAAACTGTTGTTTTTGGCAGTTTATGTACGTTTGAACGTATTAAATGGGACTCCGGGTCATTAAATAATTAGTTATTGTCCATGTTTATAAGATCAGTATTTAATTTTAATTAGGGAAAGTGGACAGTCTGAAATATAGCCGCCAGTCATTAGGTAGTATAGGGTTTCCGCGCCCTTATATTACCGGAATCATCCTTGTATTATCGGGTCTGGCTGTTTGTGTATGTGACTATAAATGTTTGTAAACGCACCCACGATACAGGAGAAATTCCTAGTGTGCGGCTACGTTTTAAAATAAAAAAATAAAGGCGTATTTACAATCCTATACTATTAAATGAGCAACATAATCACGTTCTGAAAAACGGCTCTAACGATTTCGATAAAAGTTGCAATATAAAATTCGTTATCTCCGTATTTGCTGAGAGAGCTCGGTCGCTCAAAGTTTACAACAAGATAATACCCCTAATAATGACAAAAAAAAAAATGAATGAATAATGACATGCCAACATGGAATTAGTAAGTACCTACTATCATGGCATCATGGAATAAGTATGAACTAACCTACACTATTAAATGAGCATTCTCTATTTTCACCCGAGCAGAGCTCGGTCGACCAGGTACTTATTATAATTTGCATAATTATTTCTATCAAAGAATCTACTTATTTTTCGCCATCACGCGGACTGTCAGCTCTCCAAGCTGAGTCTCAATTAATTTATTCATCATTTTCTTGCCCATTATCCCAATTTAATTGTGGTCGGCGCAATATATATTTTTCCTCCATACTTCTTCTATTATTCGTCATCTCGGTAGTAAAGCTGAGTTTCAATTATCTTCGAAATATGAATAGTGTTCGAAATATGTATAAGATATTTGGGAAGATTGCATGCTAAAGCCATGCAGACTAAAACCTCTACTGTACGCAAGTAGGATCATTTCCGTCTGTCTTTGTATCTATTAGTAGACGCCCATGCCCTGAAGGAGGAAAAGGAGATAATGGTCCCATGCAAGCTCGGCCCAGAATGGACACAAATAAAACATCCCATTTCCAAAACCGGCAACGTATATATTGCCCGTATGATCTGAATCAAACGAATAAACTTTTAAATTTAAATATTTCCTGCAAATTTTTCAAAGAAACGAAAGTTGATGTGGGATTTTAAATAATATCGGTTACTAGCTTTTGCCAGCGACTTCGCAAGCGTGCATGTCGGAAATTATCCCATTGGAACGTACTACCGGGATAAAAAGTATTCTTTGTCCTATTTCAGGTCATGGTCTACCCATGTGCCAAATTTCATCTAAATCCGTTCGGCCGTTTTAGCGTGAAAGCTTAACAAACAAACTCACTTTTTAACACTTTTTAAATATAATTAACTTTATCAATGTCCTTTCAGATCCTTTAAAGCCACATACGAAAGTGTATACAAACTTCATGTACTTTAGAAATCCTATCATAAACACTAATAACCGCTCACGCGCATCTGGCAATGAAAAATATAGTACCTAAATAAAATGATCTCATCAATTAGAATGGCCAATTTACTGCGGTCATTGGATCTCATTGACCATAATGAATGATGTAATCCTCATGATTCAAAATGTAAATAGATAATACAGTCAGTATAGAAATAAAACTTCTGTTTTGGACTTTTTTTTGAGTGTTGCAAAGAAATAAAACTAGATATATGCAATTAATAAATAGTAGATTATACAACAATTGAAAAAAAAATGAATTTAATTCGAGGGACTAAGTTGGATCCCGAGAGCAGCGAAGGATTCTAGACTTGAATCTTGAGCGGAGTGAGGGATGCAAGGACCGAGATAAAAAAAAAACAGGTCGGACAAAATATTATTGGGTTTTTCCAACAGTAATTTCTCAGTAGCAGCCCGAAGTCTGGAATTGTGCCCGGTTGATGGCAATAGGCTCGCCCCTATTACATGGAACTTAAAAACGTAACTGGTGAAATGTGGGTGTACTACAGTCACACCTCTGCCCAACTCTTCGGGGAAACAGGGCGTGATGTTATGTTATTTATATTTATCACATTTTTGGCGGCAAGAAATTATCTACTATAATTGCTGCTTTAGAACGAAATGATTCCGAAGTCGGTGTCTCATTTTCGTCACTGGAATAACTCATTATATTATATATGTTAATAGATTTTCCAATGACATTAAAACAACCACAATACAGATAGAGAAGAACCTAACTAAAATTGGCGGGGTAGCAAAAAAAATAAAATATATTGTAGCTCTGTGGAATATCCATCTAGCCAGCCAGTAATCTTCAGCACGTTTCATTTATTTTGTTGTACATAATTCGTGCTTGTTCCGAATTCAAATGTTTTTATTCATTCAGTGACTAAAACAGAGTTTTATGCACTGTTATCGATAAATAAAATGCCCTTTCGAGTGGCAATGGTAAACATGTTGTTTCGTTTGAAGGAATTGGCGACGCGTCCTCCAATAGGTAGGTAATAGGTACATACTCGTATAATAAGACGAAAAACTGGAAACCAAGTTTTGTACAAGAAAAGTTCTACTGACGAAAAACAAATCACTGTATTTTGCGATACCTATATCAGAAATTGGTGCCAGGATAAGCTAGATTAATTGTCTGTCCTATTTGGCAAATATGTATCTACACGACAATTCACAAATAAAGCATAACAGGAAAAACCGACCAGTTTGTTGCGAACAACAAATCTTGTAACAATTAGTTTTTATATAGAAGTTCATTACAAATCACGAAGAACAATATAATTAATGAAAGCGATACATTTTCTAAGAATGAGTAATATTCCGGCTCCAACTGTACTCACATTAAATCCGGAGAATCGGAAAGATTTAATACGACATATAACAAATGAATGAGATTTACTAGAGAAGTTAGCACGCTTTATTTCAACTGGTAATGTTCCTGAAATTTTGCTAACGTTTAACTTTTAGTGAGGGAAACTGTAAAGGCTAAACTGTTTGCTAAAATTCATGAAGAAACTCTTTGACAGCTAGCATTTTTAGCTTGCAAAGAGTTTCTTGCGTTTCTTGATTCAAAATAATCTCCTACAAATAGTGCTTGATTCAAGCGACGCGCTTCATACTTAACGCGCTTCAAGCATGAAAACAAAAAATCTAAAAAGTAACAAAAAATACGCTACGAACATAAAACCTCATCCTTTTTGAAAGTTGATTAAAAATAGGAGTACCTACTTATGATATTAACAAAAGAAAAGTTGCGACCATTCCGGCCGGCATAAGATGCACAGACTTAAATAGAGAAGGTGAGGTAGGAGGGTTCTGATTTACAGAAAATACGTTAAAAGGGTCAATACCAACCAACTTACACAATAGGCATGTTGACTAGGGAAAAAAGTATATATTTAGTCCATCAGTCAGATAATAAAAAAATATTAAACACGTATTTTTTGCTTCATTATATAAATAAAAAATGGTTTAGATAAAACGCAGTATAAAATCTAACGGGGAGTGACGCCATACCACATTTTAACGTATTGCCTACTCAATGTATTGTCGTATGTACCTATTCATCATTTGATTACCGACAAAAAAAAGAAAAAAGTCTACATCCCTATTAATTGACGCAGATATGTCAATCCTTTGACGAGACGAGCTCGTGCAAACACCAAAAGCAAAAAAAAAAAATTGTAGTCAGGTTGCCGACTACCCCGAATGCGTTGCTCAGGACAGTCATAGAAGTATCGTCGATCGTAGATGCTAAAAAAATCTAAGTATTTATTTAATTTAAACCTTTTACAGACACTTTTGAATTGTCAAGGACTAGTCGGTCAGTTAGAAATATGAAACTAGTTGCAAGTGGCAAGAAACTTCATTGACACTCTTTTAAAATGTTGAATTTATAATGATAAATATGTGAAAACGATGTAAAAAGACTGCTATTTTCATGCACCCAATGCAAAGCAGCTAAAGTTAAAAAAGTGTAGATGATGTTTGTCATGAAAATACACTTAAAATATGTACTTTCATCAGTCGCTCAAACGTTTAAAAATTCTTGGCGCCATCTCTCCAGCTGCACGCGTTTCCTGTATTAATCAAATCTCGATACCTCAGACAAATAAAGAAGCACTAAGTATGATGACCTGTCAAGAAACAAGTCTTTTAATCTCAAAGAACACAATTTATGAAGATATCATCTATATCATTCTAAACATATATTATTATAAATTAAAGTCGTATTTCGTCTCTGTCTGTGTGCCCAGTGGTAACGGCCTCGGCTTAAGAGTTAAATTGTGTAAATAATTTCATCATCATTACTCTCAAAACGGTGAAAAAAAACATCGCGTGGAAACCGGTATGTCCTAGAACCAAAAATTCGCAGACATGTGACATCTACCAACCCACCTGGGCACGCGTTGTAGATTACACCTCACTCCCTCTCGAAGAGAGGAGGCCTCAGCAATGGGAGTATTATAGGCTGCTTATGCTGTGTAATTTTTTTTTTAAATTTAAAATTTAAATTTAAAATTTTATTTAATTATTATTATTATTTTTTTATTTAAAAAAAAATCCGGAAAGTTTATGTGTATATTATATTAATATTAAACTTAAATATAATAAGGAAATCTGTTTTGTCAAGTTATAAAACCGTGCAAAGCAGGAGCAGTCACTAGTTGTAAATAAAAAGAGAATGAGAATATAAATAACACTTTTCATAATGACATTACATATTTCATTGTGCCGATTTTCTTTGTATTCTAGTACATTTGGCGTGCGTGCTCTTATTATTAGAGATTTGTCACTGAAGCGGGACGAAATTAGGTCATTTTTATCTGAGTAATAATATTTATAACGGCCTTTATTCATCTTGGTCTAAATTCAGTTTTTGCATATGTTTTAGCTGCGGTTTTGACCTTGATATTTTTGTGTACACTGATTTCATCGATGCAATGAAGAAGCAAACGTTTTCCACGCGAGAGGAATGTCAATATATGAAACAAAAGCGTGTGTCTTTAATAATTGTTAAAAGATTTCTTTTTTAAATACCGAAAAATGTTACATTTAATCAACTTCAAAGTCTGTCACAAAATGCAGAAACAAACAGTCAAACTAACATTTTTTTGTTTTTCTACATTAAATATTAGAAGCGAAGCTATAAGAAAGTTTCGCATTCTAGGTCAAACTGAGGTTTAATAAATTACCCTGTAACTCGTTCACGACACAATTATGTTATTATTAGAGACACATCACTATCTGGGTACCGAATCTGAAATTATCGAGATAATAGGCAGATTCCGAAAAATTTGATTCGAAAATATTCGTCTGGCAAGTATGCGTACAGAAAATAAAGGCTTCCGCAAACAGGCGCGACGCGACGACGCGACGCGATAATACGGAAATGCTATAATAAGTTTTATTACTTCTGAGGCTAAGAATAAGTTGTATTACTTCTGAGGCTAATAGAGAGCAGTGGTGGCCCAGTGGTAACGGCCACGACTTACGAGTTGTGTGTCGTAGTTTGGAACCCTTTTTTTTTGGTTGGGAAGTTATCTAATAACTTCACCCGCTAACTAACTAAAACCCACCCGTGTTCCTTCAGTTGCCTGTACGTTGCCAGGGGCCACGGTATCCCTTTCGAACTTTCCCGCAACCCCATGGGTTTTAGTCAGTAAGAGTCTACCAAGCCCTCCCGCTCCGCCCAGAGCAGGAGAAGTATTTTTTTTTGATAAATTCTCAACCAAAAAAAAAAAAAGGCTATAATCAACATATTTTATTCAAGCACTGCACTGCAGCTTAGCTTCCGTTTGACTTCCACCTCAAATTGTTTCTACCCAACTCGATACAGAATCCGTCGCCAATCGATAAATCGTAAAATCTATAAATTCTGTGTTCATGATCGTCGCCAAAACCAAGTTAACTCGGCGTCGTAAAATATTGGGTTAATTGTTCATTGTTATGTTCTCGTTGTAGTACCAATGTTCAGCATTTCATGTCAAGGACTGTTGTATATTATGCGTAGATGATGGTCCAGTTTGCAAAATTTACTCGACAACATCCCAGAATTCGTGGAAGCAGCGATCTTTGTTCAAATTCAAATATTTTTATTATTTCTAGAACATAGGTAAACAAAAAAAAGTGCAGATTATATTGTATTAGATGCGCCATTAGGAGCCCTAGGCATTCAAATGTCAGTTTTGTTGTTGACAGTTGTATTTTTCTGCATAGATAAACCTAACCTAACCAAATGAAAAACAAAAGCCTATCTATTAATTTACTACGCTGAATTGTTACAAAGCTGAACTGTTGTGAACGATAGTGTTGTACTCGTAATATTGTAGCGATATTTTGTAGTATTCTAGAAATAGGTTTACTAGACACACTTTTTATTATTCTCCTTTGTCTGCACCATATCTAAACTAATATTATAAAGCGAAAAGATTTGATTTATTGTATGTTTGTTACGCGTTGACGCTAAAACAGCAGAACAGATTTGGATGAAATTTGGCACATGGATAGACAATGACCTGGATACATACATAGAATACTTTTCATCTCGACATTCCTACGGGATCAGGATCAGGTTCAGGAAAATGTAATTAATTTACTACGAAATGATAACAGAAACATTTATTTCTGGGTGGAAAGCTGCTACTGCGTATTTCTCCCACCTCACTTTTTGCGTCTGACCCAAGGACAGAAGATACATCTAACACACGCAGTTTACTTTACACCGGAGAAAAATAGCCAAATAATCCACGTGTGGTCCAAATAATTGCCATATCTCGGCCAAATTCCAGCAGTAGGACTCACGCCAATTACTGGCAGACTACAATTTATTACCAGCAGAATCAAACACTCCGTCGCACGCGCATCGCAGTTTACAAATCAAAAGATTTATCTTACAAACACATTTTGCTTACATCGTGGCGCCAGCGGAGTTGCACGGAGTTTTTAATGACAGCAATAAGATAATCAAGGAGTTTATAAATTTTTTGATGATAAATTGTTATTGAGGTTATTAGGGCGTGTATATGTGTTTTTCAATTGCAATAAGATACGAAGTTTTTTTTTTTCCTTTGCTTATGTTGCAATCAGTTTGTCAAGCAAGAAGTCTTCAAGTTGTCTTATTGTAGAATCTTGCGTCTTTTGAGTCTCTACAATCTGGTATTGTGAGTTGAGCTGTCAATTGGTTGGGGTGTGTCTCCAGTCTGGACTTATATTTTTGTGGACATGAACTTATTTCTTCCTTGACTGTTTTTATGTTCAGGTATTCGTGAACTTCAGCGTTTCTGAGAAACCATGGTGCTTTTGATATCTGTTATAAGAAGATGTTCTGAGTTCTCTGTATTATGTTTATATTGGAGTTACACGCGGAGCCCAGTTGAATGCCGTAAGTCCAGATGGGTTTTAGTATGGTCTTATAGACCAAGATCTTATTGTCTACGGACAGCTTGGAATTCTTACCCAGGAGCCAGTACATGCCTTTGTACCTAATGGTCAGCTCGTTTAGAAATACGAAGTAAATTTATGATTTATTTTACATAAAATGAATAATCATATAGGATACCTTTATCATAATAATGGTTTTTTATATTTCTATGATCATATATGACATGTTTAAAACAAACGCGTTTTCTTGCTTATATTACACCGGTAGCATACCTCCGCCGCGAAACCATAGCAGCGAAACCGTAGTAGTTCAATTCAATAGACTCGCGTCATGTTCCGCTACTCGAATCGGATGCGAGTAGCGGAAAATGACGCGAGTCTATTGAATTTAACTGCTGCGGTTTCGCTGCTATGGTTTCGCAGCGGACGTGTGCTAGCGGGTGAAAGGTTTAAACTAAGTGAAGGTAAGGAAAGACGATAAAACCAAGTAGATCTCCCAACCTCCACAATAAACGACGACGAAATGGAATGATAAAGTTACAAACCTACCTGGCAACATAGCTGCTCAACCCTTTCGTTGCATCAACAGACAATTCTACATGCATAGCGTCATCGTTGACGACGGCGCCACAGCGACCTCAAATCAAAAGATTTATTTCCCAAACATTTTTGTTTTCAACGTGGTGCTCGTGGCGCCGGCGCAACCGATGACGCAACCATCTACTAAATTTTCATTTCAAGAATTTATCTTATTAGGACGTCAACATGGGTTTATTTAATTTGATAGATATCAGCTGCCGTGATATATCTATAATGCCGTTATCTACCAAAACCGTTGTTTTGAATAACATGCAAAAACCGCGGTAAAAATTTAAACCGATGTGACTTTTCAATGACAACACCTATTTGAGACTTGGAGGTACCAAAACATAGATCAAGTTTAATACTTTCGAATGACTCCCCTGTCATATCGTAAATATTATTTAATTTCATGAAAAATCGTTTTTTGCGTTTTAGTTTATCATCGGTGTTGCCGAAATCTTATGGGTCATCGACTAAAATGCCGATACGTATAGGGTAACGGCATTTTAGTGTATCTATTTTATAGCAAAATATTGTCTGTTAAAATGTAAAAAAATATCTCTTTGATGAATAACTAAAACGTCGCTAAAGCACATAACGTCTATTTAGCTTAATATTATGTAATATGGAACTGACTCATGTTAGACTTTAGTGTGTTTAACGTTACTTTACTGCTTTTAACCCTAGACACCTAACGTTCGGACGTACCCCTTTAAACCTAACCATTAGTCGTTTCGACGAGCACCTTTTGGTGTGCATAATATCATCTATTATTATATGATTTCGTTACGTTTAATACACACGTACGTTATATAACTATTATTTTAGTAAATAAAACAATTATTTTCTATTTTGTTACAAATATATTTCTTATAAGCTATTTTTTATAGAGAACTACTTTTTGAGATCATAATGAGACCACATAGTTATAAAAAATTATATAAAAAAAAACAACAAAAATAGCCTTTTTCTCTGTGGCAAAACTTAACTATAACATTCATATTAATTAGGAAATAAAAACAAAACTACTTTTTTGAAGCACATTGTATGCAGAAATCAACTTTATGTTCACCACAAATTGCAGTGTTGCATTTTGAGCATAAGGACTTTGTCATGCGCCTTTTTTTATAAGAGCAGAGACCACAAACTTTTCTTTTTCTCATATTTGGTGCCTCTACTAGTGGAAGGTCATTGCTCGATGATGACTGACTTTGACCTTCACCTTGACCTTCATCGTTCTTTGCAACTAGTATGTCTCTGATTTTGTCTTTTACGTGCGTCGGCATTGTACGAATTTCCAGTCGGATTTTGAGCCAGGGTTCTACAAGTTGCGAATGCAGCTTCTTCATAAAATCACGCCGAATCATTACTTTATGTCCCAGTATAGAAGCATTGTGACAGTAAATTATGTAGCTGTTGATACATGATATATTTACCATGCCGTAGAAAACACACATTGGCCATCGGTTAGTTTTTCTGCTGCATGACATTACTGAGCACATCTGGTCAAACGTGTCTACACCACCTTTTGTACTGTTATAGAATTCGATCATGTGTGGCTTCTTTGTTTCGGGGTTGACTGAGCCCTCCTCATCACAAGACGATAGTAGGTAAACCATTTTTGATGGTTTTGGTTTGTACGAAAGAAGCGTAAGGGGACCGTCGTAACAGAACATCGATGTATTGATGTTTCTGGATCGATTGTTCTTCACTTCTTCTGGGATTTCCCTTTTATTCGCACGCAATGTCCCTACAATCGTCAATTTATAAGGCTGCTGAAGTAACTGCTTCGCAAGAGGTACTGATGTGAACCAGTTATCCATCGTAACGTTTCTGTTCGTGCCGTGTATACTGCGAGTAAGTTCTTTTACAAAGTACTCTCCCAAAGGCAGACCTCCTGTATTGGTACCTTTTCCGAGATATGGCGTACAATCGATCATATATCTTGTGCCACTATCGCACACCATTTCCAACTTTACGCCATATTTTGCTGGTTTATTTGGAATATACATACGGAATTTACACCTCCCTCGGAATGCCAATAACTGCTCATCAATTGTCACATTAGTTCCAGGCACATAGTTTTGGCGGCACTGAACTATGAGTAATTCCCATATATTTCTTATAGGTGTAAAAGGATCTTCTTTTTGTCGTTGTAAGCGGAATGTTTTATCATCAAAACGCAGACATCGCAGAAGGAAGTCGCATCTTTCTTTGCTCATACATGACACATATCTGGTACCCGAATACTCTGTGTTGAACAATTCGTCGAGGGTCAGATGATTATCTTTCAGAGCTGCAGTTAACACCAGAATACCAATGAGAGCTCTGATCTCTTCTTTGCTTGTGTCATTCTGCGTAGATGTATTTTGCTCATAGTTTTGCCTCCTTATCGCAATTTCCGAGTTTGTCCACTTCAAAATCTCTTCAAATATCTGATCAGTCATGAATTTTTCAAATAATGAAAGTGGATCCACTATATCTCTTACGGCACGAGTAGGTCCTCTGGCAACACGTACAATATTGATTGCAGCTGTTCTATTTGAACTATGCCCTTTTCTGGTAGCCCAAACATGACGGGAGCGACTGCGGATATTGCTTCGTGAGAAGGTCAAGATACATGGATTACTACCTGAGGTCTCTTGCAAAGGAACAGGAGGTGTTTGTAGCTCCAGGACATTATCCAGCAGAGCAGGCGAAGAGCGCTCTTGAGCGTTCACGGGACTATCTTCACGATCAGAAGGGTCGTCTTGAGTATCGCTTTCTTCGTTGTCAAACTCCACATTGTCTTCTGTTTCGCTATCAGATAATTCCTCCGATGAACTGACACCTTCTTCTTCCAATATTAAATGCGTTATACGCTCATCAGACAGCACTTGTCTCGAAGCCATGGCAAAAACTGCATAAAAGAACAAACACCAATTGCATTAAATATATACACAAACCCTAACCATTCGTCGAAACGACGAACAATCTAGTAATATCTCAAGAAATTATGTACTTACCCGCCGGACTCGGGTGCCTCCCGAAAGAGCTCGGCGAACACTGAGTTGGCAAGCGAGGTCACGACGATCGGTGCACGCGCCAAAAAGAGATGGCGATATTTCTGTCCTGTATTCGTCGTTTCGACGAAGGTTAGGTGTCTAGGGTTAAGTCTGGTAACCTATAAATGCATTTACATTTAAGGGAAAAACTTGAATCATTGTTAAGCTTAATCGTGGTCAAACTAAAAACCTTATAGTTTAACGGCATCATAGCGCAACAGTATAAAAAAATAGTGAACCAATAATATTGTACAACATGAAGTTAAAGTTATGAAAAATAAAGACAATTTTTTAATAAAACTCTTTTTTTATCAATCACTGGTCAATATATTTCTTTAATGTTTTTTAAAATAGGGTATATTTCTGCTCAAACTTATAACTTTGACAAAATATCATTTCAACTAGATTTCTTAGGAACTTTTAGTTTTTACAAATACAAATATCACATCAGTTATTTATCCATATTAATTAGGTACAACTTGTACTTTAAAATAATATAATATATAAAATCTTTACATAAATAACACTTAATGAAACCTGAGATAATAAACAATCAAGACTAAGTGGAATCTTCTCCTTGAATATAAAACTTTAAATTTCTATTATCAATTAAAAAACAATCATCCACTACTTAAAACAAAAAAATATTCTTCCTTATTTAAATTTTAGTTCTAACTTTTTACCTATATTTATTAAAGCCTTCTTGATAATATTTATGTATTCTTAAAAACATGGTATTCAAATCTTAACACAGTTACATTACCAAATAACTTAAAATAATATGTTTAAAATTAAAATGATTATTTAGTTAAAATAGTTAATCAGTCTCAATAAACTTACATCAGTCTGTATTATTATTCCTTTAATCAGTACTTGTACCGGAATTATGTTCATTTTCTTTTGTTGGTAAGTTTTTCCAAAATAACAATTTGTGAGGGGGAATTATGTTCGATAGGTTTTTAAGTATGTCAGCTTTTCTTTTAGATTCGATACATTTTGGTTCAGTTCTAAATTCAAATACCATTATACGTGGGTTTTTCAAATATTTATCATTCATGAAACGGAGAGTAGTATTATATATGTTGTATCATCGAAATTATTCTTATACACGAGATCATAACTTTTACGAGTGAAACATACCTCAACCATATTTTTTAAATAAGCTCTTGGGTTGGATGTATGAATTCTTCTTTGTGACACATAATTTGGTAAATTCAAAAAGTTTTCTGGCAACATAGACTGTACTATTACTTTAGACTTATTGATGGAAGATACACACTCTTCAAAATCTGTAAAATCGTAAAGTTTACCTTTCTTCTTCATTGCAAGCTCTACTTGGTGATGCACTTGATCGCTGCTCATAAAAGTGTGGCCGGGTTCAAAGTAATACAGAGTTGTTTTTTCTGTGGCAATATCTTCACTATTGATCATGTGAGTGAGCATCGAATACAACAGCCAATTTTTGTTTTGTGAGCTGCAATTATCGAGCCAGATGTGTACTTGCCCAACATCTCAATTACGCAAAAGAAAATTATAAAATGCTGACATTATATCCTCTTGTCTTCTCCCTGCAATGCCATCAGGCCATATAACTGTGACGGGTTTGGATTCTGCGGTAATCTTGCCAAGGATCTTATCAAGGAGGCCTGGCATACTGTAAATATGTTGAATTTTTCCAAGTTTTCACTGAATCCATACCGGTGAGTACCGATATTTATTGCTAATGTGATCTTGTGCTCATGAAATTAAAGCATCATTTTCTGTAATACGACTCTGGAGCCATCAATGAAGATAATTATTGAAACTCTTGAAGAAATGATTTAATCTAGATTTAAAGTTAAAGTCGCATTAACGTAGATTTTTAGGAAATCTGTCAGTTGTCAATCGAAATTCGTGCTTGAGCGTCGTTATTGAATACGGGCCTTTTATACAATAACATTGTGCCTGCAGTAATATTTGTCTTATTGTAATCTAATTTAGTCTAACTAGGTTGACTGCTAAATATATGGGTCAGAGAGACTAAAATTATATTATCTACCTGTGACACCATTATGTAAATACTGGGAATATGAAATAAATCTAGTTTAATATTCTAATCTATTCCATTTAATTATGCTGATAGTGTGAATTGTTGGTGATAAGAGATCACCCAATTCACACTATCAGCATATTTTAACTGTAATACTATCATAACAGTCATGATGTTACAAACAGACGAAGAAAGAAATTCTCAAAATTGATTGAGCATTTCAAATGTAGAGATCCCTGCGTTTTACTCGTATATGCAGAGAAATGTTTACAAGTCTAGGTAATCGAAAATTTTGCTTATATTTATTTAATTATCTTTACAGATTTAACACCAAGGGAAAATCAGTTGATGAAACAATTGCAAAAAACTAAATGCAGCCTGGCATCACTAAGACGCAGTGCAAATTTCTTGGAAAAATTTGAGTCAGATGTGCTAAAACGAATTGAGACGTTGGTGCTACAAAAACAAAAAATGAAGCCATTTTGGCCTGATACCGATTTTGCTTGTTCATTTATGTAAATTAATAAATACTGAAATAATTTAAATCTGTTTTATTTTATCGATTTATCAAAATAAGTTATTTTGGAGCCTCACTATTATCTGCATAGAATGCATTTCATCGATATCGATAAGTTTATTGATTTCTATACGTTGCGCATCCCTATTTATGAAAGTTCTTCCCTTCAAGGACATGGTTGTCAAGTTTGTTATATTTTTCATGTTGGTAGCCATGTTTTTTTTTTATGTGATTGGCTAAAGACGGTCATAAATTCTCAAAAACTGAATGGTCTAAGTTCCGCCTCTTAAATTACATGCTCTGTGGTGCGATGCACTAGTTTCACCTCCGACCCCTCTGATTTCGGAACAGGATCGTTACGTAGCCGCTGCCCCCCGACCCGCGCGAGATCAGTTAACGGCTTTGTTGTGTATTAGTGTGAGATAACGTCATTTTAGTCTAATAATGACGGACAATTAATTTTTGTTTAGTTTTGGAAATGCCGCCACTGGCTTATAACATACGTAAAGTCAAAATATAAGTATGTCAAATATTAACCTATAATGCCGTTAAACGTTCTTAATCACATGTAAGTCTAGCATTTTCAATTAACGACGTTATAGCTTAACAAAAGTAAACTTCTATAATAAAAAAAGAATAACAATAAAACAGTTAAAGTACCTTTATCGCTTTATAGTGTACAAAAGACTGTTAACGGCAATCAAGAGAAGCAATCATATGAAAAACTTGTAATAAAAATATGAGTTAATGAACTGTAGCGGCTGTATAGACTCAAAAAGTTACTTAATGACATTTTTGCTTATTTCACACGAGAAAAATATGTACGTAACGGCTTTCTTAAAATGATTATTTCCAAAACTATTCAAGGTATTGAAAATTTGGAAACACAGATCGATAGATTATTTTTTTCTCATTATAATAGCATTAAAAGTAAAAAATCGACCAGATGTCGGATAACGGCATTTTAGTTATGCCACGGCAGTCAGATACTTATCGTTAATCTTTAACTCCATAAATTATCGGCAAAACTTTTTTTCCATATGAACGTCAGGACATTAAAATAGTTGCATAGGGCAAACCGATTGGTACTTAATGGAAGTACGTTTTTGCAATGAATGCTAGACAAAATATTAATTCCCATCGTGACACAAAATCTTAGCCTTTGCAACATTCATGAGAAGAAAGAGACTTTATTCTAAGCCAAACACCACAAGCCAACAAGTGCTGAAGAACGGACGCATTCTAAATCTAATGTCAGTCTGAATCTGATCAAAATTTACCTACATTTTTGACCACCGATATGATTACTTAGACATAAATAAAAAACAAAAATTAAGTATAATTAAATGTTTTTATTTTGTGTATTTTATTTTCTCTTCTACTCTTACACACGTTGTCTACATCTCTTTTTATCCACTTTCCTATCGCAGGTATGCTGGAAGAGATTTCTTTAGAAATAAGCATCACCTTTGCACGTATTTTTCTGTTCCTTTTTCTTGTCTGTTTATATGTGTGTATATAAACTGTTAAATAAATAAATAAAATGAGAATTCAAGGGGGCAATTCCCGTATTTTTTTGAATATTCGACATAGATTATCGCGAAGATGAGATTGCGACCGGATTTTGACCGTTTTGAATGACGACAATTGGCCTTCTCATCTCCTTTAATTCGGTTTAAAGAACTTTATTCTCATTAAGACAATCGTCACTTACATGAGAACATTCAATCTTCTACTAATTGTATTATATCAGTAAGGGTAGAAAAAAATTAAGTATGAGCATTGTCAACAAAATTGGAAGGCATTGACATTGAACATCTGACATAGCTATATTTAATTATTTGTGACATTGATAATCTGGATATTTAAATGACATTTATTTATTATTATTACTCTCCCGCATAGTAATTAAGTGGCATGTAATTTATTTTTATTTTTTTTATTGTTAAATCTTTAATATTCGACACAATGTAAAAATTGTTATGAATAAATGAAAGCATTCCTAAGATAAGGTGGTGGCACAAGTTAAGAGATGATGCCGTTTTAAACAAAAATAAACAGAACACAATTAATACAGTGTTTCGTAGTTGTAAATAAAAGTGAATAATTTATTTTTAAATATGTTGAGTGAAGTCGCTTCTTTTACATCCATTAGAAGTTTATTATAAAGCAGTGTTCCCCCGTAGGTTAGGTTATTTTTTTATAGGTTACATATCTGTCCAACTGTTTAATCCACCTGTCCGCTTCACTTCAAACGCCACCACATCACCACATCTTCACACCACAGTCAACAAATCATGACTTCATGAGACGAATCTCCCAAATGTTTGTTTACGAGTGGCGCCAACCGAACTAAACTGAGTCGCTAAATCGAGACAGACGCATTCCGAACCACGATGTGTTTACAAACGCATGTTTGTCATAGTAGACGCGCTGTTTATTTGTATCTGCGTTTTTGGGGAGCCACGGGGAAATGTAGCTGAGTCTTATGTTGGCAATTTGAATCAATGTTGGAGCTGTCATCATACTCATCCAGCACAGTACAGTACAGCAGTCTGGTGCTAAATATAGGCTTGTCCAATTGCACGCCTCTGAACAAAATACAAATAGGTTCAGTGATTTAACTAACGGTACAGTAGTAAACAAACTAAAACAAAAAAAAACTGGCTTTAATCAGCTTCCACATTTATAATCTGTACAAGCTGCCTTCTAGGTCTTCCGTGATCTTAGTGGCTCACGACAGATTTCCCAGTTTGTGGTCTCCTCTCAAAACCACGTCAGCTTCTAAGATCATCACTCACCATCAACATCATTGTGTCTTGAACCAGCTATTCTTATAATAGATATTGTTATTCCCAAGGGCTTCTTCTATTCTACTGGAAAAACACTAAACTGAAATACACACACACTATAAAATAAGAAATGTTCAAACACGAGATCAACAGTGCTTTTATAGCCACCATTATAACATATTTAATTACCTTTCGAAATTGTAGCATTCCTCACTCGACCGAGGAAGAATGGAAAACTACCATGGAACATTAAAAATACCGTCATACATTATGTATGGAGCCATTTCCCGTATCATATTGTATTTACTAAACATTGCTTTTTAGACGTGTAGGCGGTGTAGGTACTCGTGTAGGTACATGCGTTAGTCATCGGTTTATATTGTACATTCAATACGGCACATTGACCTTGCTCAGGCCTAGGTATACGATTGTTATTGAATGATGTGCTAAGTGCTTGGATGGTAACCAAATGTCTTACTAGCAAGAGAAAACAAAAATATTTTTGTAACAGACAATATTATGTCTGATTAAAATCAAATAGACCTAAACTAATATTATAAGGAGAAATGTTTTGATTTTTTGTATGCTTGTTTGTAATAGATAAACTCAATACTTAATACCGATTTAAAAAATGATTTCACCTATAAAAGCTACATTATCAGCGAGTAACATGGCCTGTTTTTTTTAAATTAGGGACCCCTACGAAAATAGCAATAATTTAACTCAAGGTTTTAAAAAAATCCTATAAAAGTAATTATTTGGCGTGCGCTGCGAAAGCTATGGATAATACATAAGGAATTTACTATATGTTTATAGTAATCATCATTACCCACACAAAAGGAAAGTCCGCGAGGCTATACTCGTAATAATATATGTCTAATTATTATAGTTCAGTTACAATAACCGTTTTTTTTTCAAATTAGGCAATCAAAACACGGGTAGAATCGAAAGATGATGACATTAATCCTGATTCATAAGTTTATAACCCGGATAAACACACAGGATTTATTACTTTTAATCCCGTACGTTCCCGTGGGATATTTTCCAACATCCACGCGGGCAAAAACTTCTTATTATAATTATACTAATACGTAAAATAACACATTAGTTAGCTCAACATAAGCCATGTTCTAACAGAAACAACTTAATAAGCTCGTAAATGGCAGTTGTTTGCGTCAATTGTACAATATTTACCTATTAGACTGTAAACGTTCTGAAGAATCAATAAATAAATATTATACATTAAGAATCATTTCGCTCAACCAACAATCCTCTATGATCAAAACACCGTGTACTTTATTCTGAAAAACAAATAATAACATGAAAACCGTCGACTCCACCGAATAGTTCCGGGGCGGTCATAAATCCATCCCACCAGTCGCTTACATCGACCTTCTGTGAATTTACATCGACAGACGCGGATAAAAGTATTTTTACTTTACTTTCCAAGGGCATAATAATCGCGATGAATGTAGATCTTGATGTTTTTCAGGCGCGCGGAGGGCAGAAAGGCACCGGTTTGTTTATCTTGTATGTAGTCTCTTAATCAGAATTCAGCCTACAACCAAGTAATTATTTTTTTATCTTCTTCGTTGAAGCTGCATCTTATCTGATGGTAAGTGATGATCAGGCCGAAGGTGGAAGCAAGCTTCACCCGAAATCCTCAACCACAGAGGAACTGGCTATCTTACCTCTAACTGTCGAAAGGCAACAATGCTGTTAACATTGTAGTTATGGTGACACTAGCCAGGTGGACTTAGAATAAGCCCTACCACCAACCAAATCGAGCAGAAAATTTTGCCCCCACTGGGAATCGAACCCGAGACCTCTGGGTCTGAAACAAGTGGCCTAACCGCGAGACCACAGAGGCGGTTAAAACTGCTAACAACAGCAGAAGCTAGTATGAGTGAGGATGGAGAATTTTATGTACCCTTTACACTCCTATTCTACGAGTATAAATTGAAGGTTACAACAAACACGTTTGTTGTAATGATTCCATAAAAAATCTCTAATCATTTCGGTCCAAAGCCAAACTCATATAATTCCACACTTATTAGTTTTTATATGCTAAACAATCTATTAATTTTACTAGACCAAACCTATTATGTCTACATTCCACAATCTACGACGCAGTAGTCGCACGCGCAAATTCCTTGGACGTTAAAGCGGATAGGGCAACCTGGGCAACTCATCGGCTTCTAAATGCGTCTCAGAAAATCTCTGGTATGCCAGGTATGCAAGTCTAAATAAACACAGTCAGGGCCTTTGGAAAGAATTTAGAGAAGAATGTGGCCAGGAATGTATCAGTGGAAAAACAGCAATTCTATTTTTTGCTCACTCTTCACTAGCTATTCATGGGTATTTTCTTCATTTACTCTGTTAAAAATATGTTATATTTTAATTTAGGATATTGAAATGGAAAAACGGTCAAGGAAAGAATCGCGAGGAATTCATTTACCTGCATTTCTTGACGGCATGTGAAGCCAAGTCGGAAGCCCATGGGCGGCATAAAAACTCTGACACCAGGTTAGTCAATAACCACACGAAAAAGAAGAAAGAAGATTTAGAACATAGTCTATCCGTGTGCTTAATACTAGTCCGTTTAGCTGTTTATGTGTGATAGAGCAACAAACACGTTCATCAACTTACACAATCTACTTAAACAAATTCGCTGACAGACAACGCACACCCTAAATCGCTGGGTTTTGAAGCATGAAATTTTGCGCAAGAATTCTTTATACAGGGTCAAATTAAACGATGTAGTGAAACTCTGCCAATGTGATGGGTATCGATATCTAAACATCAATACGCAATGTAAATTGTCTTTGGTTTCTGGCCCTGACATTAGGCAATGGACAAAGTTTGTCAAACTTTTAAATATTGAATACGAGGCTTTTGGCTAATTTGCAAATGAGTATTTTATGTATTTTTTTTTTGTAATGTGCGTGTAGTTTGTGCAGAATAAACAATTTTTCTTTCTTTTTCTTTCCATAAAAGAAAAAAATGGTTTGATGTTTTTTTTTTCTGGGGGCAACCGCCGCTATTAGTTGTTACTTATACTTACTTGGTACTTATGAATTGAGAAAATCTGTTTTTTTTTAATTTGTTTTGTAGTATTTAAATATTTACCCATTACGTCTAAGGAGTTCCACTAGGTAATTTAATTTGAACCTATATAGCGAAAGTGAGCAATAAGGATGGATTTTTTGAAAATTCACCTCTGTAGGGTAAACAGAGGGTGAAAGTTTGTATAGCAGTTCGAAATTTTTGACGACGAAAAATCCCATCGGACACACTCGGCTTCTGTTAGTATAGAAGTCTAGTTAAATCCTTGGAAAAAATATGATGTGTGTTCTTAATAAACTCATCATCATCATTTCAGCCGAAAGATGTCCACTGCTGGACAAAAGACGCCAAGCACCGCCACTTCGACCGGTTCTGTGCTTCCCGCATCCAGCGGATTCCTGCGGCTTCACAAGATCATCGGTCCACTTTGTGGGAGGCTTTCCAACACTACGTCTTCCGGTACGCGGTCGCCACTCCAGAACCTTTCGGCTCCATATTCTTCGAGCAATGTGCCCTACCCACTGCAATTTAAGTTTGGCAATTCTTCAGACTATGTCGGTCTTAATAAACTACAAACTACATTCAAGAATAATAGTCTGTTCAATTAAACTCGATGTTGTTTGATTGTGAAGTGTAAAATAAACAAATAGAGTTCTAGTGTAAGCGCGTTAGCGTCAATGAAATAAAATTACGAAAGTTATGTATTATTATGTTGGCTACGTCGATATCTTAGTAAACTTACAAGAATAGCAGTCCGATTCATAAACAGTAGAAAAACGTTTTGTTTATTAAAATATAACAAAGTTATTAACCTTTCTGACGCACTTATGTGTTTTTTATCCATTTCAAAGGCTATGAAATCAACAGTTTGCTTGTTTGTTTTGTTTCTTTAAATTTCTGTAAGTAAATAGATCTTTTAAAGACAAATTTACACGTCAATATAAAATCAACATCCAGTCCTGAAGATATGTTTAAGTTTAATAAATAACTGAGAATGACTACAACAATATTAAATTTATCTAGATATATTAAGATATATGAGGGGTGTAATTTCAAAACCCTCTAAATCATCCTGAAGAAATTTTTCACAAGAGATTATTTTGAATACGTTGTGCTAAACTTAATGCAAATGACAATATTTGATATTAATTTGTTTGTCATGTCATGGCAATCCTAACAAACGTGGAAAATCTAAAATGTCTATGTGGATTTTAGTGGAATTTGCAACTAACATTACTTTTAAAACTGATTTTACTGTGTATTTAAGTGGGTTATGAAAGTAAAAAAATAGACATATTGAAGGTAAAATTTGAAACTTTATTTTGGTGCAAAAATATGTTAATGTGTATGAAGTCATTTTAGGGGGTTTTGAAATTACACCCCTCATTATATATGCATGTGTGTAGATGTATTAATTCGATTATTGTCTGAAACCTCTACTGAAACATGTAATTTTTCCATGTTTTTCTTCATGACAAATATGAAAGGGAAATGTCTATCAAAAATATTTTTTAATCACTCACAGGCACGTTTAAAAAATCCCATCATAATTGCAATATTACCAGCCTAAGCCAAGAGAAAAAACAGTATTCCAGCGTCGAATCCAAGCATCCAGCCAGCCCTGGCATGCAAGGCATCCGCATGCCAGTGTGGGACATCAGTAAGTGGGTCGGCGGCATCCGGCTCCACAGAGGTATGCCGCCCAATAAACTGTTTATATTTATACTACGCGACAACACACGGGGCTCTTCTGACCTTACAGTTCTGAGTTGATGACAGAAGTAATGAGAAGGTGAGAAAGTTCTTGCTAAAAATCAGAAGGAAGCAGGCAAGATGTGTGTGAAAATAGATCCTAACTTTTAAATGGTTGACGTTGAAAATAAAATTTTTTTTCGATGTGGCCGTTTTGCGTGAATGTGACGCATATTTTCCCAGAAACTTGTTTCCATTTTTTTTATTTTGTTTTCTTTTTTTTTTGCGTCATGTTTACCGCAAATAAACGTATTTTCTTTCTTTCTTTCTTTATGTGAAATGACTCTTTTCCAATCTCGAATATATATTTTTACCATATCAATCAATCTGATTAGCCTTTTCACAACTATGTTGGGGTCGGCTTCCAGTCTAACCGAATGCAGCTGAACACAAGTATTTTATACTGATTGAATCAATATTTACACACTGGAATTTTTCTTATTTCATTCATATTTAGTTACTGACTTGATGTTTGTACGTATTTTTCGGGTGACCACTGAAAATCAGCGCCGTGCTGTGGGTCCCTCATAGCACAGAATTATGCTGAGTGGAAGCCTTCTTGTCACACTTATGACGTGCAGCTGCCAAATATATGTTTATATGTTTATATTGTTGTTATTTGTATGCACGTGTTTCTGTGACAAATAAACCTATTTTTCTTTCCTTCTTTCTTTCTTACATGGAGCGACTGCCTATCTGACCTCCACAACCCAGTAACTGAGTAATACGATACCTCTTGGTAAGACTGGCTGTCAGACTTTCGGGCTTCTGACGACCCGTAACGACTGTCAAAGATACACGAATGACAGCCGGGACCAACGGCTTAACGTGCTTTCCGAGGCACGGAGGAGTCTCGGCATGTAAAGATGGTCACCCATTCAGAGTCAAACCCCGGCAAGCGTAGCTTAACCTGATGGATCGACCCGTACGGCAGTTATTACTTAGCCACGAGCTGCTCTTCTAATTATTTACCACATCATAGGTTGAAATAAAATTCATATACCTAATAACGTCAGTTCATATAAAATCTATCTATCGACGTAGGTATGTGTTCTGTAACAAAAAAATATCTTGACTATTTGACACTTTGTTTTCTCTATAGACCCAATCAATTTACCAACAATGACGCGTCTCTTCTGTCTGCACAAACTCAAGGGTCCACATATTTGCGGGAAAGTTCGAAAAGGATACCGTGGCCCCTGGCAACGTACATGCAACGGAAGGAACACGGGTGGGTTTTAGTCAGTAAGAGTCTGACACGCCCTCCCGCTCCATTCAGAGCGGGAGAAGTTATTTGATAATTTCGCACCAAAAAAAAAAGAAAAAAATAGGGTCCACATATTCCACACTATGTTTTAATTTTATTAAATACACGTGTAAACTAACAACTGTTATTTATTATCATTCTACTCGCAAATATTCAAATGTACACATTCAAAAAATCTGTTGACGCAAAAATGGCTGACATTTGCAAGACAAAGAACATTTAAATCTAATTCTGGAATCGTGACAAGACTTGTTTTATTTAAAACATTGTATGTTAAATAAAATCTGTAACGTTTCAGTAATCTCGTCTTTGAAATGTAACATTTGGTTCAAGGCCAGTTTTAAGGTTATAATTATGGCGAACGCTATAAATTCTGCAGAAATGGCAACCGAGATTCGACTCAGAAAGATGACCCCATAAGTTTGTTGTCAACATACCGACACGTAAACACACAACGAAGACACCTAATATACCGACGTTCTTTATACGTCAATTTATGTATGTATCCAAAAAGATTCATGCTATGAAAAGGCTGAGAATACTGTTTCATGTAGGTATGGCTGATTTACCGCTAAAACATGAAAAAATTAAGAATTATAACGATATGTTAATTAACAGTGTGAATAAGTATATAATATATAAAATACTTAGATTACTATGAAACCTTTTCAATGGTATCCATATTGCATATTGAGTCATCTGGCCTAAGCTGAAAAACGAATAAATAAAATTATAAATTATCTGTAATGACTTTGAAAAAATATTTATTAGTCGTTCACGACCAACTTCACCTCTTCACTCAGAGCGAATGAATAAAAGTAATTCACACTCATATTGTTTATGCGTAATAATAAACATGTAATCGCTCAAAAGTAACTGTTAATTGACGAGAACCAGTCGCTGTTGAAAGCATATCCATTATGCTGTACAGCACAAACCAAAGCAATGAAAAAAGTAAAAAGAAAACAATGAAAATTTATTCTGCCTCGTTGGTCTAGTGTTCGCAAGTGCTTCTGCTGAGCATGAGGTTGTAGGTTTGATTCCCGGGTCGAGCAAAGTGTTATTGGGTTTTTCCATCTTGAATTTCTCAGTAGCAGCCCGGAGTTTTTATTTGTGCCCGGTCGATGGCAACAGGATCGCCCCCTTTTACTTGGGACTTAAACGTAATTGGCGAAATGTGGGTGTACTATAGGTACACCTCTGCCTAACCCTTCTGGGTATACAGGCGTGATGTTATGTTATGTTAGAACCGAATATATTCTTTAAAAAAAAAATTGTCTAGATAATGCGTTTGCTCTATAGTTGGCTCACTTAAGGTTGCCACAGTCTCAGTTCTTTGTCAACGGCCACACAGTACGCCGCAGTACGCCATGACTACAGTGAAAGAATAGTCACCATAATCATGTCACGCTCGGTTTTTGGTTTAGTATTTTGTGCTAGCCTTTATGCGTCTTGCGAACGGGCACGCCTTTTGAACGTATGTTACGCTACGTTAGCAAAACGTAGACACGCAAAATACCAGTGTGCAGAGACCTAAAGACGCCTTCACACTGTGACGCCCGATAGCGTCAGTTAATCGCGAAAACATTTCGTCTCGTGACGTCTTAACGTATGACGCACTATTTTCTTGTTTAAAATACTTTTCTATAGCTAAGTTATAAATATTTAGTCTGTACTATTTGGGAGATTGTTTGAGTATACTTTTAATTTTATGGCGTTATCGAGTTATAAGATTTATGATTAAAGAAATCTGAAACTTTTAATGCGGTACAAATTTTTCGTAGCAAAATTTTTGGTGCTACGCTTGCTACGCGTGACGTAGCATGCTCGTAGCATGTCGAACAATACAGTTTCCTTTTTTTACATCGCTTTTGCAACTTCGCCATAACTTTTTTTAAATTTTCATTTCGTTTACAATAAAGAATATTGTTTGCAGAAAATGGTAAATAATATATTTTTTACAGTTGGCTACCAATTCAATGTAACAACCCGAGTTACATTGAATATACAAAAAACTTTAAATCAGCAATCTAATAAAAATAACTTATATAAACCCTAGAAATTTAAATCGACGCATATAAATTCGAATTTTTTTGTAATTGTGAGCCGGGTGAGAATTCCGCTGAAAATAAACGGTAAGGTCAATAACACTGACGCTTATATTATAACATACTGTTTATTTTAAAGACATAAATCTTTACTAGTGGCTGTGAAAATATACTACATTTTATATAATTTTGATACTGACACTGCTAGCAAACTCGCTTAGAATTTCATTATTAGATTTCTCTGAAGGGTCGACAGCTCATCATTTGTTTTAAAAGTCCAACTATTATTTATAACCAAATAAAAATATCTTTCTTTATATTAAATTAATGCTACAGCAACAGAATAAACATATTTCTTTCTTTCTTTATTTTCTTTTATTTGTACAATAATGAATTAACTAAATACTTTACCACCTTTCAAAGAGAAAACAACCGCATTTGATACAATACCTTCATCACTTGTAACATCCTTAAGAAGTACCTATTCTTAGCCTCAGACCACACTGTAAACCCTCAACCGCTGCCCATAACTAATGACGCTTAATTTTCACCTGCGTACCGCAAAATACGAGCTTCACTTCAACAGGACCATTAACATTTCATTTGAAGATTTGTGAGCGATGGCGATACACCGCATTCCTTCGGCCCGTGTCATTCTGGCGTAGTGCCAAACGCCGAATGCCGACACTTCGTACCGCAGGTGTGTAGGTGGCTTTATACAGAGTTAAAAGGTTACTTTAGATTATTCGTGGTTTTAGTATTTTGTAGGTTTGGTATTGGTTCTCTGAGTTTTAAAATGAGCGTACTTTTGTATTTTTTTTTTTAAGCTTTTCGCCAAACATGGAAACCTATCCATGGAAATTTTGAATTAGAAGTCCAAAGACGTGTTGGAAAAGAGGGGTCCAAGTTTTCCCTTATTAGAAAATGATCATAATCTTATTGATGCATCTAGGAGCTTGAAACAAGTCTTGCTACATTGTAATCTAATTAAAATCATGCCGCAGAAACCTCTTAGTCAACTTTTTGCTCTGCATTTTTTTGCTGCCTTAAGAAGTATAGGTACAAATGTAGACTATATTTATCGTAAGCCATTATCGCTATTAGCATTTGATTGGCCAAACGAACAGGCGTGGCGCTGACGCACATGTAAATCGTAGTTGTAATAACTCATGATAGATGTCGACACGTCCCTGGCTCCAAAGTTGGCTCGAATGTCGTTGCTATTCCTCTTGATGATGTTTGGACAAAGTGCTGGTACCAATATTTGAACCATTATATTTTGTGCTTGGGGCCAAAATGTGGAGGCTTGGTATGACAATGTACGTCAGAGTATTTGGAAAATGATCTAATGAATGCCGATGATACAAAACTTTAAGTGGGTAATGTTTGCATAACGACAATTACAGTTTCTTTGCCAATTGTTTGTATGAAGGAGCCAACAATTAGAATTTAGAATTGGTATTATTTCATCATACATACCAAAAGTATAAAAGGTAATAAGTGTTTGCATTTGTTTTTCCCTCGTAGGATGAGATTTATCTGTACCATTGCAGAATAATTTTATTTAAATAGAAAAATATAACTCCGACAGTCTGACAACCATTCTTACCAAGGGGTATCGTATTACCCAGTAACTGGGTTGTAGAGGTCAGATAGGCAGTTGCTATAATAATAATAAAAAATTTAATTGATTCAAAAACAAGTGTAACAATATTTGGGTATAACACTGGATCCCGCACCAGGATACCCTATGTCGCAGGATCCAGTCTCTTTCGACAGATAATACGAATTATTATAAAAGATAGGTTAACAAATGCACCGGTTTCAGTATAATTAATCAAACTTAGGACTTAAAGGTGACCAAATGTATGCGTGTATGTGATGTGTGTAATTATGTGAGTGATGAGTGTGAGTGTGATTGTGATGAGTGAATGTATGCCTGTGATGAGTGTTAGTGTGTATGAGATGATGAATACTTTAATATTTTAAAGATAAAATATTTTCCTATATACAGCATAATTAAGCCCAAGCAGCCAACCCCGAACCTGATTTTTGCACCCAAACCTTGACAAGGGGAAGATTTAGCTTCATTTAGCTGCATTTAGATTAGAACGACCCCACCATAGTTGGGGAAAGGCTAGGCAGATGAAAAATATAGCTCACTTTTTCATGAAAGGCTCTCAGATTCACTTGATTATTTACAGTTTATGAACATAACAATGAGAATGACTATGCGCCGTGATAGAATGCGAGTCATTACAAAGATATTTGAATAATAAACGTTTGTTGATTCAATAAAGACTGTTTACCTTCATGAAAACCATGTATTTGTAACTCAGACTGCATTTCACTTGAATACAATAAATCCATACCAATATACATACATAAGCTCACGCCTTTTTCCGGTAAGAGTAGGCAGAAACTACTGAACGCCACCTGCTACGATACTTCTTTTGCTTCGTTTACGTTTATACATCTGCGGGCTAATTGCGTTACACACTTACAATAGAAATGGCTTTCATGTTGACAGTTCAACAACATTCATTGCGCTATTTACGATGTTGAGCAGACAAATTTTTCTAACATATGAAGCAATGGATTAGCAATATCCTTCAAATTGTGATTCTTCTTTCTTTTTCGTGTGGTTCGTGAATAATCTGGTGTCAGAGTTTTTATGCCGCCCATTGGCCTCTGACTTGGCTTCACATGCCGTTAAGAAATATCTCTCAGGTATGCCCGGTTTCCTCATGACATTCTCCTTCACCATTTTTGAAGCAAGTGATAAGTATACAATACGCGCATGCATCCCAAAAGACAGAAGTGCGTGCTATGGGTTCGAATTCGAGACCTTCTTTTGTATTATATAATTGCATAGCACAGGTGTGAGTACTATGAACTAAAGAGCTACCATTTACCGGTTAATATGTATTACATTGACTTGAATGTGCCCTGGTGGCTGTGAGTATATCATGCTCACTCAGATGTCTCGCTGATGGTGGCGCGTGTGTTGGATCATTTAGCCCCCTTCAATATGTTTGAGCTGAATGGTGCTGGTCCATGCGTCATGTTCGTCAACGGGCGCCGTCAGTTGGGACTGGTCATCTCTTAGCTGCCATGGCTTATTTTAATTTTTTGAATGGTCCTTGGCTTTTTTCTTTTTATTACGGACGCTTTTACAAACTTGCACGTCTTTCTACATTGTTCTCACATGCATAATTTCAACATGAATGATGTAAACAATATTTTGTATCAATTTTTTTATTTTATAAGAGTGTCTGTGGAGTTTCTTGCCCGTTCTTCTCCATAGGTACCTACTACGCTTTGGAATGCGCAACTAGCTTCATATTTCCGACTTCTTGAAAATTCAAAAGTGCCTGTAAATGGTTTAATTGAAATAAATGCTTTGAGTTTGAGTTTGAGTTTGACCTATGACTTTGGCAGTCCGACGGTAACACCACTAGGCTGTCACAGCTACTAGATTGTGATTGAAAGTCTGTTTCGCAATTATGCGGACCATATGCGCAATTGCGCATGTCAGTTACGAGTAGGTATTACGCACGTCACATATATTCTCTTTAAATATAATACCTACTTGAACATCTATATATACATAGTTTACAATGTTTGTAGTAGAAATCATAAGAGGTATCCGTCTCATAAAATAAATCCTTTTTAAATATCACAAAATAAAAATACACTTTTAACTAAACTACTAACGCATTAATAAAAAAAAAGCTATTAAGAAAGAATGTCGAACTAAAACACACTCTAAAATAAAACAAGCTATCTAAAAATGAAACCTAGACTTGTATTTAGAGATGATTCAGGCCTACACGTGTTGCGTGTGCTAAGAGACATGTCGGTAGCCGTCTAATAAATATTATTGCAGAAGGTGGGCGGGTAGTTCATGGTATGCTGCAACGGTCGACGTCATTACGTCAACGCCGGCTGTCGCTGAAAACCAGCGCTGGGGCTCTGTCTTGCATAGGGTCGCAGTATTATGCTGAGCGATGGCCGTTTTGCGTGGATGTGACGCATATTTTCCCTAAACTTGTATCTTTTTTAATTTTGTGTTCTTTTTTTTTGCGTCATGTTTACCGCAAATAAACGTATTTTCTTTCTTTCTTTTAGTTGAACTAATGTAAAGAGGGGACTTTCAAAGATGACAGCTTTAATTTGTTTCTGGGGGAGTTTTACCTATCTACACATGGATTCAATGGTAAAAAATCGGCGAAGTGCGAGTTGGAGTCGCACACGAAGGGTTCTGTACCACCGTACAATATTTAGCAAATAATTGAAAATACTACACGAAGAATATTATTATTATTCAACTTAAATTTTAAAAATTGCTCTATGAATCACAAAGTTACTTTTGCAGTTGCAGAATATCGCCCACATTTAAATAAAATACCTTATGGATCGGCATTTTTCGGCATTGATCGGTATTTGTTGATTATATATAGTATATGGTACATGATATACAAAAGTTTCAAATTCCTAATTGTTTTAGTTGCTGCGATAGAGCTCGTACAAAAATGGTCTAAGACTGACAACTTTTACGGCCCCCTATTTCTTCATTTTTCAAGGTAAAAAAACAAAAATTATACTTGTACTCTACTCGATTAGCTCAAGATAATGACACCCATATGCCAGGGTAAATTTTTTTTTTCAAAATCTAACTTTATTGTATGGGAGGCTCTTTTATCTGTTCTGTGGTCCTTAAAATTTTAACTTTAATTATTATGTGTTGTTATAGCGGCAATAGAAATACACAATCTGTGAAAATTTCATCTGACTACCTATTACGTTTCATGAGATATAGCCCGCTGACAGACGGATGGACAGCGGAGGCGTAGTAATAGGGTTCCGTTTGGCGCCCTTCCGGTACGGAACCCTAAAAAGCAGATTATTTTATTTATTAGAAATGCCTCGTTGGGCTAATGATCTAAGTGCTACTACTAAGCATGAGGTCCTGGGTTCGATTCCCGGGTCGTGCAAAGTGTTATTGGGTTTTTCCATCTGGAATTTCAGAGTGATAGCCCGGCTCACCCCCTATTTCATGGGAATTAAAACTTACTTGTAAATTGTGAGTGTACTATAGATACACCTCTGCCTATCGCTAAAATGAAAAAAAAAAAAAACCTCTGCCTTTCCCTAAAATGGAAGGGGAATACAGGTGTGATGTTAGTTCTAAAGCGAAGCCTAAGATTTATAGACGTAAAAGTAAATGTCAACGCCGTAGATGCGCTTGCGTGCTTTCTCATTACGAATTCAGTGAACAGGAAGTTCAGACTTTTACCAATAAGCTGACACGGAAGTTAAAAAAAGAAAGGCATGAAATAAAATACTTAAGTACCTATGTGAACTTACGTCTCTTGAAGTTCAATAACCGACGAGTGCGCCTTCTGTGTCTCTTTATTCCGTGTAATCCACAATTAATCATGCGCAACAATGTTTGTCTGTGCGTCTGCTTCCGACCGCTTTGATCTCGACCTTACGCTGACACCGAGCTTTTGCCAAATAACTGAAACGTAGAGAATCAACGCTTACACAGATTACGGAAAGCAAAAAACATAATTATTATTTGTTGAATGTCAGTCATAATTTATTTTTTACACTTCTCGTCTGGCAGTGTCGGATCACTTCCCTGTTGAATGTATGTTATTATGGAATGTTAGTTATATGGAACAAGTTATAAGGCCTACTCAGATATAAGCGATATCGCTGTCGCGCTCGGTAGCACTGGTACGAAGTGACTAACCAGCTATCTAATTACGCAACACATTTTCGTAAACAATTACGACAAATTTGTTTCATTTTGACAGTTCAACAACATTCATTGCGTTATGTACGTTGTTGAGCAGATTTTTTTATCGAACTTATGAAGCAATGGATTAGCAATTTTTTTCAAATGATTCAAATTCCGATTGATTGTATATTACGTAATTAGGGTGCAGAAGGCGGACCAGTATCGCTACCGAGCGCGACAGCTTCATATTATATCGCTTTATATATTAATTATTCCTAGAATGAAAACGGAAATATATAGGCGAAGTTGCTATCCTATGTGTATTCAGATTTATAACAAGATTCCTAACCAAATCAAGGAATTTCCAATGGTCCGCTTCAGAAGGGCTTTATGCAGTTGGTTAATTGAGAATTATTTCTATACTATAATAGAATTCCTTCAGTTGAAATTAAAATGATGTAATTGTATACCAAAAATTTGCATGTCATTATGTTATGATTAAATATGTTAAGCTACGACTCGTACCTATATATACTACCATTGTAAGAACTTTTGTAACCATATTTATCTGCAAATAAATCTTTGACTTTGACTTATATCTGAATAGACCTTTAGGTTCTCAAAGGAAGTAACAAAGATCAATCTTTTGAAAATAGTCTCAATTATATGGTTGGCTGGTAATACACTTATTTTAAATAATGATGATAATCAATCATATTAATTATGATCAATAATCAATCATAAATTAAATCAAAACCGTGCATGTAATGAAAAGGTTACCAAAGCAAAGTATGTAATGAAAAGGTTACTGTGCATTAAAGTATGTAATAAGTGCCATGTGTGCAAAATAGGACTTAAACATAAATGGCGTAATGTGCATTAACCTACAACACCTCTGCTAATCCCTTCGGGGTATATCAGCGCGATGTTATGTAATTATTGTATTATATAGGTATGAGGAACAGGATCATCCTCTATAGAAAAGGGAGGATCCTCCGACCTGACTGGTGGTGTTGTTTCTTGTGGGATACTGCCCGAGGATTGATGTTGGGTTGGTTTGTGTGCTGGTCGCGCGGTAAGCCCTGCTTGCGCGATGCAGGATTTTGCGTGACGTCAGTGGAAGCGTAGTTCGCATGTGGCGCTGTAGATGCCGCCACAGTTTTACTAGCTATTACTGTCCTACTGCTGGGCATAAGCTTCCCCCAAATCCTTCCAGTAATCTTTACCACTAACCTTCATGGAATGCGCCCAAGTCATCCCGCTGTCTCTTTCTCGGCCGGCCTTGATGGCGCCTTCCATCTTCAGGACCCCATTGCGTGGACAATCTTACCTAGCGGCAACTGTGCATGCGGCCAACGTGACACGCCGAAATCCCTTTTGAGCCTGCCAGCCTTTTTTCCTACGCTATGTAATTCTAACTATAATATACTAATACATATATATGTTATACCTACTAATATATATATTATATATATACCTATATATTATATTATAAATGTGAAAGTTTGTATGTTTATTACTCAATCACGCAAAAACGGCTGAACAGATATGGATGAAATTTAGCAAACAGATAGTTTATAACCTGGATTAATACATAAGATACTTTTATCCCGGTAGTACAGCGTGCAAAGCCGCAGGCAAAGCTAGTATATAATATTATAAATGCAAAAGTGAGTTTATTTGCTTATTTGTTTTTTGTTTGTTACGCTTTCACGCTAAAACGGCTGAACGGATTTGGATGCAATTTGCCACATGGGTAGATCATGACCTGAGTTAGTGCATAATAATACTCGTAATAATATTTTTATCCCGATATTCCTACGGGATTCAGACTTTTGCGGGTGATACCGTGGGGTACAGCTATATAGTCTATTTAATAAAATTCTTAGATTCACTGACAGATAATGCATAGCCTAAACCGCTGGGTCTAGAAGCATAAAGTTTAGCACGAATTCCTTTTATTACAAATATAATTTTTACAAATATCCTTTTATTACAATGATCATTTTTAGGGTTATTTTTATTTCTAAGGAATGTTTTTTGAAAAAAATCTTCCCTTAATGGTTTTACATATGTATGTATAATATAAAATCAAAGTTTGTATGTAATTATGTCATATTTACTAATATGGTATAATGGTGAAACACAGCGAGTGGTAAAATTGTTAAATTTTTTACCTTGCTCAGACATCACAAAAACTTCCATGCATATTCAAACAGCATTTAAAGTGGTATGCGAAATTCTTCATCTGTCAGTCTTCATTCTCCTGTATTTACTTTGGAGTCTGGCATCAGAATTATGACGAATACCTTCCGTGTGTTATTTTAATACAGCTAGAATTTGGATGAACACATCTCAGTAATGCTTTACACAATCCACACGAGATAAGAACTACGGGACATGTAAATCCCGAAGTGTCGAAAACTAAAAAGTTATTTACAAAGAGAACTTTACTTTTGTTATTTATCCCGCCTGCTGGTCTTAGATTCTTTGACATTCAGTTCATTGCGATATCCTACAATACTTATTTCAGTAAATTGGTTTAAAAAACACTTTTACACGTAAAAAATTAATTATGTTTTAAAATTAGATGATTTTGGGTTTTTATTTTAGGAATAAGAATCATTTATTAGCAAAAAATACAGGTGTTACCAACTGTAAAAGTTGGTTTTGCCTGTTGTGTGTGGTTGAATTTTGCCTGTTTAGGGAATGCAAATTAATTTTACATTAATACTTAATAGGTACCTACTTATTTTAATAAGATATACTTAGGTACAAAAAATTATCTAAGTTCTAATAGAATTTTTAAATTAAGATACATTTATACGAGTAGTTACATCCGACTTATATGAGAAGAAAGACCGTAACAAACCCAGAGGTCACAGTCTCTTTTAAAGTCCAAACGTCATGGCCAGGCCATATGAGGATAATAAAGATTAGTGTCTTAGATGGTCTTTTGAGGAAATAACCACACAGATTTGAGTGGTTATCTTTATTGTTGCATCTTTCTTTGACTTTATCTACAAAGTAGTATTAGAGTTACCTATACAGGGTGGGCAAAAAATCGTGGATCAAACGAAACAGGGCGATAGTTGGGGTTATTTGCAGTAAAAAATATCTTTGTGGCAGAGCACTCACTTGATCTCCTTAAAAGTTATGAATATTTGAGTGTTTTTTGAAAAAAATACCAAAATTTATGATAAATAGGCAATTAAAGTAAAATGGGGTACCTATTTTAAAACAATAAATGGTGTTTAGTAGCTTCTAGGAAATGTATCATCACTACAAAAGTGCTTTTAAGATAGTAAGTACCATGATTTATGAGTATTGGCACTTTTTTCAATATCTTTTAAATCTTACGTAAAATTATTTGTAACTTTAAAACCTTACTTTGAAAAAAAAAGTACTACCACAAAATGACCCTATATTAAAAAAACTTGCCTATTTAATGACGATTAAAACGAGGTGTAACACATAGCTGTTTGTAGCTTCATTATTTTTTTATGTTAACTTTTTCATAGGAAGGTCTAAATTAAAGTAAATCAGAGGATAGTCAAACACCAGTTATTTGACTGTAGTGTTTTAATTCATTCTCCTTTATTTCACTAAAAAGTTAGTTCGGACCCTTGGCTACGTTTGGCAGAGGTTACAGAAAGATCCCAGCGGCATTGCTAGGTTTCTATCAAATCATAAACAATACTTTCTTAATGAAAACATTCCAATAAATGCGACCGACTAGCTTAAATCGATAAGTTTAAATAGTACGGTATCACATGCCAATTTATTTATTTTTAAGCGAGACGCCGCTACGCACAGTGTATTGCGCCGTCTCGCTTCTACAGCGGCAACTATCCTGCTTTATGCATATTCGTTACACGCCGGCAACTCATGGTAAGCGCGCTGATGTGAAATAATAAATAATTGGCATGTGATACCGTACTATTTAAACTTATCGATTTAAGCTACTCGGTCGCATTTATTGGAATGTTTTCATTAAGAAAGTATTGTTTATGATTTGATAGAAACCTAGCAATGCCGCTGGGATCTTTCTGTAACCTCTGCCAAACGTAGCCAAGGGTCCGAACTAACTTTTTAGTGAAATAAAGGAGAATGAATTAAAACACTACAGTCAAATAACTGGTGTTTGACTATCCTCTGATTTACTTTAATTTAGACCTTCCTATGAAAAAGTTAACATAAAAAAATAATGAAGCTACAAACAGCTATGTGTTACACCTCGTTTTAATCGTCATTAAATAGGCAAGTTTTTTTAATATAGGGTCATTTTGTGGTAGTACTTTTTTTTTCAAAGTAAGGTTTTAAAGTTACAAATAATTTTACGTAAGATTTAAAAGATATTGAAAAAAGTGCCAATACTCATAAATCATGGTACTTACTATCATAAAAGCACTTTTGTAGTGATGATACATTTCCTAGAAGCTACTAAACACCATTTATTGTTTTAAAATAGGTACCCCATTTTACTTTAATTGCCTATTTATCATAAATTTTGGTATTTTTTTCAAAAAACACTCAAATATTCATAACTTTTAAGGAGATCAAGTGAGTGCTCTGCCACAAAGATATTTTTTACTGCAAATAACCCCAACTATCGCCCTGTTTCGTTTGATCCACGATTTTTTGCCCACCCTGTATAATATTCTGCTACTTGGTTGAAGAATAACAGCGCAATGGAAGGTAACCATTTGTACCACTTAAATGACTGGCGCTTGAAGTATTTCAGTTGCATAACCATTTCATGAGCAAACACTTGGCAGGTTCGGAGCTTTACTAAGAACGCATTATCTTTACTGTTTGATGTCCATGCGGTTACGTGCACGTGCTGTAATCTAATTTGATATATACAGAGCACGCTGACTGTTTTGCAGGTCATTTTACACACCTGAGCAACACTAGGTGTGAGCACGTCGAGGTCGTCTTATTGTTACATTTTTTTTATTCTTTCATAAGGGCTTCCACTATTGATCTTTCCCACCATACGTACCTACTCTCTGTCTACTTCTTTTGATTGAGGCTTTAAATCAAAACAAGAAGAAAAAGAGTGGACTTTAAAAAGAAATCAATTAATTCCGCCATTTCCGACAAATACGACAGTTTAAATAATCTTAATCTATTAAAATGTTACGTAAAAATTATTCATCATCATTATCTGCCTAACCTTTTCCCAACTATATTGGGAGATCAGCAGATTTCTGCTACCAAACATCACAGATATTTAGTTTTAATTCCACAATAACTAGATCCAGACTTACCGCCCTCAAAAATATGCACATGCAGAAGTTGCGGTTATTATGATGCAACATGCAACCCAAACCATCACGCTCCACACATGTCGCACGTGTCGAGTATAGGTTTGTTCCATAACTTAATCTAAATCTAGTCAAACAATGTTTATTTGCGAATACCTATCAAAGTTATTTTGTTGTTTTTCAAATGGCTTACAGAAAAGTCATTCTATTCTGTGAATGAGTACCTAAACTTTAAGCACTCACACTGACATTTAACTTGTATAATTTGACAAATGATTGACATTCTTGTTCTTAATATACTATCTATGATTTATGTTCCAATTTTATTAGCATAATTTCATTTATTTAATGTAGTTTTAGCGAATTGTTTTAGAAACTTTTCAGTAACCCGTCCAACTGTAATGTACTACAATTCTTGCAAATAAATTTCATTTCATTTCATTTGAGCTACCTATCAGAAGATCTACAATTAGCAATTATCGAATCAGCAAAGTATTTTCATGAGTGGTCACGTTTTGTGAAGTAAGACCAAACCGTTAATAATTAACTGTCTGTCGAAGTATGTGACATACCACTTGGTCGGTTTTGGCAACAGACGGTCTGAAGAATCCGAGACGATGCCACACAGGTACTTTCAGGAGTAGGGCTACCACAGCTTAAGATTTGGACGTACTTAGTTTATTTCTGACTACCCAATTTGTAGATCCTCAATAATTAATAAGCAAAGACATCACACAACATTACCTATGACAAAATATTGAGGAGAGGAGGCCTAAATCCAGAATGCAGTAGACTTATTTCAGCTAAATGATAATAATACATTTAAAATAGCCAAACAAATTACAGAACTTCAAGAATGTTGTTTTTGTGATCATTTCCTCATTTATTTTACAATCGAAGCACCAACCAAATCAATCACGAATTTTTCAAACCAGTTTTAAGTACTCTCACTTCAAAAGAATACATTAATTAAAGGAGAACACATTACCCGCCAAATGCACGTGTAATTTTAGAGATAATGCATCGGCGTTGACAGTGTGCAAATGAAATTAGGTGAAACGGCCGCGCCACGAGACAGGTTTATTAGTCCCCGAGTAAAATCGCATAACAATGAGAAAATAATGTCAAACGATGCAGATCGCATTGCTCGTGACTTAGGTCAGTTTTTAGATCAAAAGAATTATATAAAAACTGTGTTTCCGTCGCTTTGAAAGACACTTCAACGATATTTTGGAACATGATATATCTACACAAAATAAGAACAGGACACGGATAAAAACTCTTATGAACTTTAATTACGTACCTACATTCTAAGATTTTCTTCCCTTCATCCTTGAATTTAGCGAAAAGCTTTGTTGCTATACACATTTTAACAAAAAAAACAGACAATTACAAAAATCAACAAACCGAATGGGCAGAACGAACTGCCAACGCGGTTTCTGACCTCTGATTGAAAAAAAAATACATTACGCATAAACTGTCATTCTAAATTTAAAGTCCTTTTTCTTCTTATAATTAATTTACCGCGTATTGATATTATTAGTACATCACGAAGCATTCCGAACTACATTGCTGGGTAATAATTTTACGAACAACGCTATTAATCTTGACTTACAAGTGTCATAACAAACTCGGTGAGTGTTGCTTGCAAAAATACTTATGTCCTATTAACCCGACAACGAGTTTAATATTTTATCAATGTCGGTCTAAAATTCGCTACTCGACTTTATACAATAACTCGCTTGTCAACCTCTGGCAGGTTATGCCACCTGCCTTTTTGGTGAAAATTATTTTACAGCTGCACGTTCAACACAATTAAAGCCGTATAATGAAAACATTTTTTTTTTGTTCAATGTATTCTTCTAGTGTTGTCAACACAGTTCACGATTTCTGGGCAGGATTATATTGTCTTGAAAAATTTTCAGCAGCATCCCAGTCTGGATTTTTGTCCAGTTAATCTCTATCGGTATAGGCTTGCTTACATGGGACTACAACATAATTTTCGAAATGTACCTCTCTTACCTCTGGAGAACACAGACATTATGTTATAGTATGTTGTCTTTGTAGTATTTAAGTAAAACGCCAGTTGGAGTTGGAATTATTATACTGCGAGCCATGACAGCTAGATAACAGCTTAGGTACATATTATATCCAGTCCGACAAAACAACTAAAAACGTTGTACATGAATACTCCAGTCTAAATAAATTCCGTAAAGAACATACATGAATTTTATATAAGAGAGGTATGCGTGCGACAGCCAGAACTATCCCGCTAGGAACTTCATTATAAATAGACAGGAATGTGCGGCGGAATGCGATGACCACCGGAAAGTTAACTGTCGAGAAATTTCTTTTCTATTCCATTGAGTTTCCATTCAGCCGGTCTAATCTGTAAAAATCTCACCGTTCTTAAAACTTAGTAGAAGTGAACTTGAAGTAAGCTGTCATTCCATTGATGCTAGGGATTGACATAATTGACACTTCAAGCTCGCTTCACCTAAGCTTTAACAGTGAGATTTTACAGGTTGGATCTGCTGGATTAACTGCGAAGTTAAAAAATTGGCATAGTAGTTGTTTATTTCCACATGTATTTACATGACTTAAGAACTATCACATTAAAAAAAATAAGAATATGTACAAGTATATAAAAAAGGGGGGCGGGGAAATAATTATAGGGCATCAAAAAATTCGTCCGCATCGCTGTCAACAGGAAAAGTGCCCAAAAGGCTGTCAGCATTGCCACGTTGAATGGTAATGTTGATTCTTTGGCCAAAGAATAGGCCAGCCCATTTTTTTATTTTTTTTGTGGGAAATTATCAAATAACTAAGAGTCTGACCACGCCCTCATGCAATGGGGGGAGCGGGAGGGCGTGATCAAACTCTTACTGACAAAAACCCACCCGTGTTCCTTAAGTTGCCTATCTGTTGCAACCACGGTATCCCTTTCGGACTTTCCCGCAACCCCGACAGGCATCGGTCCTGTCGTACCCCTTCAATTGTGTTGACATCTCTTTGAGGCGCGCGTGGAACACAACGC
The DNA here is from genome assembly GCA_949128155.2 of Xanthia icteritia. NCBI lineage: Eukaryota > Metazoa > Arthropoda > Insecta > Lepidoptera > Noctuidae > Xanthia > Xanthia icteritia. The sequence continues at coordinate 5,666,662 of OX421935.2, read as the reverse complement.
GCCTCATCGACCCAGCCTGGTCCTTATCGGACGGCGAGCTACCCATTGCTCACTGTCCTCAAGCCCGCGCCTACGGTGGCCGGGAATCGGCTTGTGATTCCCGACTGCGGCGTCTCCTGCGGCGGCTGGGGGCGTGAGAGCGCGAAACTTGCCTCTCCCTCACGCATTCCGCCTCCTCCTTCGTGAGCATTACTGCTTCGCAGAAGGAGGTGACAGCCTTCCTTGTCCTCTCGCTCCGTACCATGGCCTGCACCAGGGCCGAACGCGAGAGATCCGCCACCGAAATATCCCCGCCACCGAAATAGGCCAGCCCTCTGGTCACGTGAAGAGTCCACCAGCCGCTTGGCGATGTCTTGAAAAACTAAGTGGGCACTCGGACCCCATGGCCCTAGTGTTTCAACCCCTAACGACACAGCGGAGCGCCACGGGCGTTTTGCTTTCTGAACTTTAGATTGCGAATTCGATTTTTAACAGAAGATTAATATAGATAAGTTATGTTTATTTTATAAAACAGGTCTTATATGTATATAAATGAGAAAGTAGCTACATGTTTCGCCATCGAAACAACATTTGCTTGGACCAACAGGTTTGGACACCATACTTAGCTGCATCATGAAATCTATCGATTTATACAAAAAAGTATATTGGAATCGAGGTCCTCTAATGGGGATACAGATCCCTAATTATTTTACAACAGTATTGATCTAATAGAAACTTTAATATCTCGCGACACACGATAATCGATCTTAAGGTTGAACTAGTCGCGGGCTCGAACTCACTGGTGGGCGTGCTCAAAAAACACGCTGTCTCACCAAGCATCGTATCTAACAGAGATAGTATCAGTGATGAACAGGTAGACGCTGGTCTATATGCACAACGTCTAGTTCGCACGCACTCAAACACCGTTCCAAATTATTTTAGTAAAATGAGCGCGTAAAACTTTACGAAAAGTCCTTTGGAAAATCGAGTTTTATGAAAAAACCACTGCATAAATCTATTACAAATAAAGTTTATTGAACTCTTCAATAATAGAACTTTGTCGTTCCGACTTTGTTTTGGAGATTTTACACTTCTTTTATTACTTACTATCTTCTGCCCGCGACTTCGTTCGAGCCTATAACCTTCCTCAAGAATTGGGCTATTCAATACAAAAAGATTTTTTCAAATACGACTGGTAGTTCCGGAGATTATTCCCTACATACAAACTTACAAACAAATAAATAAACAAAATCTACCTCTTTATAATATTAATAATAAGTATAAGTACAGATGTACGCCCAAAGATGCGTTAAACTTAGCAAGAAAAACGTTAAGCGTTAACTTTTTAATGGCTTTCTATTTTACTGTTCTGTTTCCGTACAGACAAAATTAATAACGAGAAAAAAAGATATCATGCTTAACTTTGGATGTACAATGTCAAACTGTGGAGTAATACCCCCCGAAATTTGTATGGAAAAATAACGACTAGTGCAACTTTAAAATGCGAAATCATAGTGCAAAGATTATATAATATCTGCTCCACTGAGTTTAATTATTGAATATTGTTTGTCGTCCATTGACTTATTATTAATTACTCATCATTGAACTGTTGTAAGCAAATAGAACCTATAAGACGTCTTTATGTGGCTATTGTAAGCTATTGCGTACTAGAAATGTTAGATTTGTTTTGTTCAGTCGAAGTGTTGAAGTAGAAATGGCGTCGAGTTCATTGACCGGGTGTTTTATCTACCTATTGTCAAAAATAGTTTGTTAAACTCATTAGATCCTATTCTGTTGGTAGAAATACCTATAAACAGACACCACTGTTTGTTTCATGACTTTTGATAAAACAAATCAACCAAGAAAATTCGTTCACAGAAAAACATATCTAATTCTTAAAAAGAAATCATTACACATCTTAAAAGAAAAGAATAATCCAGAAATAATGTTTTAAAACTTCACGTTCAGGAATTCCTAAAAACGTTGTTATTTCCGTTCGTAATTTAAACGCCAGGTTATTTTGAATGCGCAAGCGCATTAGCGGATGCGTTAATTAGCTCAAATAATTCTAATTGTGCTACAAATAGCTCGTGAACTGAGTTTCGCGCTTAGATTTCGTAATTAGTGGTTATCGTCTAAATAGAATTTCGGGAAACTTTCAACGTATAAATTCTTTGCTCTACATACCTGAGGATTCTAATTGCAACGGTTTATAAAGTTTTCCTTACGCTAGATATTTCTTCAAGGGCTCGAAAGAAAACCAATCTTCTTTCATTTACAGCTATGTACGTACTTATTAAAATATACTAAGAAACAACACCATACAAATTAAGTAGTCCACATTGTGGTTATTTGATAAAGTGACTTTAAAAAATATTCAGCCAAAAATACAATAAATATACAAACTCAAACTGAAAGCATTTATTTCAATTAAACCATTTACAGGCACTTTTGAATTGTCAAGAGGTCAGTCAGTCAGAAATATGAAGCTAGTTGCCTATTCCAAAGCGTAGTAGGTACCTATGGAGAAGAACAGGCAAGAAACTCCACGGACACTCTTTTAAATCAAAAATTTGATACAAAATATTGGTTACATCATTCATGTTGAAATTATGCATGTGAGAACAATGTAGACGTGCACGTTTGTAAAAGTGTCCGTAATAAAAAGAAATAACCATTCAAAAATTTAAAATAAGCCATGGCAGCTAAGAGATGACCAGTCCCAACTAATGGTGCCCGTTCACGAACATGACGCATGGATCAGCACCATTTAGCTCAATCATTTTGAAGGAAGCTAAATGATCCAACACACGCGCCACCATCTGAGTGAGCATGACATACTGACAGCCGCCAGGGCACATTCAAGTCAATGAAAGACATATTACCCGGTAAATGGTAGCTCTTTAGTGCATAGTACTCACACCTGTGCTATGCAATTATATTATACAAAGGAGATTGAGCTTATACTATAGAAAGATGGTCTTACAATCTTCAGCAGCTCCAGCAGTATTTTCAAAATGTTATTCAATTAGTTGTGGTTGTGGAGCAGGACCAGCAATGCGCCAAGCATTTTTATCAGTGATGTAATCCCCCAACTTATAATATGCCTGCCTACATAGTATGCGTTTTATACAAGATTTGAATTTCGTCTCATTCAGTGGAAGTATGTGGGGAGGAATTTTATAGTAACATTTTAAACAGTACCCCATGAAAGATGAGTCTACTTAAGCCCACAATTATGTCTATCACCTCTTTTACTAAATAGATGTATTTTTTTTCTTACGTACATGATGTTTTCATAGATATATTGACAAGGTACCGTCATGTACGACATCCAATAAGATAAAATCCGGTTAAATTCTTCATCTTTTAGCGCCATACACTTAAATATATCTGTCCCAAAGAATTTCACAAATACCGTCTGCGTATCGTAAATATATAATTTTAGCTGTTTCGTTGTGACGAAGTAAAGGTCGAACTAAATATTTATATCTAAGAGCGATGAAAATAATCTGGAATGTTACGGAAGGTACTGCTAAGGTCACATAGGAAGAAGGTCATAGTGATGTGTCCCATAGAAACGATAATTTATAGCTCTTATGTTTTTTTACGAAGGTTGAAAACAAAATATATATAATATGTAGTTTAGACGCAAATCTAGAATATGCTGTGTTATATATTTTAACTCATTTCTTAATACATTTATTATTTATTGCCTGTATATAATCGATTTGACGATTTGTTTCGTGTTCGGTCATAAAACTTTATTTTAAGTATGCTAGAGAACAAAAGAAATATTGCAACCTCTGACTGTTTTGCTGAAGCAGACCGATTTAACTTTTTGGAAAACACCTCTTCTAAACTATATTCTTGGCGAACATAAAATAGAAGATAAAAACAAACAACCAAACCTACACATAAACAAAATTGAAACATGATTGACGATCATATTTTACAGCGTCTTAAAAGCTTCAAGAATAGAAAAGAAATAGAATCAACAAATTATGGACCCCTCCAGAATTCAAAATTAAGATTCATAAATGCAATTATCCTGTAAATCCAATCTGTTCTTGCACAGAAATCAATAGAGTAGAATCTACCAAATACCTAGGCATTATGGTTGACCAACGACTATCCTGGCATAACCAAACTGAATTAATAATGAAGCGAATACGGAAATTAATCTGGACTTTCAAAACATTACGACATGTCACCTCGAAAAAGCTCCTGATACAGATTTACATCTCACTTGCTCAGTCCGTCCTGGCTTATTGCGTACCTGTCTGGGGAGGTGCCACAAAGATTAAATTCTTAGACCTCGAGAGAGCTCAGAGGTCACTACTGAAAGTTATGTTTTTTAAACCCTTCAGGTTTTCAACTGAGAACCTATACCGGATTTCGGATCTTCTGACCGTTAGAAAGCTTTACGTACTTAATATAATTCTAACTAAGCATAAAACTCTATCGTTCAACCCACAGAAGACAAAAGGCAGAAGGAAAAACACGGTTGCTCCTACTGTGTCGGTAAAGTCTACATTCGCAAAAAGGCAATTCCCTAGGCAATCATCCCATTTATACAATTTTCTTAATAAAGAACTTGATATATACCCACTAACCTACCGCGAATGTAAAAACGCTTTGTCTAAATGGCTTAAGTTAAAAACCTATGACGAAGTGGAAAATATGGTGCAATCAATGAGACTGTAATATTTATATTACGCTATGTTATTTATGGCGCTAATGGAAGTTAATGTTTTACATTGATTCCGATCCCAAGACTAGTCGCAGGGTTAGCTACATTATTATATAAAACCTAGATAATAATTAATCTCCACCTGTATGAAGTTTGGATTATGACCCTCACCCCCCCACACTTACTCTCACCCACTACTCACTCTCATACACATACTACATACACATTCACCTCCACACCATCTCCTACACACAGAACAGCGCGTTATTTGTCTTTGTTTTATTTGTCTTTTACTCATATAACAATACTGTGTAAGTACCCATTTTGTTCCTGCATTTTTAATTGTATAAGTTCATTTAATATTATGATCAGGTTTAATAACTTAAATACAATTACATAACCCGGGGAAGGGCGGAGTATCCTAAAACAAGCATACTATTTGCTTAAATGGATTCTCCACATTGTAACTAGAATAAGGTATTTAAGTTGAAGCAATAAACTATTTTATTTTTATTTTTTATTTATTTATTTTATTTTATGGAATGCACAACAATGGTCTAACTAAAAGAAGAACAAATCAATTAGCACCTGCAACGTTGCACAAAGTCATGCATAATTTTCTGGCAAATAATATTTTGGCAATTGTGACCAAAACATAAATATAACACCCACGGTACGACCAAAATAACGATTTGAGCACAATCCAAATGTCATTTTAATGCACACAGACATCATTCCAGGGCAAATATATCCACTCAGAACCTTTTATTTCCAAATTCGAAAAAGTATCACAAAATTGCTTGTCTTAAGAAAGTGGTTGACAAATATTTTTGGGAAATTATCGATCATGAAATTTTCTTTGCATAGTAAAGATTACGGGTAGGTAGCTAAATCTATTGACAGTAACATTTTGTGATCCAAAGAAAGCCAAAATTAACCTGACCCAATTCTTCTAAAAAAAAAACTGAAAAATAGGGAATCATAAAAAAAACTGCGGCCGATTTTGTGCTCATTCGGTAGCAGAAGATTGATCTTTTAAATCTCTATTCTGTAACATTGGATTTGGCAGTTCACATGTTTGTATCAATTCTGACAAGACAGAGAACGGTCAAGGCAAACAATAGCGAAGGCAAAGTGCCAGAGTTATATTTTATACGACATAATATTATTGTATGTGTGTATATGTAACATAATGAATATTAAAATAAACAGTGCTTTGAAGTAAGCAATCGCAGAAAAATAATTGAAATACTCCTATGTCCTATCAAAATGTTATAATTTCCAGTCAAAAACTAAGTCAGAAATCTCATTGAATATTTATCAACTTAAATTGATTATTAATATTCTATAAAAACAGCGATTGTAATCTATTAGTGTAGTACAATTATACCTTCGTGTCTATTTGTCTTCAATTTCCATCATAATTACGATTTTTCTCAGATTGTCCTAAGTATGTAACCAATCTGTTAATTTACAGTTACATATAATTCGGTTGCTTACAGTCAGCCTCCAATTAGCCATCACCAAAATCTTTCCAAACTCTGAAGAGTATAGTCAGCTTTGAGCACAGCTTTGAGTTACAGAAAAAACTAACAAATATAAATTTTTCTTCCATGCCAAATACAGTCACAGCAACATTCAGTTTCAGCTGGCAAAGAAGAACTTTATTTTTATACTATTCATTAACCCTACAAAAAAAATAACGAAGCCCATCCAAAAAATATTCTAATTACATTCACGTGAGGTAATTGCCTACTGGTAACATTGAACTTGGAACCTGACCACCTACACCTTGTCATGGATACCATCAGTTGCCAAAGAACTGTTTACGCGAATCCCTACCTTATTACCTTGGATTTTAGAACAATTGTCTTGCCATTGAACAGCAAGCACTCATTCGTCAAAATCATGACAGCGTAATGTATTTTGGCTTTGATCCAAACCCAAGTACTACCAAAAGAGATTTTGGAAAGGCAATTGACACGATGGAATGTTACGTGAAAAATATTTTTGAAAGTTTATAAGATGTCGAAATAGTTATAGAAGATGACTTACAAAATGTTTTCAGAGAAAATAAATACTTATTAGATTAGTTTTGTAAAATATTTTTCAGACATTATTGTATAATCGTCTGAGAATGTCCGTGACATCTGGAGGACTAGCTGAATCGTAGATTTGACTGAACATATGTAAACATATGTAGACATGCTCATTAAATATATCCAAGCAAAATTATTTTTATTCCCTTAATTACAAACTGAATTCCCATTAACCAATTGGAAACGTATGTAGGATATTCCTCCGATTATAAATGATTCCTTGAATTATAGAGCTCAATATTTAAACAATAACACTGATCATATTACAACAGATCCCGGTTCCACTACCATATTAATAGCTGGTGCTCGAGAAACTAACATTAAATCAGCAATAAAGTTTCTTTAAAAAAATGTTCGCAGCGCATGAGCAGATACCAGGAGCGAAAAATAAAGAGGAGATAACTGTTACAGAGTATTTCATCAGTATGCGGAAGCTGGCAAACCATTGTTCATGGCACAGGTATAATGTAGAAGGTACAAAAGACTAAACTACAAAACGATACCTGATAAAAATTCCTAGAAGTACAAAGAGACTACGTGTACGTAACTGACTAAACTACTGAAGATACTGCAATCGCAAATATATTTTGCAAAAGTGAGATTTTATGTTATTTACTATCTTCAAGGGAGCAAGTTATAAAATTTATCCTGTGTGCCCCATTGTTCAAAACAAACCTTCTGGAGTTCATTTCTGGAATCGACACCCGCGCAGACGTCGGGATATTTCCGTACTCCGAGCTCAATGCCACGAGGCCAACAACATCCACTCAATGAATTACTCATTACTCTACTACTGCAATTAGGACATTTTGCTCATCATGTTTGACGTAAGTTCCCTACAACTGATTTTGTTATGCAAAATCTGCAACAATAATGTCATAATTTTCACGTTTACTCATTTTTTTCCCGATGGGAAGTAAAAGTCATGAAATAAAAATTATCCACTTATTTATTTTGGTCCCATCAACATTATACAATTTAACGGTAAGCGAATACCTTATAGTTAATTTATAACAATAAGTTAATTATCACATTGCTTAAATAAAGTACATAATACGTAAAGCATACTCTTACATTTTTATAAGCCAATAAGTTGTGAGAAAGTACAAAAGAAGGAACAATATTCTAAAGTGTTTCTATTTAAGAAATTATTTTATCTTAATGCTCATCTATTCCTTTCTACAATTATATTTACTTCCTCAGCCATATAGAATAACAAAACACCCATCTGTAATATTGAAGCTGATTCACTTTCATTCATATCCATGTCATTCATCCACTCAGTCTTATATTTATTATCATTCTTCTACTTTTACCTCGCCCTTTCATTCATCTTCCATCTATTCATCTTCGCACAAAGTAATCACAGCTATCCTTATCTAACCTATATTGCTATCCCTATCACTCTTTAGCTCTTCTCGATGGGTCCGTATCTCTGCCTGAACCAGGTCATGCCGATGTAGTCAGCCTCGTATACGTCAGGTATCTCCTTGTCGATGGCTTCGCAGTAAACCATCTTGACTGAAGGCTCTCCGAAGAGCCTCTCTTCATACTTGATGAGCTGTTTGAAGAATCCTGTGTTCGGTCGGATTTGTGGTCTGAAACAAAGATAGTAAAAGTTGTTGAAATAGAACAGAAAAAAATCAAGGAAGCAATCGATTTATGACTTCATACGCTTCAAATTTACGAGGAACGGAAACAATAAAGTGATTCAAATTACCCTCGTAATCACGTCTTTTATAACGATGAAACCGTATATTTTAAGCAACCATTCATAAATACAGACATCAAGAAAAAATCGATGGTTGGGGAATATTCTTTGAGTTACTCACCGTCTCTGCTTCATGTGATAATAGGCGTCCCTCAAGGTCATCTTCTGCCATTTGACGAGGTACGCCAAGCAGAGAGTGACAGACCTGGATATACCAGCCACGCAGTGCACCAGCACTACGTCACCGTTACAGACGACCTGATGTAAACAAAGATCTTTTAATAACTGTTCTAGATTTTAATCCATTACAATCAAACAATGTTATTCAATCGGAAATGAAAATATTTACTCTATCCAACTTTTTTAGACCTGAAATGTGTAGGATAAACAGAGAAAATCTAGGGGAATTGTGAACTGAAATGCACTAAGCTAACGAAGAGATAAATGATGAATTGATCTATGAGAACATTCCAATAAAAATCTGTGAATATTACCTCATTAATCAGGTCAGCTACACTTTCCATGTACGGGTGCATATCAGAGTTTGGTGTATCCAAGAGTGGTACGAACTGTCTTGGGACATAGTCTTCAGGTGGTGGGGGCAGTTCTGGGGCTGCACTGACGATGAGGCCAGGGTGCAACGCTCTTACTGCTCCCGGCAAGGCATGAGCCCCACACACGTAGAGGAATGGGGTGATACGAGACACACCGAGAGGACAACCTCTGTAACAATAAGATGACAAAAATTATTGTAAAACTACAGGATACTAACTAATTGTAAAAGCTTTTGACACCTATGAGAGCGATGGCATTTGAAGTTTTCCCAAGCCTTCCCTCAAACGATGACTGTCCATTACAACTCAAATCACCTTGATTTCAGATAAACATAACTGAAAAACGATCAAAATATGATTACAGCAATCCTGACCCGAATCACGACAACACGCAGACTGTGGCACGTAAACACCGCATACCACTCGGTTGTGTCATTCTGGCCGGTTGCCAACCGATCTGACCTAGCGAACTTGCTAATGCTATGTTACTCTTCTATGAACTCTCAAATTCTTTCGATTTGGACTTGTTTCTATGTATGATTATTTGGTCAAATGTATAATTATTTGGCAAAACCATTTGCTCCAGTTTTGGTTCTATTGTATGATCAGAATTCAATGAAAATATTTGCTACTGTTCAAAGTCTAAGTTAATTGTGTCTCAACAATGATGAACTCATCATCATTGTTGAGATTTCATTGATTACAAAACTACACAAAATCTCTTTTATTTATGAAATCACGATAAATTAATTAAAATATTTAATTATTAAAAATACAAATGGCCCATATTCATTGTTTGCGTTTAGTCGACCCAAAGATTTTTTTAAATTTTCATTTGCCTAGTCTTTTCCCGTGGCACTAAAATTTTCAGCTTCAGTGATTATTTTATCCACACGCAAATATTTTTGAGTCAATATTTCCAAAAATCGTAAGTCCCCAACATCACAAGTCATTAAAAAATTCATAATTACTTGTTTAGTTCCTCCTTAGTGAGGATCTGCGTGCCAACCTCAGTCGATTCGTTCCCATCTCCTACAATCGCGACCTTGTCTGATACGGTCAGGACTTTCATAATGTTTCACCAAACTACAAAAACTTTAATTTCTAGCAACTGTCTGTCACTTCACTGTCCACTGCCACTTTTCACTTCAGATCTTTTATTCACGATCTTCGTCAAACCACTGAAGAGTTTTCACAATTGCTCGTGAATCGCTCTTCGCACTAAGTTTTTTATCTTCCACTGGTTCAACTACTCCAAAAAGTCTGTATATTTCTTAATTGTGAATAAATAAATGATCACTGTTTTATTAATTGTCCGTTTTAGAACCGGCAGCTTCAGATTCTTCAGAAACCTCTGGTAAAATCTCAGTATCTTCACTTATAGATGGATCGTCTAGTATAAAATTATCGTGTTTAATATCGATGTGAGAATTTTCGTCGAGCTAGCGTGCGTGCGCGTTGTGTGAATGCTCCGGCGCACTGAGTGAGTCGACGAAGGCACCTGTACGCGATCCTTAGCCCGTGACGGTCCGGGATTGCAATATCCGGCATTCCACAGTTTATTTTAGCGCGACGGTGACGCTTATTTTGTTTACAATGCTCGCGATGCTGTTTTTGGTTTGAATGAAGGGCTTTCTGAGTTTTTTTCGCTCGAGAATTTATTTACGTGAGAGAAACCGATGTTCTGATTGTCTAATCTAGTAAGATAAACTGTTTCAACTTTATTGGTGTTTTTGTAGATAGTATTAGAGAAATAACAGTGTTTTTAATCATATTTGTTAGATAATTAGGTGCCATTTCAGGTACTCCCTGAAATGGTACTCCTATTCAATTGTATTTGAATACAAATAATTTCCGGGTTAGCTCACTATTTCAGAGAAATAAAAATAATTTTACTTGCCCTTATAACATTTACGTTACCTTCACTACTTCCTAATGTTCCCGAAAACCTTTCCTGAAAACAGTGCCAATCCCCACTACATGATACGCAGAAATTTTAAAAGGTTGCTTAAGGAATATACCAACTACAGATCTTGATGATTTTCAGCCAATAGAAGCAATAAACTTCGGCAGAACAGTGCACTGATTAGTGATCTAATACGTACGACTCATGCAGCAATTACTGTCATGTCCTCTTTGGCATAAGTCATCATAACGTTATTCACGATTCTCTACGTTCTTGTTCAATATGCACTTGCGGACAATTAATTCAATGATAGTTAGTAGCCCAGGTACTATAGAAGCAACTATTAAAACACAAATCTTTCACTACAGACATATTTATTAGCTAGTTACCTGTTAATAAATAAATGTCTTATTTCTCTTACAATGTAACCACGGCACATGATATAGGCGTGCTATAAGCGGCCCGTGCGCATAACTCAGGTGCGACTTCCGGGCTCGCTCGCCTTGGAATCATAATAATTTCAGTTCTATTATGTTTTCCGACAAAATTTTTGCAGTCGAGGAGACCATTTAAATGTGATTTGTCATTTAAACGATTATATGACAGTTTTACGGTTTGAGATGTTATGTATTGTGATTGAAATTGCAGGCAGTTAATTTTAATAATGAGACATTTCAATTTCAAAGAAAGCTTAGATAAAATTGAGTTACTAAGTTATTTATTGACTAGATACACTAAGCAGATACTTAATATTTTAAATATTTTAGATACATGCTTTCACACTTATGATAATTAGCTATTAACGAATCTTACAACTTTCCTTTTCATCCTTAGGTCACCAATTGAAGGCAAAAATAAGACCCTCCTCACCACCATTTACTTCAAGCTATCTAAATTAAGTGCCTAAACGAATTCAAAACCTCGATGTGGTCTAAAATGAAGAAACAAGTTTTGAAACCCCATCTTCTTTCAACCTATTCACAACTCAAAACAAAGAGGATAAACACCTTTTCAGAGCCACATCTCTTATGTCCCAAACCAGAAATATCTGTCTGTAGAACAATCCTGTATCTAGTTACCTACCTAAATAAGTAGCTAGACCTACATGCACATTATATTATTGTCCAAGGACGAATAAATATATTCGCTCAGAGAAGTTGGAACGTTTGCACGTAATAAACAAAAAGTGCCGCGTGAAATGCAGCCGCGATCAAATTAAATAAGTGGCTAAATACTAGCCGATGCAGTGCGATATTAGGCAAGATACAGCCGGTCTAATCTGTAAAAATCTCAACGAGAAAACTAAGTGAGCTTGAACTGAGCTGTCAAATTTAGGTGAAGTAAACTGTCATCCCATCTGACGCTAGAGATTGACAGGTCACTTTACATAAGTTTTCACGATAAGATTTTTCCAGAATAGACCGGCTGCTCTGCAGTTTCCATATTTTATTAAATAGTCAACCATTACGAAATAAGTATAAAAAGTAAAGGAAAATTATCATATGAAGTCACGATAACCAACCTTTGAGATATTCTGAAAAGTCTGCAAGCCTACCAATTTAGAAAAAGAAATCGGATTAGCCGAGTAACAATCAGGCTTTCTTTTCAACAGTTTGCAAGAAAGTTAGTAAAAATCAACAATTAAAATGATCTATTGAAAAAATACTGTTTGGCTTCCTTACCTCGCACACCACATCTAAACACAAAGTAAGTACTAACGCTGGTGAAAGGTGAGGTGATTAACGAATGAGGCTAGATTGCATTTTATAAAATACTACACAGCCAATATTATGTGACTTATCACTTGCACATACTGGACACTCTTGGTGGTAGAGAAAGGGATGGTGACACTATAGGTCCTTTTCTGCCTGCAGTTGCCGCCTGCGGTCGCCTACGGAATTGTACCTTTAAATGACTTTCAAATAATATCTCATCACACAATTTCCCTCCAGTCTGTAGCAAGCCTAATAGCTGACGACATTAATAAAAAACATAATTCTCTCCCTCAAAAAAACACTTGTTTTCTTTAATCCGCCAAAGAATATTTTTGTAACATAAAAATGCATTTAAGTAGGTGACTGAAAATAAAATGTAGATAATATTATTACAAATAGCACGGGGACGTGCCAATTTGCACACATTACGTCTTTGGGAGTCCTCTCTCTGGGGAATCACGAAACAATATTTTATGGATGAATCAACGTTTTATAATACCTTGGTTTTTTATTATTATGATATCTGGAGCAAACAATATGTAGTGTAATTAACATATCTGGGGCAGCGTTATCATCATTTATATTTATTCCTTTAATTTGGTCAGAAGGCAAAAGCAATTTCGGAAAAAAAAACCATTACTCCAACAATATGTTAATTCCGCTCTTCCGTGATTTTTTTGAAAGCCAATATTTGTTGATAGTAACTTGGAAAAGGAACTTTATCCTTGCAGTTTGAGGAAATACGTATTACTCTACCTATTTCTACCATGCTAATAGCCGTTATAGTATGATCTTGTTTATACTCAGCGCCATCTATATCAAATATCTTAAACTACGGTAGGCATGGCTACGAGACAGAGACATCAAGTTTCCGATTTTCACCGCAATGATGTATGGCAATCTCAACGAGTTACAACAATTTTAACGGTAAATAATACACCGGATGATGTATCTTGGATATACGCTTATTCGTTACTGTTGAAACACAAGCAACTCCGACTACCTATTTACAAATACGTAACTTTTTTTACTATGGGCACCATAAAATTGGCCCACGGAGAAAAAAACATACAATCCAGGAAAAATTTTGGTTAGGTTAGGTTTCGCCTAGAAGCGGGAAACGATCTGTCGCTGCCGACCGTAGTTCGTTTTATGGTCGGCAGTGCAGAGTCCTGGGACGCGGTGGTCCCGTTCTGCGAAACAGTTATCTCGCAAAATAAAAGCTGTAGAAAGGGAAAGGCAGATCACAAGTGCTCTCCCGTCCCGCAGCAGGCGCACTGGGCGTCAGCAGAGGGCTGATAGCGCCCTCTGCCAGCCCCCCTAAATGACCAGGGGCGACGGACTCGGGGAGATTGCGGAACAACTCATGGACGTAACGGGGGGAGTTTCAACGACTCACTCCCCCTACGGAACGGGGCCCTCCGGAGTGCGGGCCGGTCCGGGGCAGTGGAAGTCACTTTTGCCACCCGACGGCGACGCAAGTGTGCGAGGGAATACTGAGGTGGTTTTAATCAGTAAGAGTCTGACAGACACCTCTGCCCGCCCCAGGATGGAGGACATCCATGAGGAATAGAAGATTTCCACCCCACTACCAAAACAAAAAGTGGTTAGGTTAGTATTTTAAAACCTTCAATAAATAACTGCAATAAATGACATGATTGGCGCAGTGGTTAAGCGATTGACTGCTGCGCTGCGTGTCGCGGGTTCGATTCCCGCACGGAACAAATATTTGTATGACCAACAATTAGTTGTTCCGGGTCTGGCTGTTTGTGTATGTGAGTTTAAATGTTTGTAAATGCACCCACAATACAGGAGAAATTCCTACCTTCCTAAAACCTTGCCCCAAACGGCAAGGTTTAAAAACATAAAAAGAATAAAATTATCTTATCTTTCTGATGTTCTGCATTTAAATAATTACTTAATATATACCTATATATATATATTTTTTTCATTTTTTTTTATGTTGAGTTTGAAATCCTTATGGACTCCGCCCTGTGGTGGGCAGAAGGGTCTGTCACAGGTAGGAGTTCACATCGGAGTCGGCAAAACTGAAGGAACACGGGTGGGTTTTAGTCAGAAAGAGTCCAAAAAAATAAAAAAAACCATTGGGTTTGTCAGACTCTTGTGATGGATGTCTCAGAATCCGTCGCCCCTGAACTCATGGTTCCCATGGTAAAAAAATAACCTAACATTTTTCTGGATTGTGTAACTTTTTCTCCGTGGGCCAATTTTATGGTGCCCATAGTAAAAAATATATTTCATTCATGAACTATTAAATGGACTAGGTTTCATCAGCTGACGCCATTTGAACCACTTCAGAGCAAATTTTTTTTTTATATTTACTGGGCAAATGGATGGATCCTCATGGATGTCCTCCACCCTGGGGAGGGCGGAGGGGTCTATCAGACTCTTACTGACTAAAATAACCCCGGTGTTCCGTCTCATACTTGCACCGGGGATCATGGGATCTGTCTGTTCCACGCGTGCCTCTCTATGACGTAAAGAGGGAGTTTTTGAACCACTTCCGACCTAACCTAACCTAACATTTTTCTGGATTGTATAACTTTTTCTACATGGGCAATTTTTTTGTGCCCATAGTCAAAAAACATTCTACATTCACGAACTAATAAATGGACTAGGTTCCATCATCCGACGTCACTTGGACCAAAGTCCATACTAAAATGCCCGATCTCCTTTGCTTTTTTTATTTTACACTTTTTAATTTGGATTTTTTTTACCATTTCTCATTATAAATTCCTTTTAACATATAATTTGTCTATATTTTTGTAATCACCTTTTAAAACCCTTCAGTTTGACTCGATAAGTTTAGGAGTTTATTTTTATTTTTAATCATTGATTTTAGCACTAAATATACGCCGTTTTGATTTTTTATAGTTTGAATATACCCAGAGACACTCGCGCAATAAACTCCATCATTTTGATACCCCACTCGATAGGTTTGGGGGTTTTTTTTTAACTTACTTTTTACGTCAAATATCGACCATTTTGATTTTTTCAATTTGAATATACCCTGTGACACTCACGCAATAAAGACAAATCTAACGACATATTATTCATCAAAATCAGTTCAGCCGTTTTGTTACGAGGGAAAATAGAGACGGAAACACATACATAGATACGGGTCAAACACATAACTCTCGTTTTTTTTTACTTCGACGCAGTCAGGTAAGAAGCAGTAGGTAGGTACAGTGCATTTTTTGCGACCTAACGCGATTTTTGTGTCTACGGTGACCGGCATATAATAAGAGTAGGTAGCTACTCTAATAATGATCATTTAAGTAGGTACCTACTGACAGAACATCATAATATGCTATTCAAAGTCCAAGTCCGTGATTTACAAGTTGCATAGAACTGACCGCAATCTCTGTTCTTTGCACCCCGAAATAATCGGTAGGTACGTCAAACTCAAAGCATTTATTTCAATTAAACCATTTACAGGCACTTTTGAATTGTCAAGAAGTCGGTCAGTCAGAAATATGAAGCTAGTTGCCCATTCCAAAGCGTAGTAGGTACCTATGGAGAAGAACGGGCAAGAAACTCCACAGACACTCTTTTAAATAAAAAAATTGATACAAAATATTGGTTACATCATTCATGTTGAAATTATGCATGTGAGAACAATGTAGAATGACGTGCACGTTTGTAAAAGCGTCGGTAATAAAAAAATAACCATTCAAAAATTTAAAATAAGCCATGGCAGCTAAGAGAATACCAGTCCCAACTGACAGCGCCCGTTCACGAATATGACGCATGGATCAGCACCATTCAGCTCAACCATTTTGAAGGTAGCTAAATGATCCAACACACGCGCCACCATCAGCGAGACATCTGAGTGAGCATGACATACTCACAGCCGCCAGGGCACATTCAAGTCAATGAAAGACATATTACCCGGTAAATGATAGCTCTTTAGTACATAGTACTCACACCTGTGCTATACAATTATTATATATATAAATCTCCTGTCACGATGTTTGTCCGCGATGGATTCCTAAACTACATAACCGATTTTAAATTAAATTGGCACACCGTGAGCAGTCTGGTCCAACTTGAGATATAGGATAGCTTAGATCTTTAATTATAGTCGCAATTTTATTTTATTGCAAATTATTTGTCTATATAATTAATTGACAGTCACAATTATCTGTTAACTCCAAAAGATTCTAACAGATGTCGATACTTTTCGACTGGATTGAGTAAGTAATCAATAGATGGCACTGCTATGGTAAACCGCCAAACGTGTCATATAATATAAGCTACAATTCAATAGAATGATTAGGTACCACGTGTTATTGAGGCTAAAGTATAAATTAAATTTATTTTGTAGTAAACGAAATACCGAAAAAATTCAATTATTTCTACTTTTTTAATTTTTGGTGTTAGCATAGCCAACCACGTGTTACTTAGACCGAAGTGATATTCCGTGAAGTTCGAGGAAGTATCTTATGAAGAGAAACTTGAAAAATTGCCGGAAAAACGTAAAAACCCTACTTTTCTTTATCTAATACAAACTGTTCCTAGCTGTCGTTGCCATAAATCCTAACAAAAAGTACTAGGCTTGCATGAATTCACGATAGTATTTAAATTTTTGGAAAATCAACTGGAAAAGTAGGTAAGTAGGAAGGAAGTTTGAAAGCGCTTGGAAAAAAATGAATAAAAATTAATTAATTTAAAAATGAATCCCTATTTCCCTTGGTCAGGCATCACGCGTGAACGGCTGGACCGATTTCGCTAATTCTTTTTTTGTTGTGTTCGTTATTCTCAGGACAAGGTTCTTAGGATAAGTAGGTGAAGGTAGGGTAGGTAGGTATGTAAGTAGGTAGGTAGGTAGAATAGAATAGAATAGAATAGAATAGGTCTTTATTTGTTTGGAATGTAGGTACATAAAAATAAGTTGTTAAATTACATAATAGGATCCATGTACATTCTGCCTTAATATAGCATGCAAATGTATTACAATAAAAATATGTATTACAAAAAAATATCATTTAAGAAATCCTGCACAGAGTAATAACATTTATCTACAAGTAATTCTGTAAAACGTTTTTTAAATTTTTGCAACCCGTAGGTAGGTAGGTAGGTAGGTAAGGTAGGAATGTAAGTACCTATGTAAGTGGGGTAGGTAGGGTAGGTAGGGTAGGTAGGGTAGGTAGGGTAGGTAGGGTAGGTAGGGTAGGTAGGGTAGGTAGGGTAGGTAGGGTAGGTAGGGTAGGTAGGGTAGGTAGGGTAGGTAGGGTAGGTAGGGTAGGTAGGGTAGGTAGGGTAGGTAGGGTAGGTAGGTAGGTTTGGTAGGGTGGATAGGTAGGGTAGGTAGGTAGGGTAGGTTAGTAGGGTAAGTAGGTAGGTAGGTAGATAGGTAGGTGCGCCATAGATACTTACTTAGCGCTCCCGTGCGAAGCCGGGGCGGGCAGCTAGTTATATAATACAAAGGAGATTGACTTTATACAATACAAAGATGGTCTTACAATCTTCAGCAGCTCCAACAGGTTTTTTAAAATGTTATTTAATTAGTTGTGGTTGTGGAGCAGGACCAGCAATGAGCCAAGCATTTTTATCAGTGATGTAATCCCCCAACTTATAATATGCCTGCCTACATAGTGTGCATTTTATACAAGATTTGAATTTCGTCTCATTCAGTTGAAGTATGTGGGGAGGAATATTTTTGTAACATTTTAAACAGTACCCTATGAAAGATGAGTCTACTTTAGCCAGTCTGAAACCTGGTTGAACTAATAGGTCCCTATTTCTTGTACTATAATTATGTCTATCACCTCTTTTACTAAAAAGATGTAATTTTTTTCTCTAACGTACCTAGTACCTAGTACCTTAATTGCCCAGAATAAAGTGAATAAAATAAATTTGTACACAAATAATTTTCCTTATTATTATTACCAATTATTATTTTATATTTTCCTCTCAATTTAATAAATAGTAAGGCTACAGAACTTTAGTAACTACAGAAAGATCAGCTATAAATAAAATAAAATAAAAAGTTACAACCACAGACATAAAAAATTAGAAAAGGTTTTTCATGAAAACATAAATAACTGCGGAACCTTTACCTCTGAAACGGTTTTCCACCTTCCACCTTGAATTAAATTCCAATGCAGATCAAACATAATATTATACAGGTCATCTGAAATTATCACAGAAAATCTCAGTAAACCCCGCTTAACTGGTGAAATGACCGATGACCTTGTGAAGGCTGCAGGAAACCACTGGATGCAGGAAGCACAGAATCGGAAATTATTATTACTTTTGTAACCGCTAGGTACATCCCTCATCATCAGTAAAAAGTCCGTGACTGTAATCTATGGTCTATTTCTCATTTTTTTCATACAAAAGAATTCGTCTTGGCAGGGCACCGCGCTGCAATGATAAAACGAAACTGTTACAAAGAAACACCAAAAAAAAAAATTATGTTCTTCAGACAACACCAACAAGTTATTTTGTGAATAAAAATGGAACAGCAAATATAAAAATAGAATGTATGTCACATGCAGTTCTGCTTATTGTAACCTCGCGTCCTAACCAAAAAGATCGTTCGTGCGAATACGCGATCATCGCGTCCATATATCACAATTTTTCATCAAAATTTTTCCCATTACATTAGTAGTATGTACGAGTACTAGAGATTACCGAAATACTGATGCAACAAATTTTACTCTAAGGTAACTTTTTTTTTTTTGGACTTAAATATTTTTTTTTAGTTGCTTGCCTGAACCGGAAATCGAACAGACTCAAATGTCAAGTAGACTCAAAAACATCATTTTTTATGAATAGTCAATCGTTAAAGATCAAATCAAACTCAATATCAGTTTAAGAAACATTCACCATTTGCTATTCTGTATAAATCTAATCGTCAAAACTGAAGTGAAGTGAGCTTGAAGTGAACTGTCACTGCCCTAGCATCTGTATCATTCTAAGGGGATAACACACTGCCGATCTATTCTGCATAAATCACACCGTGAAAACTTAGGTTTAGGGAGCTTGAAGTGAACTGTCACTGCACTAGCATCTGTATCATCCTAAGGGAGATAAGACACTGCCGATCTATTCTGTATAAATCTCACCGTGAAAACTTAGGTGAAGTGAGCTTGAAGTGAACTGTCACTGCACTAGCATCTGTATCATCCTAAGGGGATAACACACTGCCGATCTATTCTGTATAAATCTCACCGTGAAAACTTAGGTGAAGTGAACTGTCAATGGTGTCAATTCCTAGAAAGGTGGAATGACAGCATACTTCACTTACATTTTCACGGTGAGATTTTTACAGAATAGACTGGCTGTTTAGGAGCCGGGTTCGTTATTGCCCAGATGATAGCCTACTCACCGATTTTCTAAGATCGACAAACTATTCTGGTTTAAGAATGCTGAAGTGACAACAGGCAGGTTTGCGGTTTTCTTTACAACTATTACCACGACCATGTCATGATTCAGTCATGTGACAATCTAAAACCGCTCGGCTGCAAAGGTGCTGACGAAAAACAAATTTATAAATGCTACATAAATAAGATTAGAAAACCTGCGCTTTGCCAACAAGTAATAAAACCATTTGTAATGATGTTTAGCTCTTATTTATTGCAATAGACTGGCGGCCATTTTGTTAACACCTCATTGCACAATGTTTTAATGTAGGATATATCTCAATGTTATAGGATAGGTGAAGCGCTTACTGGAGTAACTATCCTACAACACAAATAACGAAGTTTCTTGTGGACAAGAACGTTACTTTACCTATATGAACCGATCTATTCCGTAAAAATCTCACGGTCAAAATTCAAGTGAAGTGAACTGTCAATCCCTAGCATATAATTCAAGTGAACTGAGCTGTCAATAGTGTCAATCCCTAGCATCAGGTGGAATGACAGCTGATTTCACCCGAGTTTCACAATGAGATTTTTACAGAATAGACAGGTAGCTCAAGTCCCGGAAAGTACCTACCTATCTTCTAACACCACACTTGTTTCTCCCGGCAAGCACCGCTGCTCTGTTCCAGTTTGAAGGATGGTATCTACCGGTGTAGTTACACCGTTGGACTGCCAAGTCAAAGGTCTCGAGTTCGAATGGCACGCACCTTTGACTTTTCTTTTTTTTCTTTTTTCATATGAGTATTGTATTTATCACTTGCTTCAAAAACGGTGAAAGAAATCATTGTGAGGAAACCGGCATGCCTGAGAGTTATTTCTCGACGGCATGTGAAGCCAAGTCAGAGGCCCATGGGCGGCTTTAAAACTCTGACAGCAGGTTAGGCACTAACCACACCAAAAGTAACAGATTTAGCTATATTTTCCTAAATAATTAAAACAGAAAAATTATTTAATTTTATGAGTAAACATAATTCGTAATTTCTTTGATTGTTTTGTATTGTATTGTTTGTTATCCATACAATAACATAATATAAAACAAAACAGTATAAGCTAGATTAATCACACGTAGAAATATAGGTTCAGGATGATTCGCCAGTTTCACAAAAGGTAACAACTAAAATATCAATGTTTATTTTCTCCACTGACTGTACAATACCCATTATGTGTATACTACATAGATAGGTAGTAGGCAAAATACATGACATTAGAATTCCGAGCAGCGTATTGTGGGTACAATGACACACGTTCATATCCGTCTGGTGGACTAGGTACAGACGCCAGCAGGTCAACCTACCCGAAACTGTCAAGTTTTCCCAATCAACTTTGAACCTTATACTTTAGTGATAAAGCTGAAAATCTATTAAAGAAATTTGACATATTGTAGTAGGTTGATGTGATGGCGTCTGTACATGTGTGGAACCTATACGTGCATCTAAATATATAACTATACAATGGTAGCTGGGTGGGTAGGTATAGTTATATTATTATTTTCGTACCTTTAGACTGACCTTCCTGTTACACACTCCTGTCAATAACCTTTGTTATCAAATGTTTTAGTATTCATTCACTAATAATGCAACGCAATAAACTGTCTTGAATAGACCAATAAATTACGACAGTAGATGCATTTATAGGGTTCCGTACCTCACAAGAAAAAAACGGTACCCTTTTATAGGATCAATTCTTTGTCTCTGCCCGTCTGTCTGTGTGTCTGTGAGTGTGTCTGTCTGTCAGTCTGTCATGACACTCTTTCTCAGGAACGCGTGAAGCTATCAAGTTGAAATTAATATCAAATTCGTAGATCTACGGTCTCTTGGAGCACTAAAAAAATCAAGCTTGTAACTCAATGCAATAAAAAAATACAGCCATTTATGCGACTTTATTTTGATACTCGCAAATAAATCAAAACCTGGCTATTTCCCGTTGACCTAGAATCATGAAATTTGGCAAGATGCAAGGTCTCTCAGCATAAGTAAAGGAAACGGTCCGAAAGTCGTTAATTTGTAGTTTTATCACACATTTAGGTACATTTTTTTTGCGATTTTAATCTTACATTTGCAGTTGGAGAATTGACCGTGACGTATATCAATGTATCGAAGAACATGTTTTTCAACTACAACGTTAAGTTTTTTTTGGGATAAATTCATCCCAACTACGGAACCCATTATTGTGCGTGGACCGACACGCACTTGGCCGGTTTTACAAATACTAATTAAATTATCTAAATTTTATACAGACAAATGCAAATACAAACAAATATTTTCTATGATTATTAAAATATTTCAATAACTTTAGTTCGTATGCAAACAAAATATACCTTCGTAATACATATATTATTCAGAAACCTAAACACTACATCTGCGAGCAGGTAGGTGGTTCTTAAGCCATAGGTACTGTAGGACAGACAGAGAGACGTTGCATACCTAATGTACATTATAACTTATCCTATGTAATGTTGATAAACAAACAATATTCAGACTACACCTATGAGTAATCTTAAAAACATTGATATCATCATTTAATTTTTGAACCCAATTGTAGGTACAATGTGCGATCTAAGGCCGACCGTGCAAAGTCCAAAGTCCTAACTTCATATTGACTCATACCGGCTCGCTGGATATATAAAAGATTGCGAAGGCTTCGGTGAGGCAAAGTCGAAACAACCGGCAATCTAGTACTACCGCAGACAATATTGATTTGACTCCATCAATTTGCAAATTGTGATTATAAGTGCAAGGATATTCAAACTTAGGTACGTAAACAATGCATATTGTATTTTCGTTTTGTTCTGATTGTGATAATAAATAAGTAAATAAACTAAAATTCGTTTAGTTCAGACAATTTTTGTCCATGTTTTGTCATGACGAGAAAATCAATTGTAATGCAAATGCAATAAAATACTTAAATGAACAATCATGTAAGTATTATTGCATTAATAGTCGTCTATAAATTTAAATTAAGTAGGTATTTATAAAAATACATACTTAATTTTGAGCTGTGGGCAAAATGTTAATCAAAAGTTGGTTGGAACTAATTGAATTCTTGATTTCGCTTCAACGTTTTAGGTAATTTCGCTACGTTAGAGAAAGCGTAAAATATTGTTTTTCTCTGTGATCAATATTAATCATCTTAAAATGAAAATGTTTATTTTAAGATGATCGTGATGATTAATATTGATATTGATCGTAATATGAATTATTTAATGTTAAGAGTTTTATCAATAACTGCTATATATTTATCTATAAATGTGTTGTTAAAGTGTTATCGGTGTTGTAAACGTGTTTGCCGAGATAATGTTAAAAATAGCTTCGATGGAGTTGTTTTGCTCACATCCCAAGGTCTGGTTGTCATTTCACTTCAAGCCATATCACCGTTTTGATCGAAATGACTCTCTCTATGTGGTCAATAACAGGTCGTGTCGGCAACGTTCAAATGGTCATAAATCTGTATTAACGTTGAAAATAACATGTAAAATACATGTATTTTTCAAATGGCCCCGTATTTTTCAAAAAAAAAAACAGAAACTTTCGATCTTAGGTTGAATCTTTCGCAAGTATATGTATTTTTCGCACTAATATATTATAATAATATATTAGGTAATATAGGTATTTTGAGGGTAAATTTATAATGATGTTAACTATAGTACATAATTGTCCATAAAGTACATTACTGTTAAATTAATGTTCAATTAATATTAATAAGCAATATTTTTTCCCCTTTTTTTTTTTGGTTGGGATATTATCAAATAACTTCTCCCGCTCTGGGCGGAGCGAGAGGGCGTGTCAGACTCTTACTGACTAAAACCCACCCGTGTTCCTTCAGTTGCCTGTACGTTGCCAGGGGCCACGGTATCCCTTTCGGACTTTCCCGCGACCTCAGCAGGCATCGGTCAAGCGGACCCCACCAGTTCTGCTGACATCTCCTCAAAGAGAACACGTGGAACACAACGCGCCGTGGACTGGGGTCTGGTCCTTATTGGACGGCGAGCAGCTACCCAGTGCTCACCGTCCGCAACTTCCGCAAGCCCGGGCCTACGGTGATCGGGAACCGGCCTGCGATTCCCGACGCCCAGGGCGTCTCCTGCGGCGGCTAGGGTCGTGAGGGCGCGAAATTTTCCTCTCCCTCACGCGTTCTGCTTCCTCCTTCGCGAGCATTACTGCTTCGCTGAAGGAGGTGACGGCCTCCCATGCCCTCTCGCTCCGTGCCATGACCTGGACCAGGACCAGGGCCAGGGCCAGGGCCAGTGTCCTCCGGGCGATCCACGCAGTAATGACACCCGGGCGTTTCCTCCCGCCTGATACGAAACAGAAACCTCCCGAAACAACCATGTCCGGTGAGGACCTACGTGAGGCGGAATGTAAGGACGCCGTGACGCCTCTCTAGCCACTTCTCAAAGAGAGGACTTATCACCGCGATAGTGGAGTGCCCAGCACTGGGTTGCGACAATCGCACTCGCCATGACGCCATGAGATCACGCCAGAGCTCTGTCCGCTGTGCCGCGATTTCTCTCGGCAGCGGAGTTGAGCCCCGGGGTTAAATGTGTGCGAGGACTTTTGCCTCCAGATCCCATGGCGGCAATCCGGCAAGGAGGCTCGCCACCTCACCGGAGACCGTGCGGTATCCCCGGACCAGCCGGGTGGCCATGACCCTCTGGGACGCGTTCAACCGGCGGGCTGGCCACCGCCTCAATGAACGCGCTCAAACCGGTGCCCCGTAAAGGGCCATGGACCGCACGACCCCTGCGTATAGCCTCCGGCAGGAGGCGTTTGGACCCCCTAGATTGGGCAGGAGCCGCTTCAAAGCAGCCCCGTCCCGCTCCAGTCTGGGAGCCAAACGTCGGAAGTGCTTCACGAAGTTCCACCGGCTGTCGAGGACGAGTCCTAGGTACTTCATTGTCGACTCGACGCCGATGTGAACTCCTCCTACCGTTATTTGGGAACCCGACGGTGGCGTGTTCCGCGGACCATGAAAACACATGGCCTCGGATTTGTGCAGGGCCACCTCGAGTCCCAATTGCCGGATTCTGTCCACGATTATCGCGGTCGGATGGTCACCTCCGGAGCATCGTCGTCGTCTCGGCGGTAAGGTCCGCATCGGGCACCGCAGTAGGCTGAGCCATGGGCGGGGAGGCATGTTCCCCTCTCGAAGGGAACAGAGCGCTCACCATGTCCCCCACAACCTGCGGCCGGAGACTCTGCGTCAACGGGGGAGCCCATGGGCGGAGTTTATCCCGCACCATGGGTCCCTGTTCAGAGTCTCCAGCGACTCCGCGCGGGCCACTCCCCTGGCCCGCAGGATCTCCGCTTGAAGGGCGGTCTTCGCCGCTCTGTGCCCCTCGTACAGCTCCACCTGAATGGCATACCGGCATCGCGCAGCAACGCACGCATTGCGTAGTGTGGTCAGCTGTTGCGACCACCAGTACACCTGGCGCGAGGCACGTCCGGGCTGGACCCGGGGCATTGCCACGTCACATAATTATTTCGGACATGGCCTCCCGGAACCACTCCGCCTCGTCGTTGAAATCAGCAGGCCTGTCCGGTGATAACACCCAGGCCTGCACGATTGAGGCTTCCAGGAGGAGCCCCGGTCCTGCTGCTTCAGCGCCCACCGCGGACTACTCGGAGCCTGTCGGACTGGCGCGCTCGAGGTCTAGGCGGAGACGTCAAACCGGATGTACCGGTGATCGGAATATGTCTCCACCCCTTCCATGACGCGCTAGTCAATTACATGCGGCGACAGAGCGGGGCTGGCGAACGAGATGTCCACCACTGATTCACCCCGCATCCGCACACACGTGGGGACAGAACCCCGGTTCAGGACGACCAGGCCTGTCTCCAGAGCCCAGTCCTCCACCATCCTGCCCCGTGTGTCCGTTTACCGGGAACCCCAAGCCACATTCTTGGCATTGAAGTCCCCGAAGACGAACACGGGAAGGAAACAGAACCCGTCGACGACAACTCTCAACTCCGCAAAGGAGTTGTGGAACTCCACACACAACAATCTCCCCGAACCGTGCTGCAACGCAACCCCGTCCTCTCTTACAGCCTCGAGGGACGGAGTACCGGCGGCGGCCGACGAAATTAGGGTCACTGAGCCGCTCAAGTCCTCCACCCAGTCATCGCTGGGCGGGACAAAGTACGGCTCAACGACCACGGCGATGTTAATCGACCACTGCGCCATGCTCTGGAGCAACAGATTCTGAGCTGCGGCGCAGTGGTTGATGTTCGCCTGGAGGAGGCGTAATGGGGCCATTATTGGCACTCCATCTCAGCCCCCTCCCGTGCCCTCAGTGAGGGCCCTGCCATGACGACTACAACGGCGACAACGACGGTAGTGGTGGTGGTTGTGGCCGTGACGGTGGTGGCGGAGGGTTTGCTTCTGGCTTTGGTGGGTGGGGCGCAGGCCTTGCTCCCAATGCGGTGATTGGCCGGCTTGCCAGCTGCCGCACATATAGCGCAGTGCGGCATGGCGTCATATGAGCCGGCCTTGTGACCGGCCTGACCACAGCGGTAGCAGTGACCGCTGCGGTCCACCTCCGAGTTGCCCACATGGCAGCGGAAACACCTCAGAGGTCTGGGTTCCAACAGTGAGACCTGCGCGGATACCCAGCCCACCAATAGCCCTTGACACAGGGCAGCTCACCGTAAAGGCTCGCATCCCCGTGTAGTCAGGATGGATGCTGCCTGCCCTCATCCTCGGCAGAGTACCCCCCAGTCCTAACGACAACGGCCACCACCTGTACCTCCGTCACTGAGTCGTCCAAGCCCAGAATACGCATATCAGCGCATTTGGTGGGCCTGGACACTCGGGCTTCGTCCGCATTTAGGGACGCCCTAAGCCTTTCGGCCAGAGCGTCAGCGGCCGGGCCGCTTGCCACACCGGGGATCTCCAGCATCCGGGCCCCAGTCACCGTGACCCTTACGTCCTCTTTTCCCCGGCTACTTGCCATTCGGCGTCAGCCGGAGTAGCTTTAGGAGAAGGCGGGGGCCGCCGTTTCACCGCTAGTGCCGCGCTCGCCACCAGGGCCGGGGCGCTCGCCGCCAGGGCCAGGGCGCTCGCCGCCAGGGCCGGGGCGCTCGCCGCCAGGGCCGGGTCCTCGCCGTCTGGGTAGCCGCCCCACCCCACCCTTGGTCTTGGTCTACCCCGACGAATCTGGTTTGGCCGGGGCAGCTGCGGTGGCGGCATACTTCCACTGGCCAGAGGCGGCATGCTCGCCGCTAACGGGGGGCGTAGGACGATGGCTTCAAGGGTGGATAAACGAGACCGCATGGAAGCCATCTCCTGCCGCACCAGGGTCAGGACCCGGTCCTCAGCAGGCATGGGCCGTCCCTGCCCATGCTGCGGGGGGCCGGCTCCTCGGAGCCCGGCCAGGTCCGCTCAGAGCTCCTCGTTATCCTTTCGGAGAAGCTCCATGGCGGCTGTCAAGCGGGCGACCTCCGCCCGCATCTCGGACATTCCGTCCGACGGAGGCCTGAGGACATAGGTCTCTGCTGCCGCCAAAATAGAGACCATGGCCGCGGGTATGGCTTTGTCTTTCAAAGACTGGATCCCTGTTCAAGGCCACACCCTTGATTGCCGCTGCCACGACCACCGCAAACCTGGCCGCTCGCTCCGAATTGGAGCCGCAAGCGGCGACCGGCTCTCCACCTGCAGGTTCGGTAAGGGCCGCCCTGGTGCTGGTCCCTATAGGGTGGTGTTCCTCAGTGGCGGGCCTCTCCAGCTCGGCTGGGCTGGGCCAACTTGACTAGCCAGCCTCCTTGGTAGTGAGCCCTCTACCCACACCTTTTCCCAGGGCCGCACCCCGCTGACTGGAGTGGATCTTCCGCCTATGGCTTGGGCCCGAGACCCACTCGTCGGTGGATGACCCCTGGCCATCTCCCGGTTTGGAGCTCTTCCGGAGGAACTTTCGGTTCCTCGCAGCAGCCCCCACCACTTCGCGCTCCGAGCTCTGACCTGAGCTCCTTGCGCCAGATGCAGCGTCAGACTCTGACCCCGCATCACTCCCCTCCTTTTGGTTGTTTATTTTTTTTGTTTTGTACGTTTTTCCATATCTGTTCCCACGAGTAAATATCATTTTAATGTCTCAAAAAATTGTGGTTCGCACTAGTGACTAATTACCATAGCTAGCTACCCATTAGTCAAGCTATCAATCTGCCTCATGGTGCGCCGCCGCTTGGAGGTTTGAGGTGATTTTTTGTAGAGGTTTTGTTCCTCGAGACCCGGGCGGTTAAGCCAAGACCTTGTGTAATTTTGACGTTCGAAAAGACAAAATTGAATTTTTATAGTGTAGTATATCAATTATGATTGCAACCACAGCAGGGGCGTAGGCTTCAAACAACCCAATTCCTACCGGCTTCCCTTCGAAAATCCGGAATACAACCACTCTATCGTCATTTAATAATCACACTTAAGTATTTGATACACCATAAAATTAAAACATTACAAAACGCCTACATAAAATGTTTTGTCTTTATGTCCCACCAACAAAACATTTCGCTCTAAAATAACTCGTAGGTGCATCCGGCTTATCCTGAATTCAATTTCTATAGAAAATAAAGTCCGTCTTGACATCACTTCGGTCACGTGATACCGCGGTTTCTTAGCAGCCGGGTAAGCCGCTCTGTACCGGTACAGAGCGGCGATACGATACGATAGAATACGCATGCGCGTCGTGACTCGTGAATGAATGCTCAGTTGTTAGGTTGTTGTCGCTGAATTTCGTAATGCGTACGGCTCGGAGTTCGGACATCATAACATTCATCATTCGATTGACAATGTGTGGTTGTTTTCGGACGTTATCGCATTAGAAGCATATAATTTGTACAAAGTAAGTAGTTAATATACATTTTGTTCGTATAAATTGAATTCATTGGTTTATTATAGTATAAAACAGTGATTATGATAGTGTTTGTGTTTTGAGTTGAGTGAAAGAAAAGTACGTTGTAATTAGGTATTTATTTGGGGTCAGTAGACAGTTTATTAAATTGAAATTACTTATTTAGAGTAGATTTCAAAAGTAATTAGTAGGATCAGTAGGGTTAGGATGGTGGCATGTAAATTATTGTGTGATTATTTGCTTTGTGAGCAAACATGCTTTTCAAGGTTATTGAAAAATAAAATAAGTTTGGGCCGCGCTCGCCCAGATATGACTATAAAAATTACAAACGAAGCGATGGTTTTTTCAAACATTTTAATGTTTCCCTTCACGATAAATTAACTAAAATAGTTGACTGGCAGTTGTAAATTAAATAAAATTTATTTTTTCTCGTGTTTACTTTTCTCAGTTTCTAGTAGGTTATGGAATAAAGTTTTTATAATCTGACGATATCATCAAAAAACATGACATGTGCAGACTGAAGATCTATTCCCATCCAATACCAAGAGCTAATACCATTTGGTATTAGTTTATTTCCGAATTTATTTTCTATTCCCAACGAGTACCACATTTTTTTAAATAAAAAATCTATTACTAACGAATACCAAAACGTGAATTTTTGTACACTCAGCTACACAAAGTTTTATTTTATTTTCTAACATTTACATACTATACCTACTATCTTAATTGAATGCTAAAAGTCTAAAACTTTCCAAACTAACAAATAAGTACCTAGTTCAAATGAATCATTTCTCTTTACCAGCAAAAAACGGTTGATTTTTGTCTATTGTTTTGTAATTCGAAGCAACCAATCAGAGTTGAGTGCAAAATAAGTCTAGTTCTCAGACAGACAACTCAGTTCAGTACATTTCCATACTCAGTGAAAGTGATATATTTTTATAAAGTGAGTATTTTAGTGTAATTAAATTGCTATTTACTTACCTTGTGTGTTCCTATTTTTAAATAGGTATTATCATAGTAGGTAGGTACCTAATTAAAAAGAAGCAAAGTTTTTTGCCAAAAACATTTACATTAAAAGTTGATTATCTGTGATATTTTATAACTATTGTTAGATTGTAAGTAAAATATCCATTTTTGAAGTTTTTGCCAAAAACATTGTTACATTATAAGTTGATTATTTGTGATATTTTATATTTTTTTTAGATTTTCAGTACTTTAACTATTCATATTCGATTTTTTGCCAAATTTTTACGTGATTTATTATTAAGATACGCAATTATATCATCACCATATAAATCGATTGTCTGTGATATTTTATACTCAAGCATCGCTCTATACTTTTACATAGGTACTAGGTAAGTATCACAGTTAATTAATAAGTACTGAAAATTGCTACTGTTAGATTGTTTGTACATAATATTATAATTGTTGGACTTGGAATAGTAAAATAAAAGTATCTAATATCTCAAAATTTCTAGAATGACAAAATAAAAGAAAAAATCAATATGTGATTTATATTCAAACCCTAATCTTGATTAAACATTACTTAAAATCACTCAAAGCATTTTAATTTTACTGAACCTGACTGTACCTAATTTCTTCAAACTTGTTATGGTATTGGTTTTAAAATGTGGTACTCGTTGGGAATAGAAAATAAATTCGGAAATAAACTAATACCAAATGGTATTAGCTCTTGGTATTGGATGGGAATAGATCATACTGAAAAACATATTCGTAGCTGTTTTATGAGTTCGGGACTGGTAAGAATACAATTATTTTGACAAATTTGCATGAAGCTCTTATTAGAAAAGTTGAAGTGACGTCTTTTTTTTTTTTTAAGCTCCGGCTTTCTTCACTCGTTTTACCACGCCACGCCACTGTAAGACAGTCTCCCAAAACGCCCACTCTTCACCACTTCCTAGTGCTTTAGCTGGGAAGAAGTGGCGCAACAAACTCCCCAGCAGCACAGCTGTCTGTTCAGTTACAAAAAAATGATTATATATAATAGTATGAAAAATTATTTACATTACGCAACACAAAACATAATTTAAATTATAAAATTAATAGCTATATGACAGCTAGCACACGCTAATATACCAACCAAAAACATCGAGAACTATAACTCATAAAAAAAACATTGTAATGAGTAGATTATGTCAACAATAAATTAAAATAAATTGACATAAAAAGTAAGATTATAAACAATATTAAACTCATATAACCTGTCAGTAGGTAAGCTAATTCTGGAGAGCGAACATTTAAACATTGTCTTGAGTTAATCACAGCGAACAAAATTACATTTCGAAAACTACATGTATTTTATAGGAAAGATACAAAGTTTAGAAAAAAACAAGATTTACCTTTCGTAATTTTCAACGCTTATCTGTATCGAAATTGAAAACATTAAACTGACTTATGTTTGACTAGCTGTTTTCCGCGACTCCGTCTGCGTGTATTTTATATTTTATCATTTTAATACAAATATCGAGGATGAAAAATTGCCTATTTCCTTCTCCAGATCCTAGGCTACCTAATTTCATAACGATCGGTTTAGTGGTTGAGGCGTAAAAAGGTAACTGACAGACAGACGGACAGACAGACAGAGTACTAACTTTAGAACTTATAATTTTATATAGTATATAGAATGGATATGGATCGGGTTTAAGCGTTTGTTTAACTACATAATTATTATGTTATCACGTTTGTTTATCTTATCATCTATAAATATTTCTCAAACTCATGCAGTTTTCCACATATTTCTTTTATCTACTCGAAAATATTGGTAAGTAACTTTTTACCGTCTTAGACTTGCACAATACACATAGTACATTGATGATTAATCGAAATTTCAACATTTGTAAATATCTATTTTTTGTTTCGACACACTTTGATAATGATATCTGCAGGGTCAAATTGAATTAGCTAGCGAAACGAACTAATTTTACGACCTTTTTTTGTGAGGTTTGTTTAAACTTCACAGAAAGATTGGTATCAATATCTAAACACGATGAAAGAAAATAAAACGGATATTTTCTCAACTCATATATTTTCAAGTAACAACACTACAATACCAGCGGTCGTTGACCCCTCAAAAAAAACATTTTTTTTTTTTATTCTCGATTGAGCGACCGTCTCAGTAAAACCATGATTTAATTATTTATATATACGCTTTCTTGATCAGGACGAGGACTCACTTACTTATTATGATTAATTTATTACTGGTAAACTCATTAACACAATTTAATATTACAAGTGGGCACATAACAACTTATAACTAATTAATTAATAAAAATAGCATAATTATATACTAACTTAACTAAAACTATTCAAAAACTAAAACATAGCATTGAAAAATTCATCCGCATCGCTGTTGACTGGTAATGTACCCAAGAGACTGGCCGCATTGCCACGTTGTATGGCAATGCTTAGCCTCTGCCTAAGGTAAAAAGCAGCCCTTGAGTCACGGGAAGTGTCAAATAGCCGTTTTGAGATTTCATTAAAGAGGCCGTGAGCACTCTTAAATCTACTTAGAATAATCTATTTATGGTAACATGCATAGATACAAAAATGGTGTCTGCGTGCCCTCGTGATAGATTCTATTATAGTATGTACCTACCTATGTCACGCATATATCAATATTAAATGTCGTAGTTAATTATGCTAACAATTCGTATATTGTTACAGCCATTAGGAACATCTACTTTAGTTCGTCATAATAGGGCTTGTATAATACATACTGATAATCCTGTTTCCAATGCGATTTTATCTTAACAAATAATTCATTATTTACTTACAGGTAGTAAAAGGAAGGATATCAAGTAAATCAAGGATGGTTAAATTGACCTAAACAAATAAAAAAGGGCAATTAAAGGTAAAAAATACTCAAGATTTATTTAACCAGATTTAGAGTTCAAAGGACTTCGCACATAACACGGCCGCACAGATAGTGGCGAATACACTCATTCACGCCACTAGTCTCAAGCCGCCAACATGATTCTCCTGCTGCTGCCGCTCGTGCTCGTGCTGCTCTACTACTACACCACTAGAAACCACAACTATTGGGAGGAACGCAATGTGAAATACGAAAAACCAGTACCAGTTTTTGGAACACTATACAGAAATGTAATGGCTAAGAAAAGCATCACAGAAATATCCGTGGAACTATACAACAAGTACCCCAACGAGCCAGTGGTGGGCTTGTTCAGAGGCACCACACCCGAGCTGGTCGTCCGAGATCTGGATATAGTGAGAAGGATCCTGAATCTGGACTTCGGGTATTTCTACCCGAGAGGACTTGGTAGGGATCCTAAAATCGAGCCTGTGTTTCTTAATCTTTTCCATGTTGATGGCGATAAATGGAAGTTACTGAGGCAACGTCTAACGTCAACGTTCACGACAGCCAAGCTGAAAAATATGTTCCCACTAATAGTGCAGTGTGCGGAGAAGCTGCAGCACGTGGGCGAGGACGTCGTGAACAAGGACGGAGACTGCGACGTGCGCGAGCTGATGGCGCGCTTCACCACCGAGTTCATCGGCGCCTGCGGCTTCGGCATACAGATGGACACCATCAATGACGAGCACTCCCTCTTCAGAGACCTCGGCAGAACGATATTTAAAAGATCTTGGAGGAATTACATCTTGACAGCGTTATGTGATCTCTTCCCAGACTTCACAGGAGTATTTCAAAGAACTTTATACGAGACTATCGTGTTTGATTCCATAACAGAAATCGTTCAAAACATTCGGAAGCAGAGAAACAACAAGCCGATTGGTCGTAATGACTTTATTGATCTACTTTTGGAACTGGAAGGTAAAGGAAAGATAACGGGAGAGTCGGTGGAGAAGAGAACTGCAGACGGAAAACCAGAGCATGCGGAGATGGAGATGGACCTCACGTGTATGGTAGCGCAGGTGTTCGTGTTCTTCGCAGCAGGATTCGAGACTTCTTCGTCTGCAACAAGCTTCATGTTACATCAGTTAGCGTTCCATCCGGAAGAACAGCGAAAAATTCAGGAGGATATCGATCAAGTGCTTGCGAAATACAACAATAAACTGTGCTACGATTCAATTGCTGAGATGACACCACTGAGTAATGGGTTCAAGGAGGCCATGAGGATATTCCCCTCTTTAGGAACCTTACACAGAGTGTGTGCGAGGAAGTGCACGATTCCGGAGTTGGGCATCACCCTGGACCCTGGTGTAAGGATCATTATTCCAGTGCAGGCTATACAGAATGACGAGAAGTATTTTGATAATCCTACTGAGTTCTTACCGGACAGATTCAATGATCCGAATGTTGAAAAGCATAAGTTCGCGTATCTGCCGTTCGGTGAAGGACCTCGGCAATGCATTGGTAAGCCTTGACTGAATGAAGTTATTATTAGAAATAGTTATTAATAACTAACCTTGCATAGATGAATGCTAAGATGAATGCTTAGCGTTCTCTCTGACTTCTTTTTCTTTTTGTTGGGCTCCTGTTAAATAGCCCATAACCTTTCTCAACTTGGGCTAATAAATGTAAAAAAAAACCGACTGGTAGTTCCAGAGATTAGCGCGTTCAAACAAACAAACTCTTCAGCTTTATTATTTGTAGTATGGATTATCGTGCGCTGCATAATTATCATTATCGATCATAACAATGCAGCCTTCATGTTGAACTCAAAAACTTCAATAATTTAAGTACAGACAAGTCAGGTAGTCAGGACGAAATACCTTTTTCTCCTTGATCGATTGCACGCGATAACCGATTATGCAGATATCGACCATATAATAATATAATATTATTATTTGTTTATCCGGAAACTGGTAGCTAAAGATCCATTTACTTACGTCAGTATGCATGACAGGCTCACGCATCACGCCTGTATTCCTCGAAGGATTAGGCAAAGATGTACCCATAGTACACCCACATTTCGCCATGCAATTATGTTTGATATCAGATCTAAAAGAAAGAAAGAATAATTTACTTGTTAAATGGTTGCTCTAGTCACCGAAAAATGTATTAAATATTTATGTAATGGGTACGCCTGATTTTCCTTAGGACGCAGATATATGCCAGTGACCTTGAGTGTTGTGTACTGAGGTCACGCAAGGCGTCGTCTCGCTCATCAAGGATCGCTGTCCCAAATTAGACGCATTATTAATTTATTATACATGAAACAAAAGGTATTTTAATGAAACACGTATACTAAAAGATCAATAATTAAATTACCTTTAATGTGGTGAAGGTTTCAGAAAAATACGCTTGATAGATTTTGCGTAATTCTCAGTTTTTTATCCGCGTTAGACAAAACTTTACAAATTAATTTCACTAAGTTGTATAAACATAATCTTAAATTTTCCCAGATTTACTTATTAAGAAAATGCTCTAATGTCATTTTTTTTTCGAATCATTGACACCACTCGTTTAGACGTGATCTTCAGTATAAAATCAAGGTGCGGTCAATCCCCGCGGACGCGCGGTTTACGTCACTTTAAACATTTTTCAGAATTTTTTGGACGTAATTTTTAAGGAGTAAAAATAGTGACTTAACCGACCGTAACCAATACGTGACGGTCTAATCACGCAGTATTTACGCACTATTTTATATAATAAAGACTTTTATCGTCTGTGGGCTGTTTTAATATATGGTCTTACGGATATTCTGGTCAATTAGACCAAAAATAATCAAAAAATAACAGGTAACACCGAACAATTCTGAAAAATGTTTTAAGTGACGTAAACCGCGCGTCAATTTTCAAACTGCGAGGCCCAGTTATCGTCACCTTAAGTATTAATAGGCAAAGACTTATTAGGTAACGATGTATTTAGGTAGGCACTGTTTTATGTTTGATTCAATAACAATAAATTCGAAATTCCCAAACCTACGATCCCCATATTTGGCTCGAATAGGAAAAACCTATAGTAACCAAGCCACAATCTTTGCAAGTAGGTTAGGGCTAATAATGATGAGGCAGTTATTTAGACCGGTGATTCCTAAATAGGGTTCCGTGGTACCCAAGGGTTCCGTAGAAAATTAACAAGCTTTCCGCGAATCCGAAATTTAAAATAATAAACAGGTACTAATATAATAATGCTGAAGATTTTGTTTATTTGATTGGTTAGTTTTTTTGAACGCGCAAATCTCTGGAATCACCAATCGGCTGTTGTACATCACGCTATGACCGTAAGGAGCCGAGCAAAAAGAAGAAAAAAAACTGAAAAAGACGCTCTACGAAAACTAAGTAATCGCGGATGGAAAATGTGGCAGTTATTTTAGTATATTGTGGTGTCTTACGACTTCCACGCGAACAAAGTCACCGGCAGAAGCTTATAAACAGAACAGTGAATAAGTTTAATTATTTAGAAAAAAAGAAATTTTCAGCGAAAAAAATCCTATTGAAAAATTCTCATCGGGATTTTTGGTAATTAGAAATACTGTGTGAAAAGTCCATTGAGACAACAAGAGCAAAAAAAAATATTGCTGTTAAACATCTCGTTAAGGATTCGTTTTACGTCAATTTATGGTAGTAAAGTTTATTCCACGACAAGTTTATTCCTTACTAGCCTCGCTCCGCGAGACTATCGGGATAAAAAGTATCCTATGTCCTATTCCAGGTCATAAACTACCCGTATGCCAAATTTTATCCAATTCCGTTTAGCCGTTTTAGCGTAAAAGCATAACAAACAAACAAACACACTTTATTTTTTATTGATGAATGTAGGGTTCCTTAAAATGAAAGGGATTTGTCGAGTGTTCCGTATTCTTAAAAGTTTAGGAACCGCTGATTTAGACAACCTACTTGATATAACATAATATTACGCCTTGTTTCCCTGAAGGGTTAGGCAGAGGTATACCCCCGGGAATCGAACCCAGGACCTCATGCTCAGCAGTAGTGCTTGCGACCACTAGAC
Source organism: Xanthia icteritia (assembly GCA_949128155.2). Classification (NCBI taxonomy): domain Eukaryota; kingdom Metazoa; phylum Arthropoda; class Insecta; order Lepidoptera; family Noctuidae; genus Xanthia; species Xanthia icteritia. The sequence goes on along the minus strand of OX421935.2, from coordinate 5,629,881 downwards.
CAACGAGGCAGTTACAATCTACTTTCTTCACGTAAATCATTGCTTATATTCTAATGCCATTAGGTACCGTGTAGTTCAGCCAATTTAAAAAGGCAATGTCTACATATAGCTATATTTTTGTCACCAGGTGCAAGACTAGGCGAGATGCAGTCCTTAGCAGGTCTTGCAGCAATACTGCACAAGTTCAGTGTCGAACCAGCGGCCTCCACCAAGAGGGAATTAGTAATCAACCACGGAAGCAACACAGTACAGTCCGTCGAAGGAGGCCTGCCATTAAAACTAAGACTGAGAAAAAAAGACAACACCGCTGCCTAAAGCTTGATATACACGGTGCGATCTATTTACCTGCGGCATAACACAACTAGAAGCAACAATAAAAGTTACACAGACAGGCGCGACGCGACTGTGATAGAACAATTTCTTGAAAACGTCACGGAAATTGTTCTACCGGTGCCGCCTTGAAATGAAATGAAATGAAATTGTTTATTCTGTAAATAGGATATTGCTTTTACACGTCATATTAAAAAAATATTTAAAAAAAAAAGAAGAAAATGCTAGATGAGTTCGGCGTTTCCTATCTGACTACTCTGAGAAGAAAGACCGAAACAAACTCAGAGGTCACAGTCTCTTTTAAAGTCCAGACATAATCTTGGTCAGGCCATATGAGGACCATGTAGATTAGTGTCAGAAATGGTCTTTTGAGGAAAGAACCACACAGATTTGAGTGGACCTGTCCAGTCAGTGCAAGCATTTGTCAGTAATCGTAGAGCTCAACTCGACGAACAATACCAAAGAAAGGACATTTGGGTAGGTCGCATAAAGTACTCAAACTGCCAGACCATCATTTAAACTAACTGAGAAAGAAAAAATTAAAGAAAGAGGAAAAACAATAAAAATAAAATATCCACATAGTCCTCACATTCACAATAATTAAAACAATATAATACTTTACAAAGTAATCATGTTATTTTGTATATAATTTTCAACAATGTCAATATGTAGGTATATAAAAAAACTGGTATTTTTAATGATTTACATAATAATTAAAATGTCAAATTTTATGGTTTTATCACAAAGCTTAGCAGAGCGAGCAGCTCAATCCCACGTTTTTTTATCTTCTAAATAATCTGAAATTTTATAGTACCCTTTTTTACAAAGTTTACGCCTCTCTGCTAGGCTTTAAGCGCAGGCCCAATGAAAACAAAGCGAAATGAAACTAAGTTCGTTTAGCTGCGCTCATGTAGCTAACGCTCTTTTCATACTGCGGTTCATAGTTCACAGGGTAAACCTAACTATGAAAAGACGCGATAGCCATGTATCTACATAAGCGAAACTAAAAGAAACTTAATAATTATTATTTATTTATTCAACAGACAACTAGATCCAATTACAAAAAAATACTTACAATTCTAGATGTAAGTAAACAATTTAACTTATTTGCTATGCTAGTACTTAAACTCTACTGTTTTTACTGGTTCCCTATCCATTTGCATACAATTTTAAGACCTAATATAACTTAGCATAATGTTGTTTGGCATAATTATATTTTCGCATAATATAATTACGCATAACAGCATACGCATAATTTTTTTAAGCATAATTTCTCTAACCATAATAATGATTAAGCATAATATTCTAAAGCATACATTTATTAAGCATAAAGTTAAAGCATAAATTTATTAAGCATAAAGTTAAAGCATGCAAGCAAGCATGCAGCATGCAAGCAAGCATGCAGGATGCAAGCAAGCATGCAGCATGCAGCATTCAAGCGAGCATGCAACATGCAGCAGGCAGGGTTTCTGTCACGGCTCCGGCGCTGCGGGCCTCCAGCGGCCCCACGCGCCTACGCGATTTTAAATTACACTCTAGGGGTAGGACAAACAAGACTACGTGGAGTCGGTTTTGCAGCAATTCGGTTCTTAGGCCTACTAACGTTATGCGAATCAAATTTATGCCAAAACAAATTAGTCTTTAAGATGATTATGCCAACATAAAACGTATGCCTAAAAAAATTATGCCGAAGTATTGTTATGCCAAAACAAATTGTGCCAAAATCGTTGTGCCGAAGTATATTAGGGCAAAGAACATTATGCGAAAAGAAGGTATTTTTACTACTGGTTTTAATTAATAAGATGCCTCATTATGGGGCTTTCGTCAGGCCCATTAGCAATAGCCTTCAGGAGGCTGTTGCTACTGTCCCGCAACCTTGTAAGAAGAGAAGCATTCTTTTTCCGCACTACAGCTGAGAAGCTATCTACTCTAAACATTGCAGTAGCACTGCAATAACGTGGCAGTCGCAACAGTGCCCTAAATGCGTTGTTGTATTGAATGCGCAACGTATTGGCGGCACGTTTAGTACTGATCCATAGAGCGCTCGAGTACAGGGATGTACAGCAAAACCTACGAGCCATCATATTCGCCCGCACCGCCAATGCCCTGCGCTCCCGCTCAACATCTTGCTTAATTTCGTTTCGCTTCGTTCTCAGTGTGGCCTATGCTAGGCAACAGTATTAAGACGACGAAAGTCATTTGTTTCTTCAATTTTATTGTAGGTAAGTATGCCACAGGCAAAAAACTTGGGTCGTGTAAACGAGGCTTAAGTTATAATTGTTTATATATTTAGCACACCTATGGTATTACTTATAGTTTAATATTAAGATATTTTTATAAAAATAAATTACTGTTACATTATGTTTTATATCTTAGTTTATTTTTTATCCTCTCGTCTGTCGCGGGGCGTATTTTCCGTAATACGCATCGTTGGTGCTGTGATTTATGGAATAAAACACCTAAATCAATTCACCCAGTGAATGGAATTACTCAAAATTATTGCGATTACCCTCAATTAGTCGAACAAACATTCTAAAACGCCTGAAGCAGTTAGATGGGCAAATTGTAGTGACCAGTATTGCTTTGAATATCTGTCAAGCGTTACAGGATACTCATCGTTGCAACTTATTGCTATAACATTTTTGAAAAGAAAATGCCCGAATCCAACGCTCACCTCCAGTACAGCGATTTCATCTTCTCCGGACATAAGAGCCACCCAAGCTGAACCAAACTCGGAGTTTATAAATCTCTCCTACTGGCGTTTTAGAAACTTTTGAAACTAGGATAATGAATATGCTGACATCCTAGAAAACAGACCAGGACAGCATGCTATAACGCCTCATGTCAGATATTGTGAAACTAAAAAAGGAATTTGGGGAGATGAAAAAAAAATGAATGAAACTGCGAAGTGGAGAGATTACATAGATGGAGAATATGATAGTCTGAATGTAAAAGTTCTTCTTCTTTTCGTGTGGTTAGTGACTTTTCGTTGACTTGACGTTTCAGTGTTTTTAAAGCCGCCCATGGGTCTCTGACTTGGCTTCACATGCCGTCGAGAAATATCTCTCAGGCATGCCGGTTTCCTCACGATGTTTTCCTTCACCGTTTTTGAAGCAAGTGATAATTATACAATACTCACATGAATCCAAAAAGTCAGAGGTACGTGCCTTGGGTTTGAACTCGAGACCAATGACTTGGCAGTCCGACGGTCCCACCACTAGGCCATCACTGCTAAATAAAAAAAGTAAATGTAAAAGTTGATAACCTGGAAAAGGTGCGCTCGGATAAGAATGATTATATTTTGGAATTAGAAAGAAAAGTTAAAGACTTGCAAAAGTGATAAAGATAAAGATAAATTTATTCAATATATTCAATATTCAAATTCATTTATTAAACTTACACATAGTTCACGAGCATACAAGTAACATGACATGAGATTCTAACCAACAGAAAACTTAGACAGATTGATTTATTGCATAACAGTCTACATCAGTTCTTATTTTTAGGCTCAACAGTCGACCCATGTCGGATAAGCAAAAGTATTACAAGGCAAATAAATTAATAGATTACAAACAAATTACATAGGTACGACCATTATTTTTTCTTAAAAAACTCATGCCGATTATAAAATACATTATCATTTAACAGTTTTTTTAATTTTGTTTTAAACATATTTCCATTTAATTGCTTAATAGCTGGCGGTAACTGGTTGTATACACGAATAGTAGATAGGTACTTTTAAAATAAATCATATTATTAATAAAAGGTAAATTCATGTCATATTTATATTGCTTGCGAATGTTTCTCTTAGAATCAGATATGAAATTAAAATATTGCGTATTATTTTTAACAAATAAACATACATATAACAATTGGAGGCAACTGGAATTAGAGGCATTGCACTTCAATGGTTATCCTCATATGTAAGTAATAGACTACAACGCGTTACTATTACTAAAATGGCTACAAATAACAATATGACATCTCACTATTCTGAATTCAAATCCAATAAACACGGCGTCCCACAAGGAAGTGTACTAGGCCCTATTTTATTCCTATTGTATATCAATTCTATCACTACTATAACTAATCATAAATGTGTACTATTCGCTGATGACATCTCTATTATTGTGACATCTGATAAAAAGAACAATACAATTAATGACCACGAGACTGAAATTAATAATGTGATTGAAAGATTGATTGAATGGCTAAAGCAAAATAACTTATCTATAAATCTAAAAAAGTCCGTTTACATACACTTTAATAAATCAAATAATGCAAAACCTAATATTAAAATGAATATAAATAGAATTCACGAAGTAACCCAAACTAAATTTCTAGGCGTAACCTTGGATCAAGACGTCAACTGGAAAGCACATGTTGATACAGTATCCAAACGAATTAATAAGTTTGTATATGCACTGAAACAGATTAGAAACATAACAAACATTAAAACGTCTATAACAACATATCATGCATATGTTGAATCAGTGCTACGCTATGGCTTAATTATGTGGGGTAACAGTACTGATCAGAATAGAGCATTTGTTGCACAAAAAAGATGCATTAGAGCATTATGTGGCCTTAAATCCGACGAATCTTGCAGGCCGGTGTTTAAGAAACTTGATTTGTTACCTCTGCCGTCCCTTTATATTTTTGAAATTTGTGTGTTTGTGTGTAGGCATAGAGAATTGTTTGCGAAAGCAAGCGATGTAAATTCTCGCAGCAGGCGCGACCCCTACAGGCTCGTGTTAGATGTCCTCCCAAGGCTTGCGAAATATAATAAAAGCTGCGTGTTCATGTGTGTCCAGGTATATAATAGAATACCAAATGAATTTAAAAACTTAAATACAAGATTGTTCAAAATTAAATTATACAAATGGCTATCTGCTAATAGTTTTTACAGTGTTAGGGAGTTCCTGGAACATAAAATCGCATGATGACTGATCATGTGATCATTGTTTCGTTATGCATGTAAAATTTGCATGCTTATATGTATTAAGCAAAACATGTTTGTTCACACTATTAACATTACCTACCATCTTTTATACCATGTTTTTAGCAAATAAATGATATTACTATTACCATAATTGGAGTATATAAATGCCAGTCAGTGTCAGGAAACCCTCCGTTCTCAAAACTTCTCTTAGTGATTCTGTGCAATGCATGTTAAATTTTGTGCTAAGACATTTTTTCTGGAGAATGAATGTGGACTGCACGTTCGTCGAGTTTCCCTAGTATATAATACCAAAAGTTAGCCGTGGATAGATATTATCAAAATAGGCATTTCTAGTAACACTGCTATTTGAAGTTTCTGCCAAGATTGACAATGCGTAGCATGCACTGGATATTTTATTTATTAATCTTTTCAATATGTGCCTTCCAGTTTAAATGTTGATCTATAAATTGTAACTCCTTCGGATTTGTGTCTTTAACTTCTTCAATCGTTATATTAGTTACAGTTACAAGCTTTGTAGGTTTAGTTTTGTAATTTCTAAATTGAACTAATTTAGTTTTATAATGTTAACTTTTAAGTTTATCGACTGCAACCAATCAGTTACTGTTGTTAACGTTTTGTTTATTTCACTTTCATAATGAAAAGCATTAAAATATTCATTTGGAATAAAAATAGTTGCATCATCAGCATACATTACGCAAAGGTGTTTGGAAGCTCGTTAATATACAGTAGGAATAATGGGGGCCCTAATATACTACCTTGCGGTAAGTCAAGATTGATGGGTGTGTCAGTGATAGTGAGACGGTCTATATAAACAACCTGTGCAAGCTGTCACAGACTAATTGCTCTATTTTCACATAGTCTGATGACACGGCCTTAATCGTACACGGAGATAATTGGACTGAGACATCAGCACACGCTGAAAAAGCCCTGGCATCAGTTATGAACTGGCTATATAATAATCTTCTAAATCTGAATAAGACCGGTTTTCTGCCCTTTGCCTTGCAGACCGTTTCATTACCCTCCCCAGACTCCATTATTTTAAAAGCCTGTTGTTGTTTGCAAGACACTCAAATCTCACAAATATCAACTACCATTAAGCATCTTGGGGTACATATTGATAGCCTTTTAAACTGGAAATCTCATATTGATAACCTCACCGCACCGCGTAGAAAACTTAACTTTTTTAAACTTACCTATATTTAAAAAATGTTGGCACTGGGCTGATACTGCTACCTTAAAGACTGTCTAATACGCTCTCAGTCAATCAATACTTTCTTATTGTATCTCTATATGGGGGGGGGGAGGCTTCAAAGACTTACCTTTTGCAAATTGAGCGAGAGCGAAGAGCCTTCCTAACCTTCAAATCGTTGAGACATCCTACATCTTGTCTGTATAAAGAAACTCAGGTACTTTCTGCTAGGCAGCTGTTTGTGCTTCACACAGTTATGCGTAAGCATCTGACGGTGAGATATGATTCCGACGCCGGAGACAAACGTCGACATTACTTGGTATACCCTACTCAAGAGTGCAAAACGGCACTTGCTCGACGGCATTTCTATGGCATCGGGAGTCGACTATATAATAGAATTAACAAACATTACTCCACCTACTTTTCAAGAATTGAAAGTTGGGGCCAAAAAGTGGTTACAAGCGCAAAGCTATGAAGAAACGGAAAGTCTTATAAAGTTATCATGTTAAGCATCACTTCTTTAGACATACGCTAACCTGGTACGATGGATGATCCTAGGATCATAAACACGAACATACAATCTTTCCTCACTCATGTATTAATTATAATTTCACATTTCACTACATTTACACACATTCTACTAAAGGCTTCCTCTCTTATATCCTGCGCCACTCTTGTCATCGTCTTCTGATGCAACCAATGTAACCTACACATGTAATATGTATTTCATTTATGTAAGAATGCTGGCATCCATAATACTAGTTAAATCTTTCTTTGGTTACCAGAGTTCATACAAAGATTGCTGATAACACTAAAGGTTATATAATTGTAATATGCTATTATTGTAAATGTATACGAATGCTGATGTTTGTAAGTGTTTGAGATTGTTCAACCATTTTTGTTCAATAAATCATTATCTTATCTTATGTCGTTGGAATCGTTATGAAATAAGCTTACACATTGAAATGGATAACTACATTTTATTTTTCGTAATATATTGTTAATTTTAATGCAAAATGACGGGAGGGGTATTTTTCGGCTTTACTGTCAAAAAGAAAATAATAGAAAAAATAGAAAAAGTTTTTCAAAAAGTTTTTATGTTTTTAACATAAAAATACACTATTTGACATTAATCAACTAAAAAAACCACACAACAATAACTTACCATCTTATGACGTCACCATCGTAACCCGATACCGTCATAATGAGGTGCTCTTATCTACGTTTTTAAACACTTAACAAACAAAACACACTCGTATCGTGGCTTATCTATTGTTTTGTCATGTCTGGTCCAACAGACAAGAGGTTATTTACCCACCATATAAATGTAATTTCTTAAGGGTACGCTAGTCGGTCATTCTTCCATACAAATGTAGTATGGTGATTAATCGTCTGTTTGACGGTGTACGTTCTAAACTAAAAATTATATCAATTTTTCTTGTCATTATCTAGCCCTGTATGGAAGCAGAATTGGAAAAAAAAAATTGGGTTGGAAGTTATGAGCGTCGAAACTTCCATATTTCAACACTAATTTTAACTCGTCTTTGGGCGTAAATAAATAACTTATGTAGTAAAAAAAATGCACTATAGAAGCCGTACAGAGATAGATAATTTATTCAATAGTCCAAATAATTTTATTTTCAATAAATACATCCAGTTGTTTTACCATAATATCTATACGCCCAAAAGTCTGTTCATGAAATTCGTTCGTTTTCGTTATAAATCATAGTCTATTTCACTAAATAAATAAATAAAATCTAGATAAATAAATGTTAATCACGCCCACCTACGAGTTCGAGCCGTCGACTAGTGTACCCTTAAGTACACTTATGACTTACTTTATCTAGCAGCTGCTATTCAATTGTTATTTACACAAACTTGAAACTAAGGAAAAGTAGTAAGTAGGTAGGTATGTTCAGTATTTATAGCTAGGTACTTGTGTCGAGTTATGAAGGGTTAGAACATAAATAAGTGTAGGTACTCTATGTATAACATAAGAGGTGAGCAGAGGTGTACCTATAAGTGGTACTTACACTCACATTTCGCCAGTTATCTTAAGTCCCATGTAATAGGGGGCGAGCCTATTAGGCATTTAATTTTGATTTAAAATATGCGATATCATATCATTTAAATGAATACTTTAAGAAAAGATATCACAGATTCAAAACAACCCGTAACGAAATAATTATGGTTGACGGCAACGCAACGCTAGGACAGGAGTCAATGACCTTTTCCTCAGCTATTAGGTATGCAATCATCGCTTTGCTTCCTTTTAATCCCGGTAGTACGTTCCCTTGGGATATTTTCCGACATTCACGCGGGGAAGCCGCGGGTAAACGCTAGTTTAGAATGGTTAGCATGATTATGGATTGGGTTTAAGCCTTTTACCTATCATGTTGTCACGTTTTGGTATCTGTAAAGCTCCATTTTCACGGTGCACGTTTATTGCCCATGGCATATCATATAATTACGGATTTAGCCAAGACATGGTATCAGAGTCGACCTAGCGTAAAATTTACCTACGAAATTGTTTAAATAGTTTCCATGTAGAGAAAATTACGCAGAGTTCCTAACAGAAATGCTTACATTGAGGGCTTAATATGGGGAACCTTTAGGACTATTTCTCTAAACTGAACTTGTTAGATAGATGTCAAATAACGGGAAAAGGGGCAGTAGATTGTACGCTATACGGCATAGAAGATGGGCCATAAAAGTAGGAGCTCAAGCAGCACAATGTGATAGATACACCCGAGCAAGTCCTTAGATACCTAAAATCAGTTAGGCGAGTAGTTCTGACGAGGAGAACAGTGGTTCCAAATGAAACATGTATCGCAAATTGTTAACAGAAAACTACTACCTAATCCATCACTATCTTAGTTTGATTATTTTATGTATTCTTTAAATAGAGCCTGTGTCATTTAAAATTATTTAGAAATACGTGAACTAAATGAGTGTAACCAATCTTGATAGTAAGGATGGCATTTTTTGTTGTTTTCAATCATTCTTGTTCGATACGAGGACGTAACTGAATGTCAGATGGTCGAGCTGTTAGCATCGGTACGAAGACGTAACCGAATGTCAGATGATCGAGGTGTTAGCATCGGTACGAAGACGTAACCGAATGTCAGATGGTCGAGCTGTTAGCATCGGTACGAAGACGTAACCGAATGTCAGATGGTCGAGGTGTTAGCATCGGTACGAAGGCTTAACCGAACGTTAGATGGTCAAGCTGTTAGCATCGGTACGAAGACGTAACCGAATGTCAGATGGTCGAGCTGTTAGCATCGGTACGAAGACGTAACCGAATGTCAGATGGTCGAGGTGTTAGCATCGGTACGAAGGCTTAACCGAACGTTAGATGGTCAAGCTGTTAGCATCGGTACGAAGACGTAACCGAATGTCAGATGGTCGAGCTGTTAGCATCGGTACGAAGACGTAACCGAATGTTAGATGGTCGAGCTGTTAGCATGCATTGACTTCCTGTTAATATTATCTGTAGTAAATATAAAACTACTAACTTCCAGTTGTCCGAATGACACTTTAGAAAAAAAAAAATCAAGTGTTAAGACGGATTCGCAAGATTGAAAAAAAAAAGAAAGAAAATACGTTTATTTTCTGTAAACATGACGCAAAAAAGAACACAAAATTAAGAAATTGAGATTGATAATAATAATTACTATTGTCAACATAAACAAGTGCGAAACATTTGTAAAAGTGTACTATTAAATTCCATGTCAGTAGAGTAACCGCTGTTTCATTGTAACTATGTACTTATGTCATGGACATATCAATATTAAATATCGTAGTTAATTATGCTAACAAACTGTATACAGTTACACCCTATAGGAACATCTACTTTAGTTCGTCATAACAGAGCTTGTTTAATACATAGGTACTATAATCCCGTTTCCAAAGCATTTTTATCTTAACAAATAATCCATTCTTTACTTACGGTAGTAAAAGGAAGGACATCAAGGAAGTCAAGGATGTTTAAACTGGCCAAAAAAATAAAAAAGGGCAATTAAAGCATCGCGAATTTTCAAATTCATGGTTTATTAAAACCATGTTTAGAGTTCAAAGGTATTCGCACATAAAACAGCCGCCGCGGGATCCGATGAAACCGCACTGATAGTGGCGAATACGAGTACACACATTGATAACAAGTTCGACCTCACAGCCCGCCACTTCAGTCCCGCCGCTAGTCTCAAACCGGCAACATGATTCTCCTGCTGCTGCCACTCGTGCTCGTGCTGCTCTACTACTACACCACTAGAAACCACAACTATTGGGAGGAACGCAATGTCAAATACGAAAAACCAGTACCAGTTTTTGGAACACTATACAGAAATGTAATGGCTAAGAAAAGTATCACAGAAATATCCGTGGAACTATACAACAAGTACCCCAACGAGCCAGTGGTGGGCTTGTTCAGAGGCACCACACCCGAGCTGGTCGTCCGAGATCTGGATATAGTGAAAAGGATCCTGAATCTGGACTTCGGGTATTTCTACCCGAGAGGACTTGGTAGGGATCCTAAAATCGAGCCTTTGCTTCTTAGTCTTTTCCATGTTGATGGCGATAAATGGAAATTATTGAGGCAACGTCTAACATCAACGTTCACGACAGCCAAGCTGAAGAATATGTTCCCACTAATAGTGCAGTGTGCGGAGAAGCTGCAGCACGTGGGCGAGGACATCGTGAACAAGGGCGGAGACTGCGACGTGCGCGAGCTGATGGCACGCTTCACCACAGAGTTCATCGGCGCCTGCGGCTTCGGCATACAGATGGACACCATCAATGACGAGCACTCCCTCTTCAGAGACCTCGGCAGAACGATTTTTAAAAGATCTTGGAGGAATTACATCTTGACAGCGTTATGTGATCTCTTCCCAGACTTCACAGGAGTATTTCAAAGAACTTTACACGAGACTATCGTGTTTGATTCTATAACAGAAATCGTTCAAAACATTCGGAAGCAGAGAAACAACAAGCCGATTGGTCGTAATGACTTTATTGATCTACTTTTGGAACTGGAAGGTAAAGGAAAGATAACGGGAGAGTCGGTGGAGAAGAGAACTGCAGACGGAAAACCAGAGCATGCGGAGATGGAGATGGACCTCACGTGTATGGTAGCGCAGGTATTCGTTTTCTTCGCAGCAGGATTCGAGACTTCTTCGTCGGCAACAAGCTTCATGTTACATCAATTAGCGTTCTATCCGGAAGAACAGCGAAAAATTCAGGAGGATATCGATCAAGTGCTTGCGAAATACAACAATAAACTGTGCTACGATTCAATTGCTGAGATGACACCACTAAGTAACGGGTTCAAGGAGGCCATGAGGATATTCCCCTCTTTAGGAACCTTACACAGAGTGTGTGCGAGGAAGTGCATGATCCCGGAGTTGGGCATCACCCTGGACCCTGGTGTAAGGATCATTATCCCAGTGCAGGCTATACAGAATGACGAGAAGTATTTTGATAATCCTACTGAGTTCTTACCGGACAGATTCAATGATCCGAATGTTGAAAAGCATAAGTTCGCGTATCTGCCGTTCGGTGAAGGACCTCGGCAATGCATTGGTAAGCCTTGACTTAATGAAGTTATTATTAGAAATAGTTATTATTCTGTAATGAGTAGCAGTATATCATTCATTATCTTTGCGTTAACCAACCTTACATAGATGAGTTTTCGATTAGCGTTCTTTATTAACACAGCCTATAGTTTGTTTGTACGTATAGGGGGTAATCTCTGGAACTAACAGTCGGATTTGAAAAAAAAAATTGCATTTGATAGCCCAATTCTTGAGAAAGGTTATGGGTTATTTAACATCACGCTATAACCCATAGGAACCGAGCAAAAATAACGCTAAGCGAAAACGAAGAAATAACGTGAGTTTGCGTTAGGATGCAATGCGGTGGGTCGGGAGTCAAAACTTCACGCGGGATGCAGATACTAGTATTTATCATCATTTTTTTCTAATATCTAATGAGTAATGACATTAGAATACAAAATACTTCAAATTGATTAAATCAATCAATTTAAAAAAGCAATGTTGCAGGGTCAAGAAGCCCCCCCCCCCCCCCCAATGACAACCCTGGATCTGCCAATGTTCCTTAGGCAAAACACCCAAGCCCCGGCGCAACTTTGTATCTCAAATGTTGGAGTAAAAATAATAGTAATTATCTAAACCATTCGTATCGCTGTATTTGGTAACTAACATAATTTTTTTTTTAAAGTTAGTTTTTGTTTAAAGTAATGCAGATAGTTGAAGCCCTTGGCGTTCAACTATCTGCATTACTTTGTAACACTGATAAGTTATCTAACTCGGTGAATGCTTCTAACAATACAAGTTATTATAGTAAACATTATAAAATAGAATACGCGTTATTGCGTTATGTGCGTAAATCAGTTAAGAGTGAATTTTAAGAAGTGAAGTGAAGTTTATCTGGTTGAATCCGTTATAGTGGAAAAAAAATGTTTCAGTTCTTACATTAACTAGATAATCTGCAGAGTTTCTAGGTAATCTGCAGACTAATGACCAAGCATACGGTTAAGTTAATAAAACAGGTAATTTGCTTTAATAAAACATTCGAATTCACTGTTATAAAAACTGGCAATAAATAGTATGTAATTACAATTTAACTCGTATGATTCCACTGAAACAACCGAAAAAATTACGATAATCGACGAGTAATCACTATACTACGTTTATATAGAAGAATGACTGACTAGCGGCACCTTTAACGGTATTTTTGTCACCAGGTGCAAGACTAGGCGAGATGCAGTCCTTAGCAGGTCTTGCAGCAATACTGCACAAGTTCAGTGTCGAACCAGCGGCCTCCACCAAGAGGGAATTGGAAGTCAACCATGGAATGAACGTAGTACAGTCCATCGAAGGAGGCGTGCCATTAAAACTAAGACTGAGGAGCAAAGACAAACAAGTTGCTGCCTAAAGCTTGATATCATAACTAGAAGCAACAATAAAAGTTACACAGACAGGCGCGACGCGACTCTGGTGGAACAATTTCTATAAAAACTTCGTCTTCGTGTCTTCGTTCTCAGTGTGGCCTGCGTATTAACTGTATCAAGACGACGAAAGTCATTTGTTTGTTCAATCAATTGTATTCTAAGTATGCCACAGGCAATACACTTGCGTCATGTAAACGGGGCTTAAGTTATAATTCTTTATTTAAATATATAAATAAAGAATTATAACATTTATAACTTTATAACTAAACAATTTTAACTAATTTATGTTATTTTTATAAAATAAATTACTGTTACATTAATATGTTTGTCGCCGCGAAAGCGTCTACCTGTAAAGATTATAACATAATCTTATGCGTAACTACTTATTATAATTGTTATTCACCATAAAGTCTTTGATCCTGCCCTCTATGGGTAACTGTGGAATACTGTTACAGCCATTTGCGTGCATCTGTGAACGTTATTGATTCGTTTGCAATCGAACGCCATCTATTACCAACTTTGTGAACTCAGTCAATATACTGTGGGTCAACTGGAAGAGAAATTTACTAACTTCGATGTTGGGGCAATAAACTAAAGTTAAAATTAAAAGGGAACATTTATTTAATGATTTATGGGTTTTTAGTCATATTAACAAGTGGTCATTTGACATAGTAAATTTGTTTATGACAAAGCGGTACCTAAGATGGCGCGGTTTCCGAATATTATGATCAATAACCGAATGTAATAATTTAATACAAGAACTAAATAAGTTTCAATAATAGAAAACCAACTATTAAGTAATAAGATTATTTTACAATGCAATTTACTAGTGAATACCTGTTGTTTGATTAAATTCCTTGAACCACAGGAAGTGTTGTCAAAGGAGCAATAGAAAAGTTGTAGAAAGTAATGAAGCGTCTAATTCAACTTTAATCTGAATAACCTTTGTATTTGTGAATATTAGCATTGTTTAATTATAAAAGAATTAACTGAAAAGCATTTAGCATTGTTTGTAAGTTTTATTGAACAAACTTAGTAATAAGATATTGTATTGAAATTCGGGGTACGTCGCGGGACTTGGACAAAAGCGAGGCGCACCGAATGGCGGGTGTGGGTAAAAAACATGAAAAGAAAAGTTGTGTTAGAAAGAACTGTGATTGTAATTGTTGAACAAATAACCTCTGTACCATAATGTTTTGATTTAAAAGAGTGTCCATGGAGTTTCTTGCCCGTTCTTCTCCATCAGGAACCTACTTTATTTGGAATGGGCGACTAGCTTCAAAAAATAACTCAAACTGAATTACTCCTTGATAAGTGATAACTCAAAAGTGACTGTAAATGTTATAATTGAAATAAATGCTTTGAGTTTGAGTTAAGAGTTGTGTGTGATTGAAAACCAACTACCTATTCTACTATCAACGAAGAATTAAACTGGAGACTGGTTAGACACGGAACAGGATAGATACCCCGCCGTGTTATGTTTTATAAATCTTAGTTTATTTTTCATTTATCCACAATAAAAATATGACTTTCATTATCTGCCAGTCTAGTATCTATAGCATTATCTGCTAGTCAATTGTTATTTACACAAACTTGAAACTAAAGAAAAGTAGTAGGTATATTCAGTATTTATTGCTGAGTACTTGTGTCCAGATACTTGTGTCGGTACTCTATGTAAGTTATGTTTAAGTCCCATATAATAGAGGGCGGGCCTATTGCCATCAACCAAGCACAAATCCAGACTCCGGGCTGCTACTGAGAAATTCAAGATGGAAAAACCCAATAACACTTTGCCCGACCCGGAAATCGAATCCAGGACAACAGCTGTAGCGCTTGCGACCACTCGGCCAATAAGGCAATCTGTATCTATAGCGTAGGTATCTATCAACAATCTGTAAGGAACTAATCGAAATCGATTTACCCAGTTACTGATACCTACTGCCAGTCTGCTTCATGCCATTGCTGATCTAAGGCCTCTCCCCATGGCGCGGGCTTGCGGACGGTGAGCAATGGGTAGCTCGCCGTCCGATAAGGACCAGGCCCGGGTCGACGGCGCGTTGTGTTCCACGAGCGCCTCAAAGAGATGTCAGCAAGTGAAGGGGTCCGATAGGACCGATGCCTGCCGGGGTTGCGGGAAAGTCAAAGGGAAGTGTAAGCGGGCACGCCCTTTATGTCTGGAGGCTTTTATTTAGATATTGTTTTCGTTAAGTTATTTTTATTTCTGCTTGAGTATAGTTCTCGATGTTTTTGGTTGGTATATTGGCGTGTGCTAGCTGTCATATGGCTATTAATTTTATAATTTAAATTATGTTTTGTGTTGCGTAATGTAAATATCATTTTGCATACTATTATATAGAATCTTTTTACTGAACAGACAGCTGTGCTGCTGGGGAGTTTGTTGCGCCACTTCTTCTTCCCAGCTAAAGCACTAGGAAGTGGTGAAGGGTGGGCGTTTTGGGGGACTGTCTTATGTAATTTTGACGTTCGAAAAGTGCTGATTCTCAGCCTAGTTTGAATAAATGACTTTTGAATTTGAATTTGAATTTGAGTCCGAAAGGGATACCGTGGCCCCTGGCAACGTACAGGCAACGGAAGGAACACGGGTGGGTTTTAGTCAGTAAGAGTCTGACACGCCCTCCCGCTCCACCCAGAGCGGGAGAAGTTATTTGATAATATTCCAGCCAAAAAAAAGAAAAAAAAAGGCCTCTCCCCATAACCTGCAACTCTTTCGATCCAGGGCTAGTGACACCTATCACTAGTATAAGTTAAAAAAGGAGGGGTACACAAAAAATGGTAATGTCGGTGACAAAAGTATTTTTTCATCTCAATTATTGAGCTAAATATATGTAGAATTAAAATCGGAACAGAAGTAAAATTAAACGAATATTCACTCTAAACTATTATATTATCAAAGAATGTTTGCCAATTTAGAATTTAAATGACATATAGTTATTACGGAGGTCTTTTATTTTATTGGAGGTCAAAGTATAATTCCAAGACAAAGACCACAATGGATTATATATAGGCTAGTCGATTGTTTGATAATTGACATATAAAACAATCGACTAGCCTATATTCATTGTGGTCTTTGTCTTTACATAAATAGCGAAGTTTTAAATCAACACAGAGGAATCTTTATTAATGCTCTGGAATCCTAGATTCTACAATCATCTTTCATGTATACCTACTAGTATTATATACTCGTATATAATGATAGTGTTTATGAGTGTTTGTATGTAGGGAGTAAGTAATCCTCGGAACTCTGATCCGATTCCGAAATTCTTTCACTAATGGGAAGCTATAGTACCTACTTATTGCCGAGTGTCATAAAATATTTTTTTATGTTTAACCTATTTTTAGATATTGTATTTTGATTATAGCAAATATTTTTTCATTAATTTAATATAATAATAATTACAATTACTATATAATTATCAATTTGCTTGACATAACTGTTACAATTTATTAGTTCAGATTTAATCTAATGTGTAATGAAATTGACTATATATGTATATTTTTAATGACAATGTAATTTAATAAGAAAACTGATTAAGAATAATTTTATTGTGTCATAATATTCCTAATGTATTTGCACACCTCACATGGTTATAATACAGTGAGCCTTAAGAACCTTTCTGTAACATCCTCTGAACCTGTATTATGCAAATAAATGATTTGATTTGATTTGATTTGATTTAAAATATTTTGTTATGACTGTATGTTTTGATTAATATAGGCGGCGAGGCTATGTTATGTCTAAATAATACCAATGTTTTTAAATCCCAATCAACACTTCATTTGTTCAATTGAATCACCAAACAAGTTTCTCTACTGAAACTAGTTTTGTCGCCCGTGCGAGGCCGGGCCACCTAATTATAAAATAAAGTCGCTTTTCGTGTATGTGACTGCGTTGTTCTTCTAAACTACCCAACGAATATTGATTCGGTTTTCACCATCATATAAAGAATTGATTGTTGTTTCGTCAAGTCGTACAAACAGTGCTAAACAGGGGCAGGTACCTAGTTAGTTATAAGTATTTTAAATCTAAATCAAACAACACACAATGGGAACAAATACGCACACATACACACACACTCACACACGCATACAAACACACCAGATATAGGTACAATAAAACACCTCTCAAGTCTCCATTCTGGAATTCGTACCCCGAGCCCCAAGATACAGACTAACTGTCTAATTTGGGGTTCACTGGCAAATAATATTGTGTAACATAGCTATAATAGGTAATATCTTATGTTACTTACTCATGTTGTCTCAATTTGGTGTTAACCTGCTTACTGTATTACCTGGACAATAAACTATTTTCTATTCTATTCAGCTTACCTAAATTCGTTCAGTTGTGGGCGAAGATTAAGTACCTAAGATATACAAAGCTCGGATCTCAGAAAAAGAAATCGGCACCCTATATAATTGCGTAACACACATTTGATCACAATCCGAGAGTTTTGAATGATATTGCTAATCGATTGCTTCATAGGTTTGAAAAATTGCTCTAGGTACTCAACAACGAAAATAACGCAATGAACCCGTTCATTGCATTATTTACGTTGAACGGTGAACTGTCAAAATGAAACCCATTGCGATCCATTGTAATTTTATGTGTATTACGCAATCACCCCGCGGGTTTGGCTGGCCTCAAACCAAAACAAATATGGTAAACTAGCTTCTGCACGCGACTTTGTGCGTGAAATTTCTTGTTTAAACAAAGGTATTATTTTACTAATCTTCAATGAGTCAGGAATTACACCACATTTATTAAAAATTATTGCTAATTCAGGCGCTACAGTATTGATTATGCATTTTGCAACCACTACGGAATTTCCCCATAGATCAGCAGTTTTTTTTACATTGAGTGTACCTACCTATTGAAAGCTTATATAATATCTCGTATCCTAACAGTCGAAATTAAACTCATGGTTACCAATATCAACATTTTCTTTCAATAGGGACTCGGCAACAGTGGGTGAAGAATTTAAAGATTTAGTGGTTGAAACTGGAATATCTGCAAATAAATTTTCAAAAACTGTGGCAACTCTGAAGTATTCTTAATCTAATGTATATATGGACGATCTTTAGTGGATGTTGTAAACCTGATAACAAAGATTTTCCGCTAATAATAATATACGATAAAGATTTAGTGCCTGATATGATGGAACTTTCCAAATGCTTCTATTGACGTAATAATATGAACAGTAATAAATAAACATTTAAATTTCTCTTCCACAAAGGCGCCTAAAAAATATAAAGAAAAAAATCAATCTGATAAATCCTTTGTGGGAGACTGGTCTCTGCACTAGGAAAACCTGTCACACAGATTACCAAAATCAGTGTTTAAGTACTCGTATTAAATCATAAAGGTAATATTTTAAGCAAATTATTTTTACCTTTGGTAGGAGAACACAGTAAACAAAAATAAAAGAAGAAAAAAAATACAAAATTAAAAGTTATTATTGAAGAGTGTGGGTACCAGCGAGGTGTGGTGATGTGGTTTGGTGAAGTGTGGTGTGCTGTGCTGTGCTGTAGTGTACTGTCGTGTGGTGTGGTGTACTGTGCGGTAGTGTACTGTCGTGTGGTGTGGTGTGGTGTGCTGTAGTGTAGTGTCGTGTGGTCTGGTGTGGTACGAAGTTACTACATTGATAAATTATTATTTTCCCACTTATAAGCTTGACCTTGCATCGTGTCCTAATCTAAAGATAATAGAATTAGATATTGGGAAAATCGTTTCTGCTTAGGTAAAGTACAATGTCCAAATTCAGAAGAGACCATCATTTTCAAAGTTACATTAAATAATATATTGATAAGAACCTACATATTACCTTTTCAAGTCCCAATATAATATTATAATCTTTGGAGTTTAGATCTCCCAATCTACGCAGTTGTCTATCGTTCTGCTAGATTATCAGCCGGTCTATTCTGTAATAATCTCACGGTGAAAACTTAGGTGAAGTGAACGTGAAGTGAGCTGTATCAAATAGTTCCTTTGCCGTAATGTTGGCTCCATTATTAAATTTAAATAAAACCGGCCAAGTGTGTGTCGGACCACGCACATTGAAGAGTCCCGTAGTTGGGATGAAGTTATCCCAATAACAAACTTAACATTGTAGTTACTACTGCAAATTTAAGTTGGTCGATTATTACTCGTTAACCTGTAAAGCCTACTTAGCTGTGATAGTTTTCCTTTTATTTTCGCTATATGTATATACTACAGCTGTGATTTTTTTCAAAAATCCATGTACATACAACCATTTAGCTGGCAGGGGGACATACATGACTAACAAAAACTAGCACTTTGAAACTTAATATTTCGCAAACGGATCCCTGAATTGAAAAATGGTTTTCACACACCCACAATATTTTTGAACGACCTTTCCAACTACACCCCGCGCCATGGCATAGATGAGAGAAAAAAACATCCCCACGTAGGGGAGGAAACCTAAAAAAAAAAAAGATTTTATTTTACCACTTTGTCGGCGTGATTAATATGTGTACCCATGCCAAATTACAGCTTTCTAGTACTAACCTTCTCTGAGCTAAGCCGCGGACAGACAGACAGACAGACGGACATGGCGAAACTATAAGGGTTCCTTGTTAACTACGGAACCCTAAAATGCGACTCTTGGGTCTTGCTACGACACAACGAAGTGTAATTCAGAATTCAGATTCATTACAGCACTAATTACCTACAGTTGTATTCACCTAGACTAGAAGTAGCCTCTCTTGCTATCGCGTAACTCTTAGATTTTCTGACTTCACTGAATTGGCCCAACAAGTCGAGCCCGCCGCGTACTTCTAGCTTCAGCTGCTAAGGGGATAACACACTGCCGATCTATTCTGCATAAATCTCACCGTGAAAACTTAGGTGAAGTGAGCTTGAAGTGAACTGTCACTGCACTAGCATCTGTATCATCCTAAGGGGATAAGACACTGCCGATCTATTCTGTATAAATCTCACCGTGAAAACTTAGGTGAAGTGAACTGTCAATGGTGTCAATTCCTAGAAAGGTGGAATGACAGCATACTTCGCTTACATTTTCACGGTGAGATTTTTACAGAATAGACTGGCTGTTTAGGAGCCGGGTTCGTTATTGCCCAGATGATAGCCTACTCACCGATTTTCTAAGATCGACAAACTATTCTGGTTTAAGAATGCTGAAGTGACAACAGGCAGGTTTGCGGTTTTCTTTACAACTATTACCACGACCATGTCATGATTCAGTCATGTGACAATCTAAAACCGCTCGGCTGCAAAGGAGCTGACGAAAAACAAATTTATAAATGCTACATAAATAAGATTAGAAAACCTGCGCTTTGCCAACAAGTAATAAAACCATTTGTAATGGTGTTTAGCTCTTATTTATTGCAATAGACTGGCGGCCATTTTGTTAACACCTCATTGCAAAATGTGTTAATGTAGGATATATCTCAATGTTATAGGATAGGTGAAGCGCTTACTGGAGTAACTATCCTACAACACAAATACCGAAGTTTCTTGTGGACAAGAACGTTACTTTACCTATATGAACCGATCTATTCCGTAAAAATCACACGGTCAAAATTCAAGGGAAGTGAACTGTCAATCCCTAGCATATAATTCAAGTGAACTGAGCTGTCAATAGTGTCAATCCCTAGCATCAGGTGGAATGACAGCTGATTTCACCCGAGTTTCACAATGAGATTTTTACAGAATAGACAGGTAGCTCTAGTCCGGGTACCATAGTACCTACCTATCTTCTAACACCACACTTGTTTCTCCCGCCAAGCACCGCTGCTCTGTTCCAGTTTGAAGGATGGTATCTACCGGTGTAGTTACACCGTCGGACTGCCAAGTCATAGATATCGAGTTCAAATGGCACGCACCTCTGACTTTTCTGATTCATGTGCGTATTGTATATATCGCTTGCTTCAAAAACGGTGAAAGAAATCATTGTGAGGAAACAATGGCATACCTGAGAGTTATTTCTCGACGGCATGTGAAGCCAAGTCAGAGGCCCATGGGCGGCTTTAAAACTCTGCCAGCAGGTTAGTTACTAACCACACGAAAAGTAGTAGATTTAGCTATATTTTCCTAAATAATTAAAACAGAAATATTATTTTATTTTATGCGTAAACATAGTTCATAATTTCTTTGATTGTATTGTATTGTTTGTTATCCATACAATAACATAATATAAAATAAAACAGTATAAGCTAGTCTTGCAAACTAGATGGCAAGTTATTTTTTTAAAAGCAAAAACAGCTATAACACAAATATCAATCAATCGAGCAACAATTTGGCAAAAATAATTATGATAAATAAATGTCGATCGCTACGACGACGTGTTGATGGTCCGATGGTTCTCGAGCGAAAAGGGGCGCGCGGTGCGACCGCGCCTCCTTATATACGGATTGGTTTCTTGAATGCTTCTGATTCACAACACGGCCTCTCCTGACAGGAGGCCGTCCCGGTCTCCTTCATCTTCAAGTCTTCTGCTGCGGTGGTCGGTCTCCAACACAGGCTTGGAGAGCCCTATGTCTGCTGGTAGGCCGCTCAGGTTCGACTTGAAGCTGCAGTGGCTCAGGCTCGACCTGAAGCTGCAGTGACTCAGGCTCGATGTGAAGCTGTAGTGGCTCAGGCTCGACCTGAAGCTGTAGTGGCTCAGGCTCGACGTGAAGCTGCAGTGGCTCAGGCTCGACCTGAAGCTGCAGTGGCTCAGGCTCGACGTGAAGCTGCAGTGGCTCAGGCTCGACCTGAAGCTGCAGTGGCTCAGGCTCGACGTGAAGCTGCAGTGGCTCAGGCTCGACCTGAAGCTGCAGTGGCTCAGGCTCGACGTGAAGCTGCAGTGGCTCAGGCTCGACCTGAAGCTGCAGTGGCTCAGGCTCGACGAGATGCCGCGACGCCTTAGCCTGGGTCCCGGAGGTACTAGGTTGTGGCTGGGAGACAGACTGGTCGGCTGGCGAGTTTAACTCTGCAGTGACAAGTGTAGACTCCTCATCTTGGTCTGCATCTGCACAGGACATTAAAAACATGTGCTCTATGCACAGTGCTACGCATTGTGCATACGCACATTGTTTGATTGTTGTCTGGCACACACTAAGCTATCGAGATAGAGGCACGACGTGAAGCTTGTCTCGATAAATTAGCGGGTGAGTCATATATCAAGACGCATCTTGATATTCAGCTAAGAAAAAGCCCCTTAGTGTGGCATAACTTAGCGGAGTCAGAGGCTAGCCGCGAGGCGTACTCGTAACTCGGTTTGGTCAGGATAGAGGCACTACGTGAAGCTTATCCCGACACATCACAATACAAAACAAACAACTTATCGGAATCAGAGGCTAGCCGTGAGGCGTTCTCGTAACCCGATTTGGTCAGGATAGAGGTACTACGTGAAGCTTATCCCGTCACATCACAATACAAAACAAACAACTTATCGGAGTCAGAGGCTAGCCGTGAGGCGTACTCGTAACCCGATTTGGTCAGGATAGAGGCACTACGTGAAGCTTATCCCGGCACATCAAAATACAACACAAACACATAGCTTATCAGAGTCAGAGGCTAGCCGCGAGGCGTACTCGTAACTCGATTTGGTCAGGATAGAGGTACTACGTGAAGCTTATCCCGTCACATCACAATACAAAACAAACAACTTATCGGAGTCAGAGGCTAGCCGTGAGGCGTACTCGTAACCCGATTTGGTCAGGATAGAGGCACTACGTGAAGCTTATCCCGGCACATCATAATACAACACAAACACATAGCTTATCAGAGTCAGAGGCTAGCCGCGAGGCGTACTCGTAACTCGATTTGGTCAGGATAGAGGCACTACGTGAAGCTTATCCCGTCACATCACAATACAAAACAAACAACTTATCGGAGTCAGAGGCTAGCCGTGAGGCGTACTCGTAACCCGATTTGGTCAGGATAGAGGCACTACGTGAAGCTTATCCGGGATAAGCTTCACGTATAGTATAATCATAGCTTATCAGAGTCAGAGGCTAGCCACGAGGCAAACTCAAACTCAAACTCAAAGCATTTATTTCAATTAAACCATTTACAGGCACTTTTGAATTGTCAAGGGGTCAGTCAGTCAGAAATATGAAGCTAGTTGCCCATTCCAAAGCGTAGGTTCCTATGGAGAAGAACGGGCAAGAAACTCCACGGACACTCTTTTAAATCATAATGTTGTTACAAAATATTGGTTACATCATTCATGTTGAAATTATACATGTGAGACCAATGTAGAAAGACGTGCACGTAAAAAGCGTCCGTTATAAAAAGATAAAAACAATTCAAAAATTAAAATAAGCCGTGGCAGATAAGAGATGACCAGTCCCTACTGACGGCGTCCGTTCACGAACATGACGCATGGATCAGCACCGTTTAGCTCAACCATTTTGAAGGGAACTTAACGATCCAACACACACGCCACCACCAGCGAGACATTTGAGTGAGCATGACATACTCTCAGCCGCCAGGGCACATTCAAGTCAATGAAAGACGTACTCAGTAAATGGTAGCTTCATAGAAGGTACACGGTCACAGTGCTCACACATGTGCTATGCAATTATATAATACTACGAGATTGAAGTTATACAATTCAAAGATAATTTATGCAATCTTCAGCAGCTCCAACAATATTTTCGAATGCTAAAATTAAATTAGTTTATGCGCCCTTGTGGAGCTGGACCAGCGTTGAGCCAAGCATTTTTGTCACCTATATAATCCCCCAGCTTATAATATGCTTGGTAGCATAGTGTGCGTTTTATACAAGATTTAAATTTAGTTTCATTTAGTTGCAGTATGTGGGGAGGTATTTTATTATAACATTTTAAACAGTACCCCATGAAAGATGAGTCTACTTTCGCCAGTCTGAAACCCGGTTGAACTAATTGATCCCTATTTCTAGTACTATAATTGTGTCTTTCACCTCTTTTACTGAAAAGATTAAGATTTTTCCTGACGTACATGATGTTTTCATATATATATTGACAAGGTACCGTCAGGATGTTAATGTTTTTAAACAGTTCCCTTAGAGAATCGCGCCTGCGGAGGCAATATATTGCTCTAATGGCTCTTTTCTGCAGAATAAAAATAGAGTCGATATCTGCAGCCCGTCCCCATAGTAAAATACCGTAAGACATGATACTATGAAAGTAACTGAAATAGACTAGCCTTGCGGTATCTATATCAGTAAATTGACGGATTTTTCTTACAGCATATGCTGCTGAACTTAGCCGTCCTGCAAGAGATGTTAAATGCGGACCCCATTGCAGCCTTGAGTCGAGCGTGATCCCCAGGAAAACAGTTTTATCAACGAATTCTAGTTTCTCCCTATTCAATACTATATCACAATCACTACTTTTAACATTCGGTAAAGCAAATCTTATGCATTTCGTTTTTTTCCCATTTAATACTAAATTATTTGCAGTAAACCAATTTTGGACCTGCAGTAGGGCGTTATTTACGTCGTCAAGATTTGATGCACGTCTATTTATCTTAAAAATTAGGGAAGTATCGTCAGCAAATAACACCATTTGTGGTTGGTTTTTTAATAAATGGGGTAGATCATTAATATAAACTAAAAAGAGGGAAGGACCCAAAATCGAGCCTTGTGGAACACCCATTTTTACTTTTAGACCCAGTGAATTGACACCATTAATTTGGACTTGCTGTTGTCTATCATTTAAATAAGATTTTACTAAACTGAGCGCAAGTTTACCTAGTCCGTAATGCTCAAGTTTCAAGAGTAAGGTTTCATGATTTACGCAGTCAAATGCCTTCGAGAGGTCGCAAAAGATTCCAATGGCATCTTGAGCCTCCTCCCACGCTGTAAATATGTGTTTTAATAAGGTGACAACGGCGTCAGTCGTACAACGTCCTTTAGTGAAACCATATTGCTGATCGTGTAAGATTTGGTTTGTGTTAAAATGATTAAGCATTTGATTGAGCATTACCTTTTCGAATACTTTGCTGAATACCGGCAGCACGGATACTGGTCTATAATTGTTGGCGTCTTTACTGTCCCCAGATTTAAAAAGTGGTATAACCTTACTGTATTTCATTAAATCCGGGAAGACTCCTTGATCCACACACAAATTAAATATTAAAGCTAAGTATGGTGCTATAGTCTCCATTATGGATGTACAAACTTTGATAGATAATCCCCATAGATCTTCGGTCAATTTGATTTTAATTTGCCGAAAAGCTTTAATAACTATCATAGGATTTATATGTTTAAATTGAAATTCAACCGGACAGCTTGGGACATTCGCTCTTAATAAATGAATTGAGACATCGGGTGAAGAATTTATAGTTTCCGTCGTTTTAGATGGTATATTAGTAAAGAAATGTACAAATTCTTGAGCTACTTCTAAGTTAGAGCTTATTGCACCACGTGAAGTCTCCAATGTGTAATCAGTGTTTCGTACTTTTTTCCTGTTCGTTTCATTATTTATAACTTTCCAAACTGTTTTTATTTTATCTTCTGCTGATTTGATCTTATTGCTAATGTACAAGGCTTTAGCTATCTTGCAGGTATTTCTAAAAATTTTGGAATATGTAGCAACATACTTGTTGAAAGTTTCAGTGTTAATGTAAGGCTTAAGGCCATACAGCTCGAAAAGCCTTTCCCTACTTATCCTAATACCTCTAGATGCCCAGTCACTAAATATAAAATTAGGGCAAATATACTTTGTTTTCTTTTCAAAAGTTTTATTGAATTCAGTGTGCACTACTGAAAAGAAATCCTCATACAATTTATTTGCATCGTCCATATTATGATCCAGAACATTTAACTCATTATTTAGGATACTATTGAATCTATTTAATTTGCCATTTGTTATTGGTCTAAATTGTATTTGCACTTTTTGCAAAGGTGTTTTAAACTTAAAAGTTACAGTTTGTCCACTATGATCTGACGGCAAATAATTTACGATGGCTTTAGCTAAATAATCACAATCGCAGAAGACATTATCGATACAAGTAGCAGAAGTTGAAGTTACTCTAGTAGGTTCTGTAAAAATATTAGATAAATTGAACGATTTAAAAAGACTTAATAATCGACTGCTATTTAAAGTGTTTTCCAGAATATTAATATTAAAATCACCACAAATAATTGCGGATTTGTTACTGGATGCAAGTTTCGCTAGGACATCTTCCATTATTGACTCAAATAAAGAAAAGTTCTCATAATTAGGGGGTCTGTACACGCACACTACAACATGCTTATCCAGCTCAACACAGGACAGTTCGATGCAATGTTCAACAGATAAACCAACTATGTCATTACGTTCCTTCGTTTTTAAACAATTTTTAATCAAGATTAGAGAACCTCCACGCAGCATAGATTTACGGTTAAAACAACTGCCCATACTATAGTTCTCATAATTAATTAGCATTTGGTAATCCTTTAACCAATGTTCAGTGAAACAAACAATGTCAAACTTTGTTTTTTCTAAAAACATTTCAATTTCTAATAATTTGGAAGAAATACCTTGAATATTTTGATGAAATAATTTCAAGGCATTCTGCTGATCTCCTTTCTGGTAAATATTTATTTTAGAGCCAGAAGATACCTTGTTGTTGTTAGTTATTAGAATATTCTTACTTGTACCTTCTGTTGTCTTACAAACTAGTTTAAATGACTATCAGGAGTTGACCCCATGACCTCAATGTCATCACCAGGCAGTGAGCTCATAGTGAGTGAGGGACATGGAACCTCCTTCGTACAATCTGTATAAATATTTATAGCATTTGAGCTACATTTATTCAGGCTCACCACCATATTATTAGTACTATTACTAATCATTGTGGTGTTAATAACACAAGACTTCGACATACTACCTATGTCTGAGTTTATATAAAAAGCTAATAGCCTTGCTATTATGTGTCTAAAACTAACAGGCAAATACACAGTATTCCTAGTCGATTTCAAAGTTTCCACAAAAATGTTGGTGTCAAGAAATACAAGCTTGTCACTATAATGACTAACCAAGAAGTGCATATGCTTATTAAGCATATGAATATAATTGTTTTGTCTATTTGTCAATTTTTCAAAATATGGGAAAGCACACAATATTATTTTACTGCAATTTAACTTTAACAACTCAGTTACACAGTCAGTGATTTCTTCTTTTTTTACCTTAGAACTATTACCTACAAATACAGTAATGTTGGTTTTAGGATTATATACATTTCCTGTTACTGATGCCATTATTCGTTTGTAGGTTGACCCTGGCATACAATAATTTTGAGTAGAATAACACAGGTTGTTACTAATTAATTTACCTATACCTCTTCCTATACTATCTGAGAACATAACTGAACGATAACAATCAAGACTACTGAAAGTTGGACAACTACCAATCTCAGGCTGTACCACTTGAGATAGATCTTGTACTAAACCAGATACATCTTGGTGGAGGATACAGTCTTGAGACTCAGTCTGGGACGGGTCCTCCGTTTCCTCAGGCTGGACAGCAACAGGGTTTGAAACCTTCTGACAAGTACACTGACACATAACTAACTCATTAGCAGCAAGGATATGTTCTTTAATTTGGTTCTGAGAACCCACATATTTAATGAAAAGGGAACTAAGTCTGCCCTCAAGTACCTGTATGTCGGACTGTAAGCGCTGTGTATCAATTTCATAGATGTTTTTGCTGTCTTCTAGTTTGATTTGATAATTATTTAATTTATTGATTAAATCAATACGTTCCTTTCTCCGTGGAATATTTTTGGAAAAATGTTTTTGTTGTCTCTTAATTTGATTACATTTTTTAATTATTCTATTTAGTTTTGCATATTTTTTCATTTTCTGATACCTTTATAGCTATAATTCTGTTTCAATAAGGAATCTTCAGTAAGGTCAATAGTTATCATGGAATGAGGGTCACAATTAGTATTTAATAACTCATTATATAAGCGATTAGTTTCTTTAACCTGAGTACATTCTTTTTCTTTCTCTAACTGGCTAATACGACTATTAGCATGAATTAATTCATCTTCTAGGTCCCTAACTTTGCTTAAAGGCGTACTCGTAACTCGATTTGGTCAGGATAGAGGCACTACGTGAAGCTTATCCCGTCACATCACAATACAAAACAAACAACTTATCGGAGTCAGAGGCTAGCCGTGAGGCGTACTCGTAACCCGATTTGGTCAGGATAGAGGCACTACGTGAAGCTTATCCCGGCACATCAAAATACAACACAAACACATAACTTATCGGAGTCAGAGGCTAGCCGCGAGGCGTACTCGTGACTCGATTTGGTCAGGATAGAGGCACTACGTGAAGCTTATCCCAACACATCACAATACAATACAACACAAACACATATGTATGAAGCTTCATATATAAAGGAGGCGTAAAGCACTCATCATCAAAGTGAGCAGCACATACTTCAGGAGTCCACTCTCCACGCCAAGGAATCACGTATTCCGCAGCCGCCTGCTTGTACTTCCCATGCGAGCCGGCCAGGAGTTGGAGCTCGTAGCGCCCTTGTGGCAGCGTCTTCACGATGCGGTAGGGACCACGCATACAGGAGTCCAACTTTCCGGTCGATTGAACCTGCTTTCGCACAAAAACCAAACCGTTTAGTTCAAAAGCTCGGAGAGGCTACCACCCTTGATTTACGTAAGCATCTTGCTGATGCTGATTCTGCTTAAGTCGTTCCGCTGCTCTCTGTCTACTCATTTCACGTAGTCTCTCTATTAGGACTGGAACCCTCGAACGCGACATCACGTACCAAACTTCTTGTAAGCGGAGTTGCTGCTTCAATACCCACCAGCGGATTGAGGGCGGAGCATTGCGTAGTTCGGTGCTTGGTAATATTCAGTACCAACTGAATTTTCCAAATAACAGTCGGCCACGCGTTTTGTCGATAGTTAGTTTCGACACGTATCATATTTAAAACCGTTCGACTGTAACGCTCGACTTGCCCATTAGATTGGTGCATTTCAGGCGTTATAAAGTGCGTATCACAACCCATACTTTAACCCAGTTAAGAAATTCAGCACTTTGAAATATGCGGCCTCTGCCGGCTACTATTAATTTAGGGGTCCCAAATAGGGATATAACATTGTTAAAATGCTTTAACTCATTTGCATCCTGCCGATACTTAGGGTAAAGGAGGCAAAACTTGGAAAATGCTCAATAACTATTAAGACATGACGGTACCCATCGGCTTCAGGAAGGGTCATATGTCACTAGGACATTTACGGGCGGCCTGATGTTCTTTTCCCCCAGTAAATTCTATCCCTTTCTTAGTAAGGCCAGCGATACAAGCAGCCTTCTGAGCGAAACTCGGTATATACGAGTACCTATGAAAGTAGCTGGCTAAGTAGCTGGCTAAGCCCAGAAACTGGCGGACCTGTCTTACGTTTTTCGGTTCAGGGGAACCAATCAGGGCCTTTATCTTGCCGGAGCTCGGTCGTACCTGACCTTGGCTGATTGTACGTCCTAAATACTCAATTGCAGTCGTCAAAATGGTTTTTTTTTTCAAATTGACAAATGAAAAATGTTTTAACAGTGACGATGATATAAGCGATATGGTTGACCCACTATCGATTAACACACCCACCGATATACCCTAAATAATGGCTACTTCGACATCATTATTGCGGGTAATCTTATTTTCTAGACAACAATTTACGTTATTTTTGTTGTGTGACTCTGATTTTTGTTTTGAGAAACAGTTATCTACTTTGTGGCCAGGTTTTTTTTTTGCAAAAAGAACAAGGTTCAGATTTTAACGCCACGAATACTGGTTCACTTGAATCAACCTTAGCTTTCTTATTGCAAGCAGCCTGTTTATGTCCGATGACACCACACGAAAAGCACTTGCCCTCCTCAAGCCTACGCTTTCTAATTACATTACTCGCGTGATTACTTTTAACTGGATTATTTTATAAGGTAGGAAGTGAGCTTTGTGTCTTAGAAGTAGACGGTTTTACATAAATCGACTAAAAATCAACTATGTCGTTAGGAGACAACTTAGCATTAGTACTTAGTAGCTGATGCTCCAATGTGAGGGTCCACAATACCACGAACAACAATCGCAGAAATACTCGTCACTGAGTCCGCGCACTATGCGTAATCGAAGTAATGAGATAAAATTATACGTCGAATAAAATATTTGCAAAATCTGGCGTTTTTGGACACAAAGGCGTAAATTCCTTTATGAAATTACTCCACGTACGATCACTCGTAACCCACTCGCGTAACCACGTACGAGCATCACCTTTTAAACAATTACCTATTCGCGAAAGAAATTCATGATCGCTCCAATAATTTAATAGTTTTGTCCGATCAACTTCGTCACACCAATCACTGATATTGTTGAAACTAGGATCGAAGCTAGAAATAAATAAATGTCGGTCAGATCTAACCCGATTATTGATGGAACGGATCGCGTTAACAATGCGGTCCGTTGCGGTGATATCACTTACTGCACCAGCGTGTTCTAACAAGGACTCTGCCGTATGACCGGTACGGAGCACGCTAGGCGGCGCCGACGGCAGGGGTGGCGTACGTGACCGCGGCGCTCGCGCAGATCGCCTTGGCAACGGCGACACGACGCGTTCGGCATGGCGCCGCGTTGTCGGGGTCGTCTGGCGCCGGGCAGGCGGCAGCGACGCGCCACGCTCGAGCCTACAATTGGGTTTGTACCTACAATTGGGTTCAAAAATTAAATGATGATATCAATGTTTTTAAGATTACTCATAGGTGAATTACGTTTGCGACAGCCGAAGGATCGAAAAAAAACCGAAATGATTTTAATAACTTTTAATGGTTTAAAAGTAAATTACAATTATTTAACCTACGAATATTCATTCCACGTCGAAGTAGGAATATGGAATGCGTATTCTTACAAAAGTAGTTATTAAAATTAGGTTGCATTATTGATTGACGTCAATGCTGCATCGGCGATTAGTTGTTGTCAACTAATATTGGCGTGACTGCAACGTCGGCGATCTACCTTTAGTAGCGCTACGTAATTCCTCCACCCTTAGAACGGCGACTATTTTAGTACGTTGAGTGAAAATGTTGCCGGAATGTTGTTGGGCTCTGCATTATTTTCCAGTATTACGGTCGGAGGCTGCTGGTTCTTTTGATCCATTTTCTTAGCATTACTGCATTTGCATATGTAGCGCCTGGCCATTAAGATGCTGGTGAGTATGGCTGCACTTAGTAGCACACCGTAGAACGGGAGTATGATAGAAGGTGTCTGTTTGCACGTTGTCCATTTGCACGGGGTTCTGGATCATGATTTTGTCCTGGATACCGTGTAGTCCTTGAAGATCTACGGAGTTCAAATTAATATGAGTAGCTGTGGTAATTTGTTTCCCAGAATCATAGGGTATTTTCATCAGTTTGAGTGGTTGGACTTTGATTTCATCATAGACATTTGCTATGGTAAACTCTTCAGATTTGAGTCGACATCCAACGGGAATTGTAGCAAGATAACTTCCTTGGAGCAATGTGTAGTCCTTCTGGTGACAGATGAGTTGTACCTTCGTTTCCTGAGGGAATGATAGGACGTAGTGTTGGTCATCGAGTTTCTCCATCGCTTCTCTCATCAGGGTAACTGTGGTGAACTGGCAGGAGTCTAGCAAAACTTGATTGGTGATCAACTCCTGGATGCAGTCAGACTTGGTACGGATCTGGTGGGTGAGTTCTTTCTCGCAGAGGTACCAGCTCTTTGACTTCGGGCATTCAGCCTCCATGTACATGAATGTCAACTCATTGGTTGCTAGGAATGGGAAGGATGGAATAAGAGCCTGTGCGTGTTTGTTAGGTACTGCAGATAACCTATATAAGTCGTAACTATTCTTAGAAAAGATTGGAAACATAAAAACGAAAACTATCTGTTTATCAACGAAGTACGATCCTGGTTTTATAATATTGTAGTATTCCCTAAGTTCTAAATCTAGAGTCTGTTCCTCAGAATATATAATCTTTAGTTTCCTGACCATTGATGCTAGTATCTCTATGTCTACCATAGAATGATGCATGGTAGACGCATGAATAAAAGCTAAACAATTTTCTATCCTAAGTAATTCCAGAGTTAAATCCTCTACGTTCTCACTCATTACGTCTAGAAGTTGGGCAAACTTAGCGTATTTTATTAAACTGTTTTCTCTTAATGCATCGCTCTTTAGTATTGATTCTAATGTATTGTTAATTCTGTTCTGATTATCGACTATTTGTGCTAGTACGTCAGTGTGTTTAGACATCCACTCTTTACTTATGCTAATGTGGTTATTGAATTCAGTTGCTAATCTATTCTGATTTGTCTCTAATGTTTTAATGGCCGTATTATAATTTAGCGCATCATCGTGGTCTAGGTTTCCAGTTAGGCTTTTTATGATGGAACCTAGCCCATCTACGAGACCTCTTTGCCAAGCCGTGTAAATTCCATGAAAAGTTGGTTAGTGAACTCAGTTCCATTGTCTGTGATAATAGTCATGGGGACCCCATGGTGAGTACAGAATTGCAGGAGGGCTTGTAATATGCTAACAGCTGTCCCATCGCGCAGATGGTAAGCTTGACCATATTTGGTAAAGACGTCGATGAAGGTGAGGTACTTCTCGCTTTGTACAGTGAATAGATCCATATGGACTATTTCAAATGGCTTGGTGGCTGGGGGCACAACGTTGAATTGAGGTCTGACTGGGTTTCTGTCGTATTTGGCTTGTCCGCAGATGGTACATTCACTTATGAATTTGGTAATTTGGTCCTTCATTTTTGGCCAATAATATTTGCGAGACAAGGCTAACTGACACTCATTGATTCCGCGATGGTTAGTTTTACCATCATGGTAATGACGGATTATCTCCTGCTGACGCAGATATTCTTTGACATTTTCCAGCTCGGATTTAGCGAGAACGAGGTTTAATGATGAGCTTTTAAACTTGTTTTGAAGGATCGGAATAATAGAATACATGGCTAATGGAGGATTAATTAAAATACCTGTTCTGACCTTGGGGTTAGCGTACTCCTTTATAGCGTTTATAACATCTTCCTCTAAGTTGGATTGTGATAGCTGGATGCTGATACGTGTGTGTGTGTCAAATGGTTTTGTCACTGAGGGTCGTTTCTTTACGTCGCTAACAAGGGTAAGATGTATCTGTCGATTGAATGTATTAAAAGGTTTATCTGTTATAGGGATTTCAAGAATTGGGTTTTCATTACTCGTCTGGGCTGTTTCCGTGGAAGAGTCTACTTGGGGGAATATTGTTTCAGATGGGTTGCCCATGAGGGAGTTGAGTTCATCAATTTCGTCCATTAGAGACGTAGCTTCCTTAGTATTTATTTCTATGCGGGAGAGGGCGTCGGCATTAGTGTTCGATTTCCCCTTCTTGTAAATTACGGAGAAGTCATACTCGCTGAGTCTAAGTCGCCATCTTGTAAGTCGTGAGTTAGGCTCTTTCAAATTCATCATCCACTGTAATGGTTTATGGTCAGTGAAAATTTTGAATCTTCGTCCGAAGAGGTATGGTCTGAAATTTTGTGGCCCAGACTATGGCGAGGAGCTCTTTTTCGATAGTGCTATAGTTTGTTTCACTTTCGTTAAGAGTTCGAGAGGCATAACAAACCGGTTTGTCTGACCCTATGGGACCTTGGGATAGTATGGCTCCGATGGCTACATTAGAAGCGTCTGTTGTTAAGTTAAATTCTCTATTAAAATCCGGGTATTGCAAGATGGGATCATTGGTTAGAAGGGTCTTACATTTTTCAAAACAGTTCGTATAAGTAGTCAGTGTCGAGAGTAATCTTTCTTCCTTTTTTCAGACATTGGGTGAGTGGTTTTGTGGTACGGGCAAAGTCGGGGATAAAT
This sequence comes from Xanthia icteritia, assembly GCA_949128155.2. Taxonomy (NCBI): domain Eukaryota; kingdom Metazoa; phylum Arthropoda; class Insecta; order Lepidoptera; family Noctuidae; genus Xanthia; species Xanthia icteritia. Next base: position 5,595,588 of record OX421935.2, on the reverse strand, counting down.
TTTCGGTAATAACCGAGAAGGCCTAGAAATTGCTTGATCTCTTTTGGGGTTTTTGGTATGGGGTATTTGTTTATGGCGGATATCTTATCGGGATTTGGCTTTATACCATCTCTTCTAATGATATGCCCAAGGTAAGCTGTTTCCATTTTCAGAAATTCAGATTTGTCCATTTGGATCTTGAAGTTGGACTCTCGAAGTCTCTGAAAAACTCTTTCGAGATTGGTCACGTGTTCCTGAAGGGATGTGCTGAATACGATGATGTCATCAAGATACACAAGGCATATCTCGTTCTGAAGCCCTCTGAGGACATTATCCGTCACACGTTGAAACGTTGACGGAGAATTTTTTAATCCCATCGGCATACGAAGAAATTCGAAATGCCCATGTTCTACGTTGAATGCGGTTTTCTCAACGTCGTTAGGGTCCATCTCAACTTGGTAGAAGCCACTTGCCAAATCAAGAGTCGTGAAGTAGTGGCACTTCCCTAATTTGTCAAGGACGTCGCTAATATTAGGGATAGGGTATTTGTCGTCCAGTGTTTTTTCATTTACCTTACGAAAATCAACCACGAGACGCCACTTTTGCTTTCCGGAGGCGTCTATCTTCTTTGGCACTACCCAAATAGGGGAGCTCCAAGCAGATTCAGATGGTCGTATGATACCCTGTTCTAGCATTTTCCCTATCTGCTCGCTGACTTCCTGGCGATGTACGAATGGGTACCGATAATTTTTAGCGTGCACTGGCACTTCGTCTGTGGTCCTAATCCGGTGTTTGACTTTATTTGTAAAAGTTAGTCCCTCACCCTCAATGTAAAATACGTCCGCGTAACGAGAACAAAGAGTTATAAGGTTAGCCTTTTCCTCTGGGTTTAGGTGATCCGTTCGTAATCGTGAAGTTACATTTTGTGCGCGGGTTGTCGTTTGTTGAGTACGCGTGCACTCATTATTAAATAGCTCCGCGTGCGCTGGGCGATCAAGTGAGAATATTACGTCATTAGGTGTCGGGTTCTCAATTTCCAAGTAACCGCGGTTATTAGCAATGGTGGTAATGCACTCGTGAACTATGCAATTACAAAGTATTTGTTCATTGATAAAAACGTCACCTTCCGCGATGTCGACAGGGATGCGGATAACTTTAGAAGTCCCTGCCGGAATTATATCCTCATACAAGTTAACGTTGCATGAGTTGTACATTTTGATAGGATTTGACGCGGTCCGAGTCAATAACTGACATTCCCTTAAGTCTATGCGGGCCTCCCAACTACTCAATAAATCTAAACCTATTAGTCCGTCAAAGTATTCGTGAAATCTATAAATGAATAACTTCATATTATCGGTGTCATTGAAACACAGCACAGCAGCGATATAGAAAAGAGCCAAGAAAGCAACGTAACCTCGTCTCAAGATCCACCGGTGAAGATCGACTGGAACCAACAACGGCGACGTCTCAAAAAGATGCCCATCCATAGATAAATAACACCCGTCTCTCCACTATTCCAATGCCTACTCTAGGATGCATATCCGGTACGGCTCGTAAATCCTTCCTTATCCTGAGGGCACGTCTTCCCTACCATTACCGCGCCCCCCGGTCTACTCCTTGATATGCAATTGCCTTTGTAGCCCCATGAAACATGAGGCTGCATGGGCTAGTGCAAATCTTGGGGTTCATTCGATTTATCGAGTCTGGTTAAACCACGCTGGGATCGGTGCAATTCATTCATTCATTCATTCAACTTCATATTATCGGTGTCATTGAATTCCGCAAAACACGGCAATGTAATGGAATAGTCGCTCCTACTTGTCGCGTGTATGTTGGTCACCTCAAACGGATCAAAGTTGAGGGCGTAATCGGCAAAGTACTTTTGAACGGCTTCGAGACTTATAAAAGATTGATTGGCACCCGTGTCTATCAAAAATTTCAAAGGGGGTTTCGCGATTTGTATGTATGGTAGCCGTCTCTGTGCCTGTATGTTTAATTCTATCTTGGTTTTAGTGAGGTTAAATCCTCCGGAAAATCCTGTTCAGCATGGGTAGCCTTTTCCTGTGGCTGAACATCGTCAAGCGATTGATTATCCGCAGTCATAAAATAAGTCGAGTCGCCGGTGAAACCGGGGGCAAAGTCACTGTCCGAGTAGTCATAGTCAGCATAATAATTGTACGCCGGTTCTTGATAATAATTGTAATACGAGTTGTCATAGGTAGCACATTCATTATCATTTATTTCGCGGGTTCTAAAATAGTTTGTTGGCGGCGGGTTTCCTGACCTATTCCAATCATGACCTGCTAACCCATTGGTTGGGGGCAAAGGTCTGGGGGTAAAACGTTGAACTCCACTCATAGGTTGAGGACCTGATGTTGGACGGTTTTGGGACGGTACCCGGAAAACATTACTACGGGGGTTATAATTAGGTGGTGGCGCACTTAACATTCTTTGAGTGTTAGTGGGGCCATGCTGCTGATATTGCATCGGTCTGACAAATCTGAAAGGTTGAGGAGGGGGGCCCATAGGGCGTTGACCTACGGGAGCTGGCCAATTAGGTACCTGGAAATTATGCGACCGCGGGGGAGCAATTGCTGCTGGCGATAATGCTGGGGTGACCCTTAGGGTTGATTGGCTCTTTTGGGGTTCACTGCGTTGCTGCAAATACATGATGTTTAATTCCTCCTGAACATATCCCAGAGCTTTCTCAATGGTAGCCGGCCGCATGCAACGTATACGAGATCCTAAAGGTTCCTTTAAGCCACGAATAAATGCCTGCATAGTCACCTTTTTATACAGTTCGCGCTTGGCCTCTATAGTAGTCGGTAAAGTCTCATGCAAAGTCACATATGTCATCATTGTACTGAACAACGTTTGGCAATGATCATAAAACTCCTGGGGGGTTTTGTTACCCTGCGTAGCTACAGAAAGGTCATTGTACAATGCGGTTTCATCGTGTTGGTCTGAAAAATTGTTAATCAAGGCAGTTCGAATGCCCAACCAACTCTCTGGTATCCCATTAGAGTTTATGGTACACGCAGCGGTTCCAGAAATCTTATTAAGAATTCCATTTAATAGGCACAAGTTAGAAAATTCGTTACCGGGCGCACCACTTAAGTATTGCGTTGCTAATGAGTCACAGATTTTAATAAACCGCGTAAGCACGTTAGGGTTACCATCAAATTCCGGGACAAGGCGAAGGGCCTTGAAAATAGTGTCAGGGTCGTGCTGAGCCATATCTAAACTAAATAATTTACCTAACTCTAAATTATCTGGAACTATATCTCTATTAGTATCTACAGTTCGTCGACGGGCCTGACGCGATTCAGGATCCCGCGCACTCGAGGCTCTGGGATGGTAAATCTTGAAGGTTAGGATTTCGAAGGGAGCAACACGAGAATAATTCTAATGTACTTACAGATACTTCATTTCTGGTCTCTCTCCGTGAATCGATTTCCAGATTCTCCTCTCGGTCTGCAGCAGGTCATATGAGATGCGAGTCCCGACGTCTCCCGCGGATATCCTACCGACTGCGCCAATTACGTTTGCGACAGCCGAAGGATCGAAAAAAAACCGAAATGATTTTAATAACTTTTAATGGTTTAAAAGTAAATTACAATTATTTAACCTACGAATATTCATTCCACGTCGAAGTAGGAATATGGAATGCGTATTCTTACAAAAGTAGTTATTAAAATTAGGTTGCATTATTGATTGACGTCAATGCTGCATCGGCGATTAGTTGTTGTCAACTAATATTGGCGTGACTGCAACGTCGGCGATCTTCCTTTAGTAGCGCTACGTAATTGGTGTAGTCTGAATATTGTTTGTTTATCAACATTACATAGGATAAGTTATAATGTACATTAGGTATGCAACGTCTCTCTGTCTGTCCTACAGTACCTATGGCTTAAGAACCACCTACCTGCTCGCAGATGTAGTGTTTAGGTTTCTGAATAATATATGTATTACGATGGTATATTTTGTTTGCATACTGACTACTATAAAGTTATTGAAATATTTTAATAATCATAATAAGTATGTCATTCATCATTTGTTTGTATAAAATTTAGATAATTTAATTAGTATTTGTAAAACCGGCCAAGTGCATGTCGGTCCACGCACAATAATAGGTTCCGTTGTTGGGATGAATTTATCCCAAAAACAAACTTAACGTTGTAGTGGAAAAACATGTTCTTCGATACTTCGATATACGTCACGGTCAATTCTCCAACTGCAAATGTAAGATTAAAATCGCAAAAAAAATGTACCTAAATGTGTGATAAAACTACAAATTAACGATTTTCGGACCGTTTCCTTTACTTATGCTGAGAGATTTTGCATCTTGCCAAATTTCATGATTCTAGGTCAACGGGAAGTAGCCTATAGGTTTTGATTTATTTGCGAGTATCAAAATAAAGTCTCATAAATGGCTGTATTTTTTATTGCATTGACTTACAACATAGATTTTTTTACTGCTCCAAGGGACCGTAGATCTACGAATTTGATATTAGTTTCAACTTGATAGCTCCACGCGTTCCTGAGAAAAGGGTCATGACAGACTGACTGACAGACACACAGACAGACAGATAGAGACAAAGAATTGATCCTATAAAAGGGTACCGTTTTTTTTTTTTGAGGTACGGAACCCTAAAAATGCATTTACAGTCGTAATTTATTGGTCTAATCAAGATAGCTTATTGCGTTACGTTTTTAGCGAATGAATACTAAAACATTTGATAACAAAGGTTATTATTGACAGGAGTGTGTAACAGGAAGGCCAGTGTAAAGGTACAATAATAATAATAATATAACTATACCTACCCACCCAGCTACCATTGTATAGTTATATATATAGATGTACGTATAGGTTCCACACATGTACAGACGCCATCACATCAACCTACTACAATATGTCAAATTTCTTTAATAGATTTTCAGCTTTATCACTAAAGTATAAGGTTCAAAGTTGATTGGGAAAACTTGACAGTTTCGGGTAGGTTGACCTGCTGGCGTCTGTACCTAGTCCACCAGACGGATATGAACGTGTGTCATTGTACCCACAATACGCTGCTCGGAATTCTAATGTCATGTATTTTGCCTACTACCTATCTAGTATACACATAATAGGTATTGTACAGTCAGTGGAGAAACTAAACATTGATATTTCAGTTGTTACCTTTTGTGAAACTGGCGAATCATCCTGAACCTATATTTCTACGTGTGATTAATCTAGTGTTGTGAATCAGAAGCATTCAAGAAACCAATCCGTATATAAGGAGGCGCGGTCGCACCGCGCGCCCCTGGCTGGAGGCTTTGAGTATTAGTAGCTTAAGGCAGCCGCAGGAAAGCCCGGTTAAGTAGTCATGGCCTCAGAGGTCATCTACGAGATGCCATACACAAAAAAAAAAAAAAAAACCGCGCGCCCCTTTTCGCTCGAGAACCATCGGACCATCAACACGTCGTCGGCGTCGTAGCGATCGACATTTATTTATCATAATTATTTTTGCCAAATTGTTGCTCGATTGATTGATATTTGTGTTATAGCTGTTTTTGCTTTTAAAAAAATAACTTGCCATCTAGTTTGCAAGATCAGAAGTGGGATTCGATCCAATTTCTGTTTTTGTTGATTGGGTTTGTACTTAAATAAAAAAAATAAAAATAATGTCGGATCGCTGTCGAAGTCGTCGCCACAGCCGTGACCCAGGTAGGCGACAAAGCAGACATCGGGATCCTACGCAGACCCCGGAGAGTGACCTACAGCGGGAACTACAGGTCATGCGAGCCCGTTTGAAGGTATTAGAAGATCAAGCATCGTTTGCACAGCTGAAACGCTCGCGCAAACGGAGGGTAGTTCCACATGAGTCGCCGCGTTACCTACCATAGTACCATGAGTGGTGAACATAACACATTAAAAATAAAACAAATGCACATACAACCACACATAAATAAATAAATAATACCAACATAATCAAATTATTCTTACTTTTGTAACAGGACCTTCATCATCAGTAAAAAGTCCGTGACTGTAATCTATGGTTCTTTTTAAATTTTTTTCATACAAAAGAATTCGTCTTGGCTGGGCACCGCGCTGCAATGATAAAACGAAACTGTTACGAAGAAACACCAAAAAAAAAATTATGTTCTTCAGACAACACCGACAAGTTATTTTGTGAATAAAATGAAACAGCAAATATAAAAATAGAATGTATGTCACATGCAGTCCTGCTTATTGTAACCCCGCGTCCTAACCAAAAAGATCGTTCGTGCGAATACGCGATCATCGCGTCCATATATCACAATCTGCTGCCGTCTGTACTTAAATATTTTTTTTAGTTGCTTGCCTGAACCGGGAATCGAACAGACTCAAATGTCAAGTAGACTCAAAAACATCATGTTTTATGAAGAGTCAACCGTTAAAGATCAAATCAAACTCATTATCTTAAGTTTAAGAAGCATTCACCATTTGCTATTCTGTATAAATCTCACCGTGAAAATTGAAGTGAAGTGAGCTTGAAGTGAACTGTCACTGCCCTAGCATCTGTATCATTCTAAGGGGATAACACACTGCCGATCTATTCTGTATAAATCTCACCGTGAAATCTTAGGTGAAGTGAGCTTGAAGTGAACTGTCACTGCCCTAGCATCTGTATCATCGTAAGGGGATAACACACTGCCGATCTATTCTGCATAAATCTCACCGTGAAAACTTAGGTTTAGGGAGCTTGAAGTGAACTGTCACTGCCCTAGCATCTGTATCATCCTAAGGGGATAACACACTGCCGATCTATTCTGCATAAATCTCACCGTGAAAACTTAGGTGAAGTGAGCTTGAAGTGAACTGTCACTGCACTAGCATCTGTATCATCCTAAGGGGATAAGACACTGCCGATCTATTCTGTATAAATCTCACCGTGAAAACTTAGGTGAAGTGAACTGTCAATGGTGTCAATTCCTAGAAAGGTGGAATGACAGCATACTTCGCTTACATTTTCACGGTGAGATTTTTACAGAATAGACTGGCTGTTTAGGAGCCGGGTTCGTTATTGCCCAGATGATAGCCTACTCACTGATTTTCTAAGATCGACAAACTATTCTGGTTTAAGAATGCTGAAGTGACAACAGGCAGGTTTGCGGTTTTCTTTACAACTATTACCACGACCATGTCATGATTCAGTCATGTGACAATCTAAAACCGCTCGGCTGCAAAGGAGCTGACGAAAAACAAATTTATAAATGCTACATAAATAAGATTAGAAAACCTGCGCTTTGCCAACAAGTAATAAAACCATTTGTAATGGTGTTTAGCTCTTATTTATTGCAATAGACGTGCGGCCATTTTGTTAACACCTCATTGCAAAATGTGTTAATGTAGGATATATCTCAATGTTATAGGATAGGTGAAGCGCTTACTGGAGTAACTATCCTACAACACAAATACCGAAGTTTCTTGTGGACAAGAACGTTACTTTACCTATATGAACCGATCTATTCCGTAAAAATCACACGGTCAAAATTCAAGTGAAGTGAACTGTCAATCCCTAGCATATAATTCAAGTGAACTGAGCTGTCAATAGTGTCAATCCCTAGCATCAGGTGGAATGACAGCTGATTTCACCCGAGTTTCACAATGAGATTTTTACAGAATAGACAGGTAGCTCTAGTCCGGGTACCATAGTACCTACCTATCTTCTAACACCACACTTGTTTCTCCCGCCAAGCACCGCTGCTCTGTTCCAGTTTGAAGGATGGTATCTACCGGTGTAGTTACACCGTCGGACTGCCAAGTCATAGATATCGAGTTCAAATGGCACGCACCTCTGACTTTTCTGATTCATGTGCGTATTGTATATATCGCTTGCTTCAAAAACGGTGAAAGAAATCATTGTGAGGAAACAATGGCATACCTGAGAGTTATTTCTCGACGGCATGTGAAGCCAAGTCAGAGGCCCATGGGCGGCTTTAAAACTCTGCCAGCAGGTTAGTTACTAACCACACGAAAAGTAGTAGATTTAGCTATATTTTCCTAAATAATTAAAACAGAAATATTATTTTATTTTATGCGTAAACATAGTTCATAATTTCTTTGATTGTATTGTATTGTTTGTTATCCATACAATAACATAATATAAAATAAAACAGTATAAGCTAGTCTTGCAAACTAGATGGCAAGTTATTTTTTTAAAAGCAAAAACAGCTAAGTATAACACAAATATCAATCAATCGAGCAACAATTTGGCAAAAATAATTATGATAAATAAATGTCGATCGCTACGACGACGTGTTGATGGTCCGATGGTTCTCGAGCGAAAAGGGGCGCGCGGTGCGACCGCGCCTCCTTATATACGGATTGGTTTCTTGAATGCTTCTGATTCACAACACGGCCTCTCCTGACAGGAGGCCGTCCCGGTCTCCTTCATCTTCAAGTCTTCTGCTGCGGTGGTCGGTCTCCAACACAGGCTTGGAGAGCCCTATGTCTGCTGGTAGGCCGCTCAGGTTCGACTTGAAGCTGCAGTGGCTCAGGCTCGACCTGAAGCTGCAGTGGCTCAGGCTCGATGTGAAGCTGCAGTGGCTCAGGCTCGATGTGAAGCTGCAGTGGCTCAGGCTCGACCTGAAGCTGTAGTGGCTCAGGCTCGACGTGAAGCTGCAGTGGCTCAGGCTCGACCTGAAGCTGCAGTGGCTCAGGCTCGACGTGAAGCTGCAGTGGCTCAGGCTCGACCTGAAGCTGCAGTGGCTCAGGCTCGACGTGAAGCTGCAGTGGCTCAGGCTCGACCTGAAGCTGCAGTGGCTCAGGCTCGACGAGATGCCGCGACGCCTTAGCCTGGGTCCCGGAGGTACTAGGTTGTGGCTGGGAGACAGACTGGTCGGCTGGCGAGTTTAACTCTGCAGTGACAAGTGTAGACTCCTCATCTTGGTCTGCATCTGCACAGGACATTAAAAACATGTGCTCTATGCACAGTGCTACGCATTGTGCATACGCACATTGTTTGATTGTTGTCTGGCACACACTAAGCTATCGAGATAGAGGCACGACGTGAAGCTTGTCTCGATAAATTAGCGGGTGAGTCATATATCAAGACGCATCTTGATATTCAGCTAAGAAAAAGCCCCTTAGTGTGGCATAACTTAGCGGAGTCAGAGGCTAGCCGCGAGGCGTACTCGTAACTCGGTTTGGTCAGGGTAGAGGCACTACGTGAAGCTTATCCCGACACATCACAATACAAAACAAACAACTTATCGGAGTCAGAGGCTAGCCGTGAGGCGTACTCGTAACCCGATTTGGTCAGGATAGAGGCACTACGTGAAGCTTATCCCGGCACATCAAAATACAACACAAACACATAGCTTATCAGAGTCAGAGGCTAGCCGCGAGGCGTACTCGTAACTCGATTTGGTCAGGATAGAGGCACTACGTGAAGCTTATCCCGGCACATCATAATACAACACAAACACATAGCTTATCAGAGTCAGAGGCTAGCCGCGAGGCGTACTCGTAACTCGATTTGGTCAGGATAGAGGCACTACGTGAAGCTTATCCCGTCACATCACAATACAAAACAAACAACTTATCGGAGTCAGAGGCTAGCCGCGAGGCGTACTCGTAACCCGATTTGGTCAAGATAGAGGCACTACGTGAAGCTTATCCCGGCACATCATAATACAACACAAACACATAGCTTATCAGAGTCAGAGGCTAGCCGCGAGGCATACTCGTAACTCGATTTGGTCAGGATAGAGGCACTACGTGAAGCTTATCCCAACACATCACAATACAATACAACACAAACACATATGTATGAAGCTTCATATATAAAGGAGGCGTAAAGCACTCATCATCAAAGTGAGCAGCACATACTTCAGGAGTCCACTCTCCACGCCATGGAATCACGTATTCCGCAGCCGCCTGCTTGTACTTCCCATGCGAGCCGGCCAGGAGTTGGAGCTCGTAGCGCCCTTGTGGCAGCGTCTTCACGATGCGGTAGGGACCACGCATACAGGAGTCCAACTTTCCGGTCGATTGAACCTGCTTTCGCACAAAAACCAAACCGTTTAGTTCAAAAGCTCGGAGAGGCTACCACCCTTGATTTACGTAAGCATCTTGCTGATGCTGATTCTGCTTAAGTCGTTCCGCTGCTCTCTGTCTACTCATTTCACGTAGTCTCTCTATTAGGACTGGAACCCTCGAACGCGACATCACGTACCAAACTTCTTATAAGCGGAGTTGCTGCTTCAATACCCACCAGCAGATTGAGGGCGGAGCATTGCGTAGTTCGGTGCTTGGTAATATTCAGTACCAACTGAATTTTCCAAATAACAGTCGGCCACGCGTTTTGTCGATAGTTAGTTTCGACACGTATCATATTTAAAACCGTTCGACTGTAACGCTCGACTTGCCCATTAGATTGGTGCATTTCAGGCGTTATAAAGTGCGTATCACAACCCATACTTTAACCCAGTTAAGAAATTCAGCACTTTGAAATATGCGGCCTCTGCCGGCTACTATAAATTTAGGGGTTCCAAATAGGGATATAACATTGTTAAAATGCTTTAACTCATTTGCATCCTGCCGATACTTAGGGTAAAGGAGGCAAAACTTGGAAAATGCTCAATAACTATTAAGACATGACGGTACCCATCGGCTTCAGGAAGGGTCATATGTCACTAGGACATTTACGGGCGGCCTGATGTTCTTTTCCCCCAGTAAATTCTATCCCTTTCTTAGTAAGGCCAGCGATACAAGCAGCCTTCTGAGCGAAACTCGGTATATACGATTACCTATGAAAGTAGCTGGCTAAGTAGCTGGCTAAGCCCAGAAACTGGCGGACCTGTCTTACGTTTTTCGGTTCAGGGGAACCAATCAGGGCCTTTATCTTGCCGGAGCTCGGTCGTACCTGACCTTGGCTGATTGTACGTCCTAAATACTCAATTGCAGTCGTCAAAAAGGTTTTTTTTTTCAAATTGACAAATGAAAAATGTTTTAACAGAAACGATGATATTTATAAGCGATATGGTTGACCCACTATCGATTAACACACCCACCGGTATAACCTAAATAATGGCTACTTCGACATCATTATTGCGGGTAATCTTATTTTCTAGACAACAATTTACGTTATTTTTGTTGTGTGACTCTGATTTTTGTTTTGAGAAACAGTTATCTACTTTGTGGCCAGGTTTTTTTTTTGCAAAAAGAACAAGGTTCAGATTTTAACGCCACGAATACTGGTTCACTTGAATCAACCTTAGCTTTCTTATTGCAAGCAGCCTGTTTATGTCCGATGACACCACACGAAAAGCACTTGCCCTCCTCAAGCCTACGCTTTCTAATTACATTACTCGCGTGATTACTTTTAACTGGATTATTTTATAAGGTAGGAAGTGAGCTTTGTGTCTTAGAAGTAGACGGTTTTACATAAATCGACTAAAAATCAACTATGTCGTTAGGAGACAACTTAGCATTAGTACTTAGTAGCTGATGCTCCAATGTGAGGGTCCACAATACCACGAACAACAATCGCAGAAATACTCGTCACTGAGTCCGCGCACTATGCGTAATCGAAGTAATGAGATAAAATTACGTCGAATAAAATATTTGCAAAATCTGGCGTTTTTGGACACAAAGGCGTAAATTCCTTTATGAAATTACTCCACGTACGATCACTCGTAACCCACTCGCGTAACCACGTACGAGCATCACCTTTTAAACAATTACCTATTCGCGAAAGAAATTCATGATCGCTCCAATAATTTAATAGTTTTGTCCGATCAACTTCGTCACACCAATCACTAATATTGTTGAAACTAGGATCGAAGCTAGAAATAAATAAATGTTGGTCAGATCTAACCCGATTATTGATGGAACGGATCGCGTTAACAATGCGGTCCGTTGCGGTGATATCACTTACTGCACCAGCGTGTTCTAACAAGGACTCTGCCGTATGACCGGTACGGAGCACGCTAGGCGGCGCCGACGGCAGGGGTGGCGTACGTGACCGCGGCGCTCGCGCAGATCGCCTTGGCAACGGCGACACGACGCGTTCGGCATGGCGCCGCGTTGTCGGGGTCGTCTGGCGCCGGGCAGGCGGCAGCGACGCGCCACGCTCGGAACGCGGCGACTCATGTGGAACTACCCTCCGTTTGCGCGAGCGTTTCAGCTGTGCAAACGATGCTTGATCTTCTAATACCTTCAAACGCGCTCGCATGACCTGTAGTTCCCGCTGTAGGTCACTCTCCGGGGTCTGCGTAGGATCCCGATGTCTGCTTTGTCGCCTACCTGGGTCACGGCTGTGGCGACGACTTCGACAGCGATCCGACATTATTTTTATTTTTTTTATTTAAGTACAAACCCAATCAACAAAAACAGAAATTGGATCGAATCCCACTTCTGATCTTGCAAACTAGATGGCAAGTTATTTTTTTAAAAGCAAAAACAGCTATAACACAAATATCAATCAATCGAGCAACAATTTGGCAAAAATAATTATGATAAATAAATGTCGATCGCTACGACGCCGACGACGTGTTGATGGTCCGATGGTTCTCGAGCGAAAAGGGGCGCGCGGTTTTTTTTTTTTTTTTGTGAATGGCATCTCGTAGATGACCTCTGAGGCCATGACTACTTAACCGGGCTTTCCTGCGGCTGCCTTAAGCTACTAATACTCAAAGCCTCCAGCCAGGGGCGCGCGGTGCGACCGCGCCTCCTTATATACGGATTGGTTTCTTGAATGCTTCTGATTCACAACACTAGATTAATCACACGTAGAAATATAGGTTCAGGATGATTCGCCAGTTTCACAAAAGGTAACAACTGAAATATCAATGTTTAGTTTCTCCACTGACTGTACAATACCTATTATGTGTATACTAGATAGGTAGTAGGCAAAATACATGACATTAGAATTCCGAGCAGCGTATTGTGGGTACAATGACACACGTTCATATCCGTCTGGTGGACTAGGTACAGACGCCAGCAGGTCAACCTACCCGAAACTGTCAAGTTTTCCCAATCAACTTTGAACCTTATGCTTTAGTAATAAAGCTGAAAATCTATTAAAGAAATTTGACATATTGTAGTAGGTTGATGTGATGGCGTCTGTACATGTGTGGAACCTATACGTATAGGTTCGTATAACTATACAATGGTAGCTGGGTGGGTAGGTATAGTTATATTATTATTTTCGTACCTTTACACTGGCCTTCCTGTTACACACTCCTGTCAATAATAACCTTTGTTATCAAATGTTTTAGTATTCATTCACTAATAATGCAACGCAATAAACTGTCTTGAATAGACCAATAAATTACGACAGTAGATGCATTTATAGGGTTCCGTACCTCACAAGAAAAAAACGGTACCCTTTTATAGGATCAATTCTTTGTCTCTGCCCGTCTGTCTGTGTGTCTGTGAGTGTGTCTGTCTGTCAGTCTGTCATGACACTCTTTCTCAGGAACGCGTGAAGCTATCAAGTTGAAATTAATATCAAATTCGTAGATCTACGGTCTCTTGGAGCACTAACAAAATCAAGCTTGTAACTCAATGCAATAAAAAAATACAGCCATTTATGCGACTTTATTTTGATACTCGCAAATAAATCAAAACCTATAGGCTATTTCCCGTTGTGACCTAGAATCATGAAATTTGGCAAGATGCAAGGTCTCTCAGCATAAGTAAAGGAAACGGTCCGAAAGTCGTTAATTTGTAGTTTTATCACACATTTAGGTACATTTTTTTTGCGATTTTAATCTTACATTTGCAGTTGGAGAATTGACCGTGACGTATATCAAAGTATCGAAGAACATGTTTTTCCACTACAACGTTAAGTTTGTTTTTGGGATAAATTCATCCCAACAACGGAACCCATTATTGTGCGTGGACCGACACGCACTTGGCCGGTTTTACAAATACTAATTAAATTATCTAAATTTTATACAGACAAATGATGAATGACATATTATGATTATTAAAATATTTCAATAACTTTAGTCAGTATGCAAACAAAATATACCTTCGTAATACATATATTATTCAGAAACCTAAACACTACATCTGCGAGCAGGTAGGTGGTTCTTAAGCCATAGGTACTGTAGGACAGACAGAGAGACGTTGCATACCTACTGTACATTATAACTTATCCTATGTAATGTTGATAAACAAACAATATTCAGACTACACCTATGAGTAATCTTAAAAACATTGATATCATCATTTAATTTTTGAACCCAATTGTAGGCACAATGTGCGATCTAAGACCGACCGTGCAAAGTCCAAAGTCCTAACACCATAACACCAACTCATACCGGCTCGCTGGATATATAAAAGATTGCGAAGGCTTCGGTGAGGCAAAGTCAAAACAACCGGCAAACTAGTACTACCGCAGACAATATTGATATGACTCCATCAATTTGCAAATTGTGATATAAGTGCAAGGATATTCAAACTTAGGTACGTAAACAATGCATATTGTATTTTCGTTTTGTTGTGATTGTGATAATAAATAAGTAAATAAACTAAAATTCGTTTAGTTCGGACAATTTTTGTCCATGTTTTGTCATGACGAGAAAATCAATTAATGCAATAAAATACTTAAATAAAAAATCATGTGAGTATTATTGCATTAATAGTCGTCTGTAAATTAAATTTAAATTAAGTAGGTATTTATAAAAATAAATTAAATTTTTATATGTTAATCAAAAGTTGGTTGGAACTATTCTTGATTTCGCTTCAACGTTTTAGGTAATTTCGCTACGTTAGAGAAAGCGTAAAATATTGTTTTTCTCTGTGATCAATATTAATCATCTTTAAATGAACATTTTTGTTAAGAGTTTTATCAATAACTGCTATTTATTTATCTATAAATGTGTTGTTAAAGTGTAATCGGTGTTGTAAACGTGTTTGCCGAGATAGTGTTAAAAATAGCTTCGATGGAGTGGTTTTGCTCACATCCCAAGGTCTGTTTGTCATTTCACTTCAAGCCATATCACCGTTTTGATCGAAATGACTCTCTCTGTGTGGTCAATAACAGGTCGTGTCGGTGAGCAACGTTAAAATGGTCATAAATCTGTATTAACGTTGAAAATAGAAAGAAAGAAAGAAAATAAATTTATTTGACTCAGATCAAGGCACACAATATTCACACAAAAAACAAATAAAACAGAGAAAGCAAATAACATGTAAAATACATGTATCTTTCAAATGCCCCCGTATTTTTCAAAAATAAAACAGAAACTTTCCTTGCAGATCTTAAGTTGAATCTTTCGCAAGTACATGTATTTTTCGCACTAATATATTATAATAATATATAATATTAGGTAATATAGGTATTTTGAGGGTAAATTTATAATGATGTTAACTATAGTACATAATTGTCCATAAAGTACATTACTGTTAAATTAATGTTCAATTAATATTAATAAGCAAGATTTTTTTCCCTTTTTTTTTTGGTTGGGATATTATCAAATAACTTCTCCCGCTCTGGGCGGAGCGAGAGGACGTGTCAGACTCTTACTGACTAAAAC
Organism: Xanthia icteritia; assembly: GCA_949128155.2. Lineage (NCBI taxonomy): Eukaryota > Metazoa > Arthropoda > Insecta > Lepidoptera > Noctuidae > Xanthia > Xanthia icteritia. The sequence goes on along the minus strand of OX421935.2, from coordinate 5,580,093 downwards.
CCACCCGTGTTCCTTCAGTTGCCTGTACGTTGCCAGGGGCCACAGTATCCCTTTCGGAATTTCCCGCGACCTCAGCAGGCATCGGTCCTAGCGGACCCCGCCAGTTCTGCTGACATCTCTTTGAGGCGCGCGTGGAACACAACGCGCCGTGGATTGGGGCCTGGTCCTTATTGGACGGCGAGCAGCTACCCATTGCTCACTGTCCGCAAGCCCGGGCCTACGGTGGTCGGGAACCAGCTTGCGATTCCCGATGCCCAGGGCGTCTCCTGCGGCTCCTGCTAGGGTCGTGAGGGCGCGAAATTTGCCTCTACCTCACGCATTCTGCTTCCTCCTTCGCGAGCATTACTGCTTCGCTGAAGGAGGTGACGGCCTCCCATGCCCTCTCGCTCCGTACCATGGCCTGGACCAGGGCCAGGGCCAGTGTCCTCCGGTCGATCCACGCAGTAATGACACCCGGGCGTTTCCTCCCGGCTGATACGAAACAGGAACCTCCCGAAACAACCATGTCCGGTGAGGACCTACGTGAGGCGGAAGGTGAGGACGCCGTGGCGCCTCTCTAGCCACTCCTCAAAGAGGGGACTTATCGCCGCGATAGTGGCGTGCCCAGCACTGGGTTGCGACAATCGCACTCGCCATGACGCCATAAGATCACGCCGGAGCTCTGTCCGCTGTGCCGCGATTTCTCGCGGCAGCGGAGTTACGCCCCGGCGTTTCGCCTCCTCGCGCCACTCCCAAATGTGCGCGAGGACTTTTGCCTCCAGATCCCATGGCGGCAATCCAGCAAGGAGGCTCGCCGCCTCACCGGAGACCGTGCGGTATCCCCGGACCAACCGGGTGGCCATGACCCTCTGGGACGCGTTCAACCGGCGGGCTGGCCGCCACCTCAATGAACGCGCTCAAACCGGTGCCCCGTAAAGGGCCATGGACCGCACGACCCCCGCGTATAGCCTCCGGCAGGAGGCGTTTGGAACCCTCTAGATTGGGCAGGAGCCGCTTTAAAGAAGCCCCGTCCCGCTCCAGTCTGGGAGTCAAACGTCGGAAGTGCTTCACGAAGTTCCACCGGCTGTCGAGGACGAGTCCTAGGTACTTCATTGTTGACTCGACGCCGATGTGAACTCCTCCTACCGTTATTTGGGAACCCGACGATGGCGTTCCGAGGACCATGAAAACACATGGCCTCGGATTTGTGCAGGGCCACCTCGAGTCCCAATTGCCGGATTCTGTCCACAATTGTCGCAACCCCGTGTGTCGCTAGTTCGGCCGCCGCCGCACCGCCTGGTGCGACCTCCCCTGCGCCAGGACCAACGTGTCCTCAGCGTAACAAACGACGCTGACGCCGCTAGGGAGGTCGGCGTGCAGCACCCAGTCGTATCCGATGTCCCACAGATGCCCCAGGACTGAACCCTGTGGGATACCGCACGACATCTCTCGCCGGTTCCACTCTCCCTGGTGACCGGGGTAGATGACGGCCCTGTCCGTCAAATAAGCCTCGACCACACGACAGAGGTAGGTCGGCATCCGGTGATACCGGAGTGCCTCCCTGATGCAACTCCAGGGCAGGGTATTGAAGGCATTGCGATGTCTAGAGACACCGCCAAAAAGACCTAACCCTAAGCCACAGCATCCCCCGTCGTGAGGGTTCGCACGCGCATGATGGCGTCCACCGTAGAGCGCCCCCTGCGGAAAAAATCCGGCCCCACCCGGACCCGCACCAGCCGCCCAACGAGACGGTCTGCAATGACTCTTTCAAAGAGCTTGCCCACCTCGTCGAGCAGCACGATGGGCCGATAAGCGGACGGATAGTCCGCAGAGCGCCCCGGCTTCTTGATGAGGACCAGTTTCCCCGTCTTCCAGTGAAGTGGGAACCGGCCCCTCTCCAAGGCCAGGACCCAGGCTTTCCCAGGTATGCCGTCGGGTCCTGGGGTGGTATTTTTGACATTCAGCCTACGTACCGCCACTCTCATCTCTACCTCGGTCACCTCCGGAGCATCGTCGTCGTCCTCGGCGGTAAGGTCCGCATCGGGCACCGCAGTAGGCTGAGCCATGGGCGGGGAGGCATGTTCCCCTCTCGAAGGGAACAGAGCCCTCACCACGTCCCCCACAAGCTGCGGCCGGAGACGCGTGAACGGGGGAGCCCATGGGCGGAATTCTTGTATGGGCGTCCCCACGGGTCCCTGTTCAGAGACTCCAGCGACTCCGCGCGGACCACTCCCCTGGCCCGCAGGATCTCCACTTGGAGGGCGGTCTTCGCCGCTCGGTACCCCTTGTACAGCTCCGCCTGAATGGCTTCCGTATCTGGAGGACGAATACGGAGCCTGCTGCTGACAATATCATCAAAAAACATGACATGTGCAGACTGAAAAACATATTCGTATAGCTGTTTTATGAGTTCGGGACTGGTAGCAATACAATTATTTTAACAAATTTGCATGAAGCTCTTATTAGAAAAGTTGAAGTAACGTCTTTTATTTTTTTATAAAAAAGCTCCGGTTTACCCCACTCGTTTTACCACGCCAGGCCACTGTAAGACAGTCCCCCAAAACGCCTACTCTGCACCACTTCCTAGTGCTTTAGCTGGGAAGAAGAAGTGGCGCAACAAACTCCTCAGCAGCACAGCTGTCTGTTCAGTTAAAAAAAAATATTCTATATAATAGTATGAAAAATTATTTACATTACGCAACTCAAAACAATTTAAATTATAAAATTAATAGCTATATGACAGCTAGCACACGCCAATATACCAACCAAAAACATCGAGAACTATAACTCATAAAAAAAACATTGTAATGAGTAGATTATGTCAACAATAAATTAAAATAAATTGACATAAAAAGTAAGATTATAAACAATATATAAACTCATATAACCTGTCAGTAGGTAAGCTAATTCTGGAGAGAGAACATTTAAACATTGTCTTGAGTTAATCACAGCGAACAAAATTACATTTCGAAAACTACATGTATTTTATAGGAAAGATACAAAGTTTAGAAAAAAACAAGATTTACCTTTCATAATTTTCAACGCTTATCTGTATCGAAATTGAAGACATTAAACTGATTTATGTTTGACTAGCTGTTGTCCGCGACTCCGTCTGCGTGTATTTTATATTTTATCATTACATTACAAATATCGAGAATGAAAAATTGCCTTTGTCCTTCTGCAGATCCTAGGCTACCTAATTTCATAACGATCGGTTTAGTGGTTGAGGCGTAAAAAGGTGACTGACAGACAGACGGACAGACAGACAGAGTACTAACTTTAGAACTTATAATTTTATATAGTATATAGAATGGATATGGATCGGGTTTAAGCGTTTGTTTAACTACCTATTATGTTATCACGTTAGTTTATCTTATCATCTATAAATATTTCTCAAACTCATGCAGTTTTCCACATATTTCTTTTATCTGCTCGAAAATATTGGTAGCAACTTTTTACCGTCTTAGACTTGCACAATACACATAGAACATTGATGATTAATCGAAATTTCAACATTTGTAAATATCTATTTTTTGTTTCGACACACTGATAATGATATCTACAGGGTCAAATTGAATTAGCTAGCGAAACGAACTAATTTTACGACCTTTTTTTGTGAGGTTTGTTTAAACTTCACAGAAAGATTGGTATCAATATCTAACACGATGAAAGAAAATAAAACAGATATTTTCTCAACTCATATTCAAGTAACAACACTACAATACCAGCGGTCGTTGACCCCTCAAAAAAAACATAAAATGTTTTTTTATTTTTATTCTCGATTGAGCGACCGTCTCAGTAAAACCATGATTTAATTATTTATATATACGTATACACCTACTTATTATGATTAATTTATTACTGATTAACTCATTAACATAATTTAATATTACAAGTGGGCACATAACAACTTATAACTAATTAATTAATAAAAATAACATAATTATATACTAACTTAACTAAAACTATTCAAAAACTAAAATATAGCATTGAAAAATTCATCCGCATCGCTGTTGACTGGTGATGTACCCAAGAGACTGGCCGTATTGCCACGTTGTATGGCAATACTTAGCCTCTGCCTAAGGTAAAAAGCAGCCCTTGAGTCACGGGAAGTGTCAAATAGCCGTTTTGAGATTTCATTAAAGAGGCCGTGAGCACTCTTAAATCTACTTAGAATTATCTATATATGCACATACAAACATGCATGGATACAAAAATGGTGTCTGCGTGCCCTCGTGATAGATTCTATTATAGTATGTACCTACCTATGTCACGCATATATCAATATTAAATGTCGTAGTTAATTATGCTAACAATTCGTATATTGTTACAACCATTAGGAACATCTACTTTAGTTCGTCATAATAGGGCTTGTATAATACATACTGATAATCCTGTTTCCAATGCGATTTTATCTTAACAAATAATTCATTATTTACTTACAGGTAGTAAAAGGAAGGACATCAAGTAAATCAAGGATGGTTAAATTGACCTAAACAAATAAAAAAGGGCAATTAAAGGTAAAAAATACTCAAGGTTTATTTAACCAGATTTAGAGTTCAAAGGACTTCGCACATAACACGGCCGCACAGATAGTGGCGAATACACTCATTCACGCCACTAGTCTCAAGCCGCCAACATGATTCTCCTGCTGCTGCCGCTCGTGCTCGTGCTGCTCTACTACTACACCACTAGAAACCACGACTATTGGGAGGAACGCAATGTGAAATACGAAAAACCAGTACCAGTTTTTGGAACACTATACAGAAATGTAATGGCTAAGAAAAGCATCACAGAAATATCCGTGGAACTATACAACAAGTACCCCAACGAGCCAGTGGTGGGCATGTTCAGAGGCACCACACCCGAGCTGGTCGTCCGAGATCTAGATATAGTGAGAAGGATCCTGAATCTGGACTTCGGGTATTTCTACCCGAGAGGACTTGGTAGGGATCCTAAAATCGAGCCTTTGTTTCTTAATCTTTTCCATGTTAATGGCGATAAATGGAAGTTATTGAGGCAACGTCTAACGTCAACGTTCACGACAGCCAAGCTGAAGAATATGTTCCCACTAATAGTGCAGTGTGCGGAGAAGCTGCAGCACGTGGGCGAGGACGTCGTGAACAAGGGAGGAGACTGCGACGTGCGCGAGCTGATGGCACGCTTCACCACCGAGTTTATCGGTGCCTGCGGCTTCGGCATACAGATGGACACCATCAATGACGAGCACTCCCTCTTCAGAGACCTCGGCAGAACGATATTTAAAAGATCTCGGAGGAATTACATCTTGACAGCGTTATGTGATCTCTTCCCAGACTTCAAAGGAGTATTTCAAAGAACTTTACACGCGACTATCGTGTTTGATTCTATAACAGAAATCGTTCAAAACATTCGGAAGCAGAGAAACAACAAGCCGATTGGTCGTAATGACTTTATTGATCTACTTTTGGAACTGGAAGGTAAAGGAAAGATAACGGGAGAGTCGGTGGAGAAGAGAACTGCAGACGGAAAACCAGAGCATGCGGAGATGGAGATGGACCTCACGTGTATGGTAGCGCAGGTGTTCGTGTTCTTCGCAGCAGGATTCGAGACTTCTTCGTCTGCAACAAGCTTCATGTTACATCAGTTAGCGTTCCATCCGGAAGAACAGCGAAAAATTCAGGAGGATATCGATCAAGTGCTTGCGAAATACAACAATAAACTGTGCTACGATTCAATTGCTGAGATGACACCACTCAGTAACGGGTTCAAGGAGGCCATGAGGATATTCCCCTCTGGAGGAACCTTACACAGAGTGTGTGCGAGGAAGTGCACGATTCCGGAGTTGGGCATCACCCTGGACCCTGGTGTAAGGATCATTATTCCAGTGCAGGCTATACAGAATGACGAGAAGTATTTTGATAATCCTACTGAGTTCTTACCGGACAGATTCAATGATCCGAATGTTGAAAAGCATAAGTTCGCGTATCTGCCGTTCGGTGAAGGACCTCGGCAATGCATTGGTAAGCCTTGACTTAATGAAGTTATTATTAGAAATAGTTATTATTCTGTAATGACTAGCAGTATATCATTCATTATCTTTGCGTTAACCAACCTTACATAGATGAGTTTTCGATTAGCGTTCTTTTTTAATATAGCCTATAGTTTGTTTGTACGTATAGGGGGTAATATCTGGAACTACCAGTCGGATTTGAAAAAAAAATTTGCATTTGATCCCAATTCTTGCTACGCAATTGCAATTCACGCTAGAACCCTAAGGAACTGGACAAAAAGAAAAAAAGTCAGAATGAACGCTAAGCGAAAACGAAGAAATAACGCGAGTTTGCGTTAGGATGCGATGCGGTGGGTCGGGAGTCAAAACTTCACGCGGATGAAGTTGTGGGCAGATACTAGTATTTATCATCATTTTTTTCTAATGTCTAATATTTAAAAGGGCGCAAAACGAAATTTTAATTATGAAGACTTATTACACTATTGACGATTTTCTTAATGATGATTCACTATCTGATTGACATGCTGTTACTCTGATTGACATTATTATTATGATCGTGGTTCACCTACTTTTTGTTTCCATTTGACATTATAATGGTCTTATCATAGACGTATAAAAAAGGTCGGACGGATTCTCGCTAACAAAAAACTGTGTCACTCAGAGTCAGCCAGCTCGCTGTACGTACAGCACACATTCACACAATAGTCAGCCATTTACGCGCAAACGTCAACACAGGCGATACGTCTATGCGGCGATATTTTTTTTTTAAGATACAGTATTTCTTGTGTTGTGAAATGGTGTAAAAACGGTAGTAAAAATCCAGGAATCACGTTTCATGGGTAAATGAACAATTCAATCATTTAATTCCCGATTTTATACATCAAAATCAATCTTCATTCGATAAAATTCGTCACAAGGCCAGTGTTGCCAATATTCACGTGTGCAAATTACCCGAAATATGGGAAATTTATATAAACTATAAAGTGTGGAAGATGTATATGATGATGTGTTTGCTATATTGTATTGTAATATTTGTGAACTATTTTATTAGAACGGGTGTAAACTGGTAGAAATCGCGGTGGCGTCGCGGCGACGGTCGTCGTGTCCCTGAGCACTTATGGCCCTCTATGCGACATTCTCTATGAGAAAGTGTGAATTTGGTCAAAATGAAAATCCAAGATGGCTGCTGCGAGCCGTGCTCCCCGGCTCCTTAGCCCAGATTCGCACAGATGTATTTTTATCGCGGCGATCTTCTTTTGTACACTGGATTTTCAACTCCCGGTATTGAGCCGAGCATTGAGAATCCAACAGAGTGCATCCAGCGCGTATCCCAGTGCGTCAAGAAAACACACTGTTGGATATTCAACTCTCGGCGCTAAACAGAGCGTCTAAAATCCAATTCGCGAAATAAATCGCCGCAATAAAAATACGCCCTTGCGAAAACATTAGGTTAAAAAGTAAAATTTTAAACATTTAAAATATTTTCAATTAACTGTTTTATTATCTTTTTTATTTCTTTTATATTTTCATAATAATTGGTTCTTACCATTAACCTTTTGAAATGGCACGGTATAATTCTGCCTACACACGACTTTTTGTCTTAATAAAACAAAGCAATAATAAATGGGTAAATTTGGCTTACATGGCATCCCTAAATTCACTCACACATAAATTAGTCGCCGCCATTACGGGACACAGTTTTGTCTTAGCGGGAGTTCCGTCCGACCTTTTTTATACGTCTATGGGTCTTATTTTATTTTATATTTTTTATTGCTGTGACCACACTGACATTATTATTATTATTTTTGTAATTGCCAATGATTTGCCGCTTATTTTAGATTTTGAATTGTAAACCTTTGCATGCCCACGTGACGTTAAAAGATGGAGAACTTTATTATAAAAACACCTATGTATAATTTGATTTGATTTGAATGAATAATGACATTAGAATATAAAATACTTCAAATTGATTCAATCAATCAATTTAAAAAGGAAATTTTCTAACTATATTTTTGTCACCAGGTGCAAGACTAGGCGAGATGCAGTCCTTAGCAGGTCTTGCAGCAATACTGCACAAGTTCAGTGTCGAACCAGCGGCCTCCACCAAGAGGGAATTGGAAGTCAACCATGGAATGAACGTAGTACAGTCCATCGAAGGAGGCGTGCCATTAAAACTAAGACTGAGGAGCAAAGACAAACAAGTTGCTGCCTAAAGCTTGATATCATAACTAGAAGCAACAATAAAAGTTACACAGACAGGCGCGACGCGACTCTGGTGGAACAATCTCTATAAAAACTTCGTCTTCGTGGTCGTTCTCAGTGTGGCCTGCGTATTAACAGTATCAAGACGACGAAAGTAATTTGTTTGTTCAATCAATTGTATTCTAAGTATGCCACAGGCAATACACTTGCGTCATGTAAACGGGGCTTAAGTTATAATTCTTTATTTAAATATATAAATAAATATTGAAATAAAGAATTATAACTTTATAACTAAAGAACTACTTAAACTAAAGAATTTTAACTAATTTAATAATGTTATTTTTATAAAATAAATTACTGTTACATTAATATGTTTTATAAATCTTAGTTTATTTTTCATTTTATCCACCATAAAAATATGACTTTCATTATCTGCCAGTCTAGTATCTATAGCATTATCTGCTAGTCAATTGTTATTTACACAAACTTGAAACTAAAGAAAAGTAGTAGGTATATTCAGTATTTATTGCTGAGTACTTGTGTCCAGATACTTGTGTCGGTACTCTATGTAAGTTATGTTTAAGTCCCATATAATAGAGGGCGGGCCTATTGCCATCAACCAAGCACAAATCCAGACTCCAGGCTGCTACTGAGAAATTCAAGATGGAAAAACCCAATAACACTTTGCCCGACCCGGGAATCGAATCCAGGACAACAGCTGTAGCGCTTGCGACCACTCGGCCAATAAGGCAATCTGTATCTATAGCGTAGGTATCTATCAACAATCTGTAAGGAACTAATCGAAATCGATTTACCCAGTTACTGATACCTACTGCCAGTCTGCTTCATGCCATTGCTGATCTAAGGCCTGTCCCCACAACCTGCAACTCTTTCGATCCAGGGCTAGTGACACCTATCACTACCTAGTATAAGTTAAAAAGGAGGGGTACACAAGAAATGGTAATGTCGGTGACAAAAGTCTTTTTTAATCTCAATTATTGAGCTAAATATAGAATTAAGTTAGAATTGGTTGGCGCAGTGGTTAAGCGATTGACTGCTGCGCTGCGTGTCGCGGGTTCGATTCCCGCACGGAACAAAGTATATTTGTATGACCTACAATTAGTTGTTCCGGGTCTGGCTGTTTGTGTATGTGAGTTTAAATGTTTGTAAACGCACCCACGACACAGGAGAAATTCCTAGTGTGGGGCAAAGTTTTAAAAAAAATAAAAAAATAATAATAATTTACTTAATTTTAATTTTGTGTACTTCTGGACACGGCGCGTATCGTTAGGAGATTCCTCTCTCAAGAGCCCTGACCACCGGTAGCTTGGACCCTGTTCCCGATACCGGTGGGCTACTATTTTTTATATTTTTAAATGTTTTTGTTTTTCTTAGTTTTTATAAAAATATTTAAAAATGTAGGTAAATTATATGTAAATATATGAAATAAAGGAAATAATAATTTAAATCGGAACACAAGTAAAATTAAAAGAATATTTACTCTAAACTGTTATATCAAAGAATGTTTGCCAATTTAGAATTTAAATGACATATAGTTATTACGAGGGCGTACAGGGGTCTTTTATTTTATTGGAGGTCAAAGTATAATTCCAAGACAAAGACCACAATGGATTATATATGCTAGTCAATTGTTTGATAATTGACATATTAAACAATCGACTAGCCTATATTCATTGTGGTCTTTGTCTTTACATAAATAGCGAAGTTTTAAATCAACACAGAGGAATCTTTATTAATGCTCTGGAATCCTAGATTCTACAATCATCTTTCATGTATACCTTCTAGTATTATAGATAGATAGAAAGATTCATTTATTTGCCTGAAATATGGTATTTTACAGATTTTATAACAAATACACAATAGTTCTTCATATTCCGCCAACTAAATTCGGCATGCAAATTTTGTGAAAATAACAATGATTCTAATATAACAAAATAATTAAATTCCAATGTCAAAAAAAAAAATAAGTACTAAATCAAGACATATATACATATATTATACATATAATGATAGTGTTTATGAGTGTTTGTATGTAGGGAGTAAGTAATCCTCGGAACTCTGATCCAATTCCGAAATTCTTTCACTAATGGGAAGCTATAGTACCTACTTATTGCCGAGTGTCATAAAATATTTTTTTATATTTAACCTATTTTTAAAATATTTTGTTATGTATGTTTTGATTAATATAGGCGGCGAGGCTATGTTATGTCTAAATAATACCAATGTTTTTAAATCCCAATCAACACTTCATTTGTTCAATTGAATCACCAAACAAGTTTCTCTACTGAAACTAGTTTTGTCTAGTGCTCAATTTTAAAACTAGTTTTAACTAAAATTAAAACATGAATATCAGTATATTCTAGTTATAACTAGGAAATTATTAACAAAGGCATTCAGTAAAAACTAGTTTTAACTAATGAAAACGCGTTCTAACTAAAACCGGGTTTTAACTGTAATATATACAAAAAGAAGTACTCAGTAATGATTATGAAATTGTATCTTGAATTCATGCAAGCCTAGTAGGTACTTTTTGTTAGGTTACTGCTCAGAACTTGTGCAAAACGTGTCGCGAACAGAATATCGTCTTCACATGTAAATTGCGCCCGTGCGAAGCTGGGCCACCTAATTATAAAATAAAGTCGCTTTTCGTGTATGTGACTGCGTTGTTCTTCTAAACTACCCAACGAATATTGATTCGGTTTTCACCATCATATAAAGAATTGATTGTTGTTTCGTCAAGTCGTACAAACAGTGCTAAACAGGGGCAGGTACCTAGTTAGTTATAAGTATTTTAAATCTAAATCAAACAACACACAATGGGAACAAATACGCACACATACACACACACTCACACACGCATACAAACACACCAGATATAGGTACAATAAAACACCTCTCAAGTCTCCATTCTGGAATTCGTACCCCGAGCCCCAAGATACAGACTAACTGTCTAGTTTGGGGTTCACTGGCAAATAATATTGTGTAACATAGCTATAATAGGTAATATCTTATGTTACTTACTCGTGTTGTCTCAATTTGGTGTTAACCTGCTTACTGTATTACCTGGACAATAAACTATTTTCTATTCTATTTCTATTCAGCTTACCTAAATTCGTTCAGTTGTGGGCGAAGATTAAGTACCTAAGATATACAAAGCTCGGATCTCAGAAAAAGAAATCGGCACCCTATATAATTGCGTAACACACATTTGATCACAATCCGAGAGTTTTGAATGATATTGCTAATCGATTGCTTCATAGGTTTGAAAAATTGCTCTAGGTACTCAACAACGAAAATAACGCAATGAACCCGTTCATTGCATTATTTACGTTGAACGGTGAACTGTCAAAATGAAACCCATTGCGATCCATTGTAATTTTATGTGTATTACGCAATCACCCCGCGGGTTTGGCTGGCCTCAAACCAAAACAAATATGGTAAACTAGCTTCTGCACGCGACTTTGTGCGTGAAATTTCTTGTTTAAACAAAGGTATTATTTTACTAATCTTCAATGAGTCAGGAATTACACCACAGTCAATACATTTATTAAAAATTATTGCTAATTCAGGCGCTACAGTATTGATTATGCATTTTGCAACCACTACGGAATTTCCCCATAGATCAACAGTTTTTTTTACATTGAGTGTACCTACCTATTGAAAGCTTATATAATATCTCGTATCCTAACAGTCGAAATTAAACTCATGGTTACCAATATCAACATTTTCTTTCAATAGGGACTCGGCAACAGTGGGTGAAGAATTTAAAGATTTAGTGGTTGAAACTGGAATATCTGCAAATAAATTTTCAAAAACTGTGGCAACTCTGAAGTATTCTTAATCTAATGTATATATGGACGATCTTTAGTGGATGTTGTAAACCTGATAACAAAGATTTTCCGCTAATAATAATATACGATAAAGATTTAGTGCCTGATATGATGGAACTTTCCAAATGCTTCTATTGACGTAATAATATGAACAGTAATAAATAAACATTTAAATTTCTCTTCCACAAAGGCGCCTAAAAAATATAAAGAAAAAAATCAATCTGATAAATCCTTTGTGGGAGACTGGTCTCTGCACTAGGAAAACCTGTCACACAGATTACCAAAATCAGTGTTTAAGTACTCGTATTAAATCATAAAGGTAATATTTTAAGCAAATTATTTTTACCTTTGGTAGGAGAACACAGTAAACAAAAATAAAAGAAGAAAAAACATAAGTACAAAATTAAAAGTTATTATTGAAGAGTGTGGGTACCAGCGAGGTGTGGTGATGTGGTTTGGTGAAGTGTGGTGTGCTGTGCTGTGCTGTAGTGTACTGTCGTGTGGTGTGGTGTACTGTGCGGTAGTGTACTGTCGTGTGGTGTGGTGTGGTGTGCTGTAGTGTAGTGTCGTGTGGTCTGGTGTGGTACGAAGTTACTACATTGATAAATTATTATTTTCCCACTTATAAGCTTGACCTTGCATCGTGTCCTAATCTAAAGATAATAGAATTAGATATTGGGAAAATCGTTTCTGCTTAGGTAAAGTACAATGTCCAAATTCAGAAGAGACCATCATTTTCAAAGTTACATTAAATAATATATTGATAAGAACCTACATATTACCTTTTCAAGTCCCAATATAATATTATATATAATCTTTGGAGTTTAGATCTCCCAATCTACGCAGTTGTCTATCGTTCTGCTAGATTATCAGCCGGTCTATTCTGTAATAATCTCACGGTGAAAACTTAGGTGAAGTGAACGTGAAGTGAGCTGTCATTCCACCAGCCGGTCTATTCTGTAATAATCTCACGGTGAAAACTTAGGTGAAGTGAACGTGAAGTGAGCTGTCATTCCACTTGCTGCTAGGGACTGACAGCTCACTCCGAGCTCACTTCACCTAAATTTTCACGGTGAGATGGTTACAAAATAGACCGGCTGCTGCTAGGGACTGACAGCTCACTCCGAGCTCACTTCACCTAAGTTCTCACGGTGAGATGGTTACAGAATAGCACTGCAGGAGCAATTAGAGTGCGTTTCATCAAATAGTTCCTTTGCCGTAATGTTGGCTCCATTATTAAATTTAAATAAAACCGGCCAAGTGTGTGTCGGACCACGCACATTGAAGAGTCCTCCCGTAGTTGGGATGAAGTTATCCCAATAACAAACTTAACATTGTAGTTACTACTGCAAATTTAAGTTGGTCGATTATTACTCGTTAACCTGTAAAGCCTACTTAGCTGTGATAGTTTTCCTTTTATTTTCGCTATATGTATATACTACTGCTGTGATTTTTTTCAAAAATCCATGTACATACAACCATTTAGCTGGCAGGGGGACATACATGACTAACAAAAACTAGCACTTTGAAACTTAATATTTCGCAAACGGATCCCTGAATTGAAAAATGGTTTTTACACACCCACAATATTTTTGAACGACCTTTCCAACTACACCCCGCGCCATGGCATAGACGAGAGAAAAAAACATCCCCACGTAGGGGAGGAAACCTAAAAAAAAAAAAAGATTTTATTTTACCACTTTGTTGGCCTGAATATGTGTACCCATGCCAAATTACAGCTTTCTAGTACTAACCTTCTCTGAGCTAAGCCGCGGACAGACAGACAGACAGACGGACATGGCGAAACTATAAGGGTTCCTTGTTAACTACGGAACCCTAAAATGCGACTCTTGGGTCTTGCTACGACACAATGAAGTGTAATTCAGAATTCAGATTCATTACAGCACTAATTACCTACAGTTGTATTCACCTAGACTAGAAGTAGCCTCTCTTGCTATCGCGTAACTCTTAGATTTTCTGACTTCACTGAATTGGCCCAACAAGTCGAGCCCGCCGCGTACTTCTAGCTTCAGCTGCTAAGGGGATAACACACTGCCGATCTATTCTGCATAAATCTCACCGTGAAAACTTAGGTGAAGTGAGCTTGAAGTGAACTGTCACTGCACTAGCATCTGTATCATCCTAAGGGGATAAGACACTGCCGATCTATTCTGTATAAATCTCACCGTGAAAACTTAGGTGAAGTGAACTGTCAATGGTGTCAATTCCTAGAAAGGTGGAATGACAGCATACTTCGCTTACATTTTCACGGTGAGATTTTTACAGAATAGACTGGCTGTTTAGGAGCCGGGTTCGTTATTGCCCAGATGATAGCCTACTCACCGATTTTCTAAGATCGACAAACTATTCTGGTTTAAGAATGCTGAAGTGACAACAGGCAGGTTTGCGGTTTTCTTTACAACTATTACCACGACCATGTCATGATTCAGTCATGTGACAATCTAAAACTGCTCGGCTGCAAAGGAGCTGACGAAAAACAAATTTATAAATGCTACATAAATAAGATTAGAAAACCTGCGCTTTGCCAACAAGTAATAAAACCATTTGTAATGGTGTTTAGCTCTTATTTATTGCAATAGACTGGCGGCCATTTTGTTAACACCTCATTGCAAAATGTGTTAATGTAGGATATATCTCAATGTTATAGGATAGGTGAAGCGCTTACTGGAGTAACTATCCTACAACACAAATACCGAAGTTTCTTGTGGACAAGAACGTTACTTTACCTATATGAACCGATCTATTCCGTAAAAATCACACGGTCAAAATTCAAGTGAAGTGAACTGTCAATCCCTAGCATATAATTCAAGTGAACTGAGCTGTCAATAGTGTCAATCCCTAGCATCAGGTGGAATGACAGCTGATTTCACCCGAGTTTCACAATGAGATTTTTACAGAATAGACAGGTAGCTCTAGTCCGGGTACCATAGTACCTACTGTAAGCAAACATATTTAATTTTTCCATTTATTCATATTTCAAAGCATAAATAGTCGCTAGTTTGATTACAGCCAGCAAAGGTAACGTTTGCTGTCTGTTTGAATAGTCTCTCAATTGACTAAACGTCATGTTTATAAAAATAACCGACTCCGCTTACAAATGGCCATTCGTGTTCCAACCATCGTCGAGTTACGTACTAAGTATAAGACTGTGTGTGTGTGTATAACTAAATATCGTACCTACTTATGATTGTGTTGAACAATAAAACTATGAAATATTCAAGTGAGTTGTTATTTTGAAACTGGTGCTGATAAAGGATTTTGGAGTTGGATTATATCTCAGAAGTGGGATAAAACATAACCAATTTTGGATACATAGCGCCCACCAGTAAAAGGTACGTAAATGAAAAAAATGTTACACTATTGAATCGATTTAAATCTTTAAGCTTTACAGTACATTATCTTTTAATTTAAAATAAACAAACTTTAAAATTACTACAAGATAAACATAGAATAGAAAATGGTGTCTTCTGCTTTTCTTTTCTCGTATGACCATCCCTTATATTACGCACGTAAAATAGTATTTCTATTTAGTGATAGCTTACAGCCTTACAATATTTAAGTGAATTATCGATTTATGAATTTAGAATGAACTTTCTATTTTTTTTTCTTCCTTTTTCGTGTATTTAAATACCTACCTGTTAACTAAATCATTCTTCTTTATTTTGTCGAGATTATACCAAGATGCCAAAGCGTAGACGCAATGAGAACAGAGCGAGTGGCGAATCATTGCGAAGTCGAAGCAGTTCTGGGGAATCTCAGCAATCACGCGACGCACAGCATCGAAAGCGTCGCTCGAAGAAAGCAAAGCGGAGTACTCGAAGTAGAAGCCGTGTGGGGCGTGAGAGCTCTCAGCAACGGCACTCGACATCTAACCGTCGGAGTAGACATCACCGCAGTCCTACATCGTCATTAAGCGAAGTCGAAAGCCGTTCAAGACGTCAATCCAGGTATGCAGCATCAGAAAATAATTTCTTTGATAAGTTTTTAGATGTGATAAAGGACTTTAAGGGCAATAATAGTAGCGAGCGTGACAAAATTCCGCTACTTAATAATGTGTTGCCAGATTTTGATCCGTTATGTAAAGAACAGTCTGTAAATACTTGGATAAACAAAATTGAAGAATGCGCAGAGATTTACGGATGGGACGACAGGCATACAATACATTACGCTTTACAAAAACTTACTGGGGTCGCAAAGACCTGGTACCAGGGGTTGCCTACTTTATTGTACTCTTGGGCTGAATGGAAGATTAAGCTAGGGGAATCCTTTCCTTCACGCGACAATTATGCAGAACTATTAACAGAAATGTTGAATAAGAGGGTTAAATTCGGGGAATCACTTGAACTATATTATTACGCAAAAATGAACTTGCTTAATAGGTGCGAGATATCAGGCAAACGAGCGGTAGACTGTTTGTTATTCGGTATAGAGGATAGGGGTGTCAGGTTGGGGGCCCAATCAGCCGGTTTTACCGAACCTGAACAAGTGCTGAAATTTTTGAAAACAATTAAAGTTCAAGATAGGACTTCAAGATAGGTCAATAAGGATAGGCGTAACAAACCTGCTGCAACTAGTAGTAATGACACTCAAAGTAATAATACTTCGCGAAAGGACAATAGGTTTGAAAACGTAACGTGCTTTAATTGCAACGAGAAAGGTCACACATTTTATCGCTGCTCGAAGCCTAAAATGCGATGTAATAATTGTAGACTAATGGGTCATTCAACGGATAGCTGTCCTAAGTCCAATCAAAGTAAAAGTGAAGCTACTAATGTGACTAAAAATGTCTTGCAAGTCGAAACTTTTGGAAACACCAATTCTAAATATAAAATGCCGGTTAAAATTAACAACGAAATTGTAAATGGCTATGTAGATTTAGGTAGTGAAGGTACTTTGATACGTCATAGCGATGCTCAACGTTTAAATTTAGACTGGACCCCAGCGGTAGGACCTATGCTTAAGGGGTTTGGTGGTACTCCATATTGCCCAATTGGCTTGACTTTGTGTACATTAGAAATTCAGGGCTTAGAGGAAAAAGACGTTGAAATACTAATAGTAGATGACCATCTCCTCAATGCTTCTCTGTTGGTAGGCCACACGTTTACTGAACGACCATCAGTCAAAATTGAAAAGACCAATTCAGACGTTATATTTAAGAGAAATATAGAGACCGGAAGCGTAAAATATCCACTATTCTGTTCCGCCGATACTATTGTAAACAGTAATGAGATTAAAACTATTCCCGTGAAAAGTAACGAAGAATATACTGGATATATTTATGTACAAGGTTCCCTAAGGGGTCGCGAGGGCGAAGAATATTACTTGCTGCCTGGCGAATATAATTTGAATAAAGGCTTAGGATTCGTGCTAATTCAAAGCCTATGCTCAAGGAACTTAAAATTTAACACACAAGACCTAATAACACGTAGTCTCGTTGTAAACAAAACTTTACTTGTGAATAGGGTTGAACAGAATGATATGCGGGGCTCAGATGAATCATCATTGAAGTGTGGAGAAGGCTTAACCTCGCAACAAAAAGATATTTTGAAATCGGTCATTTATAAATACCTCACTTGTTTTTCCTTTGGCCTACATGACCTGGGTTATGCTAAGGAAACTGAAATGGTGATTCAGCTAACTGACTGTGAACCGGTAGTTTACCGCCCATATAGATTGTCATTTAGTGAAAAACAATTAGTAAGAGAAATGGTTACGGAAATGTTGGATAGCGGCATAATTAGAGAAAGTAATTCACCCTATGCTAGCCCAATAGTTTTAGTTAATAAAAAGTCAGGGGACAAACGGCTATGTGTAGATTATCGTGCACTGAATCGAAAAACAATACGTGAACATTATCCTTTGCCAAGAATCGAGGACCAACTCGACTTACTTACCGGTAGCTCAATTTTTATAACTCTCGATTTAGCTTCAGGCTATTATCAGATACCAATCGCGGAACAGTCGCGTGACAAAACTGCTTTCGTAACGCCTGATGGGCAATACGAATATTGCAGGATGCCGTTTGGTCTCGTGAATGCTCCTTCGGTATTCCAACGTACAATGAACAAAATTATCCAGAATTCACCCGTTAGGTCCTATGTGCTTCTATATATGGACGATATTCTTATCCCAGCTAATTCGTTCGAACAGTCTATGTCCCGTTTGGATGAGGTTTTAGCTGTTTTAAGAGATAATGGTCTCACCTTGAAATTAAGCAAGTGTAATTTTTGTTTTGAGCGAATTGATTATCTCGGTTACGAAGTAAGTGCTAAGGGTATAAGACCAGGATCTCTGAAAACAGAAGCTATTTCAAAATTTCCCGCCCCAAGGAATGTCCATGAGATAAGGAGATTTCTAGGACTAGCTAGTTTTTTTCGACGATTTGTTAAGGGTTTTGCTTTGATTGCTCGCCCACTAACCAATCTCTTAAGGAAGGACGTTCCTTGGAAGTGGGGAGAGGAAGAATCTAACTCGTTTAAAACTTTGCAATCATGCCTAGTAGAAAGACCCGTTCTCGCCATTTATAACCCAAAAGCTGAGACCCAGCTACATACAGACGCAAGCAAGTCAGGGGTAGCGGGGATTCTATTGCAAAAAGACGAGGCTGCATCATTTAGACCTATTGCTTATTATAGCCGACAGACTACTACTGATGAGCAGAAAATGCACTCATTCGAACTGGAAACATTAGCCGTCATAGCCTCATTATGCAAATTTAGAGTGTATTTATTAGGAATTAAATTTAAAATTGTGACAGACTGTAATGCTTTACGTACCACAATGACTAAACGTGACATGATACCACGGATCGCTCGTTGGTGGATTCAATTCCTAGAATATGACTGTGAGATAGAATATAGGTGTGGGGAAAAGACGGCTCACGTAGACGCTCTTAGTAGGGCGGCTATCGAGAATGACGAGACAGAACAGCATGTACTTGATATTTTAAACATAAATAATAATGATGATTGGCTTATCACGGTTCAGCAGTCTGACGACGAAGTAAAGCGTATTGCTAGTATACTAAACGATCCAAAAACAAAAGAGACTACTGAAATCTTTTTAAATTATAAATTAAAAAATGGCCGCGTCTATCGCGTTATAGATGAAAACACCGAACGTTGGGTGGTTCCTAAGGGTGCCCGGTGGCAAATTCTAAAAAGTAACCACGATGATGTAGGGCACTTTGGATTCGATAAAACTCTATCTCGTATAAGATCTACGTATTGGTTCCCAAAATTGCGGCGTTTTGTAAAGAAATATGTCTCTGCTTGCTTGGGTTGTGCGCATCATAAAGTCCCAAGCGGTACCTTGGCTGTTGAACTGCATCCCATTCCTAAAATAAACATTCCGTTTCATACAATACATGCGGACCATCTGGGGCCTTTCATACGAACTAAACGTGGTAATATGTACATACTAGTCATAGTCGATGCTTTTACGAAATTTGTAAACATTACGGCTGTACGTAATACAAAATCTTCTACGAGTATAAGGGTCTTTCGCGAGCACATTAGCTACTTTGGAGCCCCGACCAGACTTATTACTGATCAGGGTACAAGCTTTACTAGTAGTGCGTTTAAAACATATATAGAGTCGACCGGAATCAAACACATTTATAACGCTGTAGCTACCCCTCGTGCGAATGGTCAAGTCGAGCGATACAATCGGACGATCTTGGCAGCACTCGGTGCTATGAATCATGATAAGTCCAATGGTATTTGGGATGAACATCTACCTCAAATTCAATTAGGTATAAATACGACGTTACATGCTACGACACAAAAGACTCCAACTGAGTTATTATTTGGTCGTACTGCTACTAACCCATCCGAAGGGATTTTAAATGACGTTATAAATGACGTAGCTTCAGATAATAGTCAAAATCTAGAAAACATAAGGGCAACTGCTTCTGATCGCATTAGTATACAACAAAATAAGGATAAGGAACGGTCAAACAAACACAAAACAAGAAAAGTTCAGTTTTCTGAGGGTGATTTAGTTAGAGTCATTAGAGCAAGTACCGGTATTGAAGGTCAATCTAAAAAGCTCGAACCGAAATGTCAAGGTCCCTATCGCATCAAAAAAATACTTCCGAACGATAGGTTTGTTATAGAGGATACACCAATTACACGTAAGGGCAAGCGGTATGAAGCCGTTGTAGCGATAGACAAAATATTCCCCTGGTTAGTCTTCCAAAAACCTTCGTCCTCCGATTCGGACGTATCTGATGCTACGGAGAGCAACTCCGATAATAATGATTAATAAGAAAATAAGTATTATGTAAAATCAATGAGTATAGTAGTAAGTGGGTACTAGTTAATTGATGTTTGTACCCTGTTTGCAACAGGATTAGCTAAAATACACTGAAGTTGATAAAAGTTGTATTATGATGTAATTAAGTTAATTAAGCATTCACACTAGTATTACAAGTCAGGTCACGGGTTTGGGTTCGACGCATGTTTTGCCTTCGTAGTAAAGGACGCTAACATCGCGAGCGAGCTTAAGTCCTGGGTCATGTATTTCTAGCCGTGAGTGTTTATACATATTAGTATGCCAGGTCACGGGCTTAGCCAGGTCACGGGCTATAATAGAATAAGTGCCAGGTCACGGGCTCAGCCAGGTCACGGGCTATAGTAGTTTAAATGCCAGGTCACGGGCTTAGCCAGGTCACGGGCTGTAATAGTATAAGTGCCAGGTCACGGGCTTAGCCAGGTCACGGGCTATTGTAGTTTGAATGCCAGGTCACGGGCTTAGCCAGGTCACGGGCTTAGCCAGGTCACGGGCTTAGCCAGGTCACGGGCTTAGCCAGGTCACGGGCTATGATAGTATAAGTGCCAGGTCACGGGCTTAGCCAAGTCACGGCTGTTATTAATAGAAAATATTAGTATTACTTAGTATGCTCATTTTGTGTTAAATAATGGACATGTAGCATAAGATAGCGATGATTTTGTTATGTATTTTTGTTAAATGAGAATTGATTTTTCTTTACTATAATTAGTTGTATAATTTGTTAAGCAATCAGAGTTGTTTTTAAACTTTATTTAATGCATATTATAAAAAAAAAATAAGCAGAAATATGTCATTTTGATCAATATTGTAATAACATTTGTCTAAATATTATGTATTACGAGTGGACTCGTCTAATAGCGGATGGCCGAGCTGTAAGCAAACATATTTAATTTTTCCATTTATTCATATTTCAAAGCATAAATAGTCGCTAGTTTGATTACAGCCAGCAAAGGTAACGTTTGCTGTCTGTTTGAATAGTCTCTCAATTGACTAAACGTCATGTTTATAAAAATAACCGACTCCGCTTACAAATGGCCATTCGTGTTCCAACCATCGTCGAGTTACGTACTAAGTATAAGACTGTGTGTGTGTGTATAACTAAATATCGTACCTACTTATGATTGTGTTGAACAATAAAACTATGAAATATTCAAGTGAGTTGTTATTTTGAAACTGGTGCTGATAAAGGATTTTGGAGTTGGATTATACTACCTATCTTCTAACACCACACTTGTTTCTCCCGCCAAGCACCGCTGCTCTGTTCCAGTTTGAAGGATGGTATCTACCGGTGTAGTTACACCGTCGGACTGCCAAGTCATAGATATCGAGTTCAAATGGCACGCACCTCTGACTTTTCTGATTCATGTGCGTATTGTATATATCGCTTGCTTCAAAAACGGTGAAAGAAATCATTGTGAGGAAACAATGGCATACCTGAGAGTTATTTCTCGACGGCATGTGAAGCCAAGTCAGAGGCCCATGGGCGGCTTTAAAACTCTGCCAGCAGGTTAGTTACTAACCACACGAAAAGTAGTAGATTTAGCTATATTTTCCTAAATAATTAAAACAGAAATATTATTTTATTTTATGCGTAAACATAGTTCATAATTTCTTTGATTGTATTGTATTGTTTGTTATCCATACAATAACATAATATAAAATAAAACAGTATAAGCTAGTCTTGCAAACTAGATGGCAAGTTATTTTTTTAAAAGCAAAAACAGCTATAACACAAATATCAATCAATCGAGCAACAATTTGGCAAAAATAATTATGATAAATAAATGTCGATCGCTACGACGACGTGTTGATGGTCCGATGGTTCTCGAGCGAAAAGGGGCGCGCGGTGCGACCGCGCCTCCTTATATACGGATTGGTTTCTTGAATGCTTCTGATTCACAACACGGCCTCTCCTGACAGGAGGCCGTCCCGGTCTCCTTCATCTTCAAGTCTTCTGCTGCGGTGGTCGGTCTCCAACACAGGCTTGGAGAGCCCTATGTCTGCTGGTAGGCCGCTCAGGTTCGACTTGAAGCTGCAGTGGCTCAGGCTCGACCTGAAGCTGCAGTGGCTCAGGCTCGATGTGAAGCTGCAGTGGCTCAGGCTCGACCTGAAGCTGTAGTGGCTCAGGCTCGACGTGAAGCTGCAGTGGCTCAGGCTCGACCTGAAGCTGCAGTGGCTCAGGCTCGACGTGAAGCTGCAGTGGCTCAGGCTCGACCTGAAGCTGCAGTGGCTCAGGCTCGACGTGAAGCTGCAGTGGCTCAGGCTCGACCTGAAGCTGCAGTGGCTCAGGCTCGACCTGAAGCTGCAGTGGCTCAGGCTCGACGAGATGCCGCGACGCCTTAGCCTGGGTCCCGGAGGTACTAGGTTGTGGCTGGGAGACAGACTGGTCGGCTGGCGAGTTTAACTCTGCAGTGACAAGTGTAGACTCCTCATCTTTGTCTGCATCTGCACAGGACATTAAAAACATGTGCTCTATGCACAGTGCTACGCATTGTGCATACGCACATTGTTTGATTGTTGTCTGGCACACACTAAGCTATCGAGATAGACGCACGACGTGAAGCTTGTCTCGATAAATTAGCGGGTGAGTCATATATCAAGACGCATCTTGATATTCAGCTAAGAAAAAGCCCCTTAGTGTGGCATAACTTAGCGGAGTCAGAGGCTAGCCGCGAGGCGTACTCGTAACTCGGTTTGGTCAGGATAGAGGCACTACGTGAAGCTTATCCCGACACATCACAATACAAAACAAACAACTTATCGGAGTCAGAGGCTAGCCGTGAGGCGTACTCGTAACCCGATTTGGTCAGGATAGAGGCACTACGTGAAGCTTATCCCGGCACATCAAAATACAACACAAACACATAGCTTATCAGAGTCAGAGGCTAGCCGCGAGGCGTACTCGTAACTCGATTTGGTCAGGATAGAGGCACTACGTGAAGCTTATCCCGTCACATCACAATACAAAACAAACAACTTATCGGAGTCAGAGGCTAGCCGTGAGGCGTACTCGTAACCCGATTTGGTCAGGATAGAGGCACTACGTGAAGCTTATCCCGTCACATCACAATACAAAACAAACAACTTATCGGAGTCAGAGGCTAGCCGTGAGGCGTACTCGTAACCCGATTTGGTCAGGATAGAGGCACTACGTGAAGCTTATCCCGGCACATCATAATACAACACAAACACATAGCTTATCAGAGTCAGAGGCTAGCCGCGAGGCGTACTCGTAACTCGATTTGGTCAGGATAGAGGCACTACGTGAAGCTTATCCCGGCACATCATAATACAACACAAACACATAACTTATCGGAGTCAGAGGCTAGCTGCGAGGCGTACTCGTGACTCGATTTGGTCAGGATAGAGGCACTACGTGAAGCTTATCCCAACACATCACAATACAATACAACACAAACACATATGTATGAAGCTTCATATATAAAGGAGGCGTAAAGCACTCATCATCAAAGTGAGCAGCACATACTTCATGAGTCCACTCTCCACGCCAAGGAATCACGTATTCCGCAGCCGCCTGCTTGTACTTCCCATGCGAGCCGGCCAGGAGTTGGAGCTCGTAGCGCCCTTGTGGCAGCGTCTTCACGATGCGGTAGGGACCACGCATACAGGAGTCCAACTTTCCGGTCGATTGAACCTGCTTTCGCACAAAAACCAAACCGTTTAGTTCAAAAGCTCGGAGAGGCTACCACCCTTGATTTACGTAAGCATCTTGCTGATGCTGATTCTGCTTAAGTCGTTCCGCTGCTCTCTGTCTACTCATTTCACGTAGTATCTCTATTAGGACTGGAACCCTCGAACGCGACATCACGTACCAAACTTCTTATAAGCGGAGTTGCTGCTTCAATACCCACCAGCAGATTGAGGGCGGAGCATTGCGTAGTTCGGTGCTTGGTAATATTCAGTACCAACTGAATTTTCCAAATAACAGTCGGCCACGCGTTTTGTCGATAGTTAGTTTCGACACGTATCATATTTAAAACCGTTCGACTGTAACGCTCGACTTGCCCATTAGATTGGTGCATTTCAGGCGTTATAAAGTGCGTATCACAACCCATACTTTAACCCAGTTAAGAAATTCAGCACTTTGAAATATGCGGCCTCTGCCGGCTACTATTAATTTAGGGGTTCCAAATAGGGATATAACATTGTTAAAATGCTTTAACTCATTTGCATCCTGCCGATACTTAGGGTAAAGGAGGCAAAACTTGGAAAATGCTCAATAACTATTAAGACATGACGGTACCCATCGGCTTCAGGAAGGGTCATATGTCACTAGGACATTTACGGGCGGCCTGATGTTCTTTTCCCCCAGTAAATTCTATCCCTTTCTTAGTAAGGCCAGCGATACAAGCAGCCTTCTGAGCGAAACTCGGTATATACGAGTACCTATGAAAGTAGCTGGCTAAGTAGCTGGCTAAGCCCAGAAACTGGCGGACCTGTCTTACGTTTTTCGGTTCAGGGGAACCAATCAGGGCCTTTATCTTGCCGGAGCTCGGTCGTACCTGACCTTGGCTGATTGTACGTCCTAAATACTCAATTGCAGTCGTCAAAAAGGTTTTTTTTTTCAAATTGACAAATGAAAAATGTTTTAACAGTGACGATGATATAAGCGATATGGTTGACCCACTATCGATTAACACACCCACCGGTACCTATTGTTACATTTGAGATTTTGTCCCTCTTGATGAAAGAACAAAAGCTCCGATGCAAGGGTGGGTTAGTATCTGTACACAAAGAAACTACAAAATGTATCAAACAATAAATATATTTTTATCAAATATGTAGCCTAACTTAGATTAGGTAGGTGACAATAAAACCTAAAGTATGCCAGCCAGCTTAGCTTCTCTTTAATAAGAGCTAGGGTCGTAGGGGGTTGGTGATAAACCAAGTACTGTTCCGTGTCGTGTAATTAAATTAAATATTAAAGAATAAATCAGATTTACAAAGTATAACCTTCCAATTACTTTAAATGTTATTACTAATAAATGGGCGCCAGGGACTTTGAGAGTCCCGGATCCCGGAGCCGACGAAGAGGTCCAATATCCTTTCCGATGAATGTAGGCGTCGGACCCGGAGTCCTTAATTTAAATTTGGTATAAGACCGGTTTCCGAATTTGAAACCAGTCAGGTATTAAGCCGGTTATTTAAATATTAACCGTAGTTAAAAAAAAAAAATTAAAGTAGGAAGAAAAAAAAAAACCGTCCCGCCAGCGCAATCGCTAGGCGGACTCTGTCAGCCGCACAGTCGTCTCCGCAGGAGGCTTCGAGCTGCTCGAGGAACGGGTCTCACGTCCAGGCTTCGGACGCTACTCCAAATCCTGGCGGCGAGACGAATCTCTCGAGGTGCCTCTCCTGGAATTGACAATACGGAGACCTAATAATAACATGGCCTATTGCAAATTACATCGAACGAGCTACGACTTGTGTCTGGATACTCCTGAGTGGTGGAACAATAAGAAGGAGGATCACCCACGTGGCGTCTACCA
Source organism: Xanthia icteritia (assembly GCA_949128155.2). NCBI lineage: Eukaryota > Metazoa > Arthropoda > Insecta > Lepidoptera > Noctuidae > Xanthia > Xanthia icteritia. The sequence continues at coordinate 5,554,249 of OX421935.2, read as the reverse complement.
ACTCCTTACCCAATGCGCTCTGCATTCCCCTGAATTATAAGTTAATATCGTGGTCAACACTGAGGAATTCTTCATGGCATATCTATGTTAAACAGTCAGTGGATCAAATAGGTACTCACGGTTGATGATGGGTGATGGTACTTGACCGCCGGATCTTCGACTGGCTGTAGAACTATCGCAATGCGCTGCTTGGGAATCCTGTAATAAATATCCATGGATCACCACAATATACTTCTAACACCCAGGGATGGACTCACAGACCACTTCCAAACACTTAATTCACAACAATCCTTACCTTTTAAGACATGAAGAAAGATTTGTGGTGTCACTTTAGCGTGTTCGTTGGCAAATGACGCTCTCGCATTCCTCGACAATACGTCACGGTCAAAGAAACCGGAAATATCCTGATCAGGCGACCACTTAAGAAAAACTCCTCCATGTTAGGTAAAATTCACATCCAGACACTATTATGATAAACATTACACCAAGCTATTCGATTCTTGAAAATCACTAACCACTCTCCAACCGGTAGTGTAACGTCAAAACAATAACCTATTATAACAATAACAAGTTATTTATAATCGGTCATATTGAAATTTGGAGATTGCAATCAATAACGGGGTAATTAACCTTGAACTTTAATTTGGTAATTACTAAAGGTGTCACTTACAACACCGGGCCACAGATAAAATATGGATTGTGTTTACATCGATCTTTCTAGAAGATTATCCATATTGAAAAAATTATTTTACTTCCGCTTTGGACTAAATAGTTTTAAATGATTTTTATACCAAAAGCTGAAAATTATTAAGTATTGGTCCATACGATATTATTTCGATGGTTTCCAATCAATAGATAAAATTAACCAATATCGATTAAAACTGCAACTGTGATTCGGCTCCCCGCAGGTGTCGCGACCGTCGCTTCCAGCTGTCAAATGTGACGTTCACTATTTGACAATTGAAATGTAAACACTGGAAACTTAATTAAATGATTTTATTTACTTTATAGTGTAAACCTGTAATACAAGTGAATTATCGTCAGAAAATGTTACCAAAGAGACTAGTGATGGAATACGGTTGAAGGAATGAATCCTTCTATCAATTTCAGGTTAAAGTCCATTGTACAAACTACAATGAAACATTTTAGTTGGAAGCATCATATTCTACTACGTATAATTTCAGGTAAACGCTTCCTTATATGATTTGGTCGTAGCTGTGAAATACCAACCAGTGGTAGGTACAAAAAATACAACGTAACACCCTAAATAATGGCTGCTTCGACATCATTATTGCGGGTAATCTTATTTTCTAGACAACAATTTACGTTATTTTTGTTGTGTGACTCTGATTTTTGTTTTGAGAAACAGTTATCTACTTTGTGGCCAGGTTTTTTTTTTGCAAAATGAACAAGGTTCAGATTTTAACGCCACGAATACTGGTTCACTTGAATCAACCTTAGCTTTCTTATTGCAAGCAGCCTGTTTATGTCCGATGACACCACACGAAAAGCACTTGCCCTCCTCAAGCCTACGCTTTCTAATTACATTACTCGCGTGATTACTTTTAACTGGATTATTTTATAAGGTAGGAAGTGAGCTTTGTGTCTTAGAAGTAGACGGTTTAACATAAATCGACTAAAAATCAACTATGTCGTTAGGAGACAACTTAGCATTAGTAGCTGATGCTCCAATGTGAGGGTCCACAATACCACGAACAACAATCGCAGAAATACTCGTCACTGAGTCCGCGCACTATGCGTAATCGAAGTAATGAGATAAAATTACGTCGAATAAAATATTTGCAAAATCTGGCGTTTTTGGACACAAAGGCGTAAATTCCTTTATGAAATTACTCCACGTACGATCACTCGTAACCCACTCGCGTAACCACGTACGAGCATCACCTTTTAAACAATTACCTATTCGCGAAAGAAATTCATGATCGCTCCAATAATTTAATAGTTTTGTCCGATCAACTTCGTCACACACATCACTAATATTGTTGAAACTAGGATCGAAGCTAGAAATAAATAAATGTTGGTCAGATCTAACCCGATTATTGATGGAACGGATCGCGTTAACAATGCGGACCGTTGCGGTGATATCACTTACTGCACCAGCGTGTTCTAACAAGGACTCTGCCGTATGACCGGTACGGAGCACGCTAGGCGGCGCCGACGGCAGGGGTGGCGTACGTGACCGCGGCGCTCGCGCAGATCGCCTTGGCAACGGCGACACGACGCGTTCGGCATGGCGCCGCGTTGTCGGGGTCGTCTGGCGCCGGGCAGGCGGCAGCGACGCGCCACGCTCGAGCCTACAATTGGGTTTGTACCTACAATTGGGTTCAAAAATTAAATGATGATATCAATGTTTTTAAGATTACTTATAGGTGAATTACGTTTGCGACAGCCGAAGGATCGAAAAAAAACCGAAATGATTTTAATAACTTTTAATGGTTTAAAAGTAAATTACAATTATTTAACCTACGAATATTCATTCCACGTCGAAGTAGGAATATGGAATGCGTATTCTTACAAAAGTAGTTATTAAAATTAGGTTGCATTATTGATTGACGTCAATGCTGCATCGGCGATTAGTTGTTGTCAACTAATATTGGCGTGACTGCAACGTCGGCGATCTTCCTTTAGTAGCGTTACGTAATTCCTCCACCCTTAGAACGGCGACTATTTTACTACGTTGAGTGAAAATGTTGCCGGAATGTTGTCGGGCTCTGCATTATTTTCCAGTATTACGGTCGGAGGCTGCTGGTTCTTTTGATCCATTTTCTTAGCATTACTGCATTTGCATATGTAGCGCCTGGCCATTAAGATGCTGGTGAGTATGGCTGCACTTAGTAGCACACCGTAGAACGGGATTGTGGTATGATAGAAGGTGTCTGTTTGCACGTTGTCCATTTGCACGGGGTTCTGGATCATGATTTTGTCCTGGATACCGTGTAGTCCTTGAAGATCTACGGAGTTCAAATTAATATGAGTAGCTAATAATTAATTTGTTTCCTGTAATTTGTTTCCCAGAATCATAGGGTATTTTCATCAGTTTGAGTGGTTGGCCTTTGATATCATCATAGACATTTGCTATGGTAAACTCTTCAGATTTGAGTCGAAATCCAACGGGAATTGTAGCAAGATAACTTCCTTGGAGCAATGTGTAGTCCTTCTGGTGACAGATGAGTTGTACCTTCGTTTCCTGAGGGAATGATAGAACGTAGTGTTGGTCATCGAGTTTCTCCATCGCTTCTCTCATCAGGGTAACTGTGGTGAACTGGCAGGAGTCTAGCAAAACTTGATTGGTGATCAACTCCTGGATGCAGTCAGACTTGGTACGGATCTGGTGGGTGAGTTCTTTCTCGCAGAGGTACCAGCTCTTTGACTTCGGGCATTCAGCCTCCATGTACATGAATGTCAACTCGTTGGTTGCTAGGAATGGGAAGGATGGAATAAGAGCCTGTGCGTGTTTGTTAGGTACTGCAGATAACCTATATAAGTCGTAACTATTCTTAGAAAAGATTGGAAACATAAAAACGAAAACTATCTGTTTATCAACGAAGTACGATCCTGGTTTTATAATATTGTAGTATTCCCTAAGTTCTAAATCTAGAGTCTGTTCCTCAGAATATATAATCTTTAGTTTCCTGACCATTGATGCTAGTATCTCTATGTCTACCATAGAATGATGCATGGTAGACGCATGAATAAAAGCTAAACAATTTTCTATCCTAAGTAATTCCAGAGTTAAATCCTCTACGTTCTCACTCATTACGTCTAGATGTTGGGAAAACTTAGCGTATTTTATTAAACTGTTTTCTCTTAATGCATCGCTCTTTAGTATTGATTCTAATGTATTGTTAATTCTGTTCTGATTATCGACTATTTGTGCTAGTACGTCAGTGTGTTTAGACATCCACTCTTTACTTATGCTAATGTGGTTATTGAATTCAGTTGCTAATCTATTCTGATTTGTCTCTAATGTTTTAATGGCCGTATTATAATTTAGCGCATCATCGTGGTCTAGGTTTCCAGTTAGGCTTTTTATGATGGAACCTAGCCCATCTACGAGACCTCTTTTAACTCTATTGGGCTCCAGAGATTGTAATTGTCTAAGGACATTGCCAAGCTTGTCAGTAAGATGGTTTATTTGGATATCATATAGTAAGTAGGTGTCATTGGTCATTCGACTTTGATAGCTTAGTAGTTGAGTCTGTAGTGAGTGGACGTTGTTTTCTATATCATCCAGACGTACATATTGTAGGAATGTGTGGTGGTGAGTTGTGAGTCTCATAGGCCCAAGTTTGTAGGGTAGCAGTCCTGGTCCCTCATCGAGGCTCTCGAGTTTAATCTCCTGAGGTCGCATCATTGGGAGAATTGTTATTAGCAGAATCCTGTAACAAATTTGCTGCTTTAGGAATACGCTTAAGTCTTGACTTTGCTATGGGGCCACGTTTCTTTGAGGTATAAATGTGAATCGGCAGGTCAGCTAAAACTAAATCTTGTGTATACCGTGGTGCGGTCTTTTGACGATTAGCGAGAGGGTTTGTTACAAACACTTGCTGTTGGGGTGCGTATTCAATCTCGGGTTCGCGGCTTTTGTTTCTATTCTCGATTAATGCTGTTCGGTTTGCGAGTGATGAGGAGTTGATAATGTCATATACCTGTTTTATGCGGTCTTTATGAACTAGAACATATTGTTGTAACAGCTGTTGTGTTATGTCAATGTCCTTGCAGTCTCTGGGGTCAAAATGTCCCGTAAGTAAGTCAAAAGATCTGCATCTTGTGAAACTGTGTATGGAACTGTTGTAGGCTATGATAGCATAGGGCATAAGGTTGACAGTGGGTTCGTCTTTGTGCTGTAGTTTAAGGAGCCTAAGGTGTTCTAATAGTGTTAAATGAAAACGTTCAATATTTCCATTGTCATTAGGTGAATAAGCTAATATTCTATGATGGTTGATCTTGTGAAGCCGTGTAAATTCCATGAAAAGTTGGTTAGTGAACTCAGTTCCATTGTCTGTGATAATAGTCATGGGGACCCCATGGTGAGTACAGAATTGCAGGAGGGCTTGTAATATGCTAACAGCTGTCCCATCGCGCAGATGGTAAGCTTGACCATATTTGGTAAAGACGTCGATGAAGGTGACGTACTTCTCGCTTTGTACAGTGAATAGATCCATATGGACTATTTCAAATGGCTTGGTGGCTGGGGGCACAACGTTGAATTGAGGTCTGACTGGGTTTCTGTCGTATTTGGCTTGTCCGCAGATGGTACATTCACTTATGAATTTGGTAATTTGGTCCTTCATTTTTGGCCAATAATATTTGCGAGACAAGGCTAACTGACACTCATTGATTCCGCGATGGTTAGTTTTACCATCATGGTAATGACGGATTATCTCCTGCTGACGCAGATATTCTTTGACATTTTCCAGCTCGGATTTAGCGAGAACGAGGTTTAATGATGAGCTTTTAAACTTGTTTTGAAGGATCGGAATAATAGAATACATGGCTAATGGAGGATTAATTAAAATACCTGTTCTGACCTTGGGGTTAGCGTACTCCTTTATAGCGTTTATAACATCTTCCTCTAAGTTGGATTGTGATAGCTGGATGCTGATACGTGTGTGTGTGTCAAATGGTTTTGTCACTGAGGGTCGTTTCTTTACGTCGCTAACAAGGGTAAGATGTATCTGTCGATTGAATGTATTAAGAGGTTTATCTGTTATAGGGATTTCAAGAATTGGGTTTTCATTACTCGTGTGGGCTGTTTCCGTGGAAGAGTCTACTTGGGGGAATATTGTTTCAGATGGGTTGCCCATGAGGGAGTTGAGTTCATCAATTTCGTCCATTAGAGACGTAGCTTCCTTAGTATTTATTTCTATGCGGGAGAGGGCGTCGGCATTAGTGTTCAATTTCCCCTTCTTGTAAATTACGGAGAAGTCATACTCGCTGAGTCTAAGTCGCCATCTTGTAAGTCGTGAGTTAGGCTCTTTCAAATTCATCATCCACTGTAATGGTTTATGGTCAGTGAAAATTTTGAATCTTCGTCCGAAGAGGTATGGTCTGAAATATTTTGTGGCCCAGACTATGGCGAGGAGCTCTTTTTCGATAGTGCTATAGTTTGTTTCACTTTCGTTAAGAGTTCGAGAGGCATAACAAACCGGTTTGTCTGACCCTATGGGACCTTGGGATAGTATGGCTCCGATGGCTACATTAGAAGCGTCTGTTGTTAAGTTAAATTCTCTATTAAAATCCGGGTATTGCAAGATGGGATCATTGGTTAGAAGGGTCTTACATTTTTCAAAACAGTTCGTATAAGTAGTCAGTGTCGAGAGTAATCTTTCTTCCTTTTTTCAGACATTGGGTGAGTGGTTTTGTGGTACGGGCAAAGTCGGGGATAAATTTTCGGTAATAACCGAGAAGGCCTAGAAATTGCTTGATCTCTTTTGGGGTTTTTGGTATGGGGTATTTGTTTATGGCGGATATCTTATCGGGATTTGGCTTTATACCATCTCTTCTAATGATATGCCCAAGGTAAGCTGTTTCCATTTTCAGAAATTCAGATTTGTCCATTTGGATCTTGAAGTTGGACTCTCGAAGTCTCTGAAAAACTCTTTCGAGATTGGTCACGTGTTCCTGAAGGGATGTGCTGAATACGATGATGTCATCAAGATACACAAGGCATATCTCGTTCTGAAGCCCTCTGAGGACATTATCCGTCACACGTTGAAACGTTGACGGAGAATTTTTTAATCCCATTGGCATACGAAGAAATTCGAAATGCCCATGTTCTACGTTGAATGCGGTTTTCTCAACGTCGTTAGGGTCCAACTCAACTTGGTAGAAGCCACTTGCCAAATCAAGAGTCGTGAAGTAGTGGCACTTCCCTAATTTGTCAAGGACGTCGCTAATATTAGGGATAGGGTATTTGTCGTCCAGTGTTTTTTCATTTACCTTACGAAAATCAACCACGAGACGCCACTTTTGCTTTCCGGAGGCGTCTATCTTCTTTGGCACTACCCAAATAGGGGAGCTCCAAGCAGATTCAGATGGTCGTATGATACCCTGTTCTAGCATTTTCCCTATCTGCTCGCTGACTTCCTGGCGATGTACGAATGGGTACCGATAATTTTTAGCGTGCACTGGCACTTCGTCTGTGGTCCTAATCCGGTGTTTGACTTTATTTGTAAAAGTTAGTCCCTCACCCTCAATGTAAAATACGTCCGCGTAACGAGAACAAAGAGTTATAAGGTTAGCCTTTTCCTCTGGGTTTAGGTGATCCGTTCGTAATCGTGAAGTTACATTTTGTGCGCGGGTTGTCGTTTGTTGAGTACGCGTGCACTCATTATTAAATAGCTCCGCGTGCGCTGGGCGATCAAGTGAGAATATTACGTCATTAGGTGTCGGGTTCTCAATTTCCAAGTAGCCGCGGTTATTAGCAATGGTGGTAATGCACTCGTGAACTATGCAATTACAAAGTATTTGTTCATTGATAAAAACGTCACCTTCCGCGATGTCGACAGGGATGCGGATAACTTTAGAAGTCCCTGCCGGAATTATATCCTCATACAAGTTAACATTGCATGAGTTGTACATTTTGATAGGATTTGACGCGGTCCGAGTCAATAACTGACATTCCCTTAAGTCTATGCGGGCCTCCCAACTACTCAATAAATCTAAACCTATTAGTCCGTCAAAGTATTCGTGAAATCTATAAATGAATAACTTCATATTATCGGTGTCATTGAATTCCGCAAAACACGGCAATGTAATGGAATAGTCGCTCCTACTTGTCGCGTGTATGTTGGTCACCTCAAACGGATCAAAGTTGAGGGCGTAATCGGCAAAGTACTTTTGAACGGCTTCGGGACTTATAAAAGATTGATTGGCACCCGTGTCTATCAAAAATTTCAAAGGGGGTTTCGCGATTTGTATGTATGGTAGCCGTCTCTGTGCCTGTAGGTTTAATTCTATCTTGGTTTTAGTGAGGTTAAATCCTCCGGAAAATCCTGTTCAGCATGGGTAGCCTTTTCCTGTGGCTGAACATCGTCAAGCGATTGATTATCCGCAGTCATAAAATAAGTCGAGTCGCCGGTGAAACCGGGGGCAAAGTCACTGTCCGAGTAGTCATAGTCAGCATAATAATTGTACGCCGGTTCTTGATAATAATTGTAATACGAGTTGTCATAGGTAGCACATTCATTAACATTCATTTCGCGGGTTCTAAAATAGTTTGTTGGCGGCGGGTTTCCTGACCTATTCCAATCATGACCTGCTAACCCATTGGTTGGGGGCAAAGGTCTGGGGGTAAAACGTTGAACTCCACTCATAGGTTGAGGACCTGATGTTGGACGGTTTTGGGACGGTACCCGGAAAACATTACTACGGGGGTTATAATTAGGTGGTGGCGCACTTAACATTCTTTGAGTGTTAGTGGGGCCATGCTGCTGATATTGCATCGGTCTGACAAATCTGAAAGGTTGAGGAGGGGGGCCCATAGGGCGTTGACCTACGGGAGCTGGCCAATTAGGTACCTGGAAATTATGCGACCGCGGGGGAGCAATTGCTGCTGGCGATAATGCTGGGGTGACCCTTAGGGTTGATTGGCTCTTTTGGGGTTCACTGCGTTGCTGCAAATACATGATGTTTAATTCCTCCTGAACATATCCCAGAGCTTTCTCAATGGTAGCCGGCCGCATGCAACGTATACGAGATCCTAAAGGTTCCTTTAAGCCACGAATAAATGCCTGCATAGTCACCTTTTTATACAGTTCGCGCTTGGCCTCTATAGTAGTCGGTAAAGTCTCATGCAAAGTCACATATGTCATCATTGTACTGAACAACGTTTGGCAATGATCATAAAACTCCTGGGGGGTTTTGTTACCCTGCGTAGCTACAGAAAGGTCATTGTACAATGCGGTTTCATCGTGTTGGTCTGAAAAATTGTTAATCAAGGCAGTTCGAATGCCCAACCAACTCTCTGGTATCCCATTAGAGTTTATGGTACACGCAGCGGTTCCAGAAATCTTATTAAGAATTCCATTTAATAGGCACAAGTTAGAAAATTCGTTACCGGGCGCACCACTTAAGTATTGCGTTGCTAATGAGTCACAGATTTTAATAAACCGCGTAAGCACGTTAGGGTTACCATCAAATTCCGGGACAAGGCGAAGGGCCTTGAAAATAGTGTCAGGGTCGTGCTGAGCCATATCTAAACTAAATAATTTACCTAACTCTAAATTATCTGGAACTATATCTCTATTAGTATCTACAGTTCGTCGACGGGCCTGACGCGATTCAGGATCCCGCGCACTCGAGGCTCTGGGATGGTAAATCTTGAAGGTTAGGATTTCGAAGGGAGCAACACGAGAATAATTCTAATGTACTTACAGATACTTCATTTCTGGTCTCTCTCCGTGAATCGATTTCCAGATTCTCCTCTCGGTCTGCAGCAGGTCATATGAGATGCGAGTCCCGACGTCTCCCGCGGATATCCTACCGACTGCGCCAATTACGTTTGCGACAGCCGAAGGATCGAAAAAAAACCGAAATGATTTTAATAACTTTTAATGGTTTAAAAGTAAATTACAATTATTTAACCTACGAATATTCATTCCACGTCGAAGTAGGAATATGGAATGCGTATTCTTACAAAAGTAGTTATTAAAATTAGGTTGCATTATTGATTGACGTCAATGCTGCATCGGCGATTAGTTGTTGTCAACTAATATTGGCGTGACTGCAACGTCGGCGATCTTCCTTTAGTAGCGCTACGTAATTGGTGTAGTCTGAATATTGTTTGTTTATCAACATTACATAGGATAAGTTATAATGTACATTAGGTATGCAACGTCTCTCTGTCTGTCCTACAGTACCTATGGCTTAAGAACCACCTACCTGCTCGCAGATGTAGTGTTTAGGTTTCTGAATAATATATGTATTCCGATGGTATATTTTGTTTGCATACTGACTACTATAAAGTTATTGAAATATTTTAATAATCATAATAAGTATGTCATTCATCATTTGTTTGTATAAAATTTAGATAATTTAATTAGTATTTGTAAAACCGGCCAAGTGCATGTCGGTCCACGCACAATAATAGGTTCCGTTGTTGGGATGAATTTATCCCAAAAACAAACTTAACGTTGTAGTGGAAAAACATGTTCTTCGATACTTCGATATACGTCACGGTCAATTCTCCAACTGCAAATGTAAGATTAAAATCGCAAAAAAAATGTACCTAAATGTGTGATAAAACTACAAATTAACGATTTTCGGACCGTTTCCTTTACTTATGCTGAGAGATTTTGCATCTTGCCAAATTTCATGATTCTAGGTCAACGGGAAGTAGCCTATAGGTTTTGATTTATTTGCGAGTATCAAAATAAAGTCTCATAAATGGCTGTATTTTTTATTGCATTGACTTACAACATAGATTTTTTTACTGCTCCAAGGGACCGTAGATCTACGAATTTGATATTAGTTTCAACTTGATAGCTCCACGCGTTCCTGAGAAAAGGGTCATGACAGACTGACTGACAGACACACAGACAGACAGATAGAGACAAAGAATTGATCCTATAAAAGGGTACCGTTTTTTTTTTTTGAGGTACGGAACCCTAAAAATGCATTTACAGTCGTAATTTATTGGTCTAATCAAGATAGCTTATTGCGTTACGTTTTTAGCGAATGAATACTAAAACATTTGATAACAAAGGTTATTATTGACAGGAGTGTGTAACAGGAAGGCCAGTGTAAAGGTACGAAAATAATAATATAACTATACCTACCCACCCAGCTACCATTGTATAGTTATACGAACCTATACGTATAGGTTCCACACATGTACAGACGCCATCACATCAACCTACTACAATATGTCAAATTTCTTTAATAGATTTTCAGCTTTATCACTAAAGTATAAGGTTCAAAGTTGATTGGGAAAACTTGACAGTTTCGGGTAGGTTGACCTGCTGGCGTCTGTACCTAGTCCACCAGACGGATATGAACGTGTGTCATTGTACCCACAATACGCTGCTCGGAATTCTAATGTCATGTATTTTGCCTACTACCTATCTAGTATACACATAATAGGTATTGTACAGTCAGTGGAGAAACTAAACATTGATATTTCAGTTGTTACCTTTTGTGAAACTGGCGAATCATCCTGAACCTATATTTCTACGTGTGATTAATCTAGTGTTGTGAATCAGAATCATTCAAGAAACCAATCCGTATATAAGGAGGCGCGGTCGCACCGCGCGCCCCTGGCTGGAGGCTTTGAGTATTAGTAGCTTAAGGCAGCCGCAGGAAAGCCCGGTTAAGTAGTCATGGCCTCAGAGGTCATCTACGAGATGCCATACACAAAAAAAAAAAAAAAAACCGCGCGCCCCTTTTCGCTCGAGAACCATCGGACCATCAACACGTCGTCGGCGTCGTAGCGATCGACATTTATTTATCATAATTATTTTTGCCAAATTGTTGCTCGATTGATTGATATTTGTGTTATAGCTGTTTTTGCTTTTAAAAAAATAACTTGCCATCTAGTTTGCAAGATCAGAAGTGGGATTCGATCCAATTTCTGTTTTTGTTGATTGGGTTTGTACTTAAATAAAAAAAATAAAAATAATGTCGGATCGCTGTCGAAGTCGTCGCCACAGCCGTGACCCAGGTAGGCGACAAAGCAGACATCGGGATCCTACGCAGACCCCGGAGAGTGACCTACAGCGGGAACTACAGGTCATGCGAGCCCGTTTGAAGGTATTAGAAGATCAAGCATCGTTTGCACAGCTGAAACGCTCGCGCAAACGGAGGGTAGTTCCACATGAGTCGCCGCGTTACCTACCATAGTACCATGAGTGGTGAACATAACACATTAAAAATAAAACAAATGCACATACAACCACACATAAATAAATAAATAATACCAACATAATCAAATTATTCTTACTTTTGTAACAGGACCTTCATCATCAGTAAAAAGTCCGTGACTGTAATCTATGGTTCTTTTCAAATTTTTTTCATACAAAAGAATTCGTCTTGGCTGGGCACCGCGCTGCAATGATAAAACGAAACTGTTACGAAGAAACACCAAAAAAAAAATTATGTTCTTCAGACAACACCGACAAGTTATTTTGTGAATAAAATGAAACAGCAAATATAAAAATAGAATGTATGTCACATGCAGTCCTGCTTATTGTAACCCCGCGTCCTAACCAAAAAGATCGTTCGTGCGAATACGCGATCATCGCGTCCATATATCACAATCTGCTGCCGTCTGTACTTAAATATTTTTTTTAGTTGCTTGCCTGAACCGGGAATCGAACAGACTCAAATGTCAAGTAGGCTCAAAAACATCATGTTTTATGAAGAGTCAACCGTTAAAGATCAAATCAAACTCATTATCTTAAGTTTAAGAAGCATTCACCATTTGCTATTCTGTATAAATCTCACCGTGAAAATTGAAGTGAAGTGAGCTTGAAGTGAACTGTCACTGCCCTAGCATCTGTATCATTCTAAGGGGATAACACACTGCCGATCTATTCTGTATAAATCTCACCGTGAAATCTTAGGTGAAGTGAGCTTGAAGTGAACTGTCACTGCCCTAGCATCTGTATCATCGTAAGGGGATAACACACTGCCGATCTATTCTGCATAAATCTCACCGTGAAAACTTAGGTTTAGGGAGCTTGAAGTGAACTGTCACTGCCCTAGCATCTGTATCATCCTAAGGGGATAACACACTGCCGATCTATTCTGCATAAATCTCACCGTGAAAACTTAGGTGAAGTGAGCTTGAAGTGAACTGTCACTGCACTAGCATCTGTATCATCCTAAGGGGATAAGACACTGCCGATCTATTCTGTATAAATCTCACCGTGAAAACTTAGGTGAAGTGAACTGTCAATGGTGTCAATTCCTAGAAAGGTGGAATGACAGCATACTTCGCTTACATTTTCACGGTGAGATTTTTACAGAATAGACTGGCTGTTTAGGAGCCGGGTTCGTTATTGCCCAGATGATAGCCTACTCACTGATTTTCTAAGATCGACAAACTATTCTGGTTTAAGAATGCTGAAGTGACAACAGGCAGGTTTGCGGTTTTCTTTACAACTATTACCACGACCATGTCATGATTCAGTCATGTGACAATCTAAAACCGCTCGGCTGCAAAGGAGCTGACGAAAAACAAATTTATAAATGCTACATAAATAAGATTAGAAAACCTGCGCTTTGCCAACAAGTAATAAAACCATTTGTAATGGTGTTTAGCTCTTATTTATTGCAATAGACGTGCGGCCATTTTGTTAACACCTCATTGCAAAATGTGTTAATGTAGGATATATCTCAATGTTATAGGATAGGTGAAGCGCTTACTGGAGTAACTATCCTACAACACAAATACCGAAGTTTCTTGTGGACAAGAACGTTACTTTACCTATATGAACCGATCTATTCCGTAAAAATCACACGGTCAAAATTCAAGTGAAGTGAACTGTCAATCCCTAGCATATAATTCAAGTGAACTGAGCTGTCAATAGTGTCAATCCCTAGCATCAGGTGGAATGACAGCTGATTTCACCCGAGTTTCACAATGAGATTTTTACAGAATAGACAGGTAGCTCTAGTCCGGGTACCATAGTACCTACCTATCTTCTAACACCACACTTGTTTCTCCCGCCAAGCACCGCTGCTCTGTTCCAGTTTGAAGGATGGTATCTACCGGTGTAGTTACACCGTCGGACTGCCAAGTCATAGATATCGAGTTCAAATGGCACGCACCTCTGACTTTTCTGATTCATGTGCGTATTGTATATATCGCTTGCTTCAAAAACGGTGAAAGAAATCATTGTGAGGAAACAATGGCATACCTGAGAGTTATTTCTCGACGGCATGTGAAGCCAAGTCAGAGGCCCATGGGCGGCTTTAAAACTCTGCCAGCAGGTTAGTTACTAACCACACGAAAAGTAGTAGATTTAGCTATATTTTCCTAAATAATTAAAACAGAAATATTATTTTATTTTATGCGTAAACATAGTTCATAATTTCTTTGATTGTATTGTATTGTTTGTTATCCATACAATAACATAATATAAAATAAAACAGTATAAGCTAGTCTTGCAAACTAGATGGCAAGTTATTTTTTTAAAAGCAAAAACAGCTATAACACAAATATCAATCAATCGAGCAACAATTTGGCAAAAATAATTATGATAAATAAATGTCGATCGCTACGACGACGTGTTGATGGTCCGATGGTTCTCGAGCGAAAAGGGGCGCGCGGTGCGACCGCGCCTCCTTATATACGGATTGGTTTCTTGAATGCTTCTGATTCACAACACGGCCTCTCCTGACAGGAGGCCGTCCCGGTCTCCTTCATCTTCAAGTCTTCTGCTGCGGTGGTCGGTCTCCAACACAGGCTTGGAGAGCCCTATGTCTGCTGGTAGGCCGCTCAGGTTCGACTTGAAGCTGCAGTGGCTCAGGCTCGACCTGAAGCTGCAGTGGCTCAGGCTCGATGTGAAGCTGCAGTGGCTCAGGCTCGACCTGAAGCTGTAGTGGCTCAGGCTCGACGTGAAGCTGCAGTGGCTCAGGCTCGACCTGAAGCTGTAGTGGCTCAGGCTCGACGTGAAGCTGCAGTGGCTCAGGCTCGACCTGAAGCTGCAGTGGCTCAGGCTCGACGTGAAGCTGCAGTGGCTCAGGCTCGACCTGAAGCTGCAGTGGCACAGGCTCGACGAGATGCCGCGACGCCTTAGCCTGGGTCCCGGAGGTACTAGGTTGTGGCTGGGAGACAGACTGGTCGGCTGGCGAGTTTAACTCTGCAGTGACAAGTGTAGACTCCTCATCTTGGTCTGCATCTGCACAGGACATTAAAAACATGTGCTCTATGCACAGTGTTACGCATTGTGCATACGCACATTGTTTGATTGTTGTCTGGCACACACTAAGCTATCGAGATAGAGGCACGACGTGCAGCTTGTCTCGATAAATTAGCGGGTGAGTCATATATCAAGACGCATCTTGATATTCAGCTAAGAAAAAGCCCCTTAGTGTGGCATAACTTAGCGTAGTCAGAGGCTAGCCGCGAGGCGTACTCGTAACTCGGTTTGGTCAGGATAGAGGCACTACGTGAAGCTTATCCCGTCACATCACAATACAAAACAAACAACTTATCGGAGTCAGAGGCTAGCCGCGAGGCGTACTCGTAACTCGGTTTGGTCAGGATAGAGGCACTATGTGAAGCTTATCCCGTCACATCACAATACAAAACAAACATCTTATCGGAGTCAGAGGCTAGCCGCGAGGCGTACTCGTAACTCGATTTGGTCAGGATAGAGGCACTACGTGAAGCTTATCCCGACACATCACAATACAAAACAAACAACTTATCGGAGTCAGAGGCTAGCCGTGAGGCGTACTCGTAACCCGATTTGGTCAGGATAGAGGCACTACGTGAAGCTTATCCCGGCACATCATAATACAACACAAACACATAGCTTATCAGAGTCAGAGACTAGCCGCGAGGCGTACTCGTAACTCGATTTGGTCAGGATAGAGGCACTACGTGAAGCTTATCCCGTCACATCACAATAAAAAACAAACAACTTATCGGAGTCAGAGGCTAGCCGCGAGGCGTACTCGTAACTCGATTTGGTCAGGATAGAGGCACTACGTGAAGCTTATCCCGACACATCACAATACAAAACAAACAACTTATCGGAGTCAGAGTCTAGCCGTGAGGCGTACTCGTAACCCGATTTGGTCAGGATAGAGGCACTACGTGAAGCTTATCCCGGCACATCATAATACAACACAAACACATAGCTTATCAGAGTCAGAGGCTAGCCGCGAGGCGTACTCGTAACTCGATTTGGTCAGGATAGAGGCACTACGTGAAGCTTTTCCCGTCACATCACAATACAAAACAAACAACTTATCGGAGTCAGAGGCTAGCCGCGAGGCGTACTCGTAACCCGATTTGGTCAGGATAGAGGCACTACGTGAAGCTTATCCCGGCACATCATAATACAACACAAACACATAGCTTATCAGAGTCAGAGGCTAGCCGCGAGGCGTACTCGTAACTCGATTTGGTCAGGATAGAGGCACTACGTGAAGCTTATCCCGTCACATCACAATACAAAACAAACAACTTATCGGAGTCAGAGGCTAGCCGCGAGGCGTACTCGTAACCCGATTTGGTCAGGATAGAGGCACTACGTGAAGCTTATCCCGGCACATCAAAATACAACACAAACACATAGCTTATCAGAGTCAGAGGCTAGCCGCGAGGCGTACTCGTAACTCGATTTGGTCAGGATAGAGGCACTACGTGAAGCTTATCCCGTCACATCACAATACAAAACAAACAACTTATCGGAGTCAGAGGCTAGCCGTGAGGCGTACTCGTAACCCGATTTGGTCAGGATAGAGGCACTACGTGAAGCTTTTCCCGTCACATCACAATACAAAACAAACAACTTATCGGAGTCAGAGGCTAGCCGCGAGGCGTACTCGTAACTCGATTTGGTCAGGATAGAGGCACTACGTGAAGCTTATCCCGACACATCACAATACAAAACAAACAACTTATCGGAGTCAGAGGCTAGCCGTGAGGCGTACTCGTAACCCGATTTGGTCAGGATAGAGGCACTACGTGAAGCTTATCCCGGCACATCATAATACAACACAAACACATAGCTTATCAGAGTCAGAGGCTAGCCGCGAGGCGTACTCGTAACCCGATTTGGTCAGGATAGAGGCACTACGTGAAGCTTTTCCCGTCACATCACAATACAAAACAAACAACTTATCGGAGTCAGAGGCTAGCCGCGAGGCGTACTCGTAACCCGATTTGGTCAGGATAGAGGCACTACGTGAAGCTTATCCCGGCACATCATAATACAACACAAACACATAGCTTATCAGAGTCAGAGGCTAGCCGCGAGGCGTACTCGTAACTCGATTTGGTCAGGATAGAGGCACTACGTGAAGCTTATCCCGTCACATCACAATACAAAACAAACAACTTATCGGAGTCAGAGGCTAGCCGTGAGGCGTACTCGTAACCCGATTTGGTCAGGATAGAGGCACTACGTGAAGCTTATCCCGGCACATCATAATACAACACAAACACATAGGTTATCAGAGTCAGAGGCTAGCCGCGAGGCGTACTCGTAACTCGATTTGGTCAGGATAGAGGCACTACGTGAAGCTTATCCCGTCACATCACAATACAAAACAAACAACTTATCGGAGTCAGAGGCTAGCCGCGAGGCGTACTCGTAACCCGATTTGGTCAGGATAGAGGCACTACGTGAAGCTTATCCCGGCACATCATAATACAACACAAACACATAGCTTATCAGAGTCAGAGGCTAGCCGCGAGGCGTACTCGTAACCCGATTTGGTCAGGATAGAGGCACTACGTGAAGCTTTTCCCGTCACATCACAATACAAAACAAACAACTTATCGGAGTCAGAGGCTAGCCGCGAGGCGTACTCGTAACCCGATTTGGTCAGGATAGAGGCACTACGTGAAGCTTATCCCGGCACATCATAATACAACACAAACACATAGCTTATCAGAGTCAGAGGCTAGCCGCGAGGCGTACTCGTAACTCGATTTGGTCAGGATAGAGGCACTACGTGAAGCTTATCCCGTCACATCACAATACAAAACAAACAACTTATCGGAGTCAGAGGCTAGCCGTGAGGCGTACTCGTAACCCGATTTGGTCAGGATAGAGGCACTACGTGAAGCTTATCCCGGCACATCATAATACAACACAAACACATAGGTTATCAGAGTCAGAGGCTAGCCGCGAGGCGTACTCGTAACCCGATTTGGTCAGGATAGAGGCACTACGTGAAGCTTATCCCAACACATCACAATACAATACAACACAAACACATATGTATGAAGCTTCATATATAAAGGAGGCGTAAAGCACTCATCATCAAAGTGAGCAGCACATACTTCAGGAGTCCACTCTCCACGCCAAGGAATCACGTATTCCGCAGCCGCCTGCTTGTACTTCCCATGCGAGCCGGCCAGGAGTTGGAGCTCGTAGCGCCCTTGTGGCAGCGTCTTCACGATGCGGTAGGGACCACGCATACAGGAGTCCAACTTTCCGGTCGATTGAACCTGCTTTCGCACAAAAACCAAACCGTTTAGTTCAAAAGCTCGGAGAGGCTACCACCCTTGATTTACGTAAGCATCTTGCTGATGCTGATTCTGCTTAAGTCGTTCCGCTGCTCTCTGTCTACTCATTTCACGTAGTCTCTCTATTAGGACTGGAACCCTCGAACGCGACATCACGTACCAAACTTCTTATAAGCGGAGTTGCTGCTTCAATACCCACCAGCAGATTGAGGGCGGAGCATTGCGTAGTTCGGTGCTTGGTAATATTCAGTACCAACTAAATTTTCCAAATAACAGTCGGCCACGCGTTTTGTCGATAGTTAGTTTCGACTCGTATCATATTTAAAACCGTCCGACTGTAACGCTCGACTTGCCCATTAGATTGGTGCATTTCAGGCGTTATAAAGTGCGTATCACAACCCATACTTTAACCCAGTTAAGAAATTCAGCACTTTGAAATATGCAGCCTCTGCCGGCTACTATTAATTTAGGGGTTCCAAATAGGGATATAACATTGTTAAAATGCTTTAACTCATTTGCATCCTGCCGATACTTAGGGTAAAGGAGGCAAAACTTGGAAAATGCTCAATAACTATTAAGACATGACGGTACCCATCGGCTTCAGGAAGGGTCATATGTCACTAGGACATTTACGGGCGGCCTGATGTTCTTTTCCCCCAGTAAATTCTATCCCTTTCTTAGTAAGGCCAGCGATACAAGCAGCCTTCTGAGCGAAACTCGGTATATACGAGTACCTATGAAAGTAGCTGGCTAAGTAGCTGGCTAAGCCCAGAAACTGGCGGACCTGTCTTACGTTTTTCGGTTCAGGGGAACCAATCAGGGCCTTTATCTTGCCGGAGCTCGGTCGTACCTGACCTTGGCTGATTGTACGTCCTAAATACTCAATTGCAGTCGTCAAAAAGGTTTTTTTTTTTCAAATTGACATTTGAAAAATGTTTTAACAGTGACGATGATATAAGCGATATGGTTGACCCACTATCGATTAACACACCCACCGGTATACCCTAAATAATGGCTACTTCGACATCATTATTGCGGGTAATCTTATTTTCTAGACAACAATTTACGTTATTTTTGTTGTGTGACTCTGATTTTTGTTTTGAGAAACAGTTATCTACTTTGTGGCCAGGTTTTTTTTTTGCAAAAAGAACAAGGTTCAGATTTTAACGCCACGAATACTGGTTCACTTGAATCAACCTTAGCTTTCTTATTGCAAGCAGCCTGTTTATGTCCGATGACACCACACGAAAAGCACTTGCCCTCCTCAAGCCTACGCTTTCTAATAACATTACTCGCGTGATTACTTTTAACTGGATTATTTTATAAGGTAGGAAGTGAGCTTTGTGTCTTAGAAGTAGACGGTTTTACATAAATCGACTAAAAATCAACTATGTCGGTAGGAGACAACTTAGCATTAGTAGCTGATGCTCCAATGTGAGGGTCCACAATACCACGAACAACAATCGCAGAAATACTCGTCACTGAGTCCGCGCACTATGCGTAATCGAAGTAATGAGATAAAATTACGTCGAATAAAATATTTGCAAAATCTGGCGTTTTTGGACACAAAGGCGTAAATTCCTTTATGAAATTACTCCACGTACGATCACTCGTAACCCACTCGCGTAACCACGTACGAGCATCACCTTTTAAACAATTACCTATTCGCGAAAGAAATTCATGATCGCTCCAATAATTTAATAGTTTTGTCCGATCAACTTCGTCACACCAATCACTAATATTGTTGAAACTAGGATCGAAGCTAGAAATAAATAAATGTTGGTCAGATCTAACCCGATTATTGATGGAACGGATCGCGTTAACAATGCGGTCCGTTGCGGTGATATCACTTACTGCACCAGCGTGTTCTAACAAGGACTCTGCCGTATGACCGGTACGGAGCACGCTAGGCGGCGCCGACGGCAGGGGTGGCGTACGTGACCGCGGCGCTCGCGCAGATCGCCTTGGCAACGGCGACACGACGCGTTCGGCATGGCGCCGCGTTGTCGGGGTCGTCTGGCGCCGGGCAGGCGGCAGCGACGCGCCACGCTCGAGCCTACAATTGGGTTTGTACCTACAATTGGGTTCAAAAATTAAATGATGATATCAATGTTTTTAAGATTACTCATAGGTGTAGTCTGAATATTGTTTGTTTATCAACATTACATAGGATAAGTTATAATGTACATTAGGTATGCAACGTCTCTCTGTCTGTCCTACAGTACCTATGGCTTAAGAACCACCTACCTGCTCGCAGATGTAGTGTTTAGGTTTCTGAATAATATATGTATTACGAAGGTATATTTTGTTTGCATACTGACTATTATAAAGTTATTGAAATATTTTAATAATCATAATATGTCATTCATCATTTGTCTGTATAAAATTTAGATAATTTAATTAGTATTTGTAAAACCGGCCAAGTGCGTGTACCTAAATGTGTGATAAAACTACAAATTAACGACTTTCGGACCGTTTCCTTTACTTATCATTTATCGTCCATAGATATAGATATTACCAGTCTACTGCTACACTTGTTTGGGTCATATTTTAGGTTAGAGTGCGTGCGTAGTATAGTTCTAAAAATGAAGAGCTGTCTAGCAGTTAGAACCTGGCAATCAGAGTAGAGCGAGTTTGTGGGATAAAGCATCGGTTTTTTGGCGAGAACTTTAAGAACTGCTCTTTGTGCTCTTTCGATTCGCAGCATTGCCGACTTATAGGCTCCACCCCATACCGTGATGCAGTATCCCATCACTGATTGAGCAAGTGCAAAGTAAATGGATATAAGGGTATTCAAGTCCACTACACTTCTGAGTCTCCTAAAGATAAATAAAAGTTTTCTTAGGCGACCCACGATTAAATTGATTTGATGATGCCATTTAAGATGACAGTCAACTATTACACCAAGATATTCAATTGTTGTGGTGGCTTCTAGTTGAGGGCAGCCACAGACGGTATTTGAAGATTTGTTTAGACAAGAGTGCGCGCGAAGGCAGATAGGAGTTTGGGGTTGTCCAGCCATATTTATAGAAAAACTAATAAATTTTGTTTTATTAATATTTAATGTCAAAAGGTTTGTACTTAGCCATCCCATAACAGAACCCAGAGCAAGTTCAGCATTTGTAGATGCTTCATACCAAGTGCACCCGTTAATAATTAGAGCTGTGTCGTCTGCATAAGTAACAATTTTGCAGTTAGGAAGAGAAAGGCGGCACAGCTCATTCACGTATATTAGGAAGAGGCTAGGTCCAAGCACGCTGCCCTGTGGAACACCAAAGTTAACTAATTTCTTCGAGCTGAGGTGATTTTCAACTTTTATATGTTGACCGCGACCCGTCAGATAACTTCTAAAGATATCCAGGGCGACGCCACGAATACCAATATACTCAAGCTTCGAGAGTAGTATGGGAACAGAGACAGTGTCAAAAGCCTTAGAAAGGTCTAAAAATATTGCTAAGGTTTTCTTTTTATTGTCAAGATTATTAATTATAGTGTCTGTTAGTTCCAAAATGGCATCGTCTGTTGACTTTCCACTTCGGAAGCCAAATTCGTTACTAGCTAAGATATTGTGTTGAGACAAGAATTTTATAAGTCTAGAGTTAATGACTTTTTCAAGAATTTTGGAAAGAGTTGTTAGAACCGATATGGAAAGATAGCTTATTGCGTTGCGTTTTAAGCGAATGAATACTAAAACATTTGATAACAAAGGTTATTGACAGGAGTGTGTAACAGGAAGGCCAGTCTAAAGGTACGAAAATAATAATATAACTATACCTACCCACCCAGCTACCATTGTATAGTTATATATATAGATGTACGTATAGGTTCCACACATGTACAGACGCCATCACATCAACCTATTACAATATGTCAAATTTCTTTAATATATTTTCAGCTTTATCACTAAAGTATAAGGTTCAAAGTTGATTGGGAAAACTTGACAGTTTCGGGTAGGTTGACCTGCTGGCGTCTGTACCTAGTCCACCAGACGGATATGAACGTGTGTCATTGTACCCACAATACGCTGCTCGGAATTCTAATGTCATGTATTTTGCCTACTACCTATCTAGTATACACATAATAGGTATTGTACAGTCAGTGGAGAAACTAAACATTGATATTTCAGTTGTTACCTTTTGTGAAACTGGCGAATCATCCTGAACCTATATTTCTACGTGTGATTAATCTAGTGTTGTGAATCAGAAGCATTCAAGAAACCAATCCGTATATAAGGAGGCGCGGTCGCACCGCGCGCCCCTGGCTGGAGGCTTTGAGTATTAGTAGCTTAAGGCAGCCGCAGGAAAGCCCGGTTAAGTAGTCATGGCCTCAGAGGTCACCTACGAGATGCCATAAACAAAAAAAAAAAAAAAAAACCGCGCGCCCCTTTTCGCTCGAGAACCATCGGACCATCAACACGTCGTCGGCGTCGTAGCGATCGACATTTATATATCATAATTATTTTTGCCAAATTGTTGCTCGATTGATTGATATTTGTGTTATAGCTGTTTTTGCTTTTAAAAAATAACTTGCCATCTAGTTTGCAAGATCAGAAGTGGGATTCGATCCAATTTCTGTTATTGTTGATTGGGTTTGTACTTAAATAAAAAAAATAAAAATAATGTCGGATCGCTGTCGAAGTCGTCGCCACAGCCGTGACCCAGGTAGGCGACAAAGCAGACATCGGGATCCTACGCAGACCCCGGAGAGTGACCTACAGCGGGAACTACAGGTCATGCGAGCCCGTTTGAAGGTATTAGAAGATCAAGCATCGTTTGCACAGCTGAAACGCTCGCGCAAACGGAGGGTAGTTCCACATGAGTCGCCGCGTTACCTACCATAGTACCATGAGTGGTGAACATAACACATTAAAAATAAAACAAATGCACATACAACCACACATAAATAAATAAATAATACCAACATAATCAAATTATTCTTACTTTTGTAACAGGACCTTCATCATCAGTAAAAAGTCCGTGACTGTAATCTATGGTTCTTTTCAAATTTTTTTCATACAAAAGAATTCGTCTTGGCTGGGCACCGCGCTGCAATGATAAAACGAAACTGTTACGAAGAAACACCAAAAAAAAAATTATGTTCTTCAGACAACACCGACAAGTTATTTTGTGAATAAAATGAAACAGCAAATATAAAAATAGAATGTATGTCACATGCAGTCCTGCTTATTAAACCCCGCGTCCTAACCAAAAAGATCGTTCGTGCGAATACGCGATCATCGCGTCCATATATCACAATCTGCTGCCGTCTGTACTTAAATATTTTTTTTAGTTGCTTGCCTGAACCGGGAATCGAACAGACTCAAATGTCAAGTAGACTCAAAAACATCATGTTTTATGAAGAGTCAACCGTTAAAGATCAAATCAAACTCATTATCTTAAGTTTAAGAAGCATTCACCATTTGCTATTCTGTATAAATCTCACCGTGAAAATTGAAGTGAAGTGAGCTTGAAGTGAACTGTCACTGCCCTAGCATCTGTATCATTCTAAGGGGATAACACACTGCCGATCTATGCTGTATAAATCTCACCGTGAAATCTTAGGTGAAGTGAGCTTGAAGTGAACTGTCACTGCCCTAGCATCTGTATCATCGTAAGGGGATAACACACTGCCGATCTATTCTGCATAAATCTCACCGTGAAAACTTAGGTTTAGGGAGCTTGAAGTGAACTGTCACTGCCCTAGCATCTGTATCATCCTAAGGGGATAACACACTGCCGATCTATTCTGCATAAATCTCACCGTGAAAACTTAGGTGAAGTGAGCTTGAAGTGAACTGTCACTGCACTAGCATCTGTATCATCCTAAGGGGATAAGACACTGCCGATCTATTCTGTATAAATCTCACCGTGAAAACTTAGGTGAAGTGAACTGTCAATGGTGTCAATTCCTAGAAAGGTGGAATGACAGCATACTTCGCTTACATTTTCACGGTGAGATTTTTACAGAATAGACTGGCTGTTTAGGAGCCGGGTTCGTTATTGCCCAGATGATAGCCTACTCACCGATTTTCTAAGATCGACAAACTATTCTGGTTTAAGAATGCTGAAGTGACAACAGGCAGGTTTGCGGTTTTCTTTACAACTATTACCACGACCATGTCATGATTCAGTCATGTGACAATCTAAAACCGCTCGGCTGCAAAGGAGCTGACGAAAAACAAATTTATAAATGCTTCATAAATAAGATTAGAAAACCTGCGCTTTGCCAACAAGTAATAAAACCATTTGTAATTGTGTTTAGCTCTTATTTATTGCAATAGACTGGCGGCCATTTTGTTAACACCTCATTGCAAAATGTGTTAATGTAGGATATATCTCAATGTTATAGGATAGGTGAAGCGCTTACTGGAGTAACTATCCTACAACACAAATACCGAAGTTTCTTGTGGACAAGAACGTTACTTTACCTATATGAACCGATCTATTCCGTAAAAATCACACGGTCAAAATTCAAGTGAAGTGAACTGTCAATCCCTAGCATATAATTCAAGTGAACTGAGCTGTCAATAGTGTCAATCCCTAGCATCAGGTGGAATGACAGCTGATTTCACCCGAGTTTCACAATGAGATTTTTACAGAATAGACAGGTAGCTCTAGTCCGGGTACCATAGTACCTACCTATCTTCTAACACCACACTTGTTTCTCCCGCCAAGCACCGCTGCTCTGTTCCAGTTTGAAGGATGGTATCTACCGGTGTAGTTACACCGTCGGACTGCCAAGTCATAGATATCGAGTTCAAATGGCACGCACCTCTGACTTTTCTGATTCATGTGCGTATTGTATATATCGCTTGCTTCAAAAACGGTGAAAGAAATCATTGTGAGGAAACAATGGCATACCTGAGAGTTATTTCTCGACGGCATGTGAAGCCAAGTCAGAGGCCCATGGGCGGCTTTAAAACTCTGCCAGCAGGTTAGTTACTAACCACACGAAAAGTAGTAGATTTAGCTATATTTTCCTAAATAATTAAAACAGAAATATTATTTTATTTTATGCGTAAACATAGTTCATAATTTCTTTGATTGTATTGTATTGTTTGTTATCCATACAATAACATAATATAAAATAAAACAGTATAAGCTAGTCTTGCAAACTAGATGGCAAGTTATTTTTTTAAAAGCAAAAACAGCTAAGTATAACACAAATATCAATCAATCGAGCAACAATTTGGCAAAAATAATTATGATAAATAAATGTCGATCGCTACGACGACGTGTTGATGGTCCGATGGTTCTCGAGCGAAAAGGGGCGCGCGGTGCGACCGCGCCTCCTTATATACGGATTGGTTTCTTGAATGCTTCTGATTCACAACACGGCCTCTCCTGACAGGAGGCCGTCTCGGTCTCCTTCATCTTCAAGTCTTCTGCTGCGGTGGTCGGTCTCCAACACAGGCTTGGAGAGCCCTATGTCTGCTGGTAGGCCGCTCAGGTTCGACTTGAAGCTGCAGTGGCTCAGGCTCGACCTGAAGCTGCAGTGGCTCAGGCTCGATGTGAAGCTGCAGTGGCTCAGGCTCGACCTGAAGCTGTAGTGGCTCAGGCTCGACGTGAAGCTGCAGTGGCTCAGGCTCGACCTGAAGCTGTAGTGGCTCAGGCTCGACGTGAAGCTGCAGTGGCTCAGGCTCGACCTGAAGCTGCAGTGGCTCAGGCTCGACGTGAAGCTGCAGTGGCTCAGGCTCGACCTGAAGCTGCAGTGGCACAGGCTCGACGAGATGCCGCGACGCCTTAGCCTGGGTCCCGGAGGTACTAGGTTGTGGCTGGGAGACAGACTGGTCGGCTGGCGAGTTTAACTCTGCAGTGACAAGTGTAGACTCCTCATCTTGGTCTGCATCTGCACAGGACATTAAAAACATGTGCTCTATGCACAGTGTTACGCATTGTGCATACGCACATTGTTTGATTGTTGTCTGGCACACACTAAGCTATCGAGATAGAGGCACGACGTGCAGCTTGTCTCGATAAATTAGCGGGTGAGTCATATATCAAGACGCATCTTGATATTCAGCTAAGAAAAAGCCCCTTAGTGTGGCATAACTTAGCGTAGTCAGAGGCTAGCCGCGAGGCGTACTCGTAACTCGGTTTGGTCAGGATAGAGGCACTACGTGAAGCTTATCCCGTCACATCACAATACAAAACAAACAACTTATCGGAGTCAGAGGCTAGCCGCGAGGCGTACTCGTAACTCGGTTTGGTCAGGATAGAGGCACTATGTGAAGCTTATCCCGTCACATCACAATACAAAACAAACATCTTATCGGAGTCAGAGGCTAGCCGCGAGGCGTACTCGTAACTCGATTTGGTCAGGATAGAGGCACTACGTGAAGCTTATCCCGACACATCACAATACAAAACAAACAACTTATCGGAGTCAGAGGCTAGCCGTGAGGCGTACTCGTAACCCGATTTGGTCAGGATAGAGGCACTACGTGAAGCTTATCCCGGCACATCATAATACAACACAAACACATAGCTTATCAGAGTCAGAGACTAGCCGCGAGGCGTACTCGTAACTCGATTTGGTCAGGATAGAGGCACTACGTGAAGCTTATCCCGTCACATCACAATAAAAAACAAACAACTTATCGGAGTCAGAGGCTAGCCGCGAGGCGTACTCGTAACTCGATTTGGTCAGGATAGAGGCACTACGTGAAGCTTATCCCGACACATCACAATACAAAACAAACAACTTATCGGAGTCAGAGGCTAGCCGTGAGGCGTACTCGTAACCCGATTTGGTCAGGATAGAGGCACTACGTGAAGCTTATCCCGGCACATCATAATACAACACAAACACATAGCTTATCAGAGTCAGAGGCTAGCCGCGAGGCGTACTCGTAACTCGATTTGGTCAGGATAGAGGCACTACGTGAAGCTTTTCCCGTCACATCACAATACAAAACAAACAACTTATCGGAGTCAGAGGCTAGCCGCGAGGCGTACTCGTAACCCGATTTGGTCAGGATAGAGGCACTACGTGAAGCTTATCCCGGCACATCATAATACAACACAAACACATAGCTTATCAGAGTCAGAGGCTAGCCGCGAGGCGTACTCGTAACTCGATTTGGTCAGGATAGAGGCACTACGTGAAGCTTATCCCGTCACATCACAATACAAAACAAACAACTTATCGGAGTCAGAGGCTAGCCGCGAGGCGTACTCGTAACCCGATTTGGTCAGGATAGAGGCACTACGTGAAGCTTATCCCGGCACATCAAAATACAACACAAACACATAGCTTATCAGAGTCAGAGGCTAGCCGCGAGGCGTACTCGTAACCCGATTTGGTCAGGATAGAGGCACTACGTGAAGCTTTTCCCGTCACATCACAATACAAAACAAACAACTTATCGGAGTCAGAGGCTAGCCGCGAGGCGTACTCGTAACCCGATTTGGTCAGGATAGAGGCACTACGTGAAGCTTATCCCAACACATCACAATACAATACAACACAAACACATATGTATGAAGCTTCATATATAAAGGAGGCGTAAAGCACTCATCATCAAAGTGAGCAGCACATACTTCAGGAGTCCACTCTCCACGCCAAGGAATCACGTATTCCGCAGCCGCCTGCTTGTACTTCCCATGCGAGCCGGCCAGGAGTTGGAGCTCGTAGCGCCCTTGTGGCAGCGTCTTCACGATGCGGTAGGGACCACGCATACAGGAGTCCAACTTTCCGGTCGATTGAACCTGCTTTCGCACAAAAACCAAACCGTTTAGTTCAAAAGCTCGGAGAGGCTACCACCCTTGATTTACGTAAGCATCTTGCTGATGCTGATTCTGCTTAAGTCGTTCCGCTGCTCTCTGTCTACTCATTTCACGTAGTCTCTCTATTAGGACTGGAACCCTCGAACGCGACATCACGTACCAAACTTCTTATAAGCGGAGTTGCTGCTTCAATACCCACCAGCAGATTGAGGGCGGAGCATTGCGTAGTTCGGTGCTTGGTAATATTCAGTACCAACTAAATTTTCCAAATAACAGTCGGCCACGCGTTTTGTCGATAGTTAGTTTCGACTCGTATCATATTTAAAACCGTCCGACTGTAACGCTCGACTTGCCCATTAGATTGGTGCATTTCAGGCGTTATAAAGTGCGTATCACAACCCATACTTTAACCCAGTTAAGAAATTCAGCACTTTGAAATATGCAGCCTCTGCCGGCTACTATTAATTTAGGGGTTCCAAATAGGGATATAACATTGTTAAAATGCTTTAACTCATTTGCATCCTGCCGATACTTAGGGTAAAGGAGGCAAAACTTGGAAAATGCTCAATAACTATTAAGACATGACGGTACCCATCGGCTTCAGGAAGGGTCATATGTCACTAGGACATTTACGGGCGGCCTGATGTTCTTTTCCCCCAGTAAATTCTATCCCTTTCTTAGTAAGGCCAGCGATACAAGCAGCCTTCTGAGCGAAACTCGGTATATACGAGTACCTATGAAAGTAGCTGGCTAAGTAGCTGGCTAAGCCCAGAAACTGGCGGACCTGTCTTACGTTTTTCGGTTCAGGGGAACCAATCAGGGCCTTTATCTTGCCGGAGCTCGGTCGTACCTGACCTTGGCTGATTGTACGTCCTAAATACTCAATTGCAGTCGTCAAAAAGGTTTTTTTTTTTCAAATTGACATTTGAAAAATGTTTTAACAGTGACGATGATATAAGCGATATGGTTGACCCACTATCGATTAACACACCCACCGGTATACCCTAAATAATGGCTACTTCGACATCATTATTGCGGGTAATCTTATTTTCTAGACAACAATTTACGTTATTTTTGTTGTGTGACTCTGATTTTTGTTTTGAGAAACAGTTATCTACTTTGTGGCCAGGTTTTTTTTTTGCAAAAAGAACAAGGTTCAGATTTTAACGCCACGAATACTGGTTCACTTGAATCAACCTTAGCTTTCTTATTGCAAGCAGCCTGTTTATGTCCGATGACACCACACGAAAAGCACTTGCCCTCCTCAAGCCTACGCTTTCTAATTACATTACTCGCGTGATTACTTTTAACTGGATTATTTTATAAGGTAGGAAGTGAGCTTTGTGTCTTAGAAGTAGACGGTTTTACATAAATCGACTAAAAATCAACTATGTCGTTAGGAGACAACTTAGCATTAGTAGCTGATGCTCCAATGTGAGGGTCCACAATACCACGAACAACAATCGCAGAAATACTCGTCACTGAGTCCGCGCACTATGCGTAATCGAAGTAATGAGATAAAATTACGTCGAATAAAATATTTGCAAAATCTGGCGTTTTTGGACACAAAGGCGTAAATTCCTTTATGAAATTACTCCACGTACGATCACTCGTAACCCACTCGCGTAACCACGTACGAGCATCACCTTTTAAACAATTACCTATTCGCGAAAGAAATTCATGATCGCTCCAATAATTTAATAGTTTTGTCCGATCAACTTCGTCACACCAATCACTAATATTGTTGAAACTAGGATCGAAGCTAGAAATAAATAAATGTTGGTCAGATCTAACCCGATTATTGATGGAACGGATCGCGTTAACAATGCGGTCCGTTGCGGTGATATCACTTACTGCACCAGCGTGTTCTAACAAGGACTCTGCCGTATGACCGGTACGGAGCACGCTAGGCGGCGCCGACGGCAAGGGTGGCGTACGTGACCGCGGCGCTCGCGCAGATCGCCTTGGCAACGGCGACACGACGCGTTCGGCATGGCGCCGCGTTGTCGGGGTCGTCTGGCGCCGGGCAGGCGGCAGCGACGCGCCACGCTCGGAACGCGGCGACTCATGTGGAACTACCCTCCGTTTGCGCGAGCGTTTCAGCTGTGCAAACGATGCTTGATCTTCTAATACCTTCAAACGCGCTCGCATGACCTGTAGTTCCCGCTGTAGGTCACTCTCCGGGGTCTGCGTAGGATCCCGATGTCTGCTTTGTCGCCTACCTGGGTCACGGCTGTGGCGACGACTTCGACAGCGATCCGACATTATTTTTATTTTTTTTATTTAAGTACAAACCCAATCAACAAAAACAGAAATTGGATCGAATCCCACTTCTGATCTTGCAAACTAGATGGCAAGTTATTTTTTTAAAAGCAAAAACAGCTATAACACAAATATCAATCAATCGAGCAACAATTTGGCAAAAATAATTATGATAAATAAATGTCGATCGCTACGACGCCGACGACGTGTTGATGGTCCGATGGTTCTCGAGCGAAAAGGGGCGCGCGGTTTTTTTTTTTTTTGTGTATGGCATCTCGTAGGTGACCTCTGAGGCCATGACTACTTAACCGGGCTTTCCTGCGGCTGCCTTAAGCTACTAATACTCAAAGCCTCCAGCCAGGGGCGCGCGGTGCGACCGCGCCTCCTTATATACGGATTGGTTTCTTGAATGCTTCTGATTCACAACACTAGATTAATCACACGTAGAAATATAGGTTCAGGATGATTCGCCAGTTTCACAAAAGGTAACAACTGAAATATCAATGTTTAGTTTCTCCACTGACTGTACAATACCTATTATGTGTATACTAGATAGGTAGTAGGCAAAATACATGACATTAGAATTCCGAGCAGCGTATTGTGGGTACAATGACACACGTTCATATCCGTCTGGTGGACTAGGTACAGACGCCAGCAGGTCAACCTACCCGAAACTGTCAAGTTTTCCCAATCAACTTTGAACCTTATGCTTTAGTGATAAAGCTGAAAATCTATTAAAGAAATTTGACATATTGTAGTAGGTTGATGTGATGGCGTCTGTACATGTGTGGAACCTATACGTATAGGTTCGTATAACTATACAATGGTAGCTGGGTGGGTAGGTATAGTTATATTATTATTTTCGTACCTTTACACTGGCCTTCCTGTTACACACTCCTGTCAATAATAACCTTTGTTATCAAATGTTTTAGTATTCATTCACTAATAATGCAACGCAATAAACTGTCTTGAATAGACCAATAAATTACGACAGTAGATGCATTTATAGGGTTCCGTACCTCACAAGAAAAAAACGGTACCCTTTTATAGGATCAATTCTTTGTCTCTGCCCGTCTGTCTGTGTGTCTGTGAGTGTGTCTGTCTGTCAGTCTGTCATGACACTCTTTCTCAGGAACGCGTGAAGCTATCAAGTTGAAATTAATATCAAATTCGTAGATCTACGGTCTCTTGGAGCACTAACAAAATCAAGCTTGTAACTCAATGCAATAAAAAAATACAGCCATTTATGCGACTTTATTTTGATACTCGCAAATAAATCAAAACCTATAGGCTATTTCCCGTTGTGACCTAGAATCATGAAATTTGGCAAGATGCAAGGTCTCTCAGCATAAGTAAAGGAAACGGTCCGAAAGTCGTTAATTTGTAGTTTTATCACACATTTAGGTACATTTTTTTTGCGATTTTAATCTTACATTTGCAGTTGGAGAATTGACCGTGACGTATATCAAAGTATCGAAGAACATGTTTTTCCACTACAACGTTAAGTTTGTTTTTGGGATAAATTCATCCCAACAACGGAACCCATTATTGTGCGTGGACCGACACGCACTTGGCCGGTTTTACAAATACTAATTACCTAAATTATCTAAATTTTATACAGACAAATGATGAATGACATATTATGATTATTAAAATATTTCAATAACTTTAGTCAGTATGCAAACAAAATATACCTTCGTAATACATATATTATTCAGAAACCTAAACACTACATCTGCGAGCAGGTAGGTGGTTCTTAAGCCATAGGTACTGTAGGACAGACAGAGAGACGTTGCATACCTACTGTACATTATAACTTATCCTATGTAATGTTGATAAACAAACAATATTCAGACTACACCTATGAGTAATCTTAAAAACATTGATATCATCATTTAATTTTTGAACCCAATTGTAGGCACAATGTGCGATCTAAGACCGACCGTGCAAAGTCCAAAGTCCTAACACCATAACACCAACTCATACCGGCTCGCTGGATATATAAAAGATTGCGAAGGCTTCGGTGAGGCAAAGTCAAAACAACCGGCAAACTAGTACTACCGCAGACAATATTGATATGACTCCATCAATTTGCAAATTGTGATATAAGTGCAAGGATATTCAAACTTAGGTACGTAAACAATGCATATTGTATTTTCGTTTTGTTGTGATTGTGATAATAAATAAGTAAATAAACTAAAATTCGTTTAGTTCGGACAATTTTTGTCCATGTTTTGTCATGACGAGAAAATCAATTAATGCAATAAAATACTTAAATAAAAAATCATGTGAGTATTATTGCATTAATAGTCGTCTGTAAATTAAATTTAAATTAAGTAGGTATTTATAAAAATAAATTAAATTTTTATATGTTAATCAAAAGTTGGTTGGAACTATTCTTGATTTCGCTTCAACGTTTTAGGTAATTTCGCTACGTTAGAGAAAGCGTAAAATATTGTTTTTCTCTGTGATCAATATTAATCATCTTTAAATGAACATTTTTGTTAAGAGTTTTATCAATAACTGCTATTTATTTATCTATAAATGTGTTGTTAAAGTGTTATCGGTGTTGTAAACGTGTTTGCCGAGATAGTGTTAAAAATAGCTTCGATGGAGTGGTTTTGCTCACATCCCAAGGTCTGTTTGTCATTTCACTTCAAGCCATATCACCGTTTTGATCGAAATGACTCTCTCTGTGTGGTCAATAACAGGTCGTGTCGGTGAG
The DNA here is from genome assembly GCA_949128155.2 of Xanthia icteritia. NCBI lineage: Eukaryota > Metazoa > Arthropoda > Insecta > Lepidoptera > Noctuidae > Xanthia > Xanthia icteritia. The sequence goes on along the minus strand of OX421935.2, from coordinate 5,521,359 downwards.
CAACGTTAAAATGGTCATAAATCTGTATTAACGTTGAAAATAGAAAGAAAGAAAGAAAATTTTATTTGACTCAGATCAAGGCACACAATATTCACACAAAAAACAAATAAAACAGAGAAAGCAAATAACATGTAAAATACATGTATCTTTCAAATGCCCCCGTATTTTTCAAAAATAAAACAGAAACTTTCCTTGCAGATCTTAAGTTGAATCTTTCGCAAGTACATGTATTTTTCGCACTAATATATTATAATAATATATAATATTAGGTAATATAGGTATTTTGAGGGTAAATTTATAATGATGTTAACTATAGTACATAATTGTCCATAAAGTACATTACTGTTAAATTAATGTTCAATTAATATTAATAAGCAAGATTTTTTTCCCTTTTTTTTTTGGTTGGGATATTATCAAATAACTTCTCCCGCTCTGGGCGGAGCGAGAGGGCGTGTCAGACTCTTACTGACTAAAACCCACCCGTGTTCCTTCAGTTGCCTGTACGTTGCCAGGGGCCACAGTATCCCTTTCGGAATTTCCCGCGACCTCAGCAGGCATCGGTCCTAGCGGACCCCGCCAGTTCTGCTGACATCTCTTTGAGGCGCGCGTGGAACACAACGCGCCGTGGATTGGGGCCTGGTCCTTATTGGACGGCGAGCAGCTACCCATTGCTCACTGTCCGCAAGCCCGGGCCTACGGTGGTCGGGAACCAGCTTGCGATTCCCGATGCCCAGGGCGTCTCCTGCGGCGGCTAGGGTCGTGAGGGCGCGAAATTTGCCTCTACCTCACGCATTCTGCTTCCTCCTTCGCGAGCATTACTGCTTCGCTGAAGGAGGTGACGGCCTCCCATGCCCTCTCGCTCCGTACCATGGCCTGGACCAGGGCCAGGGCCGGTGTCCTCCGGTCGATCCACGCAGTAATGACACCCGGGCGTTTCCTCCCGGCTGATACGAAACAGGAACCTCCCGAAACAACCATGTCCGGTGAGGACCTACGTGAGGCGGAAGGTGAGGACGCCGTGGCGCCTCTCTAGCCACTCCTCAAAGAGGGGACTTATCGCCGCGATAGTGGCGTGCCCAGCACTGGGTTGCGACAATCGCACTCGCCATGACGCCATAAGATCACGCCGGAGCTCTGTCCGCTGTGCCGCGATTTCTCGCGGCAGCGGAGTTACGCCCCGGCGTTTCGCCTCCTCGCGCCACTCCCAAATGTGCGCGAGGACTTTTGCCTCCAGATCCAATGGCGGCAATCCAGCAAGGAGGCTCGCCGCCTCACCGGAGACCGTGCGGTATCCCCGGACCAACCGGGTGGCCATGACCCTCTGGGACGCGTTCAACCGGCGGGCTGGCCGCCACCTCAATGAACGCGCTCAAACCGGTGCCCCGTAAAGGGCCATGGACCGCACGACCCCCGCGTATAGCCTCCGGCAGGAGGCGTTTGGAACCCTCTAGATTGGGCAGGAGCCGCTTTAAAGAAGCCCCGTCCCGCTCCAGTCTGGGAGTCAAACGTCGGAAGTGCTTCACGAAGTTCCACCGGCTGTCGAGGACGAGTCCTAGGTACTTCATTGTTGACTCGACGCCGATGTGAACTCCTCCTACCGTTATTTGGGAACCCGACGATGGCGTTCCGAGGACCATGAAAACACATGGCCTCGGATTTGTGCAGGGCCACCTCGAGTCCCAATTGCCGGATTCTGTCCACAATTGTCGCAACCCCGTGTGTCGCTAGTTCGGCCGCCGCCGCACCGCCTGGTGCGACCTCCCCTGCGCCAGGACCAACGTGTCCTCAGCGTAACAAACGACGCTGACGCCGCTAGGGAGGTCGGCGTGCAGCACCCAGTCGTATCCGATGTCCCACAGATGCCCCAGGACTGAACCCTGTGGGATACCGCACGACATCTCTCGCCGGTTCCACTCTCCCTGGTGACCGGGGTAGATGACGGCCCTGTCCGTCAAATAAGCCTCGACCACACGACAGAGGTAGGTCGGCATCCGGTGATACCGGAGTGCCTCCCTGATGCAACTCCAGGGCAGGGTATTGAAGGCATTGCGATGTCTAGAGACACCGCCAAAAAGACCTAACCCTAAGCCACAGCATCCCCCGTCGTGAGGGTTCGCACGCGCATGATGGCGTCCACCGTAGAGCGCCCCCTGCGGAAAAAATCCGGCCCCACCCGGACCCGCACCAGCCGCCCAACGAGACGGTCTGCAATGACTCTTTCAAAGAGCTTGCCCACCTCGTCGAGCAGCACGATGGGCCGATAAGCGGACGGATAGTCCGCAGAGCGCCCCGGCTTCTTGATGAGGACCAGTTTCCCCGTCTTCCAGTGAAGTGGGAACCGGCCCCTCTCCAAGGCCAGGACCCAGGCTTTCCCAGGTATGCCGTCGGGTCCTGGGGTGGTATTTTTGACATTCAGCCTACGTACCGCCACTCTCATCTCTACCTCGGTCACCTCCGGAGCATCGTCGTCGTCCTCGGCGGTAAGGTCCGCATCGGGCACCGCAGTAGGCTGAGCCATGGGCGGGGAGGCATGTTCCCCTCTCGAAGGGAACAGAGCCCTCACCACGTCCCCCACAAGCTGCGGCCGGAGACGCGTGAACGGGGGAGCCCATGGGCGGAATTCTTGTATGGGCGTCCCCACGGGTCCCTGTTCAGAGACTCCAGCGACTCCGCGCGGACCACTCCCCTGGCCCGCAGGATCTCCACTTGGAGGGCGGTCTTCGCCGCTCGGTACCCCTTGTACAGCTCCGCCTGAATGGCTTCCGTATCCGGAGGACGAATACGGAGCCTGCTGCTGACAATATCATCAAAAAACATGACATGTGCAGACTGAAAAACATATTCGTATAGCTGTTTTATGAGTTCGGGACTGGTAGCAATACAATTATTTTAACAAATTTGCATGAAGCTCTTATTAGAAAAGTTGAAGTAACGTCTTTTATTTTTTTATAAAAAAGCTCCGGTTTACCCCACTCGTTTTACCACGCCAGGCCACTGTAAGACAGTCCCCCAAAACGCCTACTCTGCACCACTTCCTAGTGCTTTAGCTGGGAAGAAGAAGTGGCGCAACAAACTCCCCAGCAGCACAGCTGTCTGTTCAGTTAAAAAAAAATATTCTATATAATAGTATGAAAAATTATTTACATTACGCAACTCAAAACAATTTAAATTATAAAATTAATAGCTATATGACAGCTAGCACACGCCAATATACCAACCAAAAACATCGAGAACTATAACTCATAAAAAAAACATTGTAATGAGTAGATTATGTCAACAATAAATTAAAATAAATTGACATAAAAAGTAAGATTATAAACAATATATAAACTCATATAACCTGTCAGTAGGTAAGCTAATTCTGGAGAGAGAACATTTAAACATTGTCTTGAGTTAATCACAGCGAACAAAATTACATTTCGAAAACTACATGTATTTTATAGGAAAGATACAAAGTTTAGAAAAAAACAAGATTTACCTTTCATAATTTTCAACGCTTATCTGTATCGAAATTGAAGACATTAAACTGATTTATGTTTGACTAGCTGTTGTCCGCGACTCCGTCTGCGTGTATTTTATATTTTATCATTACATTACAAATATCGAGAATGAAAAATTGCCTTTGTCCTTCTGCAGATCCTAGGCTACCTAATTTCATAACGATCGGTTTAGTGGTTGAGGCGTAAAAAGGTGACTGACAGACAGACGGACAGACAGACAGAGTACTAACTTTAGAACTTATAATTTTATATAGTATATAGAATGGATATGGATCGGGTTTAAGCGTTTGTTTAACTACCTATTATGTTATCACGTTAGTTTATCTTATCATCTATAAATATTTCTCAAACTCATGCAGTTTTCCACATATTTCTTTTATCTGCTCGAAAATATTGGTAGCAACTTTTTACCGTCTTAGACTTGCACAATACACATAGAACATTGATGATTAATCGAAATTTCAACATTTGTAAATATCTATTTTTTGTTTCGACACACTGATAATGATATCTACAGGGTCAAATTGAATTAGCTAGCGAAACGAACTAATTTTACGACCTTTTTTTGTGAGGTTTGTTTAAACTTCACAGAAAGATTGGTATCAATATCTAACACGATGAAAGAAAATAAAACAGATATTTTCTCAACTCATATTCAAGTAACAACACTACAATACCAGCGGTCGTTGACCCCTCAAAAAAAACATAAAATGTTTTTTTATTTTTATTCTCGATTGAGCGACCGTCTCAGTAAAACCATGATTTAATTATTTATATATACGTATACACCTACTTATTATGATTAATTTATTACTGATTAACTCATTAACATAATTTAATATTACAAGTGGGCACATAACAACTTATAACTAATTAATTAATAAAAATAACATAATTATATACTAACTTAACTAAAACTATTCAAAAACTAAAATATAGCATTGAAAAATTCATCCGCATCGCTGTTGACTGGTGATGTACCCAAGAGACTGGCCGTATTGCCACGTTGTATGGCAATACTTAGCCTCTGCCTAAGGTAAAAAGCAGCCCTTGAGTCACGGGAAGTGTCAAATAGCCGTTTTGAGATTTCATTAAAGAGGCCGTGAGCACTCTTAAATCTACTTAGAATTATCTATATATGCACATACAAACATGCATGGATACAAAAATGGTGTCTGCGTGCCCTCGTGATAGATTCTATTATAGTATGTACCTACCTATGTCACGCATATATCAATATTAAATGTCGTAGTTAATTATGCTAACAATTCGTATATTGTTACAACCATTAGGAACATCTACTTTAGTTCGTCATAATAGGGCTTGTATAATACATACTGATAATCCTGTTTCCAATGCGATTTTATCTTAACAAATAATTCATTATTTACTTACAGGTAGTAAAAGGAAGGACATCAAGTAAATCAAGGATGGTTAAATTGACCTAAACAAATAAAAAAGGGCAATTAAAGGTAAAAAATACTCAAGGTTTATTTAACCAGATTTAGAGTTCAAAGGACTTCGCACATAACACGGCCGCACAGATAGTGGCGAATACACTCATTCACGCCACTAGTCTCAAGCCGCCAACATGATTCTCCTGCTGCTGCCGCTCGTGCTCGTGCTGCTCTACTACTACACCACTAGAAACCACAACTATTGGGAGGAACGCAATGTGAAATACGAAAAACCAGTACCAGTTTTTGGAACACTATACAGAAATGTAATGGCTAAGAAAAGCATCACAGAAATATCCGTGGAACTATACAACAAGTACCCCAACGAGCCAGTGGTGGGCATGTTCAGAGGCACCACACCCGAGCTGGTCGTCCGAGATCTAGATATAGTGAGAAGGATCCTGAATCTGGACTTCGGGTATTTCTACCCGAGAGGACTTGGTAGGGATCCTAAAATCGAGCCTTTGTTTCTTAATCTTTTCCATGTTAATGGCGATAAATGGAAGTTATTGAGGCAACGTCTAACGTCAACGTTCACGACAGCCAAGCTGAAGAATATGTTCCCACTAATAGTGCAGTGTGCGGAGAAGCTGCAGCACGTGGGCGAGGACGTCGTGAACAAGGGAGGAGACTGCGACGTGCGCGAGCTGATGGCACGCTTCACCACCGAGTTTATCGGTGCCTGCGGCTTCGGCATACAGATGGACACCATCAATGACGAGCACTCCCTCTTCAGAGACCTCGGCAGAACGATATTTAAAAGATCTCGGAGGAATTACATCTTGACAGCGTTATGTGATCTCTTCCCAGACTTCAAAGGAGTATTTCAAAGAACTTTACACGCGACTATCGTGTTTGATTCTATAACAGAAATCGTTCAAAACATTCGGAAGCAGAGAAACAACAAGCCGATTGGTCGTAATGACTTTATTGATCTACTTTTGGAACTGGAAGGTAAAGGAAAGATAACGGGAGAGTCGGTGGAGAAGAGAACTGCAGACGGAAAACCAGAGCATGTGGAGATGGAGATGGACCTCACGTGTATGGTAGCGCAGGTGTTCGTGTTCTTCGCAGCAGGATTCGAGACTTCTTCGTCTGCAACAAGCTTCATGTTACATCAGTTAGCGTTCCATCCGGAAGAACAGCGAAAAATTCAGGAGGATATCGATCAAGTGCTTGCGAAATACAACAATAAACTGTGCTACGATTCAATTGCTGAGATGACACCACTCAGTAACGGGTTCAAGGAGGCCATGAGGATATTCCCCTCTGGAGGAACCTTACACAGAGTGTGTGCGAGGAAGTGCACGATTCCGGAGTTGGGCATCACCCTGGACCCTGGTGTAAGGATCATTATTCCAGTGCAGGCTATACAGAATGACGAGAAGTATTTTGATAATCCTACTGAGTTCTTACCGGACAGATTCAATGATCCGAATGTTGAAAAGCATAAGTTCGCGTATCTGCCGTTCGGTGAAGGACCTCGGCAATGCATTGGTAAGCCTTGACTTAATGAAGTTATTATTAGAAATAGTTATTATTCTGTAATGACTAGCAGTATATCATTCATTATCTTTGCGTTAACCAACCTTACATAGATGAGTTTTCGATTAGCGTTCTTTTTTAATATAGCCTATAGTTTGTTTGTACGTATAGGGGGTAATCTCTGGAACTACCAGTCGGATTTGAAAAAAAAAATTGCATTTGATCCCAATTCTTGCTACGCAATTGCAATTCACGCTAGAACCCTAAGGAACTGGACAAAAAGAAAAAAAGTCAGAATGAACGCTAAGCGAAAACGAAGAAATAACGCGAGTTTGCGTTAGGATGCGATGCGGTGGGTCGGGAGTCAAAACTTCACGCGGATGAAGTTGTGGGCAGATACTAGTATTTATCATCATTTTTTTCTAATGTCTAATATTTAAAAGGGCGCAAAACGAAATTTTAATTATGAAGACTTATTACACTATTGACGATTTTCTTAATGATGATTCACTATCTGATTGACATGCTGTTACTCTGATTGACATTATTATTATGATCGTGGTTCACCTACTTTTTGTTTCCATTTGACATTATAATGGTCTTATCATAGACGTATAAAAAAGGTCGGACGGATTCTCGCTAACAAAAAACTGTGTCACTCAGAGTCAGCCAGCTCGCTGTACGTACAGCACACATTCACACAATAGTCAGCCATTTACGCGCAAACGTCAACACAGGCGATACGTCTATGCGGCGATATTTTTTTTTTAAGATACAGTATTTCTTGTGTTGTGAAATGGTGTAAAAACGGTAGTAAAAATCCAGGAATCACGTTTCATGGGTAAATGAACAATTCAATCATTTAATTCCCGATTTTATACATCAAAATCAATCTTCATTCGATAAAATTCGTCACAAGGCCAGTGTTGCCAATATTCACGTGTGCAAATTACCCGAAATATGGGAAATTTATATAAACTATAAAGTGTGGAAGATGTATATGATGATGTGTTTGCTATATTGTATTGTAATATTTGTGAACTATTTTATTAGAACGGGTGTAAACTGGTAGAAATCGCGGTGGCGTCGCGGCGACGGTCGTCGTGTCCCTGAGCACTTATGGCCCTCTATGCGACATTCTCTATGAGAAAGTGTGAATTTGGTCAAAATGAAAATCCAAGATGGCTGCTGCGAGCCGTGCTCCCCGGCTCCTTAGCCCAGATTCGCACAGATGTATTTTTATCGCGGCGATCTTCTTTTGTACACTGGATTTTCAACTCCCGGTATTGAGCCGAGCATTGAGAATCCAACAGAGTGCATCCAGCGCGTATCCCAGTGCGTCAAGAAAACACACTGTTGGATATTCAACTCTCGGCGCTAAACAGAGCGTCTAAAATCCAATTCGCGAAATAAATCGCCGCAATAAAAATACGCCCTTGCGAAAACATTAGGTTAAAAAGTAAAATTTTAAACATTTAAAATATTTTCAATTAACTGTTTTATTATCTTTTTTATTTCTTTTATATTTTCATAATAATTGGTTCTTACCATTAACCTTTTGAAATGGCACGGTATAATTCTGCCTACACACGACTTTTTGTCTTAATAAAACAAAGCAATAATAAATGGGTAAATTTGGCTTACATGGCATCCCTAAATTCACTCACACATAAATTAGTCGCCGCCATTACGGGACACAGTTTTGTCTTAGCGGGAGTTCCGTCCGACCTTTTTTATACGTCTATGGGTCTTATTTTATTTTATATTTTTTATTGCTGTGACCACACTGACATTATTATTATTATTTTTGTAATTGCCAATGATTTGCCGCTTATTTTAGATTTTGAATTGTAAACCTTTGCATGCCCACGTGACGTTAAAAGATGGAGAACTTTATTATAAAAACACCTATGTATAATTTGATTTGATTTGAATGAATAATGACATTAGAATATAAAATACTTCAAATTGATTCAATCAATCAATTTAAAAAGGAAATTTTCTAACTATATTTTTGTCACCAGGTGCAAGACTAGGCGAGATGCAGTCCTTAGCAGGTCTTGCAGCAATACTGCACAAGTTCAGTGTCGAACCAGCGGCCTCCACCAAGAGGGAATTGGAAGTCAACCATGGAATGAACGTAGTACAGTCCATCGAAGGAGGCGTGCCATTAAAACTAAGACTGAGGAGCAAAGACAAACAAGTTGCTGCCTAAAGCTTGATATCATAACTAGAAGCAACAATAAAAGTTACACAGACAGGCGCGACGCGACTCTGGTGGAACAATCTCTATAAAAACTTCGTCTTCGTGGTCGTTCTCAGTGTGGCCTGCGTATTAACAGTATCAAGACGACGAAAGTAATTTGTTTGTTCAATCAATTGTATTCTAAGTATGCCACAGGCAATACACTTGCGTCATGTAAACGGGGCTTAAGTTATAATTCTTTATTTAAATATATAAATAAATATTGAAATAAAGAATTATAACTTTATAACTAAAGAACTACTTAAACTAAAGAATTTTAACTAATTTAATAATGTTATTTTTATAAAATAAATTACTGTTACATTAATATGTTTTATAAATCTTAGTTTATTTTTCATTTTATCCACCATAAAAATATGACTTTCATTATCTGCCAGTCTAGTATCTATAGCATTATCTGCTAGTCAATTGTTATTTACACAAACTTGAAACTAAAGAAAAGTAGTAGGTATATTCAGTATTTATTGCTGAGTACTTGTGTCCAGATACTTGTGTCGGTACTCTATGTAAGTTATGTTTAAGTCCCATATAATAGAGGGCGGGCCTATTGCCATCAACCAAGCACAAATCCAGACTCCAGGCTGCTACTGAGAAATTCAAGATGGAAAAACCCAATAACACTTTGCCCGACCCGGAAATCGAATCCAGGACAACAGCTGTAGCGCTTGCGACCACTCGGCCAATAAGGCATTCTGTATCTATAGCGTAGGTATCTATCAACAATCTGTAAGGAACTAATCGAAATCGATTTACCCAGTTACTGATACCTACTGCCAGTCTGCTTCATGCCATTGCTGATCTAAGGCCTCTCCCCATAACCTGCAACTCTTTCGATCCAGGGCTAGTGACACCTATCACTACCTAGTATAAGTTAAAAAAGGAGGGGTACACAAGAAATGGTAATGTCGGTGACAAAAGTCTTTTTTAATCTCAATTATTGAGCTAAATATAGAATTAAGTTAGAATTGGTTGGCGCAGTGGTTAAGCGATTGACTGCTGCGCTGCGTGTCGCGGGTTCGATTCCCGCACGGAACAAAGTATATTTGTATGACCTACAATTAGTTGTTCCGGGTCTGGCTGTTTGTGTATGTGAGTTTAAATGTTTGTAAACGCACCCACGACACAGGAGAAATTCCTAGTGTGGGGCAAAGTTTTAAAAAAAATAAAAAAATAATAATAATTTACTTAATTTTAATTTTGTGTACTTCTGGACACGGCGCGTATCGTTAGGAGATTCCTCTCTCAAGAGCCCTGACCACCGGTAGCTTGGACCCTGTTCCCGATACCGGTGGGCTACTATTTTTTATATTTTTAAATGTTTTTGTTTTTCTTAGTTTTTATAAAAATATTTAAAAATGTAGGTAAATTATATGTAAATATATTAAATAAAGGAAATAATAATTTAAATCGGAACACAAGTAAAATTAAAAGAATATTTACTCTAAACTGTTATATCAAATAATGTTTGCCAATTTAGAATTTAAATGACATATAGTTATTACGAGGGCGTACAGGGGTCTTTTATTTTATTGGAGGTCAAAGTATAATTCCAAGACAAAGACCACAATGGATTATATAGGCTAGTCAATTGTTTGATAATTGACATATTAAACAATCGACTAGCCTATATTCATTGTGGTCTTTGTCTTTACATAAATAGCGAAGTTTTAAATCAACACAGAGGAATCTTTATTAATGCTCTGGAATCCTAGATTCTACAATCATCTTTCATGTATACCTTCTAGTATTATAGATAGATAGATAGATTCATTTATTTGCCTGAAATATGGTATTTTACAGATTTTATAACAAATACACAATAGTTCTTCATATTCCGCCAACTAAATTCGGCATGCAAATTTTGTGAAAATAACAATGATTCTAATATAACAAAATAATTAAATTCCAATGTCAAAAAAAAAAAAGTACTAAATCAAGACATATATACATATATTATACATATAATGATAGTGTTTATGAGTGTTTGTATGTAGGGAGTAAGTAATCCTCGGAACTCTGATCCGATTCCGAAATTCTTTCACTAATGGGAAGCTATAGTACCTACTTATTGCCGAGTGTCATAAAATATTTTTTTATATTTAACCTATTTTTAAAATATTTTGTTATGTATGTTTTGATTAATATAGGCGGCGAGGCTATGTTATGTCTAAATAATACCAATGTTTTTAAATCCCAATCAACACTTCATTTGTTCAATTGAATCACCAAACAAGTTTCTCTACTGAAACTAGTTTTGTCTAGTGCTCAATTTTAAAACTAGTTTTAACTAAAATTAAAACATGAATATCAGTATATTCTTGTTATAACTAGGAAATTATTAACAAAGGCATTCAGTAAAAACTAGTTTTAACTAGTGAAAGCGCGTTCTAACTAAAAACGGGTTTTAAATGTAATATATGATGTTGTAATATTGATATGATGTTAAGAAAACTGCTGACCTTTGGGGATTATCAGTACATACCTTGTCTTCAATAATTGATGTTATTTCACCCTTTTTAGCAATCGTTTTTAACTCTTGTGTTGCATCTGGTGTTTTTCCTGATCTGATGAAACTTAGCAAAGTGATTCCACTGTTCAAATCTGGCAGCACAACTGATCCCACAAATTTTCGGCCTATTTCGATTTTACCATCATTGAGCAAAATCTTTGAAAAAATAATTTTAAAACAAATGTTAGGACATTTCAATGCACATAATTTACTTCATCTGAAACAGTTTGGTTTCACAAAGGGTCGTTCAACTACAGACGCGGGCGTGGAATTACTGAAGAGCATATTCGAGGCCTGGGAGGAGTCGCAAGATGCTCTTGGCATTTTCTGCGACTTGTCCAAGGCCTTCGATTGCGTACATCATGACACACTCGTCAGGAAACTGTACCACTATGGTATGAGGGACAAGGCTCTTGACCTTCTGACTTCTTATCTGAACAACAGAATTCAGAGGGTCGATATTAATGGCAAGAGATCTGCAGGATCTGCGGTCACCATGGGCGTTCCGCAGGGTTCAATTCTAGGTCCTTTCTTATTTCTAATTTATATAAATGACTTACCTTACCACATAAGGGATAATCACAAGATCGTCTTATTCGCAGATGACACTTCCCTCATTTTTAAAATCAAACGTCAGTTAGTCAACTATGAACAAGTTAACGATGCACTCTCTAAAGTTGTGCATTGGTTTAATGTAAATAATCTTTTCCTGAACGAAAAAAAAACTAAACTCCTTAGATTTTCAACGCCAAATGTCAGGCAGCTAACTACTAATGTTCAAGTTAATGGAATAGAGTTGGACCCTGTAGAGTCAACAGTTTTTCTTGGAATAACTATTGACGGTAAATTACAATGGGGCCCACACATAGAAAAATTGTCAGGAAGGCTAAGTTCGGCCGCGTATGCTGTTAAAAAAATTAGACAGATAACTGACGTAGATACAGCCCGAATTGTTTATTTTAGTTATTTTCATAGTCTTATGTCATATGGAATTCTTCTCTGGGGAACCTGTGCGGACATTCATACTATCTTTGTTCTACAGAAAAGGGCTGTTCGAGCCATTTACAACCTAGGTCCAAGGGATTCCCTTCGAGAAAAATTCAGAGAAATAAACATCCTGACTGTAGCCTCACAATATATTTTTGAAAACCTATTACATGTACACAAAAATATATCAAATTTTAAGAAAATGACCGATATTCATAGTTTAAATACCAGGAATAAACACAACCTTGCTGTACATCGCACACGTCTCCACAGAGTAGGCAACTCGTTCATGGGTCAATGTATACGCTTTTACAACAAACTTCCCATTGATATTCGAAACTTACCCATTAAACGATTTAAAAGCTGTATTAAAACCAAACTTTGTAAAAAAGGGTACTATAAAATTTCAGATTATTTAGAAGATAAAAAAGCGTGGGATTGAGCTGCTCGCTCTGCTAAGCTTTGTGATAAAACTATAAAATTTGACATTTTAATTATTATGTAAATCATTAAAAATACCAGTTTTTTATATACATATTGACATTGTTGAAAATTATATACAAAATAACATGATTACTTTGTAAAGTATTATATTGTTTTAATTATTGTGAATGTGAGGACTATGTGGATATTTTATTTTTATTGTTTTTCCTCTTTCTTTAATTTTTTCTTTCTCAGTTAGTTTAAATGATGGTCTGGCAGTTTGAGTACTTTATGCGACCTACCCAAATGTCCTTTCTTTGGTATTGTTCGTCGAGTTGAGCTCCTTAAGTTCTGAGTTGAGCTCTACGATTACTGACAAATGCTTGCACTGACTGGACAGGTCCACTCAAATCTGTGTGGTTCTTTCCTCAAAAGACCATTTCAGACACTAATCTACATGGTCCTCATATGGCCTGACCAAGATTATGTCTGGACTTTAAAAGAGACTGTGACCTCTGAGTTTGTTTCGGTCTTTCTTCTCAGAGTAGTCAGATAGGAAACGCCGAACTCATCTAGCATTTTCTTCTTATTTTTTTTTAATATGACGTGTAAAAGTGATTGCAATATCCTATTTACAGAATAAACAATTTCATTTCATTTCATTTCATTTCATATGTATACAAAAATAAGTACTCAGTAATGATTATGAAATTGTATCTTGAATTCATGCAAGCCTAGTAGGTACTTTTTGTTAGGTTACTGCTCAGAACTTGTGCAAAACGTGTCGCGAACAGAATATCGTCTTCACATGTAAATTGCGCCCGTGCGAAGCTGGGCCACCTAATTATAAAATAAAGTCGCTTGTCGTGTCTGTGACTGTGTTGTTCTTCTAAACTACCCAACGAATATTGATTCGGTTTTCACCATCATATAAAGAATTTATCGATGTTTCGTCAAGTCGTACAAACAGTGCGAAACAGGGCCGGGTACCTAGTTAGTTATAAGTATTTTAAATATAAATCAAACAATACACAATGGGAACAAATACGCACACATACACACACACTCACACAAGCATACAAACACACCAGATATACAATAAAACACCTCTCAGTCTCCATTCTGGAATTCGTACCCCGAGCCCCAAGATACAGACTAACTGTCTAGTTTGGGGTTCACTGGCAAATAATATTGTGTAACATAGCTGTTCCGTAACCATACCGTTACATTTGCCATTGCGAGATCTACTCACCTAACGCGAGTACAACAACTACAACGTAGTCGATTGACAGAGTCCGCCTAGCGATTGCGCTGGCGGGACGGTTTTTTTTCCTACTTTAATACTTTTTTTTATTTAACTACGGTTAATATTTAAATAACCGGTTTAATACCTGGCTGGTTTCAAATTCGGAAACCGGTCTTACACCAAATTTAAATTAAGGACTCCGGGTCCGACACCTACATTCATCGGAAAGGATATTGGACCTCTTCGTCGGCTCCGGGATCCGGGACTCTCAAAGTCCCTGGCGCCCATTTATTAGTTGTAACATTTAAATTAATTGGAAGGTTATACTTCATAAATCTGATTTATTCTTTAATATTTAATTTAATGAATAACACGGAACAGTACTTGGTTTATCACCAACCCCCTATGACCCTAGCTCTTATTAAAGAGAAGCTAAGCTGGCTGGCATACTATAGGTTTTATTGTCACCTACCTAATCTAAGTTAGGCTACGTATTTGTTAAAAATATATTTATTGTTTGATACATTTTGTAGTTTCTTTGTGTGCAGATACTAACCCACCCTTGCATCGGAGCTTTTGTTCTTTCATCAAGAGGGACAAAATCCCAAATGTAACAGTGACAGTCGTAGTAGTCGACGATAGTCGTACATAAAAATGTACCAAGCCGACGCTCTGGTACATTGGAGGGCAAGCTCAGTTTTCGATACGTATTTCAGTTGAATCTGGTTAACTGTGCTTGCTCGCGGGGAGACCGTTAGACCTTCCAAGCATAAAGTGCGTCACTCACCTGCTAGCCTCCTGTGGCTCTTCGAGGGAATCTTGTCCTGATGTGGCACGTGGCTGGCGTTGTACGACGACCGACCGCGGTACGATTATCTACTCACAAGTTGGTGCACCAAAGTCTGTACTGCACTATATGAGCCTTCAGGAATTACAATCAGTCCAGATAGAAGCCGTTTAGCGACGATTAACCCTCATCACAAGGATTTTAACCGGGAGCGCGCACTTAGGCTACTGCGATTGCTGCCATCTTGGATTCGACTCCAGTCATTCGTTCGCAAGCACAGTGCGCGCATAGATAAATGTATGGTTACGGAACATTCCGCCCACCAAAATGCATAGTATTTTCACTACGTTGAAAGAGCGGAACCCGAGAACAACGGATAAAAACGAATGAAGAGCTGATGTGAACGATTTACATTAACACTAATTGAAGTTAACACTAACCTAAACTAAACTAGAATATAATGAATTGAAGTTACTGTAAACGGTATGTCTAGTCAGTCTGAGTTGGCAGAGGGCACAACTTCACAAGAGGTCTCGTAAGGAGTGATCCATTTGCCATAAGTACGGTAGCCACACGTACCACGCCGTCAGGACCCGGATGTAATTCCGTGACCCGAGCAAGAGGCCAATGCAGCGGGATAGTGTTTTCGGTTTTGATGACCACGATTGAATCTACAGCTAACGGTTTGCAATGCTTAGTCCACTTTGCTCGCTGAGTCAACGATTGCAGATATTCGACCTTCCAGCGTTTCCAAAAGTCTTGTTGGAATCGCTGGATGAGTTGCCATCTTCCTAACCGAGTAAGATTAATGCCTGATAAATCCTCATCAGGGATTGAAGTAAGCGGCTCTAAAGTTAGGAAATGACCCGGAGTCAATACGTTTAAGTCATTGGGGTCTGAGCTCAGCGAATAAAGAGGGCGCAAGTTCAGCATAGATTCGATATGTACAAACAAAGTTGTCATCTCTTCGAACGTCAATGTCTGATCACCGATAATACGATAAAGATGGGATTTAACTGCCTTAATTTGTATTTCCCAGACACCGCCAAAATGACTACTAGCCGGAGCATTGAATTTAAATGTTATGTTTTCGATATTAGATGCGTCCTTCATGTACTCATTTAGTTGGTTGCAAGCGCCTACAAAGTTGGTTCCACAATCTGAATGGATAACGCTTACACGACCCCGTCTGCCAACAAACCGGCGAAGCGCGGCTATGAAAGCGTCCGAAGTCAAGTCCGAAGCGACTTCCAAATGGACTGCTTTCGTTGTAAAGCACACAAACAAGCAAAGGTAAGCTTTACTTATTTTAGCTCCTCGATGTCGTCCTAACTTAATGCGAAAAGGTCCACCATAGTCAACACCGACAATTGAAAATGGCTTGGCTTGGTTGATGCGAGTCGCTGGTAGATCGCTCATAAATGGCTCAAGCGGTGTAGGGCGCGTACGGAAACATTGTAAGCACTTAGACAAACAATGACGGATTGCGCGTTTTGGTGATAATATCCAAAATTGATGTGACAAAAGATACTGCACTGTATTTATACCGGGATGACAGTTTTCACGATGAAGTGCTTCGATGATCATGAACGTTAGTTTAGAATCCTTAGGTAGCAGCGCAGGATGCTTATGCTCATATTCGAGCCCAGAACGAGATAGGCGACCGCCCACCCTAAGAATTCCCGATTTATCTAAGAAAGGGTTAAGTTTTTGCATAGGTTTTTGCATAGGTTTTGAGTCCTTCAAACGAGTTATTTCCTCATCGAAATGCAATGATTGTACTCTGCGTACGAAAATCAATAAAGCGTTATGAAGCTCTGTTCGATTTAAAAGATGTTCAGAACTTCGCGAAGATTTTTTACGAGCGCATTCTACGAAACGAAGGCAATACGCGAGTACTCGTTGTGCTTTACGAATTGATGAGAAACTTTCGAGTAAAGAATCAATGACGTTGGTGTCGTTATGAACAAACAGAGAAACCGCGCGCTCTTCAGATAATACATCAGCTTCGTTAACATTGTCACTGTTGTTTTGCCAAGTATTAGACGGTTGAGCGAGCCAACAGGGCCCCGCCCACCATAACGAATTGTTGACCAACTCAGCAGGATAAAGACCTCGAGAGGCAATGTCAGCTGGATTATCCGAACTGGAGACATGGTTCCAGCGAGCTTCCGGAATAGTATCCTGGATATGACTCACTCGGTTGGCGACAAAAGTTTTCCAACGTGACGAGTAAGATCGAATCCACGATAATGCCACCATCGAATCTGACCACGCACAAGTGTCAGCTATGGGAAAAAATTATGAATAGCTTTCTCTGATGAACTTCAGAAGATCTGCCAGGAGGACTGCAGCGCACAATTCGAGACGAGGTAATGATATCCTTTTTACAGGTGCTACGCGAGATTTTTAAGACAGAAAGAAGACAGATACACTACCATCGACGCAAGTAACACGTAAGTAGATTACAGCTCCATAACCTGACTCGGAACTATCAGCAAAGCCATGGAGTTCACACGATTTCATATTTTTTACAGAAATGCATCGAGGGATCTCCAAGGACTCGATGACAGGTAGCTGCTCAGTATAACAACGCCATTGTTTGACGATTTCACACGGCGGAGAATCGTCCCAATGAATACCTAACATCCACAACCTCTGAACTAAGCACTTAGCTAAGAAGGTTATAGGAGTTAGGAAACCCAAGGGGTCATAAATACGTGCGAGTTCACTTAGAATCGTACGTTTTGTGCATTGGCGATCGATAGGTTTGACTTCAAACAAGAATTTGTCTCTCCTGGGACACCACTTCAGGCCCAAGATCTTCAGGGTGCTTGTCTTATCAATGTCCATAGACACAAAGTCAGTGGGACAGTGTTCCGGAGGTATATCAGCAAGCACCTCTGGTTTATTGCTAGCCCACTTACGCAGCTCAAACTGACCTCTCTTTAAGAGTTGGATGACCTGAGTTTTGACTTGGATGGCGGTCTGAATATCAGAACTGCCACTTGCGATATCGTCAACGAATGTATCAGAAGTCATCACTTCGCGAGCGAGAGGTAAGTCAGTTTCATCTTCTACAAGTTGTTTGAGAGTGTGGCAAGCAAGAAAAGGAGACGATGATACCCCATAAGTTATGGTATTTAATCGATACTCTTGAATCGGGTCCGTTGAATTGAATCGCCAGAAAATTCTTTGGAAATCAAGATCGTCAATTGACATATTAATATTTCTAAACATTTGGCGAATATCGGCTGTAAATACAACTAAATGTGTTCGGAACCGAAAAAGGATCTCGGCAATGTTAGCCTGCAGTTTAGGACCTACGAGTAAAACTTCATTTAACGACACACCACGAGCGTCTTTCGCAGAAGCGTCAAAGACAACTCTTAGTTTTGTCGTTGCGCTGTCAGGTCGCAAAATGCAGTGATGAGGTATGTAATAACAACCTTGGTTGATTTCCTTTGAAGGAACTAGACTCATGTGACCACTTTGTAAATAGTCAGACATGAAGTCGCAGTATTGTTCGCATAAAACCTCATTTGCCGCTAACTTGCGTTCTAATGATTTAAAACGACGTAAAGCAGATTCTCGCGATCCAGGAAAAGTTGGATTCTTGTCTTTATCTTTGAAAGGCAAGGTAACGGTATACCTCCCTGAAGTGTCGCGGGAATGTTCGGTAACGAATTTCTGTTCACAGAGTTCTTCGTCCGGTGTTAACTTTGAAGACTGAGGAATGTTGTCCATTTCCCAGAACTTCTTAACCTGCTCATTGAGAAGATTATCGTTTGAAACGAAGAACGACTTTGGCAGTGTTTGGTTATCCCTGCAACTGACGTTTTCTAGTAGGATCCAGCCGAACACAGTGTTGAGTGCAGATGGTTGCTGCAATCCTCCACTAACACTACCTGGCAACAGGAGTGAAGGGAAGACCTCAGCGCCGAGAAGGACATCGATTTGACCAGGTAAGTGACAATCAGGATCCGCTAGGTTAAGATTTCGAATATGATGCCACGCAGATTTGTTCAGCTTAACGACTGGCATATTGCCGCAGATCTTAGGTAATGTTAACGCTGCAATATTAAATAAATCGTTGTCGTGGACACCTACGCTTAAGCAGATTGTACCACTAGCGGATGTTGAAGCATGACCTAGGCCGTGAATCCTACGCGTTGACTGCGTTCGTTGGAGACCTAAACGCTCAGCAGCACGTTCAGTTATGAAGTGGGCCTGACTTCCGGAATCAATCAGCGCACGAAAAGTCTGATAACAACCCGATAAATCACGAATTTCGATATTAGCTGTGGACAGCAGAACCATGGAACGATCACCGATATTGGTAAGTACACTGACCCGCGAGGTAGTGGCCTTTTCGGTATTATCAGTTTTCGAAACATCTAGATCTTGATGTAGCAAGGTGTGATGTCATTGACGACACACTTGACACGTAAACATTGATTTACAGTTTTTGAGGCCATGTGATGGCTTCAAACAGTTGAAGCACCAATGATTGGTCTTCACATAGTCAAGTGTGTCGTCAAAAGGTATGTCTGATTTCGCTTATACTCAACGTAGTACTAGTCGTAGACGCTTAGTTGGCGGTATCGGATTTGCATTCCTCGACAATACGTCACGGTCAAAGAAACCGGAAATATACTGATCAGGCGACCACTTAAGAAAAACTCCTCCACGTTAGGTAAAATTCACAACCAGACACTAATAGTGTTGGTGTGATAAACATTACACCAAGCCATTCGATTCTTGAAAATCACTAACGACTCTCCAACCGGTAGTGTAACGTCAAAACAATAACCTATTATAACATAACAAGTTATTTATAATCGGTAATATTGAAATTTGGTGATTGAAATCAATAACGGGGTAATTAACCTTGAACTTTAATTCGGCAAGTACTAAATGTGTCACTTACAACACCGTGCCACAGATAAAATATGGATTGTGTTTACATCGATCTTTCTAGAAGATTATCCATATTGAAAAAAATATTTTACTTCCGCTTTGGACTAAATAGTTTTAAATGATTTTTTAACAAAAGCTGAAAATTAGAGTTGGTCCATACGATATTATTTCGATGGTTTCCAATCAATAGATAAAATTAACCAATATCGATTAAAACTGCAACTGTGATTCGGCTCCCCGCAGGTGTCGCGACCGTCGCTTCCAGCTGTCAAATGTGACGTTCACTATTTGACAATTGAAATGTAAACACTGGAAACTTAATTAATGATTTTATTTACTTTATAGTGTAAACCTGTAATACAAGTGAATTATCATCAGAAAATGTTACCAAAGAGACTAGTGATGGAATACGGTTGAAGGAATGAATCCTTCTATCAATTTCAGGTTAAAGTCCATTGTACAAACTACAATGAAACATTTTAGTTGGAAGCATCATATTCTATTACGTATAATTTCAGGTAAACGCTTCCTTATATGATTTGGTCGTAGCTGTGAAATACCAACCAGTGGTAGGTACAAAAAATACAACGTAACAGTACCTCCCCAACCACCTGAGATTTGACCCACTAGGGCAAATCTCGACGCTGGCCCTCCAGCGTCAAAACAGACTTCAAAGGATTAAACACGCTTACGAAAATCAACAACGCTCATGCCTGAAAACAGGAACAGACAAAGAAAATAAAAAATATATGGAAGCCGGTGTACGATTTCTCTTATTCTATAATACCCCCCTAAGTGATATATAAATGATACTCTAAAGGTGTTCAAGGTATATACATAAACAATACAGACTTCTGGTTACACTTAGTGTATAGAGTAACAGACCGCTCTATTAGGCGACATTGTAGTAGGCTTTGGTTGTCGGGTCTACAATTCCGCCCGTGTTTTATGGCTTTTTTTTTTTTACTACCCATGTAACCAGTGTAATATATTATATATAATGTTACTTCTGGAGTGAGTCTAATCTATTTACAAACATGTAAAAGACAGGCTCCAAAAAGAGAGTAGAAATGTGTAAATATCTGCTGAAGTAATATTATCCTAGTCTGACCTACTATAATTATATAGGAGAGACCACCCCAATACATCGTACACCACGTTTCACATCCTCCAACTACAGGTGTTGACGGTTTTGCTGTTACGACTTAAATCAATGGATGAAAGGTATCGGGCGTCCCGCAACTGGTCTAGGATGTGAGAGATGTAGGGTAGTGGATATGCATCTTGTTTGCTGACCGCGTTAAGCTTTCGGCTGTCTAGACAAAAACGCCATTCCCCATTCGGTTTTGGAGTCAGAAGAACCGGGTTATTCCACGCACTATTGCTAGGTTCCACTACTCCCATCTCCAACATCTCATCCAGCTGACGGTTAAGTTCCTTGAGGCGTTCTGGTGATAAAGGATAATAACGCTGTTTAATAGGAGGAAAATCCCCTGTGTCTATTTTATGACGCAGCAGATGGGTACGACCTAATCCTTTAGCCTCAAAGGAAACGTTTTCGAATTCCTTCATCAATAACTCCGCTTCGTTCTTTTGATCCGGTGTTAATTCATCAAACGGCTGTAGGTGCCTAACCTCTGAGACGCATGTATGGCCTCTATTGTTTTTCAAATATTGTAAGGGTAATTCCTTAAAAATTTTTGGTGCCAAATTAAAGGCCTTCCAAAAATCAACGCCAAAAATCAATGGTGTGGTAATGTCTGGAATTACATAGAATTTAATAACCTTAGTTACTCCCATGAGAGTTACTGGTAAAAATAAATAACCCTCCACGGATGCCCGTGAATCATTGGCCGTTACGATGCTGTCCAACTGCGTATCGGCGTGTAAAGTCGCACCAGCCCTTATGAACTGTTGGCCAACATCGGAACCCAACACCGATATACAAGAACCTGAGTCAAGTAGACCGTAATAATGCTCCTCGTATATGGAAACTGTTAAATGTGGACGACTATCGTCCGTATTCTTATATTGTACTGTATCAACCCTTAGTGAATTAAAAAATGTCTTTAAATATTTTAAGTAATTGTCCCAGTCGGACCTATTTAAATTGTGGCTGTAATTCCGCAAATTTAGTTTTTTGGATTGCATTTTGTACAGGACTTATCATCCTTCTGCTTTTTACTGCACGTTGGGCACGATGGTGCACGTACGCCCTTCTTGCCGCAACGGAAACACACAATTGCTGTAGATTTGCATTGTGATAACAAATGTCCCTTAACCCTACAACGAACACAGAACAACGAATCAGAATCAGTTTGCACGGCTTCAATTCTTTGTGTACCTTTCGGGGCCTGATATGCCAAGTCTGCTGCTACAAAAGAAGACGATGGTTTGGGTGGCTCATGGAACTGAGCCTTGCTGTGGAAACCTAGCTCCAGTTGTCTACACTTTTCTTTTAAGTCGTGCAGCGTGTTGATCATCATTATTGACAACCTCGACGTGTATTCCGGTCTCATGTTGAACTTGATCCGCGCTAAACGATCGTGTTCCGGAACCTTATTAAAAAGCTTATTAAAAAGATTCTCCATGACTGCTATATATATACATGACAGTTCAGTCGACCCCTGCGTTCTGTTAGTAATTTCTGAAACGAGACGCATATCGTAATCTGGTGGAGCGAAATCCGTGAGTAACTGCTCCTTCAACTCCGCCCAATCACCAATCGACGCTTTAATTCCACGGTACCACAATAAGGCTCCGTCCGAGAAGAGGTCTAGAGCCGATTTATGTATGGCGGCTTCGCTAATATCTCTGGCCTCGCAAAGCTCCTCAAGGCGCTCAATAAATACTTTTACGCAACCTGTACCGTCAAATTTACAATTTAGGGTTTTTACTGTTTCCTTTTTGCAGGAAATGATGACGTCCTTTGGTTGCAAATCCGTCACTGCTTTTGATGGCTCCTCGGCGGTAGTAAATGATTGATGGAAGCTCGCGTTAACCGAATCTATTGTAGACAAATAGCCGCTAAGCTGCTTGTCTATGGCTGCATAATCGGTACTAAGATCCGTTGGGGGAGTAATTCTACTTAAGCGATGATATAGGTGGAAACCTAAAGCCTTTGCGCGGTTAAATTTTTTGTAATTGGAAGGATACCTGTCTAGTATTTCACCAATTTCTGGCAGTTTGGCCTTGATTGTTTTTAATTCGCTTTTCGGATCCATATTTGTCTCCACGATATCAAATACCAACACTACACAGACAATACAGATACCAATTTACTAAGATCCCTAATTTGAACACGTAGTTCCTCTTCTGTTGAAGCGGGGCTCGCGTCACGGACCAGTACTTCATAAAGGAGCTCCTCCTTGCGAAGTAAATTGAATGCAATAAGTCGTTCCATTTTGTAAATTTAAGAAAAAATTGTATATTAACTGAACTAAAAACTGGCTGTCACAATTTACAATCTCACACAATATGTAAATGATATCTACAACAAACGCAGTTACACAAATAGCAGTCTTATAGAGTAAGTTTGTATTTAAACACAAGGCTTTAATTTCCAAGGACAAACGTCCTGGTGCTAAGTTTTGGGACATAGGTAAACATATGCAAAGTGTAAATAGCAGCAAGAAGTGTAAAAAGTAAGTAAAAGTAAATAAAAGTGTATAATACAACACAAACAAAGGATCCCGCGCGACGGTTTTTTCTCAAAAATTATAATAATAACTGGAAGGCTATGGAAACAGTACTCTGGCTTGTAAGGTACAGCGATTGACGTAACCTCTATCACCAACCAAAACACACGTTGGCGCCACTGTTACATTCGAGATTTTGTCCCTCTTGATGAAAGAACAAAAGCTCCGATGCAAGGGTGGGTTAGTATCTGCACACAAAGAAACTACAAAATGTATCAAACAATAAATATATTTTTAACAAATACGTAGCCTAACTTAGATTAGGTAGGTGACAATAAAACCTATAGTATGCCAGCCAGCTTAGCTTCTCTTTAATAAGAGCTAGGGTCATAGGGGGTTGGTGATAAACCAAGTACTGTTCCGTGTTATTCATTAAATTAAATATTAAAGAATAAATCTAAGCTAAGCTGGCTGGCATACTATAGGTTTTATTGTCACCTACCTAATCTAAGTTAGGCTACGTATTTGTTAAAAATATATTTATTGTTTGATACATTTCGTAGTTTCTTTGTGTGCAGATACTAACCCACCCTTGCATCGGAGCTTTTGTTCTTTCATCAAGAGGGACAAAATCTCGAATGTAACAGTGGCCATTTGGTTGTTCCGTAACTAGTGTTAGATTGTAATTCCTGAAGGCTCATATAGTGCAGTACAGACTTTGGTGCACCAACTTGTGAGTGGATAATCGTACCGCGGTCGGTCGTCGTACAACGCCAGCCACGTGCCACATCAGGACAAGATTCCCTCGAAGAGCCACAGGAGGCTAGCAGGTGAGTGACGCACTTTATGCTTGGAAGGTCTAACGGTCTCCCCGCGAGCAAGCACAGTTAACCAGATTCAACTGAAATACGTATCGAAAACTGAGCTTGCCCTCCAATGTCGGCGTCGGCTTGGTACATTTTTTGGTGCCGAAACCAGGGAATAACGGATATAATTCGATAGTGTTTATTCGTTTATCCGTTAACAGTAAAGTTCTCGTAAAATCTTAGGTAATTTTCGACATTAGGAACAAAGAAATTAAAACATTTTTTTTTTTTCCACTTACCCCCAACTATTTCCCACTATTGGGCAATACATATTCGTTTTAGGTTGATTGCTATACATTACACTAGTTTATTTCGTTAATCGTTTAAAAACAAAAAAGTGTATTTTCAAACGTGCATCGATCTTTTCAAAATTTTATCTTCGATAAATTCTTTGTGCGTCCGATGCATTCTTGTTCATTTGCTATAAACTCGTGTGGCTACACGTATTTCGTGGTTATATTCTATCGCATTTGTCATACAAGTTGATATAACGTCGAATCGAAACGTAAATAACCAAAATTAACCATACTTTGAACATTTGTTTCTGGTTCGCCTAGTTATTTTGACCTACCTTCCATTTGAATGATTTGAAGTTTGTATTTTTCATCGCCGCCATATTAGTTCGAGTAGTTCTTTGTTCTACGATTTGAAATTTAATTGAACCATAGACAAATTTAATTTTGTTTAACGTTTAGTTTCCTTCTATTCAACGACAATATTTAATTTGTTGGATTAGCGTTGTAGTGATTGAATGAATGAACTGCGATTGAACAGTTGACGTATGGTGTTCGGATTGGGCGTTCTATTCAGTTTGAAACGGTTGTTTACATCTTTTAATTGTTATTTAGTTGAACTTAACGGTGCCATTACTTGTTCATTATAGAATCTTATTGTTAAATATAGATTGTTTTAACGTCATTGAGGTTAACTAATAAACAAAATGCCTTCTTATTCTAAAAAATCATTACGCAGATTGAGTAAAGGTAAATCGGTTGAAGTCGAATACACAACTGAACGCGACTTACCGGTATTGCGTAGAAAACGTACTTTATCGTTCAATAGGTTATCTAAGACGCTTGAAGTCGCTCGTTTAGCGAAAAATAATGAATGTGATTTAAGTAAATTTTTGGCACATTACTCAGACTTAACTAAAATAGTAAATAACTTTGAAGAAGTCCATGATGACATACTTACCATATGCGAACTTACAGATGAACAACAAGTGGAACAAGATAGTATCAGATCCGACTTCGACGAACGATATTATGAGATTTTAGCGATACACCGACGCTTAACGAAGGTCGATGAGCCTAACAAATACAACGATGAGCCAAATAAATCTCATAATGAGTCGTTGAGTGTACTCAAAGTAATAATATAATAATAATAATAATATTTATTCAAAAAATTACAAGGCATCATTTTTTACAGTTTTGCTTAAATGTAAATTATATTCCTAAGACTTACGTGCCTGAACTAGGTAATCCTGTGTTTCAGGCGGGAAGAGCTTAAATAGTCTTATAAAATAAATAAATAATCAAAAGGTTGACAATAGATCACTAATTATATGTTGAGTAGTTTAACTCTTAGTTTCTAAAATTGATGAATACCTAACGTAGGTGAAATTTGTACATGTATATTCACTGTAGCACAGTTAGTAAATTCTCTGTATCTTCGTAAGACATACTTTGGAGAGCATCCTTGAGAATTCTCTTACAATTTGTGTAGTTCAGGGAATAAATGTTTGCTTTCGAGTTTAGTCTATTATAGAGAAGAGGACCGAGGTATAGTAAAGGGTAAAGTAAAATTACCTAAAATTAATTTACCGCAATTCAGTGGTAACATAAAGTTGTGGCCTGAATTCTTCGATATCTTCACCTCGCTGATTCACGAGAATGGTTCACTTTCGGATACGGAGCGCATGCACTACCTCGTCTCTAGTATCACTGGTGATGCGTTAGCACTTATACGAACCTTTCCTGTGACGGGCTTATACTACCACGAAGCATACTCTGCATTGGTTGCGCGGTATAAAGACAAGCGGGAACTTGCCTTTACTTGCTGGAAGGAGATTTTGAACGTTAACCTGAAAGCCAACTCACCCATTGATTTACGACGTGTCCTTGATTCTTTCAACGAAAATCTATCGATTCTCAAACGGCAAGGGCTACCGTCGGACCAGTGGGATTTTGTAATCTGTTACCTTTTACTATCGAAAATGGATTCAAAATCGCGTTGTGCTTTTGAACGAGTTACTGCTTCTCATGAGTTTCCAAAGTACAAAGATCTCAATGATTTTCTGTACACCAGATGCGAGGCTTCGGTTCGCGACACACACTTCTCCGAAAGTGGTCGCAATAACCGTGCCTACGAAAAACCACATAAGCCGAGTGGTTTACGAAATTCTAACGCCGCGGTTGTAAATAAAAAACATACTTCGACATTTCTATCGAATACAGTAGTTGACAAACCTCTTGTAGTTGCGCCCTCATCATCGAAATTAACCACATCGAACGCAACTGCACCATCGTCGTCAACATCGTCGCGTCCTTCACGAACTGCTCTTGTGCCACCAACTGAACCTAGAAAGTACAAGTGTCTGTTCTGTGGGGAAGACCATTCCATTAATCAGTGCAAATCGTTTATGTCAGGAACGACTTGACTATGTGAAGACCAATCATTGGTGCTTCAACTGTTTGAAGCCATCACATGGCCTCAAAAACTGTAAATCAATGTTTACGTGTCAAGTGTGTCGTCAAAGACATCACACCTTGCTACATCAAGATCTAGATGTTTCGAAAACTGATAATACCGAAAAGGCCACTACCTCGCGGGTCAGTGTACTTACCAATATCGGTGATCGTTCCATGGTTCTGCTGTCCACAGCTAATATCGAAATTCGTGATTCATCGGGTTGTTATCAGACTTTTCGTGCGCTGATTGATTCCGGAAGTCAGGCCCACTTCATAACTGAACGTGCTGCTGAGCGTTTAGGTCTCCAACGAACGCAGTCAAGTAGTGGATTCACATCATCCGCTAGTGGTACAATCTGCTTAAGCGTAGGTGTCCACGACAACGATTTATTTAATATTGAAGCGTTAACATTACCTAAGATCTGCGGCAATATGCCAGTCGTTAAGCTGAACAAATCTGCGTGGCATCATATTCGTCACCTGGTCAAATCGATGTCCTTCTCGGCGCTGAGGTCTTCCCTTCACTCCTGTTGCCAGGTAGTGTTAGTGGAGGATTGCAGCAACCATCTGCACTCAACACTGTGTTCGGCTGGATCCTACTAGAAAACGTCAGTTGCAGGGATAACCAAACACTGCCAAAGTCGTTCTTCGTTTCAAACGATAATCTTCTCAATGAGCAGGTTAAGAAGTTCTGGGAAATGGACAACATTCCTCAGTCTTCAAAGTTAACACCGGACGAAGAACTCTGTGAACAGAAATTCGTTACCGAACATTCCCGCGACACTTCAGGGAGGTATACCGTTACCTTGCCTTTCAAAGATAAAGACAAGAATCTAACTTTTCCTGGATCGCGAGAATCTGCTTTACGTCGTTTTAAATCATTAGAACGCAAGTTAGCGGCAAATGAGGTTTTATGCGAACAATACTGCGACTTCATGTCTGACTATTTACAAAGTGGTCACATGAGTCTAGTTCCTTCAAAGGAAATCAACCAATGTTGTTATTACATACCTCATCACTGCATTTTGCGACCTGACAGCGCAACGACAAAGCTAAGAGTTGTCTTTGGCGCTTCTGCGAAAGACGCTCGTGGTGTGTCGTTAAATGAAGTTTTACTCGTAGGTCCTAAACTGCAGGCTAACATTGCCGAGATCCTTTTTCGGTTCCGAACACATTTAGTTGTATTTACAGCCGATATTCGCCACATGTTTAGAAATATTAATATGTCAATTGACGATCTTGATTTCCAAAGAATTTTCTGGCGATTCAATTCAACGGACCCGATTCAAGAGTATCGATTAAATACCATAACTTATGGGGTATCATCGTCTCCTTTTCTTGCTTGCCGCACTCTCAAACAACTTGTAGAAGATGAAACTGACTTACCTCTCGCTCGCGAAGTGATGACTTCTGATACATTCGTTGACGATATCGCAAGTGGCAGTTCTGATATTCAGACCGCCATCCAAGTCAAAACTCAGGTCATCCAACTTTTAAAGAGAGGTCAGTTTGAGCTGCGTAAGTGGGCTAGCAATAAACCAGAGGTGCTTGCTGATATACCTCCGGAACACTGTCTCACTGACTTTGTGTCTATGGACATTGATAAGACAAGCACCCTGAAGATCTTGGGCCTGAAGTGGTGTCCCAGGAGAGACAAATTCTTGTTTGAAGTCAAACCTATCGATCGCCAATGCACAAAACGTACGATTCTAAGTGAACTCGCACGTATTTATGACCCCTTGGGTTTCCTAACTCCTATAACCTTCTTAGCTAAGTGCTTAGTTCAGAGGTTGTGGATGTTAGGTATTAATTGGGACGATTCTCCGCCGTGTGAAATCGTCAAACAATGGCGTTGTTATACTGAGCAGCTACCTGTCATCGAGTCCTTGGAGATCCCTCGATGCATTTCTGTAAAAAATACGAAATCGTGTGAACTCCATGGCTTTGCTGATAGTTCCGAGTCAGGTTATGGAGCTGTAATCTACTTACGTGTTACTTGCGTCGATGGTAGTGTATCTGTCTTCTTTCTGTCTTAAAAATCTCGCGTAGCACCTGTAAAAAGGATATCATTACCTCGTCTCGAATTGTGCGCGGCAGTCCTCCTGGCAGATCTTCTGAAGTTCATCAGAGAAAGCTATTCATCATTTTTTCCCATAGCTGACACTTGTGCGTGGTCAGATTCGATGGTGGCATTATCGTGGATTCGATCTTACTCGTCTTGTTGGAAAACTTTTGTCGCCAACCGAGTGAGTCATATCCAGGATACTATTCCGGAAGCTCGCTGGAACCATGTCTCCAGTTCGGATAATCCAGCTGACATTGCCTCTCGAGGTCTTTATCCTGCTGAGTTGGTCAACAATTCGTTATGGTGGGCGGGGCCCTGTTGGCTCGCTCAACCGTCTAACACTTGGCAAAACAACAGTGACAATGTTAACGAAGCTGATGTATTATCTGAAGAGCGCGCGGTTTCTCTGTTTGTTCATAACGACACCAACGTCATTGATTCTTTACTCGAAAGTTTCTCATCAATTCGTAAAGCACAACGAGTACTCGCGTATTGCCTTCGTTTCGTAGAATGCGCTCGTAAAAAATCTTCGCGAAGTTCTGAACATCTTTTAAATCGAACAGAGCTTCATAACGCTTTATTGATTTTCATACGCAGAGTACAATCATTGCATTTCGATGAGGAAATAACTCGTTCGAAGGACTCAAAACCTATGCAAAAACTTAACCCTTTCTTAGATAAATCGGGAATTCTTAGGGTGGGCGGTCGCCTATCTCGTTCTGGGCTCGAATATGAGCATAAGCATCCTGCGCTGCTACCTAAGGATTCTAAACTAACGTTCATGATCATCGAAGCACTTCATCGTGAAAACTGTCATCCCGGTATAAATACAGTGCAGTATCTTTTGACACATCAATTTTGGATATTATCACCAAAACGCGCAATCCGTCATTGTTTGTCTAAGTGCTTACAATGTTTCCGTACGCGCCCTACACCGCTTGAGCCATTTATGAGCGATCTACCAGCGACTCGCATCAACCAAGCCAAGCCATTTTCAATTGTCGGTGTTGACTATGGTGGACCTTTTCGCATTAAGTTAGGACGACATCGAGGAGCTAAAATAGGTAAAGCTTACCTTTGCTTGTTTGTGTGCTTTACAACGAAAGCAGTCCATTTGGAAGTCGCTTCGGACTTGACTTCGGACGCTTTCATAGCCGCGCTTCGCCGGTTTGTTGGCAGACGGGGTCGTGTAAGCGTTATCCATTCAGATTGTGGAACCAACTTTGTAGGCGCTTGCAACCAACTAAATGAGTACATGAAGGACGCATCTAATATCGAAAACATAACATTTAAATTCAATGCTCCGGCTAGTAGTCATTTTGGCGGTGTCTGGGAAATACAAATTAAGGCAGTTAAATCCCATCTTTATCGTATTATCGGTGATCAGACATTGACGTTCGAAGAGATGACAACTTTGTTTGTACATATCGAATCTATGCTGAACTCGCGCCCTCTTTATTCGCTGAGCTCAGACCCCAATGACTTAAACGTATTGACTCCGGGTCATTTCCTAACTTTAGAGCCGCTTACTTCAATCCCTGATGAGGATTTATCAGGCATTAATCTTACTCGGTTAGGAAGATGGCAACTCATCCAGCGATTCCAACAAGACTTTTGGAAACGCTGGAAGGTCGAATATCTGCAATCGTTGACTCAGCGAGCAAAGTGGACTAAGCATTGCAAACCGTTAGCTGTAGATTCAATCGTGGTCATCAAAACCGAAAACACTATCCCGCTGCATTGGCCTCTTGCTCGGGTCACGGAATTACATCCGGGTCCTGACGGCGTGGTACGTGTGGCTACCGTACTTATGGCAAATGGATCACTCCTTACGAGACCTCTTGTGAAGTTGTGCCCTCTGCCAACTCAGACTGACTAGACATACCGTTTACAGTAACTTCAATTCATTATATTCTAGTTTAGTTTAGGTTAGTGTTAACTTCAATTAGTGTTAATGTAAATCGTTCACATCAGCTCTTCATTCGTTTTTATCCGTTGTTCTCGGGTTCCGCTCTTTCAACGTAGTGAAAATACTATGCATTTTGGTGGGCGGAATGTTCCGTAACCATACATTTATCTATGCGCGCACTGTGCTTGCGAACGAATGACTGGAGTCGAATCCAAGATGGCAGCAATCGCAGTAGCCTAAGTGCGCGCTCCCGGTTAAAATGCTTGTGATGAGGGTTAATCGTCGCTAAACGGCTTCTATCTGGACTGATTGTAATTCCTGAAGGCTCATATAGTGCAGTACAGACTTTGGTGCACCAACTTGTGAGTGGATAATCGTACCGCGGTCGGTCGTCGTACAACGCCAGCCACGTGCCACATCAGGACAAGATTCCCTCGAAGAGCCACAGGAGGCTAGCAGGTGAGTGACGCACTTTATGCTTGGAAGGTCTAACGGTCTCCCCGCGAGCAAGCACAGTTAACCAGATTCAACTGAAATACGTATCGAAAACTGAGCTTGCCCTCCAATCCAATGTACCAGCGTCGGCTTGGTACAATAGCTATAGGTAATATTTTATGTTACTCATGTTGTCTCAATTTGGTGTTAACCTGCTTACTGTATTACTTGGACGATAAACTATTTTCTATTCTATTTCTATTCAGCTTACCTAAATTCGTTCAGTTGTGGGCGAAGATTAAGTAAGATATACAAAGCTCGGATCTCAGAAAAATAAATCGGCACCCTATATAATTGCGTAACACACATTCGATCACAATCCGAGAGTTTTGAATGATATTGCTAATCGATTGCTTCATAGGTTTGAAAAATTGCTCTAGGTACTCAACAACGAAAATAACGCAATGAACCCGTTCATTGCGTTATTTACGTTGAACGGTGAACTGTCAAAATGAAACCCATTGCGATCCATTGTAATTTTATGTGTATTACGCAATCACCCCGCGGGTTTGGCTGGCCACAAACCAAAACAAATATGGTAAACTAGCTTCTGCACGCGACTTTGTGCGTGAAATTTCTTGTTTAAACAAAGGTATTATTTTACTAATCTTCAATGAGTCAGGAATTACACCACAGTCAATACATTTATTAAAAATTATTGCTAATTCAGGCGCTACAGTATTGATTATGCATTTTGCAACCTCTACGGAATTTCCCCATAGATCAGCAGTTTTTTTTTTTACATTGAGTGTACCTACCTATTGAAAGCTTATATAATATCTCGTATCCTAACATAGTCGAAATTAAACTCATGGTTACCAATATCAACATTTTCTTTCAATAGGGACTCGGCAACAGTGGGTGAAGAATTTAAAGATTTAGTGGTTGAAACTGGAATATCTGCAAATAAATTTTCAAAAACTGTGGCAACTCTGAAGTATTCTTAATCTAATGTATATATGGACGATCTTTAGTGGATGTTGTAAACATGATAACAAAGATTTTCCGCTAATAATAATATACGATAAAGATTTAGTGCCTGATATGATGGAACTTTCCAAATGCTTCTATTGACGTAATAATATGAACAGTAATAAATAAACATTTAAATTTCTCTTCCACAAAGGCGCCTAAAAAATATAAAGAAAAAAATCAATCTGATAAATCCTTTGTGGGAGACTGGTCTCTGCACTAGGAAAACCTGTCACACAGATTACCAAAATCAGTGTTTAAGTACTCGTATTAAATCATAAAGGTAATATTTTAAGCAAATTATTTTTACCTTTGGTAGGAGAACACAGTAAACAAAAATAAAAGAAGAAAAAACATAAGTACAAAATTAAAAGTTATTATTGAAGAGTGTGGGTACCAGCGAGGTGTGGTGATGTGGTTTGGTGAAGTGTGGTGTGCTGTGCTGTGCTGTAGTGTACTGTCGTGTGGTGTGGTGTACTGTGCGGTAGTGTACTGTCGTGTGGTGTGGTGTGGTGTGCTGTAGTGTAGTGTCGTGTGGTCTGGTGTGGTACGAAGTTACTACATTGATAAATTATTATTTTCCCACTTATAAGCTTGACCTTGCATCGTGTCCTAATCTAAAGATAATAGAATTAGATATTGGGAAAATCGTTTCTGCTTAGGTAAAGTACAATGTCCAAATTCAGAAGAGACCATCATTTTCAAAGTTACATTAAATAATATATTGATAAGAACCTACATATTACCTTTTCAAGTCCCAATATAATATTATAATCTTTGGAGTTTAGATCTCCCAATCTACGCAGTTGTCTATCGTTCTGCTAGATTATCAGCCGGTCTATTCTGTAATAATCTCACGGTGAAAACTTAGGTGAAGTGAACGTGAAGTGAGCTGTATCAAATAGTTCCTTTGCCGTAATGTTGGCTCCATTATTAAATTTAAATAAAACCGGCCAAGTGTGTGTCGGACCACGCACATTGAAGAGTCCCGTAGTTGGGATGAAGTTATCCCAATAACAAACTTAACATTGTAGTTACTACTGCAAATTTAAGTTGATCGATTATTACTCGTTAACCTGTAAAGCCTACTTAGCTGTGATAGTTTTCCTTTTATTTTCGCTATATGTATATACTACTGCTGTGATTTTTTTCAAAAATCCATGTACATACAACCATTTAGCTGGCAGGGGGACATACATGACTAACAAAAACTAGCACTTTGAAACTTAATATTTCGCAAACGGATCCCTGAATTGAAAAATGGTTTTCACACACCCACAATATTTTTGAACGACCTTTCCAACTACACCCCGCGCCATGGCATAGACGAGAGAAAAAAACATCCCCACGTAGGGGAGGAAACCTAAAAAAAAAATGATTTTATTTTACCACTTTGTTGGCCTGATTAATATGTGTACCCATGCCAAATTACAGCTTTCTAGTACTAACCTTCTCTGAGCTAAGCCGCGGACAGACAGACAGACAGACGGACATGGCGAAACTATAAGGGTTCCTTGTTTACTACGGAACCCTATAATGTGACTCTTGAGTCTTGCTACGACACAATGAAGTGTAATTCAGCTATCTAATTACGTAAAATATTTTCGTAAACGATTACGACTAATTTGTTTCATTTTGACAGTTCAACAACATTCATTGCGTTATTTACATTGTTGAGCAGAGTTTTTTTTCGAACTTATGAAGCAATGGTTTAGCAATCTGTTTCAAAACGATTCAGATTGTGATTGATCGTGTATTACGCAATTAGGGTACATTACAGCACTAAGTACCTACAGTTGTATTCACCTAGACTAGAAGTTGCCTCTCTTTCTATCGCGTAGGTAACTCTTAGATTTTCTGATTTCACTAAATTGGCCCAACAAGTCGAGCCCGCCGCGTACTTCTAGCTTCATACCTAAAATGCGGAGTGAACCACCTGTATTCATCTGTGGTAGTCTGTATATTGATTTTAGGACATGCGCAGTACACTGCTACCCTGTAGTCCGCCCACCCCTACCATCTATCGCTACATAACTACAACTATGTACATACATACAATACAACATCCACGACACAGTTGCTGCATTAAATTTTAGTCAGCAGCGTAGAGGGAGCGCGGCTGTAAGGACGCGCGTTTCTGTATATTAGAATGTACTCTGTGGACGTGCGCTCCATCTCCGTTTGCTCCTATAGAGTTCAATAATAAATTGGGCTTGCGAGAGCAAGCTGTATATGCTAGTCGCGCGGTAAACTCTGCTTGCACGATGCAGGGTGTTGTCAGTGTTTTGCGTAGTCCGCATGTGGCGTTATAGATGCCACCACAAAGACTAATACTAAGAAAAAATTGCACTCACCGTCGAAGTCTCGACAACGTCGCTTGTAAGCGTCGTTGTGTTCCAGCCTTGTTTCAGGGTGAGGTGACGTCGAACCACGGGAACGGTCGCGTGATCTCTCGCAGGATCTGCGAAAAATATACGTCAATTTAGAATGGTAGTTATGTAACAGGCGAAGCAAGTGGCGCTCGTGGCTAAGCTCATCTAACAATAAGTGATAAAATTCAAAAAAAATAACAGACGGTTTTTTTATTATTTGTAATAAAACACACATAAGAAGAAAAGTGACCTTACTTACCTTATTAGGTCTTAATCCATTTTACCTAATTGGTCTAAGTATTAGGTACCTACTTACACTATTTTTTGTGTTTTAGAATTGTTTTATGATTTTACTGTTACATAATTTTGTTGTCTATTAAAATACTAACAAATTAGGTAACTATGGCTAAAACTCTTACACCGATAAAGAAAAGAGCTGAACAGATGATGTTAAAACCGGTTTAACACTTTCGACTCCATCCACTTTTCATAGAACTCATACGCCATGCCGCCATACATATTGGAACTATTGGAAGTGAACCCTCCGGGAGGGTTACCGGCATTACGTTTGCGCTAAACTTAACCATAGCAGACGGTCTGCATTAGATTTAAAACCGTGTTTTTAGGTGGTCTGGTCGCTATACGCAATTTCCAACCTTTTAAATTTTTAGTAAATATTTGTAACCGTGAACAAAAAAACAAAAATGCTTGTATTTTCATGAAACATAACCGCGAACAAACCAGCCTTTTCTATGAAAAAACTGCATTGAAATCGGTCCATCTATTTGTTAGTTACAATGCCACATTAAACTCTATTTAATCTGATCAAGAGAGACGGCAATCTGAAGTGGCAGTGGGCTGGCCATGTTGGTCGAAGGCCCGTTAGCCTTTAGAGTAGATATTTAGACAAGTCCTAGAGTGGAGACCGCGTTTTGGCATACTTAGAATGGAACGCCCTCCAGCAAAATCGGACGGAGAACAAGGAGATTTCTATTATGAGATCCCTTTAAATATTTGCAACAAAATTTATGGTTTGTGGTTAGGTTATCTATGGTTTGGAATACCTAAAAAGTCAAAACACTGTGTACCTACAAATCATTTTTTTTTACTAATTTTAGAAAATATTATTTCTTTCTCTCTTCTGGGTTTTTTATTATAATGTCTTACCTGTTTGTAAAAATATACTATGGACCTTGCCATACATTTGACAGATTTACCCATAAACCGCATCTGTTGACTGGTATAAAAGGTATTTAAATGTTTTTATTTTATACCTACCAATATGGTTTTCCATGAACTCTCACTCACATTCATCATCACCATCATCATTCACGACCACGGCCGGACATATCCTATATATGTCCGGCCGTGGTCGTGAACCTACCCCCAGCATCGGCACAACGACCAACACTGTACTTAGCGTATAGCGCAGATTCCCGCGGCGGCGGTGTGGGCCTACGGGCTGTCTCCAAGAGTACTGATTTGTACATCAACCCCTTGACTTAACTGCCTAACAAAAGGTTCTTCAGGTGGTTATAGTCTACGCTCTCGGCTATTAGGTACCTGGACTATTGGAGTTCACATATTGAGTTTTTACCCACAAGGAATTTGACAAGTGTAATGTGAGGCAGACAAAATGGAATTTACTTGAACTGAGCTCTATGTGATGGTTTATCTCTCAAAACTCGCATATCAGAACCAGACAGTCATCATTGCAGTAAGCACATTATCAGTCCAATGAAATGATAATAATAATGTAGGATTTCATATTAATTTATTAATGAAATAGGTATATATATATATATATATACGGACAAAATGCGGTTTTCACCATCATTTCTTAATTTATTCCGGAAAGTTTATGTGTATAATACCTACTTACATTAATATTAATCTTACAAACTTACTGAGGAATAAAGAAATCTCGATGTTTGGTCAAATCGTAAAAACCGTGTGAAGCGCCCACCACTCCCTGAGTGGTGGGCGGTTAGTTATTATGTAACCCACTAACAACACACATTATCTCTACAGATCGCCTCCAAAAACTGGGCTTCCGAGTGGACCTCGTTCCCGTAAAGTTCGATAACTACTGCATGATTGAAATGTGTGGACATGAAGTAAGACAGTACCTATAAAAGTGCTATCCACGAAGACGCGCCCCACTCTTGTTCCTGTAAATCGTTTACAGTACAAGTGTGCAACATACCTAACATGACCATTTATTTTTTGACTCAAAACGGGACATATTTATCTCAATTAGTATGGCTGATTCATAAAGGAAACTCAATTTTGTGAATACCAGCCTAGGTTCTCAATAAAAAATACTTACACTCTTTTATTTATTTATTACAAATTTGAAATGTTAAGCAAGATACATTTTCAGTATTTTTTAGGGTTCCGTATCCATAGGGTGAAACGGGATCCTATTACTAAGACACCACTGTTCGTCTGTCTGTCCGTCTGTCACCAGGCTGTATCTCATGAACCGTGGTAGTTAGACAGTTGAAATTTTCACAGATGATGTATTTCTGTTGCCGCTATAACATCAAATACTAAAAAACAGAATAAAATAAATATTTAAGTGGGGCTCCCATACAACAGAAATATTTTTTTGCCGTTTTTATAAATAATGGTATGGGCCCCTTCGTGCGCGAGTCTGACTCGCACTTGGCCGTTTTTTTAATATTTGTCCTATACTGCTGTGATGATTTTAATTTAAGTAAGAATAAAATTATTGACACGTTTTGGTCGTGTTTACTAATTACCCACTCATAAGTAATTAGTGTGTATCGACAATTAGCCGAAACTTGCACTGTTGTAGGTTGCAGGTAAGCGTTTAGGCAGAAGAGTGCGGCGCGTCTTCGTGAATGGCACTATCTGTACTGTATTTAAGTAGGTACGCTTTCTGTTTAGAAAGTCTGACTACAGCAGTACTATTCTGTAACCATCTCACCGTGAAAATATAGGTGAAGTGACCTCGGAGTGAGCTGTCAGTCCCTAGCAACAAGCTCACTTCACCTAAGTTTTCACCGTGAGATTATTACAGAATGTATTACTAAAGCGTATCGTGTTACCCAGTTACTGGTTTGTGGAGGTCAGATAAGCAGTCGCTCCATGTTAAGTACTGGTATTTAGCTGCATCCGGTTAGACTGGAAGCCGACCCCATCCTAATTGAAAAAGACTAGGCAGGTGATGATCATTTACACTCCAGCAGAGTCATTTATTCAGGCACCTGTTCCACCTACTGACCCATGCCCCTGAGGACCAACCACCACCTCTCATAGCAATATTATTTTAAAGGATGTATAACTCCATCTCTTTACCACTGTGATGTAATATTAAAATAATAATACACACATCAAGCTATACATTTCCAGTTTATGATGTACTCGCATTGTATAGGATTTTCGTTTAATACGAGGTCAGCTTATACTCTGCTTGATGTGTAGTCGTGTGTACCTACTGCTATAAGAGGTGGTGGTGCAGTCACTGTTCTTAACACCAACGGGGTCGATGACAGGGCTATGAGCGGAAATGAGGATTTATCTTGACGCCCACAACTATAAAACGCAGAACGGTTACTGGATACATTGAACTGGAAGGTGCAGCGTGGGTTACCCAATGACTTGATGAAGGACGCGGGAATCGCTGGATGTGGGAAGCAAGGGGCTGGCCGGTGTGGCAATGTTTGGACAACTATGTCTAGCAGTGGAGTGTGAACGTCTTTCGTCGAAAATGCTGATGATTATCAATAATGCACGTGTCCAGATAGTTCTAACTCGCTGTCACTAAGGACACTTCACTCCAAACGGATTAAAATCACAATATTGACGAAGAGAACAGCTGTTTCCCATACAAATCACCTTAAGTGTAGGTATGTTTTATACCTACGCCCTTTTTTTTTATATTGGAAATTATCAAATAACTTCTCCCGCTCTGGGTGGAGCGGGAGGGCGTGTCAGACTCTTACTGACTAAAACCCACCCGTGTTCCTTCCGTTGCCTGTACGTTGCCAGGGGCCACGGTATCCCTTTCGGACTTTCCCGCAACCCCGGCAGGCATCGGTCCTGTCGGACCCCTTCACTTGCTGACATCTCTTTGAGGCGCGCGTGGAACACAACGCGCCGTCGACCCGGGCCTGGTCCTTATCGGACGGCGAGCTACCCATTGCTCACCGTCCGTAAGCCCGCGCCTACGGTGGCCGGGAATCGCAGCGATTCCCGACGCCCCGGGCGTCTCCTGCGGCGGCTAGGGGCGTGAGGGCGCGAAATTTGTCTCTCCCTCACGCGTTCTGCCTCCTCTTTCGCGAGCATTACTGCTTCGCAGAAGGAGGTGACGGCCTCCCATGCCCTCTCGCTCCGTACCATGGCCTGGACCAGGGCCGGACGTGAGAGATCCTCGCCACCGATCACCTCCACGAGGACACGGCGATGCTCTGCCCAAGCCGGGCAGACTTCCACCGTATGCTCCACCGTGTCCTCCGAGCGATCCACGCAGTGATGACAACCGGGCGTTTCCTCCCGCCTGATACGAAACAGGAACCTCCCGAAACAATCATGTCCGGTGAGGACCTGCGTCAGGCGGAAGGTGAGGACGCCGTGGCGCCTCTCTAGCCACTCCTCAAAGAGGGGACTTATCGCTGCAATAGTGGCGTGCCCAATACCTACGCCCCTCGCGACACTTTCATCTGTTTCTTACCTAGATCTAGGCGGTATCCTACCTAATTATATGCACAATTAGCGACTCACATTACCTGCCAGAAAACCTTTGATTTCAGGTATTCCGCTGTAACATAAGAAACTTGAAGTTTAACACGTGTCATGAGCGAGACCCGGTTGCCCAGCGAGCCTTAGAGGCTATCATGACGGCAGCAGTGAAGTTCCGCCGAGGAAGAGCTTGCCTCTGGTTGTGGACGGTCCTCGATGATCAGATATTCAGGAGAACCAAGTACGAGCCGAAGGACTACTGGCCGATTGACGTTGATCTAACTTCCTTGGCTAATGTAACAGAATGTATTAAATGCTGTGACATGCTTGTTAAAACGGAACCAAAGAAAGAAGAAGAGAAACCAGAGACATACATTAAGCTTTAATTATGTCCATTAGTATGTTCTATGCTCCGAAGGAATTATGTAGGTACCTACTTTCTACCAAAAGACATTTGAAAATAGCTGCGTAGATCTATAGATGCTGTGACCTTGTAAACAGCAGGATTACCTGTACCAACACAAACGTTGATTGGGACTTCAGAGAGTGACGGTCCCTGAAAACTGTCAATTGTGTGGTGATGAGGCTTACTTATCCATGTTTAATAAAGATTGACAGCATTCGATAAATTTAAACAAACTTTTGGTACCAAGTAGGTAGACGAAAGTATTATCTATACCTAGGTACTCAGAGGCGGCTCTAGCACATGTACCGCCCGTGTGCAATCAACACCTTGGTGCCTTCTAGCAGTGGCGGACTAAGCCTGTCGGAGGCCCGGGGCGGTATAACTAAATGGGGCCCCCCGTCCAGGAATAAACGTTGAAATATTTAGCACACTGCCTCGAAAAGGTTAGGTTTTCTGTTGACCATTGTAAAAAAAATCTTTTGAGCATCTATACAGAAACAGGAATTACTTTGTTGACCTATACAGAATAGTTTGAAAATGTAGGATGCAAGAGCGAGCTCGAAAATTTAACACCCCGCCTCGGATAGGTCAGTTTTTCTTTTGAACATTCATTCATAAATAGGAATTACATTGTCGATTTACGTAGAGAATTCTAAGAAAAAAGAGAATGTTGAGGTTGCAAGAGCGAGTGAAGCGAGCTCGAAATTTTAGCACCCTACGTTTATATTTAGCGTAGGGGGACCACAACTACAAACAGCCTTTTTACAGAACATGTTTTGGTCTTGTTTGGCATTTGAATAAAAAGTTGCTGCCAAGACCCTGCGCCCGTGTGCGCTGCACACCCTGCACCATAGGTGAAACCGCCTCTGAAGGTACTTATACCTATATGTTACTTCCATGTACAAATCAACCCGGAACGCATTATTTTGGTATTATTCGTAATGTAACTAAGTAATTTAAATTTTGTTTAAGTACTTAAATTAATTAATATTTAATAATTATACAGACATACCTACCTTCCTAATTGCGGTTTTTAATTTTGCGACATGGATATCCACGAGGTTGTCGTCGACATTGTCTATAATGGTCGACATTCGTCAGTAGGCACACAATCCTGCTACTGACAAACTGATGGAAAAAATAATAAATAACTAATATCACTTTGCCCGACCTGAGATTCGAACCCATGCTCAGCAGTCGCAGTAACATAATAGGTATAACTCGATTTTTATAGCTGATGCGCTTGGAGCTGTTAAAATAGTAGGTTGATGAATTCACCGGCCCGGTTACCTCCTCAGTCTCTTAATACGGTCTACGCAACTCGTGTCGTCTCCACAGTCTCTGTCTTATTAATCGTTATTTTGTTATTTGTTTATTTATGTATACTTTATTGTACAGACACCAGCACATCAACCTACTACAATCTGTCAAATTTCTTTAATAGATTTTCAACTTTATCACTGAAGTATAAGATTCAAAATTGATTGGGGAAATTTGACAGTTTCGGGTAGGTTGACCTGCTGGCGTCTACAATGGGCGGCCTTATCGCCTTCCGCGATCTCTTCCAGGCAATTACGTTGACAGGCGTACAAATCGGCCTACATTTACCCATTAAAAAATGTAATAACTGATAGATAGGTACTTTTGTTCTTCATAACGAAGAAACCGAACAGTTTGCCTAATTTATGTGTCAACATATGTCAACATTTAGTTAATTAAGCCTTGTAGGTCAGGGGGTATTTAACCTATTGACCGCCCAGTCGGATTGATACGATAAATGTTTTCGTGCCGGTGCCGCCTCAGTCGTATTTATACGACAGAACCTATGCTCGTTTTTATTTCATTTTACGGCCCTATTAGTCGTA
Source organism: Xanthia icteritia (assembly GCA_949128155.2). Taxonomy (NCBI): domain Eukaryota; kingdom Metazoa; phylum Arthropoda; class Insecta; order Lepidoptera; family Noctuidae; genus Xanthia; species Xanthia icteritia. Next base: position 5,479,791 of record OX421935.2, on the reverse strand, counting down.
AATATTTATTTGTCGATTGATTAGCTGGGCGCTGGGCGCACGGCAATTGGTATAAAACCAAACGGTCAATAGGTTAATTTCAGGGATTACTCAAATGGAAACACTAATGATTTCAGATTGTTTGTATTGAAACAAAATTACAATGTTACTCTCGTGTTCAGTTTCACTGCCATTAAATTAAACAATTTCACTATACCTAATACTCCTAATAGTTATTGTATTTAGTTATGAACAGCAGGATCAAGGACCTGTTGTGGCATTTTACGTACCTACATTGCTGCATACGTAGACAACTTTAATTAATGTAGTACTGAGTAATCTACAATGAAAAAGTAGCCCAAATAGTTAACTGTACGTTGCTATTTGCTGGCGACGCCGACGTTGCACGACAAAGCGCGACGTTGCCAGATATAAAGCAACATGACAGGCAACATGACGCGTGGCCAAAATCGGAACTAACGCCGCCATCTTGTTTTATCCAGTTTTTTTCAATACATTTCACAAAATAATTACACAAATATTTACCAACAGCGCCGCCTGTCAACGTCATTCGAGCGCCAAAAGATCCTTGAAGGAGTGTTAACTAAGAATGATTGTTGTTGCGCCCATGAGATGCACATCAAGAATCTTTTCGAAGCGATAAGTTCATAAAAAGCAGCAGCATTTAGTTACTTGTAAAAGTATATCGAGTTAAAGGCGCGAATATACTAGAACATTTATTTATAACTTGCGCGAATGGTGGTCAACATCACGTCAGTGGTAGTACTTGATCTACGAAAACCCTTAATTACTCCTTTGACATTAACCTATTGATCGTTAAGTTTTGTATCAATTGCCGTGCCTCCTGCGCCCAGCTCATCCATCAACAAATAAATATCTAGGTACGACGATTAGGTTCGTACAATGAAATAAAAAATAAACATAGGTTCTATGTCGTATAAATACGACTGAGGCGGCACGGGCACAAAAATATTTGTCGGATTAATCCCACTGAGACGGTCATTAGGTTAAGCCGCTGTTTATGTGTTACCATGGACGTTTGTCTGACAGTACAATACACGCAACTGTTTATAGCGTCTTTATGTGTATAGCTTGTCCAGTCTGAAATGACGCGCCCCACTACCGCATTTTACGTACAAGCTGCGGCGCCATGTACGTAAAGTACGGTAGTGGGGTGCGTTATTTGAGACTGGACAAGCTGTACTCGTATACAAGTATTACATAACCTCAACTGACGGGCCTTTTGGGCGTACTGTGCACATAAATGGCAAACCACTTTTGGGTGGTTTCGTAACCCGATATCCTACGGTACCACTTGATAATATACCGAAGGTGTGAATGTTTGAAGCTGTACTCGAAGAGTTATTCCGTTTATCCACCTTAAGGTGGACTTTTGGGGTGGATAAACGTATTCCGTACCCTGCTCGACAAAACGCTATTTCGCGTTCTTCACATTTCTGTGAAGGTGAACCTGTTGTTCTGAATCACTCTCCGTCAAAATGCAGTAGGTAACTTTTTTTTTTACTTTGCACTGTGCTTTTATACCCATACCCTTCAAGTTTCATTAGAAAGAGCGCCTCAAGGCGGAAGAAGGATAGACAATATATTATTTTCGCGAGAACTGCAAATTACCTTCGTGTACTAAGCCATTCGTCACCTACTGGAGGCGAGAAACTCGTCTCGTGTAAATGGGCCATTACTTTTTTCAAATGTGGCGAACTTCATTATGCTGCGGCCGCATCTGCGTCTATCGTGACGAAACTTCGCACAGTGATACGATACACGCAGATGTGACCAACCATTATCGGTTATCGTCGCGATAGTTCGGGCTACGTAGCACTTATCGCTCGGCATAATAAACGTGGCGAAGCCGCTAATATGACCACCGCATTAGCGCGATAACTTTTTACCGAGCAAAACATACGAAGCTTCGGCACGCATTGCTTTGTCACGATAGACGCAGATGCGGCCTCAGCATTAGACTAATACAACACTAGGCCGCGTCCTATTTAAAAGCGATCGTCGCGGAATATACGATCGGTCGCGTGCATGTCACGTTTTGTTCAGAAACCCGGAAAGCGCTATCTGTCGGCGCGTCCGCTCCTTCAGGTTCACCGAACTCAAAGTTCGAATGATCGTGTATTCGCGCGATGATCGCTTTTAGCCATCGTATCGCGGGGTTAGCCATCGTACCCACGGCCGATATTCTTTCACGACTTATTAGCGCCGATAGTTGAAAATCCAGCAGTGTGTTTGTTGACGTGCTGGGATGTACTCTGTTGGATTCACAATGCACGGCTCAACACCGAGTTGGAATTCCAGTGCAAAATCGAAACCGTCGCGTAAAAAAATCGCCCATTTTACCTAGACTTACTACTATCTTGTTTTAAGGTTACGCTAGTCAGCCATTCGTCGTATGGAGTTTACTCCACTGTTTGACAGTGTACATTAAAAATTATATCTATATGTCTCGTCATTATCTGACTCTGTACGGAAACAGAATTAAAAAAAAATGGTTTGACAGTTATTAGCGTCGAAACTTCCATATTTGAACACTAATTTAAACGCATATTTGGGCGTAAATAAATAACCCCCGAAGTATGTAAATGGCAAAATTGTTTCGTAAATTCGTACACGGATAGATAATTTATTCAAGATTTCAAATATCTTTATTTTGAATAAGTCCAGTAGTTTTTTCATAATATTCATACGCCCAAAGGTCTGTTCATGTTTTACGCGCTTTTTTCGTTATAAATCATCGTCTATTTCACTTTCTCATACGATGTTAGGTGAAATAGCATGCATATTAGCCACGCCCACCAACGAGTTCAAGCCGTCGACTACCGCAACCTTAAGTGTGGACATTGTGTAACTGCAACAGAGCACCGGTTACCAGGGAAACCATAATTATTTATACATTCGGAAGTAATATATTAAATAACAAAGGTAGTATGTAAGCGTTTCGAATAACATCGACTGGAAACTGTACAGTGCAACATGCAATAAGATAACGAGGCTCAAATTGTGCGTATATTTTACGTATAAATGAATAACTATGAGAGTCGGTTTAAATAGGTATCATCAACCACACAAAGGTTAGAATTTGCTCCCCAAAGATCCATGAGAAAGCCTTTAAAAAATTGCAATTAAATTACACTCTGTACAAATTATACTACCATTTGAAAAGGCTTTCTCATGGGGATCCAAGCCTTTCAAATGGTAGTATAATTTCTACAGAGTTTAATTTAATTGAAACACAAAGTTATCAAGTTCTAAGACAGAAAGTTACTTAGCAATAACTATGGTATTTTGACAGTATTTTTGTTAAAATGAAATGAAATTGTTTATTCTGTAAATAGGATATTGCAATCACTTTTACACGTCATATTAAAAAAAGAAATAAAAAAAAAAGAAGAAAATGCTAGATGAGTTCAGCGTTTCTTATCTGACTACTCTGAGAAGAAAGGCCGAAACAAACTCAGATATAACAGTCTCTTTTAAAGTCCAGACATAATCTTGGTCAGGCCATATGAGGACCATGTAGATTAGTGTCTGAAATGGTCTTTTGAGGAAAGAACTACACAGATTTGAGTGGACCTGTCCAGTCAGTGCAAGCATTTGTCAGTAATCGTAGAGCTCAACTCAGAACTTAAGGAGCTCAACTCGACGAACAATACCAAAGAAAGGACATTTGGGTAGGTCGCATAAAGTACTCAATCAAAATCTAGTCAAAATACCTGAAAATATTCGAAGATTGCAAGTTGCACAATGCACATTAATTCCAGCGTATCCTGAGCCAATCTCATTTCAGTATAAAAACACACTACCTACAATTTCATAAATAATTTTATTTAATTTACAATGGTGAAATAATATCGAATTATGATTAATAGATACAAGTTTAAAGTTAACTACATACACCTAACATGGAATTAACAATTAAAAAAAAATGTATTTTATTGCATCAACGGGCAAATACATTCGCCGTTGGTGCACCGATCGCGCCACGCCCTAGGAATATGTAAAAAAAATAAACATACCAAATATTTTGTACACAGCACATATATTATGGGAACAGACGTACAGTCAGTCAGCGGCGCGGAACAAAATATACGACAACCTTTGGGATCAATTCATTTTATGAAGAACTTTCTTAACATTTACAAACTCTTAAAACTTTAGTTAACGTCGTATGTTCTATTCCGCTAAACGCGCGCAAACAATACTCCAATCATACAAATAAAACCTCAAAGAAATATTCTTTCACAAAGTTGTTAAATGACAATTGTATCATTTTATCGAGCAGGAAATTATGTTTGAAAATTATTGCTTTAGTATCGTTTCATAGTCGCGTCACAAACACTGTTTTTACTCAATAATATAATTTAACAATCCGATAAAAACGAACCACCTTTGAGGCGAAGCATTTGAAATAAAAATCTAGACTTCCAAGAAATAAAAAATATATTTTAAAAATAACTTGGAAATGGCGTAACAGGGATCATACCACTATAATATGTTCAGTAAAATACTTCATTGTCGTCACATTCTTGTATGTGTATTAACATAACATTACGATAACATAGTGTTTTTCTTAGATGGCATATTTGGTAAATAAACGATACGTAAACCATTTTCGCATCACTTAAGTGTGAACATCTTTTCATCTTTGTAAGGGAGGATCCTCCGACCAGACGGATGTCGTGTCTGGTGGGCTACTGCTCGACCTGTGTGCCCGACGATTGATGTCAGGACGTTGTATATATTCTAGTCGCGCGGTAAACTCGGCTTGCGCGATGCGGAACTTTGCTTCCCGTCGGTGAGATGCGTAGTTCGCATATGGCGATGTAGATGCCGTCACAACTTCAAAGACTGCTTTTATCATACACTCGTAAATTTTCTTAAATTCTAAAATTCATTACGCCGTAATATTTGTTTACCAAATAGGACAAGTAGAGAAAAACACACTTTACAGTGATAAAGTTAGCAACCACCGAAACGCGCGGCTTCACTAAAACTTTTCTTTTATTTCACAAATCAACGACACTACTAGATTTCTTGACATTTACAATACATAGCGCTTCTGGCTCGAGTTTACATAAAAATATCGATATTGTCCCTAATCTTGCTGCCCAGTTGTGATGTTACTCTGAACTAAAGTGTAGTTTACCTATAAGAATTGGGCCACAAATACATCCTTCCATACTAGTGATGTTCCATTCCCGGGAATAATTTTATTGGGAATTTTGCTTGTAAATTAACAATTAATTTGGATAACTTGGGGAACTTTACTTATTAACGTATACTAGCAAAATTCCCAATAGTCCCGAGAACGACGCATCAGTAATCGAAATAAGAACTGGATCAACATAGGTCTTCGTACACACGAACAACCCTTGAACCAGTCTGTATAATTCAAATGCTGTCAGCTACCTAAACAACTTACAAGTAATCCTTAACCTCGTACGATATAAAAGCATGGAAGCATTTCCTTCGTTATTTGTTACATAATGTTAATAATTTATTATCAGTTTTTACAACAAAAATATAATTTATAGCCTCATACTAATACTCTTCTATGTTATTGTTCGATATTGATCGTGAGAGCGGATTACAATCGGCCAGTAACTAACTAAACCTAACCAATATACACGTTTCAAAGGACCGGACACGTTAATTTTGAAATAAATAATAATATATTATCTTTTTGGATTATGTGCGAATTTTCACATTACCACTACCACCAGTTTTCATAAAACTCGAAAACCAGAAGTGCTAATAAGATTCTTATCGTTAGTAGGGCAGTGTCGTATCATCCGTACCGGGGCGGTGTATCGGCGAGCCGTGCCGGCGTACAGGCGCGACGGGCCGGCGTACAGGCGCGACGGGCCGGCGTACCGACGCGACAGACCGGCTTACCGACGCGACGGGCCGGCGTACCGACGCGACAGACCGGCTTACCGACGCGACGGGCCGGCGTACCGGCGCGGCGCTAGCTAACGTTTGTAGTCCGTCGAATCACTCGGGCCTTGCGGTCCCACGTAAAAGTCACTTGGCTGTCACAAACTCATTTCACTTGGTTTTTCACGTGTTGTAAGAACTCGTAGTAGGAGAATGCGGACTCCACTCGGTCCTCAACTAGGCGCTCCGTGAATATGGTCCGTGACGGGGAATTGTCTCTGTGGGGTACAATAGATTATTTTAGGTGAAAGTATCTTGTACATAGAATTTGAAAAGAACTATAACGTGTGAAGCATTTGGAATACAGATTAAAATAATTTTGACCAATTTAAAAGCTTACAATTACACACAAAGTAAACTGAATGGAACAAAAGTCGTGTTGTATGGTAATCTTTACATACTGGGCTAAAAGAATATTACAGCACGATTGAAATTCAAGGGTTACAAATACAACGCTTAAAATACCCTTCTTTTGTGGAGATGATGAAGCACAACAACTGCATGTTATGTTTCATAAACTTCTGATAGAAAAACACTAAAAATAAAAACAATCAAATCACTCACCTCAATATAAGTATATCCGACGCATAAGGCCTGTCGTCGTTCAGCTTGTCAATGAATGCGTGCAGTAGCGCACTGCCCTCAGTATCGAACCGCGGCAGAGTCCGCATTTCGTCGGGCAGCTGCGAGAACGCGGTGAGCCCGAAGGTCTCGGACAGGAAGGCGGGGCTGACTGCCTGGCACACGTACAGGATCATGCTCTCGCCGTCGTCCAGGAGGTAGGCGCCTGTTATGTTTATCCTGTAAGTTATAAAAGTGTTAAAATTCGAATAAGACCCATCGTATTCTGTAATCTCTATCAAATAAATAACATAAAACCACGCCGATAATTCCCGGAGGGTTATGCAAAGGTGTACCTGTAGTAGACATTTCGCCAGTAATGTTGAAGTCCCGTGTAATAAGGGGCGAGACTATTGCCCGGGCACAAACCCGAGAAATTCCTGATGGAAAAACCCAATAACACTTTGCCCGACCTGGGAATCGAACCCCTCAGGCTCAGCAGTAGTTGCGACCACTAGACCAACGAGGTAGTCAAATTTCTGTTTCCCTGGTTTAGAAATTCAAGCCAGACTAGAGAAGATTCACGTCTTGATTGAATCTCATAATTCAGTATGTCTCGAAATGTCTAGTAACTTAAGTAACTTAATATCAAAGTCGGCGACAAAATCTGTAATGAATGGCTTTCTCTCCGAAATCTCTCCCCTACTTTCATTAATTGAAAGAAATTTTTAAAAAACCTTTCAAAATAATTCGCAATCTCCTGATAACATTTCAGGAAATCGGTCTTCGGGGGTCTGTTATAAATAAAATCATTTTATTTCGAACTACACTAAAAGATCCATACATTTTTAGTAACAGGTTTGTACTTAAAATACTATTGTTAGTAACTTAAACTAAAGACGAATTAATAAGAAGACCACCCAACAACTAGACACAACCAGATATGGTAATGGTATAAATATGGTATAAGTCTTCGCAAAAAGCCTTATTATGGCGGAAGAAGACGGGGTTCTGCCGCCACAGCCTTCGGGCTGCTATTGTGACTGCCTCTTATTCTGCTGTTAATAGTTACGCAAGTCCTTATCAAGTTTCAGCAACCCAGGATAAAGTGATCATACCTCTCCGCGGTGAGCTGCAGACGCGGTGGGTCGGGCACGTGCTCGTCGTCGTCGGCGTGCGGCTCGCGCGGCAGGTGGTCGCGCGGCAGGTGCTCGCGCAGCTCGTGCACGGCGAACAGGTCGGGGTACACGTGTCGCACGAGCGCGGCCAGCGGCGCGGTCTTGAGCGCGCACATGTCGGCCACGCGGTCGTCCAGGCGCGTCGACGTGCCCGTGCGCAGCGCTTGCTGTGCAGGCCGCGGGGCGGAGATAAGTATAACGGTTGTAAAGTCGCTTAACGAAGCAAGGAGTCACTTGTACTCCCCGTCATTGTGATAATATTTTTTTCACGAAAACAAGATTTATATGTTTTAACTTAACTTTAAATACCTCCACGACCTCTGTACTGTTGCATGTATTCGTAAGCACAATATCTCGCACGCGATATGGATCTTTTTACACCCGTTTTTTTCTAATAACAGTGCAAGCAAGCTACGAAGATTCAAGAATAGAATTTGATATAATAAAATGCACTAAATGGACCTTATTGGCTGCTCGTAAATATTTCACGTAATCTTAAAAAAGATAGCAAAGAAGAAATATATTTTTTACCACATCTATTCAAAAAGACCTAATTTATTCTCCGTAAACAAGGACTACAATAGCTTTTTAATCCCTAGGGACTAAAAGTAATTTGAATTTGGAATGTAGATTTTGTTAGTAAAAGTTCCAAAGAGATCAATCACGAATATTGTATGAACAAGTAACAGGCTGGCAAGAGAGAGAGAAAATGTGAATTTGGTCAAAATTAAAATGCAATATGGCCTCTGCGAAAATTTTCTAATTCTTCGTCATTGGTGTCGTTTTCATAGTTTTCGAGGGCGCTAAAGCCGAAAGTGAGTTCAAAATTAAAATCCAAGATGGCGGCTGCGAATTTTTCAAAATTTTCGTCATGTATATCGTTTTCATAGTTTTTATAGGGGCTAAAGTCGAAAAAAAGTCAAAACGTGAGAGGGTGATAAAAAGTAGTGTTCACCTCGGGAGCAACACTATTTTAAGCTCGAGTGACGTATTTTGAATCCCTCGCTCCGCTCTGGATTCAAAGAAACGCTCGCCTTAAAATTGTTGTTTGCTTCCTAGGCAAACAATCTACAATTTTTCATGTTTCAAAGCATGTGTGAAAGTTTCGCACGTTGACGCAATATATTTTGCTGAGTCGAAAAAACAGATTCTATCGTGCTCATTGCACAAAAATAGCCCTTAAGGTGACAAATATTTTGTTTATGACTGTACTTACCCTTTTGAGTAGAGCAAGTAGATACATGGGCAGTAGTCTGAGCGACATGGGCGCGTGTAGTGATGAGCTCATGGAACCAGCCGGTAAGTTCTGTGAGAGGCGGAACGATGATAGAGCGTCTACTGCGACGTTCATGACTGCCTCGCGAGCCTCCGACATCGAGGCTGACATGCAGCGGTCTACCGCTGTAAGATAAATGAAAGGGTTGAGATACACAAAAATACAAGTTTCACACCACCTGCTCGACAATATCAAATTACATGGCATTTCACTCTTCATTAGTAAGTATTGGGCAGCACAAGTCGATATTGATAAGATTACATGCAAATTACTCCAGAAACACAACCCTTGGAGAACTTACTTCATAACTATTGTACCGGATGTTAGTATTGTAAGAAAGTATATCAAACTCAAACCATTTATTTCAATTAAATCATTTACAGGCACTTTTGAATTGTCAAAGAGTCGGTCAGTTAGTCAGAAAGTTGAAGCTAGTTGCTCATTCCAAAACGTAGATAACGGGCAAGAAACTCCAAGGACACTCTTTTAAATATAGAAATTTCAAAATCCTTGGTACATTACTCTTGTTGCTTCTATATGAGAGAACAATGTAAAAAAAAAAACAAAAACGATTAAAATAAATATAAGATTAAAAATAAGCCCTGGCAGATAAGAGACCAGTCTCAACTGACGGCGCCCGTTCACGAACATGACTCGTGTTACTGTAAACTTACCCATTTTACTAAGTAGTCCTATAATACATTGTGTGTCGGCAGAGTGTAGCACGTCCGTCAAATTACTAGCTGTGGGCAACGCCATTGTGTGGACACGTATTCTTCTTTCACCTAAAACATGAGACAGGTATATTTAAATGATGTAATATAACCTTCAAATATACATATATTCTACTTCAGCTTAATTAAACGAGAACTATTTTAGTGTCTACGGCAATAAATTATTTAGAAAACTTGACCACTATAAGAATTTCTGAAGTTTAAAGTTAGAAAGAAAAAAAACATTTATTTAGCACAGACTAAAAGGCACAATTCCATGGAATATGTCCTACTGTTTTTTTTTTTTGTTTAGTCTCGTTTATGACCATTCTCTCATCTGATGTTAACCAATGGTGCAGTGGTTGATGAACAACTGTCGAAACGGATGCAAATCCAAACCAAAAACTATGCAAAAAGTGAAAAGGAAATGAATAATTTCTTGTCGTAAGTGTTTATTTGAAACTCACCTTTACTACTGGTATAAAGCAGAGCCGCTTGGAAGCACACTTGCTGCAGATCCGTCAGAGACTCCTCGATGGTGAGCTGCATGCCGAAGCCGGCGTCGGGCGACACGTTGGGCAGCGACAGCAGGTCGGTGGAGCGCACGAAGAAGTTGCCGTGGAACGTGTGGATCGCTATACCTCTGTGAGAGAAAACAATTTATTCATTACTATAATTTAAATCAGAGTTTACTTCATATAATTATCTGTATTGTTGAGCTGGTATGCGCGAGCGTTGATGTTAAGTGAGTGGTCTTTGATTCGATTCTTTGTTCAGCTAGTCTGTAATTGAGGTTTATTGACAGGTATTAAAGAGGATTTTTTTCAATATAATGATATTGCTGATCGTGCGTATAACACAGCTCTCTCTTTCTTTATGCTTTCACACATAACATTATGTTGAGCTACTCGACCTGCCCGTCGCGTCGTGTTGAAGCTACACTAGTAGTGTGATACAGTAAGTTCTACATACCTAGTACAGCGCACTCTCATGACAGCTTCAAAGCCGATCTTCCTCGTTAGGTATCGCGTGAGCATTCTGTTGAGCTGTTCTGCCTGCCACTGTCGCGTTGAGCGGTACAGCGGGATGTGGTACACTGTTCCCGCACTGAATTTGCTCATACCACCTATAGGAGAAATTTTGGAGTTAATGTGTGATGTTAATTGAAACGTTATTCGAACAAATACTACTTTCATAGATAACATGAAACATAGAGCCTTCTAAACTATAGATTTATTCACGGCTCATGCGCAGCCGTGAAGAAATCATAACATGGAGGTTCAATTCTGCTAATAGAGCGAGAAAACAAATGCATAAAGTAGGTATTTTAAAAAAAGCACTTTTTCAAAAAAAAAAAAAAAACTACTATCTATCATTTTGTTCTTTGTGCATAATATAAATTGCAATTCATGTTACATTACAAAAGTATTGTAAAGCGTTAAAAACTGAATACACCAGTAACAATGAATGTATTAAATTGTTTACACAACTGTTACAATTTTTATTTACATTCCATTTTCATGGCGTCATTTTTGGTGAATAATAACGAAGCATTTATAACGGAAAAACAATTAATGAAATTATAAACGTAATGATGCAATGCTTATTTATTATTTCATTTTTACAAAAAGAAGATGACTAAGATGGATGGACTGCAAATAATGAATATACACGCATTGTATAATAATGAGTCACTTATTTTTTCTGTAAGGGCATTATCATCATATGTGCGTGCGGGGTATTGAGGGTCAAAGACAGTGAGACCATCCAACCAGTCAACTTTGGGGTCGGTACCAGGAAATCGTGTTATGGGTTTTGGATTAGTTTATATAGAAAACTTTAAGTGGTAGCTACGAAAATAAACGTCTGGCTAGCTGCTTTTTCAACGTGGGGGTCGCCGTTACTTTATAATTTAAAGCTCATAATATTAAAACCATACACTAGTTCAAAATGTTATATTTATTAGGAAAAAGTTTTGGTTAACACAAATCAACAAATACCTACAAGTCACATGAATTATTAATGTGTCGAGGAAGTCGCACCCATTCGAATTAATGTGATGGTTGCGCCTATTTGTCTTTAACCAATTTTTCTCATCGCGGATCCGTTTTTGCTACACATAGGATTAAATCGTTTCAAAATTGACGGAAACGTTAACTCACTCAAGTAGGAGGTTCCAAATGGAATCAAACACTTCGAAGCTGTGGGTAATTGTGGGTTGTGTTTTTCTGTTGAACCAAAAGTTACCCAAAGTAATTGAATTCCCAGTTAGAAACAGCGGAGAGTAGGGATTGCGGAATAATTTCCCATAGTAAGGGCGCCGCGCCACGAAAAAGGTTGAAAAACAAACAACAAACTTTTTTGACAAAATTAAATAGGTGACTTCTTATTTACGTCAAAGTTATCAAAATACGGCGGCACTTTTTGCACGTTTTAAGTGATACACATTTTTTTTTTTGGCAATCATCTACAAGGTTTATCCTCAATCAGATTTGTTCACTGACTGGACGTCGGTAGCTCGGAGCCGATAAATAGATCCTCATCTACTGATTAATAGAAAGTAAAGACTAAAATACGTCTGAGGAATTACTAGCACCATACCCATTTATGCGCTCAGGTAGAGAGTACAATGGATAAACTTTACTAGATTCAAATAAGAATATAATTAATGTGTACGGACACATTCTTGCACACGTTATGACAATAGAGAGATTCCAAAAGTCTACTTGACACTCATCATAAACATATAATAAGGTTTCGTTCACAAAGTTCAACACAGTTGTTTTGATGATTTTAATTATGTAAATAAATACACGGTCGCAAATCATACTTTGATCAAAATAGAACGTTATAATAACAGTCGCACAGGTCGATCGAAGGCTAAGCTACGCTTGTAGACGTCGGTCCATGGATCCATTAGATATCGAGACTCCGTGTCTTGGAAGCACGTTAAGTCGTTGGTCCCGTATGAAGATCTTTGACAGTTGTCCCGAAATTCTGACAGTCTTACCAAGGGGTAGCTTACCAGTCTTACCCAGTAACTGGGTTGTGGAGGCCAGATCATGATGAATATTGAACTAGATAATATACGTACTCAATGAGGCGAGGTCAGCATACTGCGAGTTGAGCAGGAACAGGTCGACCGCGACCTGCGCGCCGCTACAGTCCAGCGCGAGGCGCTTGTAGAAGTCTGTGGCCGGGTTCAGGTGTGCTACCTCCTTTGAAGACCTCGCGTTGGGGTCCTCTCTGAATCAATATGAAAGGGAATATTGTATGAGGATTCATAATAACACCTTTACACATCTGTCATATTTTAAAAACTTAGATGAGGTCGGCGTTTACTATCAGACTACTCTGAGAAGAAACATCGAACAAACTTAGAGGTTAGATAGATATGTTACACACGCTCCACAAGTGTCACGTAACAATTTGGCTAATTAGCCACATTTTTTTTCGCTCCCTAATTACGACATGCCGTCCTACTTCCACGTGTCGTCCAATAATGTGACACTGTGCCATTTTTGAAGATCGAATGTTGGGTCGGTAACCGATCTACGTCTTTTTACTTATAATATCATTGGAAGTGATAGACTCTTTCAAAGTCCAGACATAATTGACGGCATGGCTGACACAGTGGTTAAGCGATTAACTGTTCACTGCGTGTCGCGGGTTCGATTCCCGCACGGAACAAATATTTGTATGACCTACAAGTAGTTGTTCCGGGTCTGGCTGTTTGTGTATGTGAGTTAAAATGTTTGTAAACACACCTACAATACAGGCGAAATTCGTAGTGTGGAACAACGTTTAAAAATATATATATATATAAAATATATATATCTTAGTCAGATGTGAGGCCCGTGAATATAAATTTGAACTTTGTTGACTCATAAATACACATAAAACGAAAGATTATGGGAATTTTAAGCAATCTTCGGTCGATATAATTATTATGCACGATATTTACTATGCTAAATGCCAAAACTCTTGTCACTAGGTCATAAGACGTGCCAGTAGGACGGCGAATATTTAGTACGGGATTTATAAAAACATTCAACTGTTTATCGTGTCATCTCGCATACGTTGTATGATCGCAGCTGCTACGAACGTTGACCCATACCATATAAATTTTCATTTTGGAAATACAGCTATCTCTTACCTTGCTTGTAACGCTCCAGGCCCAACGTTCGGTAAACATGTCTGGAAAACTGTGACGCGACCTCCTGTGGCAGCCTGAAAATACAAAATTAGTTCAGATACATATAAAACTGCGTTCAGATTTTGCACTGGTTCGAGTTTCGGTACATATGAGTATGCGCAGACCACATTATGATTCTATGATCTGCCTATGAAAAACCTATCGTATCATATCATCTTACATTACCCGGGCGACCGAGCTCTGCTCGGCGGAAATTAAAGAAAACGAATTTTCCAGATATGAGACCCAGCTAGATCGATTTCGCCCTCGTAAACCCCTATATTGCAACTATCATCGAAATCATTAGAGCCGTTTTCGAGAACGTGATTACAAACATAGGATATTATTATAAAAATATTTTTGTTCAACTTGCGAACTTGTTAATAAAAAGCATAGGTCGCGAATGGAGGATTCGTTTTGTGTTCAGTCACGACTATATCCACAGATTGCCATTACTTTAGTAGTTAGTCCTCACCATAAGTTTATAAGCGGCCTGTAGCGCGGCTCCTAGAGCCGACGCCGGCGTGGAAGGCGTGGAGTACCTCTGTGGTAGTACTGTTAGCAGCTCTTTCACTAACTCACGACGCTCGCCTAAGTTCACTAGGAGAGACTCCGGGGACGGGAGAAATACATCTGGAAAAGGAGTAAACGTTATTATAGCATTAAAAGTATTCTATGTATTAATCCATGTTATAAACTATCTGTGTGGCAAATTTCATCCAAATCCGTTCAGTATTTTTCGCGTGAAAGAGTGACAAACAACCATCCGCACAAACTTTCGCGTTTATAATATTAGTAGGATGTGATCAGGGGTCAATTTCGTCGTTGCGTGAATTTCGTTTCGATAGGTATTTTTTCAGAGAAGGACAGAGATCACAAAGGGCCAACAATAAAGTACCGAAGAATCTTTTATACATAACATAACATCACGCCTTGTTTCCTCGAAAGGTTAGGCACAGGTGTACCTATAGTACACCCACATTTCGCCAGTTATGTTTAAGGCCCATGCAATAAGGGGCGAGCCTATTGCCATCAACCGGGCACAAATCCAGACTCCGGACTACAACTGAGAAATTCTAAATAGAAAAACCCAATAACACTTTGCACTTTGCTCAGCAGTAGCGCTTGCGACGACTACACCAACGAGGCAGTAAATTGTTATTAATATTGTAATAAGGCATAAATTGGCATGATTGACGAGCATTCGTAAAATGCAACATCTGTACTTGCTTTTAAAGACTCCACCAGTATTGGGTGGTGTATATAAACTTACCATCAATATCGAGTACAGTCATCTCCTTGGGCCGCGTGAGTCCTTCGCTCATCAGATAGTAGTGCACGTGCGCGTCATAGCAGATGAAACCGATCTGCGTTCGAGTATCGCCTGGAAGCGCTTCTAAATGTGCTTTCAATGTATCGCAGGCAACCTGTAGGAGAAAAGTGGAATTAGTGAAATGGAACGCAAATAATTACGTATTATGGTTTCATTAACGACATTGTTCAGTTGTGAGGAACAAAGTTCTTGTTGCTCAATCAAATCGCCAGGTGCATAAATGATTAATGAAGTTTTTTTTTTTTAGAACAAGATATTATTGGGTATTTTCTTTGCTCTTTGGACATCAGTAATAAAATAAGTTTACCGTTAATGTTCTTTGTTATTTTTAATCAATAATTGCCATGGGTATCAAAATAAAAGACGCTATTTTCAAAATCGACTAAATCTATAACATCGATCAATCAATTGAATACTATTATTATCTCTGACCTGATTTATGTGCGACGATTACCAAGATCTAGACACTAATTATTCGATAAGTCATTAGTCAAGTTAAAATATTAGTATCAGTCATTGCTAGACTTATCAAAAGGTACCGCATAATCGTGCTACTTAGTTTGATATTAAAGATAAAGATAGCGTTATCCGGATAGACTCAAGTCGTTAAAATATACGCTCAGTATCCTGTTGTTTTATGTGTCACGGTGATTGAATAAAAATATTAATACATAGTAGCTAACTCGTTCATGGTATTATAACACATAACAGCAACCAGGTTGTACTGATACAACAATATGCGCATGCGTTTGCGGTCCGGCAGAATTTAGACATTTTGGTGAAATCTATATTTATTTACAACCACATATTTAGTCCTCACTGACTTTGCAAGCGTCTTACCGCATGCTGGCACGAAATAATATAACTCCTTATTCCGGGTAAGATAAAAAAAAGTAAAATTGCCAATATCTGGGTGTGGAGGTCAGATAGGCAGTCGCTTCATGTTAAAAATACTGGTATTCAGCTGAATTCCCTTAGATTGGAAGCCGACCACAAAATGGTTGGGAAAAGGCTAGGCAGATTGATTGAATAGCCAATACCTAAACATATTTCCTTTCTTTATATTATTTTTATATTTCTCTACCTGCAAGTATCCCGATTCCACCGCAATCTGTGAGACATCGAACAGGAACAGGTACACGGCCGGTTGCGGCGGCCGCAGCATGTACTCGCCGGGGGCAATGAACTCGATGGTCGCCGACTTGATCTCCGGACGGCGCGTCGGGTCGCCGTATGACTTGCTCACTGGATCGTACTGGAATTCTTCTGGCACTGAGAAATGGACATACAAGAAAATGAGCGTAAAGTCAACATAGCAGTTTAGTTAGGGAGAGCAGTGGTGGCCTAGTGGTAACGGCCGTGGGTTCGAACCCAGACAGGCCCTTTACTTTGTGTAAATAATTTCATCACTACTGCTCTCAAAACGGTGAAGGAAAACATCGTGAGGAAACTGGCATGTCCTAGAACCAAACATCCGAAGACAGGTGACATCTACCAACCCTGGGCCCGCGTGGTAGGTTACAGCCCACTCCCTGTCGAAGAGAGGAGGCCTGGCCCAGGAGTGGGAACATTATAGGCTGATGAGTACAAACTATACTATTGTTATTTATTTATTGTTAATTATTGCTCTGGAATAAGTTCGATTATTGTCGCCTCAGAAATTTTACAGAAGGATACTTACTATGTATGTGACTACCTAGTATCTTATAATCTTGTAAGATGAAGGAGATGTCTGCACGACACAGGGAATCCTAGTGTGGAGGTTAGTGCTATTTCAATGTGTAATGCTCTTTCGAACAATAAAGTTTTTATATTTAAAAATGTGTTTGACATATCTCGGGGTACATACCCCGGACCTTTGTAAAGCGTACGAGGGGAAACGAATCCAACTCGCAGAGACCCGTTAGATGTTTTAAATGAAATGAGACACCAATCGACGATTATCCCTGTTCGCACTATGCAAGTGCACCCAAGGACAACCTCTGGTTGGTGCAGGACTAATGCAGGGTATGGAAACAAAGATAGTGGATTATGGATTTGGGAGGCTAAATGGATTATGGATTTGACCACTGCCTGTCCAATGTTCTATTATTATAATACACTATTATAAGAACAGGGTCAGCTTTTCATCATACAAGATCGTATTGCACTTTGCAATACGTTATTATTATTTCAAATATGGTCTGTTCCTAAAGTAGCTCGTAAAAATGTAAACAAACCCTGTTCTGGTTAGTCTTCACTCACTAATGGGAAATAGTAACAAATTCAATCTATATTTAGAAGGTTTTAACTTTATATCTTATCACTTCTACCAAAAATTATTTTGAAAAACATTATTAAACCGTAATTGAAAAATATCGACAAAAATTGAAGTTACAAAATTAATCCATTTGTTTACTTTTTCATCAGACTATAAGTATGATGCATGATTTTAGAACATTATGATTGAATGAACTTTGTCGGTCGCTCTACCGTTTTGCCATTTTAATAACACAATAATCATGCAGCATAAGCATGATTTAATTATTTACATAAATGTCAAGAGATCCAACTCATTGATAGTACCAAAATATCAGATAATCAGTATAAATAGAGACTGGTATTTAGCAAACATTTGAAGTCACCAATTTAGATAAGGGAGATTATTTTATGATAAAGTTTAAACTTTATCCACTTGATCAACTGACCATAACCAGCCTTTAACATTACCACGTTATTATGGCCTGGTCTGTTGGAACAGAGGCTTTTCTCTGTTAGAGGGAGTGGGTTGGTCTATCCACCACACGGGACCAGTGCGGGTTGGTCAGCTACAGTATTCGATAACAAAATGGCAACACAACAATTGCCTTTGAAATAATATCATTCCCGACGAAAAACCGGTAGTTAGCTAACCGCGTTACTCTTTTTACTTTATTAGATTCAGGATGACCCTTCTCACCTACTGCTTTAAGAACAGATTTTTGGCCCTTCACTGGCTGGTGAAGGCCGGCCGGCTGCCAATCGGAGCGCCGAACGCGGTCGATGCGTAAAGTCGAGATGGTTAAAAGAAACACACACTAGGGCACCAGATTATATAATATCGGATTGCACTACTCGGTTGGGCAATCCCTCTCCCGATGCAAACGCAGGTATATTTGATATTTAGTGACACATCATATCGGATTAATTTTGATATCATTAACACGTTTCAAGTTTTAATTCTGCTAATAAGATGTTGATGACGTGTGCAGTTCAAAGAATATTAATTCGCTCATTGTGATCTTTGAACCATGTTCGTTTTTGCAAAGTCATTCTATATTTATAGTCATAGTGATTATGTTTACTTTTAATTTTATTTGGTAACTAATTAGACTTGCCCTGGGTTAGGTTTTAATGTTATAATCCTTTGTCAGATAAAAGGACACAGCGGATCGCTAGGTAACGACGCAGCTGACGCACTTGCTAGACGACGATCCAACACGGCAGTCTGTGGACCCGAGCCTATCATACCTATCCCCTTCAACCAAATACGCAGGTGGCAGCAGGAGTTCACCCACACACAAGCGGAGCACTGGTGGACCTCGACACCGGGCTGCAGGCAGTCAAAGGAAGCTATGCCATCCTTGGATAGCAGGCTGAGCAGACGGTTATTACACCTGGACAGGAATGGTCTGCGCCTGGTGACGGGGACCATCACGGGACAATAGGCATCACGGACAGTCCTCTGTGCAGGGCGTGCATGGAGGCTGAAGAGACCGTTGCGCACGTGCTCTTTGAATGCACGTGCGTCACCCAGATTAGAACAGAAACCCTCGGGTCACCCAGATTATACACGGATGTTCTAAACAAACCAGGAGACCTAATTTTCTTCTGAAGGGAGGTGAGCTGGTTGGAATAACCACCAAACGGCCGCTATGGCCCACGCATAATGGTCCACTTGACGGACTAAGTGCGGAAACCAAACCCCTTAACATAGATAGAACATCTTTTGTCAGCCCGAAAGTCTGACAACCAGTCTTACGGCGGGTATCGTGTAACTAGGTTGTAGACGTCAGATAAGCAGTCGCTACATTAAAATACTGGTATTAAGCTGCATCTGATTAGACTCGAAGCCGACCTCAACATAGTTGAGAAAAACTTGACCGATGATGACTTGTCCTGGCTGCACTAGGAAGTTTAAACAAAATGATCTGGATTATGGTAAAGACCACATCAAAATCCACTAAGTTTTATCCATCTTCCCGGTCCAAATACACAAAGACAGCTAGGCAACTTCGTAATATCAAAACAAATCAAGTCTACTTGATAAAACCTATTCAGTAACAGTCAAGAAGGAAAACCATACATTTTACAGTGCTATTTTAAGTTATGTTGCAATCAAAATATGTCTAAAGATAAGAAATTATAAAGGCTGCATTTTAAGCATGCACATTAAACGATTATTATTGCTAATGTCCTTTGTAAGGTCAGCTGTGTTTGCCAACTGACTTGTGTCATAAAATATTAATGAGTCTAAAATAAGCTAAAGTAGTTATTCTTGTATTTTTTAATAATTATTTGTCCTGTCTTTCTTTTTCTGTTTGTTTGTTTTATTTCATGCTAAATAGTATTTAGCATGAAATAAAACAATAAAGAAACATCAGTATTTATATTTTCTAAAAGCGACTGTACTGATCTATTCAATAATAAAATAGTAACGAAGAGTTTTTCTGTTTGTCTAGATGTATGTTCCGGATTGGCACCAAAACGGCTGTACGGATTAGGATGAAATTTGGCACAAAGATGGTTTATAACCTGGATTAACACATAGGGTACTTTTAATCCTGATAGTACGTTCCCGTGGGATATTTTTCGAGTTCTACACGGGCGCGGGCAAAAGCTCCAAATAAAATCGATGATAGAAACCATTGACTAAGTATTATACTAAACCTTCTGGACATAGTATTATCATCTGCTTACAAAAATAATCGAACTACACCAGGTTCTAACTCCTCTGTCTAACCCTCCGAGGATGACAGGCGTGATGTTATGTTATGTGTGATACTCACAGTCATTGACCCTGTAGCACAGATTGCACTTCCACCGCTTCGCGTCCACGAAGTACACAAACGGGTTGATGTAGGTCCGACAGGCGCGACACCGGACTATCGTCGCGCACTGGATCACCGGTAAATGCTGGAAACAGACGGGAAGTATTTACAATTTTAAGTTAAGTTTATATTGATATAGCTTTCCGTAACCAAAAGTAGAATAGCACCACAGAGCACGGAGACACCTCGGCAGCCGCTGTAAGAAATGGTATGACAATACCGTCTCTACACTTTCCACATAAACCACGCGTGTCAGTGACTGTCATAGGAACAGACGGCCCGTGACAATTCTGCCAATGGCTGTGACAACCGAAACGTTTGCATGGGTACGTATATTATTAGTAAAGGTGTCTCTAGTCGCTGCCGGCTAGACGATACCTTTACACCTCTATGGATAGCACTATACAAAGTTTTAAGTAGAGGGTTAAGAATGAAAACTGGGTACCAAGATTATTACACCAATACCAATTATTGAAGAGTAGACATTATTTTAAAGCATATTAGATATAATGAAATATTCAAAACAATAGTAAGGTGCAATTGTCCTTCGTTGCTGATTGTACAATACATATTTGGCATTATGAAAATCGACAAATATTCGCAAATATTTGTTTTGTTCCCAGTTATCTGACGATTGAAGCATCGTGCATCGTCCGGATTTGTACTACCCATATGATGTTCGCTTTCGATGATTATGTATATATTCATCATTCTGATTTTATCAAGCAGGAAGCGCTGTTTTTAAGAGTCTTTAATACCTCAAATTGCTAAGCATGATCCTCCGCTATATCGAAAATACTGCAGCATTAATTTTTCCATAAAATTTTATTGATAGGAAAAAATTCCTAAGTTAGTCATTAAAAACTTTACGTAAATAAATGCCTACAATTTGCATACAAAATCACTCAAAACACGAATCATGGAAAGAAACCTTTTTACACACACTCTTACATACTAGCCTAGTATTGTTTTATTTTTACGCACAGTTATATAAGTACGAATATGTAAGAGTATATAACGGTCTTTCTAGAATATTTTGATGGTACCAGTTTGAATGAGATTATATAAAATTGTGTTAGTCATTACATTATAAATTGCAAAAAATACACGATTCAAATTACTGTTGACAAAAAAACTATATTTGAATGGGTTGTTTTTGTGACTCATTGTGTACGTCTTTAGTTTTAAGAAATGGAGAGCTTAGAGATTTGATATCGAGTCTATAGGAAGTTGCGGGATGTCTATAGTGAATTAATGATTAATAATTACAGTTTAGAGATTTTACATGAGTTGTGTCTATGCCAGTAAAGTTGATTATTGCATTCCAAAATTTTAATTGTATTCTTTATTTCATAATCTGATATGTCTATTGCATATTCTGCTATTGCACAATTTTAGTCATCAATTTTTCACCGGTTTTACGGTTCACTTTGAAGGCAAACAAAAACAAACAATCCTTTACAATCTTGATTGTTTTGGACATATCCAATGTTCATTGACGTTAAGCCAAAAAGATACATACGATTATCCTACACAATCATTCATTGACTGATTTTACAAAAGGAAAAGCGATATTTTCCCTACATCATACAACACTAGTGAATATTTTACCGCCAAAATTACGTCATTTAAAATTCCGTACGCGATCGATAATGCGTTCAATGTTAGTCTTTAAATTGGTCAAGGATGGATCGACCTCCAAACCAAGGGTCTTTAATAATACGGGTACAGGTTTTAAATGCCTAGTATAGGTAGTTTATGCAAAACTCTGACTAAAAAGATATTTTAAAACAAAGATTATTGCATGATGAAGGTATAGCAATATTAAATGAAAAAAAAGTTGCGAAATAGATAACAACAATGAAACAGCTATAGAAACCACAACACAAAACATTTTCATTGCACTTTGAACACTATTTGATAGAACTAAAGGAATTAATAATTTCTACTCGGAGAACCAGTCCTGAAAGTCATTAAAAGAAAATAAACATATAAAAATAATCGCTAAACAAACCGTCATGACATGGCATTATATGACTACTGAAGATTACAAATGTTTAAAACTTACACTCACATTGAGATCTTTGAATGGATGTATTAATATACCGAGAGGCAGCCTCGACTTTTGTAGAAGGCTGTTCGTCTCTGGAATACGGTTGACAGTGCATCTGAAGACCCTGCAAATGTTTTGTAACACATTAAAACATGTTTAAAAACACATTGAGAATTTACCATCGGTTGCCACTTTTCAACATTATTATTACTAAGGTCAGGGTAAAAAGTGGTTTACCGCCATTTTCCACGATGGTACAGTCAGCACCTTCTAAATCTTTTTAAGCTGACTGTAATTGAGTAAACCAATAATATTTATACTATCTCTGAGTCCCTGTGATGTACACACAGCGCAATCAAAATATTTATTATTATCTTGTAAAATACTTCTTTAGTGAATGTGAACTAGAATAGTTTATATAGTGGTGTTGTTTCGTCACCGCAACACCGCAATATTTTTTTTTTTATAAAATACAAAGATGGGCTCATTTTAACTATGCATGTTCCCAAGTTTTGAGAAAAAGTATCTATTTCAGGCTTAGGGATAAGAGGCAATAATAATTAAGGATATTCTTCTATTTAATGTTAGATCATTCAGTAATTATTATGTTAAAACGGGCTATCTAACAATGTCAGTCCTAATTGCCCTAAATTAACATTAATTTATTGTTGCATCAACTTAAGAGTGTTTATTCTGAAAGTGGACAATGTCGCAAATGGATGTCAAATATTTTGCTGTTTTGATTAATTTGGCAATATTACTGTATGGAAATATGAAATGTGGCTAAGGAACTAAAATATTAATAATGAATTGCAATTATAAAATTGAATTTGATGTTGTAACCGTTTTGGGTTACAATATCAAATTAAATGACTATTGTTTACATCTAAAACTAAATATTTGGTGTTAAAATATTAATTATTGAAATTCATAATCAATATTTTAGTTCACTAGTTAGCCACATTTCATATTTCCACACAGTAATATTGCTAAATTAATCAAAACAGGTAAATATTTGACAGCTATTTGCAAAATTGCCAACTTTTAAACATTATCAGAGACTTCTGAATGAAAAAAACAATGTCTTGTTTCTGTCATTCATTGGTTATTAAACTATTGCTCAAACGCGTAATAGCCGACCTTCTTACAAATACGTGCGTTTAATCATATCACAGATTTGAGATTATGCAACACTTCACAGTAGACATAACTTTATCTTTTCTCCTGATAAAATGCTCCTTTGTATGTCAGTTAGAGCTTGAATGGGGAGCAATAAGCCAATAAATAATATAGAAAAGAAATAATAAGGAGAGTGATACACAATACCTCCTTGAGCAGACAATAGAGTAAACTTAATAAATAAATAATAAAATACTGACTGTGTTGCAAAACAATGTCAGTTTACTGCATTAAAGTAACATGAATCATGTTCTAATATAATTTTCATCTGTTACTGTCAATTTCTTTCTGTAGTAAAATAATTTTATAGATGAGAGTTGGAATATAGCCACTTTGGCCCCTTTACAAATGTCTTAATTACCATGAATGATTGTTGATAGTGAACCATGGCATTCCAAATACTTATTTCTTCATGGTTCCTTAGCATAACATAAAAATAAGTTTAGAGTTATTACAGAAATTATAAACATTAATGAAAAGACCATAAAAAATATATAAGACATACAGGAAGTCACTTGAAATGTTGAAAAGATCTCACTTCCTTATTTGGATGAAGTAAAAGCTAATACAGGTTGTATAATAAAATATATACTTCTCAAACAAACGAATTAGGTATTGTTTAGTACTTATTTAAGGAAAATAATATTAAAACAAATTATAGCTACCATGATTATATTTGAGGAAAATTATTTTTATATTACAACCACTAAGAAAGAATGTATAGCTAGGAAGATTACAATGTTTTATTTTAATTAAACTGTGATACTCAAAAGTCTGATTCTGAAGATTATGATGAGACAATTTACAAACCTCTGAGGTCATTCGTTTTTTGTACTTTTTTATCAACCAAAATACAACTGTTGGTTGATAAAAAAACTCAACAAGGCTGACCAAAATACTATTAAGTAGTTCATAAAAAAGTCTTCAATGACAAAAATTTCACTTTCCATTCTTTAATAAATAAAATCAACACTTACTCAGGGCTGCAGTTAGATGAATCAGCAAACTGATGAGCAAGCTTAATCTCTGGTGGGTCCTCAGGATATTCTGGCAGTATATGCTTACACTGGAGCAGATCTACCATATGGTGACCCCACAACTGGTCAAACCCTTGCTTTGTCACACTAAGCTGCTGCATTTGCTGGTTCAGATACTGCTGTGGGAACTGCTTCATAACATTTGCTTGTTGTTGTTGTGTCAAATTAGGCATTGGTGGCCCCTGCTGGTTTGGAAAGTTCCCAGGCGCTGGAGCCATTTGTGGATATCTATTCTGCATGTTACTTTTAGGAGCCCCACCTGCTTGCACAATAGGCCCTGGTGGCGGCCCCATTTGATGTCCCATTGGAGGTAAATTCTGTTGCCCCATAG
This sequence comes from Xanthia icteritia, assembly GCA_949128155.2. Taxonomy (NCBI): domain Eukaryota; kingdom Metazoa; phylum Arthropoda; class Insecta; order Lepidoptera; family Noctuidae; genus Xanthia; species Xanthia icteritia. Next base: position 5,454,905 of record OX421935.2, on the reverse strand, counting down.
GAGGAATTTGAGAGCCACCAGGAGGATTTTGTGGCCCACTGAAGGTGCTTGGAGGCCCCATATGACCAGTAGATGGGCCTGGTGGACCCATTGGCTGCCCTGCTGGACCATTTTTGTATTGTCCTGAATATGACTGTGCTTGAACTGGTCCTGGTCCCATTGGAGGGCCACTTGCTAGGCCCACAGGTGCTCGTGGTTGGCCCATTGGTGCAGGTGGTTGACTCATGGGCGCAGATGGTTGACCCATAGGCTTTGGAGGACCAGGAGTAATTGATGACGGTACACTCATATTGGGACCATTTATTCCCAGTTGCCTAGGGGGTCCTAGAGGTTGTCCAGTTGGTGGACCGCTGAAGCCTTGCATTCCAACAGGAGGACCACTGGATGGTGGTGGTACTAAGGGACTATTCCTTGGAGGTCCAGCGATAGGAGCACTAGAGAATGGAATATTAGGTTGACTTGTCATTGTAGGGCCAGGAGGCTTTGTGATTAGCCCAGGTGGAGGGGCATAGGGTGTATTCATTAATCCTGGACCATACCCTGAAGTTGGTGGCTTGCCTCCAGGAAGAGAGCTATAACCACTTGATGAAACAGGGTATTGGCTCTGAGGAGGTCCAACTGGAGACTGTGAAGAAAGAGGGCCATTCACAAGAGGCTGGCTTGTTTGACTAGAAGGAATGAGAGGTGGAGCATTGTCATTGATCTGACGCTGTGGAGGTTGATAGCTAGGGGGGTAAGGAGTTGGTGAAGAGTTGGCATTTGGTACAGTTCTAGGACTGCCTGATGATAGCGGGGCATTCTGCGGAGGCAGGGGATTTGGTAATGAGTTTGGACCTGCTGACATTGGTGGCCTCATGGGTGAAGAATGGAGACTATGCTGCATAGGTGGCATCATCCCAGGTTGATTGAAAGCTGGTGAACTGCTAGCACTCTGACTATAGTTGTTGACATTTTGTAACACATGATTCGGAGGTGCTGATGTCGACGCCACATGATGGGGACTATTCGAGTTTGCATCCGGTTTCAGTGCTCCATATCCTGGCGGCAATTGGCTCATAGGCACTTGACCAAACTGCTGGTTATGGTTAAACGTTGGTGGCGCAGCATTAGCGTTCACTTGAGGCGGTCCAGGGAAGTTGTTATATGGATTTGGTGGTAAATTGGACATGGCTTGTCAATCTGGAAAGATATAACTGCGTTCTAGTGACAATCTTCAAAAGAATAATAACAAAGACTTTGAGATTCGTTTCGCGGAAACAGTGTAGTGTTTATATTGTGATAAAAATGCTGATATGAACAAGGATTTAATTAAAACATGCTAATTCACTGGTAGAATGACGGATGGGCGATGGAAGGACAGAATTGAATGCCATCACTTACCGCAGTCAGGACGTGGTACAGACAAAAATATTTTCACAAACACTTGTGTATTGTTATACCATTCTCACATATTATTACAGCATGTAAAATAATGTAATTAAAATATCCAAGGAATAAAAATACGACCCTGACTTACGTGGCCGAGCAATTTAGAGCGCCCTCTGGATTGATTTTTTGACATTTTACGTCAACGAGTGACGTACATCTACAGAACTTTTAGTCGATTATCGTTAACACGATAAATACAACTATATTTAAAAAAATGTGAGGCATCTAATAAATTGTTTTCTGCTAAATAGGCAAGCAATGTCAAAATGGTTTCCTAAAATAAATTGGGAAAACAATTCAAAATGAGTCCATTGCTCAAGTGAGTTACCTACTAGTTCGCTTGCTTGTGCATTGTTAGGCTTGTATGTAAATATGATTTGCACAAGCCGTATGCAGGCATATTTAGGGGCATTTTGCTTATCCCGTAATCCCGTTGAATTTGGTTGCGCAGGACCATTAGGACCTACCTAGATATTGTTAGGATTAGGGGAGTAGTTTTTTACTTCAGCGCCTACCTAAAGATACCTTAGAGTACAAACTATGAAATAATCTAGTCAAAACCTCAAGAACAAGAAGCATAGCAAATATATGTAGTAGGTACACGCGAATAGGGTTAAAAATGAAAGCTTGTCATAGGTGGCAGCACTGTTGTCCGTCCACCAACCAACATTGTTGAGCATGTATTCACTGTTGTTGCAATCGAAAATTAAAGAAAAACTAGATAAAAATGTATGCGACTTGAAATGTAATACAAGGAATCAGGTGATTCCTGTAGTGGTGATCGGAGTAGAAAACCAACTCGGGGTTGTTCTTCCTAGACTTCCTGACTGAAAAACTTCAGAGATGTCAATTCTAGCAGTGATCTAATTGATAATATAAACTAGTAGGTACCACACCACAAGTGTCTGTAGGTAATTAAAACAGGCATATTTCTCTTGGGAGCATCACCTGTATACGAAGTCTTCAGGTTGAAAAAGGATAGCACATACCATCGACGAAATATCGGGTTTCTATTTTTTTTCGGAGGGCTTACTGCCACAGTTTTAGCTTTATACGTTTTTTGTTCCAGTCAACAGCTGCGCAACGGGACATAATAATTATTGTATCTGATCAACACAAGGTTTCTATTATGTTGTAGTCTCATCAGAACTAGGTACCTACCTATACTTAATGTGTGCCAAGTATAAACAGAGTCGGTTCACAAATGAAAATAGAGTAGGCTAGAAAATAAGGCTTGAACGATTGGTGCAAATCAATCAAGCCTTATTTTCTAGCCTTGTCAGAGGTTATTTTAGTTATTTTAAAATGGGACCAACTTCGAGGTAAACCAATAAAAAAAGAATCATCAAAATCAAACTAGTCAGTAAAAGTTATGCGTGGTTGGTTACACATAAAAAAAAATAGGTACCTAAGTATATTCTACTTTTTTCATCGGTAAAAAATGCAATAAATTGCCTGCAGCGGCCACTGCCGAGTTGTGGCGGCCAGTAGTTTCCGCCGTTTAGTATATTTTTAATGTTTTTTTTTTTTCATTTTTCCATTTACAGCCACTTTTGAATTGTCGAAGAGTCGTTGTAATCAGAAAGTTCAAGCTATGCCCATTCCAAAACGTAGATATTTACGGTGAAGAACGGGCAAGAAAGCTATTTCAAAATCCTGGGGACATAATTAAGGGGACAAAATAAAATCGTGTTGCTTATTTATGTGAGAACTATAGTATCTACCCACCCTAAGCTTAGTTGTGTGTTCATTGTGTCCAACTCCAAAGGCTAGCTTTAACTTATCATCATGCAAATCAGGATTTGTAATTTATTACTATTTATTCGCAACAAAACTATTCGAAACAAAAGAAAAAAAATAATCAACAGTCATAGACGTATAAAAAAGGTCAACAGTATGAACATTATTTATGTGCATACCTACTTCAGTTACATACATAGGGGAAAACCGGGAGACTTGCCCAGGTGGGAGAGTTGAGCCACCTTTCAAAATTGTATTTAAATTTAGCGCGAACGAAACGTCAAAGCGTTCATTGGTCGCACGCAAGAGGCCAATAACAAGTATGCAGCGATTTTGCATCTTAGCAGTGTTGTTTGTCAATGACAATGTAAAACGTGTTTTTGTTGCTGCGGAGTATATTTTTCTGTTTTAAGAAGTTTTGTGATTGCTGTCGTATTTATTGAGGTACGTATTGTGTGTTGCTATTATATATTGCCAGACAAATGTACTATATATTGCCAGACAAATGTAGTTTGACGTGTGCTAAGTGTTTTTTCTCTACGATCGGAGGTTTGTCTTTGTCATAACCTAAATGGGGAATTAGTGTGAGCGGGAGAGTTGCACCAGGGTGGTTGCGGGAGACTTGCTCAGTGGTTCACGTCTCCCTGTCCCGGGAAATTATACTTAATTTTCTTTAATTGTTTTTTTTTCGGTCTTAATATTATTTATTGTATTTGCAGTGCCAACTTGTATGATGCCTTTTCAATACAAGCCTCCTGAAAATGCACGCAAACGAAAAAAACACACAAAAGTGGAGTTGCAAACGGAAGATGTTATGACTATGCGTCTTTGTCTTTTATGTGGTAGATCATGTTCATGAGTTATGTGTAGGGCTTACAGAAGAAATCGATGATTTCATTTGTCACGAATGTGATGACAAATAGTTTTCTGTGCAATATTAAAAATGCCTATTTGATTGAAAATAATTTTAAGAATTAATAGAAGAAGAAGATAGATTAGAAGTTAATATTAATAGTTTTAATAAAAGTTAATAAAGACTGATTATTACAAAGATTAATAATAATGTTATCAGTATGAATGTTTGGTTATTATTTCGGAGGAAGATATAATTTAAAACTATATTAAGACTGGTAAATTATACCAAATGTTATACTTAATAAAAAGTTAATATTAAAAAACATTGCTAAAGTTTAATTATTTTTAATAGTTTATATAAAAAGTTATTATTGTGATTTTGTTTATTTTGGAACAATTTTACAAAAAAATGTTATGTTAATTACATTTTCTTTGATGGCAGTATTAAAAACAAGTTAATTATTGTATAAGATAAGATATATAAAACTATGATTGAAGCTGAAAATGATTTTTATTTTCCACATAAATAATATGGTCAACTCTCCCCATACCCCGGTTCAAGTGTCCCTGCAGGTGGGGAGACTTGACTCATTTCTCATTTTTTAGTAAAATGCCAATAAAATTTTACCTGCGCATTTATTAGCAATACAATTAAGCACAAATGTACCTACTAAAGTAAGGCATCGCATAAGTGTATAATCGATTCTCTAAACCCAATAAACAAGTAATTATGATATTTTATATTAAAAGTGGTTCAACTCTCCCGGACTTCCCCTACATAAACTCACGCCATCTTCATCTTCATTTTCCATGGGCAGAAACTACGGAGCGCCACCTACTACGATCCTTTTGCTTCGTCCTTCGTTCACACTTCTGCATCGTTCGCACCTGATAGACATAATTAAATCACGGCGATTTTTTTTCGCGCACTGGATTTTCAACGCTCTGCTGACCGCCGAGAGTTGCAAATCCAACAGTGTGTTTTTTCAACGCGTGGGGACGATACTGCGTCCCAACGCGTTGGATTCTCAACCCTCGGTTCAACATCGAGAGTTGAAAATCCAGTGCGCGATAAAATCCCGCCGCGATATTTTTACGTCCGTGCGAACGTGGGCTAATTGAGTAATACACGATCAATCACAATCGGAATCATTTTGAAAGACATTGCTAACCCATTGCTTCACAAGTTCGAAATAAAATTCTGCACAACTTCATAAATAACGCAATGAATGGTGGCACTTCACATCTCTATTCGATGTTCGCGTTGTTAAATGCTCTAAGCGTTTTTTACTGTATTTTATTCGGCTATATAGTATAGAGGTCCGAATAACTCGAACACACCGTCCACACATCGTGATGAACAGCGAATATGGCGAACATTCAAGAATATTTTTGCTAATTTGAAGGCCAAGGTGGACGTGTTGACAGCAGGAGCGACTTATTATTTCCTCTGTGTTAATCACCAATTACATGTCATGTATTGTTATGCGTACAGACGCCAGTACATCAACTTACTACAATCTGTCAAATTTCTTTAATAGATTTTCAACTTTCCAATTATATCACAAAAAAATTAACGAGATCGACGTTTCGTATTCCCCTTTTTTCTCCTCAAAAACTGAGCCAATTCTATTAGAGTATGTCTAGGTTCCTATAATTTTCTTTTATGTTAAAAACTTTTCGAATTTGTCTGGTAGCCCTCTAATCACGGCGGTAAAAATGGGGCATTTTTGTAATTTTTGGAGGGTCATATTTTCTTTACCAATAAGTTGCTGAAAAAAAGGAAATAACAGGGACGTGTCTACAGCAGACCTTGATTTTATGGGAAAAAAAAGGTTTCTCTAGAGGCATTATTCAGGAAGAAAAAGTGGAATACATTTGTATGGAGAATCGCAGGCCCTGTTCCCTCTTAATCGTTTACGAAAATGTGTTACGCAATTAGATAGCTGTTTGTTTTGAGAACCAAATAAACAATGTTAGGTGGGCTGGCACTATGTCTGAAGAATATAGATTGGAATGTGGGGTGAGGCAGGGGGGAATCACCTCCCCTCGCCTTTTTAATCTATATATAAACCAACTGATTGTTGAGCTCAGCAATACTGGTGTCGGCTGTCATGTTGATGGAGTTACTATGAACAACATCAGCTATGCGGACGACATGGTTTTGCTGAGCCCATCAATCAGTGCATTAAGACGTTTGCTGAAGGTCTGTGAGATCTATGTGGTGACTCAGGGGCTTAGGTATACATAATGTCACTAAGAGTGAGTTACTTGTTTTCAATGGTGGTGCCAGAAGATACTTAAATGTTCCTTGTATCTCATTAGCAGGTACACCCTTGAAGCAAGTCTCAAAATTTAAATATCTTGGTCACTGGGTCACTGAGGACCTGTGCGACGATTTAGATATCGAGAGAGAGCGTAGGGCGCTGTCTGTTCGAAGTAATATGCTGGCCCGTAGGTTTGCACGGTGTTCATACGACGTTAAAATGACGCTTTTTCGAGCTTACTGTCAGACTTTTTACACCTGCAGCCTTTGGGTCAAGTATACGCAGAAGGCATACAGCGCCCTGCGTGTACAGTATAACAATGCTTTCAGGATGCTTGTGGGGCTGCCGCGGTATTGTAGCGCTTCGGGTATGTTTGCCGATGCGAGAGTGGATGATTTTTATGCCATTATTCGTAAACGATGCGCTTCTCTCCGGCACAGAACAGATACCAGCACCCACGGCATGTTGAGAGCATTGAGTGACCGGTGGGACTGCCCGATGCTTGGTCGATGGGTGAGACTGCACGCACAGGTCGTTTCTTGATAGCTGTACGTGCATTTATTTTATTTTATTTTATTTTAATTTAATTTTATGTTGTTATTATGTGATTGCCTATTTTGTGATTTTTAAGCGTGTGTATTGTGTTATTTTTATGTAATTTGTTTCAATGTATAATTTATTTCTATGGACTTCAGTGTCTGCAAATAAATGTTTATTTATTTATTTATTTTAAGTAGTCATACACACACGCAGGTAGCGAGGTAGGTACTACGCACCAGGGGGCCTATGTCTTTCGATAGCATTCCTTATTGGCGTTTCCACTTACTTCCCTTCCCGACCTCGCAGTGTACGTTACCCCAGCAGGAAAGTGTCTCCTAGAGATATATGAGTGGGACGTTTAATTGGTGCCTTAGCTGCTGTAAATGTGCCCCCACATAAAAAATGTGTGCCCCCTGTCGTTTTGGAAAAAAACGGAAAAAACGATTCCTGCTGGGGTAACGTTTTTCTAGCAGGAAAATTCTAAACGAATGATCGGAGAGAGAAAAATTGTACATGGCCAGATAGCTTAAATATGTGTGCCAAAATGTGCCCCCAAAAATAAAATCTGTGCCCCTTCAGGTTTTCGAGATATTGCATTTCCTGCTGGAGTAACGTTTTGCAGAATCGTATATCTCTAAAACCATTGCATGTGCCCCTGTAGAATAAACATACACGAGTAGCTCTTAATGTGTGCCCCTTAGTGCCCCAATTAGATTTAAGAAAATATTTATAGTTTTCAAGTAATCGCGGTTTTATGAAAACCCGAAAAAACATCGTAGCGCCTAAATGAGACAAGGTATAAGTTCGCTGAAAACTGTATTCGGTTTTTCTTGACGCTAATAATAACCATACAAAGTTTCAAAACTGTTCATGCATGCGTTTTTGAATAATCTTGCTAAAAGTCAAAACGATGGTGTCATAATTTTGACGGCAAAATACAAGTAACCGGCTCAATCCCAGATGTGCAGGTGTAAACCAAAATCGTGTGCCTTTAGTCAAAAATATATGGTGAAAATATTCAGCTTGGAATGATTCGCATTAAGTAAATATTAACAAAAAACCAAAAAATGTAAGCAACGGCTGGTTATCCGACCAAATTCGAATGACTACTAAAAAGCGACGGATTCATACATATCGATGACCTTCTTTATTGGACGTATTATACCTAAGCTGTTGTCCGTACAGTCGCGTTCAAAAGTTTTGGGGGCTAATCAAAAAATATATTAAATGCACCTTGTGACCATATTAAATTAAACAGCTTGTTGATGTGGAAATTATTATTTTTATTCATATACAAATAAATATAATTATAAACACACATATATATATAGACAAATACGGGCTTTTTATTTATATACAAAAAAGAGCTACCTCTTTTTCATAGTAGGTATTCATCACACATTTCATGAACTATATTTTTTTTAAACATCGGGACCAATCAAATTTTGGATCAAAGACCTGGGAAATATCTGGATGTATTAAATACATCCAGATATTTCCCAATTTATGTGTGAACGAAAGAAATTTTCTTTCGTTCACACATAAATTACTGGATGTATTTTAATAGAATTTTGAATGGAGAAGATAGCTTATCTTGGAATAGCACTTAGGCTACTATTTATAATGTACTTAATCGTGTGTAAAGTCACAGAAACAGCAAGAATATAATCCAATAACTTTATTTAATTACTTATTACTTTTCTACTTCAGCGTACTCAGGCACAACACGTGTGAGCCGGCTAGTGAGTAAAGTAAAGAAGGTCATCGATATGTATGAATCCGTCGCTTTTTAGTAGTCATTCGAATTTGGTCGGATAACCAGCCGTTGCTTACATTTTTTGGTTTTTTGTTAATATTTACTTAATGCGAATCATTCCAAGCTGAATATTTTCACCATATATTTTTGACTAAAGGCACACGATTTTGGTTTACACCTGCACATCTGGGATTGAGCCGGTTCCTTGTATTTTGCCGTCAAAATTATGACACCATCGTTTTGACTTTTAGCAAGATTATTCAAAAACGCATGCATGAACAGTTTTGAAACTTTGTATGGTTATTATTAGCGTCAAGAAAAACCGAATACAGTTTTCAGCGAACTTATACCTTGTCTCATTTAGGCGCTACGATGTTTTTTCTGGTTTTCATAAAACCGCGATTACTTGAAAACTATAAATATTTTCTTAAATCTAATTGGGGCACTAAGGGGCACACATTAAGAGCTACTCGTGTATGTTTATTCTACAGGGGCACATGCAATGGTTTTAGAGATATACGATTCTGCAAAACGTTACTCCAGCAGGAAATGCAATATCTCGAAAGCCTGAAGGGGCACAGATTTTATTTTTGGGGGCACATTTTGGCACACATATAAGCTCTCTGGCCATGCACAATTTTTCTCTCTCCGATCATTCGTTTAGAATTTTCCTGCTAGAAAAACGTTACCCCAGCAGGAATCGTTTTTTCCGTTTTTTTCCAAAACGACAGGGGGCACACATTTTTTATGTGGGGGCACATTTACAGCAGCTAAGGCACAAATTAAACGTTCCACTCATATAACTCTAGGAGACACTTTCCTGCTGGGGTAACGTACACGACCTCGCATTGTACGGAAATCCTATACAATGCGAGATCAGCATAAACTGGAAATTTATAGCTTGATGTGTAGCCGTGTGTACTAGGTCCTTAAATACCTTTCGATGATTTCTATTGAAATAAAAATCCCTCTTTTATTTTGTACTAGCGAGCCGCCCTTACTTCACACGTTTTTCACGACTTTGTTTTGACAAAACATCGAGGTTTATTAATAAATGTAAGTTTTATATTAAAATGTAATACATAAACCTTCCGGAATAAATTCTCTAAATGATGAAAACCGCTAACCTAACGTGCCCCCAGCGCTCTGCTTATATGACCCGTTATTAACATAAATCTACAAATCGACGGTTTGTCGATTTATGATAGTAACGGGTAGGTAGGTAGGTAGGCAGGTATAGGTAGGTAGGCAGGTTGTAGGTAGGTAGGTACGCCGTAGATAAGTAATTAGTGCTACCCGCGTGCGAAGCCGGACCGGATAAAGCTAGTTTATAATATTGTATGGAATATATATAATTATGTAGATAGATAAGTGTGGTGGACGGCGATACCTATCCGGCTCAAGCGCGGATGCACCGTTGTGGGCACAGAGGGCATGCCCACAACCCTAATTGAGGTCGATATGCTGATGTTCACAGGACACACATTGAGTGCGAGCATATAGACCATAGACCTCATCATAGTCCATAGACCACTTTTTCCCCTTGGTACCTACCTTACCAAGGGGAAAAAGTGATCTATGGACTTATAGGAATATGGTTTTGATATTTAATGTGTCGATCGTGAGCTACTCCTAATCCAACGTGACCACAACCTTTTTAGTGGGTTGTATCCGCTCTTGATCCGGCTACTACTCCGAAAGATACGGGGTTTCTTCGGATTAATTAGCCTTGTCATGAGGGTAGGCAGAAGTTAAGCTTAAAGAACAACATTGTCAAACTTTTATTGGTTGAATACGAGGCTTCTGGCTACTTTTTTAAGTGTGTATTTTGTCTCTTTTTATTTTATATGTATATTTTGTTTGTGCAGAATAAACAATGTTTTTTTTCTTTCTTTTCTTTTTCTGAAGCAGAATGTAGGTATATAGTTCGATTTAGTGCTTTACTAAGCTTTTGGGGAAATAATTGCTTTCGTACTCTCTCTGTTCCTCCAAGGCACCACAAAATGTAGGTTTATTATAACAGCTATCAGGTAAAAGAAATAGATAAAATCAATTAAGTACTTTATTATTGTTTCAGACATATTCTTCATGTACTTACTGCTTAAAAAGCTTTAAATCTTTCAATAAAGCTTTTAAAACAAAGCAACAATAAATAAATAGACCATATAAAAATTCAAACATCTGTATTTCAATGATAAATTCATATCAATGATTTAGTCGAAAACAAAATTTTAACAAAGTTGCGTAAGTTAAAGTTTAGAATTGATTGGATAAAGCCACCGGACCACAGTAATAGAAATAGAATTAAAATTTACATTTGAAAAATATAATAAAATTTGTGTATTATTGTAAAGGATAACGGCCAAACAAGTGTGCTAAGTGAATCTTTCTCCAATCAACGTTGTACGCAGGGTTACAGTCTAGCAGGTCTACTCTTAACATTATTTCAACACTTCATTCTTTCAGCAATATAAAAGTATTCAAACTGATCACAAAGGTATGGCAGCTCCATGGAACCCCATGCAACACTTAACATATGTACCAACATAGCTCGAGTCATATATGACATTTCATTCAGTTCAGTTCACAAGTGCCCCTCCACTTCAACAGCCATCACAAAGCAAATGTTACTCTTAATTATCATAAAGTATTTATGTATCGATCAAAAGTAATAACGTGCTACTATATTACACTTGCACCTCTCGGAATAATGTCACATATTGCCCTTAACTCTCTTATATAAATATTAGGTTGATTCAATCTTAATTAATGAGATGTGGTTTTCCATCGTTGGTAAAAATGCAAAAAACAATCACATAAACAGACTAGTATCCAAAAACGCCATCGAAAAATTCCATAATTTCTATTTATTGCAAAGGATAGGCCACAAACTAAAGGCGATTACACGAATACATAAGCTCAAATTTCGAAACGCGGATTTTATAAATCCAAAACAAACAGTTTATTCCGTAATCGACACAAGACGTAAATCGGCGTAGATCGGCGGAACTATCTCGGTATAATACGATTTTTATCGACCGTCGCCGGTCCTCCGGCGCGAGGGCCGCGCCTCAACATAAACTCACGAATACTCTACATATCGATAAATCTACTCAGTCGTTTGTTTACTCATAAAAATATATCTTTAAAAGGCTCAAATAAATCCGCCGCGTCGCGAGGCGGGGCTATCAGTTACAGCTATCACTGGAGGGGCGGCTGGCGTGACGTCACGGGGCGGCCGCTAGTGCACGGCCACGTCGGCGGCCAGGTGGCGGCGCCGCAGCAGCTCGGAGTCCGCGGGCGGGCTCAGGCCCAGCGGCGCGCAGTACTCCAGCTCCAGGCCCGGCGGCGCCTCCAGGAGGGCCGCGCGGGCGGCCGGCTGGTGCGACTTGCTGCAGCGCAGCGTGCGCGCCGGCGGGTCCATGTACGAGTAGTTCATGGAGAAGTGCTGCTGGATCACCCGGTTTACCGCCATCGCCGATTCCGCGAAGTTCGATAAGTTGCGCGCTGACATGTTGCTGTAGGACAAAATAAATAATAACGTTATTATAATCCTTAAAGGAAGCTCTTGGATTCAAAATCATCATCTTCAACTGGAGTCAACAGCTCCATCGATCGCAAAGGACCAATCTATATTCGAGTTTTTATTATTGTCACAGGTAATCTCTGGAAATACTGATCTGAAAATGATTTTACCGATAGAACGCTATACTATTCAAGAAGAACATAGGATACTTTTTATACCAGCAAAACTCACGATTCCTGCGGAATCTTCAAGCTAGTGAAACCCCTCCTAGGCTCCTAGTTAACGCATTCTACTGAACATTCCTCACTCATTGCTTACTCTTAGAACCGTTTGCACCACAAATCAATATTTTGAAGATGCTAGACACAGAATAAGGTTTTAAAATATATATATAGTGATTTATGGAATGGTCCACCTGACGGAGTAAGTGCGGAAACCAAACCCCTTAACATAGAACATGGTGCAAGTGGGCCTTTAGCGTCAGGTCCAACTCACCGTTTAATATTAATAGAAGTCTGCAGCTGCGGGTGATGAGCCAGCGGATCGGCGCGACGCAGCCACGGGTGGGTGAGCACGCGCTCGGCGGACAGGCGGTGCGACGCCTCGCGCACTAACAACTGACGGATCAGATCCTTCGCGTCGCTGGATATGTCCGCCCACTCCTCTTCGGGGAACGTGTAGCGTCCCTCCTGTTGGTAATTAAATGTTTTGTTAGTAAAAGTTGTTTATGGGCACCAAATTTTAGCAGAGGATTAATTTTCGTTTTAAAATCAGCATCTTCAATTTCTAATTGTCTCAAAAAAGAACAGAATTCGGAAATACCTCAGAACTTTTGAGGTGCTTGGTACACAACCAGATTCTTAATGATTTGGAATTTATAGAAAGTAGAATTTATATTCAAAAGTTTTTGAAGATGAGCTGCAAAACTCTTCCAACACCTTTTAACTGTTCAGAATTTTCCAGAAGCCAGAGGCACATGAACTAGTCCATTCAGGAGACAGGAGACTATTAATGGAACAACAGCTAAGAAGAATACCGTCAGTTTCCCTAAAAAAGTCCTTGACTCTAACCAAACTTAAAGATGAAGCAAAGAATGAGGATGAAAGTAAAACATACCTGTATTGTATTAAAGAGCAGCTCCTGGCAAGCGCGGCAGTTTTCACCGCGCTCCCAGCCGCAGTCGGAGCCGCAGTCGGCCCTGAAGGGCGGGTAGCCGCACAACAATATGTACGCGATCACTCCGAGTGACCACAGGTCACATCGCTTGTCGTAGTGATTCGCTGCTGAGCCCGCAAATAGGGACACCACTTCTGGTGCCATGAATTCCGCGCTGCCCACCTATGAAAAAAGAGAACGTTTAGATTGAGGTTCTTGGTGGTGTTGATCTGAGATTGGGAAATCGTAATGAGAAGAATAGCTCTACGGATGGATTTGTAGACTTTGTCGCGGAATACCTTGCCTAAGAAACGACTGCACGTTTTATGATTAAAGCATTAAGAACCTACTTAGGAACTACAATAGACAACTACAATATTCTAAGAGATAAACACGACAAACTTTCCAGCGGGATACCTACATGAAACAGTAACTCATAATAATATTGAAATTCTGTTCAGCTGTCCGAAGGTTAGGTACGATTATTTCTTAGAGATTACTTAGGATTTAGAAGATTATATCTATACAACTTCCACGGATAAAGTACTTGAAAAACTAGTCAACATTTGTTATTGAGAATTTTCCATATCTTGTGATTTAGAGTCGGTATAAAATTTACATAGAACCAAGAAATAATGCATTCACATTGAGATTTAATGCTTTTGTTATAGTTTTACTTTCGTTTTTCTAATGATAGTTCATGCGTTAGAAGAAATTGTAATGGTCTCAAACTGTTCCTCAATAATCGTAATAGCAAGTCTTTCTTTCTATCTCATCTAACTAAATTATATAATGTATTTCATATGTTTTGAAAGCTATTGCTTCTAAACTAGGTACTTTCAGTTGATTTTCAGTTGTTGAAAACTGCGCAAAACAAAATTCGGTGCCACATGGCATTTGATAAAGCGTCAATGGCCAAAACATGACGTACAGATGTTGGGGTCACCAGTTGTTATGAATTAATATAATACGATGTTATTTCACTTTATTCGATACCCAATGCCATTGACACTTCAGTACCCTCTGTTATGCCTACAGGGATGATTCATAGATTGGATCAATTAATTTTTGCACCAGACTACAATTAATCTTTTAATTGACATGTTCTCGGACTATCGGATTAGTTATTTGGTCAACAACAATATCAGATACTTAATTGTTTATTAGTTCATAATCTTTTAATGGATTTGTATTATCTTCTTGCTTTTTATTGCCATCTTTTGTCACTATACCCTGGCTTTGGTCAGTGTTATCTGCACGAATCCAAACTCCACTGTAAATTTTGGTTTCTATATACAATAGCAATGATCTAGCTTTAAAAACAGCATATAAGGTCAACAGATACGTCAGAGTTATCAGTTAAATTAATTAAAAACTATTTTTTTGTCTTATCAATTTGCACTAGTGGCTAAAAAGTATAACTCTTGTACTCTTTATCGTTAAATATATAAGATTTTATCAGTATTTTTGCTATTAATTTATCACTACGTCCTAAGTTGAAAACAAAGAAATATAACGCGTCAGAGATAACGCAATTGCTAAGGGTGATAGAACACATTAATTATTGCAAATAATATAGTATCGCAGATGCACAATACTGGTAGCAATTAGGTAAGTTATATGTTGAAACTGCTGATTGAGAGGAATACTGAGCGATAAAAGATAGAAACGTGACTAAATACTGCTAATAAAGTGATAGATGACATATATACTGGATTGCCAAGTTGAAATTAACAGTTGAAGCGTAAAATGAAACTACTATATAGCTACATTTTTAAAACAACTGTTAACATCGCTTAGCTCAAGGTTGGGGATTACAGATCGTACGAGCTTACCCGATTACGTGTCTAGAGGTCGAAAATGATGTAATCTAAAACCCTTAAAAAATTACACCGTATTCTTTGTTATGTAAAGTATGAATATGTATCGTACTACACGATATTTTGTCAAGGTTAATCTAACAAAGAATATTTCAGTAATAGCTTCTTTTGATAAAATTATCTAGTGAATTTTCACAAAACACAAACTAACAAAGGAGTACTCCAAGGCACGATATTAGGGCGGACAGAAAAAGTATGATTATTAAAAAGAAACTCACTGGCGTCATAAGCTGCGGCGTCGCCAGCGGGCTTGCGAGGCTCGAAGTGAAACTTATTCCACTCCCAAGATCGAAGTCGCATATCTTCACTGGGCAGAGTCTGTCGCGGTGAACACATAATATGTTCTCCGGCTTGAGATCGCGGTGTGCGACGCCTTTAGCGTGGAGGAAATGTAAAGCGTTCGCTATCTCACGCACGATCTCTGCCGCTTGCGGCTCTGAGAAATAATGGTGCTCCTGTATGCGAGACAGGAGTTGACCGCCGTTGATCTGGAACAATCGATGATACATTATTGTAGAAACACAAACACAATGGATATAACATGGTAGCATTGAAGGTGGTATACGATAAGAAACGAGAGAAGACAGTTATTTATTATAGGGTAAACTTTTTGTTGTTATAACCATTTTTTTAAATAGATTTTTAATTCATATTCATTATGGCAACACTTTAGGTCATGACCATGAGCTATCCGAATACCAAAAAATATTTGACCAAGGTCTTGAGGGGAAGCGTGTAAATTGATTCGCTGTTACAATGTATAATTGATTCGCTGTTACAATGTATAATAGATTCCAGGTTTCTTGATAGTATATAAAATCAGATCGCAAGATCAAAATTAAATGGTAGGAGACAGGAAGGGTTGACTGAAATGGATGAGGTTCTATATCAATCTAAAAGACGATAACCTAAGATCCTTTTATCATTGCCAGTTAGATAATTTTAAGCTTTAAATTGCTCAAAATAAGTGTGGTTCAGGAGTTTATCATTGAATAATATTGTAGGTACACAGGAACAGACACAACAAGATAACGGCTGTAAACAGTGCCATATCAGATATCGCTCGTAACAGGCTATATTATTTGCGGGCCACCAATTAGGAAATGAAACTGTTGCTATCTACTTGGTGGTCGAGTAAATTATTATTACATACGATCTAAAACTAAATAAGCTATTTTAGCATAGAAAGGATCCTTTTACAGCAACATTTGATAAACTTTTTCCAACAGTTCTCACGATATAAATAAAATTGTAGATGCAATTTATTCAAGTTGAGAAACTGACGCTAAATGGTGTAATTTTCTAAACTACAATGTTAATAATAAAACTTAAAAGACTGTGAAAGCCCTTCGTAGTTTTTTTTAGCTTCTGGATTAAACAGAACAATGGAATGATAGTTGAAGAAAAAATCTATACGAATGCTCGAGGGAAATCTACACAGACTAGAACACCTTAACCTTTGAAAATGTTTTATTATGGAGGAAATAATAATAATATTGCATCGTTTATTTATTATCTATGACTATTGTTCGCACTTTCCTTATTGTCCTTTAATTAACTTTGTGTACAAATATAAACATTGGTACCTACATAATGCAATAACACTTCGATAAATTGAAACATGAAGTTTTTTTTCTATTTAAGTAGGAATTCGAACATTCCATCCATTACACAGCAAATATTTTCCATGTGACAAAACAGCTTGTTTAAATTATATTGTTAAAATATGTTGAACCACATGTGCTGGCTGAGTCATTGTGAAATGCGTTTATTATTCACGCCTACAATTGTTAAGGCAAAAAATCATGATAATCAGGAAAAGTATAATAATGATTCATTAATGTTTCATTATTTAGGAAAATAAGATTAAAATGTGTTACATTGATTATATGATGCAACGGCAAAGTATAGATATAAAAGATGGTTACCTACAAAAAAAAACAACACAAATTGAACAACAAACAAAAGGCTTTAGATTTGGTAGATTACGCGCACAATCGTACCGTACATACAAAAGGACCAACTTTTTAAAGTCATTGTTATTGATGCAAATAAGTATCAATAATAAAGATGAACACTATTCTAGAACCTTCCATCGTAATAATGATATAATTACGAAACGAGACGAACTCCCACACGTCGTCTACCGCGATAGTGTGAGTAATGTTTAACTCGATGAACTATATGAATTCCTACAACATGCGTCACTTTTA
The DNA here is from genome assembly GCA_949128155.2 of Xanthia icteritia. Lineage (NCBI taxonomy): Eukaryota > Metazoa > Arthropoda > Insecta > Lepidoptera > Noctuidae > Xanthia > Xanthia icteritia. The sequence goes on along the minus strand of OX421935.2, from coordinate 5,437,545 downwards.
TTTATTTACTACCATATAATCGAAGATACACACAACTACCTATCGACTTTCTTTTATTTTAATAACGTGAAAAACGTTTTTCATTTTCAACTTTCAGTAAATAAATTCCTTAGAATTGGATGGTCAGTCGAAGCAAGTGTTTGCTAAGGATAATTATCATAGTCATTACAGAGTTTAACACAAAAACTACTCAACTAAGTGATAACAACAAAATAAGTCGTCAGAAGGAATTCAACATCAAACGTATTTTTAGTGGTGATGGAAAGTGGACATCAAAGACCAAGTAATCCAAAAAAGAAAAATATTTAATGGGAAAAGGATAAATCGATGAAAGTAGGACAATGATTTTATAGGGAAGAGGACACAGTCAAATTACAATCAAGAAACACCTAACAGGGCCGTTGCGACAGTTGGAATTGTGTGGAAGTCCTGTCCAGTGTTTAAGATTGGAACTTTTTACTGCAAACAAAGTTAGGTCTTAGGGTCTTGATTCTTGAAGATAGCATGAGGAATAAGATGATTCTCACCTTCTCGAAGACAAGATAGAACTTGTCGGTGTCCTCAAAAAATTCAATGAGCTGGATTATGTTCGGGTGTCCCTGGCAGTAGTGGAATGTCTCCACCTCGCGGAACACCCTGGCGCGGGCGTGCCCCGGCACTTTGTCGATGATCTTCACTGCGTATTCCTGACCTGTGTAGATGTTGACGCACGTCTGTACCGAAGCGTACGCGCCCTCGCCTAAAACCTCCCCTGTTAGCTTGTAGAGGTCTGTTGACAAAGATACGATGATCATTAGAAATATTATTATCAACATCATCATTAGTCGGATAGAAAGACTCATTGGGAAATGAAAAAGTACTTTAATTATTAACAATGTAACCTAGTAACTTTCGTCGTTATCTAGAAAAGTCAAGGCAGCATAAACTAAACCAATATGCATACTTCCAAGATAAGGCTTTCGCCAATATTTGTCCCATACCTTGGAAACATGACGTGACGACTGAGCTCCCGGAGCGCTTCTTTCTGCGGCGCTTCCTGCGCGCCTCTTCCTTACGCCTCTGCAGGTCATCACTGTCGGGAATGGCGACGGGAGCTGACGGCTCATTGCATCGGGGGCTCTCATCCGATTCGCGCTCACTGCCCGACTGGCTACTGCAGCGGCCCACACCTGGAGACAAATGAAAAAACAATTGAAAATCAACAATTCTCAACATCACACCCTTCTGCAAAGTTTTGGGGACTTAAACAGATGCTTCACTACCTTAACAACATAAATGTAAGTATCATGGAGTCACGGAGTCGTTGCTTACGTGTCTTCGTAACTGGCACTAGTAAAACATCGAAATAGCGGAATGCGGAATTCAATGCTTGGTTCTTTCTCGGTTATGTCTATAGGTTAAGTAATAGTTTTTTCTGTTTTTCTTTCATTGAGTATTTTTCAATCTAGCGGTGTAAATGGTTTTTTGCCATAGTAAGTAGGAACATTTGAATTATTTTTTTACGTGTTCACAGTAAAAAATCCTCGATTGACACAGTTGTATTAAATGAAACAAACTTATCTCAGTTTTTGTAAAGACAGTCTATTGTCACTTAACCACCTCTCACAAAGCTACAAGTGAGCACGCTATGAAACTGTTTCAACGATGACTACATTAGCGAGTTGTGGCGACATCCCTTGTTTAATGTATGAACAACGCGGAACGTTACGTAGGTAGGCTGTGTTACTACAATAACTTGAGTCGTCTTCGCCACGGGGACGACTCTCACTTTGCTTTTGGTGCCAGCTATTGTTTCAAGCCTGTGTTTGGGTTTACAGTTCGTCATTCGTTAAATAATTGCCTGTTTAACATTTCTAAACGACCAAATGTGAATACTAAAACGTCTGACGGATGGTCAAAGATTTCAAGCGAACCCGGAACAAAAGTGTGTCCCATCAGGGCAAATGTGACGGCTGTCATCGATAATATAATTCCGACGTGAGACGTGACTGTGCAAGCTGAGCTGGCAAACAAAGCCGGTTCAACGACCTACATGGCCGCACCCAGCGCTGCGCGTACGCGCCCACGTTACGCGATCACTCGGCCTCTTGGCTTAAAAACTAGCTAAATTGCATCTACTAGAAGAAACTATTCAATAGTTCTTCCAAACTTTGTTCTAAGCTGGTAAAATTATAAATGTATACCGTGTAGGTAGGCACTTATTGCCAACTTGACTCTCGGCTTGTCGGTGAAGAAGCCTAGGTACTTGGCTTGATGCGAGTCTCGATAATCCGATTGGGATGTTAATGCCAAATGCTTTGTCCAAATTAGAGCAAACTTAATTTCATATAGGTACATAAACTATTCTACCAGAACAAACAACAAGATACATTTCAGGGAATGGTGACAAGGATCACTATACGACTGAGGAATGAGAATCAATCAGTGCCTATATACGTGATCCGTATAGGTGGTCATTTTATTTGCTCGATTTCATCTTCCTCGTTCGACTGCACGCTCAGTATTTAAATGGTTGATTAATGCGTTCGCTTTGCGTGTTCATTCTGTCTATTCGTCATAATGTATGATAAAAATTAAACTTAAGAATTAATTATTGCACGCGATGACCTTAAAATGTGCCGCACGACAACAAGCCGAATGCGCAATAGCTGGTACGACTGTAACAATCGGGCCCGAGGCATGCCCACGCATACAATCGCCCGTTTCAACATAGAAACTTCCTGTTTAAATACTGAATTGTTCTAAATTTCCACAGGAATAAGCGTACAAAGCAACTGCTGTACGTCCGTTCATGAATATTGCTAAACAAAACTTTGTATGTATACAAACATCACGCCACGCACCACAACAGAGAAACCTTCCTGATACTAAAACCGAGAGTGACTGACTCATCGACTGGTTGATACTCAAACCCAAATACAATGTGACAATAACGCTGCCCACGTGCCGCCTTGGACTTTATTAAAAACGAAAATAAGTTTCCAAAATAGCCAAACCAAAGTCGTGTCTTCGCAAGAGGCATCGGGGCCAAAAATTATTACTTTATATCAGAGAACCGCTACTGAATCGGATGCTGAATGTAATAGTTGGAAGCATTCAATTCAATTATTGTAACAGATTCTATTTCTTATCGCCGCAAAGTAATTGAACACTTGTCTTATGATATCGCATGTTCGTTGCGTGACTGCGCGGCCCGCGTGGCTCCACGTGGCAAAGCAGTTGCCTCGCAGCAAGGCTCGTTACGTAAAACGGCTCAGCAGCAGCAGCTTCACAAATACATCTGAATATGGCAAGCATTGCCTCTAAACTTCTAAGCCATTTTCGACATCGCCAAACCTAAAAGTTCGCTACTCGTGTATGCGAGGTCGAGGTGAAACAATAGGTTGACCCAAATAACAAACAAAAGACTATCAAAATTATAACGATTGTATTGTCAAAATTTGTCCAAGAGTAGTATTAATTTCAATTGTTCAATACATTTGAGTCTAAGCAAAGAAACTTTAAATAATCACTGACTCATTAAAATACAAAACAATGTTCCGCAAATTAACCTAGCAATCATGCAAATCGATGGATATGTGTATGCATGCGGTTAGCATATTTATTAGAATAAGTACCTAATAATAAATCATTCCTAATAGACACATTGGTCGGACTGATAAAAATATATTCTGGAGCAAAATTGTCACCACGATATTTCTGCCCTCAGTTGTAAGTTTCTACTTTCTAATCTGGTAGGCTGGCATAAACGTTTGGCCACGAATACGCTCTCTAGTTGCCGATTGAAGGCCTATTATACTTTTGTTATAAATACCCTTAAGCTATTCAAAATCGATGCTTTCTAATCGCAACCAATAACGAACGCACTGTAAGAGATGCAATTTACCTTTAACACGAAACAGACATTACTGAGTTTTTATGTTTATTTCGAAATTATACATCTATTCGATCTTGTTTCAGTAAATACTTTTACGCAAGAGTTCAGTCTTGCTTTCAGAAAGAAGTTTAAGCTTTCTAAAGTTGCATATTTTAGAAACTGTCGCCAAGACAATCTATTGAAAGTTTAGGAGAATACTAATAAAGGCAATATTATAACTACCAAGCATTGCAAATGCCGTTCGTGTAATTTCTAAATCAGTCGACCAATCTGTCATAATCATGATAATCAAAGATCAAAGTCGACGGTTAGAGTAGTGGTGATGAATAAACTGCCAACTCGGCCTGGCACTGCAACCGAACTGAACGAGATAATATCTAGGTGAAACTTCAACTAGGGCGTTTCAATGTATAGCTACTGCTTATTGCAGTACGTAACAAACCACTTTCACTCACTACTGATTTTGCCCCCTGTCTAATGATAACACACATGGATTTAGTAAATGAAACACTAGTTGACAACAACATGTCTGTAAACAACCATATTTAGTGTGGACAACGACGCGGCGAGATATTCATACAAAACCAGAATGGTAATAGGAAAAAGGATACGTACAATTACTATTAGTGTAAATGGCATGGTTGAATCACGATTGAAAGCTCCTTGTGGTATAAAAGAATACGTTGAAATCTCAATGTAAATAGCAGATTCAATAGTCTAAATGAAGCCATCGATATGAAAAAGAAAATTGAGGAGGGTGAGTTGGGTCCTGAATGAGAGAAGTTTCCAGTGACACAAACGCGTATAGGGACCTATGCAACTAGCGACAAATCGATGCGCAAAAGGAGCAAAAGGGGAATGCACACGAAGTGAAGGGAGCGGAGTTTGATATTACGCCGGAACAAGCGTGAAGTCCGTCACGGTCAAGGTTACTCTGTTTTACTCAGCCGACGGACACGATTGACTGATTCCAATCAAACACCGATTACAAATTTGCAGCCGTTTATTGTTTAAATTTTTTAAACTATTCTTGTGAAAATAAAATCATTCAAACTTTATTGTGGCCATCAAGTAACGCCTGGGCCTGACGACAATGCCAGCTTCTTTTTGGAGGGTATTATATATTTAAGTTTTGAATGAAATAATTTAGCTAGTAAAAAAACTACTTTTATTTCCATGATTAACTAAAACAGACATGCACATTAGCAATAACTGTTACAAAACGACAAAGTTCCCAAGAACTTATACTTATTATATAAGTAAATTCAGTAACACTAGTGCGCAGTTTTGTTTTAGTAGGTGACCTTGGCCATGAACGTCGTGGGGCGACGCGCTCCAGCGGCCATGTTGAATTGAAACCGTGGAGAGTAATGAAACTGCATGAAATTATAAACGCATTCTTACCAATTTGATTTTTTTTAAACACTGAAACAATAACAACCAATAAAACCGTGATATGAAGAGGCGAGGAGAATCAAAAATGCGGCGTTCAATACATACACACACAAATATAATTTTGTTAATGACACGCATTCCATACTGGGTGTATATTGTTTTTCTTAAAATTTTGCTAGGTCGGTCAAAGTAAAAGATAGAACAAACAATAAAATACAAAAAACTATTTATTAGAAACAATCATTGCGAATAGGCACTACAAGAGATTTTCAATCTACAACAATCACAAAAGAAATTGTACAAATTGACAACATTTTCTCCAAAATATGTAATTTTTGGTCACACGACCTTTTGGACAGAAAATATTGTGTTAGTTATACATTAAAAACTGAAAACTAAACTTTCATGAGTTATTTCAATGAATGTACAGAAATCAATCATGAACGGGACAGGATTACCCACGGAACCAAAATAAATACAGAATTTCAGAAAAAAACAATGCAACTTAGCAACAATCAGAGTACATAATATATAAAGTCATCGAAACAGGAAATACTTCGATTATATCATTCACGTTAGGTGTAATAAAACTGCCGAATGTGTTCCTGAGCAATATCATAAACATAATAACGACTCGAATTCAGTGAATGTTGCGAAATTGTGGATTGTGAAATAGTGTGCTGTCTGACCGGTCAACGCTCGCTCCGTATACGTGAACTTTGACATTTCAAACTAAATCGCACCATAGTTAACTTTTATTCTCTTAGCTCAGAACAATAACATTGCATAAAACAATCATCCCGTAACGGAGATCAGCTCAAGCAATGGCATTATTTGAAGGAACAAACAATAAAATGAAAATAAACACAAACTAAAGTGCAATAACAATCACATCGACGTCACTGGGCGGTCATAAACTTCTAAGTTTAAATTGGAATGCATTGAGTGTGGTCAGTATTTTACAGTACATCAATACCTTTATGACGGATTTATTAACTACAATACCTTTAAGAAAACAATCAAGGACAATGCAATATATTTTATGATCAATCTTGACATTCATGTGCTGCAAGTCGCAACCGATCGTAACAACTGCCATCATTATAAAGAAAATTGAACAGCTGATTACAGAATCATAACAAATTAATCAAAAGAATAAATGTATTAAAGGTGTCAAAAGGTGCGATACACCAGCATATGACGCAATTGATGATATGAAGTTTACAATTGACCATGATGAAGCGTTTATGTATGATGATGAATCTTAATAAACTGATGCAAGGCAAGAAGTATTCATAACCACCTGTGATCCATATCTTAACCATTCTTCACCAGAACATAGGTATGAAGCGTTCAATGTTTTGAACCATTTTACGATAAGAATTTCGATAACTCTCATTTAAATAATATCTTATGTGAATGAACTTCGTTGCACTATATCTGAAAATGGATTGGAGACCGAGTTCACTATATAAGTGTCTAACCAGTTCTAATTAGCAATTTCAAATTCGAAGCTCTATTGGACTATACTGACTAGCTAACTACTACGAGGAATTGAACTGAAATGGTTGCTCATTTGCGAGTTTTAAGAATTTACTGAACCATATTACACTACTAAAGTAATATGCATAACCAACTACGCAGTAGGCATAAAAAGCCGGTCTGACAGATGTTTGAAAATATCGTAGTGTGACTTGTGCAAAATGAGCACTATCGCATAGAGTAATAAAGAAACCAACTCACCGCTATCTACACTCTCTTCTGAAACCTTCTTCACCATCCTGATTGCTTGATGCGTTGATACAGCGATATTGAGAATTATAACGAGTAGGTGTACTACTCTTGAAAAGCCGCTTTCAAACTTGTGGCGGCCGCCTTCTCGACGTGAAATCGGAACGGCTTTAAATTTAAGTTAGAAAATAAACGCCAAAATTAAATAATAAAGCACCACGTTCGAGAAGGATTTACGGAAAATGTGCCGGAAGGTAATAAACAAACACTATTAGAAGGCGGAATGAAAAAAACTGCTGGTGTCGTTAGCGATCCATCCTATACACGCCCGCCCGTCCGATGTTCTTAAATCCAACTGAGGAGTCGTTCGTACAGCCGGCTCAACCCGGCGCGCACATACACAGCCCCCCGCGCTCCTCAGGCCCCCTCAATCTCCGTCGTTCGCAAAGCTGTGTCGACGTTGTTGTAGCCTCTCTCGCCCGCGCGCATGCGTGCTCGCTCGCACTGCTGACGTGTTTATATTTTTTGTGGTTCTTTTTTTCTCCACGTCGCTCGTCGTCGTAACTAGCCATCAATATAAAATAGGTATACCTATTATCTATATCTGGCCATTCAAGTAGGTATATAAATATATGCCAGATGTTGTATTAAATGAGAATCAAGATTTCTTACGTTTTTTGGTTTAACGTTTTCTTAATTTTGTTTACCCTTGATTTCAACAATCCGTAGTTTTTTACCAATATCTTATAATTATTTATTATGAAGATACATCATATCACCATCGTCGACTAGATTCTTGTCAAAAATACTAGGTAGGTATACCAGAGGCAACGTGTAGCTGTATTGTCTTATAGAAATTAAGTTTTTCGAAAACTGTTCTTATTACATATTATAAGCTAAGGATTCGTGTCTCAGATTTGTTAAAAGTAATAATATTATTGTTGTTATTTAGCTATTCCCAATGATGTTAGTCCTAAAGATTACCGACATAAAGTCTGAATGAACGAACACATTCGCACACCTCTATTACATCACCTTTTCAAATTAAATGTAAAGCTGCTTCTCGAATAGCGGTCATCTTCTTTTGCTTTTATATTATTCTTTACTTATAAACGTTGTTATGCAACAGGGATTCCTTTGTCTTCCTAACCCTCCCATGGATGACCTTCACAGGGCATTTGTTGACAAACAAGATACGGGAACGGGTGCACAGCGCAAAACGCACGTGGTACGGCCCAACCGGTCCAACCGGCAACCGGCGCCGCCATGTTTGTTTGTTGTCACGCCACTTTTCCATCCCACTCTAACATAGAGCGCTGTCACCTGGCATTACCCGTCTCTGTTGCACAGCCTTCTCGCTCGCTGGCCTACGTGACCGACAATAACAATAACATAACCCTAACAGATAGTACTGCAAGTCAATAACGAATTACCGCATTCATAATATGGCTTCTCTTCAATTTAGTAGTATTACAATCAAGTTATTAAAATGCAGCATTGTTGTGGACGTTGCAGCATTCTAATTTCATCTAACAGCATTGGTGCTATGCTTGTATGATGGTACAATCAGATGTTCTGGAAACAGACAGCTGTTAGCAAGTACCTATATTATGGTGAAAGAATGATATCTTCCTACGTAGCTTATCTCCAAAAAACATAGTCAGATGATCTTATTTAGGACACAATCAAGCATCTGCGCAACAAAGTGACTTATGGTTTGAATAATGATCTATAAGTTCTATATTATCAATCTTTAGTCCTGTTGTTCTTAGCCGTGCGTAATGTATTATGGATGATTAACCAGAATGGTTACTAAGAAGCAAATTTAGAAGGAAGCCAAAACACTGCAAATTTGAGTTAATTTGCTGCGCAAAGGGTGTCTGTAAGTTTTAGGTCAGATTGAGGGGTTTCCCATTAGCCACTGTAATCCGGTTAAAAGAAGTAGCGTATTTTCTGGAAAATTTTACGCACGGTTACAACAAAGGAGCCAAAAATGCCCTATATTTTGTCAAATACTGCTCACATTGGGGTGAGAGAGACGGGGCGGGTTTTGTAGATGGGTAGAGGGGAAGGCAAGCTCAACCTTACTGCGCAGTAGTAAACCGGGATCCTTTTCTATGTTTTGGTTTGGATAAGAGTAGCATCTCCATTACGAAGGCCTGTATTAGTTACTCAGAGGATTTCTTAGACGGCACAGATGTACTTAGATAATTTACGGCTATTCATCTTTAACTTAGATAATTTATCTATTTGGAAACAATAAGATCTTGCAACAATAGAAGTCTGCAAGGCTAACCTGTTTTCAATACCTTCCAAATGATGGCGTTAATATCTGCAGTTTCATCCATCTCGAAGGTACTCTGGAACAAAAGACAAAACTTAAAACGCGTCTGAACTGACACTTACGACCTTACATAGTGCTTCTAGTTCCACCCACGTTTACTTAAATTATTCGACTCTACAACGCAATTACATAACCCAGTTGCAAGCACTCTTCCCTGGGATTCGTTTATAGCGAAAATTTATTTGATAGCCCCTCAACGTTCTCCAACGAATAATATTGAACTTAATAGTGTATACAAATAGAGTTTAAATTTAAAAAGTCCGCCCATACAGAGGCATCTTTTTTTGTTCATAGGTAAGCAAGGACTGCATAGGGGTATTCCCGAGGATCATTTTTTTTTTGCCTTTGTGTTGTATTTTTGGGTTAGTTTAATTTTGAATCCAACATTGAATCGGACCACGTACGCCACCGACCAAGCTTTTGCTGCACCTGACATGGGGACAAAGAGGTTTTACGAAAAAGAATTTACTTTTTGTAAGATTATCATGAAAAAAAAACCTGATGCACACGAAGAGGGATCAGGCGCGTCCAAAGTACGGCGATGTTTTATGATCACCGAGTGTAAACTCAACGAAAATAAATTTATGCTCAGTCCAAACTGCGAGAATTGATCGTAATTTTCTTGGAAGGATGACATGGTATCAACAAACATTTAACGTACCTAGTTCCTAGCAAACGAACTCTAAAATATTAAAACTAATAGAAGATTCTTCAATTATTTACTCTGGACAGAGGACTTTTAAAACATTTAAATGTACATATATTCATTCAGAGATATAGAAATTATGAATTTTAGAATTTAATGCATAATCGATCCAGTAACATAGACTTGTATATGAGACTAGACGAAGTGCTGGAGTTGTTTTCAAAGACAAAAGTGCAACACCGGGTTATGTCATTGCTGCAATAGAATTTTAACAAGGGGAGCGATATGAATAAATCATAAACAGATATCAGAAATGGCTGTCACCGACCAAAATAGATTTCAATACCGACAAGCGTTAACCAAGTGTAAAATCCTTGTGGCTAGGACTTTCGAAGAGATTGGTAGATGACTATCTCATTCCGTTATAAATTTATAATATAATAGAACTCCAACCATTTCATAAAGCCAGGATTGGTTTCGAAATTCGTACATATAGAAAGAAGAAGAAATTTCGTCAAATCGCAGCATAATACAAGATATCAACTGGTACGTATATCGCTGGTATGGTTATTTCAAATCTAGTAAACAAGCAGCTAGATCTTAAACTGATAAGAGAAACTTCGTAAAATTGTAGAATGGGTCTGTGCTGTTAGATTGAGACTGAAGACAAAAGACGAAAGCATAAGGTTTGTAAGCGCGTTACAAAGTATACGCATTGTATTTTTCACATAACGCAAAGAATTTCTAGACACAACAATAGACAACAGAAACGTTTTAAACAGCTCTCTTATGATTTTACTCATAATACAACGCGTACAGTGGCCGTAACGAAAGTTGGTAGGTACGCACCGTGAAACATTTCTAAATCAAAGATAATTGCCGAAGCAAAACATACATTATTATATCAGATGGATCAGAACAGAACTGATACTTGATACAAATAAGGGTTCCATCAAGTAGCAACTTGATGGAACCCTTATTTTTTAAATATTACTCAAGATACAAACTTGTATAAGAATAAACCATCTATTTTTTAGAGCTTTTCTATATTGTATTCTGAGCTTCACGTAGGGTATATACACGCAGAGTAAAGACTGCAGAGACAATGTTTCGTGGCTCAGGATCAAAAGTAGCGTACTGAAAAAGGGGCATCAAGTCTATATACGTTAGTATACATCTTGGTCCCTGGCCTTTTTGTTCGATCATTTAATGTTTAATAAAAATATAATAATAATATAAATCTTTATTTTCAGACCAGAGATCCATAAATTACGAGAAAACAAGTTGGTACTTACTAACTAAAACACGTATAATACACTTATTATATCACATATCTGAATAACGGTCTCGTGTGCCGTCATCCAGTGATATATTATTAGGCCATCCACCCTGCCGGCTACAGTAGCCACGAGGCTGTTGGGGCTGTCGCGCACCCGACGCGTCAGTGATGCGATTCGCAGACGCAGCAGCGAGCCGAAACCCGGAACACGTGCGTCCGCGAACAACCCCGACGCGCTACAGAAACGCGGCAACCCCAGCATTACCCGGAACGCGTAATTATATTGGACTCGTAGAGCATTGTACGAACTCTGTGTATGTATAACTAACCCACAGGGCGCACGTGTACAGCGACTGTCAGTAGGCCCTGGACAGTACTCGTAAAAGCAGCTATTCCGGGTGTATTATATTAAGATTATCTCTGAGTATGAAGTCTCGTTTCTTAAATTTAATTTAATTAGTTTGTCCAAATACCTACACAAATAACTTCATCGTCATTTCGATGCTTATTATTGAAATGTAGGACATATTTTACATACTCATAATTAAGTAAACCTAGGCAATATTTTGTGAAGGGTGGACAGTTTTTATTGCCAGCCAATGTATTTATTATACGGTCACCCAAACCAAGGTTACGGAAAAACATATTTACAATGCTGATGTGGACTTTTTGCGCTGTTCTCTTGTGCTGTAATGTTTTATACATGTGAGGCTCGAAGCGGTGAGGCAGTGTCGATCACCTCACTACCAGCGTATGTCTGAATACCTTTAGACTTTCATGATCCAAGCCACTGAATCTTAAAATAGCTGTTATCACTGTAAACAACCCATTAGATTCCAGGAGAAGCCAACTTTGTAGGAGGAAATAACGAAGCTACAATATTTGCAACTTATTTCTGTTGTCTTTGTATGGGAAAATTTATGTTAAGCGATTTATATTCAAGATATTTTACTCATATTGATGGGTAAAGAAGTAATCAAAACATACTTTATGAAAAGTGTTTAAATAAATTGTTCATTATTGTTAGAAAATATGAATGAATGAATGAATGAATTGCACCGATCCCAGCGTGGTTTAACCAGACTCGATAAATCGAATGAACCCCAAGATTTGCACTAGCCCATGTAGCCTCATGTTTCATGGGGCTACAAAGGCAATTGCATATCAAGGAGTAGACCGGGGGGCGCGGTAATGGTAGGGAAGACGTGCCCTCAGGATAAGGAAGGATTTACGAGCCGTACCGGATATGCATCCTAGAGTAGGCATTGGAATAGTGGAGAGACGGGTGTTATTTATCTATGGATGGGCATCTTTTTGAGACGTCGCCGTTGTTGGTTCCAGTCGATCTTCACCGGTGGATCTTGAGACGAGGTTACGTTGCTTTCTTGGCTCTTTTCTATATCGCTGCTGTGCTGTGTTACACTTAGCCGTTTCTGTGTCTTCGTCAGAAGCCTCGCTGCTATCCGTTTCTGGTTTCTTGTAGATCTCGCTGGCAGCCTTCATGATCTTGTAACGGTCTGTAGCCGTGTCCATCCAAAAGTTCAATTCCTTGTCGAAGTAGGTCGAGTCCTGTTTAAGGTTGTCGTTCCATGTGTAAATAGGACGGCCTACCTTCTTGGATTTGGCCTTATACTGCATTGCTGCGTGTAACAGGTGTGGTTTGCCGCGCCTGTGAACGTGTGCGAGATAGCACATTCTGTGGTTCTTGATTCGTTTGGTTACTGTTTTTCCGTCTAATATTTCATGCATCTTCTTTTGTCTTGGTTTATTTCTGGCGTGGTTAATCAAATCTCTCATGATGACTCTCTCATATCTTCTCAGTCTTGACCTGTTAGCTTTGGTGATTGCCGATACTTTTAAACCGTATATCATACCAGGTACGATCACCATTCTGTACATGAGTCTGGCTAGTTTCCAGTCCATCTTTGAGTTAATTATGAATGGTAATAGTGACTTTGCGTTTCTAGTGGCCTGTTCACACCGTTTTCTAATTGTGCTTTTCCTGCTTAATGCAGATGTTATGTATGTGCCTAGGTATTTAATTTCATCGACAGTATGAAGTTTTAATCCGTTAATTGACACGTAGGTCGCTTTATGTTTAGCTATTGGGTCTCGAATCAGTATTTTTGTTTTAGTTTCGTTTATTTTTAGGCCGACACTAGCTAGTAGGGGTTTTACGTGGTATACGATTCCTTCTAAGCCTTTTAGATCATCAGTAATGAAGATGAGGTCGTCCGCGAATGATAGTACCAGGGGGAGTGAGATTTCACGATCTTGGTCTAGTTTGATTAGTTGAGTTTCCTCTTCGAGGGTTCTAAGGACCTCATCCATGACCAGTGTAAAAAGGCGAGGGGATAACGGGCAACCTTGTTTGACTCCCTTTCCTTTAATAATCCTACTACTTTGTTGACCACACCATTTGATCTGTGTGCGTTCATTCATGCAAACCTTGACTATCCTATTGGTTAGTGACTTGTTAGTTCTTTGTAATAAAATGTCTCGCAGTGCTTGGAGGTCGACGTTGTCAAAGGCTTTTTCTATGTCCAGAGCGAGTACATAAATTCTTTTACCTGCGCGCCATTCTTCGTCCAGAACCCTTTTTAACGTAAATATGTGATCGTCTGTAGATCTGTTGTTTAAGAAGGCCGCTTGGTAATTGCCCAATTCTTTTATTGTTTCGTCTAATTTTTTTAAAACGTAGGAGGCGTAGATTCTGTAGCCTGTATTGCAAACCGATATTCGTCGATAGTCATTTGGATCTTTAGGGTTATTTTTCTTCGGAATTGGTACTTGCACTGTTTCTAGCCACGTGTCGGGTGCTTCATTCCGTGTCCAGGCTTTATTCATATGCTTGGTGACGGCTTCCTGTAATATTTGGGGCATCGCTTTGTAGAGTTCAATTACAACTTGGTCAGTTCCGGGCGCTGTCCCGTTCCGCATGTTGTTAATTATTTCCTTTATGTCATCCACCGTGGGTCCTTGATTTTGCGCTACTGTTACTGGCTGTGTTACTTTAACTGTTGGTATCGGCAGGCCCTCGGAGTTTTTTAGGATTTGCTCCCATTTGGACATTGGTATGTAAGCGTTTCTTTTCCGGCGTTTCGTTGCTTGCTTGTTTTTCCTGTAAAATAGATAAAGTACCTGCATGCGTTTTGAAGGATGTTTTTTCCCCAGTCCAGTAAAGAAGGCCCTGCATTCTTTATTTTCGTTTTGGTTTTTAATCTTTTGAAGTACTGCCTGACATTCTTTTACGCGATTCTGTCTATTTGGGTTATCTAGTTGTCTTCCTTGTAAGAATTTAGCCTTTTGGAGGTTAGCAAGAGCTATACGATGATCCCTAGAGTGACTCGGCTGAAAAATCAAGGTTTCCTGGGCAGCCGCTTTTAATACTGCAGTTATGGTACACCATGGTATTTCTATGCTTTCATCTGTTGAGTATATTCCTATGTTTTCCAGTTTTTTAATTATGCAAGCTTGGTATTTTGTTTTTGTGGATTTGATATTGAGAGCGGCATAGTAACATCGTTTGTAATTGAAATCCTTTGTCTCTATTGTTGTCTCATTCCTTCGTGTCTTGTGCTTAGTGCCGTCAAGTTTTTTTATGATGCGATTTGTTCTTAGCTGCCCCCAAATTATTTTATGATCGGATATGGCCCTGCCTGCCCATTCGCCTTTAATATAATGAAAGAGTTTTTCTGTTGCCTGTTGCGTAATAATGTGGTCCAATTGTGATTTCTGCGTGCCATTTGACCATGTTATTCTGCATGATGATCTCGCTTTTGTTGTTTCTATTTGCAGTTTTTCCCTGTTGGCTATATCCATTAACATTTCCCCATTGTAATTGGAATAATTATGATGAAGATTTTGGTGAATCAGTCCTTTGCGTTGGAAACTTATTGTATCTTGTCTGCCAATATGGGCGTTAAAGTCGCCTAGGATTACTAAAGTACATTTCTTTGGTTTTTGTCTAATCATGTTTAATACCCCTGTGAAGGATCTGGTTGCTTTAGAGGTACAGCTGTTGATGTGAGCGTTAATTATATAAAGCTGAGCAGGTTTGTCACTTCCCCTACCAACTTTCAGAGTGATTGACATCACGTCGGTATCATTCTTCATGTTTACTATTTCAATTTGGGCATCCTTTCTGATTACAATTGCTAGTCCACGGTGAGCTTTACCTACGGTTCCAGATAGGTGCCATTCGTAGTGGGCGGAGTTGTACGTTCCTAAATTCATCCCTGTTTCTTGAAGGCAGCCTACGTGAATGCCCCTATTTGAAAGTTCGGCATCTATTTTATCTTTTTTGGCCGGTTTCGAGGCCCCGCGGACGTTCCAAGTAGCAATACGCAGATCTGAGCAAGTGTACTTAATTAAGGCAGAAGGCTGATTTCTAAGTATTGTGTATCCGGTGTGATCCGCGACTTCAGCCGATAACGGTGTACCTAATGTTGATGTTAATTGTTTACACGGTGTTGATGAGCTATCTAATTGGGGGCTGTTCAGGGAGCGGGGTTTTGTGGACTGCTCTTGTTCGTCTCTTTTGTTGAATATGTCACCTACTTTTCCAGTATCTTGTGATGTAATTTTGTTGGTTGTTTCTTGCGTTAGTCTTTGCAGATTATTGTTGTACTGTTCCTCGGCGCTCATGACCCAGCTATCATAGTGATGATCTTTATAAAGGATATGTATATGTCCGGGTACTGGTTTGCCGGCAGGTGAATACATCAGTGTGTTCGCGTGATTTATGTGCACATGCACATTTACGAGATAAAATTCAGCCGCGGCGATTAGGATGTCTTCTCCTCCCCAAAAAGTCTCGTTAAACTGCGCGGTTATGTATTTTGTTATCATTTGTTCCTGAGAAAGCTTGCTGTTAGGAATAAGGTCTTGAATGTTATTCCTTAGTGCTAGGCAAATTCTGGCGTCACCGCGGTTATCCGAAACATATGTAGCGAGGTCTCGGCGAACTGACATGTGATTGAAGGTTAGTCCCATTATGTTATTTATCTGGTTGGCGATTGCGCTAAACAGACAATTGCCGTCTTTTTGCATGGCCGCTATTATTACCATTGTAAAATATTGTTTGCGAGTGAAACAAAGACAGAACCCCACTGTGCCGATAGCTGGGCGTGCAGATTTAGTTTCGAGACAAAGATACAAAATGTTGACAGGGTCGATGACTGAGATTTATTGGTTCCTCTCTTTTTTATTTTTCTGTAGAAATGTATCTCGTTATGAAGTTTTGTTTTTGTTGAATGGACTTAAACTTAACTGCTCGTGTGCCTTTCGTCACAAAAACGCGGTTTAATTGTTTGACTAAAAGCACAAAAAAAAGGGTTGCCACAGGCGTGACTGTTTTGTAAGGCTTAACGAAATTGCCAAATTGTTTAGGGTCGTTTGATGTTATAATTATCAGCATGCAAGAGGTTACGAAATCAAAAAGTGTTATTTTTGTTAGAATCATGCAGTAGGTATGTTATTTTATCTTACCATTTTACTTTTTCTACTCACAATTATAATCTTATACATGTAGCTTACAAATACAAGTTGAGTCTGCGCGTAGCAACAAGCCTTCCAATTTCACCAGTCACTACGCAACTGCAGATTAGCGCTCACGATTTTGAACCTTAATCTATCCAATAAAACACCGAACTTTGCCACTGAATTTTAGCCGCGTAATCGAAATAGCGCCGGGCGTTTTAGTTCGGTGCTCTTGTTCGCTACCCTTACTAGAAACAGTTCAAAATTAAAAACGCTTTGGTATCCGAATTTATCACTGGAGCGAACGTTAACCATGAGTTTGAAATATGGGGATTTGATTCATTGACAGTGATTATATGTAGTAGGTAGGTAGTTTGTTTGTGGAATAGTGAGTTTTTTTCCCTGACAGGTATGGAATGATCTCACCGGGTTATCCTGGCTCCGAAGTTCTGCGGCCCTTGAACCTTCGGCAGACGATTAGAGACACGTTTGCTCTGGATTTCACACCTCACTTTTGCACTATATTTAATGTATTTATTTGTCGACACACGAATCACAGCCACATCCAACAAACAACACACTGCCACTTCACTTTAGCACGATTTTAATGTATTTATTTGGCGGCTTTTAAAGTCAAAGCAGTATCAAAAACATAGAATAAATGTTCGATTTTGCCGGCAAACGCGCACATGTGCAGCTCACTCCGCCCCAAAGGAATCGTAAAAAATTTGGGATAGCTCGCTCCCGGAACGACCGTGCTCTATGACGACCAACGACCCAACTCCTGTTCATTATTGTTAGAAAATATGATTAAAAAAACGAATACTAAAATAAATTGTCAATTTCTAATTCAAAAGTCATTTATTCAAACTAGCCTGAGAATCAGCACTTTTCTAACGTCAAAGTTACATGAGACAGTCCCCCTAAAACGCCCGCCCTTCTAGTGCACCACTTCCTAGTGCTTTAGCTGGGAAAAGAAGTGGCGCAACAAACTCCCCAGCAGCTCAGCTGTCTGTTCAGTTAGAAAAACTTGATTCTAAACAATAGTACTTATGCAAAATAATTTACATTATGCAACACAAAACATTAAATTAAATTATTTTCTATATGTCACCTAGAACACGCCAATATAAAAACAAAAAAGAACATCGAAATCTATACTCAAGCAAAAATAAAAAGTAAAAAGAACTTAATACCCGAATGAAAGCCTCCAGGCATAAAGGGCGTGCCCGTTTACATATAGCTATTAAAGCTGTAACTCGAAGTCACAAATGATAAACTAGGACCATCGAAGTAAAAATAAATTATCAGTTAATTACTAATAACAATAATAAAAACCATGGTCAGCAAGACGACCAGTCGCCACAAGCAGCACCCGTTAACGAGCATAAAGCAAAGATCAGCCACTACCCCCTCGCCATATTTGAGAGAAGGAGGCAACCCGACCCCCGACGCTACCGCAAGCAGTGACATCTAAGGGACCATGACGAACTTTCTGCCGGTTATTCAGGCCTAAAAGCAATATAACTTTTTTTTATTTACAATACCTACTATGAAGGACAAAATGTTAGGGCTCGTGTAGACGATGCCATGACACCGCATCGCGCTTACATATAGACAGGACGCAAACGCGCCGTGCGCCGTTACGTCTTCGCTTGATTTTGCTATATCACAGTACAATAAATCTAAATATGTAAATACTGACGGTGTTTTGGTAGCGACACGGCAACGGGAATGTCGGCCCGAGCCCTTAGGTAGGACATTCACGATCGAAGTTACGCCATTAGCGCAAGTCATTGCAATGGCACTCTTATATCGGTAAGGTAAGGTATAAATTAGAACATTTGCAGAGACTTTTATCCAACTCACGGCAATAATCCTAATTTAAACTTTATTTCAATGAGATAAGAGTTACATTGCAATGACCTACTAATGGTTTTTCGTCATTCAAATTTGACCGTGAATGTACAAAGAAAGCATAAGGAGTACAATCGGCATGGACCGACATGGAAGGTAACGTTTTGTTAAATAAAAATACAAATAAGGTTGAAAATCTTAGTTTTATTTCATATAAAAAAAAACTAATGTTAAACAAAAACAACAGTTTGCCCCTCAATATCTATGTATGTCTTAAAAAATAAATGATAATGATTTATTTTTGTAAATTCTGGGAAAACACTTTTTCACATCAAATATCATCATCATCATTTCAGCCGAAAGACGTCCACTGCTAGACATAGGCCTCCCCCAAGCACCGCCACTTTGACCGATTCTGTGCTTCCCGCATCTAGCGAATTCCTGCGGCCTTCACAAGGTCATCCGGTCCATCTTGTGGGAGGCCTTTCAACGCTACGTCTTCCAGTACGCGGTCAACACTCCAGAACCACGTCAAATATGTATATCTCCAATCCGACTTCTCTGCGAATAACCATTTCTTTATGAGGGGTATCTCGTATCTCAACCTAAGAGATTGTCGGCTGCTTAACCGAGGCACCCTTTGAATAAAAGTGAGTAATATTGATAGTAGGTAATAGTAGTGACAAATATTTATTTAAAGGTAATCTTGCCGGGCACTGGTATTCCTTAATCGGTGGTAACCTAAGTAATTTCAGAAGATGCATTTAAATATGGCGGTCTCTATTACCAACTGGTACTATCTAATGTAGTCGGGTAATACGAGAAAACAAGTAGCAAAAAACGCTTCGAATTTGCTCCGGGTCAGATAATAACGGGTAGAAATAATGATTTTTAGGTTTTATGAACTATATCTATGATAGTTTGATATCATTGCAAAAAAAACAAGCTGACTTACCGATGAAAGAAAATGTCTTAATTTTTGCGGTCTGTGCGATTCATTAATCCTAATATATGTATTAGGATGTATAATGCCCCATAATATTACTACTTTTAATTTTGTATTTGTGTTATGAAATATGCGCCACAAAATCAGTTTACCGATAAAATCGTACCGGACAGCAGTGTTGACAGTCGTTGTCTGTTATACCACAGTCTATGGCTAACCAATGTTGTTTTTTTACAAAAACTTTGAGTTCGAAGTTGTCTCATTTTTTTAATTAATATTTCCTTTTTTCTGTTTTGGATGAGTGTTATGAGGCGTGCACTTTAGGATTTTCCAAACTATTTTTTTATTTTTCGGACGAATAGAATTCTGTGATGAATGATCACATTTATCCTAGAACAACGCATTTCTTGAAGTTTAATATGTCGATAAGTGTATATAGCAGAAAAACAGAACAAGTCCCTATGAATACAGTAGTAAGGCATTTCCTTTCTTAGCTACGTGGTACCTATATAAAAAACATATATCTATCATCACGAAATAGATGAATTGACTCAAATAAAAAATAAAAAATCCGAGGGCAACTCAAGGACAAAATATATAATTTTAATGCAACAAAACAATTATGTCTATATCTACTAATAAATGCAAATATACTAATCTACGAGGTACGAATGAATGGCCTGCGGTAAAAACGATTGTCGTCAATAAACATACCTACCTACATAATTTAAACAGTGTACCAAACCAACTAGCTAAAATAGACGATAAGTTGGTAACTTCAAAGGGAGAATTTGACCGTAAATTGAAGATATTACAAAGGAGAATGACTTTTGCGGCACTTCTATACGAAATGAGCTGCAAACTACTAATCAATATCAATAACTTCGCGGCTTTGATCATCGAGGGGTAAAGCAGAGTGTGTGGGCACTGTATAACTGTGGTGTGGGCGTGCAATCCTACGCGTCGCAGGCCATGAAGACAGTTTTAGGTCCGGTGAAATAGGGGAAACTTATCGACAGTTTATCGGGCGCAATGCCAACCTAAGGCTATAAACTGAGAATTTTGTAACGGAAAATCCCAATAAGTTACTGCTTGACGGAAATCGATTCCGAAGACCCAACACAACACGATCAGAAATTGAGTTAGCGTCTTTGTAACCACTAGACAATGAGGCGGACTACGAATTACTGTTCAAAACAATCAATTATAATAATTGGGTCGCATGCGCAGCGGGCAACCGCAGAATAGTAGTCTGACACTTATGCGTGTCAGATAAACTACACAGGCTTTGCTTGCGGTTAACACGATTTAACAATTTATGAGCAGCTTTATAGGTTAGTATTGTTTACCTGATTCTAACAATGAAGAACAGATTATGGTTATTTTATTAAAACCTTTGCTAAGTAGTCAACCTCATTAATCAGTTGACATTAATGTCATCCCCAGGGAATAAGTATTTCGCGAAGAAATCTTTCTGGAGGTGTGGCTACATAGTTTTTAAGTAACATAAAGTTCGCCAATAATTTAATGACATATTTGGAGTCATAGATAGTTGCATTCAGTAGGTACGTCAAGCCTATCAAGATCAAGACCAAATTGTTCGCATCTGAAGACTGATTCAATTAATCAACTAATCGAAAATTAATGAGAACTATGTAGTTCGCGGCTCCTTTTAACAAACTAACACAGAGTAGACTTTATCCCGATAGTATAATAAATAAGTTCACATCAAGTGTTACAGCTGCTTCATACTCGGTGCTTTTAATAATAGATTCATTATAAGAGCAAACATTTTATTCTGTTTCTTCTTTAAGTGGTCTAACGAGACCATTTTAATGTTTAGTGCCAGTGGAGTTATTATCATTATGAATCTTATCCGATATAATAAATGTAGGATGAATGAGTAGCGGTTTTACGTTGTAAATTTGTTTTTTGTTTCAGTTATTTTGGATTAAATCAATATAATTTGGTGTTGTCTACTATTAGCCAATGCTAGAACATAATATAGAGATAATTTAGGAGTTATAGCTAGTTTAGGAGCAGCAACCTCTGTTGTGCCAATAACAGTAAAAATATGGAGATTAACTTCTACAACTCAAATGAAATGAAATAATGCCAGAATAGGACTTAAAACATGAAGAATTGGGGGGCACGGCAGTGCCCCGCCAAGTCAAGCAAAACAAACACAAAAGAACAGCTGTACCGTCTTTTCTCGAAGCCATTCAGGACATTTTCGACCCCCTGTAACTTCGTTGTGGATAAAGCTAGAAGCCTGAATTTACAGTGACCAAGAGGGCTTAGTATAACTAGATATATTCCCAAATTACATTAAACTTAAAACCTGTAGTTTAAGAACTATTGCAGGTCAAAGTTCCTTAATTTTATCACTGACATACTCACTCACCGATCATCAAAATTCTAAGGTACTTATAGCAGACACACAAGCTTCATATTTTGAACCATTAGTGTTTAGCCTATAAAGCAAGGGACAATTAAAATACATTACAACTTCAGTCCCGTTTTCTAGATATATGAACTGCATAAGTAACTTTGTAATCGCATATTATTTATATAGGATTACAAAGTTACTTATGCAGTTCATATATCTAGAAAACGGGACTGAAATTGCGGTAGGTATATTTTAATTTGAGTCTAGTTTACCTATGTAATGGAATATAAAGGTAGGCACAATCAGTCTCTTCGAAGGTTACTTGCAAAACGGTTAACAAATAAAATGAGTTGTCATTAATCTGCATTGGAATTGAATGAAGAAGCAATATCAATTAGGTATAACAACCTTTGGGATCTACCTACGATCCCGCAGATAGACTGCTATAGATTGAACTGCTTTAGTTCAATATCAGTATTGGGGTATCAACCTACAAAAAAAAAATGAGATCCCATTAAAAACATAACATGTAAAAAAATGAAAGTCTCGCAACGCAGTTCTTCTACCGCAAAAAGATGTGGGATCTAATGTAAAACCAAGTCTGTTAATTTATTCAATACCTATCCATTTGTCATCTTTATTTCTTTAATAAATAGAACGACTTGGCAATCTCACACGGCAATAGAATCTACATTCTTTATACAACAAAATCTACCTAATATTAGCGCTGCGTTTTATTTAATTAGGACTATTTAAAATAGTAGATTATTATTATGTGGTTATGTTGCCGTGCGATAGCCAAGTCATTCTATTTATTAAAGAAATAAAGATGACAAATAGATAGGTACTGGATAAATTAACAGACTTGGATTTACATTAGATCTCCCATCTTTTTGCGGTAGCAGAACTGCGTTGCGAGACTTGCATTTTTTTACATGTTATGTTTTTGACGGGATATTTATATTCCATTACTGAATCACTTAAGTATCTTCTGTGTGGCATATTGTAAACAATTACTATGCAACAAACGAATTTGAACTTCTTAGAATAGATATAAAAACAGTATCAAAAATATTTTCACCTGCATCTCAATAGTTTCGTTACACGAGGACTTTGGTCAAGGACAAAACCATCGGAAATTCAGATTGTCCAAAATTTGCAATTCCATATGAGCAGGCGAAAAAAACATTATCTTCGAGTTCGGTGCACTCTGCTATATGTGACGGCCATATATAAAACTAACATCAGAAAAAATCTTCCCTGAATAAAGAAGTTAGTTTATAAACAGTTTTGATACCTTGAAATCTATAGAATATAAATTGGCGAAGCAACGACATTCAGTGTCTTGTTACGAAGAACATATTTTTTATGTTATTTAAAACGTGCTCTCGTTACCCTGAAGTTTTTGATTAGTCTCTTGTGTTCTTCAAAAACGTAGTCCATAGCTTAAAACGATACACATAATTTCCATAAGTATATTATTAACGAACGCGCTCGTAACAAGTTTGGCCAGATTAGTACGATGCCGAGTTCATACGAGCCTCACATGATGTCATCGTCAACACATAACTTACTTAAAACCTCGAACGAGTCGACCATGTGTGTGTGAGTATAAGGCTTATCTAAACAGACACACATACAAATTAATTCCATAGCCGCGTGGAAAGTTCCATGGTGCCACCATCTAATACTTTTAAATTTAAAACAAGCCTTGCTTTAGCATCCCTTACTGACTATTGAATATATGACTTCCATTATAAAAGGAAATGAATCGCTCGAGCAAAAATCCTGTTATCTGACAAAAATGTGAAGTAAACAAGTTTTTTGTTGCTAAGAACGCAATAGACGAACAACTACTTACCTATTAATTGTTATTCTTTCAGCGGATCGCGACTCGCTTTCGGTCAAGGATAATTGGTTGCGAATGACTAAAGATTGTACCTATAGATCAACGAATGGTGAGTAATTGATGGTTTTCTTTACTTAACATATATTATACTCGTTATAGAACAAGTTTATAATATTGACAGACGTCACGTTTCGCGAAAAAAATACATTTGTTTTTTCTTATAATCACGAATCATAGGTATTGTATAGATTTTACGAAGCAAATATATCTGGAAATTGTTTCCAACAAGTAGCCCGACAACATTCTTAGAACGTATAAAGAAGTCTATTTTTTTTAAATATTAAACATCTGTATAAAAGAGTCAAAAGAGAAACGCTCCTGTATCTTGAATAATCTCGATACCTACACAGAAGACACAATCTCACATCTACGTAATACGGTTTCCGATAACCTGCAACAAACGTAAATACACTGATAGTGATTAAAATGCTATGAAAACATCTGATTACGCAACCACAACACGAAAGCATTATCAAATAATTAAATCCCACCAAAAACATTTTCATGTAAAATGTTGCCAAGACGAGACCATTATGGCTCGCACTGTCAAAAAGTTATCAGATATCATGTAGAGCCAAGCTTCTAACTCTACACGCCCTAACTCTACAAGCCCTAACATGACAAACTCTACACCTTAGTAAAAAATGTGGCTTGGCCGTTTCCGACCCGACCGCCGTTGATTTATTGGTGGGGCGTGTAGAGTTAGAAACTTAGCTCTACATGAGAAATAATGAACTAAATTAATGAATAAATAATTAACTATTGTATAACAGAAAAGTAATGAACAGTGAATATTTTTCTTTTTTTTCGCTTCGAGAAAAGGTAGGTAGTGCCCTTGCGCTTCGCTTGGCTTGTCTTGGCGGGGGCACTACCGTGCCCCAGATACAATTATTGTTGAATAATATTTAAATGATTTGCTTTACTTTTCGTTGCCAACTTCCGTCGACAACGTAAACCACGTGACGCTAAGTTTATAAAATTAAATCTTAAAATAAATTGAAGGGCACTTTCGTATTGTATTTTTAAGGTACTCTCAAACTACACTCACCAGCTATATCAAGCTGGTGAGTGCAGCACAGCTCCTGCTCGATGTTGACGTTGCTTCTACATGACGTCTACGCGGCTTCTACTCGACGTCTACGTGAGGTCTACAAAACTTCTACGCGGCGTCAACGTTACGCCTACAAAGTGACTACGCTTTGTATATGCATGCAAGTAACGCTTACGCTGGACACAAAAGTCCAGTAGTTCACTCTAAATGCCTTTTTATAAGCATTGTTGTAGTTGCTAAGGAAAACTGAAACTGAAAACGTAAATGTTTCAGTTCAAAGGTGAAGCACGACGTACGATATACCCTTTAGAAATATTTAGATTTGCAATGTTAAAATAGCGTTCATTACAATAATACATTGAATGAAAACGAATTACCTAGTGAATGTTTTTCATGAACGGGTGTAAAAACGGTACGAAGCAATAAATGAGGACGTAATTACAGAAGTTGGAAGCACCGCACTGGTGTAGCAATGACGTACAAAATAGTTCATGACCTTCTGCGTTCGAAAATAATGAAGAACTACGTTCGCAGCTTCGTTTAAAGCGTACCAGTATGTAGGGCTTTAGTTTGACCCGACTCCCGATATAATTATTTATTGTGTAACGATTTATTCACTCATAACATCACGCCTTCCGCGAAGGGTTAGTCAGAGGTGTACCTATAGTAACACCCATATTTCGCCAGTTATGTTTCAGTTCCACATGTCATAGGGGCGAGCCTATTGCCATCAACCGGGCACAAATCCAGACTCCAGGCTGCTACTGAGAAATTCCAGATGGAAAAACGCTATGACACTACCCGACCCGGATCGAACCCAGGACCTCATGCTCAGCACTAGCGCATGCTACCACTAGACCAACGAGGCAGCCGAACGATTTATTACTGGACTGTATAAAGTATTTCGACCTATTCCTGCTAGTCAATTCAATAGTTTATGAATGCTTAAGGAAGTCTTAAATGTCACTTCCTAGCTATTATAAATTACGTATGCAAACAATGGCAGTTTAGTAAGGTAAGTAGGCAAGGCTGAAGGAATGCGATGCAATTCTAGTGCAGTTTATCGTGTGCAACTATGTAATGCGCGTACGCAACATCACTCATATTTACCATCCATGACCCGCTTATCCATGTTAAGTTGTTGCTCTCACATCGGCTTGACTGCTTTATCTCAAAAGAAGTGAAGGGTGAATAATTACTTTGTAAGTAACACACTGCCTCGTAGGTCTTGTAGTCGCAAGCGCTACTGCTCAGCGTAAGATCCTGGGTTCGATTTCCAGTTCGGGCAAAGTGTTATTGAGTTATTCTATCTTGAATTTCTCAGTAGCAGCCCAGAGTCTGGATTCGTGTCCGGTTGATTGCAACAGGCTCGCCTTCTATTACATGGGACTTAAACATAACTAGAGATATGTGGGTGTGCTATAGGTACACCTCTGCTCAACTCTTCGGGGAAACAAGACGTTATGGTGTGTTTTGTAAATAATACATTACATTGTAAGATGTGTTAATCTGTCATCAAAAAAGAAGGGCCTAAACTTGTATTCCGTAGATTTGCAAACGTAGCAAAGATTAATGAGTGAGTAATTATTAAGCTATTAAAGATTTATGTAATTAATATATGTTCAGAACAATCAATTTGATGACGTCTATGTAATAGCAATAAATAGAACAACAAAAGTATAAAGCAATCGTCCACATATAGCACTGTTGATTACAAACAAGAGATACAACACAGATTTATGGCATATTCGAGTCTAGATTTTCTCTCACAAGTCCGGTCGTACTAGGCTAATAGTTGCGGTGATCATGATCAACTAAAGAGTCAAGGTGAACTCTATTATGTAATATAGCGATACTAGTGTCACGATTCGTGGCGTTGTCTACGTGATTTTTGTCAACTATTTCGTTAGTATATGGGGCGCTAACTGTGTATGCCTTTAACATTTAGTTTCATTAAAAAAAACCTTCTAAGAAAAATCTTATATACTCGTACTTATTTTACAGGTACGAGTATAATAAAAAATATATACTTTAGCTGCTAATACTTGCTATACTTTAGCCAGACTAGGCTAGGCTATTTCATTGTGAAATAGAGATAAATGTTTATACTGATCTATAATACATTTTTTTTTTAAATACATATTCGAGATTTATATTGTGGAAGGCATTGATATTATAAAAACCCGTGGAAGGTGACCTAAATGTGTAATATACAGAGTCTATCAAAAATGTGTGGTCAAATTTAAGGGTGTGGTGCAGACCATCAAACTGAACCACTTTCTTCATGGGACCCACATCGTAATCGCGAAAAATTAATCTGCCGTCCCATACATTTGTGTCGAGTAGGTATTGAAGTTTAGTATAGGGCAGTTGATAATATTTTCGCGATTAAGATGTTGGTCCCATGGATGAAGTTGTTCAATTTGATGGTCTGTACCATGGTCTAAAAAAACAAGGTCTGACATTCCGGGAGTGACGCATGCTTACGTCACTATCCAGTTGCCAGTTTATTGCAACAAAACACGAATTAAGGAAAGATTTTCAGTCACCATACTGTTAAAAAATATATACAAAGCATTTAAATTGTCAATATAAACATATACCAACGTAATTGTTAATTAAAACCTCATTGTTTTATCGGATTCGCAAAGGTAATAAAGGTGGCTGGGGAGTTATTTTTACACACTACTGGTAATACAGATGTGATGACGTAGACTTGTGTCTCCCACGTGACCACTGTGTCCCGGAATGCTATACCTGGCGAAGTATTTTATTATACCATGGTCTGTACCACACCACACCGTTAATTTGACTACACCTTTCTAATACACCCTGTATACATTTCGTTCACGGATCACACATAAAAGTAGGTACATACAATTCATATAGTATTAGTAACAACGACTTAAAAACTATGTTAGTAAAACTTTATGATATAATGATATCAATTAATGGATAATATCAGCATACAACATATTGTGCTGCTTCACCGTAAGTCCTTCAGAACTTATTTTACTTTCGTTAATTTCCATAATATTATGTGGCCTCTTAGACGCAATCGTAAATAATATTCACAAGTGGATAAGTATTCATATAATCTGAGTTATTTAATATTATGAGTTGAATGATACTCAACTAGTGAAATAATCACAGAGTTTATTAATAAGTCGTTAGATCGTATGTTACATAGGTAAGTGATACATACATTTATATTATATAAGAGTGATACGGCTATTGCGCTGTAAGAAAACATTTCGTCGTAAATGATAAATTGATAACTGATTTGTAGATAAACAGAATTCTCAAGTTTTAAATTTACAACTAATCCATGAGATTATCTTTCGCAGAAATATTTGAATCAACTTGAGTTGCTTGATTCGTAAACATTTCCAACGAAGTTCATTTTATGTATTTATTTACAAATATATAAAATAAACAAATATTATAGAATTGGATATACAGGGTGGATTTTTGAGATGGGGCAGCAAGGACACTAGCTTAACCGTTGTAGCTACAGTAAAACGGTATTAGGAGACTGTCCTTAACTTTTTGGGATATTTTGATCTGCATTCACAGATTTTGCAAAAAATTTACAGTCAGCTAGAAAATGGGCACTTTTCACAAAATCTTTTTTTGATGCCAATCGATCCTGTTTCATATAGGGATCAAAAACTTATTTTGGACCAACTGAGGTTTAAGTAATAGAAATGTCGAAAATCACAAAAGTTTTCCCATATATTTCGTAGGCAATGAGACTCCAACTTACATTTTTTACCATCGATGTACTGGCCGCTACAAAAAAGACTGATCGAAAAACAAATAATATATAATTGTCACCTTAAATTAAAAACGTTAAGCTTTTCTTTTGGACTCACCTAAAATTTTTACTTTTATGCTCTAAAAAATGAGGTGCTCAAAATGGTTTTGACGCAGGCATAAGCTTACTCTGTTTACTACAAAGCGAGTAGCAGCTGATAATGTGATAGGATTAATTCCATAGAGGATCGTGGTAAGTTAATCTTTGAGTTCCTGAACATTCGTATTTCTCATGTTTTACATAATAAATATTATCTTATCTTCTTAATTAAATTAAGACGCGACACGTATACGTTTGAAATCCGAAGTTTTTTTTTGGCCAGTAATCATTGTAGTGGTCAATCTATCCATCATAAAAAACTAAGTTGGAGTCTCATTGCCTACGAAATGTATGGGAAAAGATTTTTGTGATTTCTGACTTATCTAGTACTCAAACCTCAGTTAGTCCAATAGAAGTTAGTGTTAAGATTTGGGATCATATTTTGGGGTAACTGTAGTGAGAGGGTCTTCCCTCTCACTACAGTTTATAAGGCCCAGAAACGGTGTATTAGATCTATGTCAAACCTTAAAAGCACAGATAGTTGTGAACCGGTGTTTCGGTCTCTGAGGATACTGACTTTTCCATGTTTGTACATATTAGAGGTAGCAATTTTTATAAAATCCAATCTATGTCTATTTCCGTCACTGGCCAACATAAGAACACGCAATGGCCCCTTGAGATCCCAATACAAGAACCTACTACATTCGGGTAACTATAAAACAGCTCTGTTAAGGAAAAGTATTATGACAATGGGACCTGTCATTTATAATAAAATACCTCATGGTTTTAAGGATCTTTCTTTGAACATTTTTAAATCTAAGGTCACTGCACTACTTTTAAGCAAATGCTATTACTCAGTAAAAGACTTTTTAAATGATACGACTATATCCTGTTTATGATTAATTGCATTGACCATGTAAGACTTATTGTACCTCATTATTAATTGACATTACTTTAATTTTCTGCTTTTTGTTTTGTTGACATTGTTTAGTTTATATACATATTTTAATTTAGGTAATGATTTGCAATAATTAGCTATAATTTCTGTTTTATTTGTTGACATTGATTGGTTTGCATTAATATTTTTAGTCTATGTAACAATTTGCACACCGTAAGGTAGACTGTAGCCGATCTCATTAATTTATGTTTATCATCTTATACCTGTACCTACACTCTTAGCAAATAAAGTTCTGATTCTGATTCTGATTCTGAAGTTTTTGATCTTTATATGAAACAGGATCGATTGGCATCAAAAACAGTTTTTGTGAAAACTGCTCATTGTCTTACTAACTGTATTTTTTTTTCAAAATCTGTGAATGCAGATCAAAATGTCTCAAAAATTTAAGGATAGTCTCCTAAGACCGTTTTCCTATAGCTACAACGGTTAAGGAAGCTGTCCTTGCTGCCCCATCTCAAAAATCCACCCTGTATAATCTCACGCATATCCATAGCCATACGCAGTCGAAATTATATTATTATTATTATGTATGCATATCCATTTGAATGCTTCATTTAAAAATACATCAAATGTTAAGGTTAAGCAAAAATATAAAATGTAAAATATAAAACTAAAAACAACCGACCTTATTATACGAGTATGATTAGAAAAAGGTTACAATCATAAATTCATAACGAAAGTCTAAAAATATATTTACTCATTGTCTTAATAACTTCTAAAATCTTTCAAAGCAAATAGTAATGCTAACTCAGTGATAAATTAGTCAAGTGATTCAAAATATATAAAAGAAAAATATATTTTACTGATTAATGAAGTGCACCTGGCAGTTCAGTGTTCCGGTATTTTTTCGGTCATCAAATCAACACAAAACAAAA
The DNA here is from genome assembly GCA_949128155.2 of Xanthia icteritia. NCBI lineage: Eukaryota > Metazoa > Arthropoda > Insecta > Lepidoptera > Noctuidae > Xanthia > Xanthia icteritia. The sequence goes on along the minus strand of OX421935.2, from coordinate 5,406,951 downwards.
TATAAGGACAAGGCCTTTGATTGATTGGATAATTTTGAAACTTGGGATCAAGGCGAATTTGATTATAAAATAAATGAGCAAAAACATCAGCTGTGAACGATAATGTAAACAAAAAAAACTCACAATTCACAGACGATAAGATAGAGAAAGATAAAATGTATTCCGCAGTAACTTTTTACTATATTTGAGAAATGTGACCAGATAAATGAGGGACACGGGTGAACGCTGGGTTAAACTCACACTGACAGCTTACAGATTAAGATAATATGCGCATATTAATAGGCAACGCGCTTTAAAACTATGGTTCATTTTATCGAAACTGACTGAGGAAATTTTGGTAATTCAAGTGCTAAAATGGTTTGAAGTTTCAACATCTTAGAGCAGATGACTCGGTACGCTACTTTTATGCAGCTCTACGTGGCTTCTACACAATGCTACGCCGCTACTACGCTGCGCTACGCGGTTCATACGCAATGCTAGGAGGCGCCTACGCAGCGGTAACGCCGCCGCGCCGCTTCTACGCTGTGCTACGCGGCTCGTACGCAGTGCTACGCATATGCTACGCAAGATTTTCATTGATCTTTATGCACAACGACACTGTGCAATTCTAGGTAATAGCTAAACCCTTGATTGAAATACTAACCTGAAGCCGAATCATTTATGGGACAGCAACCAAAAAAACATAATCGTTTAACAGCTAGCCGTTCCGGTAACACTCATAGATAATCGGTCCCTTGACCCTTTCCAAGGCTGTCTTAACTTCCGCTACCGAGACATAGGCGTCTGCTAACACTGCATCTACTTACAAAGACAAATCCGTACGTAACGAATGAATGTACTTTAAGTGGGTTAACACGCGTTCCTTCGAGAATGTTGATAAATATTATGTACCTTCTATAAAGAAGTGTTCTTGAAAACTTAGGTCCTTGAAATACAAATTGCAACACGGGTTGGAACATTTTCTCAAATAGAAATACTTTTATCACGGAAATATATACAACAAACACTATTACATAAATATTTTAGTACCATGTGAATTAATATGATACTAAAACATAATTCCGCGACGCGTAACCCCAGCTTACACAGCCATACAGTAGCCAGTTTTGCTGCAAGTTACTACATCGATACATAGTTGCTAAGATGTCATTAGTTGGCAATAAGTTGTAGTAATTAGGGTCATACGTGTGTGGCGGCATCTACATCGCCACATGCGAATTACGCATCAAACACCTGACATCACACAAATCCTACATCGCGCAATTAGAGTTTACCGCGCGAACAGCATATTATTATAACTTCCCCGACATCAATCGTTGGGCAGTTGCCCACCAGACACGACACCCGTCTGGTCGGAGGATCCCCCCCTTTTCAATAGAGGATGAGTGAACTTTACACCCTGTTCCTCATGCCTCTAAACGTGTAGATATTGTCTTTCCTGTTCCCTTATCTGAAAGTATCAGTAACACTTTTAGGCGTATTTTTCAATAATCGTTTTATGATCTTTACTTTTTTTCTAGTTTAGTCTATTATAATGCTTATAATAGCTCAGCATCTTATAACATAAAGTTAAAAGAAAAGGAACAAACTTAATGATGAACGAAAAAATGATATTATGACGATGATATAGGCTGTAGATTCGTAGACCATTTTCTATTTTGTTAAGTAGCTGGTACTTGTTGACGGCTTATCCTCCCATACTTATTAATACTGTAATTTTTAATTGTAAAAGCCATTTATTTTGAAAAGAGTCACCAGTTTCTTGCTGGCTCTTCTCCATAGGAAACGTTTGCCACCTTGCACCTAGCTTCTGATCTTTCATAAGTTCCCATGCAGGTTTATAAAATAAAATATTTTGATGATAACCACCATTTATAAATTGAAGATGAATAAAGTTTAAGAAGTGAAAAGGCAGATAATGATAACGTTATGGCGAACAGTGGAGAGCGGAAGATCAAAACATATTACCCTGACCCAAAGGAACATGGGACCAGGGTAAACAGATGAAGAATAAAGTTAAGATTTACACAGCAAACCACTAATGAAAAGAATGTATTCTCTGAAGACATTACGTAAAACCGTTATCTCTGAATACTGGACAGTAACTTGTTAAGACAGGAAGTCGATATAAGTGTCAAGGCGGAAGGATTTCATGAATAAGGCGGAAGGAGGTCAGAAGACACGAACAGTGTTTTTTTTCCTTTCGTAAAAAAATTTTCTCATACGTTTTCTATGGTTATATATATGTAGACAATCATAGAAATTTGTAGTCCCAAAGTACTTTTACCAATTCAGATCCAGTCGTTTTTCGTATTTTTCTTAATTTTCAGTATTATTCATTTAGAAATTATAGCCGGCTCTTGCTATATTCGCATGGAGTCATATAATTCGGTCGGAAGACATCTTGATTCGCCGAGACCCTGTCAAATTGGGCTCACAGACAGAGTGTGAATTGGGACAGAGAGTGATAGATTTAATTGCAGGAAGCGAGCTATTACGGTCCTTCCTCGTCCTAATTGTACTTAGCGATGACATCACACAGTGAAACCGTACTGAAGTAGATAGTAAACAAAATGAGTGTGCACACAACATCGCTACTTATCAGCTGCCTAAATATAATATCGTACGATTAGATAATATAACAGGTTATCGGAACTGGATCAGAGAATAACATTAGATCCCCAATCTGGTCATAAATAATGAAGTATCGTTATCTAATGGGATGATGTAACAGTTTCATTTTATTAAACCGAAAACCTACTCTTGTTTGCGAAAACCGTATTGAAATTATCGCAGTTTTTCACAATTAAGTAGTTTTAAAGTTAGTTCTTAATCCTTACTGCTAAGGATTTTCCTCGTTTTTTTAAAATGATGTACGTGGTATCACCACATTAAGCACTAGCAAAATATATGTATAATTAATTTGGATTTCGATTAATTAACATTGACGATTGACGTTCCAAAGTGGCCCTATTTGAAATAAATGATTTGACTTTTGACTTTGAACAAAATTAGAAACAACACGTGTTTTGTGTTAACTAAAGAGAATAATGCTATTGATAGGAGCGTTTAAAACTATGTTATAAGAAGACGAGTTCAGTATGTGTAGTGTTAATATATGTTATAAGAATCTGGCTAATTATTATACAAGATTTTAAAGAGTCACAACTTGTAGTCTTGGTATCTGATAGGTACCTATGTGTCACTGATAACACCGAGTACTTCACAAGGAATTAAAACTTCTACAATATGCAAACACCTGTCTAAATTGTATGTTCATATTTTATAAGGTAAAACTCATTTATATTTTTCGGTTACTACGTTAAAATATTGGTAAATTAGAAAAAGTTTTCATGAAGCCCGTAGCCCCATTTGTTCGTCGTTATTAACAACTGTAATTTCAGTAACACCAGTATCAACCCCATTATAATTAACTCGAATAATAATCATGCCCGTTTATTTTATTAATTATTTAAAACACAATGTATTTTGAGTCTTCTTCTAATCTAAGCATTAAGCATATTACAGCCAGAATTGTTTATTTTAGTTATTTTCATAGTCTTATGTCATAATGGAATTCTTCTCGGGGGAACCTGTTCAGATATTAATACTATCTTTGTTCCACAGAAAAGGGCTTTTCGAGTCATTTACAACCTAGGTCCGAGAGATTCGCTTCGAGAAAAATTCAAAGAAATAAATATTCTGACTGTAGCCTCACAATATATTTTTGAAAACCTATTGTGTGTACACAAAAATATATCAAATTTTAAGAAGATTTCCGATACTCATAGTTTCATTACCAGGAATAAACACAACCTTGCTGTACACCGTACTCGTCTCCACAGAGTAGGCAACTCGTTCATGGGTCAATGTATACGCTTTTACAACAAACTGTCTGGACTTCAAAAGAGACTGTGACCTCTGTGCTTGTTTCGGCCTTTCTTCTCAGAGTAGTCAGATAGGAAACGCCGAACTCATCTAGCTATATAAAAAACTGAAGATAACGTGTAAAAGTGATTCCAATATCCTATTTACAGAATAAACAATTTCAATTATTATCAGTTCCAAGCATCAAAGTTATTTTTAAATTCAGTACAAAAATATCACGTGAGGTTTCTTATCATTATCATATTAATAACAAATTATAAATCCTCATAATTATTTAACATGATTTTAGATTAATGAGTGGAAAAGTTTATGTAATACAGCTTGTCGCTGTTGACGGTAACAAGTCGACAACATGTATCAATGTGTGCGAACTGGGTCAAACGCGAGATACCTACACAATGTAACTGTGTGTAACAGAGGCCGATGTGAGGTCAATGCCCTACTAGCAATGGGGCCAACGACCCTCACACCACACCCCTAAATCGGGCAGGTGAACGAATCTGGGGTGGGTTTCATCTCCCTCGTATGAATGTTAATAAACATGAGCGCTGATAATGTCTTCATAAACTGGTTCAGACATATCGATAAAGGAAGAACCTTCACACGTTATTTGTACTTAGGTTTCTGATTCTTCTTTTAAGTCACGTCATACACATTGCTGTTTATAAGTCACCGGATACGTACAGAAACACATCGTAATGAATGTGTATATTTTTTATTGCATATTTTATGACTTTAAGCAAATTCGTCGAGTATCACCGTAAAATCTTTCGAGAGCCAGTTTTCGCGATAACTGATATTTGCGCGCTACAACCTTGAATTCTTGTCGATAATTGCAAAGCATATTCGAGAAGGACCGCTAAAATTCGGTCAGAGACGAAAAACTTGAATAAACATGCGAACTGTATGTAATGGAAAACTATACTAATGGCTGAAGTGATTAGGAAACCCTTTTGGGCGTTATCATATGTACTGTACTGACCGAAATCAGCTGTGTTAAAAACAGGTCGTAGTAACTGGGTTCTAATGCGTAGATGGGAGCACTGGCCGGCCTTGCAGGTATATTTGTGACTCCGATAACAACCTTTTCACAGTGAACAAGTAAGTAGAAATACCATGGTGAACATGGAAGTAGTTTTTGGGATACTGAATTACATTAGTTACTAGTGGAGCGTTACTGAAATGGAATGATAAAGAATTTATAAGAGTAGGATCCATTTATGAAAAGGTCGTTAAATCCAATAGTGATCAAAACGAATAACCACGACTCCGGAGATAGAAACTGAACTAGCCAAAAATAAATCCGATGGTTATAGAAAATAGACAAACAAAACAACAAAAACAGTTATGAAACTTTAATTGGTGACGAAAATTGGACAAACAACAACAATATTCGTTACAGAAAGGGTTTAGTGAACCATCGACATTCGACACCCACTTTTCTTATATATATGTGTGTTAGTTAATAGTTAGTTCCCACGCTAGTTCCGGAAAGTTCTAAACAGATATAGGTTAAAGCGTGACATGATTCCGTCAATTCTCAACTCATAAAGATTGTCTTACTGAAGCCGTAAAAATATATGAAGATGAGTTTAATAAAAAATATGTTATATATTTTGACATAATGCTAAATTAACAACACGAGTCCTTTATATCAAGGAGAAGCTAAAGACATAATATTTAGACTAACATGTGTTTGCGTTTTTATACGAGACATCAGAGAAACATGTGTATAAGATGAAGACTTCACTCTTAAATAAAAGATATAATGTTGAAGCAACGCACTCAGAATCTAAAAACATCCTAAATTATATGGCAAATAGAAATGTGTGTAAATTAGCAAGGTGTTAGGTGATAATCAGAATGTTTTTCAACTTCAGCCAATGGTGTATTGCTGTTTTATTAGCCACCATCAGTAAATTGAATATCTATGGACATAGCGACTCTGTTACGACCCGTCATCGGTGACCTTCCGAAATTTGTGAAGAAGAGAACATCGAAGTAGGTTACCGTAACGATTACGTGTATTTATATAAGTTTATCCTCTAAATAGGATACAGCTGTAATCACTGTGCTGAATATTCAACAAAAGGCTTCATAAAGTAAATCTGACCGCTTTCATATTAGATAATCAAAAAATCTTGATTATATATTTGTCGTTTTTTTTTTATTTGATCTTCCCGTCCTTGCTTTGTGTACAAAACAAAAACACTACAGCAAGTCTAAATATAGTCAATACTTTCTCGGATATTTGGCATCGTGAATCGAAAACAACGTTGGATGTAATCACCGAAAGCAAGGCACTCTATAAACTGCATTATACATACATGAAGAATACTGCTCGTAAATATTTTTGACCATACATAGTTGAAAACAATGACCGAGACAACCAAAAAGAAGAAGAAAAAGAATAATCGATACTGCCATCAGCACGTTGAGTTGGCTGTGACATAAATAAAGGAGAAAAGCTCCACTTACACAACAATGGCTCCAAATTGTTACAAACTAGCGATATTCAACTACATGACATTATTCGGGATATAATATATTATCAGCAATTTAACTTTGAGAATTAAACGTTGGTTCCGCACAATACACAAACTGAAATTGTGCTACTAGGTCGTTGGTGTGTAAATTTAAAATGTTTTACCGCGAAGAAGTCTTGAATAGCGATGATCTAGTAGGCATTTTCTTTAATTGCAGTGTGTTAGATGTCTTGTGTCTTATTTGCGAATAAAGGCTGTTTTTGGTAATTACGGCGTATTTTTGTGCTTCTAAAAACGAAGTCGGTCCCTGCCGCAAAGTAAAACTTTGTACTTGAAATTTACTGCAAAATAGTCGTATTGTTCTGTGTTAAAAGTTTCAATTTTTCAGTGTTTTGCTACTACACTCGCGGTCAAATGATACGGGTCGATGACGAAAATCCCTGTAACCTACAAATTCATAATGGTACATGCATGATACTAACTTTATATTACGGAGAATTTTAATATTGTATGAAATAAAACCTTGAAGGATCTACAACATAATTTTAAAAAGTGAAAATTTTAAAAACCTCGAATTTGGAAATAAATTCAATACGCGGTTCAGAGAGTCGCACGGAGTTAGTGCTGATCAAAAATGGTACGCTAACTAGTGCAAGATATGTGGAAGAAATTCTTAATGGGCCCATATTTAATTAATATGGGTGAAAATTCAATATTCATGCATGATGCAACGCCAGGCCACATACAGCTCAAATTGTAAATGAGTATTTTCAGGACGTTAGCATCAATCGCTTGGACTGCCCCGCGAGAAGCCCGGGCCTGAATCCAATTGAACACGCTTGGGATGAGCTTGGGAGGTGTGTAAGAAATCGAAACCCCACCCCAGCTACACTTCGAGACCTGAAACATGCGTTAGTGGAAGAATAGACCAATATTCCGCAACATCGCATAAGAAACTTAATAAACAGCATGCCCAATCGCCTGGCACCTGTGAGAAGAGCCCGTGGAGGCAATACAAAGTATTAATTTTGTTTTAAAGCTCGTTTTTGTGTTGTGAGGTGTCATGAATCATGATCATGAGGTGTCAACCATTATTTTGCAACGTAAAAGCTATTGACATTTTGTTTTTTTGTGTAATTTTGACAATTAAACTAATAATGTTTCTAACATTTGGTGTTTCTGATTAACTGGTTAATTATCTACAATATACAGTTTCATTCATGCCGCTAGCTCTATTAATTTAAGAGTGATTTCAGTTTTTCGTAATGACGGGTCATATTATTCTTTGTCTGCGAGTGTATATCGTCAATATCTTTCTAGGGCATGCGATGGCTATATATCTCATGAACGTTCATTGAAAAACAGAACCAGCAGCTACTCGTTAAATCTACAAAGACAAAAATTTAGACATAGGGATTAGAGTCAGATAAAAGACAAGTCAAAGGCCTCGTCAATCTTCGATATCTGCCTATCAAAAGTAATTTTATCTTGTTTCTCACATAATATTTTTACTGTTGCATATCGCTATCAATGTTTATGGGTTGACGTACGAAGTGCGTAAGCGTGTCGCGATCGCACGACCTGGCTTCTTTTCCTATCTTCCGATGTCGTAAGTCACCAGAGACCGTCGGAGTAGAACTTGGCAAAGGATGCTCACAGGTAGGGTGATTAATTGTATTGTTGGACCGCACGTCATCGTATTACTAGTGTAATTACTCAAACATGTAAATAAATTATTGCTGGAATTATGGCCGACATAATTTTTTATACACACACCATGTTTTTTCAAGTTTCATGAAGGAGATGAAATATACTTTGATCTCTTTGTCTTCAGTAATTAGCAGTTCACTTACTTCTTTTTCATGTTTCTTAACTACTATAATAAGAGTCAGACCAGAAGAAAACTTTTTATCCTACAATTAAACTATCATCTTTTTTTATATGTCAACTTCTGCATTTACAAAGGCATAAATAGAGTGTTCATCAGAGTTTTAAGCTATCCATTTATAACACCTTCTTTTTAATCACTCCTACAACTCGGTTTGTAAAAGTTGTTACCGTACCAATAAGAACACGGTTCATTGACACAAAGTCAAAGTCAAATAATTTATTTCAATTAGGCACATAAAAGGCACTTTTGAACGATACAATTTACAAAAAACAGAATTGATGCTAGTCGCCTCTTCCAAAAGGTAGTTTTCGTATGGAGACGAATGGGCAAGAAACTCCACCGTTACTCTTTTAAAATGTTTTAACAATATCTTGTATACATTCATTATATAATTATATGTGAAGACGGTGCACCTTACCACGATAGGTAAAAATAATGAAAAATTAAGGAATGACAGATAAATTAATCATGTGATAAATGCATGGTGCTCACATATTTACAAACATTGTAAAATTATACGATATTCTTAACATTTTAACAAGTAATAGGTACTTATAAGTCAGTGTGTGAGTTCAAGTAGTAAATAACACAGAATGTAAAAACAATTATATAAAAAATAATATAATAAAATTAAATTAGCAACCAGTTTGATTTTGTCTAGACTCTAAAATGTCCTATGGAGGAGGACCAGCATGTTTCCAAGCATTTTTATCTTGGATATAATCATCTAATTTGTAATATGCTTATTTACAAAGTGTACTTTTTATATGAATTATAAAGTTTATTTTATTTAATTGTAATATATCACAAGGTATTCTGTTGTAACATTTAACACACTACCACTAATAAGATGTATGTACTTTAGATAATCTGAAAAATGTTTGATCTATTTTATCTTTATTTTTAGTCTTTAAATTATGTCTATCACTTATTTTATTAAAGAGATGTAGATTTTTTCTCACAAACATAATATTTTCATAAATTAATTGGCAAGGTACCGTCATAATATGAATCTTTTTAAATAGTTCTCTGAGAGATTCTCAACGACGTAGATTATAAATGGCTCTGACAGCTTTCTCTTGTAAAATAAAGATGGATTCAATGTCAGCAGCCCGACCCCACAGTAAAATACCATACGAAATAATACTGTGGACATACACACGCGGCGTACTCCAGGGATCCGTATTGGGATTGGGACCTGTTTTGGCACACGCGCCAAAATATAGCAAACAGAATATACCATGTAGCAAAAATATCAGATTCAAAGGCGTAGAGAATTACGAAAATATACAAAACACAACCAAAAGTTGATAACTTGTACCAAGACCCAAGTCTCCACGCGGTCCATTTGACGAGTGTAGGTATTTGTCGACAGGAACTTCGATAAGGAAACCTATTGCGTATATTACTGCAGAAAAACAAATATTTAATGAATAACATTATAAATGTTATGCCTACTACTCGCTAGCTATACCTACGCCCGATATAGAATTGATCGTGTATACCGATGTTCGTGTTTATTATGTCTTTTATGGGAACGAAGGTCTACTTTTCAGATTGTGAACTAGCGGAGGTTATAGAAAGGGTGATTTACAATTATCACTTGTTTTGATTGGAAACAGATATGCTACACAAGATCCGTATACTTATAAGCAATTTTTCAGATGCACATAAAATGTAATAAAATTTAAAATATTTTATTTCACATAAACCACGGTTCCAATTGGTGGTTTCCTATAGAAAAGAGCCGGCAAGAAACTCCACGGTTACTCTTTTAAAAATATTTGGATTTTACAATATTTTCAAATAACAGTGTTATTAGATGAGGACAGTGTAGGTCTTTCAACAAGTAGGTACTTAACAAAATGATGATGATCAACAAATCTACAGTCCACTAAGCCTACAGCGTTCTCACATTCACAAAATAGAAAAGAATCTATATAAATAAATTTATTTTATTTTACTCAAAAAGATAAATAAATTAATAAAAATAAAAACATATTTTAAACGAAATGACGTGATTGTTATTACAGCTGTAACAAATCTGAATAATTATCATGTCCACAAAAGCCACTAATAAAGAGTTGAAATTAAATTGTAGGTATTTAATGTCAAATAATGGTGATTATGTCAAGGAAGAATGTAAAAAATATAAAAATGGTAATTTGGTAGTAGTTAATAGACTCTTACATAATTTGCCGTTAATGAGGTACCGGGGAAGCCACATGTGCAGAAGGAATTATTGCCAACTTCCTTGCCTTCAACGTAGTCTTTAACATATGCTTTCTTTATAAGGACATGTTTGGTGTAGGTTTTGAACTTCCCATCGCTAAGTTCTGTAACCGACTTAGGCAACTTGTTATAAAAGCGGATATTGTTTATAAGAAATTACTTGTTTGTTTTAGTTAATTTAAATTTGGGTATCACAATTTCATGTCTACTACATATTTATATTATGGAAATCGCTTCTTATTTTGAAAAGTGCTAAGTTTTTGCGAACATACAAAATACTTTCTAAGATATAAAGAGAAGGCAGACTCAGTATATAATTTTTTTTTTATTTGTTTCGAAGGGACTCGCGAGGACCCATTTTATAGATAGCGCGGATTTCCCTCTTTTGTAAAATGAAAATTGAATCTACGTCAGCTGCCGATCCCAAAAGCAGAACGCCATAAGACATAATACTGTGGAAATAAGCAAGCTGTGGCTACATCAGTCAACTACTGCCTTATTTTTTTTTCTGCATATGCAGCTGAACATAATTTACCTGAAAGAGTTCTAATGTGGGCGCCCCATTGCAATTTTGACTTGAAGTTTTCCCAAAAGCATTCGACAAACTTTAAATGCAAAGTAATACCCATTACTTTGCATTTTCTTGTTCATTTTCTACAATCGATCTAGTAACCGATGGGACTTATTGCAAGCTCATAAAAAGTCGTATAATGAACTATCAAAGAGAATCTCATTGCAACAGTCTCCACTAAGTACTTTTTTTGTAAACAATCGTTTTCTTGGCAATTGATTTTTATTTATATTTATATTAAAAGCAAAAAAACTTGTGCTAGTTCTGAGAAGAATTCTAGACTAAACAATGAGTTGCATGTATGTCTTAGGCCGGCAACGCACAAGACAGCTTTGCTGCTACGATTACCAAAACACATAAAACGCACAGAGATGAACCTGTAATTCAATCCAGCTCTTAAGGGTGCACTTGTCGACGGCTCGAACTCGTAGGTGGGCGTGACTAATATGCATGCTAATTAGACTAATTATTTATTTAGTATTTATTTCTCAATTTTTTATTTATTTATTTATTTAGTGAAATAGACGATGATTTATAACGAAATAGAGCGTGTAAAATTACATGAACAGACCTTTGGGCGTATTGATTTTATGGAAAAACTACTGGATTTTTACTCAAAATAAAATTATTTAAACATGTGAATAAATTATCTATCTCTGTACTGTTTCTATTTTGCCATTTTTTTACTACATATGTTATTTATTTACGCCCAAAGACGAGTTAAAATTACTGTTTGAAATATTGTAGTTTCGACGCTCATAACTCCAAACCAATGTTTTTTTTTCTAATTCTGCTTCCATACAGGGCTAGATAACGACAAGACAAATTGGTATAATTTTTAGTTTTGAACATACACCGTCAAACAGACGAGTAATCACCATACTACGTTTGTATGAAAGAATGACCGATTAGCGTACCCTTAATTCGTAGATCCAGAACCTAAAGTGTAGTAGTTTTAAACTATACCTTAATATTCTCAAAATGTTACCACGGGAACTGCCACAGACAGTTAAGACTAAGAGTTAGTTTAGTTAAGACAGTTAAGTTTATTACTATTTATTTTATATTTATTTTAACATTCAGAACGAAACAGTTTACACTCTCACTGAATGCTTCTGCAATTCAAAGTAATCTTCGTCTGTAGTGGGCCTTTCTGTACATTTGTGTAAACTTTTCATTAGCTTGCATTTCGCGGTTGACTTTGCAGTCTGTCTACCTAGTGTAGTGCGTCATATGCCATAGCAATAATCTGAGTCATAACTATGGTCACTATTGTCGGACCCCGCCAATCTAAAGCTAAAACACATGATGTATTTATTGACTGTAAATGATTCCATTAAACTCCAGACATAACTTACAAGAACGATCCTTTGATCATGCAGTTTTATAGATTTGATAAAAAATGTTTATGTTTACGGGATTTAGCTCTGCAAAATGTTGTGTTTTATCCCTAACCTATATATTGCTATCAATTTCTAACTCTATCAGAAAGTTCATAAAATTCACCAAAGTTGCGCCACAATGTCCAGTTTCTTCAGTTGCATTTACTTAACCTTTGACGACGGCAATATTTTCGCATTAAATCTGTTTTATAGCTCAGGTCAGGAAGAAAACTGCTGTCTTGAAATTCATTCATAGGCAAAGCTCTAATTATTTTGTTATATAGTTACTCTCAACGTATAAATATGCACAGAGATTGTGTATGCTAATACACGAACAGGTAGTAGAAGATTGTTTAATTCCTGTTTACTACACTAGTGCTGCAATCTTCAAAAAGTACTGAACAGATTTTAAGGAGAGTTTCAATGCCTAGTCTTTAAATTATTCGCAGTAGTTAAGTTAGTAAAACTAGGTATGAGTCAAAAGATGCAGCAGTACCGTTATAAACTATTCAATTCTAAAATTGTTTATATACTTACTTCGATGTATTTTGGTAACGAAAGAACTATCGTCTCGATATCTGAATTCTTTAAATTTTCTGATGTCTTTGACAGTTTTGCCAATATCTATCCATCTGTCTTCCATAATCAGACCAACATTTTCAGAAATACGTCGTCTATTTCCAACCAGGTTTACGCCGTAACCTAGGACCACTAAATGGTGTGTATCAAAACACATAAAATAGCAATAAATTAACTTTATATTACCTACCGACACTTTAAGATCATGCCTAAGGCTCCGATAACATTCAGAATATCAGGTCTGTTGTTAATTATATTATAGGCCCACACCGTGACAGCATAGGATACCGTTAGCAAATTAAATTCAAAAACCAGCTCTTGAACATATTTTAATCAAATGCCTTCGTACTTCTTTAGGTTAAGAATTTTGTTTAATTTTAGCCTTGATTTGAATGAAACAGCTGACAAAACAGTATTATGTAGGTGCTCAGGTTAGATATACTGAATTCAATGTATCTGAACGTGAATCAACATTTAACAGATTTCAGCTAATGGCTGCTATCGTTCTGGTTGTTATGAAAATCGAATAGTAGCGGAGATTTAAATAATCGATTGATGTATTCAGTTAAATCTTGTATGAATAGAATATTATCCAATCGATATAATTTAATAGACTGTTTAATTTCAATATCGTTTGCTTGAAGTGTTGTCAATCAGATCAGATAAAACTCTTAACAATTTATGATCTCATCAATCACTAACAGTCGTTCAAAGTTAAGCTCGTGCGTTGTATTTATTTATTAGTTGTTACTAATACTTAGTAAAAAACTGTAACAAAGGAGACATTAGGAATCAAATAAAAAACCAGCAAGGAGCCAGCAACAGCTGTTTTGCATGAAAGTATTTAAAAAAAAAAACATGAAAAAGCTAATGTAGATACTGAAACTGTAACAAAATCTCGAACACTACTCAGTCAGAAGATTATTATTATAGTTAGAAAACTCGATTCTTCCGCGCGTCAATCTTGAACGAATTCCAAGATGAAAATTCTTTTAATCCGAGCGTCAGCCCGCTTTTCTTGAAAGTGCATTCTATAAAAACATTTGAAGAAGTGACACATGACTCGAACAGTTTCTTAGATAATAGGTACTATGATACAGACAAAAACATCAGTGTCGCTCTAGAAAGAATTCTTATTTGCAACGTCACTAATCGATAATTCAAGGTCACAAACAGTGGGGGGCAGGCCGACGTGTCGTGCAGCTGTCTGTGACTACACTAGCACTTTCCTATATAGGTGTTAATGACGATGCATTTGATGGTCTTCCCTACCATGCAATGTAGGATGAAATCGCAGACAACTGCTGTACAAATCTAGATCTTGCTAGATAAAATAATTGTTCAGATAATTGTGGAGATAAGAGTCAAGGAAAACAGCACGGATTTTGTCAACATTTTTCAATTAGTACCACAGATTCTATTCATAGAACTATTTGATTTCACTATATAAAATGAAACGATTAAATATCGTCAAAACACAATTCTCGAAGTGACACTCAGACGTCACAGATGAGCCAAATATTTACCAGGAAGCAATCGAAAAAAGTTGCGAATAGACAAAATCCACGTGGTTTCTTTAAATAAGTTTATCGAAGTTTCTAGAACCAAGACAACATTTCGCTTTTCACCTCTATGAATATATTTTCACTCTATTTCCGTTCTAATGGTGAGCAAAACTTCAAGAGTCTGGTAACGCGTTACAACCGCTTTCAGCCACGTGTTCGGTATAAAGATGGCGTAAGAACAGCTTCGACTAATTTCCTCGCTTTTGAGTAATTAGTATTCGGAGAAATTTTGGTGTATAATTGTTCTATGTTGTTCAACACGTTTTCAGTTCCACTGCCAAGTATTTTGTCAAGTTTAAGAGCAAAGTGACAAGTGATTGCTTTGACGTCATCGCCGTGAAAATGCATTGCGCGTCTGATTCTGAATAAACATAAGCTACATAATATTATTTATTACACCTAATGAAGAAAATAATTATAACTAGTGCGGTTTGTTGATATTGGTCATTTTGTGGTTTTAGGTTCGCTAAACTGTCAGCTATTTACAGCACCAGGATAAAGGTTATTGATACCTTGTGATATTTTTATATAAGCAGCAAGAGGCGTTCGTTCTAATAAGTTTTTCTTCTCTCCTAGATGAGTACTGAAGTTTTCCTCAAACAGTGAATGAAATATGCTAGCATAAAACATTTTCGGAAAATCCTCGACGTTGTTATTATCCGTCTGCATTATTTGTCCGTCATCATAACACGTACAAAAATGTCGGTATTAAAGTTAACATTACGCTTGGCAGTAGCATGAAGTATTAAACACCTATAAAATCAATATAGGTACGCAGGAATTCTGTGAATAGTAATTACAGTAAATAATACAAGGACAAGCAAATACGACAAGCTATTATTGAAGCAGAACAATAAACAAATACATGTGAGCGACTGTAACGAGAATTTGATTCTGACAGAAACCATTTGTCTTGATTTATGGATGGCAAAACACATTTTTAAGTTGGCTCTTTGATCTGATCTAGTGGCAGCGACCGAGTATGAATGCACTGCAGGCCTTGAGGTCCCAGCCACGAATCAGACACGACCTGTGTCTGATTCGGTCAAATAGAAAAACGCAGTTACAGCCCCAGCGTTGGAATCGTGCCCAGTGCCTACTAAAATCAGATAGTATTTATTAATTAGACGGGAAAACCAAAACATCGTTTTGTCTGCAACGATAGTGAATTGAGAAAAAATACTTTCCCTCAATCAAGTTTTACGATCCGAGTGGGATGATACTAATGTTTTGTTTTCTTACAGATTTAGACCAACGTACTATGCTAAAGTTTACGGAAATCATCCAGTTTCAATGAAAAACATACAGATCCTTTTAGTTCTGAGGCACTCGAAAAGACAACTTCCACGCAAGCTCCGCTCCCATGCACCCCGCCACTAAGATTTATGCTCAAAGCTAACACATCAGTAACAAAATTTATATCGCGTGCGCTGTTTGATCGTGTTCGAGCACGAAACTAAAAAGTCTCAATTCTTATTTCATTTATAACTAAAGAAATAATTGATCTAGAGAAAAAATATCTTGTAGCTGGATAATTATTTTCTTACTGTGAATACTTATTTTAGACAATCTGAACCCTAAAAAAGACATGATTTTCGAATAAAAATTAATCGAGCAAAAATGTTAAAATTACGTAACTGTCTTGTACATGGAAGGAAAAAGATCCAATAAATCATATACTAAAATTCCATTTTGATTGTATGCGTGACTGTTTCAGAATATTAATGCAAATTAACCTCCTCCTCTTAAAGTTCACTAAAAGGCAAGTAGTAATGAGTGGGTTACGTAAACATTACACAGTTGCAATTGGAGACAGTAGAATACTCGGTAATACATAAATTCCATATGACATCTTAGCGGCGGACGTTTGGCTGAGTGCCAGCACCTTTCGCCAGGTCATTCTCTCAAGAAAGCTGCCTGGAATAACTGACGCAATATGTCTAGAGTATAGTCCAACGTGTGTAATCAAAAACCGCGTGGTTCTCAAAATCGCAGTGACCGAGACTACGAAAATATCCGATGATTGTAATGTTAACAACAGATTAGATGGAGTAAAGTGATGCGTCAGTGTGACTGACATTGGTCACTCAGGAATTTACTGGCATTAGGATAACTGCCTCTAAGTGCCGTGTGCTAGTTAGTAATTGATAAAAATAGTACATTCTTTTGTTTCATGGTAGTCAATTGTTTTAAAGAAAAATCTTTTCATGAACATACTGTCCTTGAATTTTAAAAGCTACAATAAACGATCTCCTATTATTAAGTGTAGGTGTTATTCACCTGTTAATTCTGCTGTGTATGACGACACTTCCAGGAAAAGTTTAGTTGACCTAGCCAAAAATCAGACGGCAAATCTTTTCTATTTCAACAAAAATCAAATACAAAATTTTGTGTTAATTACAGTGATCGTTCCTATAAACATGTTTGAAAATGTGGAATCAATTAAGAGCAACGGTTTGTTGTTATTGAAGCAAGAGACGAAGATAGATCTTCCGGCCTAGAGATCTTTGAGCTTTACAAGACGTACGTAGATATAAATAAATGGAAGAGAAGATCCGGTGTACTACTTATCTCAGGTAATTGCTGCATAAACCGGATCAATATTTTCAAACGTTATCCTTGAAGTAGTACTGGATACTTTTTTCTTCGTAAGTACGAAATCAAGTTTTCTATAGTACTTATCGAAATCTCAAATAAAATTCTTAGTAGGCACTTAGTCAGTAGATCGAAATTAGGTTCGAAGAAGCGTCATTTTGACGCAAAAACAAATAAACTTGGCTTTTGTAGAAGGTTGAGTGCTTAGGAAATAAATATGAAAAGATTCTGTGGATAGAAGTAAATATTCTATACCTATAAAAGCAAACTAAATACTCAGGGCGGATTTCACCAAATAAACTAAACGCGATCAGCATAATCTAATCCACATTAAGAGCTGTTAGTGTCAGTATTGTTGTGGAATATTGACAGTATTGACACTGACAGCTTTTGAACGCAGTTTAGATGTGCTGATCGCATTCAATTGCATTGGTGAAATTGGCACTTAGTTTTTATTAGAACCAAGGAAGACACTATCTCATACCCAGCTATTTAAAGGATTAATTACCTAGTTGATAAAATCCTGCTTCGCAGTAAGACATTCCTGATACGTTGCCTATCGTAAAAGTACAACATCCTTTACTTCAAATAAGTTATGACCTGATAACACGCTGCTAATAAGTGCTAATTATGTATCCACAGTAATATTATTAATTCTAAAGTAACTGTGTCTGTCTGTATGTTACATTTTCACGCCTAAACCACTGAACGGATTTCGATTGTCAAAGTCTAAGTCAAATCATTTATTTCAAATAGTATAAGGCACTTTTGGGAGTCAAAAATTTACAAAAAAATATAATTGATTCTAGTCGCCCCTTCCAAAAGTTTTTGCAGTTAGTTTTCGCATGGAGAAAAATGGGTAAGAAACTCCACCGTTACTCTTTTAAAATGTTTTACAATATTTTGTATAAGTACATTAGTTATATAATTATATGTGAGGACGAGGATTGATAGATGGCATCCTGGAGCAGGACATAGACTACTTTTTGTTTAAAAAAATAATCCTAAAGAGTGATTAGGGGATGAAAGTTTGTATAGGAAACTTATGCCCGTATTCATCAACTCTAAGTGACACTTAATTGAATCCCTAAATAAAAGTGCACTGATGGATTTTGAACGCTAGGCTTAGCGCTGAGAGTTGAAAATCCAACAGTGCACTTTTATTTAGGGATTAATGCTAATGCCTGTTGCATTAGCATTTCTTAATTCAGGGATATGAAAATTAAAATTGTATACTTTTGGTAAGAATATTAAGAAATAAAAAATTACCTCCCTAGGGGTAAAATAGGGATGATTTTAAAATTCACATGATTATTGAAATTATTGTGTACCTCTTTTTAAGAGATTTAAGCAATCGGAAATATAGTCGGAGTCCGTATCTTAATAGAGGTAATATTTATAATTAACATCGGCTCACCCGCCTAAAAAATATTATAATTTAAAGTTATAAAATAACTAAGCTAAAATATATGTACATCTTTTTTTTTTTTCGTTGCCCTACACATATATTTGCATTGTATGTATTACGTGGTCAATGGCGGCGCTAGAGTATTTCAAATGAATCGTGAAATAAATTATTATTGTTTTTAAGTTATCATATACATTTAGAATCATAAAAACCCCTGTTTAATATTTGCATTTATTATCTGTCTGTCTTTTACTTTTTCAGGCTTTAACGGCTGAATGGATTTGGATGATAGGTATAGGCCATGACCTGATTTAGAACATAGGATACTGGTAACAAGTTCCCGTGGGATAATTGCAGAAGCTGAAGAAGAAGATGGCAGAAACTAGTGTTTCATAACTAAAGCAAATATGTAATATTTATGTTACATAATTAAATAGTAAATATAATACCTACTATTTTATTTTTATAAACACGAGGATTAACCAAACAACTAAATGATATTGTTATTAATATTCGATAAAGAGTCAATAAATCCGTCTAAGCTACGTGTATTATTTATCAGTAAGTCATTAATTAACATACCTAATCAACTATGACCGTCTACTGCGCAGTTACAGAGCTCGGAGGAAAAAATATTGTTTAATATTACTAACAATGTATTTAAAGCCATTTACATATTGTTTTGCGGTTTTTAATTCATTCTAATTCTAGTTTATTTACATTATATTAAGATGCAGTTCATTATGGTTGTTCTTCTAAACAGTGTTGACGTTGGTGATGACGGTGGCACCACACCCCCAATACATAACACAAATACTTGATCAAAGGTTCGACAATTTTTGCGCTACTTCCAAATGAGGTCTCATTTGTACAACTATTAAATCTATATAAATAAAAAGAAAAGTCCTGACTGACTGACTGACTCATCAACGCCCAGCCCAAACCCTTGGACCTAGAGAGCTGAAATTTTGCACAGAAGTTCCTTTTATAATGTAGAAAACGAATAAGTATTTTATAACTCATAGGATTACTCACACATTTTATAATCATAGGATGTTTCATAATTCAACCTCTAAGGGAGTCAAATAGGAAATGAATAAACTTGAAACATGGCACGAATCCTTATCTATCTATCTTTAGAAAAAAAAATCAGTGTGAGTCGGACAACTTGCACCGATACTGCCACTCAATTAATATATTTTCATCTACCATTCCGTCTACTACGGAAGACCAAGCAGTATCTAATATTACTCCAACACTTAACCCCACTGATAGACATTTGGCTTAGGCCCGTACCATCAGGTCTACCCGGCTTGGCCGCAAAAACAAAAATAATAATAATCAAAATATATTTATTGACACCAAAAATATTAACACTATGTAACAACCATATTGCGTAAAAATAAATTTGTAGGCTATACTGGAAATAATACAACATGGCAACAACAGCATCTGTAGCCGAAGAAGATGAAAAACCTGTATCTCGGCATACAGCGCCATTCCACTCTGATAATAGACTGGAAAAATTTTAGCCAACATTTACAAATTTGTTAAATCTTACAGAATTATTTATTAACAAACAGTATCTTTGTCTTTAAAATAGATAAATTGATTGATTACACTTAAATGAGTTGTGGAGTGTGGACGGGAGTGAGTAAGTTGGTGTGTGTGGATGAGTGTGCATGTGGGTGTGTGAAAATGAGTGTGTAAGTGTGTGTGTGATATTATACGTTGAGAAGGTAGTAAAAAGCTTAAGACATATATTTGCATAAAGGAAACCTGGTCACTCTGGTACGATTAAAAGATTTTCTGTCTCTTCATAAGATAGTGTCAAAAAGTACTCTTTGACCTTGTTCTTACACTGGGCCTGTTAAGAGAATAGATATGTAAGTGAGAGTTTGTTTTACTGTAGATATAGGGACCCAAGAATAGAAAAAATCTTCTAATGAAAGATGTGCGTGGTTGCTGTTTACGAGTACACACTATTTGATCCCTGCGCCTACGTTTATGGTTGGAGTCATATTAATATGCTTTATGTTGCCTTAGAACGGTAGTAAGTAGGAAGAGCTGACGCACCGTAAGTACTTCACAGTATTGGTATAATAAATTTGTCGAAAACAAGCGAGGCTTAAAAGTGCAGACCTTTAGGATAGCGCGTTGCGCAACCGTAATAGGTTTTATAACAGTTTTAGGAGCTCCTCCCCGGGATGAGATGCAATACATTATGACAGACTAGCATAAGGCAAAGTAGATTTGTTTTCATAACCAAGCATCCACAACATATCTCAGCGTCTTGAAGACATATATGAGCTTTCTGACACGAGCGCTAAGTAGTTTTACATGGTCTTTAAAGCTGATATTACTGTCTATCAAAACCCCCCAATATTTGATGGTGTTAACATGTTTTATTGATTCGCACGTGCAATTTATACCCAGAGAGCATCGATGAGACACTATACTGTAGTTACTCCTAATTAGTGTCGATTGACGGATACTGAAAGCCAGAAATTTTGTTTTGTCAGTATTTAGAGTCAAAAGATGACGTCGAAGCCAGTTATTAATAACGTTAAATCCACGTTTGCGCAGCATCAAAAGCCTCGTCCCATGTATCAGCGGAAAAGAGGAGAGCTGTTTCATCAGCATATGATATTATATCGCCTTTGGGAATGATGAAACTTGTGAGATCATTAATATATATGAGCAACCCTCTTTGGGTTGGGCCCAAAATGTTGCCCAGAGGAATGCCTAAGGAAACCGGGAGATCAGCGCTTACATGCCTACCTATTCGAACACTGTCTCCGCCCGGTGAGATAGCTCTGAAAAAGTTGTAGCTGAGTTCCTCTGACTCCAAGCTTCTCAAACTTGGAAATTAAGATGGGGATAGAAATTTTATCGAACGCTTTTTTTATATCCAGGAATATGGAGAAATATTTGTGCCTTTTATTTAGATTAGTAGCTATAAAGTTAATTAGTGTAGAAATTGCATCGTCCGTAGATTTACCAGCTCTGAAACCAAACTGATTATTAGCAAGTAGTTTATTTTTTTTCAAGTAGTTTGTAAGTCTGGCAGTTATTATATTTTCTAACAATTTAAACATAGAGGGGAGAATTGAGATCGGGCGATACTTAGAGATTTCATTGTTATCGCCACCCATAAAAATTGGACGGGCTTCGCAGCATTTTAGTTGGGATGGGAATATACCTGTTTGCAGGCATAGATTGACAATGTTCGTAAGAGCCGGGACAAGAAGATTAATTGATTTGATTCGGTTTTTGAAATGTCAACAAAGTCTATAATCTGGATTGACACATAGGGTCATTTCAATCCCGGTAGTACGTTCCTGTGAGAAATTTTCCGACATCCACGCGGACTAAACCGTGGGTAAAAGCTACTGAATAAATAAAAGCAGTTCCATTTCGATTTATATCATCTTAGCACTCGATTTTGTCACGAGAATTTATCTCGCAAAACCAAATTGTACCAGTTTACAATCCTAATAGCCCAACCATTTAATAGAAGAAAATATCAGAACTGAGGCTTAGCTATTGAATAATAATACGAAATAAAATCCAGGTTCTCTCGCTTAGAACTGAGATAATATTGTGCACTTGCACGTAAAGATAACTGCACACTGATGAAGATTAATAGATATACGTGGTCTAGGTGTTATCTAAATTGTGATGAATTATCATTGAGTAGGTACTAGTGCTTAGTTATGATATCCAATATTTCTCGTATGGGGAAGCTAGATATGTTCTAATATAATGTTCTAGTCATTATAATTTGGCACCATTCATGTCATTTACATATGAAACACATTATAGTGGATAGGGTAACAAAGTACGTTAGTTGTGTAGCCGGCTTTAGTTATATTTAGATGCGCGTTTTGAATCCATCCGCTGCGCAGTACGTTATTTTGGTCGGAAGAAACAGCTGACACATGGCAACATAGATCACGGACAGATCACATCTCGCCACATGGCCCGCCAATATCAACTTTTTTCTCTTACACCTCTTAGTTTTATCGTCGCTCGGAGACTTTATTGATTTACACTGAGTAGCTCTGAAGATATTAAATGTGTTGTGTACTAGTAAACAGCGTGAAAACATGTGAGACCACATAACATCGTATTAAAGTTGCGGGTAACCAACAAATATCGAGCATAAAAATCAACAAAAAACTTTTTCGTTTCCACTAAGACCGAGAATACACATGCTGTTAAGACTAGCGGATAGCGAGCAATTGCTCCATTTGTGTATCTTCCATACTTGATTTTATTGTGGTAGCTAAGGTGTTGTCCCAAGTGTTTAGATTATAACAGTTCAAGATTCATTTCTCCCGAACTCTTTGGAGTTCTTCAAGAAGACATTAGATTGGTCCCATTAACAAATCTTAAATAGATGCTGGGAAAACCCTGTAAAATTCTTCGAAAGGCTGGATGATCTCCAAGTCATGCTGCGAGAACTAAATGACGCAACATCGAAAGTAGGCCTTACGGTGACTAAGTCTAATTCTAAATGTGACGCCAATGTCTTCATCATCAGTTTATCACATATTCCCTGAACATTATAATCTGACGTCGATTCTCCAAATTTTTCATACATACTAGATGATTTGGCAGCGGCATGGAAAACTAATTCCGGTATTTTGTAGACTTGGTGAATGTGGTTTTGAAATAGGGAGGTTTTCACAAAGAAGAGTGCCAAAAACTCAAGAAAAGATCAAGGGATAGGTAACGGTATGATGTCAGAAGGAGCCCAAGTCCAGACAGAGTGGCGACCAATGAACGGCGAAAGATGCGTAGGACGACCAAACAACGGCAAGGTGGGTTTGATGACTTCAAACAAGCGTAGACTACGCATGGATCAGACAAGAGCCAAATCCCCGTGGATTATGTGTTTGGGCCAACTTCTTATGAAAAATATGACATCAATGTACGTAGTCATTTAATATTATCCATATATTCATATCAACATTTAACCGCAAGCCAAAAAATAAAAAACTCATATTAATAATAATTTTATCCTCTTTCGTTTTATACCAAAACACTGTTTGTTTTGACGTTCCTGTTCATAATAATATTAAACACGTAAGAGTTTTAACTACATTATCTTGAGTGATGCGACGTTGTTTTCGCTAGTTTAACCCTAATTACTAATCTTTCTTGAAACATACGATACGTCTTACGTCTATGTTTTACTAGTGATGAATTACAACAATTTGGGGACAAAGAGTCTACTAGTGATGTTTGTATTATGTCTTGAAACTGTAAACGTTAAACAGTGACTAGTCACAAATCGCAAACTACTAACATTAAAATCGATACTTCTAGAAGTGTCAATAGTTGAATCAACTCGTTATGATGAAATCGTTGGAACATCGAACGAGGAATGCGCGAACGATACATACATTAATACAAATTAATGAGGAAATTGTGTGAATACAAAACATTATGCGTGCGCATAACTTCATTAATTAAACCGTAATTCACTACTGGGAAGCGAGCAGCTGTAGGTTGAATAGGCTGCCGCACACCCACCCTAGTCAAAAAGTTACGTGAGTCACAATTAGCAACCCTTTGTTCGGTTCAAATATCATGGAAAATGCTCAATCGTGCGTGACCGAAGCTGACGTGGACCCAGCATTGTCGGTACACGATTACCGTTCGTAATAATATTAGAAATAAATTTTATATCTAGCAAATTTTTAACCGCACACGTCAACTTCGATAAGCGACACATCTATGAAATCCATTGTCTTAACTTATTAACATCAAGGTATTAATAAAACATTGTATTACCTACTAGGTACGTCCACGTTAATATATCATTCAGATATGTACACAATTGGTTGCTATTTGACACGATTTTCGTGACTAAACATAATGTAAATGGATTAGTCACAAATGTTGTTGCCATTGTTGCGTCTGTCGCGATTATACAAGCGACCAAAGCGACCTCACCGGCTTGAAGGAAGTGAAACTATTTAAGCAAGCTCAGTAATTAGTGAAAGATACCACGGTTGTGTTAAACAGCAGAGTTGGAACTGAGCCAGAGGGTTCATTTGCCGCTGCCGTGTGGTCATCGACCACCACCTCTTAACTTCTGAACGTTATCAATTCTGGTAACCGTTTCAAAGTAACAAATCACCTGATGTTTCCATAAATTGGTTTTCACTTTTACAGCTATTTATTATCCAATTTATTGAACATGTAATTTGCATGAGCCGCTTACGTGAGCTGTTATCAAGTCCCTTGTATTCCTGTACATTTAAACAGCGGGAGAGTCGATAACGTTAATTCCAACGTTGGCTGATTGGCTATAAATTAGTTATCTAACTACAATCTCCGTCTTCCGGGCCGGTCCAACCTGTGCTACCGGTGGCCGGTCCGGTCGCAAATGGATCACGCCTATAATTTGTTTCACAGACTTACATAGCTTTGTAGCCAGCACCATTACTTTATTTACATAGCCGGCTTAACCTTGGGCGACCGAGCATTTAATCGCGAAACTATCAATTACCAGACGTGACCGGTTTGAATACATCGAATCGGAAAAATGACGTAACTCACATCCTGAAAATTGCATAACAACCGGTGTTCAGAGGCAGACAATACGATACTGATATGCCAAAGAAGGCACTTCCTTTTATTATTAAAATGTATGGCCAGACATAATTGCTTCAGAATATTAATAAATCGTTTGTAAATTTTTGTAATTATTTCTGAGTAACATCTCATCGAAGCATGCTTCCTTTCACCTCAACGCAACGGTCTATACTGCATAGCGTAATAGCATATACTTAGCTTCCACTTACGGAGCTTAGAATGAAGTAAGGCACGTCTATGCAGTAAAGCTCTGTGGAATGATCTTGCTTCGCATTCACGTTCATCTGAGTGCAAAATGACTTCTAGCGATCGTGATACTATGTACAAACAAGGTAAGTATAATTTACTTAGTGAGTTGGTGCAAATATTTTAGGTGTGTCTTGGCTTGGATGTCGTCGCCACTAGTATTATAGCCATTGTAGCTAAACGAATGCCAACTAGTTGGATTGTAAAATTACTAAAAATATTTGTGTTGTTCAATTTGATGCTGAGGCTGCATCTGCGTCTATCGTGACGAAGCAATGCGTGCCGAAGCTTCGTATGGTGGTCACATTCGCTAATGTGACCACCATACGAAGCTTCGGCTTCAAAATGTTAACGAATTATCGTGCAATAATCTAAGATGGCCGTTCCAGACGACATTTGACCAGAGAGGAGAAATATCACTGCCTTGTTTTGACAATGGGCTACGACTTACATTACTTCTACGTGTGTTTTAATTATTATTTCAGGCACTTACTGAAAACGAAAAAGAATACTCGTCTACTCAGTCCGGAAACAACAGTCAAAATGAACAATGCTAGTCCGACCACGCACCATGCTGAATAGCGCGTTAAAACCCTTTGATGTACCGCCGGCCGGGCGATAAGTGCTACGCAGCCCTAACTATCGCGACGATAGCCGATAATGACAGACGCGGCCCCAGCATAACAGATACTAAATCTTGGCCTAACGCGACGGTTTAGTTTCTAGAGTACGGAGAGTAATCGTTTCTTTTTATTTCTCGATCGCGAGAACTTAAAGTCTTAAATCAAATCCATTACGATAAACGAATCTCATGTGGCTAACGACAGAATCATGCCGACCGTTTCTGTCCGTGCTTAATTTATGGCCGACCTTTTTATGGACGTTACCAACTGCTGACTTCCAAGACAGTTTTAAAATACCTCGAGGCTACAGATAACGGCTTCATTATGTTCCAGTAGATGTAAACGGCGCTTAACATTGTTGCACAAGAGACTAACGGAAGTGCGCTGACTGAAAGAGCTGTAGCTGTCGTTGCGATGGATGAGTGTTTTTAAAAAACGTGTTCGCACAAAGGGAAAGTAGCGACCGCCTAGTAACAAGGCACAATAATCGGTTGTGCGTGCAATTCCACACAGCCAGTGGGTCACGCCTTCCGTTACGGCCTGGAGCACAGACAAAGGGCGACCGGGGGACACACCTGTCCTGGCAGTTATTTATTCTTTCGAACTAAATTACTTTAATCAGTTTACATGACGTCTCCGTTACATTTATTGAAAAGTAAAAGTAATAATCACGTATGTTACATCAGTATGCTTTGATGCAAATATATGCACTGCATAATTATCGTTCTAGCCTAATGAACGCGTTAAAAACTTTACTATCTTGCTCATGAGGACTACTTCTTTCTATGGCACCTTGTATATCTATGAGGAATACCTCGACCCACGTTCTGACCGAGTTTTTATAGTGTCCCCAGTTGAACTAGTAACATGTTGGCCGTAAATGCAGCTACATAGATAAACGGTATGGGATGTTTGGGGTGCATAGAGAAAAGGCCAAGCAAGCCGTTAATATGCACACAGTCGCACAGGTAATGACTGAAGGTGCATAATCATAGAGATTTAACATTGCCTAATTAGTATGTACATCTAATGCTACGGTTGGACGATGATGAAGATAAAAGAAAGGTAAACACTTAATAAGAGTCTTATCTTAAGCCTTGAGATCTGAGAAGCACACGCCATAAACAAGTAAAAATAAATATGATAGATATATTTCTAGAAACTTTTGTCCATTACTCTCTGTTCTATAACCCGCATTGCTGTCATCTAGGAAAGCCAAGTTCTTTCACCTTCAAACAGAGACATAAAACACGGTGGATGAAGTCCAGAAATAAGTCCTAATAGATACTTGACAGGCGAGCGTCAGTGCGGAGCTTTGACCGACAGCGTACGTCAGCGGTTTTGTGTTTGCACGGAAATAGCGCGATCTATGAAACTTTGGCACCGTATACCTTTGCAGGAGACAGCAGTACCTAATTTCGACTCGACTTTCTGACCGGGAGAAGTATAAATCTTATTTGAAAAAAGTTTAAAGCTACAGTAGAAAAAGCCATACTGATTTGGTAGAGGTAAACTTAGTTTTTACGCAAGATCCCAAGTTAAGCGCAGTTGCCATTTAAAAGACGTGTATTTCCCAACTTTACTTAGGAAAAGATGTTCATGTCGTTAAAGTATGTGGATAATTGAACGTTAGTACATAATTAGTTGAAAATAAATTTAGCTGCTGCTGGCAATTTCTTGGAAACTGAACAGTTTCATAAGACTGTTGGACAAGTAATAAGTAGGAGGTGACGTACCTGGGAATTTTGTAGTAATAAGCAGTCTTGGCGTTATAAATGGCTGTCTATGGTTGGTGGAAACTATCGAATGAAGAACACGCAGCGACTAGGGCAGTTATGGGTACCTGAAAAAGATGCAACAGTAAGTTAATATTTTCTTATGATTCCACTTCTGCTTCATTTATTAGGAGTGCCAGTTTTTAGTCAATACTTTAGAAACGACGACTGTCTTCCCGTGTTTGTCTTCAAAAGGCAATTTAAGGATTAGCAAAAGGTGATGTACAGCAGTATATTTTCTTGTGCACAATAGCAATATCTGATAATTTCCTTTTTTTTACATAGTTGGAGATTAAGGTAGAACTGGACCAGAACTCCTTAAAGAGCATCGCCATGCTCATTGGCAAACATATACACATGCTGAAACAACAGTATTCTAGCAAACAATGGTTGGCATGTCTTTGATTAACCGCGGAGTTTCTTGCCGGCTCTTCTCCATAGAAAACGACCAATTGGAACCGTACACCTAGCTTTTGACGTTTCATAAGTGCATAAGTGTAGGTTTATGTGAAATAAAATATTTTGATTTGATTTTATTGATTTGCAAATCCATGTCAAGCTCACAAAGACCAGCAGCTAGCAGTGGTACTCCTGGTTTCGAAAATTAAATAGAGCATAAGCAGAAGCTTCCATATATGAACACTTAACTGTATTGATAATGATATGGATAGGCTATGTTATACACAATACACTATGTTATATACAATTCCCAAACTCGGTAAATTAGTGCAACAGAAGTGTTAATAATTTGGAAAAAAATATATGTGAAATTAGAGCATTTTCTTCATAACTTAATATATGAATATTTTAGATTATGTTTATATTACATAGTGAAATTAATTTGTAAAGTTATGTCTAACGCGGATAAAAAACTGAATCACGCAAAATCTATCAAGCGTATTTTTCTGAAACCTTCACCATTTCAAAAATAATTTAATTATTCATCTTTTAGTATACGTGTTTTATTAAAATACCTTTTTTTTATGTGTAATAAATTAATAATGCGTCTAAATTGGGACAGCGCTCCTGGATGGGCATGTCTTATTACTGGCTGGACGTACGACGCGTTGCCTGAGCTCCAGAACATGCAAGCTAACCACTCAAGGTCACTGGCATATATCTGCGTCTTAAGATGCGACTTTCGGTTTTAAACAGCTCTGTAAAACTTAATACGAGCGATGTGCTATACTCCAACAATGAACAAAAAACAATTTCATCATATTCAAGCAGATGACTTTATTTTTGTGACCTAACGGGAGGCCCACAGACGCAAATGGAGTTGACGCAAATTTAAAATGAACTGGGCAATCTTCCAACTACGGAAACGACCTAAACTATCAGTAATTTGTATATAACCCAATTATAAACGTGGAAACTGAACACATATCCCGATTATAAAGTATGTCTACCAACATGAGTTACATTTAACGGCTAAGCTTCCGCGTTTCGCATTCTCGTCATGAAATTACTCAGACAAAACAATTGCCAGCGAAAACCACGTGCTATCGCAGATCACTATAGGAAACGTAAAAATAAGATAAAAATAAATAAATAAAAAGCCATTTATCCTACTACCCAGTACAAAATGTTTGTGGCATGCGCTTAAAATATCTAAATACAATTTTTAACATGCAAATAAATTTTGATTCGGTGCATTTTTAATGATTCAAGATTTTAATATTTTAATTGTATGATGGTTAATGTATAATTGTATTTTACTATCTGTAATTGTATTAATTCTATAATATAATAATTTATTTATAATAAATATTAATTAAATTAGTAGTAGTCGCCTCCTTGGCGCAGGCCTTTGCAGGGCTTTGGCCATCCAGACTCAATTACTCAGACAAACCAATTGCCAGCGAAAACCACGTGCTATCGCAGATCACTATAGGAAACGTAAAAATAAGATAAAAATAAATAAATAAAAAGCCATTTATCCTACTACCCAGTACAAAATGTTTGTGGCATGCGTTTAAAATATCTAAATACAATTTTTAACATGCAAATAAATTTTGATTCGGTGCATTTTTAATGATTCAAGATTTTAATATTTTAATTGTATGATGGTTAATGTATAATTGTATTTTACTATCTGTAATTGTATTAATTCTATAATATAATAATTTATTTATAATAAATATTAATTAAATTAGTAGTAGTCGCCTCCTTGGCGCAGGCCTTTGCAGGGCTTTGGCCATCCAGACTCAATTACTCAGACAAACCAATTGCCAGCGAAAACCACGTGCTATCGCAGATCACTATAGGAAACGTATAACGATAGTTTAAATAGATATCAAGAGTGCAATACTGCTGCTTTATCGTAGGAAACAGCCGGTCCGTCAATGCGGATGTTAAACACGCGTAAATGTAAGTAATGTAACACAGATTATTACAATTGAACCATTTGTTTTGTATTTTTATCTCTGATCATTTGTGAATTAACGCACAGTGAAAAGCGCGTGGCAAAACTGTAAACATTGCAAAAAGCAGAGAAGACACAGACTGCGCGCAAACGACCACGTAGATAAAAATTAAAATAGATTTGGCTAGGCGCCGCGTACGCCGGTGCGCTAAACAATGCTGGAAACTAGGTCGACAATCTGCTTACCGTGTCAAAAATGCGAACAATCTGTTTCAGGTCCCCGCCACCACATCTGGTAGTAATAGAATAGGCATTGAATATCGGTATTCGATTACTTACAATTTGTATTCGATTTGTTGTGTTGGAACAAACAGCTTTTAGCGTATCTAGTCCACAAATTAGCTTTTGTAAATTAGCGTCAATCAATCAGAAGACTGATATTATACAAAAGCAGGGTACGCCAACATAAACAAGTGGGCACAAGTGTAAGGTGGTTGGCCATGATCACTCCCGCCTCCCACTCGATGGACTCAAAACTTGAATAATATCGCCACCAAGAGATTCATTGCCGTATAATGTATGTAAGTATTTAATTCGTCGATAAAGTAGAGTTAATTAATGAGTATGAAAATAATTCAAAGTGTTCACGGAATTCCTACAATGCTTGTTTTTTTCGGCAAGGAAGTAGAGAAGTGTCCTTGTCCGACTATCTTCCGTGTTAAATCGACCACGAGAAAGTATTGCTCACGAATCATTCAATATACGACCGTTGAATACATTTAAGAGACAATTAACATGCACTGTATGTATAATGACATATTTCCGTAAGTCAGTACAACGGATCCATGGATCATGCGATGAGATATTATCCTACCTCCATAGTCGTCATGTATATTAACACAGGAATACAACTAAGTTATATTTATACTAATCTTATTGTTAATCCGAAAACCGGTCGGAAAGCGAGTTGTTACGAGAACCCGTTTTAGAGATTATGATTAGATACGGTCGCGAGCTCCAAGTTCCAGGTGATTATGGTCTAAGACTCTGAGCTATTCAGGAGATAATTGAGTGTGACAGATAAAGTAGCGGTTCGATCAAGTCACACTTGGTCGGATTTTGGTTTCACTTCATGTTTACACCATTATAGATAATTTATTCAATGGTATACTTTGCACATAAGTACCGACTTCAACAAAAAAGCGGTCCAAACGTTAAAAAAAAGCATAAGAAAAACCCACACATTATACAAACTATTTTTGTTTTCGTTTTTTTTTTTTTGCTTCCTCCAAATTAATTTCCTATTATGAAGTAAAAACTAATTTTGAGTTTCAACTGCTGTCTTAAAAACCACCTACGACAGAATCGCGTATAGTGGAAATTAGTAGATGCTCGCTAGATTTTCATCTCTAATCATCAAAGATACTTTGGAATTAGTACGAGAAACATGTGAGTGGTATGAGAGTACCAAAAATAAAACGTTTGAGCATTCAAAATGAAGCTGACACAGTCGTTTAACTTCAATTAACTTTCGCCAGTGAAAATTGTTACAAATGACATCGTGTTGTAAAATCCCTAGGAACACACATCCCTACGTATACAACATGTCGATTTATTCTCGAAAGGTCTGAGAAGGCATAGGGTGTGCTTCATTACTATGCATGAGATCCCATCTGATAGAATCAATGCTCTGGTTATTCCGTAACCTCTGTTTCGTACTTAGAATTCAGAATTGGTCACAGAAAGGTCAAGAAACAAACCTCATGTATAAATATGGGTTTTAACAGAAGGTACAACCTCATGCTTGCTCCTCATATAAAGCTATACAGTTCCACTAAAAGCTGACAGACCTTTCATTGTACGGAAAGCGTATAATAATGGGAGGTCCACTTAAACTGGAAATATATACAGTGTCTCTGGTCACCGGTGTCCGACTCGTTAAGGCGAAGCAATATGATCAATTTATATCAATTTTATCGACAAATCCACCATAATAAGGCTTTTTTAAATTAAACGCCATTAAATTGTTATTTTCCGTCTATTTGTAAGTAAAGGATCATAATCAAATAGTCATAACTCCTAAACTATTTGACTTAGAGCTTAGGTCTTGACATCAATTTTTAGCTAATATCTTAGTGCATCTAAAAAGATATATGCTAACAGGCTACATTTTTTGAAAACCCTTAGAAAGAAAAAAATACTACCACACTTTTTACGTTTTAAGTATTTTTTAATGTTTTGATGGGAGTTTTTGATAAATCTTTTAGTGTCAACTTATTGCCTACTTTTGTAGCTGTCGAAAAACTTAACACTTTTATGCCTGTAGGAGCTCTACATCGGTAGATATTACAAAATAAATGAACCCACCCGTGCTCGGTAACAATAAAAATTTAAAAAGCCGCCATTTCACTACTGTTTTAAAATGGCAGCTTTTTAATTTTTTTGTAAAATGCCTTAGTATGGTGGATTTTTCGAGAAAATTGATCTTACTGCTTCGCCCTAACGGGTCGGACACACACTGTATATAGCATGAAATGTCGCCATCTGTAGGTACTATTAAGGTATATTAGACATAGAAGAAGAGAGTCTGAGACCCTTTACTAGAAATGTACTTTAAAACTATCTTACACTATATTTGTTACTTCGTTCAGTACTTGCTTACTAGTCCGAGTATCACAAACACAATTTTCAGCAGGCGATCGATTGAAAACATCGTAAGTGTAATGATCGAATGGTTTCCAGTAGGTAACACCTGTAAGTATCACAAAAACTTGTTTCTAAGTCGAAACCCATATCAGTCACATTCTGAATATTTAAATGTTCGAAAAAAAATCTGCTCAACAACGTAAATAACGCTATGAATGTTGTTAAACTATCAAAATAATATTTACTGCTACTTTGTTACGCAATTACGCAGATAACCATGGAAAAATATTCTAAAAAGAGCACCAAAATCACCAAAATGTTTACAAATCAAATAGTATTGCTTCTGGAAGTATCAGGTGATTATCATGATGTGTTAGTCATTATTCCGACAAAATCCCACTGCGACCAATTGGTTACGGTCGACTCACGTGGCTTAAATCACTATTTTTACTTCGAAATAATGGCTATTATCGTCTGTGAGCTGTTTCAACTTGTGGACTGACGGATATTCTCGTCAATTAGACCAAAAATAATAAAAAAATTACAGGTAACACCGAAAAATTCTGAAAAATTTTGAAAGTGACGTAAAGCGCGCGTCAATGTCAAACCGCGGGGCCAGACCGATAAGTAAACTAAAGAAAAGCGATACTGTTTTATAAATAGCCAGCTTAGTTACGAGGGCCTGGCAAAGTGGAAACTTGTTATTAAATGATGCAACTTGAAAATTGTTTTACTCATTGTTGTTTTGTCACGTCGTTTCATTTGGCACATTCATTATTACACATCTCGATATCACTCCTGAAACGGATGATGATTACACCAAAATAGACACTGGGATACTGGTGATACAGGTATTCCAATGCCTGCGGTTAGACTGGAAGCCAACCCCAACAAAGTTGGGAAACGGGTAGGAGGATAATACGACTCTACTGTTAAGACGCGACTAAATGCCAATGGCCTTGAGTGGTTAGCTTGCATGTTCTGTGCTGAGCTCACGCAACGCGTCGTACGTCCAG
Source organism: Xanthia icteritia (assembly GCA_949128155.2). NCBI lineage: Eukaryota > Metazoa > Arthropoda > Insecta > Lepidoptera > Noctuidae > Xanthia > Xanthia icteritia. The sequence goes on along the minus strand of OX421935.2, from coordinate 5,373,074 downwards.
CTAGTAATAGGATTCGCCTATCAAGGAGCGCTGTCCCAAATTAGACGCATTATTAATTTATTATACATCAAAAAAATGGTATTTTAATAAAACACGTATATTAAAAGATAAATAATTAAATTAACTTTTAAATGAAGGTTTCAAAAAATATCAAAAAATTCAAGTTTTTTTTTTTTTGGGTGGGAAATTATCAAATAACTTCTCCCGCTCTGGGTGGAGCGGGAGGGCGTGTCAGACTCTTACTGACTAAAACCCACCCGTGTTCCTTCCGTTGCCTTTACGTTGCCAGGGGCCACGGTATCCCTTTCGGACTTTCCCGCAACCCGGCAGGCATCGGTCCTATCGGACCCCTTCCGTTGTGCTGACATCTCTTTGAGGCGCGCGTGGAACACAACGCGCCGTCGACCCGGGCCTGGTCCTTATCGGACGGCGAGCTACCCATTGCTCACCGTCCGCAAGCCCGCGCCTACGGTGGCCGGGAATCGGCCTGCGATTCCCGACGCCCAGGGCGTCTCCTGCGGCGGCTAGGGGCGTGAGGGCGCGAAATTTGCCTCTCCCTCACGCGTTCTGCCTCCTCCTTCGCAAGCATTACTGCTTCGCAGAAGAAGGTGACGGCCTCCCATGCCCTCTCGCTCCGTACCATGGCCTGGACTAGGGCCGGACGCGAGAGATCCCCGCCGCCGATCGCCTCCACGAGGACACGGCGATGCTCTGCCCAAGCCGGACAGACCTCCACCGTATGCTCAACCGTGTCCTCCGCGTTAGACATAACTTTACAAATTAATTACAATAATGTAATGTAATATAAACATAATCTAAAATATTCACAGATTAAGTTATTAACAAGTGAAATGATATTAAAATTTAAAATAACCTCCAACGCAAACATTTCCCCATTTCTCTTTCGATTTCATCACCAAACCCTGTTCATCATCTATCTATAACCTATTCATTGAGACCATTCTAACGAGCCCAAACACAATACCTATGCTGTAAGTTGGTATGGGAGTTGGGTATCCTGCAAATTCCAGGTGATGCTGCAGCATCAGTTCAAGGTTACTATGTTCTTCTAATGTCATTGAAGTAACAGAATACCAAATTTCAAATCGATCAGACCTGTGGAAGACGTTCACATCCATTCATCAACTAGAAAAGAGCTGATAATCTTCAAACGGCTGAACCGATTTTGATAAAACATATCTAAGAACCGTCCTGCCTTCAAATAAAAAAAACTGCATTCTGTTTGATTCACCCGTTTAAGAGCTACGGTGCCACACACAGACACACACCTAGCGGTCAAACTTATAACACCCCTCCCTCTTTTTGCTCCGGGTTACAAAAATGCTCGAATTTAACAAAAAAAAACAAATCATTAACACTACTCATAGACGTGATCATCAGTATAAAATCATTAAAAGTCGGTTATTGTCGCCTTAAGAGCAAAAACCAAGATATGCGAAAACTATATCGATTTAGGAAGGGAGCATAGTTTACTGCTTCCTGACACAGAGAGGAACACAGGCACACAGGGAGTTACATTAAAGATTTATGATGATTATGATTATTACCTCTCTTTTAGGCCTACGAAGATTATCAAACATTTTCAGAAAACCACGTAAGCATCTCGTAGAGATCCTATGCTATGGGTAGGAACGGGAGACACAAAAGCCCCTAAAGTGTTTTCTTCGCCTTAATAAAGTAGGCGTTCAGCAATTACCTATATTATTATCATTCACTATCATGCAACCGGCGGAATCCTAGATCCCAGATTTATAAGTACCACTTGTGCAGAACTCGACAACTAAACAACACCTTCCTGCGTACGCACATCTACGTTTACATATACTCGTATAAGTAGGATGTCGTATACAACGTGAGAGTGTTCTGCAGAGTGGGTTGTTATTCGTCCACATGACCTACGCACAGGAAGGCGCGCTTGCAATGTCAATATTGTTGATACTGGTCCACGCAACCTGTCCTTGACTGCAGTTGAACTTTCGTGTGAAATCATTCAAAAACAGACTCACGTAGGTATGACTCAGTACACGTGGAGTTTTTAGGAGACAGTTTTGAAGATCCGTAGAGAAATCAGAATACAATTGATATTTTCTTGGCTCCAATTCTACAAATACATAGATGCAAAACTGACTCCGAGCTACCGGTCAGTTTTTCATATTGTCCTTACTTTGTAATACTAGAAAACTAAAAAAAAAAAATACCTAGACTACTTTGGCAGATAATTTGGACTGAAATTAAAAATTATGGCTGGTTTTAATTTTAAATGGTAAATGGTTTCGATTTGCTGACTGTGTAATTTTTTTGCGTTCATTCGTAACAGAAAATTTTGTTACCAGTTGTTAAACCATTAAAAATAGCTTTTCACATTATTTTACGAAAAAAATCATAAACGAAGCGAATGAGGTTAACATTGAAGATAATTTCTACTACGCGTTACATGCACGTCTCGTGTCTATAGTTTATAAACAATTCTTTAAAAATATACCTGTAGTGATATTAAATTTCTGGCAACGAACCTTATCACACACACGAGACAATTTCACACGTGATATAACTTTTTTTCTACTGTAGTGTAAACAACACAATCAGCCACTGCTGGGAAACAAGCCTCCTCTCTTCAAGAGGGAGTGGGCTGTAATCTACCACGCGGGCCCAGTGCGAGTTGGTAATTGTCACATGCCTTCGATTTTTTGTTCTAGGACATGCCGGTTTCCTCACGATGCCGATGATTTCCTCCACCGTTTTGAGAGCAGTGGTGATGAAATTATTTACACAAATTAAAGCGCCTGCCTGAGTTCGAACTCATGACCTACAACTCGTAAGTCGGGGCCGTTACTACTGGGCCTCCATTGCTCCTGTACTACACCGCACCAGTATAAACATAGCACAGATAATTGCATTGCTCAATGTCTTTTGCACCGCGCCTGTTCTGATCGTAAAATACTATTTTTATTTATTTTTCAAACCAGTCTGACTGCAAATAATAAAGACGCCTTAAAATAATTTAATGAAACTTGTTTTTCCTTAAGTTTTTTTTTTTCGTTTTATGTTTCTGTGGTACAGAAATAACTTATAAATTGTTATGTACCTACAGTATGTATTATTGGTTATTCAAGTCGATTTCAATGTGTTTTGTATCCTCTTCCCTAAAATTAGAGCCTGTAGCGTAGCAACTGCTTACGAGAGCCTCCGAGGCTACGACGGACTGAAAACCGGCGACTATAAACCGTTCAGTTATTTTCTGGTCACAAGGGGGTTGTTTACTTCGTATTTTGTTTTCAACTAGATAATATTGCGCAGTTATGTAACCATTTGAAGTACCTACTTATCAAGAATAAGTTAGATAGAAACCGCTTGAAGGCAAATAACAAACCCTTTATTGCAGAAGAACAACGGCCAGAAATAAATATAAAGGAATAACTAACTGCTACCAAAGATCGAATCACGCATGGGGCCACGTGGATTTCGTAGATAACTCTGAGGCAGATAAGTACTTACACGCATTGGAGGTACCGAAACACGGTCGACGTGATATTTTCTCGTGTAGCCGTGAGCCGCGTTCGCGACTCCGCTAAACTGTTCATTTTGCAATATTGATATAACCTTGAACATCTCTATATAGACGAGTGTAGTGGGGCATAAAGGCGCTTGCAGATACGGCCGGCTTTATCTGCCAATGTTTAATTTTAGTCGGACGATAAAAAGTACGACGTAGAGCCGAACCTCTTTGATTAATATTTGGACAGCAAATAGAGATTGTAATACAAAGGAATTTAAAATGTGCGAATAGGTTTTGCAAATATAGCTGTGCAATGTCACCTCCACGTGTTTGCCTATCATCCTTTATAATTTTCGTATCAATTAGGTCATCATTGTTGTAATATTAATGTGGTTTTTGTGAACTGAACGTACCTACCTTACTCTTCGCACATAACATCTAACCACAGCGGAAACTGGCAAAAATGTAACAACGTGGATGTTACGAAATCCCCTCATGTTGTAGCTACGTGGATTCTGCGTACACAACGTAACCGGACTGCAATAAATTTCGGAAAAACATTTTCCGCGTTGTCTGATTTTGCTCTGACTAAGATTTAAAATAATACCTACTCGCGAATTGTCGACTGAATCACGTGTCTCTAATAAAAATGAGGCGACAGACTCTCCTCTGTTCAAAGTATTACATAATAGACTGGACACATAAGTTTTATTACAAACAAATAATACTTAATGAGTTCGCTTATCAAATATTTAATTAACACCTTCATTAAAAGGTTAGTCACTACTTATTACTTGTTATTGTTACAAACAATGAACTACTTGGCTTGAACTTAATTCGAAGAACTGATTCAGAGTTTATAGAAGAAATATTTCTTGGTTAATAATGTTTATTTATTGCACGTACTTCACAAATAAATAGAAACATAGTAATAAAAAAACCGGCCAAGTGCGAGTCGGACTCACGCACGCAGGGTTCCGAACCATTATCTATAAAAACGGCAAAAAATCATGTCTTTTGTATGGGAGCCCCGCTTAAATATTTATTTTATTCTCTTGTCAGTATTTGTTGTTATAGCGGTAATCGAAAGACATCTTCTGTGAAAATTTCAACTGTCTAACTATCACGGTTCATGAGATACAGCCTGGTGACAGACGGACAGACAGACGGACAGCGGAGTCTTAGTAATAGGGTCCCGTTTCACCCTTTGGGTACGAAACCCTAATAAAACAATCGACACATACAAATATGATAAAGCCACAAAAGCTGAGGCGTGCCGGAAATCATTTATTCAACCACGACACCGAATTAATTATGTGACTTGAATTCGCTAGCGTTAATAAATTCTGTTTTATTTCTGTTACATAGTTACGTACCATCAAACGGCTCGGAAACTCGTTTGTCAGGCGATTTTATAGAGAATCGAGAAAATATTGCGCAGTAGATATAGACCACATAAAGCCTTGTTAGAAACAGTGCTCTGTTTTTGTATGTAAATATTATTTCCGTTATTATTGTACACCTTAACTAAACCGGTTTACAGGAAAACTATAAATAAACAGTTTCTCACAAATTATCCCTCGATTTTCTCATTTGCATTTAAATCAGTTAGCTATCACGATTTCTTCTTACAAGAAAATTGTTTGACAGCTCTTTACTTAAACTTTAAAACCTGTAACTAGTGTTTGTAAATACACAATAGTCAAGTAATTATCACTAATTTACACCTAACCTCACCACCACATGTTGCGAAACAATTGTGCTTTATAAAAGAAGATAGCAGAAAACATTACACATCCGGGATTTTAAAATGGAACGCGAGGAATTTATAGTGCCTGTAGTCAGTATCATAAACATGCCAATAACCAGCGATGCTACTGGTGTCGCACGGATAATGGGTCAAGGATCAAGGCAGATTTAAACCAGACTTCAACTGATAATCTTCACAATACAGTACATTGTGGTATTAGGTCATGACATTTGAATACGTATAGACTGATGCCTTTAGTAAAGTAATTTTCTTATTGAAGGAGACGTATTAATGAAACGTAACCTCGTTTTAACGCTCTAGTTGATTCTTGCCAACAAGTGCAGTCGCATCATAACTCTAGGGATATGTATGTGAATTGCCGAGACCTACCGCACTGCATGCACGCTTGATGTAGGTACTAATTCGAATGCACTCGAGAATTTCATAATATTCGTCCCGGAAAGAGAAGCCAAACATGACAGCCGTGTCTTTTGGTAGGCATTATGTAGTTGCATCCCATTTATCTACGGGACACAAGGAAAAATCCCGTAATCCCCAAGTTTACTGACCCAAAGTGCAGGTCAAACTGTCAATAGAGTTCATCTCGTGACACATCACATCACATTTAGAAACACAATAAAAAACCCATTATTTGATTCGAAGGATCTTATAAAAATGTATGAGTCCCAACAGTCCCAAGCTACGAATGTCCCAAGGAATAAAATTCAAGATTTATGAAAATTTTCAAAGATCGAAAAACTGTAACAGGAAAATGACAGCTGCATTATGCACAATCGAAGATGCTATAAAGCACCCCGTGCGGCGAGATTTATGGAGGAGTGAATAACAAACAAGCGTTTTTTTCTTTGTGGATTTCTACCTATAAGGACCAAACAACTGGAAATTCTTTTAACAATTTGGTCTTTTCGTCCACGTAGTTGAAAAATCAGCAATAATCTTTAAGTCTTCTACCAAAGTCATTAAATGCATTAAAAATAGCACGAAAGCCTATCACTGAAATACAAATTCGCCGATAAGCCAAAATAATAAGATCAAAATCAAAGAGTAGATCGATTTCGGATGCGGATTGTAAATACTGAATCCACTTGTACTACTTATATGCCCCTGATAACAAATGTAGGTACTAGGTATGAAGACTACCTATATTTTTGAACACACTGATTCTTAATCCGGAATGTATTCAAACAAGATTTCCAACGAGATGGAACCACCTCGGCAGTTTCAATCACTGCTTCTAAACCATGAATTGCGAATGAATAATATTCATGTAATCGTCATTCAAAATAGGTAGCGACTGCTGTGCAAAATTAATATCCATGAAGGAAAATCATTCCAATTTGGGCCAAGGCCCGACCAAACCCGATAAAATATGTACCTACCGTGTAAAATACAAAGATATTGTTTAATCAGACCAGTTTAAGCCAGAAGAAATCGTTTAAATGAGCATATTGTAAATTGTTGAAAATGTTGCGTCAGAAATTGCATAATGCAGCGAGGGTCACAGCTACAAATTGTTCTCGAAGACTTACTAAATTAAGTACCAATATCAGGTGTTACATTTTTTTTTTTTAAAACGTTGCCCCACACTAGGAATTTCTCCGGTGTCCTGGGTGCGTTTACAAACATTTACACTCACATACACAAACAGCCAGACCCGGAACAACTAATTGTAGGTCATACAAATATTTGTTCCGTGCGGGAATCGAACCCGCGACACGCAGCGCAGCAGTCAATCGCTTAACCACTGCGCCAACCGTGCCGTTTACATTACGTTACATGAATGTTAAAACCCTTAAAAACAAAGATAAAAGATTATTTGATTGTCCAAAACGTGAGATAACATACACATGGCATGCAAGATGTTACAATTAAGTTATATCACAGTCATGTTTTGCGCTGTACAAATATAAGTAGGTAGGTTATAACATAATAACCTTAAACCTTATTAACAGAATAGCTGTCATTACAGACAAATAGATAACCTTTTGTGCAGCACCATAACAAGAGACGAACCAATGCAAATCACGTAGACAAATAAATAATTCACTACGGAAACGTCCAGAATGACGATAAGGAAAAATCCCAAAAATCATCTGCGCAAAACAACTATTCCTTTACTTAGAATAAACTCATTCACTGCAAAAAAACATGTTGGAAAAGCCACCAGCTTCATTAAATCAGAATGCCAGCAGAGAACCGTTTGTTGCACAGAAATCGCCATGTTTGCATGTCACAGAAACTGTTTGAATTTTAAATTAAGGGAATAGGTTACTGCCCCAGTTTCAAAGGCCATAGTTATACTTGATCACGAAGGCAAATACTGTAAACTCTTGGTTAAGTAATAAACAACCTATCTTACAAATCGACGCGTTACTATTCAAACGATTAGAAATAATCTACTTAGCTCAGTAAATACTTTTGTTATGCTAAGCCCATGCAAACATAGGTACACATTGTTATACTCATGTCCTTGAAGCACCAATATTAACGTGATTTAGTTCAACAATCTTATTGTTTTGTAACTCCGATAGTTCAATAAAACAAAAATTTCCACTATAGAACAAGTTCATGCATATATCGTCTACAAACATGGAATTTTGTTTAGTTAATACACTAGATACCTACTCACTCAACTGTTTTATTAACATGCGCCTACATAACCTCATAAAACCAGCATGCAGCTACTTCAAAATTAATAACATGCATACGAGTTGTCGTTTCTACACCAGTGGCGGCATCAACTTCGCCAAATGCGAACTACGCATCAAAAGACCAGACGTCACACAAATCCTGCATCGCGCAATTAAGAGTTTACCGCGCGATCGACATATATACAGGTTCCCGACTTCAACCATTGGGCGGTTGCCCGCCAGACACGACACATGTCTGGTCGGAGGATCCTTTCTATGGTGGATGAGTGAACTTTACACCCTGTTCCTCACACCCCGAAACACCAAAGGGTACTGCTGACTTCAGCTAAGGATATAATTACCACTTTTACTGCAGATAGAAGGTCATCTTAATTAAAACGAAAATCCTTGTATGGCCATACTGCTCCTGGAGTAGTAGTCTTCTTTAGGCATCGTTAATTTTATCTTCAAAAACATCTTAATATGATCCAAAATATATTTAAATAGATTAAAATATTTTCCATCTAAGAACTGCACATAAATATTCATTAGAACGTATCTGATTATAATGCCTTTGACGATCAGGACGCGTACCGGCCGTGACATCACTATTGACCGGCCATGTTTGATCGCCATTAATTACGTCTTACTAATGTTTATTATCACATAGTGTTATTCGCAGGTCAGTACCAGCAAGTCATAATATTGATTTTACACAATAATCTATATGGCAACAACTGGGTGTTGCTGCATTCGATCTTTCGAGAGAGAACTAATAATTTGTGACGTACTGTCCTTACGGAGAAGGCCATTCTTAACGATTTAATAATCCGATGATCAGGTAGAGAAAAAACCTGCAGTTAAAAATAATAAACATAATTATTATAATCCCTAGCAATAGATTGTAAGAATGACAGCATACGTTTCTTCTAGAAGCTTTAAGTGGTAACGCCACAGCAGACACGCGTCTCACATCATTGTCATAATATCCCTACCAAAAAGCACATGGCAGTTTATTTCTGATCATATTGTTATGATAAGTGTAGCGTGATTCTACTACGCAGAGACTTTGTGACCTTACTTCTAATTTTCTTCTAGAAGAAAATAACTATGTGAAATGAAAACAAATAGTTTTATTGGCAGAGGCAAAAACTGCTAAATTTGTCAGCACAACAACAAAATGCGTAGTAAATGGTAAAGATCAGTCCGTTGTAAATTACGTTGTCAAATTAAGTGCGTTACTCGCGAAAATAGTTATTTTAATAATATTTATTGACTACCAGCGACACAACATAAAATCTTATGATCTAAGCTGAAAGGCTTCTGAACGGTGTAGATCCAAATCGTTTTCAAAACTCTTTAATAACGTGAAGGATTTTCGAGTTTGAAACCGTCAAAAACGTCTCTAAAAAAAGAAGATAATACCTATAGAGATCAATGATTATAGGTAAAGATAATCACAATGAAATATCCTAATAGTTTATTAAAGTTTTACTGTAGTAAAAAATAAAAACAAAACAAAAACATAATGAATTGATTGACTACTTGTGGAAACCCATTAAATATCTCACTTCCTAACAAGCTGTAACGATTTGAAAACAACATAGGGCCTAGCTTAATGGAGGCACGGGCGTGCGGGTCGAACGAGTTCAGGGTTCCGAGACGATCAGGCGCTAGGCTGAAGGTGAAAGGAGGGCACTGCACCGTTCTTCGTCAGGGTGGTACACTTGCAACTTGATTAGGCCCACATAGAACCTGTAGTCTGTACAGACCCTTAGAGACACATACACAGTTGCACACTTTCAAGAGTCTATACCTTTTTTAAGTCGACCGTTTGGTTTGCCATGGAATGCAATGGAATGTTCGAAGACATCTAATCAATTATCTTGCACTTTATCTAGATTGTTACGAGGTAGGTACCTATTGTTGTATTGTTAAATGAGTAAAATCAAGGCAATTGCTGGAAGATAAGACGCTGATTGATATTGATTGCTTCTTGAGATAATTCAGTATTCTTATATTCTTAATCAATTAGTTCTACCAAAGGCAATTTGTAGTCTTTTTCTGCTCTTTCGTGAATCATTGCTCTGACGCAAATGGTCACCATCAGCACGTCTTAAAAGACCAGGCACGCTCTGACATATGTAACACTCAATACTCGATTAGCAAAAATATCTTGGATAATAAATAATAATAAATTTAAGTAGCTAAGGTGCTAGACGCTGTGCTTGACTCAGAACTCAGAACTTGAGAAGCATCTCAGCATTCATGATTCGCAGTTTGGGATCCGCCCCAGACTTTCTACTGAAAGCGCCATTCTGAGCTTCCAGCACACCATCCAATACTACACGGAGCGGCGCCGGCGTACACCTGTGTATGCATGTATCCTCAACCTTTCAAAGGCTTAAAAAAATGGGCGAGCTTGAACAGGTGCAACTGATCTTCCACTACTGGTACGCCAACCAGACCAATAATGTCAGATGGGCAGACAACCTCTCCTAAGTGTACGGATTAGAGTGCGGGACAAGGCAAGTTGGTTTTACCTCCCCTAAGCTCTTTAACCTGTAGATTAACACCTTCAGCGCAATGTGTATCTTTTTGTCACAGTTTCTGGAACATTGTGTAACCAAAAGTACAAATCTTTTTGCTTGGTAAAAGCGCTGTACAGTATCTTTTAGGCAAACGTTCTCTTTCAATTTTCATTTCTGAGAGTGTTAAAGACCTGCAAACTGAACTCAGCAGCACGCATGTCGGTTGCTCAATTGATAATGTTTGCATGAATAATATTAGCTACCCGGATGACATGATCTGATGAGCCCAGCTGTCAGTCCAATAAGGCAGCTCTTACAGGTCTGTTAAAAGTATGCCCATAAAAATGGTTGCCAATCTTTTTACACGAATAGCCTGTGGGTCAGCTGTACTCAAAGGTCGATCAATGCCTTGCCTGTCTAGTATAAGAATAAGAATAAGAAATGTTATTTGCTCAAACATGTGTATACATACAGAATTAAAATAATACATGCATGCAAGATCTTAAATAAGAGCGGCTCACGACATGCCTGCCATATCTCATGGCGTGCAAATATCTTAGGTACACACAATTATTATTATTGAATTAATGATTTTTAAATATTACTCTTTAAATACATTAAATATCAGTCATTAAATATCATCATTTTTTATATTCAATCATTTACATTATCAATTATTTATTGATTCAGGATGCAGCTACGGCTGCCCCGCATTTGTAGCGCTTCGGGTATGTTTGTGGAGGCTCGGGTTGATGGCTTCCATGCTATAATACGCAAGCGAACCGCCTCCCTACTAAGCAGAGTGCAGGGCAGCTCTAACAGTATCCTTCAAGTAAATGCTGAGAAGGATGACTCGGCAGTTATTAAGGCTTTCGTTCGGATTCTGGTCAGATAGCGTATCCTGAACTCGAGCGAGAGGTTTCATGACTACTCATTCTTTATGTACCTACCTTTTTGTAATATGTCTGTACTAACATAGTTTGTAAGATATTTTTTGTGACTAACAATTATGGACTTTGTCTGAATGAATAAATAAATAAATAATCTTTTTTTTTTTTAACGTGTAATAATTCATATAATTTTACGAAGATATTACGTAGATAGAATCCCTACAATAAATCATAAATTATTATACGATACTGCGTTGCAACCCACGATCAGATTGAGGTTAGCAGCATGCGGTCGGTCATGGAACACGCATACAGAATTGCTGGCTGCACCTTTGATCGTGATGCGAACCACGACCAGCTGTGTGTCGTGAGTTGAGGCCCTGTCTGCTCTAGTGCGTGACAAGTCTTCAACTCAAATTACAGACAGATCACTCTTGTACTCGGTAATATTCGAACATTACCCCCGGGTGTAGATAATTAGAAAATACTGTTCATTAGAGTAACCATCTAATATTAGACAGGTTTCGAAGAAATGACAATGCACAGCTAAACGCTGCTGTTTCAAGGAAGCAAATACTGTTTGCCAAAATATTTTTGCGCATATTATAAACTAGTTTACGTGTGTCACATTAATTTTGGCAATGGAGGTCATGTCTACGGTTTATGTAGCATGTGAAAAAATATGGCGGAATCTTTTTTACTACCGGGAGCACGGGATTAATACAAATGTGCGAATAGTCTGTTAAACCTTGATAAAATAAAATGATGGCTGCAATTTAATGGGCCGGCAAATAAAATCTTAAATAATGTTGCAAACGTAATATCCTACATTTTTGGTTCGTGGAATGATTTGCAAGACGACGGAAGGTAAGTACCAGTAATATAGGTCACTAAATCAGTAGTAGTATTAGCACCAATACAATTGCTTATTAGATTAAGACAAGATCAGCGATTTTCCGATTCATACGGCTTCTCGATATTAAAGCCACTTGAGTGTTCTAAATTGGCTTCAACAATAATTCAGTGCTCATGTTGAAAAATAGTATTTGTAAGAGACCTTATCTTTTGTGAAGAACTACCTACGTTATGATATCAATAGCACTGATCAAAGATGTATTCCATTGGTGCTTAAGTACCGTGTTTATCTGATTAGGTATAAAGACTTGGGATGCGCAACGTACACCGCGAAGAAAACCTGCCGACCGAATATTCAATAAAATAATGGTGATCAATGATTTGGTGAAATTAGGTTAGTTTTAAAAGAGAAACTGCTGTTTCAGCAAAAAGTACAAGCACTGAGCCTAAATGCCTAGCTCTCTTCTGCTACCATGCCAGTGATAATAACGGACTGACTTCGGACATTTCGGGAGCAGCAAGCAGATCGTCTTAAAGATTGCGATAAGCGGATAATCAAAATACGACGACATAGCTAGAACACGCTAAAGAAAACTGTTAAGTGCTGTTAAGTTCTGTCGTGCTTAAAATAGAATCAGATATCAAAAAGTAATTCAATTTAGAATGTCGCTTAGTAGATTAGTCAGTTGAGTTTGTTTGCCTAGTTGATAGCAGCTTATATTTCTTGAACCCATTCAAGCAGAATCGTCAACCTGTTAGCGTGTCTGAGGACCTTCAGTCGTAAATTGCATAGCGTATCCTGCTTTTATAGATGCAGCTGCTATCCGGTCAATTTAATACAGACGAGACGACTTGACAATGTCAACGAAACTATATAAATTAATCGAGATGGAGTATCGCATTTTTAGCAAAAGTTGAATCAATAAGACAGAAATCAACATTTCAAACGCTCACTCTCCGAGCGTACTTTGTCATGCGTTTTTTTCGTTCAATGCACGCGAAGGCCGCTCCGTTCAGTGCCGGCAAGTCAACAACGTCAGCGGAGCGACAACCGGCCGTGACCGCGTTGCGTTGCCAGCAACAGCCTGCCCTCCTCAGGGCACTAAACTACGACTTGCGTAATAATATGTATTACATTACGTTTGTACCTATATACATTTTGTTATGTGAGCTTATGCGCGCAAACTAGTCCCGAATTGGCCGAGTGTGCAAGAATTATTCCACATTAAGAAATATTCATCAATATTTTGGGAGATTCTGTTGTTGGAGATAGAAAATTGGAATATTACCACATAGAAAGGCCTGGTGCGTAGATAATAATATTTCTTGATAAATCACTACCAATCTGCGAAGATGAAAGTAGTAGGTACTTATCATCCTACGAAAGTTACTCGTATATGAGCCCCAAGTGGGGCAAGGAGCTATTTCTTAGATAATGTCGTGTGCTTACAATCTAGACGTACATACATATGCACTTTTGCCATGTCAAAACATGTTTCACTTGAAGTTCAGCTTACCCTGCAAGTAAATAGAAAGCTGAGCGATACTATCCAAGAACCAGATCGTCGATATTATAATAAATTTCAATTAGAAATTGTGGGTTCGACATGAGCTGATATTTTATAAATATGGGATGGCTTGACCCAAATGCTGCAAGTATGGAGCCTCCTTTTACCGTGTGTTTAGGGTCGGAGGTCCGTTTGGTCGGCCACTCAAATATTTGAATGGCTTATGGATATTTGTTCGAGTCAATGATGTAAGGTTTGTGGATGTGGTTAGCAAACATAAATCAGGAAAGCCAGGCAAAGGAAAAGTAAAGCATTTGAAAAGCGAAAATTTATTACCTCATTTCCTTCAAACCGCAGAAGCTATGTATCACGTGCGAAGAAGCATTTATTTATATCTTAATACTTTTGGCATGATAGGTATGTACTCTTATTTTTCAAAATAGATATACACAGAGTTGACCCAGATTTGAATAATCTTTACACACAGTCAAAGATATAAAAAGTTAATCGTTGTGATGACTTCAAAACGCTGTGATTTGATGTTTGGCCTGATTATCTGATTTTAGATGTTCCTTTAGTGAAAATGCTTTTATAATCGCTAGCTGCAGTGTTGATTTTGGGACGTGTATGCCATCAAATCTTCTTCTTCTTCTTCTCTTCTTATTCTTTATTACGGGTTACCAGATAATCCAGAACATCTATGTATGCGATTATTCCCCATCATTGACGCTTCGAATCACACCAATGGGAAACTATCCCTAACGACAGTACTAACTGACAATGACGATTGTTTGAAATAAAATAATAACAAAAACCGGCCAACTGCGTGTCGGACCACGCACAATGAAGGGCTCCGTAGTGGGGATGAATTTATCGCAAGAACAAACTTAACTTTGTAGTTGAAAAACATGTTCTCGGAATATATGGGAGAACATGTTTTTGCAACCGCAAATGTAAGTTGGTCGATTATTACTCGTTAACTTGTAAAGCCTACTTAGCCGTGATAGTTTTCCTTTTAATTTCTATATATTTACTACTGCCGTGAATTGTTTCACATATCCAAAACAGAGCATTTAGCTCGCAGGGGGGGGGGGACTTAACTCTAACAAAAAATTGCATTTTAAAGCTTAATATTTCGCTAACCGATCCCTGAATCCTAAAATGGTTTTCACAAACTTGCAATGTTTTTGAACGACCTTTCCAACGACACCCCACACCGTGGAAAAGATAAGAAAAAAAAAATCCCCACTTTACGTGTAGGAGAGGTACACTAAGATTTTAAGAGTCTCTAAGCTAAGCAGTGGACAGACGGACAGACAGACAAGAGTACTACGGAACCCTAAAATGGTATAACATGATGATGTAATTAACCAGTCTACTTTAACCTCTCTTGAACTTGAAACAACTATTTATATTATTTGATCAGGCCATCATTGATAGATAATAGTCGATGGCCTTATGGGTATTAGTGATTTCCCAAAACTCTCTTCGGGATTTGATTTGTTAGTGGTTATCGGGGACGAACGATTACCTGCGCTGGGGTATTTTTTTTTTAAATATCGCATCATTATGCTGGGATGCGAGAGATGCTTTTTGGCGTCGTATAGGTCGTTATTGTTTTTTATATTTATTGTTTTCGTTTATTCGAAAAATTATTTAGTTTTAAATGCTCTTTTTTTACTGTTTGTATTTCGTGTAAAATAGTTTCTCTACATATTAGGTATTATACCTATTTATCTCATTTTCTTTATCCATGACGTCTAATATTTGCCATAAATGCTTATAATCCTTATTTAAGATAAGTATTACTCTTATCATCTCTGATCTCTGTTATATTATTATTTCTGATTATAAGTGGCAAAGTGCAATATTTATTATAAGATAACCCTGCGGGTAGGGAAATCAAAACGAAATTAAGATTATGCTGAGGTCGTGCCCGGTCATCTTTATAACAGATGCACTTCATCTGGTTATACAGGATGTATGCTAAAATCACGCCTGAAGATTGTGTCTTTTCCCAATTATGTTGGGGTCGGCTTCCAGTCTAACCGCATGCAGTTAGTATTTTATATGGAGCGACGGCTTATCTAACCTCCAAAACCCAGGTATTGGGTAACACACTACCTATTGGTAAGACTGGCCGTCAGACTTTTGACTCATATGGAATGGATGGTCACCCATCCACGGACCGACCGCGGCAAGCGTAGCTTAACCTTTGATCTACCCGTGCAGCTGTTATCATTTAGCCAAAAGCCCCTATTTCTGTAAGGTAACCTGCATTTGATATTATCTATATGATGAACTGTTAAGTAGCTAGTTGTTAAATGGTTAGCAACGAGATTTTTTTTCTGGCACAATGATGTTAAAAAATGATGCTTTTACACCGTTAGCCCACGTTCGCACGGACTTAATAAAATCGCGGCGATTTTTTTTCGTGCACGACAGTTGAAAATCCAACAGTGTGTTTTTTCAACGCGCTGGGACGAGATTGCGAACCCAACGCGTTGTATTCTCAACGCTCGGCTCAACACCGAGAGTTGAAAATACAGTGAGCGATAAAATCCCGCTGCAATATTTTTACGTCCGTGCGAACGTGAGCTTAGCGTTAGCAAGGGATGACTAGCTCTTAGATACATTTCCGTTTGCACGTAGGTACATACCGTAACCAGAGGATGATGAAACTCGTCGTAAATCTTGACCTACAGTCACACTGAGTGTGTCCGTCATAGACACAGTGATGGTTCAGAAAAAGACTTCCTTGGAGAACGAACCATAAGTTCCACTAATTGGAGAGTACTTGTTTATTTTATAATTCGCTTATTTGCCGTAATAATACGGAATTCGATTACATATCTCTATTTACCTTGCAAGATTATGATCATAAAACTGAAGAGTTCTTATCCTATAAAAATATATGGGGAATATTTTACACAACATGTGCAGTACAAATATTTTCCTAATGCGTTGTTAATACTCCAAAAGAGTATAAACAACTTTTATACTTCCAGTGGAAAGGACAACTGATAGAAATCCGACTTCTGACGAAACACGAAGTTTGCCGAGGGACATTAGGAAAATAGTTGTTTACTGTACATAATTATATCTACATAAGTAGTAGGTACTTATTTCAGTAAACATAAAGTAAGGTAAAGTTAAATAAAACATCGAGAAGTTAAAACATTTACGCCCAACAAACTTGGAAATCGCAAAGTAAACTTACATAATGGAAATCCAGCCATGTTTGCTTGAACAAAACTATTGTACACGGAATGGACGAATGGAATCCAGCATTGTGTGACGATAGCTACATTTGTGAGCATATCACAAATGATTTGACTTTATTTGAATAAACTGTACCTACATCAATGAGTAATATTAAATCTTATGTGGAAGAAAATAGAGTTTATCTTCAAAGTAAACGAATCTCTTTACAATGTGCCTCACGTTACAGACGCCTACAGACTCATTAAAATGTATTGTTTAAACCCCGAAAGAGCTTTCTTTGTTGTTAGTAATAGGATTGGCAACATTATCGTAGATCATACCTTTATTGCCCGACTACTGCAATAAAAATATCATAACTGCTATCGGGAATATGAATTATCTGTTGATGTGACTTTTAGCATTGTTTTACTTTTCTTTAGTGTAATTTCTTGCAAATTATCAAGATGCGTGAATGGCGCGTGTAGTTATGCGTGTTTTTATATTGCTATACTAATTTCTGTATCAGTAACTTTACACATATAAATACATACACACACACACACACACACACACAAAAATACCAATAGGCGATAGGTAACGGGCCCCTATACCACAACAAATAATAAAGTTCATGCGGCGTTGAATACAGCAGCAAGATTCAAGGCTAGAGCTTTTAATATTCCGTGGATTGAATTCACAAAGACTAACAACAAAAGGCATGTTTGAATCTACGTGTTGTTTCCGGAGTAGGATTTAAAAGTATAGACCTACTTAGTATAGGTACCTATAATAACGATAATAATGAGAATCTTTGATCAAAAATGCAATAATAAAAGTTTTTGGCTTAAAAATATAACATCATCTTCATTGATTTCATGAGGAACAGAAACGACCAGGCTAATGAAGCTGACGTGAAATTACTTTCCCTAAAGTGACTCAGATGTAGGTAATGGAAAACTGTTTATTAAACCATCAAGTAATAAAGAAATCGTCAGAAAATAAAATCTTTTGCATAATATCAATTAATCTAAGTACATTGTTTATGAGTTACTGTTTCCCTGAAGTATTTGTCGAATTCAAGAACTGCTCAACGATAAAGATAACAAAAACAACTAAGATAATTGTGAATGATTAAAAGAAAGTGGTAGATAAGTACCTAAGTGCTATTAATGAATAAAAACAGGCCATCCAAAGTAAAAGAAGGCGGGCAATGACTGATAAAAAACGAGACTTTAATCAAAAGAATTGAAAACATTATTTACACGAAGAAGCCAATTGAAACTTGTCCAAAGCAGCCCAAAATTTCATATTTAGACACATCCTCTGAAACATTCAATTCAGACGAAGAATTTCATCAGAAAGTTACGTAATACATAGCAGAATAAGCAGACAAAATCAAGACACAAGATGACAAGACCGTGAATTACATTCGTAAACCTCTAGATATCGATACGGGGCAAAGACAATGACCTCATGAATATCAAAAGCTCCCTGACTGGATAAACATCTAATCACAATACAACAAGAGGGCCGAATGTAACATTAATATTTACCAAGATGTAAGATTGAAAAATTATGTTTAATCCACGGTTGAATAAGTCATATTGCTTTCAAAATGACTGGAGAAAACAAGACCCCAACCAACGGTAGGAGTGAACGCCGCACGTGAGGTTTGAGTGCCTACACATAAATGAGGGATAAGTAAGCGAACTACATAGAATAGGATGTGAGATAGTCAGCTGATTCGGTATAGTTTCAGCTCGAAAATGATAGTACTACGAGAGCATGGCGGTTCGCACGGCGACAGAAACCGGAGACCGAGACGCATGACAGAGGAGACCGAGACGCATGACAGAGGAGACCGAGACGCAAGACAGAGGAGACCGAGACGCATGTCTCGATCTTCGCTGGTATACTGTGGCCGAGACCGAGACGAAAAACTTAAGACTGTTCCACCAGAGACAGTATTGTCGATTCAGTCGTTGGAGACAGTTGTATTGTTGAATGTTAATCTACACTGTAATAGAAAATAGGCCCTTCAATTTCATATTTTATGACGCATTTTGGGAATTTTTCTGAAACTTAGGTCAATGTCATAATAAATAAGTTTTTTTTTAAATCGGTTTATGTCAAACTATTAGAGAATGTACGTGCGTTGTATGTTCAAATACACGCAAACTAAGCGACGACTGAACAGTGACCAGCGAGTAGACCGTGAGTCATGTTAACAACTCAAAAGCCGCTCCACGTCTTGTGACCAGCTATCTAATTACGCAACACATTTTCGTAAACGATTACAACTTTGTTTCATTTTGACGCTTCAACAACATTCATTGCGTTATTTACGTTGCTGAGCAGATTTTTTTTTCAAACTTATTAAGCCTTGGATAAGCAATTTGTTTCAAAACGATTCAAATTCCGATTGATCGTGCATTACGTAATTAGGGTACTGGTCATGACGAACTAGGTGCCTAGCGTGTGATAGATTGCTGGGACGTTAGAAAGTAGTGGCACAAAACAAATGAATTAATTCGATTTATAACAAAAAAATTCAATTTTTAAATTCTATCTACGCCAGCATTATCGACATTTTCGTTGGCATCTCTAAATATTTTTTTTAAATTGTGTGCCTCGTTAGATAGCTGATTTAATGAAGATGTCTTCCCCGTAATTTGTATGCTTAATGCCATAGTAAAACTTTGTGATAACTGATGTCAAAGTACAAGTACGTAGATGATTTTTGAAAATGGTTAATAAAACTCTTTCTTTATTTTTTAACTGTTTGATGTTTTAGAAAATTTGTTTACATCGAAAGGTTTATTAAAGTATTAGGTACCCAATGGAATCGCAATGAAGGCCATTCAATTTGGGAGTATAGAGAAAAGTGTTAATATGTCTTTACCTACGAAATTGCCGTTTTGTATGAAAAATTTTAAACGATTTTTTTTCATGTATTTGTATTTTTTATTTGTATTAATCGAAGTAATCACCCATGCAATCAATGCATCTTTGCCAACGCAGTGGCAGTTTATTGATGCCCTTCTTAAAGAAATCAGCTGGACGGGAGGCAACAAATTCTTCAAAGGCATTTTGTACTGCCTCTCGGGTATTGAATTTTTTTCCCACCAAGAAGTTATCCAAATTCTGGAAAAAGTAGTAGTCTGTAGGCGCAAGGTCTGGTGAGCAGGGCGGATGACGGAGAGCTTCCAACCCCAGTTCTTGCAACTTGGAGACCGTCTGCTGTGCAGTATGAGGTCGCGCGTTGTCGTGCAGGAGCAGCGGAGACGAGCGATTGACCAATGCTGGTTGGAGATGTGGCAGCTTCTCCATCATTGTGTTCAGTTCTTCACAGTACACATCTGCAGTAATGCTCACCCCGTTTGGTAAGAAGCTGTGATGAATCACACCGGCGCTAGACCACCAAACAGTGACCATCACTTTTCTAGGGGTAAGTTTTCGTTTAGGGCATTGTTTAGGTGCTGAACCAGGATCCAACCAACTTGCTGAGTGCTTGCGGTTATCAAACAGAATCCATTTTTCATCGCAGGTAACAATGCGGTTCAAAATTCCTTCATTTGTGTGTCTGTTGAGCAGTGCAAGGCACGTCTCGACGCGTACTTCGCGCTGGCGATCATTGAGTTCGTGGGGCACCCATTTGTCAAGCTTTTTTACCTTGCCAATTTGACGCAAATGGACCAATATTAGCTAACGTCGAAAGCTGCTGCTAATTCAGCCGTAGATTGTGTATCATCAGCTTCCACAATCGCTTTTAATTCGTCATTGTCGACCAAAGTCTTCGGACGACCGCGAGGTTCATTTTTCAGGTCGAAATTTCCAGAACGGAAGCGAGCAAACCAATAACAGGTGGTGCGTTGGTTTGTAGTGTTAGCTCCGTAAACGTCGTTGGTGTTGCGTGCCGCTTGTGCCGCGTTGCTGCCACGACGGTACTCATATTCCATAATTACTCGAATTTTTTACGTGTCCATGATGACGAAAAAGATTGAAATGCGATGAAAATGTAACACTAATCAATAAACAAATGACTACTTTTGGAAAAAAAAACATGTTTTTAAAATAAAATTAATTTGAAATTAGAATTCTTAGCCAAACAAAAATTATTTTGATTTGAAATGGCCAGTACTGCAGAACGGCAATTTCATAGGTAAAGACCTTATATATTTAGTGATGAATACTGGGAAATTTTCAAAAATACATAAAAATTGGGTTTTCTCGAATACCATCAATTTTTGCCTAGGGTTTATGAGGTGCTTAATTGTTGCAAATGGGTCACACTATCACGTCCCAGAAGGAATACGTCAAATTACAAGTAACCCTGTATAACGTATTTTTAAACAAGAAAGTGTCAAGTATAAAAACCCTTTTTAAGATTTGTTTATCTTTATTTTAATTACCTAAACCAATGAAGTATAATGACCAGTAACGGTCTCGGTCTCCAGTATCTGTCTTCCTTCTCGGTCTCCTGGTCTCTGTCGCAGCGCTAACATTTTGTAAGCCCCAGTAAAACGAAATTAACTTATTTAACATGGAAAATTTTAGTAGGTACTTTTAACTTTTCAAGTGTGCAATTTTTCTTTTAATTCGTGTGCGAATGAATGGCTGATAACAACTTAACTTTTATTGTATTTTTTATTAGTTTGTTTTCTATTCACTGAGCTGTGTTATCGAAGGCTGTTATAAAAATGATATCAGTAAATCATTTATCAATGATACGTTTACTGTAAAAAACCCACGGGGTAATTTGCGTAACACAATCATAACAAGTAGCAATGGCTTTCACTTTGACAGTTCAACAACATTCATTGCGTTATTTACGTTGTTGAGCAGACACATTTTTCGAACATATAAAGCAATGGATTAGCTATATCCTTCAAAAATGACTCAGCTATCTAGTTACGTAACACATTTTCGTAAACGATTGCGACTAATCTGTTTCATTTTGACAGTTGAACAACATTCATTCCGTTATTTACATTGTTGAGCAGATTTTTATTTCGAACTTATGAAACAAAGGATTAGCAATCTGTTTCAGATTCTGATTGATCGTATATTACGCAATTAGGGTACAGATTGCGATTGATCGTGTCTTACGCAATTAAAAGGTGGGTCAGAGGAAACGTGGCGCGTAACTCAAGTAGGTAGGGAGGCTAGGCACTACCTACTAAGATATTAGTCATTCACATAAAATCACGAATATTTTATTACCCTACTTTCAAGCTTAACGAATTGCATTGCTCATAGTCGGACGTGGTGTGTGACTCACGTGATAAATTTTTATCAGTGACATTTTTAGATTAGGAAAACCAGAAGACATGCCGTCTAGTTGTATAGGTTCCTATGGAGAAAAACGGGCAAGAAACTCCATGGACACTCTTTTAAATTATATTGATACATAAATATTAGTTAGATAAATTATTAACGTTGAATTTATAATTATATGTGAGAACAATGTAAAAAAGACGTTAAACATGGATTTGCAATCAGCACCATGCAGCTCAACCATTTTGAAGGGAGCTAAATGATCATGATCAAACACACGCGCCACCATTAGCGAGACATCTAAGTGAGCATGACATAATACTCTCAGCCGCCAGGGCACATTCAAGTCAATGAAAGATATATTGCCCGGTAAATGGTACCTCTATTATTTATTCATAGTATAGTACTCACACCTATGGTATGCAATTATAATTACTTATGTATAGTTACCACGAGATCTACTCAACCAATTTTTATTTTATTTTTATGTTTCATTAAACATTTGTGTTACTTGTGGGGAGCGAAGGCGTGGTTCATGTGCAAAAAGCAGCAAAGAAAGATGGTTATGAAACACGAATCATCGACTGTCATTGGCAATGTCGCTTTACCTGTAGCCTGTAGACATGTGTACACACGGCTACACAGCAAGCTATACATTTCCAGTTTCTCGCAATTTTATAAAGGTTCATGCAGATTAGCGCGACTTGTGCGCGACCGACACCGCTAATTGTTCTACCGCGATACCGTGAAGTTTTCTTAGAAATTGTTTTGTTAGAGTCGTGTCGCGCTGGTCTGCACGACGCTTAATATTTCCGTACAATGCGAAGTCACCTTATACTGAAAATGTATAGATTGATGTATAGCCGTGTGTACATCGAATACTTAAACATGAATCGCCAAAACTAGTTGCACGGTACTCATAGGCAAGAAACAGGCTACCAGCTCCTGATTATACACCAAACCGTTACGATTTTTAAGCCGAGCACAGTGTCCCGTACAAGGCTTCAAGCGATACCGACATACCACGCGTTATCGATAGTAGCGCCTGGAATTCTGATTACCCAGTAAAGGGAAAGAGCGTGAGCGTGACAGGTAATGTATAATGCAATTAAGTGTATGTAAATATTTAGATGGCCGATGGGTAAGTCCAGGGTATAAGGGTATAAGTAGTCAGAGTAGTAGAATAGGCACCGTTACAAATCCTTTAGCTAAGTCCAACTGCGATTGTTATTTAAAAGGGGGGCCCTTTTTAACGTTCCGTTCTCGAAGGATACCAAACGGAACTCTATACTCCGTCCGTCTGTCTGTCAGCGGGCTGTATCTCGTAAACCGGAATAAGTAGACAGTTGAAATGTTCACTAATTGTGTACCTACTTATTTCTATTGCCGCTATATCAACAAATAGTAAAACTAACATACTTAAAGTTAAAAATTAAAAGGGGTCCACACTAGAAACGTGCTTTTTTTACTATAGTAAAAAACGTAGTGTTAAATATTGTACGGTGGTACGGAACCCTTCGTGTGCGAATCCGACTCATCAATATCATGTTATAAAGGTGAAGCATGATGAAACCCGCAAATAGTGAACATCTTTTGGCCACCCTCGTTCCATCGTAGACCTCATAATTATATCGCTTACCATCAGGCTTGACCGAAGACAAGAGCAATTGAATTTAAAAAAAAAAAAAAAAATAGGATCGTGATAAAAATTAGAGGATAGTTGTAAAATATAGTTACTCACCTAATAAAAGTCCAAATTTCTCTCAATAAAAATCGTCCAAAGTTTGATAAAAGAAGTTCAAAGTACGGATAAATAAAACATCAATGGCACTTGTTCTATCGATTGATATTTTTATCGTTAAACAGTACTACAACAAGTAGGTAGGTATCTCTACGTAATAAAAGACACTGCAATATGATCAGCCAGTTATGACATCGTTTCCACTACATACGATGGCAAGGCACGCATTATAATGTCGATGCGCTGTTGCGAAAAACGCATTTGCGAAATCTTTGGGGTAAACAAACTAATTACGTAATTACAGGTGCTAATCAAACAATTAGTATGTAGTACTGTACTAATACAACGGCGTTGACTAAAATTGGAAGTAACTGCAGGATGCCAGGCCTGTGTAGGTTGGAATAAACCGCACCTGTGCATTTTTTCCGTTGATGTTTTCTTAACGCAACCTATGCAAGTACCTACTAACACATTATTCAACTTCTCAAATGAAAAGGACATTAACTTTTTACACTCCTCGTTCGTTTATCTGACCGATTACCTGAAACGATCAATTGCAATAAAATTATATTGTAGTAATATTGTCAATCGCTTCGATTGCATTTGGTAGAAGATCAATTTGCGCCTCAGTGTGTATCAATCACGTAAAATTAACAATTGCAATTGATCGTTTATTATTAGTATGAGCTGATCGTCTAAGGCACCTTCTGCCTACCTCTGAAGAACTTTCCCTCACGTGTCCAACCGTAGATATTCACTGTACTGTAGGAGATGCCACGGACTCCCGAGAATTACTGAACGATAACCCTACTCCTATATAACCTAACTCCTTGCAGATTTGCGGTAAAAAGGTACACAGTCACTGCACAGCGTTTGTGGTAAGGTCGAGGGTAGAAAAGTTCTTACGTAAGAAATTCCTATTGTTTCTGTTGTTGGATTGGTACATTTACATAAATTACAATAGGATCTGATAAATAAATGGACGTAAATAAGTTAAAGACAATTTGAAATTACCGCTAAAACCAACGACGTAATTCCGATTGGCATCCGGCCTACGCATCCCACATTTATTGTGGACATTTTCTAAACTATTACAAAATTTGTAGCATGAATACTCACAAAAAAGAGTTGTGATTTTCTTTCAGCCATCGTCGATCATTTTCATGAAATAAGATATTTGGTAATTTACCACACGGACAAAACCGGCAAATTCTATTTTTTATTTGTTGACATTTTTTTTTTAAACATTCCTTTTCGCATGTTGAAAAGTATACGTGAGACCTTTCGAAAACCTTTCATAACGCCTGAAATAAAAAAATACTACAGTCAATTCTAGGTTATTTTCTTTCAACATCGAACAAAAATATCGGTATAACAGAAATCTATTTAAATATTCAAAATTAAATTTCTCAAATTCAAATCCTCAGAATAATCATTACATGTAATGGAACGTTATGATTGATAAGGATGTTCTTTATTTCCATCCTCTGGTTTTATCGATTTGAATCACAATTAGAATACATCGATTTTCAGCTCCTCTTCCTCCCAATGTGTTATTTTTTTATTTTCTCTAGAAAAACAAATGTGGTTCATTTATTTAAAAAACAAAATCCTTTTTTTAGGAAAAAGTTTCAGCTTTTAGTCGAATCAGTTGAACTTGTTAATCATGTTTGTTGACAACACTAAAATCTAATCGATGAACCGCTGTTCGTGACCATTGCGATTTTTATGGAATTTTGTTAAATCCTAAAATCCCTCCGAAATGAATTGTATTAACTAAAGATAAGTGTATTTGTAAAAAACATTTAAATCCCAATACTTACTCAGTGTTTGTGATATATTAGTTCTCGTTATATAGGTTAAGTGTGAACTGTTCAACTTTGAGCGTTGCAAAAGTTTTTTTGACAACAAAACATGAATAGTGAAAAGAGAAATGCTCGCGGAAGAGGACGTGGTCGGGGCCGCGGCCGAGGTCGAGGTAGGGGCCGAGGCCGAGGGAAGAAAGTACCAAAAGTCATGTCAAGTGATGAAGAGGAATGCTCAGTGGAAGAAATCTCCCAGGAACAAGAAGAAATTGTTACCGAGGAAGTGAAGGAGGAGCCTGAACCGACTGAACCAGCAAAATGTAATTTATTGTATGATTTTTATTTATGCACAGTATCTTACAGCTATACAACATAAACAAATAATCTTAAACTGAATAGATCTGGATAAAACCCAGGTAGAATTGGCACACATGACTATAACAATATAACTTATTAGAACTGTATAATAGATAACCTCACTTTTTATCAAACAAAACATTGATGAATTGAAAAATCTGAATTTTATGTTCAGTAAAAGGATCTATTACAATAATAAATCAGTCTATAAACAATCCATAGTCTAATAAACACATATATACCTAATTCATAGTTAAAGCAAGCTTAAAGTAATGAAAACAAACTCCATTCAAGTTATCAGTAAAACATTATCAACTTCATGATTGAGTTTTATCAGTTATCACAAAGATAGCAAATGGCTCCTTATATCGAAATGTCAAGAGGTCCCACACTAAATATAAAATATATGGTAACACTATGATGAATAAGTATGTCAGTCCTTAGCTACCATGTTCGTGAAAGTGTACCTCAAGTGGTAGTGTGCAGATGACAGGAAAAAGTACTTAAGTTTTGTTTTTTATATGCTTTTTAAGTATAAGTTTCAAGCCAGGTCATTATTCTTAGTGCAGGAATATTGACAAACTAACTTTTGACTGGAAGGTATGGAGCTAATTCTGCTTAAGAGTGTTTATTCCAAAAGTTGGCAATGTCGCAAATAGCTGTACTGTTTTGATTAATTTGGCAATATTACTGTATAGAAATATCGCTAACTAGTGAACTAGAATATTAATAATGAATTCCTAAACACTGAATTTGATATTGTAACAATTTTAGGTGTAAAAAGGGCATTTGGAATGTTTCCAAATACTTTTTTTTTTCATCTTTAAACTAACCCCCTTATTTATAAACGCTGCTTAAAGTTGAGTATTGATTAGCGCCTGTTTAACCATACATTTTTGACATTTAAACGTTTCTTAACTTTAAACAATGTTTATGAATGTTCAGATTACAATATTATTTATTGCATTTCATAATCAATATTTTAGTTCACTAGTTAGCCAGATTTAACAAAATATTTGACATCTCTTTGTGACGTTGCTCACTTTCAGAATGCATGCTCTTATGTTGTCTACTGCTGCTGAATCTGATAAAGTTTTCTTAGATAGATAGATAAATAAATAACAATAGGCCTGGCTTGTGGCTACTCTATGGTATTGTGTCTTGTTAATAAATCAGCTTTCAAGTTGCTTTCATTAAATCCTATATCTTTGAGAAGACCTGTGCACAAACCTTATACACAAACCCACTTGTATTTTCTTTTCAAAGAATTAACATCAACACAACTTGAAACATTCGTTTTCAAATACTAAAACAGTCAAAATGTAACTTTTTAATTTTACAGTGGAAGTACCATCAGACATATCTCAACTGGAAGCCCCAGTGTTCACAACACTACAGCGTGGTCCTCCAGAGCCAATGCTCAGGTTGGACTGGAGCCACCGAGCCACACTTATCGGGGAGAAAGTTCTCAATCCTATGATCTACTGCTGTGATATATGCTCCAAACCTATACTTATTTATGGACGAATGGTGAGTGGAATTTAAATGATATTGCAACATGAAAAACGATCTGAGGATTACTGTCATATTTTATACAATGATCAGTGTAAGGCTGCAGGAGTAAAAGTTGAGTGGGACTTGCATCAAAATTGTTAAAAAGAAATAGATTCTTATAATTTTTAAAGAGAAATCCCTAATTTTACGTAATAAAAAATCATTCTTATTTGTCCGATTTCAGATACCATGCAAACACGTATTTTGTTTGTCATGTGCCAGATCTGATCACACACACTGCCCTAGGTGTAGAGAAAAGGTAAAAACCATTTATAATAATATTATAAAGCGTAAAATCTGGAACATTTGTTCTAGAACTGCTTTTCTACATAAAATTTAAATCTATGTATTCTCTTGTAGTAAATCACTGCCATTTGCTTCTGTTTTGTTTTCAGGTCCTACGAGTCGAACAAACAGGATTAGGCACAGTATTCATGTGTACCCATTCTGGTACGCGATATGGCAACACTGGGTGCAGAAGAACTTACTTATCACAGGTAAGATAGCACATAACTGTGTTGAGAAAGTAGACTTATTTAGCAGTAGCGTATATTCAGCACTTCTAACAGAGAAGGAAAATGAAGCAGTTGAGGGAAATTATTAGCAAAATACAAACAATTTGTAACTAAATACACAGCCCACAGATTGCCAGACCTTAAAATCCAACCAAAGGTTGTTTTTAAAAGACCACTTTTAGCGATAAGACCGCCTATTGTGCCGCGTACCCGCGTATGCTGTACGTAATAAACAGTATTCTATTCTATCTCAAATTGTCTCTTTACAATATGAAGCATCATCACGCCTGTAATCCTGAAGGGTTAGGCAGAGGTGTACCTACAGTACACCCACATTTCGCCAGTTATATTTAAGTCCCATGTAATAGGGTATGAAGCATATTGGTGCCGATTCTCTTGTCACAAATGTCTCTAAACTAGACTAAAAATCACCAAAATTTAGTTTATTCCTGTCAAACGATGACTTCCCATTCTGAAATAGACTAAAGTGACACAACTTAACTATATTTTAGTTTGACAGCACTAAGATGGCACTGAGTTATTAATTTAGTGAAAATTGCAATTTTGCTATTCTGAAATTGACGTTTTTCACCTAAAATTTTGATTGTCAACTAAATCTGATTATTTTTAATCTTGGTTTTAAAAGGTAATTTTAATGTATAAAATAAGTTGTCATGAACACAAAATTCACACCAACACCTCGACTTCAGGTGCAAAAACAGTACTGTATAATTTTTTTCTTTTATTTTGCTTATATCTGTAAAATGGTGTGTCCTATCACAAAAATAGTGAAAATTTCGATCCCCTTCCTAAAACTTAACATGTAGGTACCTAATAATTTTTCATATTTTCCATACAAAAAGTGAAAAATTCCATATAAAACACGTCAAGGCTGCGCGCCCTCCGGCTCTAAAAAAAAATCACGTGGAGTCGCGATTGTCAAATTCGATTTTAGTTGTGTCAAAATATTTTTTAAATTTAGAGTTATTTTTGCAGAATAGCTTTAAGATTCTCATAGCCAAACGTAAGGAATTTTAGTGATAGTTTAGTTCGATGTACAAGAGACTGCACCAATATTTTACTAGTATTTTTTTTTTTCTTTTCCCAGAGAGATCTGCAAGCTCATATCAATCATAGACACGTGTCGTCGGGAGCAACCGAGAGCAAACCTGAGCCTGAACCTCCGTCGAATACAGTTGCTATTGTGAAGCCATTAACTGTGAGTATGATATATTAAAATTATAATAAGTATTATAATATAAGTATCAAAAAAAGGAATGATGAGTTGCATAAAAAAGTTTGATGTGTGAATTTTTTGTCAATTTATTCACCACCTACCCAGACCAGATTTTTGAAATCTTACAACCTTTACATCTAAATCATTCAGTACATTGGCTTGGCAGGATCAGCTATCTAATTACGCAACAATTACGACAAATCTGTTTCATTTTGACAGTTCAACAACATTCATTGCCGATTTTTTTTTCAAACTTATGAAGCAATGGATTAGCAATTTGTTTCAAAGCGATTCTGATTCCGATTGATTGATTAGGGTACTGGTAATTGTATTGATTATACCACAGTTCACAATGGGAAACCCATTAGACCAATTATTACTAACATAGCCTCTAGCAAGCAAATGTTTATTTGCATAGAATGTACTGTTACCGAACGGAATGCCTCGAATGTAATGTTTTATGTACAGGTTAGTTGTTACAAAATAATGTTTGGGTCCAGGTACATTGTACCATTTGGCTTCCAAAAATGTATGCTTTTAACTAATAGTAATCGGGCGACCGTGCTCTGCTCGGGTGAAAATAGAGAATACGAATTTTCCCAGATATGAGACCTAGCTAGATCGATTTTTCGCCCCCATAAACCCCTATATTGCAACTTTCATCGAAATCGTTAGAGCCGTTTTCGGGAGCGTGATTACAAATATATGTAGTTATGTATACAATGCCGCCCATGGGCATGTGACCGCCCGTATTTTTCTGAATATTTATGAAAAATTACCTAAAATTTACTTTAAAAGGGGGTCTTTAATATGATTCAAGTTATTCAGTTTAAATTTTTTGAGTTACATTTTTGTGACCTTGCTTTACATTTTTTGTTTGATTATTATTTCTAAAAGCTTAAGTTAAATTACCTAAGTTACTTGACAAACGCTACTGAAAAAAACAAAATTGAATAACATGAAAAATATTAAATTAGAACCCCTTTTAAAGTTAATTTTCGATAGATTTTCATGATTATTTAGAAAAATACGGTTGGTCACGTGCCCATTGCTCATTTAATAGTATAGGATATGATATAATAATTCACAGGATAATATCAATTTGGTGAATCAAATTCTACAGTTGTAGGTATGACTAGCTAATGGGTCCATTGATTTTCCCTGATGCAACTTTCCACCATATATAACACATGTCTCCCAGCAGATGCCTCCATCGGCGAACGACCCGCGCGCGCACACGCACGGCCACTCGGCCGGCGACAGGCCGCGCGCGCGCACCAACCTCATCACCGTGCCCATACAGGACCAGACTGATTCACACGCGTATTATAACTATTATCCTGTGAGTATTGTGCAATTATTTAGATAATTTTGCTGCTGACCAGACTGCTAAAATTAACAAGTCTTATAGAATTGTAATAAGTATTGGTAGATGCAGCATCTTAGCCTGTGTTTGCACTATAGCAGTGCTTTATAAAAGCTATCCCATCAATCATCGTCGAATCTGACTCGGCTGCGCGTTCGACAATCTGCGTACTATTTTCTCGTCTCATATACCAGTGTCAAAAGACGAAAGTTTTTGAGTGCGTGTTGCTAGTGATGACCTATGACACTGGTGGTCGCTCACAATGGCACACAAGGCTATGCTTGGAGTTTCCCTATATGATCGAATCAGAACAGATGGCCGCTGGGGTCGAAAAGTTCTAGAATGGCGACCGCGTACCGAAAGGCCCCCCACAAGGTGGACCGTGCCGCCGCCCACACTACACTTGTTCACTATACCGCCCCCCCCCAGCCGCCCCTGCCCGCGCCGCCCCCCCCGGCGCCGCCCGTGTCGGTGCTGCACACGATGAGCGTGCCGCCGCCCACACACTACACTTGTTCACTATACCGCCCCCCCCCAGCCGCCCCTGCCCGCGCCGCCCCCCCTGGCGCCGCCCGTGTCGGTGCTGCACACGATGAGCGTGCCGCCGCCCACACACTACACTTGTTCACTATACCGCCCCCCCCCAGCCGCCCCTGCCCGCGCCGCCCCCCCCGGCGCCGCCCGTGTCGGTGCTGCACACGATGAGCGTGCCGCCGCCCACACACTACACTTGCTCACTATACCGCCCCCCCCCAGCCGCCCCTGCCCGCGCCGCCCCCCCCGGCGCCGCCCGTGTCGGTGCTGCACACGATGAGCGTGCCGCCGCCCACACACTACACTTGCTCACTATACCGCCCCCCCCCAGCCGCCCCTGCCCGCGCCGCCCCCCCCGGCGCCGCCCGTGTCGGTGCTGCACACGATGAGCGTGCCGCCGCCCACACACTACACTTGCTCACTATACCGCCCCCCCCCAGCCGCCCCTGCCCGCGCCGCCCCCCCCGGCGCCGCCCGTGTCGGTGCTGCACACGATGAGCGTGCCGCCGCCCACACACTACACTTGCTCACTATACCGCCCCCCCCCAGCCGCCCCTGCCCGCGCCGCCCCCCCCGGCGCCGCCCGTGTCGGTGCTGCACACGATGAGCGTGCCGCCGCCCACACACTACACTTGCTCACTATACCGCCCCCCCCCAGCCGCCCCTGCCCGCGCCGCCCCCCCCGGCGCCGCCCGTGTCGGTGCTGCACACGATGAGCGTGCCGCCGCCCACACACTACACTTGCTCACTATACCGCCCCCCCCCAGCCGCCCCTGCCCGCGCCGCCCCCCCCGGCGCCGCCCGTGTCGGTGCTGCACACGATGAGCGTGCCGCCGCCCACACACTACACTTGCTCACTATACCGCCCCCCCCCAGCCGCCCCTGCCCGCGCCGCCCCCCCCGGCGCCGCCCGTGTCGGTGCTGCACACGATGAGCGTGCCGCCGCCCACACACTACACTTGTTCACTATACCGCCCCCCCCCCAGCCGCCCCTGCCCGCGCCGCCCCCCCCGGCGCCGCCCGTGTCGGTGCTGCACACGATGAGCGTGCCGCCGCCCACACACTACACTTGCTCACTATACCGCCCCCCCCCAGCCGCCCCTGCCCGCGCCGCCCCCCCCGGCGCCGCCCGTGTCGGTGCTGCACACGATGAGCGTGCCGCCGCCCACACACTACACTTGCTCACTATACCGCCCCCCCCCAGCCGCCCCTGCCCGCGCCGCCCCCCCCGGCGCCGCCCGTGTCGGTGCTGCACACGATGAGCGTGCCGCCGCCCACACACTACACTTGTTCACTATACCGCCCCCCCCCCAGCCGCCCCTGCCCGCGCCGCCCCCCCCGGCGCCGCCCGTGTCGGTGCTGCACACGATGAGCGTGCCGCCGCCCACACACTACACTTGCTCACTATACCGCCCCCCCCCAGCCGCCCCTGCCCGCGCCGCCCCCCCCGGCGCCGCCCGTGTCGGTGCTGCACACGATGAGCGTGCCGCCGCCCACACACTACACTTGCTCACTATACCGCCCCCCCCCAGCCGCCCCTGCCCGCGCCGCCCCCCCCGGCGCCGCCCGTGTCGGTGCTGCACACGATGAGCGTGCCGCCGCCCACACACTACACTTGCTCACTATACCGCCCCCCCCCAGCCGCCCCTGCCCGCGCCGCCCCCCCCGGCGCCGCCCGTGTCGGTGCTGCACACGATGAGCGTGCCGCCGCCCACACACTACACTTGCTCACTATACCGCCCCCCCCCAGCCGCCCCTGCCCGCGCCGCCCCCCCCGGCGCCGCCCGTGTCGGTGCTGCACACGATGAGCGTGCCGCCGCCCACACACTACACTTGCTCACTATACCGCCCCCCCCCAGCCGCCCCTGCCCGCGCCGCCCCCCCCGGCGCCGCCCGTGTCGGTGCTGCACACGATGAGCGTGCCGCCGCCCACACACTACACTTGCTCACTATACCGCCCCCCCCCAGCCGCCCCTGCCCGCGCCGCCCCCCCCGGCGCCGCCCGTGTCGGTGCTGCACACGATGAGCGTGCCGCCGCCCACATACTACACGACCGCGCCGCCCTACTCTGCGCCGCCTTCTTACGTACAACCTGGTGAGTACTCCTGGAAATATTATGAATTAGCTTCCGCCAGCGGCTACGCCCGTGTGATATCTTTATAAATTATAGCCTATGTTATTCAGTGATAATAATTATAGCATACTACTTATGGAAGAATTTTTAAAATCAGTCCAATAGTTTTTGAGTTTATTGATCCTTTTCCTTACATTATAGAACAAAGTTCCCCGCCACGTCTGTCTGTCTGTCTGTCTGAACGCGATAAACTCAAAAACTACCGAACGGATTTTCAAACGGTTTTCACCATGAACGGAGTGATTCATGGGAAAGGTTTTGGTGTATAATTCATTAAGGTTTTTGTAAATTGGTTGAAATATGACGATTATTGTTGAATATGTCGGAAAAAATCATGGAGCTTTAAGGGTGTGTGCCGCGTAAACCGCGAGAGTTAAATAAAAAATATGTTCTACAGGATTATACGTCTTAAAAAGTTCAACAAAAAATACCGCGATGGCATATGTCCATCTTCTAAGGATGACCCTAATAACCATTTTTATCTTTCAGAATTTGATACAAATTTCATTGTTATTTCCGAAGCTATTTTGACCGGTATTGTAGATTAAAATATGCCTTGAAATCATATTATTTAAATGAATAGTTTAAAGATATCACAGATTCAAAATTACGTTTATAGTCGACGGCAACGCGGGCGCAGCGGTAGGATTCAATGACCTTTTCCTCGGCTATTGGGTATAAAATCCCGGTAGTACGTTCCCGTGGGATATTTTCAGACATCCACGCGGGCGAAGCCGCGGGCAAAAGCTAGCAATATATATATTATATAGTTAATTAACATATTTCAAATATATATTTGAAATATGTTAATTAAGCCTTTTCAATTGATACACAAGGCATCATTAAAAAAAAACAATGTAATGTGACGTCACATAGTCACCAGCAGACGATCTAGACGCTTCCAACGATATCTCGTTTGCCAAATTATGATCAGTAGTTTACAAATTACGAGGTAACATGAATACATACATACCGGTCAAAATCATAACCTTTGCTTAGCCGTAGTGGAGAAAAAAAGAATTATTCAAATCTGTTTATAAACGGAGTTCTGAGGTAACAAACTCATCCTTTTTTGAAGTCGGTTAAATATCAAACATATCCGCTTATATCATATCTTCACCAGGTGGCAGCATGTCAACAAACGTATCAGGAGTGTCTCCAATGTCTTCGACCGTCCCTATGGGGTCAGTGAACTCCATGGGCGAGGGTTCCCGCTGGGGCGACGGCTACCCGCAGGCCGGCGTGCCCGTGCAGCAGTGGGCGCCACAGAACCAGCACCATTACTACAGGTAGCCCCTGTATAAACGCCGCTATTCGTGGCGTGATCGCGAGTGATACCGTACTGTGGTGGCAACTCGTGGACATAAACATAACTGTGAAACTGATTGGTATCTAGCTAGACTATGGGTTACCATACGGTCTTATATCAGATCAATAGAAGCCGAAAACTGAAGTGTCATGTGATTTTCTACTATGTTCGCCTTGACCTGCCCCTCATGATGGTTTGGCACAATATTAGACTTGACTGGAGTGGTTGTGACGCCGTTGGGGCTATATGAGTAAGAATACAACATATGAGTGGTGTAAAAATGCGTGACGCCCCCAAAGGGCTCAAGTCTCCCAATAAGTCGTCATGCAGCGGTTGGGTTATTCCGTTTATCTACCCCCAAAAAATTCACACGAACACGCATGTCAGAGAATTCACTCTTAATTCAGCTAGGTTTAGGTGCCATCTCCACCGACGAGAGAATCGCGGCGATAGTCTCGACGTGCCATGAAATTCAATAGAAACTCTATGAATCAATCTTCATACGACAATATCATCGCGGCGATCATTTGAAGGCACAGCGTGACTATCGCCGCGATTCTCTCGTCCATGGAGATGGCGCCTTAGGGTGGATTCTCGGACATAAGTTTCCGCGAATACTCCTGAGGATGGATTTTTGAATATGAATAAACGGAGAACATTGAGTTCTAGAAAAAGTATATCTTCGTAGAGCGTCGTCTCTGTTACTTACCTGTTTGACAGTCTCTTTCTAAGCCCTCGTTCACACGCACGTAAAAATATCGCGGCGGGATTTTATCTCGCACTGGATTTTCAACTTCCTGTGCTGAGCCTAGCTTGGAGAATTCAACGGAGTGCGTCCCAAAGTGCGCGAAAATCGCCCATCCTTCTGGTAGAAACCGGCGATTTTTTCCCGCGTTTTAAGACGCGCTTAGACTCGATGTGCCGTATCACGAACTGGGTTTTGCGTTTGAATTTGACATGCAGTCTGTGATTACAGTGTTATCTTTTGTTGATGTCTGTGGAATGTGGACCATCATGAGTCATGCTGTGTTAAGGGACCTTATCTGCCCCGATAGTGTCGCCATCTACAGTGGCGAAAAACTTTCTCATACTATTGAAACAATAATAGTCCGCGCGCGACTGCTAGTCACAGCCTGAGGTATGTGACTGGTGAGACGGGGGAGGGCGCCATTGATTAAATTGGCAGACCGAGTCTACCTAGATCTATTTAAATCCTTGTTTCCCATTGATGTTATTTCCACTTAAACAAACATCAATTTTATGCAAGTGAATATAAAGTTGATTTTAGACTGACTAGTACTGTTAAAAAAGTCATAAAAAAATATTAATATTTAGCGCAAACTGAACCTTATGTGCATTACAGATGTTTTTCCTAAGACTCGTGTTTGTTTACATGTTTGGCAAATAAATAGCGAACGCAGATAACATACCTCAGGCGGTGACTAGCAGTCGCACGTGGACTATACTTATAAAATACTGTAGCTAAAATAATATGATTGTATCACATTTTAGTGATAATAATCTCATAGTGTAGTACAGGTCACGAGAATGTCTTTATATTGCATTTGAATTGAATTAGTTTATTTTAATTTAATAGTATTTTTTATTTTACTTTTTTCCTCAGCTAATAGATTTATGTTTAAATTTTCTGTGCATTATAGTATAAATATATGTAATGTTAAATATATTTACTCTTTATTATGGGTTATTGTTGTATATAGAAAGTTGAT
This sequence comes from Xanthia icteritia, assembly GCA_949128155.2. Lineage (NCBI taxonomy): Eukaryota > Metazoa > Arthropoda > Insecta > Lepidoptera > Noctuidae > Xanthia > Xanthia icteritia. Next base: position 5,336,609 of record OX421935.2, on the reverse strand, counting down.
TAGTCGGCAAACTGTTATGCTATTGTAAAGTGCAATTTCACCAACTTTAACCCATTATATTTATGCCAAACGTCGTTATTTGCAGTGCCTTGTAGATCTGCATAACCCGGCAGGCATCCCTACAAATAAATAATATCTATTTACTCCACCTACATTCAATAAGACTACATTTCCTAGTTATTATTCCTTATTTTGTTGATTTGACATCAAACACATGAAAATTTTGTAAAAAAACGAAAAGAAAAGCAATAAAAATCTTAAAACGTGATTAGATATTTATTTAATTAATTAATTAACACTAATCAATATCAATTATATTTACAATATGTCACATCTTTCACACTCCTCAGGTAGACACAATCAACAAATGCAATAAAATCTGCAAAAAATATTTACTTTTTTACACCCCATACACTCAACTGTTACCATAACTATTGGATTTATAAAAGATAATAAAATGAATACTATTTCGTATAGATTCACAGTGCCACTGCAGAAATGCTATTGCTTACAGACTAACGAATCAAAATGCACATTTAACGTGTGATGTATTATCGAAGACCTTCATATCTAAGCAGTTTCCAGCACATCAACCGACTACAATCTGTCAAATTTCTTTGATAGATTTTCAACTTTATCACTAAATCATAAGGTTCGAAGTTGATTGGGAAAATTTTACAGTCGGGTAGGTTGATGTGCAGGCGTCTGTACATGAAATGCTCTATAACAATGAATCACCAATTGACAGACTCCTCATAAAATATCATACTGTATGGAATATGTAATGTTTGAGATCGTCAGGCACTCATAAAAATCAACCGTACCTATTTCTACATTGGTTCTGTGAACAGCCTTTTGTTTTATGTTAGAATCTGGTCGGATCATGACTGTTTGGTGGTTGGAGGCGCGGAGTCTGTCAGGTCGACGAGCGTGGCCTCAGTCGGCGCGGCGACTGCCTGGCTGGACTGCGCCACGTCAGCCGGGAACTGCGGGATCACCTGGGACTGCGCCTTCCTCACCGCATCCATGTTCACTTTGGTCGATAGGTTCTTTTGTCGCGTCTGTTCGGAAGTCTTCGATAATCTCTCGCTCAACGCCTTGAGCGCGATTTGTCTGGAAAGGAAAATGGATCGGAAGTCACATATCGAACTGCCTCATTGTGTGAAGAGCTGGCCAGTGAGAGTGCTATGCTAGTTTGAAATTAGAGGGGGAACCCCGAAAAAAAAAGTAAAATGCATAAAACATTTATGTTTGTATCACGAAAGTATAAAAATAACAAACGTTATTAGTATCATTAACTAAATCTTATTAAATGATACTAACAACGTTTATACAACTATTTAACTACTAACAAAAATTAACATGAATTAATCTTATTTTAAAGATGTTAAAAAGACGATTTGTGAAAAAATATATAAAATCGGTGGATAAATTACACCTTTTTGAAAAGGTGTAATTTATCCAACCTTATATATTTTTCTGTTCTTGTCACGCAAAACGATCATTGTTGTACTGAATGGCGCTTCTGTGTTGTGACGTCAGATGCTAGTAATATTGTCTCTGTCTAGCATAGACAGTAAAATGCATACAACTTCAGCATTGTTAGAGATATTTAAAAAAAAAACATTGGCTTAATGTTTTTGTTTCCAAAAATAATATAAAAAGAACCAGTCAAATATCCTAATACGTGAAAACAAACATAAGTATTTTAAGATAAGCTTTTCCCGTAAAATAAAAAATCCTAATTTAATAATAAGTCAGTTACATTACTTTCATCCGAAAAAGTTATGTTCAGTCAGTGAATTAACGATAGCCTTACCACAAGCCTTGAATTTCACTATGCAGAATTTAAATTGGCCGTACACCCAGTAAAATACGTTTATTTGCGGTAAACATGACGCAAAAAAAAAATAACACAAAATTAAAAAGAAACAAGTTCAGGGAAAATGTGACTTACTCGCACACACACGTCAAGCTATAAGTTTCCAGTATAAGCTGACCTCGCATTGTACGGAAATCCTAGGAAATTTATAGCTTGATGTGTAGCCGTGTGTACGTCATTGTTCAGATAAACGATCGCGTATTCTCGCGACGGTCGCTTTCGGTTAGGACGCAGGGTACAGCTTCACAACGACAAAGAAAAGTAAAATTGAACCTTTTTATGAGAATTCTGCAACAAATAATAAAACAATCACCTTCGCCTCTCCATGTCTTGTGGTTCGACGCCCGGCATTGATATGGTGACGCCTCTGGGGCTCAACGCGAGGTGGACTCGGCGCGGGCTTGGGGAGCAGAGCCCCATGCGCACTAGGCAACGGTGCGGCGGACCCAGGATGCCCCGCACTACAGGCTGTAAGACTGTCGGGAAGAAACTGCAAAAAACATGGTGAAACGTTATTATTTTTAAATAAATCAGATTTTTGTTATTCTAGAATAGTTCTGGATCATTAAGGTGAATCCGCAGTTTTAGCTCGCTAAAATCAAATTTTCTTACGTTTTTTTGCAATTTGCAGACGCGTTGCACCGCGTTCGGTGCTCCGATTGACAGCCGGCCGGCCTTCACCAGTGAACGGCCAATCGGAGCGCCAAACGCGGGCGATGCGTAAAATTGAGAGGGCTAAAATAAACTCACACTAGGACCTCAGGTCGGTATCAGGTTGTATCTTGATCAAAATATGATTCGCGACTATAACAAATAATATATATTTACAGAATTATAATCATTAATACATCTCTTTAAGTTATATTTGTTCCATAAGAGATTCGTTCATAAGGCTGACACAGAACCGTAAATTGAAAAAAAAAAACGTAAGTAAATTTGAATTTCGCGGACTACAACTGCGGATTCACCACACATTGTTTATGAAAACATTTATTTAACTAAAACCAGTAGGTAGGTATACTTCTGAATTGTTTGTAAACATTTCAATGCAATAAACAATATCATGCCCATGAAGCACCATTCACAATGAAATTAAATAATGAATCATCAAATTGCAGTACTGCAACCTGTATACCACACACATCCACATTACACAGATAGGTATATACACATTTTTACATGCAGAGAAGTGTAAATAACTCAATTCACCTTCCTATTGTCATTGCCAAAAAGTAGGTATGCTTTTTCATAGCATACATTGAATAAAAATACATATAGATTAATAATGAACATGGTAAGTACTTGTAATTATTGTAAGATGCTGCAAAATCTGGCACACTGTGCATGAAACTTCGGTGCATGTCACATGCACTAAGTGGGCTTTTGATACTGATAAATAAATTAGTCAGATGATATTGATTACTAGCTACTGTGTATTTAGTTACCACATTACATTATCATCAAATCTATCAATGACGGGGCTACAGCTATCGTGGAAAGTAATAATAATGCTTATACCTTGGTCTAGTTTTACTAGCACTTTAAAATTTTATATTGCTATGGAACTAAATATAAACAATTTGTAGTGTTAGTGCTGAAGATGCCGACCCCGTATAAGTTTCTTTGAACGCGCTAATCTGTGTAAACAGTCGGATTTAAAAAATCTTTTTGCATTTGATAGCTCAATTCTTGAGGAAGGTCACAGACTATTTAACATCACGCTACGACCCTTTGGAGCCGAGCAAAAAGAAAAAATCGGAAAGAACGCAAAGTAATAGCGCGGGCGGAAAATACGGTTGTTATAGTACTAGCTGCGTAAGTCTCGATCCCGTGGGAATTACGGGATAAAAAGTATCCTACGTCCTAATCCAGGTCATGGTCTACCCATGTGCCAAATTTCATCCAATTCCGTTCAGCCGTTTTAGCGAGAAAGCGTAACAAACAAACTCAGTTTCGCTTTTATAATAGTAGTTAGGATATTGTGGTGTCTTACGACTTCCACGCGAACGAAGTCCCGGGCAGAAGCTAGTTTAGCAACAAGTGAATATCTGGAACACATTTACTCACTTTTTTTTTTGTAGTATATTAAAAAATTAGGTCCCAAACTTGAAACAGCAGTTTGGCAACAAGAATTATATTTTAGGCCAAAAACAATAAAAACAAAGAATTCTCATAGAATCATGCAGCACAAAAGAACAGAACAGTTTAAAGTATGAAAGAAAACACAGGTGATTCAAATTACAAGCCCATTGTTCTTCACAAAATGAATTGCATTTCTACTTAAATTCTTAAAATGATTGAATCTGTCTTTTCAACCAACATCAAGGAGAATGTGATGGTTTTAGTGTAATATGAATATTGCTGGTGATTATATTCTTATTCAATACAAAGATAACTTATCATTTAAAGAAGGCAAAATATTGAAGACTGATTGCTCTTCTGATAGTTTATTAGCCTAACATGTTATGTAGTTGGTTTACGAGTATGGCTTCTTTCAATGTAGGTATTGATATTCAGCTACAAGTATAGTTAATAATCAGCCTATAATGTTCTCACTGCTGGGACATTCTGTTCTAGGATATGCCGATTTCCTCTCAATTTTTTCCTTCACCGTTTTGAGAGCAGTGGTGATGAAGTTATTTAAATTATTTACACAAAGTAAAGCGCCTGCCTGGGTTCAAGTCAGGGTTAAGTCTGGGTCAAAACTACTCTACAGAACAACTGTAGTTACTACAGAATGAATACAGGGAAATCATGATATGTACCATCGAAGAACTTCATATCAATACATTAACTTCATTTCATTTACGTAATTTTTGCGAACTAAGTTTATTTTTTTATATTGTATTTATTTTACCTATGGCGTTTTTTGTTTTGTGCTCACATCAAAATTCATTTTTATTATAAATCTATACGTGAGGACTTGTAATTGGCTTTCTGGTGACTATGGTTTCTTCTTTTTGTTTGTTTTTATTAGCTGTAAGTCTTCCATGTACTAAATAAATAAATAAATAAATACATTGTAAGGACTATTTCTGCTTGCAGCGCTCTGCAGCTATAGAACCAGGGCGGTAACAGATGTGGTCATAATGTTCATGGGATTTTGTTTTCAAATTGCTTAGATATGAAGTTCTTCGATAGTACATTATCAGAAACCTATCTACTTTGAAATTAAATTATTATGACATAAAATATATTGTACACTATGTGTCATGTGAAATAGGTAAAGATTCAAACTAGGTAATTAGAAATGAATAACATACTTATCAAAACTGAAATTATCAGCCATATCTCCTCTGGTTCCACTGCTATGCCTCTGCCAGAACCTCAGGTATATCCAGGACAGGATCGTGCCACTACCCCACATACAAGGGTATGTGCCCTCCAGTGCTCCAATAGCCCATAGTATTATAGCTGCTATTAGAATTAGAAGCGGCAATGATCTGTTTGTCAACTTCCCTGGAAGAAAATAAAAACATTGACATTGCTGTAATAAAAAATCCACATCACTTGTTTTGATTTGAGAGAATGAATTGTTATTATGTCCAATAAGATCTATTTGCTATAGTTGTTAGTAGTGTGTGAAATTGAATTGTTCAGATAAATTAATAAGCAAGATACTTTGTGGACACAAGCAAGTTTGAAATAAATAATGTATTCAATGTTATTCAAGGCAATTAGTCAAGTGTATTTAACCAAAACTATGTGATATCAGTAATAACAGTTTAAAACGTCAATACTTATCATACAATTCGCACCTAATGGTGTTTTAATCAGCAGATGATCTGGCATTATCTGCTTTACGGCTACACTCACCGCGGCCAGGTAACCCGCCAGCCCGTGTACGTGTATATCGAACAAGTAGGACGTTTGTCCTGTACACGCAAATATCACTAAATAGTAGAACGTCGTTAGAAATGCTACACCAACATTGGTCAGGAAGAAAAACTTCATCATTTCCATCTGACCCCATAACGGTTCTATTAGTTTCCCACATAGTCCCACCGTCACAATGTCGATGATAACTTCCCACAAATGTATCTCAAGAAACCAGAACGTGAAAGTGGACCACAATTGAAACGAAGGTGGCAACAAATACCCTGGAGTGACACTGAGAACGTCCACAACATCGTCGGAAAACGATAGAATATACCCTATAATTACTACTACACAAATGAATTTCACCGATGGCGACGTGTTTCCTAATAAAGCAGAAAATTGCTGTCGTAAATACGGCAAGTTACGACTGAATACCCTAAGCGCAGCCATTTTTGTGACGGATGAGCGAAAAACCAAAAATGACAAGGATAATAACTGTCAAACGTCAACATGGCAGTTCGTGTTGTTATCGTTTCTGTTCAATTTCACTTAATTTCAGCACGAGCGAAATTACAAACTAATTTTTCCTACTTATTGGGCTGCCTGATTATTGGATCAATTACATGTTTTACATTCAGGTCTGCGTTCTCTAAAAGTTAATAATGGGCCCAAGTACCTTAGACTATTTACGACGAGCCCAAAATCAGCTAAAGTTGCCCCTAAGTCCAAACCGACAGAACCCGACCCAACCAAATCAGAATCCTATATAGTCTGTGCTGTGCTATGTAAGACCGCTTTCCGAATTAGAACATAATCGCTCACAGCGCTGAAATCGATAATTGGCGTTCCGATTAAGATATCACGATTATGACAGCTGAGGGCTGTCAACAATTCGGAACGCTCGTGAACGCACTCACAGTACTCGCTCAACGTCAAAACTTGCATATCATATTTCTTTGTGTTTAAACCACAATTTTCTTCTTCTTCTTTGGTTAGGTGGCGAACGGTAGCCAGAAGCACAATTTCGAAAATACCACGATAGGAATTAGGATGCGAGTCAAAACAAAACAGCACAACTGTCATTTTTGACAGTGCTCACGGAGATATTAGTAAAAGGCATGGTCGGCGTTATCGCAAGATGGCGCATGTCATGACGTCATCTATGAAGATTGAAGACGAACTGTTATCGCGCCCACGTTAATACGGTACGCGCTCAAATCGATTACAGCGTAACTCGGAATGCACCCTAATAGTATGAATTAGAGATGAGTTGTAACATACGTGATAACAGATACGTGCATATCTATTATCACTGTTACTGTTACACAAAAATAACAGATCCAAATATCTGTTATTAAATAACAGCTTGTTATTTTTGTACAAAATCTTAATTGAATATCTTCTTTATTTCTTTTCGTTTATAATCCAAAATCGTATCCAAAGTTTTGACTACGAATGACTAGGTAAAGTAAAATAATTATAGAATTACGAAGTTAAGTTATAGTGAAACCACTTTAGGAAGAGTGGGAAGTAAACATATTTCGAAGTAAATAATTGGTGATTCTCTTTTTTTCTTTAATGAGGAAGAGAGAGAAATTGATATTCCTTGTGTAAGTATGTATGTAAGCATAATAGCCATGGTAACAGTCTGTGAGGGGATTGTTATAACAGTGCGTTTGCACTGGCGGAACATCACAACAAAACATGTTGAAATCTCTCATTTCTGTCAAATGTATGGAACTTTGACAGAAACTGAAGATTTCAACCTGTTTTGTTGTGAATGTACGATGTTCCAGAGCAAACGCACAATAACGAATTAAAACTAGCAGCCTTGGTAACAGTCTTTGAGGGTCTGTTATTTTAAGTAACCAATAAGCTATATTTTTAGGAACTGTGGGTGGCGCAGTATGTAAGTATGTTACAGTAAGGGTGTGTGTGTTTATATTGTCATTGAATGGACCAAATATACGCAGTGTCTAACCAGTATTCCAGATGTTTCATTGTCTTTAAATTCCGTCCTTATAAACAATTGTTATTATTAAATAACTGTTATTTCTACCTGTTACGATAAATATGCGTCACCCCTAGCTAGTATGAATTGAACGAAATGTCACTGTCAGTGTCTGATACTGATAAACCTAAACCTTCATATTTTGCGAGTTTTTGTTAGATTTGTTTTCGAGTTCAACTTTGTATCTCTCAAAGTATAACAAAATAAACAAGCATTTAGTATCGTGTTAACTTTCTGTGTAACAGTGTATACTATTTATATACCGGTTGTCTTTAGGTACCTGAATGTTTTTTCGGCTTATTAGTAGTGCGTTGTTGGTATGGTCCTTACATTTTGCCGGCTCGTTCTTAGCAAGTAACTTTGAATATTTTGAGAATTTAATTGGTTTTCAGTTGCGTGTAGCTAACGTTTGGGGTGGCGGCGTGATGGCATCAGGAACGAAGCATTGCAGCAACGCGAGGTTGCGATATTTAACGCAAAAAGAGGCGATAGCTTTGGACGAAGAGCTTTTCAATGAATACAAGTATAGTGTTGACCAGTTGATGGAGCTGGCGGGGCTCAGTGTCGCTACGGCTGTTGCACGAGTTTATCCAGCGTCTACGTAAGTTAACTGTGAACACTATAACATATTATGAACATTTGCTCAATTATTTTAGTAACTTATAAAGTTTTTTTTTTTTTTTAATTCTGCCAATCTTATCTTGCAGGCATCCGTCAGCTCTAATCATATGTGGACCAGGAAACAATGGAGGAGATGGTTTGGTTGCAGCTCGTCACATGTCACTATTTGGATACAATGTTTCCATTCACTACCCAAAGCGCACTCCAAAACCATTGTATGAAAATTTATTGGCACAGTGTGTAGCATTTGGGGTTGATATTGTTGAAAAACTACCACCACCAAAAGACTTGTGCAATGAGTACCAAGTACTTGTAGATGCTCTCTTTGGGTTCAGTTTCAAGCCCCCAGTAAGAAAAGAGTTAGCACCTGCCATGAATGCCTTAATTGAATCTAATTTGCCAGTTTGCAGGTAATTGTTGCTACTGTCACTTCATCAAATAATGTATTAATTGCTTTAGCTTCTGACTGCAATTAGGATCTCTTGACCTTAAGAGCAAACAGGGCCTCGAGGAATTTGAAGAATAGGTATTTGAAGAAACTATTGCCATTGTGTTACCTCAAGTCTGCCCCCGTAGAGTGTGATAAGGACAGCTGCAGCTCGAACCGATTATGTCACATTTTTTTTTGTTGAAATCAATTTCGTATTTCACTTTTTTCTCCTTGAAAACTGAGCCAGTTACAATAAAATTTTAAGAAAGAGCATGTCTAGGTTCCTATCATTTTCTTTTATGTTTAAAACTTTTCGAATTTGTCTGGTAGTCCTCTAATCATGGTGTTAAAAATTAGGCATTTATTAAAATTTTTGGAGGGTCGTATTTTCTTTACCCATAAGTTGCTGAAAAAAAGGAAATAATAGGGACGTGTCTACAGCAGACTTTGATTTTATGAAAAAAAAAATGATTGCTCTAGAGGCATTCAGGAAGAAAAAAGGGGAATACATTTGTAGTGTTTGTTTGTAGAATCGCAGGTCCTGTTCCCTCTTAAGAAAAGTCTACTTTGATAGCCGCTTAGTCCAGCTAGAAAGCAGTGCACAAAGTGCAAATATACTAAAAAAGAAAAACCGGCCAAGTGTGTGTCGGACTACGCACAATGCAGGATTCCGTAGTTGGGATGAATTTATCCCAAGAACAAACTTAGCACTGTGTAGTTGAAAAACATGTTCTCCGATACATTCAACTGCAAATGTAAGTTTGTACGCACAGTATTGAGAGATTTACCATGTTTTATTAAGACCCTAGACTTCTTATAGGTTTTCCTGTAATCTATGAGTAAAAAACGTATTTTTTCAAAATTTTAAGCTCAGTAATTTTGGAGATACGAGGGGTGGAATGGTCAATTTTCAACTAATTTTAAAATTATGAAAAAAAAAATATTAGGTTTTCTCAATAAGCCCTTTTTATTATTTGATGTGTCACACTTTACAGTTTACAAAACTTTTATTTTTATTTTCTTATTTGCCCCCCATAAAAGGGGCCCCCATATTCAAAATTCATTTATTTACGTTACACATCCATTTTTGGATCACAGAAATAACATGTGTACCAAATTTTAACTTAATTGGTCCATTAGATTCGGAGCAAATTGGCTGTGACAGACAGACAGACACCCAGCCACACAATTGACCCTATAAGGGTTCCGTTTTTTCCTTTTGAGGTACAAAACCCTAAAAAGGAGGACCAGTCCATTTTTAAGTCTTCATATTTTATTCTGTTTCAGTGTGGATATCCCCAGTGGATGGGATGTAGAAAATGGTCCAGGCACTGGCAAGACCCTCAAACCTTCTCTCCTGATATCACTTTCAGCTCCAAAACTATGCGCCCAGGACAAGTTCATCGAAGGTGCTAAACATTTTCTTGGTGGGAGATTCTTACCTCCTGGCATAGTATCAAAGTATTTCCTGAGGTTGCCTTGTTATCCTGGTGATGATCAAGTAGTTCAGCTTTCTTGTTAATTATTGGGACTGTCACAAAATAAGCAATGTTGTTTTAGTTGGTAACGTATTTGGGAGAATGTTGTTTATGCTTTTCTATGTGAAAATATATATTTTTAATTGTTTTAATGTTTCGTTTAATTTTTGTCCACAGCCTTTTTAAGGTCCTTACCAGAAGGGTGCCAAACAGAACCCTAATAGCTATCCGCTATTGCCTCTCCTGTCCGTCTGTCTGTCAACGGGCTGTATCTTATGAACCGTAATAGGTAGACAGTTGAAATTTATCACAGATTGTGTATTTCTATTGCCCCTAGAACAACAAGAAATAAAAAAATTAAAAAGTTAAAAATTAAAGGGTCGAGTTCACGAGTGGATGGCTATTATGTCATAATTAGAAAAAGAGCAGCATCGTTGTTGCGCAGAGAGACAGTCCTAACAGCTACCTGTGGATCTTTGCTCAACATACTGAGAGTCCTATCTGGAGGCACCTACATATTGGAAATTATTACTTACATATAAAAAAAAAATTGTTTGTTTTGTATGTGTGTACCTTTTACTAACATAGTTCTTAAGTTTCAGTGTATTACTAACACTCTATGGACCACCCATACCCTAATTACGTAATACACGATCAATCGGAATTTGAATCGTTTTGAAACAAATTGCTAATCCATTACTTAATAAGTTCGAAAAAAAATCTGTTCAACAACGTAAATAACGCAATGAATGTTGTTGAACTGTCCAAATGAAACAAATTGGTCGTAATCGTTCACTAAAATGTGTTGCGTAATTAGATAGCGGGTCTGAAATAAGTTATAATAACTATATTTATATACTACATCAACAAATATTACTGCAACTGCAAACAATAACTTTGTAATTCACAGTACCATTAAGAAATACAAAAACTGCGATTCTTTATTTAGATGAATAGGTACTATTCTTCGTTTAGTATTTTCATTTATTTGCTAAATATTATTCGGTGGTACGGAACCCTTTATTGCCTACTCTAGAGCATAAGACGCTTAAACCTTTAGGTACTTTATTCCCTATTCTTCCCAATTTCATGTTTAGTGTGCCCAATATGATATGCGGCCAAATATGTACTATACTCAGTGTCTGAACACCATGATTATTTTCTATTTTAGCACTGTAAACAAAAATCGTACTGCTAAGATTATAAAAATGGTCGGTTCTAATAATAACGAAAACAAAGTATTTCTCTACTGACCGCAATGATAATATGGGGCTATTATTATCAATATCATTGCGGTCGTTATCAGGTAAGCGCAACACAGTATCATACGTCATCGTAATATCAAACATATCTTAGATCGAATAGTCAATGCAACGAATGCACTAGATACGCATAATGTTAGTTCCGTGTTTCTGGTCAGTGCCCCATCTTAAAGTACACACAGAGCAGAGCTTCAACCTGAAAGCAGCCATGACAGCAAAACGTAAATTTAGGACAGTGTTGCCAGACGTTTTGAATGGGCGATCGTACGATGGGTGAATAAAAAGTCGTATTCCCTAAGAAGGCTACAAAAAAAAAATAGTACGTTTTAAAAACCTTTGTTTTATTATACTATAGCAAATAATCAATTAAAACACTCCTTTCAAATCTTCATTTATCCCCGTAAAGGGTTTTACTATTCATGTTATTTAACATTTCTCGTGTTGGAGAAAAATCCACACAACACCCATAACGCTTAATATGCTGTTTGGCTAAAAGTGTGCCATTTAATGTTTCGTTGCTCAGCCTGTTTCGGATCTTTGTTTTTATAAGATTGACTGAACTGAAGCAGCGTTCACAATCTGCGTTAGAGTGCGGAAGGCATAATAAGTCCAGAGCAAATTTTGCTATAAGTATTTTTAAAATCTTCAAAAGCGCAAATTCCTGCCCAAAATTCGTCTGGTGGAAGAGTCATATCAACTTGGTTTATAAGCGTGGGCAATCTTCTCCATTCGTCATGGCGACTTGGGCCTGGATTAGATGTTGAATCTTCATCCTCCATGATTAAAAACTTTCACACTTTAACTTTAAATAACTAAATATTGAATGAATGAAATACTTCCGAGTAACGTAACGTGTATCATTGGGATCTAAGGGAAATCTCCTAACCATAGACAAATCTAACTAACTAGTGATGTGAAGGGTTGGTATTTAGTAAGTAAAAGAATAAATAGTGACGTGCTATATTGGTATTAGTACTTTGGTTGTATGAAATCTAAAAAAGTCGTATGTTTACGTACGATTTCTGACCTTGGATCGTACATGCAAAATAAATGTAAAAAATCGTATGAATACGATTTAAATCGTACATCTGGCAACACTGATTTAGGAACAAGGTACGTAGGTACGTGTACGTTTAATTTTTATATTTTATTATTTTAGCGAAACTTACAGCTTTTACAGCCATTTTTCCGCTAAGATTTCTGCTGATAAACGATAAAATAAAAACCAAAATCGCAACGAGACACGCTATCATAAAGTTAGGTACACACGGCTACACATCAAGCTATACATTTCCAGTATAAACTGACCTCGCATTGTACGGAAATCCTATACAATGCGAGATCACCATAAACTGGACATCTAAAGTTTTATGTGTAGCCGTGTGTACATATATAAGATTAATTGCGAACGCGAATTTTGCAAGAAAGTTTTATCCCGATTTTTTTAGTTGAGCGCCTGTCAACGTCAAGGTCTCTACTACTACTCGCGAAGTTGATCGAAGTAAGCGAATAAGAGAGTGTTATGGCACTTCGGTTCGCTTCGTATAACCTCCGCTCGCCTCGGGCGACTTCCAATCGTTGTCGGTTTTTGCGCCCGAGTCAAAGGATTCGAAGCGTCCTGTCGTTCTTCGCACGAGTGTGTGGTCATCACAGTACTTTATACTGGGTGGTCGTACGTACAGACGCCAGCAGGTCAACCTACCCAAAACTGTCAAATTTTCCCAATCAACTTTGGACCTTATGCTTTAGTAATAAAGTTGAAAATCTATTAAGGGAATTTGACAGATTGTAGTATGTTGATGTGCTGGCGTCTGTACTTCGGACTTCGGTCAACTTTGAAGAGTACTTTGTCGAAGCAACTTCGTGAGTAGTGTAGTGGGGGTTTTACAGTGGTTTAAATAATAACAATACGAAATTAATGAATATAAGAGAACTGTGGAGACGAAACGAGTTGTGTAGACTGCAACGAGGCGTCGGGGCACCGACTGTGTGTTTGCACTGGCTAAACATTCACAATCACAACAAAACATGTTAAAATCTTTAGTTTCTGTCAATGTTCTATACTTCTATACAATATTTGACAGGAACTAGAGATTTCAACATTTTTTGTTGTGATGTTTCGCCAGAGTGCAAACGCACGGTGAGGAGGTACAACCGGGCGAGTGAATTCAATACTAACAACCTACGATTTTGACAGCTCCAAGCACACAGTTACAAAAATCGAGTTATATAGCTAGCTCCGCTTAAACCGGGTTCACATTGTTCGATGGTTCGATTTTGAGCACCCGAGACACGCATCGCTCGGAAGAAAATCATGCTTTGCCAACATGAGAACAATTGAAATTCCGAATTCAGTTAATCCAACAATCCCGTCCATTTGAGAAGTTGACGGTGTCCTATCAACCCTACGAGACTATCTAGCAAAGAAAGAGGTTAATTAAAATGATTGACCACACTTTCTGGTTCCAGCGTAGATTCCGTACTGTGCATAGATTAATATACTAGTCTGTGTTTAGGGCTTATTATTTGGTTGAGCTCCCCATGCTAGTTTTAGATGGGGTGTGAGCCCTGGATTAGTGGCTAAGGCTATGGTTATTCTGATTTCCACTAGTGCTTAGGCTCTTGTCTGTATTTGGTCAAGAATTTACACGTCATTGGAAAGTCGAGCTTTGTTGCATCACAACTTACCAGATACGAATCGGTCCCACAAGGCGGTTTATTTTGATGAATAGACAGGTTTGGAACGATTCAATTATTTATGATGAAAATGAAATGATTTCTGGACGCAAAACCATAAAAACCTGTAGGTTTTGAAATAAATATTTGACATTTTAAGCATGCGTGACATATTGCTGTTTTTTCGTTCGCCCTTAGGCCCAACCTCAAAGAACTTTTCTAATGCTACAGTTGTAATTTTTGCAGTGGATTATAAATTGTTTTCCTGCCTTTTTTGATTGACGTTCCACTTTTTCGCGCCGTTTTTTCCCGCGACCGGCTGTCATTATTTTGTGAGGTCAGCGACATATACGCATCGTGCCGTATTTCAATTAGTTTTTGATCTGTTTTACTGGTTAAATATACACAAACGTAAGTATTTCTTCCGTATTTACTTAGTATTATGTTGAAAAAGTCGTAATACTTTGATTTCAAGTGCCAAATCGCCGATCTATTTGGAAATCCGTTACCGTTCTTTAGCGATCTTACTTCCTCCTCCATTTATGTTACAAATGACCCAGCTCTCGTTGGTGCACGAATTGAGAGTAACTGGAGACATTTAAATGATACCATTAAAATTCGTTTACAGGAAATTATGTTTGAAGCACGTCTTCTCCGTAGCTCCATTTTGAAGAAGGTGTTGGAAGCCATTAAGGATCTGCTCACACAGGCTACATTTGACTGCGATGACAATGGGATACAATTGCAGGTACGGTTCTAAGTACTTTTCCTATACTTCCCATACAAATGCTAGGTAAACAATTGTTTACGGTAGGGCCTACCTAGACTAACCTCAAGGCATACACGCCAAAACAGGTTCCAACTTGTCAGTATTTCCATCACATAATCATATCACACTGTTTAGCTTCATGCAGACTAGTGACGCCACTCGAACAATACAATTTCTAAGAAAAGTTAATTGTATAACAATAACTGGTGTCGTGTAGCGCTAGTCTGCACAAAGTTTTTATCACTAAAATGTAATGTAAACCTATTGTAAAATTTTGCTTTATCCTGTGCTTGAACACATCTTGGTAGGTATATTAAATCTATGAAATGTTCCAGGCAATGGACAACTCACATGTGTCACTGGTGTCCCTCACTCTCAGATCGGATGGCTTCGACAAATATAGATGTGATAGAAATATCTCCATGGGCATGAACCTAGGAAGGTAAGTTCTATAATCAATGTTTGGTACTTTTTAAACACAAACTCCCACCATATCCACTATTTCTTGTAACAATAGGACCTTCTTTCATAATTCTTCTCTCAGACATAGTATTCATAGGTTTATATAATTTTCTTCTCCCTGGATGTCTTTTACTGTTTTAGTATTTCTTTTCAAACAATACTGTGTCATTGTAATATGATTATTTCATCATGTTAATATTCTCGAACAAAATCTTCTAGCATGTCAAAGATCCTAAAGTGTGCTGGTGACAAGGACACAGTAACAATCAAGGCACAGGACAATGCTGACACCGTCACATTTGTGTTTGAGAGCCCCAACCAAGAGAAAGTGTCAGACTATGAGATGAAGCTCATGAACTTGGATCTTGAGCATTTGGGTGAGTGGACAGTAAACTTCTTAATTTTTAACATGTACTATTGAAGAACTTCATATCTAAGCAGTTTGAACACAAAATCCTGTGAGCATGATGACCACATCTGTTACCGCCCCTGTTCTATAGCGGCCGAGCACTGCAAGCAGAAATAGTCCTTACGGTGTGTAGATATGAACTTCTTTGATGGTACTTACCTATCCACAAAAATAAAATAGTTTCAAGGCATCTTAAAATTTATGAATGCTAGTGAAGAATCTAAATTATTCAGCCATTCATTCAAAGTAATTTTGTTGAAACATTTTAGTGCCAACTGTGTATTTAAATAATAAATCCATAAGAAAATTATGATTGCACTGACTTACTTACTGACTGACTTAAATTCTAAAATAGCTCTGAAAACTATGTTGTATTTATTCAAAGCCATTCATTAAAAATAATTTTGCACCTTGTCTGCTTGGTTTGTTTTGTGTTAAATATTAAAATTAAAATAAAAAATATTACAGGTATTCCTGAGACTGAGTACAGCTGCACCATAAGGTTACCGAGTGGTGAATTCATGCGAATCTGCCGTGATCTCTCACAGTTTGGAGAGTCCATGGTCATCTCTTGCACCAAAGAGGGTAAGGATTCCTCTGTTTATCTTAATTTATACATCTCTCTAATAGTGGTTTTTTTTTTTCACACAAATATATTGAGGGTGAGTGGTTTTGCTGTCTATCTATACTTCCAAATTACTGGTTGAATTGAGATGCTGTTTTTACCATCATTTATTTTTGTCTAGAGGATTCTTTTAGTTCAGAAATCAGATATAAACCAGCGCTGGGGCTCTGTCTTGCATAGGGTCGCAGCATCATGCTGAGCGATGGCCGTTTTGCGTGAATGTGACGCATATTTTCCCTGAACTTGTTTCCATTTTGTAATTTTGTGTTATTTTTTGCGTCATGTTTACCGCAAATAAACGTATTTTCTTTCTTCTTTCTTTTAGATATCACCCTTACTAAGCCCATCGCTTTACAAGGGTGAATTATGAAATTGTTCACTAGAAATTTATTAAATAAGCAGTACTAATACTTTTCCTAAGTGCAGTTGTAGTACTTACGGACTTAGTAACATTTTACTATATTCCTGCAGGAGTGAAGTTCTCAGCATCTGGTGACATTGGCTCAGCGAACATCAAGCTTGCACAGACTGCTTCAATTGACAAAGAGGAAGAGGCTGTGGTTATTGAAATGGAGGAGCCAGTAACCCTCACGTTCGCCTGCCAGTATCTCAACTATTTCACTAAAGCCACTTCACTTAGTCCACAGGTAAATAGACATTTGAAAATTCACCATCATTGTACTACTGGGTATTGTGGAGCAACTTGATGCCAAGAACACTGGATGTATTTGGCCAGTACAAAATATACCTAAGTTCAATTTACATTAAAAAAAAAATTTTAAATACTTCAAATGCAGTCTCCAGAGAGGTATATCTTCAGCAGTAGACCTGCTATAGACAGATTCACTGATAAGAGATGATCCATAGACTTTTACACCTATTTCTCTCAGAAAGTTTGTCATAGCAATAGGCTACATGTTAAGTTGCATTCATCAATATAATGTTCCCGTTGCATTGCCCTGATATACACGCGAGTAGCACTGCTTGCTGAAGTAAATAGAAATGAGATAAGGTATTAATTATTGTTTTTGATTTGTTTTAGGTTCAACTGTCAATGTCTGCCGATGTCCCTCTTGTCGTCGAGTACCGCATTCCAGACATTGGTCACATCCGCTATTATCTAGCGCCCAAGATTGAGGAGGAGGATAGTTAAATTAGTTGATTAGTAATAAGGTCTTATTTTGTATTCGCGCATATTATGTTGTACTTGCTCTTTCCAAAAACATCATGTTAAAATTCCAATTTCTCAAGCCTGATATCTCCATACACTGTGTGTATCGCTGAAAGTTGTGATATAATTGTATTTTTGTAAGAAGTAATAAACACATTCGTCAAAATGGTGGTATTTTTCGTAAATCAAAAAACAATTTGACATTCAATCACTTTTTATTTTCCACAATAGTACAAATTACATTCATGTTCATGTTATACATGAGTATTGAATTAAAATGTCAAATAAAAGTTCAGTGTCTACTGATACACATGTTCAAAATAAATAATCACTTCTAACACAATGGAATGCTGAACTTAAAGCTTCGCAATTTTTAATTATACGAATATTATAATAATCGACCTTATACCTAAAATCGTTATCCCCACGCATTTATACACAGTTGGTAAAAACAGATTGTTAAGAGATAAAATTGAGACATGCATTTAAAATACTTTATGAGAAATATCGGAGATGTAGGCTTAGCAAGCACCACTGACTAGGTTAGTTAGATAGCAGTTCCCACGGGATAATTTCCGACCTCCATGCGGGCTCAGCAGCTGGCCGAAGCTAGTATCTTAAATAGGTTCCCCAAAAACTAACAGTATTTGGTAATACCATACATGAATACACATTGTTCACTCCGCGTTTTAGATATGACAAGTAGGTACGCGGCGGGCTCGACTTGTCGAATTCAGTGGGCGTAACGTAGTCAGAAGATATAAGAGTTACACGATAGCAAGAGAGGCAACTTCTAGGTGAATAACTAAGCAATTAGTGCTGTGCGACCTGTTGTACTTTATTGTGTCGTCGCCAAAGTCGCTTTTTATTTAAATGATTTTGCAGAGTGAACCATCTGTACTAATCTGTGGTATAATCAGCCTATAATGTTCCCACAGTTGGGACACAAGCCTCCTCTCTTGTAGAGGGAGTGGGCTGTAATCCACCACGCGGGCCCAGTGCGGGTTGGTTGGCTAATATGTGGTAATACATATAAATTATTGTTTCTTGTATTGCAATGAATTCGATGACCACTGAGATACGGAAATTATGAATAGGGTAAATTGATAGACAAATAGCCAATGTGCTTAGCTAACATTTTCGGTGCGTGCTAAGCCTGGGTGAAGTACAAACATTGACAGATCTGTAGTAATCAAATTGTAATGATAGTGGTTATTATTTAGACACACATCTTATATATCCATATATTTTAAAATGGTTAGTCAAATAATGTACTTAAGTGAAACAAAAAAATTGCCCACTGTAAAGTCCACTCATTCAAAACTTATTTGTTAACAAATTCGACTTTCTTGTATTTTTTAGATCTTATGACATATGGCCCGTGCTACATTTAGGGGATCACTTAAATTAAATTTCTAGCAGATATTTAAGTCTTAGAACATATTATGTGACTAGAAGTCGAGATACTTCAAAGTTAATAGAAATTATTAGAGGATTATAAAAAAATAATTCACTCATAAGAATACTTTTAAATATAAATTAAGTAACCGTTAAAGACGAAAGGAGGAGGGTGGGCAGGTATAAGTGAATAAACGGGTGAATGGCGACTTTGCTACGAGTAACTTGAACTCAAAAAGAGTCAAAGAAACGTTTTAATGAATAAAAGTAATATCGTAGCGAGTCGCCATACCGAGATTCACTGTTTCCACTTCTTGGCAGAGAACAGTACCGCGCGTTGTTTCAAGAAGAGCGAGTAGCTCTGCTTGCGCGGCACAGTCGAAGGCGATGCGTTGTCAGTTTGCCTTTTCTTTTCATGGGCGCGACGGGTGGCTTCGCTCATAGCATTTACATTTACGTATGCTGCACGTCGCCCGCGCCCTCTACCTGTAACATTTGAAAAAAATATTTAGAAATGGCATGCTTGCTAACCTTACCTTATTAAACTCATCTAAAAAATTTACTTTGTAAACAAGGATATTACAAATTAGAGGATTATATCCAAGATAAAAATGCTTGGAAACATGCTGGTCCTGCTCCATAGGACAATCTAGAATCTAGACAAAATTTTACTGGTTGCTAATTTAATTGTATAATATTTTTAAAATATTGATTTTACATTCTGTGATTACACACTGACTTATTAGTACCTATTACTTGTAAAAATTTTAGGAATATCGTATAATTTTACAATGTTTGTAAATATCTGTCATTACTTAATCTTTCATTATTTTTACCTATCGTGGTATAGTAATCTTATTCTAGGTTCATCGTCTTCACATACAATTGATGTACACAAAATATTGTGATAACATTTTAAAAGAGTAACGGCGGAGTTTCTTGCCCATTCTTCTCCATACGAAAACTACCTTTTGGAAGGAGCGACTAACTAGAATCAATTATTATTTTTCTGTAAATGTTGACGTTCAAGTGACTTTTTTGTGCCTAACTGAAATAAATTCTTTGACTTTGAAACCAAGCCGCATGTTTATAATGCAAAACTGAGGTAACTCTGCCGTAGTTCTACAGAATAAGCCATCTATAGCACATACGGAAAGAGAGATAAAGATAATGTGTTTGCAGCAACCTGTCTTCACAACAATCCTACTGTGTTGCATAGTATTATTATTAATTTTAAAAAATAAGTACAAGTGACTATCATATATTGTGAAGTGCACCTCGACACTAGGCTGCAGGCAGTCCAGGGAAGCTATGCCATCCTTGGAAAGCAGGCTAACCAGGTGTTGATTACGCCTGGACAGGAACAGCCTGCGCCTGGTGACAGGGACCATCACGGGACACAGCTCGCTAAACACCTCCACACAATAGGCATAACGGACTGTCCTCTGTGCAGAACATGCATGGACGCTGAGGGAACTGTTGCGCACGTGCTCTTTGAATGCACAGGCGCTACCCAGATTAAAACAGAAACCTTCGGGGCACCCAAGATCTTTTACAGACGTTCTGAACAGACCAGGAGATTTAATCGACTTCTAGAGAGAGGTAGGCTGGTTGGTATAACCACCGACGAGCTGCCCTAACTGCCGTTGGAGGACAGACCTACCTACTTGGCTGCCACCAGTCACCTACGTGTTGGGAACTATCAGGATAGTGGTTTTCTTTAGGCGGGCTAGAAATTTACACGCGCTCGATATCGAGAACTCACGCCAGCTTACTACTGGAGTCTACTCAATTACCTTTTTATTTTATATATAACCACTACCTTTTATTTAGTTTTATTTAATTTACCTGCCCTATCAGGGACGTTACAGTGGCCAACGCACAATGGCACACCTTAAGGAATAAGTGCGGAAACCAAACCCCATATCATAGAACATCATTTATATTGTGTATGCTTTCTGAGTTTATCTTAGACATTACTGACATCGGTGAAGGAAAATATTTGTGAGGAAACCTGAACTTGATCAAACATGGTGATCGATGCTCATGCCTTCTCTGTATTCGAAGAGGCCTTTGCCCTGCTGTGGAACAGTAAAAGATTAAAGGTATTATGTAAGTGTATATATCGTACCTGCCCCCCCTCCACGCCCTCAGGACTCACGTTTGACCTCCGAAGGGCCCGGCTCAACATCTTCCTCATCGCCCTCTTCCACCTGTGCTGGGCTGATGAGTTGATCGTGAAGCGTGCGCAAGTGTCGCAGTAAATTGGACTTCACGTTGAAACCTTTGTTGCAGAGGCCGCATACGAATGGACGTTCGCCTGAAATAGTATAATAATAGAGAATGTTCTTTAATTTTTAACAAGAATAAATATTCAATTATTCGAATGTTACTTCGTAAGCCATGGCCCCTCTTGGGTATAGGCCTCCTCCAACGAATTAGTAAGTATTTTTTTTAAGTCCAGCTATGTCTCGTTAATTGACTTTTTGATGGTTTCAGCATCCCAATTGCGTAACACACTTTCAATCACAATCCGAGAGTTTTGAAAGATACTGCTAATCCATTGCTTCACAGGTTAGAAAAATTCGTCAGCTCAACAACAACTTTAATAACGCAATGAACGGGGGTGAACTGTTAAATGTAAATCAATGCCAATGTAAGCCATTTTATGTGTGTTACGTAAGTCGTAAAAGTTAGTGCAACTCAACTTATTTATAAAAATTGCAACTAAATCATCTCGGCTCAAATTCAAATTAACCTCGTCACGCCTTCGGTTCGCTCTTTGTGTAATAAAAGTTTTTCTCCTCCCCTTTATGTGAAACGCAGCTGTGGCGAATGTGGCCGAAAAATGCTTCTCCCTTGCCCATTTTCGAACTGAGCAGTTCTTAATACAAAAAAAAACCCTTGATTATGCCCGCCGTCAGGATCGAACCAGGATATCACGTTCACTTACCCGTAACCAACAAGTTTAGCCCCATATACTAGAAATATATTTTTCATTTATATTGAATCCCATACCAGATCTGCACCCCAGTGTATAGGGAAGTGTTGTGATCTATCAACCTATTTACATAATATATGATCATATTTCTATGTTGGGTACTATTTAGCCACCATTCTTTAAACAAAGATTCGTTTTTGAATAGAGGTTTTAACTAACGTAAAGGTAATCGTGACTCACCTGTGTGCGTACGCATATGTATGAGCATCGATGCGTGCGACGGGAATGACTTCTTGCATTGCGAGCAATTCTTGTTTTGCGCGCCCTCTGTGAAACGATTGTGACGTTTTGGTGGGGCACTGTTGTTTGACATGGCCAATTCTAGACAATCGACATCGAACGAACATTTAGAACAGGGTTCAGTCAGGCAGACAATCACACAATATGCAACGCTCTGTTTGGTAATGGCAAATAATATCAAATACAGCAAAGGTACAAGCAAACAAAGCATTCCAATGTTTAATTTTAGTAATAAATCATAACTGAAGTGATTATCATGTTTGAGTAGCAGGGTAAGAAGTAGTGTATCTTAAAGCATAGGTAGTAAGTGTAGACAGACGGGCTGCATTTCGGCTGCAAGCATCTACAAAAAAGTGTTAGTGCATGCATTCTATTTTTGTCGTGACGAACCAATAATACGATTCTCAAAGCAAAGCAACCTCACATAATATATTCTTCTCAGCTTGCTAGTAGCGTTGAATGCAGTCCGTCTGTGTTTACTTTAAGGTGTAAGATTATTAGCAGAAGTAATATAATGATAATAAAAATAAAATAAAACACTATTTCGCTTACGGCGACAGGATGTTCGTTTGTCGAGAATTAGCCTATTACATAAAAATCTAGTTTCGGCTATGTCATTCAAGTTTGGAAATTCTGGTAAAAAATGAGTCCAGAAAGATACCATATTTCTTAAGATTTTGGGAGTAAGCAAAGAAAAAAACATGTTTAAAATAACACAAAATATGGAACCAGCTATATTAAGATTTCGCATCTCTGCTCAAAATGTATAACTACTGATCTTCGGATTTATAGAACAATAATACAGGATACTGGCCTATGACCGAGGACCCGATTTAGGACTATAAACCAGTACCCTAATTACGATCAATGGGAATTTGAATTGTTTTGAAACAAATTGCTAATCCATTGCTACATAAGTTGGAAAAAAAATCTGCTCAACAACGTAAATACCGCAATGAATGTTGTTGAACTGTCAAAATGAAACAAGTTTGTCGTAATCGTTTACGAAATTGTTTTGCGTAGTTAAATAGCTGACCCATGAGTTATTAAAAAAATCGTTAGAACATGTTGAAAATGATGATACCTAATGTCCTTTATTTACAAAATCGTTCAGCTTAAGTGTGTATGTACAGTCCGCGTCGGTCGATTAAGGAACATGTGAATTTTAGAATAAGTTCGGCTTAGTAGTGCGCGCGTCGTCTTGGTCATTCATAGGTATAACCGCGGACGTTTGCGGTGAACCACTTTTCACCCCTAAGCCCTTAGTAATAAGGTTGAAAAGTGGTTCACCACCTCGGTGGTACACATAGCTACATATCAAGCTATAAATTTCCAGTATAAGCTGACCTCGCATTGTATAGGATTTCCGAACAGTGAGAGGTCAGCTTATACTGGAAATATGTATAACTAGATATTAATACATATAAGCCCAGGTTCGCACGGGCGATATTTTGCCGCGGCGATATTTTTCGTGCACTGGACTTTCAACGCTCTCCTTAGCGCCGAGAGTTGAATATCAAACAGTGTGTTTTTTCAACGCGCTGGGACGAGAGTGCGTCCGAGAGCTTTGGATTTTCAACGCGCTCGGTTGATAATCCAGTGCGCGGTCTAATGCCGCCGCGATATTTTTACGTACGTGCGAACGTGGGCTTAGGCTACAGCCGTGTGTATGTGTTGTTACAATCTGTATCAAAACCTCCATGTGCCTTAGTAACGATTGCCAACTTTATGTTATATATGAAAAGATAATTAAATATAATCTCTTTGATTTTAAGTTTTATAAATAAGGGGGTAGGAGTTTTACTTGGTCTAAAACACTCAAATAAACGAAATTGTAGGAAAAACCAGATTTAAGACAATTTCTAAATAATAACAGAATAATAAAATTATATTTACTAACAAGGTTTTAATAGTCTATAAACTCATAAGGATCTATGCTTTCCGGGATCAGGGTCCCGTGAGGGACGAACAAATATTGCTTGCATTTTGTTTTAGCTTGTTCAAACATACTGGTAAACCAGAAAAAGTATGCACTTCGGTAATCTTCGTGTTTCCGAATAAGCACGAACTTTGCGCCACTGAGTAACCTCCCACAGAGGCAATGCGCTTTGTACGTAGGCGCCTACCTATCATTGCGCGTTTGTATGAAGTTTTCTCTCTGTCAGGTTACGTACTCCGGTCTCAGATCAGTCAGATCGTCATTTGTCACTCAAAAGTTTTATCCGCCTAGCCTTTTCCCAACTAGGTTGGGGTCGGCTTCCAGTCTAACCGGATGCAGCTGAATACCGGTATTTTACATGAAACGACTGTCTATCTGCCCTCCACAACCCTGTTACACGGTCATACGATACCCCTTGGTAAGACTGGTTGACAAACTTTCGGTCTTCTGAAAACCCGTAACGCCTGTTGAAGATCCGAATGCCGGGACCAAACGATTTATTAACATGCTTTCCGAGGCACGGACGGGTCTCGATATGTAAAGATGGCTTAACCTGATCGATCGATCCGTGCGGCTGTTATTACTTAGCCACGAATCTATAGTTTTGGTAATACAAAATAAGCAAGTACTTCCATGATTACAGTTCTATAGTAGATCTCATCATCGCGCATTCGTATCTTCGTACTTCTGTAGGTAGATGATGATTGCCAAAGCGCATACTTTAGTATGGAAAGCTGTACACGGACTGCGGGCCGTCCGGGTCATCAGAATTCCGGAGCATGTCCATGTGTAAAAAAAACCTCGAAAGCCCTAGGACCTGACACAAAACCGTTTGAACGCCTAATACTGTGTTTTATTTCTTTGAATTTCAACTGCCACTGTCATGAGTAATTTTAGAACTGGCTTCCAAATTAGCATTTGAATTCAGGTGTATACTCTATCGATAACTGAACTGTATTTCGGGCTGTTCCTACCCCTACTCCCCGTCCTGTCCCTCACATTTTGTGATAAGAAATTGCGAACAAAAATCCAATAATTTAAGAAGAATCAATCTAATTTCTAGCTGGTTTTTCATTGAGAATGGTAAATTTATCTAGTTTGATAATACATATATATTAATTTTCTAGGTATGTGCCCAAGAACACGGGACAATATATGAATTTTGTAGTACTGACCTGACTCCGTGTGCGTGCTCTGTATATGTCGCACCCATTCGGCCGGGTTGGGGAAGTGCTTCATACAGAGGTCGCATTTCAGCAAGGCCATAGTCTCCTCCGTGTCGTCGCTCTGAAGAACAAAATAGTAACAATATTTTCAAAACTTCAATTAGAGTAGAAAGTTGATCAACAGTAAAAGAAGACGAAAATCTTTAATAATTTTGCGTCAACATCCAAAAATGGAACTATAGTTTGACCGAGACCCCTGTTCCGCGTCTCAGGTATGTGCGCGGCGAGACGGGGGGGCATTGCAGGCCGCTCATTCGTCAACGCTGCCGCGCATTCCTAAGGCGCGGAACAGGGTCTCGGTCAAACTATAGCCACAATAGGTTTGACCACATAGTGATGTACCAAAACACCAGCTATGTAAGAGGACATTCACATAATATGATACTACCAGTTAATGGGATACTCGTGGGCGTTAGATAAAGGTGTGGCCATAGTCGTGGAGATCGGCAAAAAGGGAGTATATAGTCGTGGAATCCAGCTGATGGGGCAGGGATAGTCGTGGGTTTCAGCAAAAGGGGAAGGGATGTATGTATTTTTTTATTTGTCTATCACTTATGTTAAACCTGGCAGGTTTTGTTTCTGCATCATCCTAAGATTGGCCTCAAGCATTAAGTCCGTCTATGTATAGTATTTTTTTTACGTGTGCATAGTTCGAACAAATAAAAGTCATGAGCATCAGCAAAGAGGGTGATCAACGTGATCATACACTGATGGCACTAGTTCTATGGTCCCCAGTCATAGTATTTATCTGTCTACAAGCTCTGTCTGAAGAGATTTCCCATTAACAAAAATGATAACTTCCGTACATACTTTCAGTCCCTATTTAATCTCTTTAGAGTATGAATTTTCAAAAAACCGTCCTTATTGGTCGCCATCTTTATATAAGGAGCTCTTGAGCACAATTGAATGCTTCCAAACCCAGCGGTTTAGGCTGTGCGTTGTCTGCCAGTGAATGAATAAGATAATTATCAAGTAGTGGACACGTACGGCCGAGCGCAGCTTCCTCTTGCGCGCGTGCTGCGTGTCGTCGCGCGCGTGGCCCTGCACGTGCCGCACCCACGCCGCCGGCACCGTGAACACCTCGGCGCACAGCTCGCACGCCAGCGGACTGTAGATCTGGACATAACACCTGAGTTTTAAAACCGGTTACCGGCAAGAAGCGCGGCCCTCTTCACTTGAAACGGCAACAAAAAGGTACAAGTTGATTCAGACACGTAGACAACCCGGATTATGCGAACCACGCATCTACTTAGTGGGTCAGGTCCCGCGTAAAATATTCGCAGATCAGATCGTCACTAATTCAGATTAACAGATATCTGACAACTCGGTCAGCTACAGTTCTTTCACAGGTATTCTGCCTCTGATTTTGCATAATTTTCGTTGCAATAAAGTTGCTGTTGTCAGAGGACAAATAACTGTAAAGGACCGTAGTATAATTCAAAAGTATGGATTTGAAAGTAAGTACTGAACAAAATGTTAACCTTATGTCACATTAAAACCAAATCCGAAATAAATTCCATTCAATTCTAACTTATATCTCAATCCAAAGTATCAAGAAAGTTTAAAAACAACATTAATATTTCAAGTTTTTACTTACCAAGCTCTCCTCTTCAATATCAACTTCGTCATTAGGTTCATTCTTGACGCTCATCTCCGCTTGGAACATCTCGGCGATGGATCTCTCTTCCTCTTCGATGCTGCTGGCATCCCATTCTGGCTCGTCTTTTATTTGGATCTCGGTTTCCATCAGGTTTTGCGACGATTTTTCTGTCAGAAAATTAAAAAAGAAATATAATTAGTATCATGCTTGGATGAACACAATGTCGCCTGCCCAAAGTCGAAAAGTAATTCAGCAAATATCTAAGCATTCCCCAAATAAATAAATTTGAAGTGTCTGTTTGGGTGATTCTCTGAAATTTGGTTAACTTCTGACCTAATTTTGAAAGTGGTGTTTTTAGATAATAATCAGTAAACTTATAATTCTATGCTGTGGGTATAACATCTACTTTGCTGCATCTAAAAGAGCGAGTCACTTTACTTAATATTTTAAGAGAAATTTATGTTTTTTTTTAATCCGTTTTCTAGGGACTGACGAGACGTGATATCTTTTTATATGTAATGGCTTTCTTTCCAAGTCTCCATATTTATTTATTTTATTTGAAAGTTACACCAAAGACCTATTCACTAGAAACATTAACATAAGAAATAACATAAGCATTGAGTTATGGTGAATTAGTCACTTACAGGCGTACACAGCACTTACATAAAAAATTGCTTCTTAAATATATGTTTTAACAAGATGTTTTACCTGTAGCGTAGTGAGGATAGAAAAACTCATTAAAAACAAAAAACAAAATATTAAAATCATAATCGAAATTAGAATCAAAAATAAAAATTATCATTAGAATTAAAACTAATACATTAAGATTAAAATTACAAAAAATAGTAAAATTAAAAGAAAAATCCAAAATTGTAAAAGTTAAATTAAAATTAAATTTATTTATTTATTGTTAATTAAAACGGTAACACCAATTACATTAATTAACATAAAGATGATAAACAGGTATGGCAGGTTTACAAAAATATTTCTACTACTAACATACAATAGAGGACACCCTAGCATACTTCTTCTCACAAAACATCAGACATACACGCATAATTCTACTCCATTCATCGGCAAACAGATCACATTCAGGATTGGTGGTCAGCAGGGCATTAAGCATCCTTAAAGTACGACACACAGGGGACTCAGCTCTGGCGACAGTTTTAGATGACGGCGGTGCAAACAGATTGTGTCGACGGCTTTGGCGATGTCCGATGTATTTGTCGGGAACAAATAGCCGACAGAAAAGATCATTGAGTTGCAACTTGCAAGCACATGTAGCAAAAAACCAAAATGTTTTCTGCGAAATTGGGAAA
Organism: Xanthia icteritia; assembly: GCA_949128155.2. Lineage (NCBI taxonomy): Eukaryota > Metazoa > Arthropoda > Insecta > Lepidoptera > Noctuidae > Xanthia > Xanthia icteritia. The sequence continues at coordinate 5,308,271 of OX421935.2, read as the reverse complement.
ATGAGTCTGTAAATATATCAATATTGTTGCAGATATCTATTTTATTATAATTAGCCATTAATCGATTCAAGGGGGCATTGAGACGCGTGGATCGCCCGGAGGACACGGTGGAGGTCTGTCCGGCTCGGGCACTGGGCAGAGCATCGCCGTGTCCTCGTGGAGGCGATCGGTGGCGGGGATCTCTCGCGTCCGGCCCTGGTCCAGGCCATGGTATGGAGCGAGAGGGCATGGGAGGCCATCACCTCCTTCTGCGAAGCAGTAATGCTCGCGAAGGAGGAGGCAGAACGCGTGAGGGAGAGGCAAATTTCGCGCCCTCACGCCACTAGCCGCCGCAGGAGACGCCTTGGGCGTCGGGAATCGCACTTGCGATTCCCGGCCACCGTAGGCGCGGGCTTGCGGACAGTGAGCAATGAGTAGCTCGCCGTCCGATAAGGACCAGGCCCGGGTCGACGGCGCGGTGTGTTCCACGCGCTCCTCAAAGAGATGTCAGCAAGTGAAGGGGTCCGAAAGGAACAATGCCTGCCGCGGTTGCGGGAAAGTCCGAAAGGGATACCGTGGCCCCTGGCAACGTACAGGCAATGGAAGGAACACGGGTGGGTTTTAGTCAGTAAGAGTCTGACACGCCCTCCCGCTCCACCCACAACGGGAGAAGTTATTTGACAATTTCCCATCCAAAAAAAAAGGGGGCATTGAGACCAAGGTTGGTTCTTGATGAGAACGGTGCAAAGATATTTATTTTGCGTAGAGTTACGGTACGCCTAGGTACAGTTATATTAATTTCTGATAATAACTCAGGTACATCCGCCAGGTTATGGATGATTTTGTAAACCAGGAGTTGATCAGAAGTGGTAACATATTGAAGTGATTAAGCCTTTGAGATTAATTAGCGTCATGAGGGCAGCTAGGGCTTCTAAATCGTAAGTACCTGGTGAAGACCTTCTGTATACATTCTATCCTGTTAATATGGACACGAGATATGGGATTCCAAACTGGAGATGCGTAGTCCAGGATTCAATAAAGCACTTTTAGTGTCGATGTGGACCGAAACTCCGAACAGGTTCTCTTCACAAAACCCGAAATTTTCGACGCTTTACCTACAATCGCGTCAATATGATTGAAGAATGTTAGCTTGCTGTCCAGTTGGACACCCAAGTCACGGATGGTATCAACCTTTTGCATAAGTTGACACCATTCTTGTACCGCATCTAAGTCTTCTTGAAGAAGAAGAATGTCGCAGTCTGTTTTAATTTCCCTGTACAGTTTCAAATCTTCTGCAAACATGGAACATTTGCAGTGCTGTATTGAATGAACAATGTCATTGACGAAAATCAAAAAGAGAATCGGTCCCAGGTGAGATCACTGTGGTACCCCGGAGGTGAAAAAATAAAACGGTAACTCATAAGCCCTCACAAACACTTTGTTTCCGCTCAAATAGCTAGGAGACAAACCACATAAGTAGTTGGCCGGATATGCCAAACTGTTCGAACTTTGTGATAAGTACCTTGTGGTAAACCTTGTCAGAGGCACTGCTGAAAATATAATTAATAACTACCACACGTAGATTGGTTCTTCATCTTCAAAATATATTTATTTACTTTTTTGTTCAAAATTATAGTTTTTTTATATTGTAAAAACGATCTTCCGTTGCCATTTTCCACAAAATTAACGATACCGAGTTGAGTCTAGGTACATTTTTTGTTCTATTATCAACAAATTTTAAGATTTCCTAAAATACTATAAGTAGGCAGACATATTCAATTCTAAAACTTAGGAAAAAAAATGTTCCAAAATGTCACAAATAGTCGCAAAAAAAAAAACCGATTGCATTAAGGGTTATATTATTTTGGTCCCTGTTTTAATTTATTGCACAAATATTTCGGAAGAAATCTCAGTCGGAGCTCGGCCGCTGTCGTGAGTGGAAACTGTGTTGCCTGTTTGCAGCGGCTCAAATTCAAATTCATTTATTTATCCGAACATGGTACAATACAAGGTCTCAAATAACATAAAAGTCTCATCACATTCTGCCACATGGGGCGTGCAAATATAAGGTAAACATAATAAATTATTACAATGCAAAATATAAATATAAGGTTAGAATTGATTGGCTCATGTGCACAGATACAAAATATTCGATAAACCAAATTTGATACTTGATATTATGGCAAGATAATTTTATTTCGGTAAAAGTAAGTAAGGTTTATAAATGCCTATTCGTCTGGGACTTGATGGAGTGACCTGAAGGTGTACGTCGGTGACTGATAACTGGAACTCCTCGTCGAGTAGAACTATGTTTGCCGATTTTGGGCTCGTTTTGTAAGTTATGATGAGACCTTACCTCCGGACTTGATAGAGTGACCTGAATGTGTGATCTGAATGGACTAGGGCCTGATATTTCTTATCGCTTACACTTTTTGACTTGAAATAATGTGATTAAACATATTGTTATTATAAATTAAATCGTAATGACAAGGTTAGTAATGTAATAATTAATAATACACGAGTTTAAATAGTGTTAATCCAAATTATTCTTATAGAATTATAATTAAGTACAGTGAAATGATTACTAAATTTGGGAGATCTTACATGGCTAGGGCCTGATTTTGGAGTAAGAAGTGGCGATTTTTGGAAATAAAGAATATTATGATATGTATCAAAATGAGTGACCAAATTAAATGGACTTTATAATACCGCTTAGTAGTTTCAAATATTGGATAAAATTAATATAAATATGTGAAAATTGTTGCTAACACCAAGTTAACCAAATTTTGGAGAGACACCCGTTTGTAATTTTAAAATAAGCTTTTTTTCTATTAAATGGTTAAGATATACGGAAGTATATACGGAAGTTATAACAAAAATAAAAAATTTAAACTTTTTGTCTGTCTGTTTGTTCCGGCTAATCTCCGAAACGACTGGACCGATTTGGACGAGACTTTCACTGGCAGTTAGCTGATGTTATAAGGAGTAACTAAGGCTACTTTTATTTTATAAAAAGAGTTAGGGTAATAAGAGTTAGGTTAGTATTGATTAAAAATCGCACATATCCCTGACTCCTGAGGGTATGCTTATAATTGAGGATAAATACTATTCAGAAGAAATGAAATTGTTTATTCCGAAAATATTACAGATAAATTGAAAAAAAAAACTTATATAATATGAATATCGGAAACACATTTACAAGTAAATTAAAAAAAAAATAACCCTGAGAAGAAATGATGAAACAAGTAGTCTTCAGAAACAAGTATGGTAAACTAAAGTGAAACAAGCCTCTTCACTTTTCTTATGGGAGAATGGATAAGAACAGAAACACAGAAAATTAAGGTATGATTTCGAACCCCACGGCACCAGTTCTGCCGCGTCACTACTGGTCCCCATATATATATATTCTATAGATTTATGTGAGATTACATTGCGAGCGCGGCAGTTTCGCCCTGCCGCCACGTCAGACTAGTAGTGCGGCGTTCATCACAGCGATAACACGTGAACGTTGACAAATAAATTGGCAACAAAACAGCGAGACATCAGGGACAGCAGGTGCTCGGAATCAGTGGCCACCGGCAGGCAGCACTGCCGTGGCAGTACTGCTGTGTGCAGCGGGTTTCGGAATCATACTTTTAAGCTATAGCTTTGAGTAATCAATTTAAAACACTCACTTGAAGCCTCAGAAGTATTATCCTGTTCTTCTGAGTCTTTAGTCTCCTCATTATCTGATTTGGTTTCAGTCTTTTGCCTCTTTCCATACTTCCTTTCAGTATGTCTTCTCAAGATCCTTGGTGTCAGCGGTTCGTCTGACGAGTCCTCACTGGCGGCGGTGGTGGTGGTGGCTACTGTCACAGTTGGTGGAGCAAGGGTAGATGTCGCTGTAGTTGTAGCAGCAGTTGTAGTAGCGGTAGCAGCCGCAGTCGGCTCGGCAGCGGTTGGTGCGGGAGCGACCAAAATCGTTTGCCCCTTCGGACCCCCGGGTCTGATCGCCGCTTGTGTACCCCCTTCGGTCGTTTTGATGAACACTAGCTTTGGCGGGCCAATGAACATAGGCCTAAAAACAAAACATAAAACAATTCATATTGTGGTTAACCATCAAAATAAAATGGCAGATGTTTTAACACTATACACCACCATCTTTTTAATTATGGGATCGCAAAATATACCCCAGACGCTTATGTGCCGCTCGATCCTCTCTGCCTACCCCGTAAAGGAAAGTGTAGTAGTACATTTATGTAGCATCGCAGCGCCACCTATCGGGTATAATTGTGAATCTAAACCAGGGCTTGGAAACCGGTTAATTTTCCTAACCGATTTAGGGTATTGACCTCGAACTGATTGCGGTTTTGTTTTCGGTTACCATCGAGAAATCGCATTTTACAAATTCCCATTCCGTTGCTCGAAATTAACCGGTTAATTTCAGTTTCGACGGTATACGATGCAATGAAGCCATGCCAAAAGAAGTTAGATATTCTTTACTCATTTGTTTGTGGCACGTTATACACCATCATATAGGCTGGTTGTTTATTGATATATTTGAAAATAGAACACACATAATTTCATTTTTCTTTTTTTTCCGAGAATCTGGCGGGAAGTCGCTTGCAGCAATGGAGCTCAGTCGACGTGATTTTCGCCCTATGATTTATTATGGCTATAAGAAATGGTTTAAAGCCTCAAGAATGCTTTGAACTTTTGGCTACTACTTTTGGTGAGTCTGCTTGTTCACGAGTTTCTAATTAGTTTGCTGAATTTAAAAGAGGACGGGGATGAAAGACAGGTCAGCCGCCAACCGCGGTCACACAAGAAAACGTTCGTGCAGTCGAAAAACTTATTCGTGAAAACCAACGATTTACATTATGTAGAGCTGGAGCGAGAACTGGGAATTGGATCAGCAGCAATGCACGATCACCTTTCTCTCCGAAGCGTTGTTCGAGATGGGTGCCGAACAAACATACCGATAAGCAGTAAGACCGTCGTCGGGTGGATTGGTGCCTATTCATGATAGATAAATTAGACGCCGGCAAGAAAAAAACGTTTATGAAATACTGATTGGTGTCGAAAGATGGCTATACAACTATGATCCTGAAACAAAGCGACAGTCAACTGTATGGTGCTTTGAAGATGAGCCAACTCCGACGAAATGTCGCCGTAGACGAAGCACACAGAAACAAATGGTCGCTTCGTGTTTCTGCAAAACGGGTCATATTGCTACTGTAGTGACAGAGGATCAAAGAACGGTAAATTCCGAATGGTATGTGACAGTTTGTGCTTCAACAGTAATATCAGCTCTGTGTGACAAGCGGCCGATGACACGGCTCCGGCACCTTCTCTGGCACCATGACAATGCGGCGCCGCACACTTCTGCCTGAACACTCGACTTTTTTAACTCAAAAACTGTGTCCATGCTACCTCACCCGCCATATTCCCTTGACCTAGCGCCTTGTGATTTTTACCTGTTTCCAAAAATCTAAGAAAAACGAAAGGGGAAAAGGTTTGAAAGCAAAGAAGATGCACTGGCTGCCGATAATTTCGAGATTTCTGAGGTGTCTAAAGAAAAGGGGTCAGATGTATTTTCCAATTGGTTCAGACGTATGGAAAAGTGTATACGTGCTCAGGGTGAATACTTCGAAAACATCGATACTTGTAATAAAGAATAAATGTTATAATTTTTGAGTATCTAATTTCTTTTGGCATGCCCCTCGTAAACGAGTTCTACCTATTACGCCATCTCTCTTACACCTACAATAATAAAGCTCTCGAGAAACGGCGTCGGCGGGCGTGCGTCTGAGTAAAACCGGTTTATTCAAGTTAGAGCGAGTTTTAAAATTATATTCTCTGTAATAACCAGTAGCCAAAATTATTTAGCTTTAGTTGAGACTGTTTTTGCAATTAACCGGCTAATCGGTGAACGGTATTATAACGGTTTTATGAACAATATTAACCAGTATTTCAAAACCGGTTTCAAGCACTGATCTAAAACATCCAGAAATAGCCAAAATATAACATCAAAATCGGTTCAGCCGTTTAGGAGAAGTTCAGTGACACAGACGTACTTTGTTTGTGTGAAAAATATATCCTAAAGCTGTGCTGAACCGTTACTTCATTTTGGCTTAATAATTATTTTTGACTTTTTTCCTTTTTGCTCGGCTGCTAAGGGTTGGAGTGTAGAAGACAAGTAAAAAATATATCATGCTTTAGCTTTAAGGGGGCACCAAAAAAAGTTTAATTTTTCAAGATTTTACTTGACAATTTAGTGGGCATTATTTATTACTAAGTATGCCAAATTTCAACTTTGGTATCAGGTGTCTTTCTCTCTCAAGACAGACACCCTAACTATGGTTTCCTTGTTTTCCTATGGCAGGTTTTAACCCTAAACACCTAAGCAACCTCAAGTACCAAGGCATGTGCCAATGTTAATATACATTCTGCAGTTTCTGCCTACCCTACAGATGCCCTAGTGTGAGTTTCTTTTAACCATCTCGACTTTACGCATCAACCGCCTTCGGCGCTCCGATAGGCCCTTCACCAGTGAAGGCCAGTGAAGACCAGTGAAGGGCCCAAGGAATCGTAGCTCCGAACCTGGTTGATGCATAACATCGAGACGGTTAAAAGAAACTCACACTATGCCTGTGAAAACAAGTGTGAGTTTATGAATGTATAATTTCCTGGAGTAAATGGAATTATTCACTAATTAGGATTCCCACGCACCTTTGACCAGGTTGTCCCGGATTGAAGGCTTTTAGCAACTTATCATCTTTTTTAACAGCTATCTTTGGTTGTATTTGTATCTCGTCAGGTTTCTTTGTCAATCCCGCCTTCATAACACTTGTGGTGGCAATAGTTTGTGTTGCAGTTTTCTCAACAGATCCATCGCTGCCATCTTCTGTCTGTCTCCACAGGCCTCGGATTTTGAGAACTTCACCAGCTTTTAAGACGGTGTCTAGAACTTCGTTTGAAACTGTTGTTTCTCCTGGAAATCGATGTAAGAAAATTAAGATATGTTTATGTGTATGTCATGACTTTCATGAGAGGGATGAAGGGGGAGTTGCATTATTTGCTGCCTCATATACCCTTTTCAATGGACGGTTCTGACCTCAAGTACGTAGGCGGCGTTTCCCCACAGACAATGGCCATTCCATCTTGCGCCGCATGCCCTTTTACCTGTGCACTTGATGACTTTATGACTGCATCATTGAGTGCAGTTCGCGTAGCGGAATTTTGAGCCCCACATGTTATATTAACTTTTTGTCATCGACAAACTAAGAAGAAGATAAGTTCTGACTGCCAGATAGCCATTGCCAGGTCAGTGGGTCATCTTAGGGGCGGCCGGCCCAAACGAAGTGGCGGACACAATAAGATTTTAATTGAAGAACAATGTAAAAAGTTAAATGAATTACAGAGATACTTAATGTGAGTAAATAAACATAAATTCTAAAATATTCTAATTTCAACCGGCGCAGCGGTACTAAAGTGAAAGAGTATTATACTTATAGGTACTTATTTATAAACAACTAACCTTTGTACATGTATTCTACGAGAATCTTCAACGCTTTTGTGGATATCTCGGAAGGCAGCACGACATACAGCATGCCGCCCATGCGCGTCACTGAGCGCTGGCCTTCGAACAGGTTGCACAAGTACACGCTGCAAGAGCTCAAGATAAACTTGTGCGCCGGTATCTGGGACCCGTCCAGGGTGCACAGCACCACATCCGTGAACCGCTCCGAACGCAGCAAAGCCGCCACGGAACCGTTCAGGTGGGAACTGTGCGAGTGCCATTTTAACTGGTATGTGTCCGTGGACGTCATTTTTCTTCTTTATTTCCTACATTTCACACCATCTGCAAACGTTATCATTTTAATAAAATTTTAACTTACGCGCGTTCGCGTTCTTGTTCACGTCAGTCAGTACGTTGTTTTTTTATATTTCTAATGAGTGAATGAATGAATGATCAAAAGATGAAACAGGATGTTTATAAAACTCGCTTGAAGCTTACGTTCAAGATAAAGTCATTTGCGGTAATTTTATAAATATTTTGTAGAAAGCTCTAATTGCAGGCTTGCCTAAACAATGAATAAATTAAATGTTGAATCCTGGTGCATTTAAATTTCAAAATAAACACGTTGAACACAACAAACGGAATCAAAACAATAGCATAATAAAACAGTGTGTATCGATCTAGTGGCGACGCAAAACTAGAAGAAAAAAAAATAAACACAAATAATTTAACTCTTTTGTCGCCATTAATGGTAGTTTAAAATGAGCGTAGAATTTTTAAATAGTTCAATTATTATTTTTTTAGTCTTATATTAGTGCAACTAATGCGTAAGAACTATCCGTTCATTGAACTTGTGTAAAAAGAAATATTTACCGTAAAAGTCCGACAATCAATAAAGTCAACAAAAGTTTTATTCAAAACTGTTGCACGTACACATTACAGTCTTTTACACAATAATCACAGAACATGGAAATTACTATTCAACTTTCAAATAATTTCAAACAACACAATGCGCGCACCCACCGTTTGCGACCCTCAAATCTGGTGTGCGGCGGCTGCGGCTGCAAAAATCGATAGAAATGATATTGATTTAACTCGTAGACCGGGGTTGCGCGTTTATCTTATCGATCCAACTGAGCGTCGCTCGGTCGAGCGGCGCGCGCCTGCGTCGTATCGCGAGGGGCGCGTTTTGCCGTCACCGGCGCCCGCCCTGACTCCGCATCGCCAACGCGCCACCCTGTTCACGCGCAAATTGCTTTTATTCCATGAACTCTCTTTCTACATAACACTCACTCAATACATATATTATATGGATGCGTGTTGTATTCTCATCAAGACACTACACTACCACTTTTTTCAATGTCAAATAAACAATCTAGGTATATTTTTATTATGTCCCTTTAATTTACGTTGGCGTTACATAACGTTGCCTGGATACGATCGGGTACTTACTAGCTAAACAGCATTAGAAAAATGTCACCTACATAAATCTATTCTATTGCTTAGCTACCCTATTATGACACTGGCCTAGCCTACCTCCATCTGTGGGCTACACAATATAGTCGCAAACATAGACGTATGTCGCAAATAATAAAATACGTAATTAGAATTGCGTATTATTTAATTTGCTGCCTAGGTACCGATAATCTTTACAAATTAACTTCCTGGGGCGGCCTTCTCGACATAGATAGCGATCGTTATACGACCGAATTCGGTCGTAAAATCCTAATGTCGTCCCTAGACGCGCGCGACGTGCTTGACAAGCACGAAAAAATCCCGTACTTGTGAAGCACGTTGCGCGCGTCTAGGGAGACCATTACGATTTTGCGACCGAATTCGTTCGTATAGCGATCGCTATCTGTGTCGAGACGAGACTGCCGGGCCTGGTAGCATTATCTATTTCAAGCTTACCCCTATCGATGAGAAACGGCGTGATGTTATTAAAGAATCTGCTGTTGCTTCAAAACATCTATCATCTACTATTCGCATTGACTATTCGTCGCAATTTATAATTACTTAAAATTGTAGAGCTACCTTTAATGTATCAATTGAATGATAGAAAATTATTGTAAATAGCATACTGCATAGTTGCATACCTAGGTACTACACAGAAATAATTATTCTCTTTACGTAGGTTACGTAGTAGGGACAGCCCTACTCGATAAAGGTAACCGAGGGGTGGGCGAATCGAAGGACTCTGCAGCTTTCTAGTACAGACGCCAGCACATCAACCTACTACAATCTGTTAAATTTCTTTACTAGATTTTCAACTTTATCACTAAAGGATAAGGTTCAAAAATGATTCGGAAAATTTGACAATTTCTGGTAGGTCGATGTGCTGGCGTCTGTACTAACAGTCTATGAGCTAAGTTGCGGACAGACAGACGGACATGGCGAAACTATAAGGGTTCCTTGTTTACTACGGAACCCTAAAAAAACTAGTAACTAAGGAAAGTTGAAAAGTGAATAATGAATCCTCACGATTACGATGCACTTAGGTAGTTTACATAATTATTATCTTTTGATTTTGATTAATTTTACAGAGGATAATGAACACGCTCAGCCTTTGAGAGAGTAGCGAGAGAAAAATATAATTCCTAAAACAATAAACAACAGGAATAAGTTCCGTCTACCGTAACAAAGGACTTTGTTCTATGTAAGTATGGTACATACAAGACCTAGTCATCGCGCAGAACTGATGAAAAATATGATTTTTAAACTTTACCATTCACATGAACATGGCTGTATTTACAAGTGTGTCATTGTGTCAACAGCGAAAGACAAAAAATGTTTCGGCATTCGGCAAGTGAAATCCTACTAAACATTGCTCTACATATTTTTAGAATGATCTTAGATGCGTCATTCAATTGTTATATTTTATCTACTTCATATTACTTTGAAGATTAATTATTTTTCTTCAAACAAATTTGAACGTTTTGAACCATCTTTGAACCTCTCAATGCATTGCTTTGACCACGCAAGTCACGCATTTAAATTTGGTGCTGTCTGTACCCAACTAATGCTATTTTTTTATGTGATCGTTATTAGGTACCTACTATGCAATTACCCTGCTGCAAAGTGCACGGTGTTTAGCGAAAAACTTTTAGCCAATTTTATTTCACGGTCAAATTACCATAAGTAGACATTTTTTCCGCGAAATCAGTATCTCTATGTAGTCTGCGCGCGAAATTAATAGGTATTTTATTTTTAATTTATGTTGTCATAACTACAGCAGACTGCCTACTCTTTTTTTTTAAATAGAGGTGTTATACGTAGTTATATTGTCCGTATGGTTCTACTAGCGTCGCGTCGTCGGTCGTGGGGCGGGCTTGCGCGGATCGCGTGCGCACTCAATATTGATTTTGTTCCTGACCCCACGTTTTCATGTTACATCCCCCTACCTACTACGATGCGATGTACTTGATAGACGCACAGCATAGCCGCGTAGTTATTTAATAGGCACACTGCAGCTTGACGTTATAATGACTATTTTTTCACCGATTGCGATGATGTCCATCTATCATATTTATTTTAATCATTGCTGATCACCGGTTTCTGATATAGCGTACATGGAATACGATATTACGAAGCCTAATTAATTAATAAGTTATTATTTTAGAAAAGTAGTTTTAGGCAGGACTTGTTGAACTCGAGTAGTAATTATTTTACCAATTTATTTAAGCCTGGTACCTAGGTAGGTAGTGGATTATCAACTTCCAACTTTTGTCAGTTTCGTGTACCTACCTGTAGGAACTGAATTAATCGATCTGAAAGAAAATAAATTTGTTTATAAATGCTATACTTACCTACACATTTGTTATGGATTATAATCATACGATCTGAATCTATAACAAGTACCTATTTTGCTTTTTATGGAAGTGCTCGTAAAATAAAATAAAGGAACAATCACTTTGCCCTAGTATTCTTGCCTGTGAATTTTGTACAAAGGTATAGATAGCTCTTACTATCCCAGGTTGCTACCTACCTTCGCTGAACACGTGTTCAAAAACGTGGAGTATCGCGAATCGGCGTAGCTTGTAGCCCTTCACAAACGGGGAAAATAGTCAACTTAATTACTGGCTTAATTGTTATTATTTCGTTTTAAGGCTTCTTCTCCGATGGAGGCAGATTGTCCGTTTAAAGGGGTCCGGTGATCACGATCCTCAGTAATGAGGGACCGATTGAAGAAGAAGGCTTCTGCAGACAGGCGCGACGCGACACCGGTAGGACGCTTTCCATGAAGTTTCATAAAAATCGTTCCAGAGTCGCGCGTGGCGCGGCGTCCGTCGGCGTCGATTCGCTAGCGCCTGTCTGCGGGAGCTTTTAAATTCTACTTTATGTGCTTTAAACAATTTGCCATATAACTACCTTTCAGTTTTGTCATTGTCAGAATATGTTAGGCTATAAGGGTAGTAGGGGAAGATCAAAGAAACGATTGATGCACTTTATGAAAGACTTCATGTGGAAGATGATATGGCTAGAACAAATGGGGTGACTAGAAGAGATGACGACTAATAGAAAAGCATGGAGGAAGAAGACATCGCCGATCGCAAATTAATTGGAATAAGGGCAGGAGAACGATGATGAGTTTCCTAGTAAGTACTACTTCTGTGTTTCTCAAATACTTACCTAAATCTATTTTGTATTTACGAAGTAACATTATTTTATCGTCGATTTGTATCGTCGTTTTATGATGCCATTAGTTTCTAATTAATTTAATGGATGGAGTATCTATTCAATGTCGAGTGGAGTATTGTATTGTATATCGGGCTGGTGTGCGCAACTCCACGTCCAAGCGCGTATTTAGTGTATCTACGGTCTCGAAAGGGGTAAGAAACCCCCGAGAAAATGATAAGCTTAGAATATAATTTATCCAATATAGTGTGACACATTATATGACTTGACAAACTGTTCTTCTTCTCTCGTTTTGGCACAAACCAAACGGAAATATGAGTGCTCATGCTAAAATGTTAGCCAGTCACTAAGATTAGTGGGTTTGGCTGCCCGGAATTCGTCTGACGTTCATTTGAGTATCGTCACTGTACTTTGAATGATATTAAATAAAACTATGTCGCGTACATGGATTTTGAAGCCTATCGTATACTTCTCTCGTGTACCAATTTGACATGGAACTTGTAACAAAGAAAAAAACAGGTTGCGAAGGTGACTTATTGAATCCATCGCAATCTTTTTTTACATCATTCACAGTACAGTGACGATGAAATGAACGTCAGGCGAATTCTATTTCAGTATAATACTGCCTTTGTCTACCTAACTACAGACGCCAGCATAATTATCAACCTACCCGAAACTATCAAATTTTCCCAATCAACTTTGAACCTTATGTCGTAGTAATAAAGTTGAAAATCTATTAAAGAAATTTGACAGATTGTAGTAGGTTGATGTGCTGGCGTCTGTACCTAGCTATGGCAGTCAGTATCCTCATATCGTAAATTAAAATTATTTTTGATTTTATTAAAGAGTAGTGCGTCATCGATAATTACGAGTGTTATAAAATTTGCAACCCAAAAAAGGAAAAGACAATTTAAGATAGCCACTCAAAATAGCGTCCTCAGCGGTGGGCCTACCATCCACGATAGTTCAATGTGCAATGATACTCATAGATATGAGTCATATAGAGTAGGTACGAATACCCCTGAGTGCCCAGAGCACATCTTTCCGTGCAGAAACATTTTTGTTACAGCCGGTGGCTCGGGAGCGAAAAGTACAGACGCCAGCAGTTCAACCTACCCGAAACTGTCAAATTTTCCCAATCAACTTTAAACCTTAAGTTCTACAAATAAAGTTGAAAATCTATTAAAGAAATTTGACAGATTGTAGTAGGTTGATGTGCTGGCGTCTGTACACACTTCACTTAGTGAAATTCAACTACGAATAACTCCTAAAAATTTGATTGAGAAATAGGTTATTTATTTTGGTGTTGTAGGCAGACTATAGATCTGTCTAATATCCACGAAACAGGCGGATAGCTTACCGACGACCGACGGTAACGGATAACGCTATAATACAGTGTTTATAGACTGTAGAAAAGCTGGTTTTAAAGTGTTAATGATATAATTGATCGAAACTCTGTCCCTATAACAAATACATTTATATATGACATACTAAATATGTGACCTAATTGTCAGATCGATACAAGAAACTAGGTATAAGATACAAGGTACTGGTATCGATTTTCACCACAGTTCTTTTTGAAGCTCAAAAGACTAACGTCCAAACCTTGTTATGAAGTCCTGATGTCACTGCCTAACACCAAAAAAAAAACCTAAAAACCAACACCTGAAACGTCAAGTCAAGTCTGTCAATTTGGCATTAGGTCGTCTGATGGGGTTGCGCGCGTTGTGTGTGCTCGGGAATTGTTTATTTTCCTGAACTTGTCAGCTTATGCACTTATTCTAACCTGTAATGAATCCTCAAAATAAGTCGACGGCGCTGTCCGCCGATTTAAATAACTTCATCTTTGGCGTTTCAAGGAGAAATGCCCAGAACGCGCCGGAGTTGACGAGGACTGGCTTGAGCTTGCTCAAAAACTTCCCGGCGGCAAGAGATGCCGTGTTGGAATACTTCGCTATGGTCTTCCATGATGCTGTCAATGTTTCTATCACTCAGACAGACTACGAGGTAAGCTGTCTGTTTGAATATTATACTATAAAGTTGTTTATTTACTTTTACTTTAAAGAAGTTTATATATAATATATAAGTATATATGTGTATAATATATGCAATATTTCATTAGATACGTATTACTTAGCTTGAGGGATAACTTGCATTGCTAGTTTTGCAACTGCGTAGCTCACTATGAGACAAGATTTACATTTGAATGTAAACACAAACTGTATAAACAACTGATAGAATAATATAATTGTTAAATGGCATTCTTCTTTTTATTCTTAAGTTTCCCATCTACTCTAGTTTAATTTACCACAATGATTGAAGAAAAAAATACAGTTGCCAGAAATTTACTGTAATCTCTTTTCCTTATAGACAGATTTAGGTGTAAATGGATCACTGGAGAGTGTCAGCATCATTGGCCCTGAGTTGTGCAGCCTGGGACAGTCATGGGCGCCATTCATTGCACCATGGTGCATCAGTCTCATCATGGATATAGCTACTAAGAAATCTAATGTGCCAAGTAAGCAACCAGTGTAGATTAGAATTAAGAGTGTTCATCCAAAAGGTTGGCAATGTCCCAAATAGCTGTAAAATATTTACCTGTTTTGATTAATTTGGCAATATTACTGTAGGGAAATAAGAAATATGGCTAATTAGTGGACTAGAATATTAATAATCAATTGAAATTATAATACTGAATATAATAAAGAATCTAATTGATGTTGTAACTGTTTTAGGTGCAAAAAAGGCATTTGGAAAGTTTCCAAATACTTTTTTTTACATCTTAAACTAAATATTTGTTGTAACAATATTAATTATTGCATTTCACAATGAATATTTTAGTTCACTAGTTTGCCATATTTCTTATTTCCATACAGTAATATTGCCAAATTAATCAAAACCGGTAAATATTTTAATATATGAATGTGTGTTTCTCAGTAAGTGAATTTATGTAATTCTTGTGAGAATAAAGTTGTTCTTAAACCTTATATTGCCAAATTAATCAAAACAGTGAAATATTTGACAGCTATTTGTGACGTGGCCCACTTTCTGTATAAACACTATTAAGATACTTACAATTAAATTAAGGATAAAAATAAAATGTTTAAAATTGTGTTTTGGCTGCAGATACAACACTTCAAAGTGCAGATCCAGTTAGAATTTTACTGGATATCACCACACAGAATTTAACCTTGTTAAACTCTGAGGAAAGAGCAAAATGCATTGATATGATGCTTGGTAAGTTTCTGTAATTTAAAATTTATGATAAAAAACATGCCTTGCAAAAAGATATGGCCTACAGCATTCACCCTACATACGTTGGTCCGTAGATGGGTGACCATCTTTACATACCAAGACTCCTCCGTGCCTCGGAAAGCATGTTAAGCCATCCAGTCCCGGCTGTCATTCATGGATCTTTGACAGTAATTACGGGTCCTCAGAAGCCCGAAAGTCTGACAACCAGTCTTACGAAGCGGTATCGCATTACCCAGTAACTGGGTTGTGGAGGTCAGATAGGCAGTCCTCCATGTAAGTAGCTCCATGTAAAATATTGGTATTCAGCTGCATCCGGTTAGACTGGAAGCCGACCCCAACATAGTTGGGAAAAGGCTAGGCAGATGATGATTCACCCTACATACAGGCATTTTCGCCTATACTGGTTCAAATTAAATTAACTAGCGAAACTCCGCAGATGTCATGGATATCGAAATCTAAACACGACAAAATAAAATAAAAAAGATTTGATAAGTATTGTTACTAGAAGTATGAGTTGAGAAAATCTGTTTTTTTTTGTTATGTCTAGATCTCGATACCCATCACGTCTGTCAGTCAAAACCGTTTATAACGACTTCGAAGGGACCGTCGGATTACGATTGTTATAGCCGATAGTCGTTATAAACAAAAACGTATGTTAAGTAAACAGAAATGCAGTGACCTCAAAATTTCGTCGTAATAACCGGTATGTCGTTTTAAGTTGTTCGAAGTCGTTATAAACGGTTTTAAATACACAAAAAAAAAAGATATTTGAAACTGTTATATCGAGTGAGTGCAATAACTGCAGTTGATGACACCAAAAAATACTCATCAAATTATTATTATTTTGTTTGATCATGTTCAGTTATCGACCCATCATGGCTGCGTAATTTCGCAAGCTAGTTTAATTTGACCCGGTATGTTCATAATTCAAAGGAATTACAACTTCATGCTTGCTAATATTTAAAATTTCATTTTTTTTAATTTCAATTTATCTTACTAACACTGGACTTACGTCTGAAATAAAGAATTTGAATTTATTGCAATCCATGTACACATACATGTGGTAAGAATAAATAAATAGAAACAATTATGGACCCTAGGACCCTGTCGGGCACAGCAAAATAGTAAATAAGTAGGAGAGAGGAAGCTTATTAAATTTTTTCATCTGTATTAGTTATTATATTTATGTTATCACTCATTAATTTATTCTCTGAATAAAATATGTGTAGGTCAATCTATTTATTTCTTTTTGTATTAAATTAATTAATTTCCTTTATACAAGCAGTAGTTCCAACAGCCTGCACACCACTCACATAATGTTCACACAAAAAGAGATTGTGATACTGAACCCAAAGTCATATTTCCCCATGTCTATCCACTACAGTTTTATTTAAAAATAATGTTTATTATTTTGGCATTACATTTTTTAATAAATTATTTAAGAATATAAGGGTCGATAATCAAATATTTTACAGTCAATTTAGCTAACCAGGACCTAAGTATTATGAATGCAAAATTAATTTGCATGTCCTATAAAAGCAGAATATGGACTGTACGTAAACCAACAAATTTTACAACTGGTAGAATAGACAAAATTACAGATTGTGATTGTTTATCTGTCATTTTGTCTATTCGTCCGTAGACAAAACCCGTTTCTATTGTGGTCATGATAACCGTGCTGTATTTTCTGCAATTAATAGATTATTCTTAATGCTCTTGTTCTCATCTACTCCATCTTGATGATTATGTGTGCTATCTACATTAATTTCGTTGCACAGGCTCCTGGGCATGTTCGTGGGCGGTAGGCTGGGTGGGTCGCGCAGAGCCGGCACTAGTCGCTCCGCGGGCATTACAGCTGGGTGCAGATGCGGCGCGCGCTGTGTTAGCGCATCTCGCGAACCATCCGCCCGCCACGCATCACGTGCGAGTTGCTGTGCTTGACTTGTTTCATGTATGTAACTTTGAGTACAGGTTTTGTTTATGACTAGAATATAATATAATAGAATAGTCTTTATTATGTACACCATGTATATTATGACAACAGCATTCAGTTTCTAATTATTATGATTTCAGAGATATACCTAACTCTAATGCCATACATTCATAAAATTTGGTTTCAGCTGTAACTATAATATTTTTTATGACAATGTAAATTAATTAAATTTTGTATGTTAATTAATTAACACATAAATACAGGATGGATTTTTGAGACGGGGCAGGTACCTGAAATGTTGTAGCTACAAGAAAACGGTCTTAGGAGACTGTCCTTAACTTTTTGAGAAATTTTGATCTACATTCACAGATTCTGAAAAAAATGTACTTTCGGCAAGAAAATGGGCAGTTTTCACAAAAACTTTCATTGATACCAATCGATCCTGTTTCTTATAAGGATCAAAATACTGGACTAACTGAGGTTTGAGTACTAGAAAAGTCAAATCGCAAAAAATCTATTTCCATACTTTTGGTAGGAAAAAAACTCCAACTTACTTTTTTGATGATGGACAGACTACGCGTTATAATTTTATTTGCTTTAAGAACAAGATAGTTTAGACCTTTCAGTCTTGTATCGGAAACGTTAAACAGACTGTCCGCTACAATAGTCGGTGATCGCAAAAAAAAAAAAAAATTGTATGGAAAGTTTTAAATTTTAAACAAATAACAAAGTTTCTAAAATTTTATTCTCAAAGCAATTAAAATTATAATGCGTATTCGTTTGAAATTTTAAGTGCTATTATTTTTGTTTTTTTCCGCCAGTCTATCCAAACACGCAATGTATGGGAAAAGTTTTTTGCGTTTTTCGACTTTTCTAGTACTTAAGCCTCAGTTGGTCCAATAGACTCTTTTGATCCTTATAAGAAACAGGATCGATTGGCATCAAAAGAAGTTCTTGTGAAAACTGTTCATTTTCTTGCTGACTATACTTTTTTTTTTTAATCTTTGAATGCAGATCAAAATGATTCAAAAAGTTAAGGACAGTCTCCTAAGACCGTTTTCTTGTAGCGACAACGGTTAAGGTACCTGTCCTTACCGCCCCATCTCAAAAATCCACCCTGTGTAGTTGATATTTGTTGTAACATTTTACATGGATTTGAATCGACTTTATGTGTGTTACGAACCCAAGGACCGAACCTTGAACCAAAAAGACCACAAGATTGAAATAATTTGATTTCTAGAAGGCAAATAAACTGCTTTCGTACAACGTACATGTATTTGACACCTTCACAGGAAGCTATAAAAGAAGACAGTAAACCAGAGAAGAAACGTGATGTGATCCCATACTTGCTGAACTTAGCAGCAAAATCTGATATCGTCTTGAAAGCTCTCACGCAGGATATTGAACAGACTTGTAAGTAAAATGTTGTTGGCTGTCTCTCATAATGAATACAAATGCCTGGTTATATTATTCATATATTTAAATTCAATAAGTCAATAACTATTTTAGATCTAAAGGGGGCATAGCATCAGATAAATAACCGTTTTTTTTTTGTAAAAAATTACAGTAGGTACCGAAAAAGAAATCCGTTGTCGATTTGCTTGGTTGTCATTTACGTACACTATTTAGGCACGAGGCCCTCACTTTTTAATCTGACTACAACATATTTCAGTGACCGATGATGTAATGGAACGGCTTTGTGCTGTTTGCGCGGCTCACCGTAACACAGTGCTGTGGGTGGACGTGACGGCTCCCGCGCTGGTGACGTTGTTACTGCGCGCCGACGTGCGCTGTCTACTGCTGCTCTTACGTCATGCACTCACCAACGTGTTCTGCAGACAGCTGTTAGGTGAGTGTTCCACAGTCAAATCAATCTGCCTAGCCTTTTCCTAACTATATTGGGGTCGGGTTGGGGTTCCACAATAATACAGCATAATGTAAACACTACACAACCTTCCTCTCACACAAATAGTCGTGTATATAACCAGCGCTCTTAAAGAAACTAATTGAAAATGACGGCCAAAGAAGCTAATCACCAACACTCCAACATTGTACTGTGTGTGTGAAAGGGCATGATAAGCTCCTTTGGCCGCCATTTTGAATTCGTTTCTTTAATTCACAGTACACATACAGTGAACCTTAATTAAACTAACTTGAACTTTCCTTTCAGAATATCTTCTTCAAAAGCTTGAATACGAGTGTCTGTTTCCTGATAAAAATATACCACTGCTCACAAGTGCGGCTGAAGAAATTAATATTGTCAGGGACAAACTGCTAGATGGCAATCAACTGGAAAAGTATTCCTTAGCCAGGATTCTTATTTTAGTCAGTAAGTAGCTAATGGATTTCACTTTTTTAACGTTGCCCCACACTAGGAATTTCTCATGTATTGTGGGTGCGTTTACAAACATTTAAACTCACATACACAAACAGCCAGTCGCGGAACAAGTAACTGTAGGTCATACAAATATTTGTCCCGTGCGGGAATCGAACCCGCGACACGCAGTGCAGCAGTCAATCGCTTAACCACTGCGCCAACCATGTCGTCATTATGTCATATTCATTCATTTAAAAAAAATAAACGTCATAGAAAATCACGACAACAATAACAACTAAAAATCCACATTTTAATTCGACACGCTTTCCACCAGGCGAGATCTAGGTCAGGAACTGGCCCTTATCACAATAACAAAAATAAAAATAAATCATCTTGGTATCATAAATTATATGCCAAACAGACAGCATGTAATAAAAAGAATAATTCTCATTAAAACATATTTCAGGTTACAACCTCCCATCCGAATTCGTAAGCACAATCAGCTACCTTCTTCAATATTCCCGCGACGATTCCACTTTAGCACTTCTGGTACGAATCATCTCCGGTACGATCACCATGCATGTGCCCAGTGACAGTCCAGACATTAGCATGGATACTGAAAGGTACCAGAACTTTGTGAAGACTGGAGTGGAGTATGCGTTGAGGGATGCCATGCTGTCTGACAATGAGATTAAGAGTTGCTTCCTTGAGGGTGGCGTACCGAAGGACCAAAAGACGTATCTGCATCTGTTTTGCGCGAATATTATTAAGTTGTTGAGGTGAGTAAATCGTGAGATATTTTTGGTTTTTTCCGTAACATTATTAAGAGCTATTAAGCATAGCGAAAGTTATCTATAAATAATTTTCCAAATCGGTTCATAAATGGCGCCACCCGTTTAATTCCTATCATTGAGGAATTCCGGTGGCAATCTGTGGTCTTCTTCATCAGTTCCACTTCATTAAATGATACTTTCTGAATGCAAATGCTTAACTTGTTGCTGAAAATACCTAAATCGCTATGTGTGTGCCTATAATATTTGAGGAGTTCCCTCAATTCGTCATGGATTCCATCATCAGAACTAAATTTTCATAAAAATGGGACCAATCGGGAAGTGTATCCTTTCAAATAAAAAAAGAATTTATAAAATCGGTTCATAAATGACGGAGATATGAGGTAACATACATAAAAAAAAAAAATACAACCGAATTGATAACCTCCTCCTTTTTGGGAAGTCGGTTAAAAAGTAAACTTTTGAACCAGCAACAAACTGACTAACAAAAATATTCATTCGACGTTTTTAGACCATTATTTTCGAAGTCTGAAAAATATGATGGTCCGTCCATAATTTTTTCTGTAAGCCTTCCCTTTAAAAACAGAACTTTTAGGGCCGATTTTTCAATCCTCAGTTAAATCGTTGAATAGTTATCTAGCGTATAAAATTATCCGCCTGTTGTATCAGGCGAATAAATCTTTTCAATTTTTCAATCGCATATTAACTGAGGAATAGTTATCTGTGGTCTTTGTTAACCAACTTCACACTATCATGTGCAAACGAGATGCACAGATACAGTATTCAACGTGTTAGACAAGAATAGAAACAAAACGTGTGTTTGAAATTTTGACGAGATTTCTTATCTTTTGTTTAGATCCACAGATGGTCAGCAATTGTGGCGACCTTTTTTTTTTTGTTGTTTTTAGCTAAGTTGATAGGAGTGGGCACGTATTTAGTTGCAAAAGGATCAGTTAAAAATAAATCTTCTGTATTAACTGTTTTTTCGACTTAGTACTAAAAGTTGAGCCTAAAAGTCAAAGTCAAAGTCAAATAATTTATTTCAATTAGGCACAAAAAGGCACTTTTGAACGTCAACATTTAAATAATAATTGATTCTAGTTGCCCCTTCCAAAAGGTAGTTTTCGTATGGAGAAGAATGGGCAAGAAACTCCACCGTTACCTAATGGTTTTAAATAGTTAAATAATGTCTTCCCGAATAAATGATATATTTGGAGACATTTCAAAAACTATAGTCAATTGAATCAAAAACATCCATGTTTTCAACAATACAAAAGCACTCAAAACACGCAGAGGCAAAGCACATTAAAACCCCAAACAAAACAAACGTCAAAACATTATTTATTCCCTAGAATAAGGCACTAACTGAGGCTTGAAGGGACAGTTAACTTTATTCCTCAGATAAGTGAATTATTCGACGAATAAAGCCTATCTGACGATTGAACAACTGATTTTTTGCTATCTATCGAATAAACCCTATCTGTCTGTTTATCTGAGGATTGAACAATCGGCCCTTAATCGAATAACTTTATCGCTTTTCTACGATGCAATGTTGTTGCAAAAGGATTTTTCTTTTTTACCACAGATGGGAAAACTCGACCCGCGTAACTCATTTACGTACGCGACCAATCGGTCGCGCGGTCGAAGCGAACCTGTACCGGATAGGCGGGGCTTTACAAGAATATACGTCGTTATTGCGAATCAGGAAGGAGTGTACCATGGCTTCTCTGAATGAGATGCCGACGTGTCACGCTTTGGCTGAGGTGGGTGAAAAATATATTTAGTAAGACACCTCTTCTTCTTTTTTCGACTCCTTTGTCTGCAAATGGTTTAATTAAAATAAAAGCTTTGACTTTGATTTTTTAAATGAATGCGACTTATTAATTATCTAGTTTATACCGAAACTTGCAGAAAGGCCTTAGCTTTTCTGCAAGTTTAAACTACTACTACTAAACTTTAAACTTGCTGAAAGGCCTTAGCCTTTCTGCAAGTTTCGGTAGGATCCTTTCAGAGATTGCTCCTTATATGTGGTGGTAATTAATACAATTATTAAATTACTTCTTGACAGGTCTTAGATCGCGTGGATATGACAGGAACAAAAGCGGCGCCACCGAGTGTGGAGGTAATTCTCAAAGTAGTGCAAGCGACCGTCAAGTATTTCTTCAGGTGCCTGCACCTCAAAGGTAATCTTCAAACGACAGTACTTTTTAAATGGCATGCATTATAAAATAAAATTGCACGAATTAATTGACTCATACTTCTTTTTTAAACACTGATACTCTTTGCAAATAAATTGTGAGTTTCAAAGATAACATAACACCGCGTCAGAAATCCCCGAAGGGTTAAACAGAGGTGTTCGTAATTCGTATAGTAAACCCATATGTCACTAGTTATATTTATGTCCCTTGTAATAGGCGACGAGCCTGTTGCCAATAACCGGGCAAAAATTCAGACTACGGGCGGCTACTGAGAAATTCCTGATGCAAAAACCCAATAACACAATGCCCGACCTGGGAATCGAACCCACGACCGCATGCTCAGCAGTGCAACCAACGAGGTAGACTTCGGCCAGTAGACCAAAAGACATTTCTTTTTAAACAAGCTTTTAATTGAAATGCGGCTTTTTCGCTGTGCAATCTTAACGTACAAAATGCTCAATACGATAACGAAAATGGCTGTCTAGATTCGTTAGGTAAAAAATTATACTCGTCAACTTACAGTGTCGTTGTGTATCTTCACGTGTTTATCTAAATAATTCTTTCTGACCTTCTTCTGGCATACAGGACAGTCTGTCGTTTCTCTTTCATGTGTACTAAATAAAACAAATAAAAACGTACTGATGACATATTTATGTTGTAATAAGAATGGCGGAATTTTAAGAATGGAAAAAACTAAAAACACTGCCCGACTTGGGAATCGAACCCAGGACCTGATTCTCAGCAGTAGCGCTTGCGAGTACTAGACAAACGAGGCAATTGGTAATTTCTAGTAAAGATATAAAATATTTCTAGACACGATGGAGAAACTCCGAGGCGTAGCCACAGCTTGCCGTCTTCTCCGCAAACTATGCATACACAGCAAGTTAGCGCGGGCGCTGGCTCTAAGAGAACTATTAGAGACGGCCATGTTTAGAGAGGATGCGGCCTTCGGCAGTCGGCCTATCTTAGCGAACCTTGCCATGACTAAAGACTGGAGGAGCGATGATTTACTTATACATTTGAATCAAAAACATGTGAGTATCTATACAACGTGTAACCTTAAATGCGCAAAGCCTGAAAATAATTTGATCAGACTATCGAGCAGAATCAATTGAACCACTTTTTAATATAGGTCACATTTTTCAAAAAAATCTTCATTAAAAACGGTGCCGTGTCTATTTATTAATAGGTCAAGCCATCACATGCGCAAACCCGCCAAAATAGGTAAACAAACACAAATTGTTGTCGACCAATTAAAATTTTCTCATACGCGGGATAATAATAGTTTTTATTTCAATTAATTTAATTATTATGCAAATGCGAATCTTCCATACAGTACCATGAATAAGACAAGAGCGTCGTCGCAGACGCAAGAAACGATCAGAATTGCCAGTAAAACTAAAACAGCATATAAAACCGTTACAATTTTTTTAATGATTTTTTTTCTCTCTGAAATAGGTCAATTGAATTAAAAATCAGTTGGGGTGTCTGAGGTTTTGCGCATTTAACGTTACACGTTGTATAACACATTTTTTTTTCCAAAATGTTCTATACCTTATGTGGTGAGGTGAAACTAGCCTCATCGAAATAGGCCTTTTTTTTTTTCTCCTGTTTTGTCTCGCAGCCGGGAAAAGGCCTCCCTAACTGTCTTTCCACCTCTCTCTGTCCTGAGCTGCCAACCGATCCAAAAACAGACAATGTAAAAAATAATGCAGTGGTTAGACATAACTTTTTGTGAAGTGTGGTGTACTTGTATATGTAAATACAAATTTTATTTTATTTTATTTTATTTTATAATATTCGGGAAACTTACAGCTAGTACAAATATTATTCTTAAATTATATAAATTTGAAGGCCATTTACAAGTTTCCACTGATAAAAAATTGAAACAAAAGAAAGACAACAAAAATAAAGGCAATTACTAAGTAGCTACAACATAACAATAGTAAAATAAATAAATAACTTAAGAAATAAATCATGATCAATTAAACTAACAAACAAAAATCAAATACCATACGAAACAATTACTTTTCCGCAAAAAAACTTTTTACTAACACACTTTTAAGCCGAGAAACACTGGTGTTGAAAATGTCCAAATCATGTTCACCAGTCAGTTTATTAAAACCTCTGCTCGCACGGACTAGAAATGAATTCTGCCTGTATGCAGACTTTGAATGAAAAATGAAAATGAAATGCTTTTCGTTGGTACTTGAGAACGGCTGGACCGATTTGGATATTTTTTGTTTTTAAATGTTCATAATACTCCGCATAAGGTTTTTAGGGAAAGAAATATTGGAAAAGTTGTCAGGAAAATTAGAATTTTCGAGAAAAACTGAAAGAGCTTTTTTATGGGAATTTCTATGGGACAGGACAATGTCGGTCGGATCAGCTAGTATTTATTATAATTTAGATGTGCTACTATGTCCTGCTGTCCTTTTTACGAATGATATTTAAGATAAGTTATGGTATCAGGTTGCTTAAAATTAATGACACTAAAATGTCAAGTTTTTTTTTTTTTTGTAATTAGTCTCACTCAACGGTTTCACCCCTAGCGATACGTAAAATAGTTCTGATACTAAATAATCTTTTAACCCCCCAGGGCCCAATAACCCAGCTGACTCAAAGTCACACGTCAGTTTTCCACGCCGGCATTATCGGCAAAGGTGTCAGAAAGCCGAGCGAACTCGATATGAATGACATACCGCCGATACTAACCACCAACAACGAACTACTCATGGGCGCGCTCATGTCGTGCATGGTAAGTGTAAGTAGCACAGCGAACTTTTTATTTCGGGATTTTTTGGTTGTGGATTTTTAGCTGTCTCAAAGCCACACGTCAGTTTTCGACGTGGACATCATCGGCAAAGGCGTCAGGAAGACGAGAGGTCTCGATGTTAACGACATACCGCCGATACTGTCCACAAACAACGAACTACTTATGGGCGCGCTTATGTCCTGCATGGTAAGTGTACCTAGTACGTAATCTGTGCTAGTATCTAGCTATTTTTTCAAGTTTTTTTGGTTCCTCTTTTTTATAGCGTGCCTAAGGACCCGAATCCATCTTCTACAAACGTTAACCAGTGGACTACCTAATAATCCACCAACGTTTTGTCTATAGCAAGAATCTTTTAGCGCGTGGCTTAAGAGCGTTTATTCTGAAATCCACATTTCATATTTTCATACAGTAATATTGCCAAATTAATCAAAACAGGTAAATATTTGACAGCTATTTGCGACGTTGCCAACTTTTAAGAAAAGCGCTCGTAAATCGGAACTAACTCCGCCATCTTGTTTTTTCCTATTTCACAAAAATTTTTTTAATAATTAAAAAAATTAAAAATTTTTTTTAATTATATTTTTTTTTTCTTATTTCTTAATGTTTATCAACAACACCTATCTATCAACGTCATTCGAGCGCCCAAATGATCCTCGTGAGTTGTACAGTTCGCGTCAAATAACTTTACCGCTCTGAAGTAGGCTACAAATGACTGCGCAGTAGTCAATCTTACTTAAAAAAACAGTAGCGCGCATGCGCAACCTAACTTGAGCGGCAAAGTTATTTGACGCGAACTGTATGTACTAAGTGTACTATAATCTAAACGAAGGCAGGAGACACCCAGGCTTTGTAATGTACCACCTGTGACACAGGTGGTATCTTAGGAATGTTGGTAGTTTTATTTCTTGATTTGTTAATTTTCCAGTTTCTAGAGATAAACTTTCGGAAATCGACTAAAAGAAATTAGAGTATCGACTAATGTGCAATAACAGTGTAGGTAGTGAAAAGCAGAAGTTATTTGTGTTAAATTTGTTTTTGACATCTTTAGGATGGTAACAGCGGCTTAGTAGAAGGTGCGACATCCGTATCTCTGCTGCTAGTCGAGTTGGTGTCACCAGATGTTATGTACAACGGTCTGCCTTGGCCCGATGAAGATTTTACTAAGGTGAGTTATTTTTACAATACCTTCTCTATTTTGCATCGGTTTTGATTACAAATATTATTTCGGTCTGAAATAGTTTAATTTGGGAAATTAATTAAGCCCGTATTCATGATTAACAAACGTTTCAAAACATTGATTTAGCGAAATGATTTTGCATTTTTGGAAACATGTTACACATGATTTTCCCAGAATTACTATTAATTGAACAGTCTTACCTTTCCTGTTATGTTTGACCTAACTAAAGGCAGTTTTTGCGGAGACTTTTCGTTCCGCTAAGTTTAACTACTATTTACAGCAATAATAATAGTATTGGAAGGTCCAAGCTACAGGTCAAAACAGCGAGATCAGAATGAATTGTCTCTAAAAATTGATAATGAAACCATTTCAGATAAGTTAAATGTTGCTGAGACACTAGAAAATTTCTTTACCAACATCCCAATAGAGGTTACAAAATCTCTCCCCTCATCATCTATATTAGCTGAATCTCTTCTAAAAGAAAACTTCAGTAAGGACATTCCAAGTTTTGAATTCAAGCCTATTTCTATTGACACAATTAAAAAAGCATTCCAAAGTCTTAACATAAAAAACACAGAAGACTTATGGGGGATTTCCGTTAAGGTTCTTAGAGATATTATTGACACAATTGCCCCTGTCCTAACAGGCATATTTAATCAATGTTTAGATAGCGGTACGTTTCCTGATTTAATGAAACATAGTAAAGTAGTACCAATTTTCAAATCAGGTACTAAGAGTGATCCCTCTAATTATAGACCTATATCTGTGCTACCAGCATTGAGTAAAATATATGAAAAAATCATGCTAGACCAGATGTCGTCACATTTTAACTCAAATGGAATTTTACATAGTCACCAGTTTGGTTTCACGAAAGGTAGGTCGACGACTGACGCAGGAGTAAAACTCATCAGTCACATTTTGGAATCCTGGGAGAAGTCACAGGATGCAATTGGCATTTTCTGTGACCTCTCAAAAGCGTTTGACTGCGTTGACCACAAAACACTGATCTGTAAATTACACCACTACGGAATTCGTGGACCAGCTGCTGATCTTATTCTTTCATATCTATCAAATAGGCAGCAAAAAGTAAACGTTAACGGGGCGACGTCCTTGGGGTCAAGGATCAATTCTTGGCCCTTTCCTATTTCTAGTTTATATTAATGACCTTCCTTACATGATGGCTAACTTATCAGATATAATTCTATTCGCTGATGACACTTCTCTTATTTTTAAAATAGATAGAAAAGATACGGATGTCACACATGTCAATGATAGTCTGGCAGTTCTTTCGAAATGGTTCGCAGCTAATAATCTTTTACTTAATGCGAACAAAACTAAATGTCTTAAGTTCTCATTACCAAATGTACCTCAAGTAGGTCTAAATTTAAAACTTGATGGCAAGAAACTAGATGCTATTACGGAAACTGTATTTCTAGGAATTACTTTAGATTCAAGATTGCAATGGGGCGCCCACATTAGAGCTCTTTCAGGTAGATTAAGTTCAGCTGCATACGCTGTAAGAAAAATAAGGCAGTTGACTGATGTAGCTACAGCTAGGTTAGTATACTTTGCTTATTTCCACAGTATTATGTCTTATGGCGTTCTGCTGTGGGGATCGGCAGCTGACGTAGATTCAATTTTTATTTTACAAAAGAGGGCAATTCGCGCTATCTATAAAATGGGTTCCCGCGAGTCCCTTAGAAATAAATTCAAAGAAATTGATATACTAACGCAGCCTTCTCTTTATATCTTAGAAAGTATTTTGCATGTTCGCAAAAACTTGGGAGTTTTCAAAATAAGAAGCGATTTCCATAATATAAATACACGTAGTAAACATGAAATTGTGATACCCTAATTTAGATTAACTAAAACTAGTAAGTCATTTGTAATAAACAGTATTCGATTTTATAACAAGTTGCCAAAGACGGTTACAGAACTTAGCAATGGAAAGTTCAAAACCCACATCAAACGTGTCCTTATCAAAAAAGCATATTATAAGATTAAAGACTACGTTGAAGACAAGGAAGTTTGGCAATAATTCCTTCTGCACATGTGGCTTCCCTGGTACCTCATTAACGGCATAACTATGTAAATTTCTATTAACGGCTCCCAAATTAAGATGATTATTTTATTTTATTTTACCTTTGTTCTTTTTTCTTTTACATACTACCTTGACATAATCTCTTCGTTATTTGACATTATATACCTAAAATATATTTTTTTTAAATAATAAATAAGTATTGTTACATACAGCTGTAGTGGCAATCATGTCATTTGGTCTAAATAGCTTTTTATTTTTATTATTTTATTTTGCTTTTATATAGATTCTTTTCTTTTAGATTTTGTGAATGTGAGAACGTTGTAGGCTTAACAGACTGTAGATCTGTCGACCATTTTCGATCTTGCTAAGTACCTGGTACTTGTCGATAGGCCTACACTGTCCTCTCATACCTATTAACTCTGTAATTTGAAAGCATTGTAAATACCATTTACTTTTAAAAGAGTAACCATGGAGTTTCTTACCGGCTCTTCTCCATAGGAAACGACCAATTGGAACCGTGCATCTAGCTTCTTACGTTTCATAAGTGCCCTTATAGGTTTATGTGAAATAAAATATTTTGAATTTTGAGGTGGTCAGGCCTCCTAACCCTGACTTAGCTTGGAATCTGTTCCCTATACCGGTGGGCTACTATTTTTTAATGTTTTTTTATAAAAATATTAAAAACATTAAATATCAGTCACGTCAGAATACCATTGTGATTATGATATTGTATGTTGAAGGGTGTCTTACTCTTGAGGTGGTATCGCTTGCTGTCGAAATCTCTCTTCCGCTGGTCTTCATAGGCATAAACATTTTGTTTCACAGCAAGTGAGCATAGAGCGTGAGCTATACATGCGCGGCGCGCTGGAGTCGTGTGCAGTGGCGCGCGCGGCGCTGCGCCGGGCGGCCGCGGCGCGCCCCGCGCTCTGCCTCGCGTCCGCCTTACTGCGGGCCACGGCCGCCACGCTGCTGCATAGACTGAGGGCGTATCTAGGTAAGCCAATGAGAAATCCAATCGGGCGCATGTCTTGTTCATCAATAAGTTCATGTATGAAAGAGCGATCCCACAATAATGGTGCAATAGTTCGCTAGTGCCTATCTTCAAGAATAAAGGTGATGTACAGGACTGCAACAACCATCGAGGGATAAAGCTCTTGTCACATAGTATGAAGGTATGAGTGAAGTAATAGAGAAAAGATTAAAAGAGGAGAGTCAGAAAACCCCCAAAACGGTTCGCCCCTTATTACATGGGACTCAAACATAACTAGCGAAATGTGGGTGTACTATAGGTACACCTCTGCGGCCTCTGCCCAACCCTTCGAGGAATACCGGTGTGTTCTAACGTGTGTGTGTGTGTGTTTATTCTTATTTAAAATTATAACACTTAATTAACATATTTCTAATTCTATAATATTTTGGGTCTCTCCGTTTATAACATCAAAACTATTTTTAATTTCAGATCGTCACACTCAATCAGCAGAAATGGCAAAAGAACGCGCTGCATTACAGGAGCTGTTGGCTACAATGACTTTGGGACAGCTGCTGCCACATCCACTAAGTCATATGCTCGAGTTAGCGCCTGAACTTACAGCTAGTGAGGTAAATTTGTATCAAACACTGTTTGGAGTGCTTTTTTTGTAATAATAAAACACTTTTCAACTATGACCAGATACCGTTTCTTGAAAGTATAATTTAATTTAAAACATTGTTCATTTTACAGATAGTACAAGTTCTACGCGATTGCTTATGGAATTACACAAGAGATAATGTGCCTTCACCTGCATTATTTACTTGTGATTCAACTGGTAAGACTTCACTTCTTTTTTATCCTATAATTTTTTTATTTATTTTTTCAGAATGAACTTCTTAACCCTGGATCACTAACCATTCGTAAAAATGACGACGCGTACGTTGCACATTTAGTGTTTTGATTAGATTGCGACTTCCGCCACCATTGCCGTTTCTAATACCTTCCTGATTCGCATCATTAGTGATCCGCAATGACTCATTACGGATGCACGTTTTTTAGATCGGGATATATCGTATGATCGTCGTAAAATTTCAGACTAATTTTGCAACGAAATTCGAAGTAAATCATCGCGGAGATCCTGAAAATTGTAGACTAGATCACGAAGGTCCTAGTCAAAACGTTCCCAGAACTCGCAAAACTTGCAGCTGTAAAAAAAACGTCGTATGACCACGAATTTCTGCAAGGGCTGAAAAAAGCGATTTGCAGAGAGCATATTGTGTCTATGAGCAATCATTGTTCAATGTAGGTTTTTCTAAAACAAATTATATTATTGGTTAAATAGAAAACTAAGACTGCTAGTTAAGGTCATTTTGTGTCTTATATGAAATCGATTAAATAAATATTGATGTTTGAATCCGTCGTATAAGTTACGAATGGTTAGTGATAACGTTAGTCGAAATTAAGGTTAGTGAGCTAGGGTTAAATATCTTTTACATTATGAGAATCTGCTATTTTATTATTCTAGCTGAAAGATCGTCATTAAATTAATAAAACATTTTTTGTACAGGCCTTCACTGGCGCGATCCCTCAACATGCAAGCCCCCTACAACGTACACGGACACCTTAAGATTGATTATCCAGAAAAGAATATCTAAACTTGGTCACCTTTACCCGATAATGTTTTTAAATCTTGAGAAAGAAAACTAAATCTCTATGTAGTTATAGCCAATGTAAATAATGTAAATAGTTTGACTTGGTAAGGAAATAAAGTGCCTATACAAGTACACATTACGATTTTTATTTGTAACTAGCTGACCCGACAGACGTCCTGTCCCAACAGTTCATACAAAAATCCCATAGATAAAGGGACTTTCAGTTTTTCCAGAATTTGAATTTATTCCGGGAAATTTTTCTTTCCATAAAAACCTAATTCGGGCTATTACGAACATTTTAAAACAAGAAATAGCCAAATCGGTCCAGTCGTTCCCGACTCAAGTGATGCACAATTTCAACGAACAGCATTTCATTTTTATTTATAGATGATTGTTTTGGAAGACGTTAATGTCGTATATGCGCCTATGTAACGAGAAGCCAAGTGAGCAACCGCTTAAATGGACTCTTATGAAGCCTTCTATGATGGATGTTTGTTAATAAGCCAGTTATGCGATAAATCGACTAAATCCATGTGATACTGATTACGACTTCGACACGAGACATCTCTAATTTAACTGTCAGATGTCAGTACTGTCACTGCCAACTTCATGTGACAGACATCTTAAATCTGTCAATATTGTGTTAAAAAAAAAACCTAAAGGATATCTTCACTCGACTTTGGGTGCATTCCGAGTTACGCTGTAATCGATTTGAGCGCGCTAACTCCTGTACCGTATTAACGTGGGCGCGCTAACAGTTCGTCTTCGATCGTCATAGATGACGTCATGACATGCGCCATCTTGCGATAACGCCGACCATGCCTTTTACTAATATCACCGTGGGTGCTGTCAAAAATGACAGTTGTGCTGTTGTGTTTTGACTCGCATCCTATCTTTAAACTAACGTGGCATTTTCGAAATTGTGCTTCTGGCTACCGTTTGCCACCTAAAGAAGAAATTTGAAGAATAAACACAAAGAAATATGTTATGCAAGTTTTGACGTTAAGCGAGTACTGTGAGTGCGTTCACGAGCGTTCCGAATTGATGACAGCCCTCAGCTGTCATAATCGTGACATCTTAATCGGAACGCCAATTGTCGATGTCAGCGCTGTGAGCGATTATGTTCTAATTCGGAAAGCGGGGTTTATTGAAACGAAATGAAAAATAAATAAAAATGAGTCTAAGTATTCTCCACAGTAAGCAAAGTCCGTCTTCGGACATGAAATTAAGATGTTACACCTGCTTAAGCTTGGACAGGAATTTGAAACTATTGAAACAGGAGCAAAAATGTCTTTTGGCTATGCTGTGTCCGGAAATGTTTTCTAAAGCTAAGGTAATTTGGTTCCACCCTTGCTAATAAAATAAAAGGTAACCTATTTCATGACTAAAGTTTACAATGTAACAATTGAATGTAAACAGTACCTATAGTCGATTCAACATTATTTTCCAAAATGGTAAACATGAAAAGCTGTTGATAATTTCTGTCATCCATTTTTAACCGAACTCAAAAAGGAGGATTATGTATTTAAAGAGATTTTCGCTACGCCACGCCTGCTTTCTTCCAAGGGGCCATCTAGTGGTGTTTATGTTAGGCTCATAGAACGAAAATGCTTATAGAGCGAAAAACCAGTCAGCTACGCATTGTGTATGGTTTTTTTAACTAGCCCATGTACATTAACAATTTTCATATGGGTTGTGCCACATTTACTTAATTTTCATAAAAAGTCTGATACACAATGAAAGTATCTAATTCTTTTTAGTAAATTGTTGTTTACCAATTTTCTTTCAGCCTGTATTCTTTCATTCTAGTTAGGCTAGTTATGGTTTGTTTCAAAAGTTTCTGACAACAAAGTAAACAAATGGATCAGAAAACATATTTATGGATGCCAATTTGTAGTGCTACTTGCAAATTGAGTACTTTGATTTGATTATTTGAAAACTTAAACCCAAAATTAGATTTTCGATATAATTTAATAATGTTATTCAAATCAAACAATGTTTGTTGAAAAATGTGTAACTAATTCCATTTAGACTTTCATTCAATACTTTTAGAACAGACATTACATAGGCTGCACGCTAAGGGGTCCCACAGACATACAATTGTAAGTTGGCCATCTATCGAACAACTAGTACAAAGTTGGATGGACAAGATGTGCCAGCTAGCATATTCACTATACCTATTGGTATACTCTGCAATTTAGTCAGCCAACTTATAATTGTAAATCTGCAGTCTCTCTAAAGGAAGCTACTGGCAATAGCTAGTATTTTTTCTTTTTCAGCTAAATGCCCAATATCTTATATGCTGGGAGTGTGAGTTTATGATCACAAAGATTAAAAGATTCCAGGCCAGACTAACGAAGGCACATCTTAAAATAACGCTAACCCTACAAGGAGTTAAAACTGTAAGTAGGCTCTCATCAAGAATTCATTTCTTTTTATATTTTCAGGTTGCAATTTCATTTCAATAGCTATCATAGGGTACCTATAAACCTTTAAATTTTCATAGTTTACGATATACTCATAACAAATAGGTACCTACATATACAGTACAACTATTTTCTTACTGTCCCTCGGAAAACTTCGTGTTTCGTCGGTCGTCGGATTTCTATCAGTTGCCCCTTGCACTTGGTGACCAAACGCTCTGAATCGACTTGGAAGTATATAGAGTTGTTAATACTCTTTTAACTTAATGTAATTTATTTTAAAAATGGGAGGAAAGCTGCTACAATCGCAGGCACGACAGATAATTTTAATTTTACTTGTATTTTTTACAATAAGCTGATGAATTCAAGAAAGACAGCTATGGTTATTTTCAAAAAGTTTAAAAACGTGTTTCTGAAGCTTGTGGTGATTCAGTCGGAACTGTAAAGAAAATTATAAAAGAAAATGATAAAAAAATGATAAATTGCCCTTCTAAAATTTTTTTTTAATTTTCCCTTCCCTTCACCAAAAAGAGTAAAAAAAACCAAACAACTCTGTTTAAAATTGGACGATTTTGACTATTCTGTCATACATAACATGACTTACGATTTTCATTTACTCTTTAAAGAATCACCTTGTTTGAGGACATTAATTCGCCTTAAAAGTCTTAAGTATCTCCGAGTAATTCAAAGGATGAGGACCAATGGCAAAAATATTGTCTTCATGGATGAATCATATGTGCAATGTGCATACGTCGCACTCAAAACGGAAATCTTGGACAGAAAAAAATAAAAAAGGTGTAAAGAAGCCACTTTCGAAAGGAGAACGTATAATCATCGTTCACGCTGACATTGAAAAAGGTTTTGTTCCAGGTGTACTGATGTTGCATCTGATGAATCGTGATGCGTTCTTTGATGTGTTGACAGCAACTTAAGAGTTGCAGGTCGTAGTTTCGAACCCTAACAGGCGCTTTACTTTGGGTAAATTATTTCATCACCACTGCTTTCAAAACGGTGAAGGAAAACATCATAAGGAAACCGGCATGTCCAAAAAGAACCCAAAAATTTGAAGACATGTGACATCCACCAACCCGCACTGGGCCCGCGTGGTGGATTACGGTCCACTCCCTCTCACTGAGAGAGGAGGCCTGTATCCTGACAGTGGGAACATTATAGGCAGATTATGCATCCTTTGATTTGCACCAATTTACCGACGCCGGATTTATCGCCTTTCGTATTGACTCAAAAACAACAAAAAGTACACAAGGGTTCTAAAGGGCTAATCAACACTGAGCACGCCACTATTGCGGCGATAAGTCCCCTCTTTGAGGAGTGGCTAGAGAGGCGCCACGGCGTCCTCACCTTCCGCCTAACGCAGGTCCTCACCGGACACGGTTGTTTCGGGAGGTTCCTCTTTCGTATCAGGCGGGAGGAAACGCCCGGGTGTCATCATTGCGTGGATCGCCCGGAGGACACGGTTGAGCATACGGTGGAGGTTTGTCCGGCTTGGGCAGAGCATCGCCGTGTCCTCGTGGAGGCGATCGGCGGCGGGGATCTCTCGCGTCCGGCCCTGGTCCAGGCCATGGTACGGAGCGAGAGGGCATGGGAGGCCATCACCTTCTTTGAAGCAGTAATGCTCGCGAAGGAGGAGGCAGAACGCGTGAGGGAGAGGCAAATTTCGCGCCCTCACGCCCCTAGCCGCCGCAGGAGACGCCCTGGACGTCGGGAATCGCAGGCCGATTCCCGGCCACCGTAGGTGCGGGCTTGCGGACGGTGAGCAATGGGTAGCTCGCCGTCCGATAAGGACCAGGCCCGGGTCGACGGCACGTTGTGTTCCACGCGCGCCTCAAAGAGATGTCAGCAAGTGAAGGGGTCCGATAGGACCAATGCCTGCCGGGGTTGCGGGAAAGTCCGAAAGGGATACCGTGGCCCCTGGCAACGTACAGGCAACGGAAGGAACACGGGTGGGTTTTAGTCAGTAAGAGTCTGACACGCCCTCCTGCTAGAGCGGGAGAAGTTATTTGATAATTTCCCAACCAAAAAAAAAACAAAAAAAGGGCTAATCAACACAATGATCAGGTGACGGCCTGTCAATCTCCTACCTTTCATTGCTGTGAATGGCTGACTGAAATAAAAAGCAAGCAATCAAATTATTTGTCAAATGACAGTCTGGTGGTTAATAGTTGTGTAGCAGTTTAGAAATCGAGTGGTAGTGATGAGCATATGACTTGATGTTCCGTGATTATGAGACCTTTCTATTCCAGATCGTCGAAGGTCTATCAACCTTGAAAATTACAGCAGTAGAAACAATAAACATAACTCCACAGGCAACACAAATTATGCCAACCGTCCAGAACCAACAAATATTGATAGAAATACCCCACCCACATCCTACCACACATCCACCGTTAAAGGTAGAACCAGAAACTATCAAAATTGAGGTTGAGGAGGAAGAAAACTGCGCGGGAGAAATTAGCGGTGACTTTGATGAACTGATACAACCCACAAAAATACAGCGAGCATCCAGCGATGAGTCTACTGATACGGCTAGTGAAACAGACATGTATGACGGTCAGTACTATTGTCTTTTTATTGAGCCAGAATATACGAGGTGTTTTTTTGATATCCCATAATTCTAGGGAATGAATGAGACCATATCAAAGAATCAACTGGCATACTTGTTTTTATTTTCATTTTTCATTCAAAATAATTAGATAAAGTCACGATTATTTATATAAAAAACCCTTAGGTGAAATATAAAAACATTCAATTCAGACTAATTTTTTTTCGTATACAAAATTGACAACGTTGCATTTTCTTAGCTTTAAATATGAATGATTGGTTTGACTTATCAATGAAACTTAGATACACACGTCGAGACGAGTGGTAAGTTACATAAAAAAAAAAAAGAATTATATGCTAGTTGATTATTTGGTCACATTAATTAATACCCTAGAGCTATAAGATATCAACATGAAAACCTTGTATATGTCACCGTAAGATTGTGAGCACCGTTAGTTTATAAACTATCGAAAAATTGTGAACTGTTACAATAAAACGCATTAATTCTCGGTAGTTTATAATCTATCAATGTCAATTCCTCAAATTTTGATAGAACCTGCACTTATCGACAGGATTTATAACCTGATTTTATCATCCTTAAAATTGTGAACCGTCCCTGATTGGTAGGTCTTGGCGGTAGCCGAATTGGTCGCAGTAACTAAGCCTGGGCACTCCGACCAAATGGGTTAGGTTAGATCTGTGATACCCGAGGTGGTGGCGAGTAGTGTTCCACGCGCGCCTCTCTATGACGTAAAGGGGGAGTTTAACACCTCACTCCCCCCTAACTCGAGGCGGGCCGGCACTAGTCGGGGATCGCGGAAGTCGCATTAGATCCCGTGATCCCCGGTGCAAGTGTGAAACGGAACACCGGGGTGGTTTTAGTCAGTAAGCCTTGCTCCCTGCCCTCCCTAGGGCAGGGAGGACATCCAAGACGATTTCGCCTCGTAAAAAAAATAAAAAAAAAGGTTAGCTCTGTGATCAACCGTTTCTTCCAAGTTAACATTTCCTTTTCATTTCTTGACTGTTTGTAAGCGGATGCTATATCGGCTATGTTGGCCATTCACGCAAGTCGTTCCGGCCCGTATCAATTTAGATTGCGTTCAGAGCGGGTATTATCGATATTAAGAATCATACTGTACGTCTACAATAATTTAATTAATATTCAATCCTAATATTTTTAGATCCACTAATGACACAAAAACAAAAAAAGCCAAGAAATATAATGGAATGTGCTCAAATTGCCGTGCCACCTCAAAATGCATTAAAAGCTGCAATTATTGCACCAAATGTTAAATTCAACTGCAGACCACAGAAAGT
The DNA here is from genome assembly GCA_949128155.2 of Xanthia icteritia. Classification (NCBI taxonomy): domain Eukaryota; kingdom Metazoa; phylum Arthropoda; class Insecta; order Lepidoptera; family Noctuidae; genus Xanthia; species Xanthia icteritia. The sequence goes on along the minus strand of OX421935.2, from coordinate 5,270,747 downwards.
GTTTATTAATTCGCCAGAAGAGTTAACACTTAGAGGGAATAGAGAATCCGTAAAAGTTACCGGCGGAGTTCCAAACTTGGCAACACGTAAAGAAAGCGACCCAAAGTTGGTAAGAAGCAAAGGTGTCTCAATTGTAGTAAAAGATGAAGGAAGTGTCCCAATTGCTGTAAAAGATGAAGGAAGTCTCCCAATTGCTGTAAAAGATGAACAAAGGATCCCGATGTTAGTTAAAAGCAAAGGACGTGTTGCAATTGTACTAAAAGGTAAAGGAAGAAGTGTCCCAAATCGATTAAAAGGACGAAGTGCCCCGAAACGTGGAAAAGCTCAAACTCTTTCAAAACGCGAAGAACTGATTCTTAAGAGACAAACTGGTCCAAACAATTCGAATCTACGAAGAGTATCACCACCAAAACAGCCACAGCCAACAGAACCAGAATGTGAACCGATTCCGGGCATATATGGCTATGATGAATATGAGGTCAAATGTAGAGTTTTAAACAGAACTGAATTAAATGCATTTAGGGATAAACAGAGGATGAAGATTGGATATAAAGGACATGGTTTTAACTGTGATAGGTGTGTTGAAAAGTTTATGTGTCAAAAAACTTTGGATCAACATAATAAGAAACATGCAAAGGTATGTATCGTTTGTTTTTACAAATAGCTGTCAATGAAAGGCGGCGCGAAGCGACGATGCGCGCACTTTTTATGATAGCGATTAAGCGGTACATATATCAAACTTAATGAAGTTGTCAGGACTGTAGTTACATTTCCGTCCGTATCTCAGTGTTCACAGAGTGTATGTAGGTATACTGGGTCAAATTAAATTTGCCAGCGAAACTTCGCAGACGTGATGGCCCTACCGAGCCGCGGCGGCCAACGAGATCGAAGCGACGCATCTGCGGCGTGTGGTCGGTCGCTGTCCGCTGCGGCCACTGACACTAGTCATCAAATATTTTATTTTGTCGTGCTTAGTAAGGAGGCAAAAGGAGTATGTAAGGATCGTAGCAGGTGGCGTTCTGTAGTTTCTGCTTGCCCCCATGGGAAGAAGGCGTGAGTTTATGTATGTATATCTGCGGAGTTTCGCTAGGTAATTTAATTTGGCCCTGAGATACGGACTCTGACACCAGCAAACCAATAGCAACCTTAATATAGGTAACGAGAATAAGGATCACTGTGATTTTGACAGACTAGTCAATGGCAACAACTCAAAAGCAACCGTATTGCAACGGAAATAAACATCATTGTGATTTTGACAGTGATACATAATCAGAGGTAAAATAACTGTAAACGCGCAGACAGGCGCGATGATACTCTGGTGGAAAAATTTCTATGAAAACTTCACGGAAATTGTTCTACCGCTGTCGCCTCGAGCCTTAAATTACATGCAGAAAATGGCTCGCGATCACTGCCCTTGTCTCGATACCTCGGTGTCGATACTCGCTATTTCTACATGGATGGCGGTGCGAACACGTTGGTTCAGTCGCAACTGTAAGCTCAGTTGCTCAGTCGTGTTTGTGCTATACTCTACCTACTCCAGAAGAACATGTTTCCAATCTCTTGATAGTGACAGTGTATTGAAGTTCAATGTATACTAGAGCAGACACCGCGAACAACATTTTTGCGCAACATTTTGTTGTTCGGGACAGAAAACGTTCCACGCCCGTTTTCACCGACAACTAAGAGATACTTAAACGAATCCCTAAATAAAAGTGCACTGTTGGATTTTCAACTCTCAGCGCTGACCCCAGCGTTGAAAATCCAAACAGTGCACTTTTATTTAGGGATTACCTGAATACGCATACACCGCGGTTGTCAAATTTGTAACTTCAAGTGACATCATCATCAATATCTTTCAGCCGAAAGACGTCCACTGCCGAACATAGGCCTCCCCCAAGCACTGCCACTTTGACCGATTCTCCGGATTCCATCGGATTCCTGTGGCCTTTACAAGGTCATCGGTCCTGTTATCCTCAATGAACGACGATGAAATTATGTCACCAAGTAAAAAAAATACAGCTTACCTGTTGATCCGCATACCGAAGCAACTTCCTTCCATTCTCTGGCTAATTATTTTCTTGTGGTGGTTTTTCTCCCGCTTATCCCACAAATCAAAATATTAAAATTTAAATCAATTACCACCTCCTTCTGCTTAATTCAATTCACACAAGTTAACAATTGAACGGAAGGCTAAGAGAGTGAAGCAGATATCATAAGCTGAGGTGATGCGATTTGACCAATCACGAGCCAGATCACATCGATGTTTGCCGTCGACAGCGATGTAATTTAGCATGCATTTGTTTTACATGGAGGTGACGTCGAGGTAGCGAGCATCTTCGGCATGTAATTACCCTAAGGCTACGGTGCGGGACAAATCGTAGAGAACATACAATTTAGGTCAAAATGGAATCTAAACACCACCCCCCTTTCCCCCTCATCTCGCCTCCTATTACATGGGACTTAAACATAACTGGCGACATTCAAATTCAAATTCAAAATATTTTATTTCACATAAACCTATAAGGGCACTTATGAAATGTCAGAAGCTAGATGCACGGTTCCAATTGGTCGTTTCCTATGGAGAAGAGCCGGCAAGAAACTCCATGGTTACTCTTTTAAAAATAAATGGTATTTACAATGCTTTCAAATTACAGAGTTAATAGGTATGAGAGGACAGTGTAGGCCTAACAACAAGTACCAGGTACTTAGCAAGATAGAAAATGGTCGATAGATCTACAGTCTGTTAAGCCTACAACGTTCTCACATTCACAAAATCTAAAAGAAAAGAATCTATATAAAAGCAAAATCAAATAATAAAAATAAAAAGCTATTTAGACCAAATGATATGATTGCCACTACAGCTGTATGTAACAATACTTATTTATTATAAAAAAAAATATATATATATAATATTTTAGGTATATAATGTCTGTGGTATATAAATGTGAGTGTAGGTACTATAGGTACACCTCTGCCCGACCCTTCGGGGAAAAAGGCGTGATTTATTTATTTATCTTTATTGTACACCAGATTATACATTAGTACATTACATACAAATAAATTATATAAGTAATAAATTATTATGTTAGAATAAAAAAAATCGTTCTCATGAATTCATGATCATTTTGATCAATCATGTAGTTTTTTACTATAAATATTAAAAATAACTACATTTATTTATTTCGCAGTCACGAGGCAATTCAGTTTGCGAATTGTGTGAACAAAGATTTCCCAACGAAAGTGATCGAGATGAGCATTATAAGCAGCATTTTGTGTAAGTGTATATTCGTTTTAAGCTCCTTTTAACACACTCCGGCTGCCGAATATTCGCCGGTACCCGACCCAACTAGCCATACCAGTAAAAAGGCCAGAGCCTGTAAAATCGGATTAATTGTAATATTTGATAAACGTAGTTTAGACATTTTCTAGTTCAATATCGAATTAAATTAATCGTCCTTACACTTATTCGAAATATGTGGATTCTACGACAACTCAACCCCGGGACAATTCAATCCCAGGACAACTCGACCCGGACAACTCGACCTCGTCAACTCGACCCCGACAACTCGACCTCGACAACTTGTTATTTTAAACCATCGCACACCATAGGCGACCGCAACGCACTTTTTGTATTGGAATACGATGCGCTGCGGCCCAAACTTTTAGTAACGTATCGGAGTCTTTCTCCACCACATTCATTGCCAATCAAGCGACGTGGCGTGTCCGCGCTTCTTTTCAATTTGGCACTTCACGCGATGTTGCGTGATGCGCTCATAGTGCTTTGTCCGTAGTGTATCGTGGGCTGTAGCGTAATCGCAAATGAATATCTTATGGGCCTCAAGGGATATTATAGTTCCCTATCGGGAAGGCCGCGGAAGGCAGTGTGGCTATTTGATTCACGCGTTAGTTTTCGTGCAACGTGATTGTTTAGTCCGCGCTCTGACGCCGCTTGGAGTGCAGGGCTTTCTAGTGGTTTTAATTTAAGTATCGATTTTAAATAGTATATATATAAACTTATAATGTGTGATGAACCTGGTACCTCAAGGGGTTCGAAACGACCAAATGACAGACCTTTGCGAACACAATCAAAACGCGTGTTTACAATGTTGCGAGACTCAGATATTCTCGACATTTTAGAAAACTCTGACGAAGATGTTTTTGCGGGTAGTGATTTTGTGATGGGTGATGATGATGGGGACAACTCAACCTTGGAGTCTGAGGAAGATCAAGAAAGAGTTTCACCGCCGCCATCTCCCGGAAAAATTTAATTCCCATCTGCAGAGTCACATGTGTTTTGTGAACCTGCCACCGATGGATCTACTTTATACTCACTGCACATCGATAAAATAAATTTCATTCGTTCGAGAGTCTAAGCTGCTCGTAGAGTCGCCCTTAAATCCTATAGGGTATTATATTTTTCACGAAAATTATTTGGAAATGATCGTTGAGTGCATAAACAGGTACGCAGAACGAATGAAAAGCTCTAGTGAACATCGTCATTCACGTATTTCAAGATGGAAAGAGTTGACCATAGAAGAGTTCAAAATATTTCTAGGTCTATTGTTACATACTGGAACTGAAAATGAACCGTTTGACAGACTATTGGAAAGCTCACCGGGTAAATAAATCTTGTTTTTCAAATTTTATGTCACGAAACAGATTTTTTATTTTTTTACGATGTTTACATTTTACATTCCCAATAAATGAAGAAATCGCTACTAGACGTCTAAATTAATGTCAAAAAGTCTAGACAATCACAATAATACAATGGGTGAGTCGTAATACTTTGGGTGAGTCGATGGTGCTCTTTCGTGGCCGCCTGATTTTCCCTCAGTATATAAAAGGCAAACGCAACAAGTACGGAATAAAGGTATACATACTTGCAGAACCGGAAGCCTTGATTTTAAATTTTCGTGTTTTTGCCAGCACAGAAGACGAAACAGCAGGAAACGGCCACACCGAGAAATTTGTCGACAAATTGTTGGCAAATAAACTAGACGTCAGTCATTCATTATCCATGGATAACTTTTATAATATACCTTTGCAAAAAACTGCTGGACAATCTTCTTGCAATGGCGTTGCGATTTTAAAAAAAAATGAATGGTGAGAACATAGCGCGGTATAGAAATGGAGTCCATATTGGAAAGTGGAAGGATAAAACAGATATCCATTAAATAAGAATAGAGTTTGGAGATGAGATGCAAGAGGTTACTAACAGACGTGGTACTACGACACTAAAACCAGCGACAATAGTTCGTTATAATGAAAATATGTTAAAAGTTGATCTTCAAAGGTCAAATGATCTCGTTTTACCCATGGGACAGAAAAACGTTGCTCTGGTACGTTAAATGTTTCATACATTCCATGGTGATGAGTCTGGTAAATGCTCGTGTACTGTACAACAAGTACTCTGGAAAACCAAAGGTAGAACAATAACAAATAAACCGAATATAGGGAGAAAGTCATTGAAAGTTTGTTACCTGAAACTGTACAGTACAAAAACCTGAATCTTCATCAGGGGATCGAGATCAGCAAAGACACAAGTTGACTAAAATAGGCAAAATCACGGAGGGCACAATAAAAACCGTGGCAGAAAGGAAAGTACAGACCAAGACCAAGACCAAGTGCAGACTACCGCTAGAAAATATTGCAGAAATTGCTACCGTAATAAAAAGCGACTACAGACGATAATTAAATATAAGGATTGTTCTGATAGTCCGCCCATGTGCTTTGATTGCTTTTTTATTTTACATAATTGCATCAAAAATTGAATTGCCAAATATTGTACTCAAGATAGTTATTGTTTTGAGTTTTTTTAGATTTCGGTTCTTTTACTGAGATATTGTTTTATGTCTATTGATTAGCTACAAATTCCTTTATTACCCAAATTAGTTGTTGGTTATAAATGTTGCTACAGTGTGGTCTGAAATATTTGTTAAGTTTTTCTTTTCTTTCATATTTTGCTAATTTTGATGTCTTTTATTTCAATAAAAAATATTAATGATAAATATGGTTTTATTATAATATTATTATTAACATTGAACGCGTCGTCGCGTGATGAGCATCCAGAGAAAAATGTACGCTCCTATGGTCCATCACGCGACATCACGCTCACGTTGTATGTAACGATATTATATTATTTATACTAACAGCATAAACACACCTGGAAATAGTACCTGCTATACTTGAAAGTGAATTAACAAAAAAACCGTATGGGCCACCCGCAGAAAACTCATATTTTTGGTTTGGCAATGAATTAGTGGAATACAATGTGATGATATGTTAAAAAAAATTACACATTATTTTCAGGGTATTTGAATGCCTTCAGTGCCCGTACCAAAACAATGACCGATTAAAAATATCTGATCACATTCGAAGAAATCATGAGGTCTCCTTGTTCGATTGCAGGAAATGTGAAGCAGTTTTCAAGTAAGTGCATTATCAAATCGGCATTGATTTACTTACGGCCGGTCTTTATGGCATAACTCTATGCTCACATTTATTACAACACTAACTTCTGCCCGCGATTTTGTTAGCGTGAAAGTCTTAAAACATCACCAATACACTAAAATAACAGCCACATTTTTATAAAACATCCCTGTATACTTACTACGTTTGTAGTTTCGGTCTCAACAGCTAATATATGAAGAGAGTCTGACTGGTGATGCGGGAGTGACTGGTGAGAAACAGCTCGTCCTGAGGTCGACCCGCAGCCTTCAGTAGCAATTTCCCATTACTTGGCAAGTTTTTCGTTTTTAGTGAATTAATGAACGCCTGCGTTCCTGCATATACATACTATCTAATGGCACAATATTGATACACTGAGTGATGCATTCCTACAAATTATTCCTGACGAATGGCTATCACTAAAATAATATAACAATATATTGTGAATACAAGAGATTTCTTATGAACAGTCACCATACCATAGATATTTCTTTCTATTTATAACCAAAGATGACAGAATAGACCTAAACTTTGTTTGTCTATGTATTTTCTATCATATAGCAAAATATATCCTATGAGAAATATAAAAAAAAAAAACAAAAAATATGAATTGGCGGGAATCGAACTTAGGTCGTTTGTGCACTTATCCGTATCATGTTCGTATTAATTAGATTCATGATCGATACATGAAAAAAGACTGACGAGAAATTAATGTCCGTAGCGTCTGCGCACTTATCCGTATTTGATTCGTTTTGTTTGATATATTCGGTTTTGATCCGTCAAAAAACGACTTGAAGTGAGAATTTACGAATCGAACACGAACCGTATGCGCTTAAGTGCACAAACTTCATACAATCTCCTGATCCTGTTTGGCCATCCTTGTTAAGATGGCCAAACCGGATCAGAAACGGAACACGAATTGAATACGAAACGGATAAACGTTATTCTTTCTTTCTGAAACTATCTGCTATATTCGTTCCCTATTCAGCCCAGTGAAGTAATGGAATAATTCGACTATTGTCATGCATGGGTATATTGTGTTCTCTCTCATCTCAGTCTCATTTCCTGCGAAATGTATGGGTAGATTTTTTGTAATTTCTGACGTTTCTAGTACCTCAGTTGGTCCGATAGAATTCTTGGATCCTTATGTGAAACAGGATCGCTTGGCAACAAAAAAAGTTTTTGTGAAAATTGCCCATTTTCATGCCGACTGTACATTTTTTTCAAAATCTGTGAAAGTAGATCAATATGTTTCAAAAAGTTAAGGACAGTCTCCTAAGACCGTACCATCTTAAAAATCCACCCTACATATGCATGATTGACTGCTTAGCCCCATGGAGGTATAGCGTGGTGATAATCATTTACTTTTTAAAGGGTTAAATAACTATCTGCAATATTCTAAACTTATGGCTCGTCTTTTTACAATTTGCGGTAAACAAAAGGTAAAAAAAAGTTAGTAAAATACGAACATAATACAATATTCCTACTATTTTCCCACTCCTGGTCAAACCTTATTTATTTCTTTAGGACATATTTTTTTCTTTCAGGACATATAAAGAGAAACGTAAACATAGAGTCGAGGTCCATTCGAATAGAGAGAGACAAAAGTGTGAAGAATGTAACAAAACGTTTTCTACTTTGCAACTGTTGAAAACACATATGGCGTAAGTATTGCTCTTTTTATAAATAAATAGAAATATAATAAATAAAAACGTCATTACCAAAAATATTACAAGGGTTTTACTTTGGGCCCAAATTAGGCAAGCAAGCCACTCTTGGGGACAATTAAGTGGCAATTTAACAGGAGCCCCATCTGGCGGTAAGCAGTCTACGCCTAAGATAACCCGCAAAAGTCAAACTTTCTTACGCTTTTTGCAATTTGCAGCTTAGGAGAGTGTCAGTACCCTAATTACGAAATACACGATCAATCAGAATTTGAATCGTTTTGAAACAAATTGCTCCATTGCTTCATAAGTTCGAAAAAAAATCTGCTCAACAACGTAAATAACGCAATGAATGTTGTTGAACTGTCGAAATGAAATTTTGTCGTAATCGTTTACGAAAATGTGTTGCGAAATTAGATTATTAGATTTGATTAGCTGGTTGTATGTTGATTAAAATATGATTCGCGAGCGTTTCAAATATGACTACACAGAATTATAATCATTAGAATCAGCAATGCAACTCCTTAAGGTGGAACTAGTTGATATTTTTTCCATACAAATTCGGGGGGTTTTACTCCACTGTTTGACATTGTACATCTAAAGTTATATTATATGATATATTTTTGTCTTATTATTCATTTTGTCTGTGCGGAAACAGAATAGTAAAATAACAAGCCATTAAAAAGTTAGGAGCCAAGAAAGATTCCTTTTTCTTGCTAATTTTAACGCAGCTTTGGGCGTAAATAAGTAATAAAAGACGTGTAAAATCTCCAAAACACAGTCGGCACCGACAAGGCTCAATTATCGAAGAATTCATTCAACTTATTTGTAATTGATTTATGCAGTGGTTTTTTCATAAAACTCGATTTTCCAAAGGACTTTTCGTAATTTTTTACGCGTTTTTTTTCTAAAATAGTTCGGAACGGTGTTTCTGTGCGTGCGAACTAGACGTTGTGCATGTAGACTAGCGTCTAACTGCTCATCACTGATACTATCTCTGTCGGGCACGATGCCAGGAGAGATAGCGTGCTTTTTGGCTATGCCCACCAGTGAGTTTGAGCCCGCGACTAGTTCAACCTTAAGTTAGAGTACCTCAAATAACATGATTTATGAAACAGTCATTCAATAGAGTAATATTAACTTAGAGAGTTGTATTGATCATTTTTATTATTATAATTCTATAAATAAATATTTGATATGGCCGCGGTCAGTATAAGGTTTTATGTTGATTTAAATATAATCATATTTAAAAATTTTGCAAATTGCAAAAAACATAACAACATTAGGCCTCTTAAGACATTGCAAGTGTGTTGCCATCCTAGCGACAAAGCGGAAATGTCTCATTTAACTGTTAGTCTTGGAACGGACACTACAGCCCTTTCAGTTATTTTACATCTGACAGCAGCAACCGAACATCAACCTTATTGTAACGATAATAAATATCACCGCGATTTTGACAAACTTTCTCAGAAGCAGCAACCCAATAGCAACCTTATCGTAACGATATAAAGGTCAATGTGATTTTAACAGTGATGCAATATTAGAGGTAAATAACTGTGAAAGGACTACCCACCTAGGGTAGTCTCGGCTTAAAGGGACTACTCTCAGTAAAATTATGATGTCAAATGATGATTAAATGAATTTGCATAATGAGGGTTTTCTGGAATGACGTTCACTAGTTGGCAGCACTGAGAAGTCAGGTCCGAACTCCTGTCAAAAATATCAGTGTCTATATTTTATTTAGTCGTGACTGAATGATGAACGAGTGAATGAAAAGAATGATGAACGTCATCATCATATATTTTATATTCAATTTCTAAATGGAAGACCTCTTGTCAAAGTGGCGCCAACTGGTGGCGTATCCTGGATCGAAGTCGCGGGCAACAGCTAGTAGAGATAATTCCTTTTATTCCAATATTCCCACGGGATCAAGACTTATGCGGGTGAAACTGCGGGGGCGCAGCTAGTTTATTATTAAGGTCCCATTAAAATAGATGGACAAACTTTTAGAAATCATTCAGACCACTAAAATAAGGACAATGGTAAAAATAATAATAAGAAAATCTCATTAGATACTTACAAGAAAAATAAATCAAGTAACGAAAATACACTAAAAATGTTGGTTACCCAATGCTATTTATTATTTTAGGTCAAAATAAAATCACCTTAATCAGTTTTTTTTTTTTGCTTGGATATCTTTGCATAGACTTACTGAACGCTGTTACAATTTGTCCATCTATTTTAATGGGACCTTGTATACTAGCTGTTGTCCGCGACTTGGATGAAAAGTATGTCCTTATGTATCTTAAGTATGCCTATGTCCTTCTCCAGGTCAAGGTCAACCCCTGTGCCAAATTTCATCCAGATCCGTTCAGCTGTTTTAGCGTGAAAGCGTAAGAGCGTTTTCACATTGTCCGATACGATATCGGTGCCGGTAGACGAGTTCCGATATCCGATACCATGTGGTATCTTCACATATTCCCCATAATATCGGTCCGATTCGGCCATTTTGTCAATAGCTTTGTGTGGGCAGGTGGTACGTATGTCAGACTACAATAGAAAACTTTATTTGCTGTATTTATTGTAGGCAGTATTGGACATACCCCATTGTGCTCCCTTCAAAATGGTTGAGCTGAATGGTGCTAATACATGCGTCATGTTCGTGAACGGGCGCCGTCAGTAGAGACTGGTCATCTCTTAGCTGCCACGGCTTATTTTAATTTTTGAATTGTTCTTTGTTTTTTATATTTTTATTACGGACGCTTTTAACGTGCACGTCTTTCTATTAGGTGTACAAATAAGTTTCCGCGGTTTGTCAAAAGATGGCCCCACCAGAAGGTTATGGAGAAATTGTCAGATGTAAAACGTAATATCCCAAGTTTCGTCATCCGGCAACACCATAACCTTAAAGTACTAGTGATTCCGTATCAGCATCACGTAATTTTTTTCGTGCAAAAATGTCAAGTTTTGTGCCGAATAAGCATAATTTGCGGGAACTTTTGATTTACTTCTTTAATTTGAAAAAATCTGCAGCTGAGGCGCATCGATTGTTTCTAGAAGCATATGGTGAATCCAAAGAAGAGAAAGTCATGAGTTAAGCCCGGCGAACCATCAACATCGACAGCTAAGCCGAATATTCATGGAAAAAACTCATGCTGTGTATTTGGTGGGATCAGCTTGGTGTCGTGTATTATGAATTGCTTAAACCAAGCGAAACCATTACTGGAGCTCTCTACCGAACACAATTGATGAGATTGAGTCGGACACTTAAGGTAAAACGCGCCCATTACTACTCCAGACACGACAAAATTATTCTTTTACACAATAATGCTCGTCCACATGTTGCGGCGCCGGTAAAAACATACTTGGAAACACTCAACTGGGAAGTTTTACCCCACCCGCCGTATTCACCAGACTTAGCCCCTTCCGATTATCACCTGTTCCGGTCGATGGCACATGGTCTGTCTGAGCAGCGCTTCACATCATATGAAGACACCAAAAATTGGGTAGATTTGTGGATAGCGTCAAAAGATGAAGAGTTTTTTCGACGGGGTATCCGAATGTTGCCAGAAAGATGGGGAAAAGTAGTGGCAAATGATGGAAAATACTTATATAAAACGTAATGTACTGTTCCTTCACAATAAATTCCTATTTTTTTATAAAAAACCGCGGAAACTTATTTGTACACCTGTGTACATTGTTCTCACATGTATAATTTCAACATTAATGATGTAACCAATATTTTGTAACAATGTTTTGATTTAAAAGAGTGTCCGTGGAGTTTCTTGTCCGTTCTTCTCCATAGGTACCTATTACGCTTTGGAATGGGCAACTAGCTTCATATTTCTGACTGACCGACTTCTTGACAATTCAAAAGTGCCTGTAAATGGTTTAATTGAAATAAATGCTTTGAGTTTGAGTTGGCGTTTGAGTTTGTGCAAGCTTGAGATATATACAGAGGGAGCATTTATACTCTTTTTAGCAAGCTAGAACATGCAACTCCGAAGTTTTTAAATTAATTTCGTATGACTGAATCTACATTTGATTATTTGCTTCACTTAACCTTCAGTATCAAAAAACGAGATACACATTTTCGAATGACTATGTACCCTAAAGAAATGCTGGCTGTGCCATTAAGAGGGAACAGGGCCTGCGATACTCCATACAAATGTATTTGTTTATAATTCCCCATTTCTCTTCCTGAATAATGCCTCTAGAGCATTATTTTTTTTCATAAAATCAAGGTCTGCTGTGGACACGTCCCTCTTATTTCCTTTTTTTCAGCAACGTATTGGTAAAGAAAATATGACCCTACAAAAATTATAAAAATGGCCCATTTTTACCTCCGTGTTTAGAGGACCATCAGACAAATTAGAGAAGTTTTTAACATAAAAGAAAATGATAGGAACCTAGACATACTCTTTCTTAACATTTTAATGTAAAAAATATTTGAATCGGCTCAGTTTTCAAGGAGAAAAAAGGGGAATACGAAATGTCGATCTTGTAATTTTTTTTTTTGTGATTTTTTCGGTCCGAGCTGCAGCTGTCCCTATCGAACTCTACGGGGGCAGACTTGAGGTAAGACGACGGTAATAGTGTCTTCAAATACCTATTTTTCAAATTCCTCGCAGGCCCTGTTCCCTTTTAAGGTGTAAATGTAAATGATGAAGACGTCATGTTTACAAAAAACTTAAAAAATGGCAGCGCGCCACCCCCTGCCGGCTCAGTCAGGCACACAGAGAAAATGTAGGTACACGTACTCGTATAGCACACCTACAAACATTATCGTCCGACAGTCCACGGGCATCCAATGATGGTGCCACTAATATATCGGTATCGGATCCGTTATCCGATATCGGATCGGACAATGTGAAAGGCTACATAATTCGTACACTTTACTTGCCCCGATATCGGATCGGCATCCGACGCCGATATCATATCGGACAGTGTGAAAAAGCTCTGACAAACTATGCTCACTTTCGCATTTATAATATTTATTAGGTTATTAGTAAAGATATCTTCAACCGGCAACATTATTTTGTTGCAAAAACATTAAATAATTATTGTTGTTTGGTGGGTTAATAGTACATTACTGTCGAGGCCAGCAATTAGGGTATTGATGGACAGACATTACATTATTTACTTAACAATATCTTATGTCACTTTGTTGATGGACAATCGTGAAAATGTGGGCTGAGGCGAAACCGAGGTACACATACGTGAGTCCATCAATGTCTTGGTTGCGGCCAGGGCTTGTTGTACCTATAGTACTTTTCTCAAACAATGCGCGGAAATTCAAGCTAAGTAAATTAAGAGTTTGAGTTTGAGTTTCCGCCCCAATATGTTCATTTGTTTCCACTTTACTCTATTTGCTAACCCAGTTCGAAATTTAAATAAAATCTTTGCTAAGTTATCTAGTTAGTACCATTTTTAGGGTTCCGTAGTATACCATGTCCGTCTGTCTATCTGTCCGCGGCTTAGCTCAGAGACGGTTAGTACTAGAAAGCTGTAATTTGGCATGGGCATACATATTAATCACGCCGACAAAGTGGTAAAATAAAATCAAGTTTTTTTTCCCCCCCACCCGTAAAGTGGGGATGTATTTTTTTCTCGTCTATCCCATGGTGTGGGATGTCGTTAGAAAGGACGTTAAAAAATATTGTAGGTGTGTGAAAACCATTTTACAATTCAGGGATCCGTTTGCGAAATATTAAGCTTTAAAGTGCTAGTTTTTGTTCAGAGTCAAGTGTCCCCCCCTGTCAGCTAAATGGTTGTACAGACGCCAGCAGGTCAACCTACCCGAAACTGTCAAATATTCCCAATCAACTTTGAACCTTATACTTTAGTGACAAAGTTGAAAATCTATAAAAGTTTGACGAATCTATTATAGTGACGGTAACGGTGCCGATCAAGTAAATACGGTTGAAACGAGTGCTGCGAATATAAATTCTATTTTTGCGTAATAGTAGGGGAGCCCACGAGGCTAAATGGGGATTTACTCGAGCGTCGTAGAGACCTATTGGGATGCAAAGCTTAGATGATAAGAAGAAAAATGTTATATGATATATACCTTTACATCGGTGGGGGAAGCGGCTATAGATTTTTAAATATGTAAAAAAAAACTGTTGCATGGACATCCTCGAGCGCATCAGATATTGATAGCATCAATGCCCTACGTATTTTTAATAATGTACGTATGTTAATCTGATCGTTTGCATGATGCGGGTGGTTGTATTTAAGGGTTGAAAATGAAAAAAAAAAAAATTTAATCGAGCGCGTCAGATTTTCTAAGGGAGTGTTAAGTACACCAAAAAAAAGCTCTCATTCACTAATCTGACGATTTCGATGGGACGCAAACTCGCGGCCATTTTCATAATGTGCAAAAAAAAATCGCGATTTTGAAATACTCAAGCGCGTCAGATTAAGATATAAATATGGTTCATCTTTATGTTGTAAACGTACTGTCTCATAATCTGACGATTATCTAGAGGGATTCGCCTGATCTGACAAAAAAAAATTAGAAAAACGGTTCACTTTAAAGGCCATCCCTGCAACTTCCCGCTAATTCCATTCCTGGGCGCTTGAAATTGTACTTATGACATTTTTGAGCTCAAAATATAATTTATGTGATATTTTGAGCTCGCTGAGTTCAAAGAAATAATATTTCTATGCATTTGAGCTCTCCCAGCTCGAAAGTCAAGTATTTATAGCACTGTGCGTGATATAAATCATTTATTGATGATTCCATCGACAATTCGAGGTTATCATATGTTCCTCGAGACTTTCGGATAACCGGCTTGCTCCGACGATATTCCAAAATATTTACACATTTTTTTAATGTTTCTACCGTAAATTTAATTGTTTTTTGTAAGGTACTTTCACCACAAAATACACATTTCAAATTAATATCACTCATATTAAATATTTATAAACTTTAACTCACACAAATAATATTAAAATAGCAAAAAAAGCCAAAACGTTGGAAACACGTTGTAAACAGTATGCCACGAACGAGTCTTTATGATCAGCTGTGATGGCGTCATGGCAACAGAAACCAGAGTGGGGACGGAGTGAGAGAGTAATAGATAGAGAAAGAGTGAGAGAGGAATAGAAACGCGGAGAAGGAAATGTAGGTATCACGCAGCTGCACGCATTTAACTTTATCGACGAATTTTTGTTATTTCGGCTTGCGAAAATCGTCAGATTATATTTTTTTCATTAATCTTGAATTATTTCCTTCAAAATAAAAAAAAATTTAGCTACGCTCGAGAATGTCGAGATGACGTTTTTTTTTTACAACTTTGTTGCCCTCCCCTTTTTTTACGTCACTCTCAAATTGTCAGATTAGTGGAATATACACTTTTTAGGATGTAATTAACTCACCCTACCTTAATCTGACGCGCTCGAGAATTTCTGATGGTCAATTTTTTTTTACTAATCTGATCCTGTATCCTTCACGGGCGGCCTTATATATGGGCCTCATGTTTTGTGGAGGTACTTAACCGGGTACAAGGTATCCCCCTGTATATTAATCTGCCGCGCTTTAGTAAATCCCGAAATCCCCGCTTGGGCTCCCCTACTATAAAAACCAAACTAGTGATAAAGAAAAATATACTGTGGTGTGTCTGTCAAAACTACTTAAGTGACTGTGAAATCAGAACTAAAAAATAATAAGTGGTAATTAAGTTATTCACAAAAACAGTTCTAAAAATTTGAATAACGAACTATTGAGAAAAAACACAGTGTCGCGTAATTGGAAAGGACCGCGTTCTGTGTCGATCTGTGTCTCAGCGTGTTACCGCGACGGACGACCGCAGCGGTAAGCTCCGCCCACCTAACACTGTGTCGCAGTGAACGGCTGCTGGAAAGGATCGCGTTCTGTGTCGATCTGTGCCGATCCTTATCTACAGTTCGACCGTCATTTAATTTGCCTCTGCGAAGTGGTTGTCGGCTATCAAGAAGATAATAAACGAAGATATTAGTAATAGTAATTATTTATACTGTTTTTGAATTCTAATATCGATCTATCATAATGAACTTCCCTGAGAATATTACTTTCCGTCGTACACGCAGACAATCAGAACCAAGCAACGAGGATAGTGATATTATATCACAAACATTGAATTCTACCTCAAATAGTATGCCGGATATATCAGAAGATGAGTACAACCAAATAAAAATATTGAAAGACGAAATTGATACTTTAAAGGCACAATTAAATAGTGCACATCATGAGATTGAGTTATTAACATTGGAAAATAATGATTTAAAGTTATGTAATGGAGAACTATTGAAGAAAAATAATCTTTTTCAAGAAATCGTCTGTAGTCCAGTAAAACAGAAACAAAGAACACCAATAAAAAAATCATCGAATATTAAAACAAAATCCAAACAAACCCAGACAATAAATATAACGAAGGCGATCGTCGAGGAAGATATTACTACTTTAAATGACTGTATTAAAATGAATGTCGCCGACAATGTATGCACTTCAGGCGAAATAAGTCCTACATTGCGGTCGCAGACAACAAATACTGGCAAAAAAACATCCCAGGCCTTACGGACTACGCCCACGTTGGAGCCATCAACTAAACATAAAATAGTTTTATTGAGTGGTGAAACATCGAATAGACTGTATAGTATGGCTGAAAAAACTTATCTAAATAATTTTGAATTATGTCATTATCGTAAACCCAAATGTGGAATAGAACTTATCCTTGATAATATTGATGCAAAGGTCCGAGAGTTTACAGAGTGTGACTACTGTATTATTTATATTGGTGAGGAAGATTTTCGAACAACTCATAATTATATTGAACTCGTCAGTTTTATTCGTGAAAAATTATTACCACTAAATCACACCAATTTTATTATTTGTTTACCCAGTTTTAAATACATGGAAAACCATAACATAATGTACAACAGTCGTATAGATACCTTTAATAACCTGCTTTATATGGATGTACAGACTTATATGTATGCGTATGTATTGGATTCTAATTTAAATCTGCCTTATACGTATAACACCTATAACCGACATAGCACACTGAATGGTAAGGGATTAAATATTATTGTATCAGACTTGGAACAATTAGTCATAAAATTATGTAGCCTAGGTAAAGTGTTTTCCGATGTTGATTGTGCCCAAAATAATAATAACGACTCACTTAGTCAACCAGAACTACTATCAAATTCTCAGTTTTTTCTATAGTAGCATTAATATTCTTCATCAAAATATAGCCGGATTGATGAACAAATCGGATATCCTAACAATTAAATTGGAGGAACTTTCTAATACCGGGACTAGTATTGACGTTATATGTTTAACAGAACATTTTATTGAAACGGGCTATGAACGTCTATTACATATACCAAACTTCTGTCCGGCTGCTTTCTTCTCTAGGAATAAAAAACGTGGAGGAACTTGTATTCTGGTCAGGGCTGGTCTGCAATACAAAGAAATACCGGAGGTAGCAAAACAGTCAATATCCGGTATTTTTGAGTGTTGTGCTGTTGAGCTGATTTCCCATAAATTGATCATTGTTTGCATATATAGAGTTCCCAAACGCACTCACACATTATTTTATGAAAAACTAGAAAATATACTCCATAAACTATGTCGAAATCCAAATAAAAATATAATATTAGCAGGGGATTTTAATATTGATGTCATAAAAAGAAATAAAATCACTTTAGAATTTGAATATTTTCTATTACAATTTAATCTTAAACTAGCACTCCAGAAACCTACAAGATTGTGCAGTAAAACATGTATAGATAATTTTGCATATAGCTACAAAAAACAATGCAAGGCTGAAATAGTCGATTTGATTTTGTCCGACCATACGGCACAAATACTCAAAGTCCCCACAAAAAGAACTTGTAAACTTAGGTGTTGGAAAATATACAAACAGGAAATTTCTACTGAAAATTTATATAAATTTAAATCCCATCTAAAATGTTTATCTTTTACACATGTTTATAATGCCAATGATGCAAATCAATGTTACGATAGTTTTATGGAAGATTTCCTAATGCTATATAATTTATGTTTTCCTCAAAAAAACGTCACCCTAAAAAGTAATAAGAGAACTAAATGGATATCCCGTGGGATAAAATTATGCAGTCAAAAGCAAAGGAAGTTACTTTGGGGGTATAGACATAACCCGACATCTCATAATAAACTACTGCTAAAAAAATACTCTACCCTCTATAGAAAAATCATAAAACTAACCCAGAAAGCTCAAAATAACCACTATATTAATACCTCCCAAAATAAATCCAAAGCTGCCTGGGAAATTATTAATAATTCAAAAATATGTTTGCCGCAAGAACAGATTATGTGTATAAATAGAGACAATTTATCTTTCACTAACCCTAATGACATTGCTAATGAATTAAATAACTATTTTATTGACATAATTGAAAATAAACCACAAACTGACAAACATCCGCCTAATTCTAAGTTTCAAAATTTGACATCACAATCATTATTTATGACTCCCGTTTCAGCATCTGACATAATTAGAATTATCAATGACTTAAAAAATACGAATACTGTTGGTTATGATGGTGTGTCTACCAAAGTAATAAAATATGTAAAACAAATCATATCGCCTCCATTGGCACATATTATCAATATTTGTATTTCTGACGGTATTTTTCCAAATAGCCTAAAAAATTTTATAATTAAGCCAGTATTTAAACAAAATGACAAAACTGATCCAAAAAACTATAGACCAATTGCTAAGATTCCTATAATTTCTAAAATTTTTGAAAAAGTTATTTATAATTCGTTTTACACTTATTTTGAGAAATATAATTTATTTTGTGTGGAACAAAAAGGCTTTCGAAAGAAATGTGGAATAAATATGGCTCTATATGATTTACTTTCCACTGTCATGTCATGTGTTGATAATAAAAATCCTGTTTGTGCTATCTTCACTGACATGAGTAAAGCTTTTGACTATGTAGATCATACACTACTTATACATAAATTACATGCTTATGGTATAAGAAGTAATGTCCTCGACCTCCTAAAATCATACTTAAGCAATAGATACCAATGTACTGAAATTAGTAGATTATGTCCTAAAACTAAAATTGAAACCATTTACATATCGAAACCAAGACTCCTAAGGTATGGCGTACCTCAGGGCAGCGTGCTTGGACCGTTACTTTTCTTAATAGATATCAACGACCTCCCGAAGATGACACAACAAAAAATGGTTCTCTTTGCCGATGACAGCACAGCTATAATAGAATGCACTAATCCCAATAATTATGAAAACGAGATTAATGACTCACTGACAAATATAATACATTGGCTTAACTGTAACAATTTAGTAATAAATTTAGATAAAACAAAAATCATGCAATTCCATCAACGTCGGGCAAATCCCACTATAAATTTGACTCATAAACACAAAAAAATAGAATTAGTTAATACTGCTAGGTTCTTGGGTATAATGGTAGACGATAAATTGACATGGAAACCACATATAGAACACCTATGTAACAGACTGAGTAAATCTGCGTACGCACTCTATCAATTGTCTAAAAAGGTAAATATCAGAACGTTACTGACAGCTTATCATGGACTAGTCGCTTCAGTGCTTCGGTACGGAATTATATTTTGGGGGCAGTCAACTGACAGGGAACTTATATTTAAGATGCAAAAACGCTGTATAAGATCTATGTGTGGATTAAAGACTACTGATAGCTGTGTACCATCCTTTAAATCACTGAAAATACTAACACTACCAGCATTGTATATTTTAGAATCTGCAATATTTATAAAAAGCAACCCCCACTTATTCGAAAAAATGTCTGATAATAAAAGAAAGCCAATACGTGCTCAATATTTGTCACTGTTATGTAATATAAAATGCAAGACATCTTTAATGCAAAAGAGTTTTTTTGGCATTGCGCCAAAGATCTATAATAAAATACCAGACAATATCCTACTAATATCCTATCCTACTAATATTATAAACGCGAAAGTTTGTGAGGATGGATGGATGGATGTTTGTTACTCTTTTACGCAAAAACTACTGAACGGATTTTGATGAAACTTTACAGTAATGTAGCTTATACATCAGAATAACACATAGGCTACAATTTATAAAGATGTTATGTGATTTGGCCATAATATAACGATAAGTATCAAGTAAGTCGGAAAAAATCCTGCCCTCTGAGATCTATCTTTGCGTGCGCTGCCTAAACCGTTAGAATTTCATGAAGAGAATGTATTGTGGGATTGTTTATCTTAAAAAGTTCTAAATAAAAGTCCGCGACAGCATATATCTACCTTTTATGTGGAAGCCATTATAACCAAAATAGTGAGCTATAAAAACATTTAAATTGAATACTTTTTTTACATTGCATATTTTAGAGTATTTAGTTAATTCTTATCAAATTAAATACCTTCATCACTTTCGGTATTTAATGTAGATGAAGTTTGTCTTTTACACTAAGTAATTTGGACTAATAGTTTAAAAGTTATAACGATAAGAATGACCTGCGATGAGTCGACGGCGCGGCCAGCAGAACGAGGGTGGAGGGGCGGGCCAGGCAATGACGCGCCATGGCCGAGTAAGCGACCCGAACGCGGGCAGACGCATGAGGGCAGACGTCGTTGACGGTTGTATAAATTCTGAGATTTTTTCACAGCGGATTCGACTCGAAGCGATTTATAATTTTTAATTAGGTTATAAGATTCGTTTTTATTTTAATTGGAATTGTTTTTTTGTTTGGTTATTTAGTTAAAGATTGTATTTTTGTAGTTTGTTTAATTTAAGAATAACGGTTTTTAATTAGTTTATAAGATTCGTTTTTATTTTAATTAGAATTGTTTTTTTGTTTGGTTATTTAGTTAAAGATTGTATTTTTGTAGTTTGTTTAATTTAAGAATAACGGTTTTTAATTAGTTTATAAGATTCGTTTTTATTTTAATTAGAATTGTTTTTTTGTTTGGTTATTTAGTTAAAGATTGTATTTTTTTAGTTTGTTTAATTTAAGAATAACGGTTAGTTTTAGGTATAGGTTGTGTTGTAAGTAGTAAGAAGACAGTTTTTTTATTTTTTATTATTCCCTATTTTGTGTTTTTTTTTTAATATTACGTGCAACAATGCCGCGAAAGCGTAAATCTAATATTTCACAAAGCTCTAATAAAGCTCGAACTATGAAAAGAGCTAGAAATAACGAGACGTTTCAACAAACCGAGTTGCGAAGGTCTGAGCAGGCGGTGCGTGAGGCAGTACACAGGGCTACTGAGACACCAGAACAGTCCCAAGATCGGCGTCAACAACACGCTGAGTATCTGGCATCTCAACGAGCTGCTGAGACACCAGAAGAGTCGCAAGCTCGACGACAACGGCATGCTGAGTATCTGGTGTCTCAACGGGCTGCTGAGACACCAGAAGAGTCCCAAGCTCGAAGACAAGAGCATGCTGAGTATCTGGTGTCTCAACGGGCTGCTGAGACACCAGAAGAGTCCCAAGATCGGCGTCAACAGCACGCTGAGTATCTGATGTCTCAACGAGCTGCAGAGACACCAGAACAGACAGAAGCTCGACGTCAGCAGCAGGCGATTTATATGGCGTCCCAAAGAGCCACAGAAACCATTGAAGCGGCTGAATCTCGCAGACGCGCTGTTGCTGAAAGGGCAGCTCAGCGACGTCAAACATTCTCAAGAAACACGTGGGGGGTGTTTGATAAAGCTGCATTTGAGTATGACGAGACTCTTGATTATGAAAGTCACAAGCTTATAAAAATAGAAGCGATGAGCATAGATTGCAGATTTTGCGGGGCTCTTAAATGGAAAGAGGAAGCAGCAGGTATGTGTTGTTCCGGCGGAAAAGTAGCCATTCCTTCTATAGACGAGCCAGTTGAACCTTTGAGAGAACTTTTCTCTAATGAAACAGATGAGTCTCGCCGTTTTCTGAGAAGTATAAGAAAATACAATACGTGCTTTCATATGACTTCTTTTGGAGCGGATAAAATTATTTCAATGCCAGGATTTTGCCCGACATTCACAATACAAGGACAAGTATACCATCGAATCGGTTCTTTGCTTCCTGCAGCCAGTATGCAACCACAATTTTTACAAGTTTATTTCATGGGTGATGAAGAAGCACAAGTCAATAGGCGTACTGAGTATGTGCAAGACGTAGAAAGAAGCATTGTTCAAAAATTACAACGAGTACTTCACGATCACAATATTTTAGTGCATGAATTTAAAACGGCTAGAGACAGAATTGCAAATGACAATAATTTTAAAGTAGTGATCCACCCAGACCGTGTACCACGTGGTCAACATGAGAGACGGTTCAATGTCCCGACCACAAATGAAATAGCTGCCGTAATAGTTAGCAGTGAACAAACTACGTCTCGGGACATCATCATACAGGCAAACGATGGCATGCTCACTAGGGTTCCCGACACACACAGATTTTATGACGCTCTCGAGTACCCAATTATTTTTTGGAAAGGACAAGAGGGGTACAGTATTAACATTCCTCAGATAAATTCAGTTACCAAACGCCCCATGCCAAACAAAAAAGTATCTTGCAAAGATTTTTATGCTTATCACTTGATGATTCGTCGCGGCGATTTTAATTTACTGCTTAGGTGTAGGCTCCTCCTTCATCAGTTTTTGGTAGACATGTATGTAAAGATGGAGAGTGAGCGCTTAAGGTTTATTTCTTTAAATCAAAAAAAATTGCGCGCAGAGAACTACATTCACTTACAAGATGCGATAAGGAATGATGCGGAGTTGGATCCAAATAACTTGGGTCGGATGGTGATTCTCCCGTCATCATTTGTGAATAGCCCAAGATATCTTCACGAATACACACAGGATGCGTTCGCATACGTGCGTAATTACGGGAGGCCTGACTTATTTATTACAATGACGTGTAACCCCTCCTGGCCAGAAATCACTAAAGAGCTTATGCCTGGTCAGAATTCAACGGACAGGCATGACTTAACAGCAAGAGTATTTAAAATAAAAGTACAGAAGTTGGTTGCTCTGTTGACAAAAGGTAAAATATTTGGTGACATGCAGTGCTTCATGTACTCGATCGAGTGGCAAAAACGAGGTTTGCCTCACGTGCACTTACTGCTGTGGTTAAAGGAAAAATTGCGTCCCAACCAAATTGACGAAGTTATACGCGCTGAGATACCAAACCCTGAAACCGATCAAAAGCTCTATGATACGGTGACCAAGAATATGATTCACGGGCCCTGTGATGCACTAAATCCTTCATCCCCGTGCATGAAGGAAGGAAAATGTACAAAAAAATATCCGAGGCAGCTTTTAAAAGATACTCAAACCAATGACAAAGGCTATCCTCTGTACAGGCGCAGGGCACCAGAAGACGGTGGACGCACGACGACTCTAAAAATCAGAGGAGGAACACAGGAAATATTGGTGGACAATAGTTGGGTGGTCCCATACTCTCCCCTCCTGTCTAAAATTTTTAATTCCCATATAAATGTAGTTTTGTAATACGGTACAGGCGATAAAATACATATGTAAATATATTAACAAAGGTAGCCAGGCTATTTTTAACGTCCGCCAGCAAGGGAATGTAAACATTGACCCGATGGATGAGGTGCAAACATTCAGAGCCGGCCGATATGTTAGTAGCAACGAAGCAACGTGGCGGATCTTGGCTCTGCCTCTGCACGAGAGACACCCAACAGTCACTCACCTCGCTATTCATCTACCCAATGGTGAGAGGGTTTACTTCACTGAAAATAATTTTAGAGAGAGATTAGCAGCACCACCTAAAACGACACTAACTGCATTTTTCCTGTTATGCCAAAATGACGAATTTGCAAAAACATTACTTTACGTTGACGTACCTCGCTACTATACATGGAATGTGGCGCGAAAGGAATGGAAACGTCGTTTACAAGGAACCCCTGTCGACGGCTGGCCAGGTGTGAAGGCAGGAGACGCTCTTGGCCGCGTTTACACTGTGCACGTTAGCAATTTTGAATGCTATTGTTTGCGAATGCTGCTCAATGTAATAAGGGGCCCCACCAATTTCTTGGATTTAAAAAAAGTTGATGGCCAAGAATTTGCAACGTTTCGACAGGTGTGTGAGAAGATGGGGTTGTTGGAAGATGACAACCACTGGGACGCCACCATAGACGAGGCCGTGCTGTGTCGCTCACCAGCGCAAGTAAGAGAGCTATTTGCCATATTGCTATGCACTTGCGGTTTATCCAATCCTCTGCAACTATGGCACAAGTACAAAACTGCGCTATCAGAGGATATCCTGCACAGACTTGAAAGAATTGATCAAGTCAACGATGATCTTTGTTTCAATGAGGCATTGGGACTTATCGAGGACAAAATAATTTCAATTTCCGGAAAGAAATTGTCCGATTTTGGTATGCCCACACCACAACGTAGAGGAGAGCTATCAAATGATTTAATCAGAGAGCTAAGCTACGATACCACCATATTAGACGCTCACGTGTGCGAAACAGAGCCACGTCTGCTACCCGAGCAAAAAGAGATTTATCTCAAAATATTACGGCGAGTTGAGAGTGGTGAAGGCGGACTTTTTTTCCTTGATGCCCCGGGTGGTACAGGCAAAACTTTTTTGCTTAATTTGCTTTTAGCAAAAATTCGCAGGGACCGTAATGTTGCATTAGCTGTGGCTTCCTCTGGAATCGCTGCAACATTGCTAAGCGGTGGACGGACGGCACATTCAGTCTTTAAATTACCTCTTAATCTGGCGAGCGAAGAAACCCCAACGTGCAACATCAGTAAGAGTAGCGCCCGTGGCACCCTGTTGCAACAGTGCAAGCTGATCGTGTGGGACGAGTGCACTATGTCACACAAACGCGCCATCGAGGCTCTTGATCGCTGTCTACAAGACATACACAGCAATCAAAAGTTAATGGGTGGTGTGGTGGTTTTACTGGCTGGCGACTTTAGGCAGACTTTGCCTGTGATCGAGCGAGGCACTGCAGCAGACGAAATTAACGCATGTCTGAAAGCATCATATATGTGGAGCAAAGTTGAAAAGCTGCATCTCACCACTAATATGCGTGTCCAGTTATTCAGTGATGTAGAGTCGGGTGCGTACGCTGAGAAACTGCTCGAGATAGGTGAAGGTCGACTAGAAACTGACGAAGAAGGTATGGTTCTATTCACCAACCAATTTTGTCATGTTGTGGATTCGGAAGACGCGCTTATTGCGCAAGTTTTTCCAAATTTGCAACAAAACATACAGGATGAAAATTGGCTGTGTGAAAGAACCATTTTGGCACCAAAAAATGAGACTGTCACGAAAATTAATAAAAAAATATTGGACGAAATAACTAGCGATACAACAGTGTACAACTCCATCGACACAGTCATGTCATCCGATGACTGTACGAGCTACCCCGTTGAGTTTCTAAACTCTTTGGAGCTATCCGGGGTGCCATCCCATAAGCTGGAATTAAAGGTAGGTATACCCGTTTTGTTAATGCGCAACTTGGACGCACCAAGATTATGCAACGGTACTAGATTGCGAGTCACTGAACTAGGGAGGCATATTGTGAAGGCCACAATTTTAACTGGAGAAGCTAAGGGAGACAATGTGCTTATACCTCGCATCCCAATAATACCCAATAACTTACCCTTCAATTTTAAACGTCTGCAATTCCCATTAAAGGTTGCATTTTCAATGACGATCAATAAATCGCAAGGTCAAACTTTAAAGGTAGCAGGGATACATTTGGGCACGCCATGTTTTTCCCACGGTCAGCTCTACGTAGCTTGCTCACGTGTGTCTAAGTCGCAAAATCTTCATGTTTTCGCTGAACAAAACAAGTCATTTAACATAGTTTACAGAAGTTTATTGCAGTAAGTAGAATTGTCAAAACATATCGGTAATTACCTACTTATATACTTTATTCGAATTCTTTCAGTTTTTATTATTTGCTGCTACCGTACGACAAGTGAAACCGCTATTATCAACTAATCCTCTTCAATACTAATTATATACATGCTAATCCCTACCTGACCTTATAAAAACGAAAGTAACTCTGTCTGTCTGTCCGTCTATCTATCTGTGTATATGTATGTTTCACGGCTAATCTGCTGAGCTGTTTGTGATGAATAGTCTAAAGCCTGGGGAAGGACAAAGGTTACTTTTTATCAACTCAACCAATCGGGCGAAGCCGCGGGTGGAAGCTATTGCTTCATAATTATGTTAACGTTCCTGTGGGATAATTTCCGACATCCACGCGGGCGAAGCCGCGGGCGAAAGCTAGTTAAAAATATGCCTCAAGTAAAGTTTAAAAAAGCTCTCACATTATTCCTAATTGACAGATGTTATTATAAAATTGAAGACTTTTTAAATGATAATGTTAATTAATATTGAAATTTAGTGTAAACCAACTATTTAATTAATTATGTAAATTTTTCTTTTTTTTCTTTTATAGTTGACTAGCTTTCGCCCGCGGCTTCGCCCGCGTGGATGTCGGAAATTATCCCACAGGAACGTTAACATAATTATGAAGCAATAGCTTCCACCCGCGGCTTCGCCCGATTGGTTGAGTTGATAAAAAGTAACCTTTGTCCTTCCCCAGGCTTTAGACTATTCATCACAAACAGCTCAGCAGATTAGCCGTGAAACATACATATACACAGATAGATAGACGGACAGACAGACAGAGTTACTTTCGTTTTTATAAGGTCAGGTAGGGATTAGCATGTATATAATTAGTATTGAAGAGGATTAGTTGATAATAGCGGTTTCACTTGTCGTACGGTAGCAGCAAATAATAAAAACTGAAAGAATTCGAATAAAGTATATAAGTAGGTAATTACCGATATGTTTTGACAATTCTACTTACTGCAATAAACTTCTGTAAACTATGTTAAATGACTTGTTTTGTTCAGCGAAAACATGAAGATTTTGCGACTTAGACACACGTGAGCAAGCTACGTAGAGCTGACCGTGGGAAAAACATGGCGTGCCCAAATGTATCCCTGCTACCTTTAAAGTTTGACCTTGCGATTTATTGATCGTCATTGAAAATGCAACCTTTAATGGGAATTGCAGACGTTTAAAATTGAAGGGTAAGTTATTGGGTATTATTGGGATGCGAGGTATAAGCACATTGTCTCCCTTAGCTTCTCCAGTTAAAATTGTGGCCTTCACAATATGCCTCCCTAGTTCAGTGACTCGCAATCTAGTACCGTTGCATAATCTTGGTGCGTCCAAGTTGCGCATTAACAAAACGGGTATACCTACCTTTAATTCCAGCTTATGGGATGGCACCCCGGATAGCTCCAAAGAGTTTAGAAACTCAACGGGGTAGCTCGTACAGTCATCGGATGACATGACTGTGTCGATGGAGTTGTACACTGTTGTATCGCTAGTTATTTCGTCCAATATTTTTTTATTAATTTTCGTGACAGTCTCATTTTTTGGTGCCAAAATGGTTCTTTCACACAGCCAATTTTCATCCTGTATGTTTTGTTGCAAATTTGGAAAAACTTGCGCAATAAGCGCGTCTTCCGAATCCACAACATGACAAAATTGGTTGGTGAATAGAACCATACCTTCTTCGTCAGTTTCTAGTCGACCTTCACCTATCTCGAGCAGTTTCTCAGCGTACGCACCCGACTCTACATCACTGAATAACTGGACACGCATATTAGTGGTGAGATGCAGCTTTTCAACTTTGCTCCACATATATGATGCTTTCAGACATGCGTTAATTTCGTCTGCTGCAGTGCCTCGCTCGATCACAGGCAAAGTCTGCCTAAAGTCGCCAGCCAGTAAAACCACCACACCACCCATTAACTTTTGATTGCTGTGTATGTCTTGTAGACAGCGATCAAGAGCCTCGATGGCGCGTTTGTGTGACATAGTGCACTCGTCCCACACGATCAGCTTGCACTGTTGCAACAGGGTGCCACGGGCGCTACTCTTACTGATGTTGCACGTTGGGGTTTCTTCGCTCGCCAGATTAAGAGGTAATTTAAAGACTGAATGTGCCGTCCGTCCACCGCTTAGCAATGTTGCAGCGATTCCAGAGGAAGCCACAGCTAATGCAACATTACGGTCCCTGCGAATTTTTGCTAAAAGCAAATTAAGCAAAAAAGTTTTGCCTGTACCACCCGGGGCATCAAGGAAAAAAAGTCCGCCTTCACCACTCTCAACTCGCCGTAATATTTTGAGATAAATCTCTTTTTGCTCGGGTAGCAGACGTGGCTCTGTTTCGCACACGTGAGCGTCTAATATGGTGGTATCGTAGCTTAGCTCTCTGATTAAATCATTTGATAGCTCTCCTCTACGTTGTGGTGTGGGCATACCAAAATCGGACAATTTCTTTCCGGAAATTGAAATTATTTTGTCCTCGATAAGTCCCAATGCCTCATTGAAACAAAGATCATCGTTGACTTGATCAATTCTTTCAAGTCTGTGCAGGATATCCTCTGATAGCGCAGTTTTGTACTTGTGCCATAGTTGCAGAGGATTGGATAAACCGCAAGTGCATAGCAATATGGCAAATAGCTCTCTTACTTGCGCTGGTGAGCGACACAGCACGGCCTCGTCTATGGTGGCGTCCCAGTGGTTGTCATCTTCCAACAACCCCATCTTCTCACACACCTGTCGAAACGTTGCAAATTCTTGGCCATCAACTTTTTTTAAATCCAAGAAATTGGTGGGGCCCCTTATTACATTGAGCAGCATTCGCAAACAATAGCATTCAAAATTGCTAACGTGCACAGTGTAAACGCGGCCAAGAGCGTCTCCTGCCTTCACACCTGGCCAGCCGTCGACAGGGGTTCCTTGTAAACGACGTTTCCATTCCTTTCGCGCCACATTCCATGTATAGTAGCGAGGTACGTCAACGTAAAGTAATGTTTTTGCAAATTCGTCATTTTGGCATAACAGGAAAAATGCAGTTAGTGTCGTTTTAGGTGGTGCTGCTAATCTCTCTCTAAAATTATTTTCAGTGAAGTAAACCCTCTCACCATTGGGTAGATGAATAGCGAGGTGAGTGACTGTTGGGTGTCTCTCGTGCAGAGGCAGAGCCAAGATCCGCCACGTTGCTTCGTTGCTACTAACATATCGGCCGGCTCTGAATGTTTGCACCTCATCCATCGGGTCAATGTTTACATTCCCTTGCTGGCGGACGTTAAAAATAGCCTGGCTACCTTTGTTAATATATTTACATATGTATTTTATCGCCTGTACCGTATTACAAAACTACATTTATATGGGAATTAAAAATTTTAGACAGGAGGGGAGAGTATGGGACCACCCAACTATTGTCCACCAATATTTCCTGTGTTCCTCCTCTGATTTTTAGAGTCGTCGTGCGTCCACCGTCTTCTGGTGCCCTGCGCCTGTACAGAGGATAGCCTTTGTCATTGGTTTGAGTATCTTTTAAAAGCTGCCTCGGATATTTTTTTGTACATTTTCCTTCCTTCATGCACGGGGATGAAGGATTTAGTGCATCACAGGGCCCGTGAATCATATTCTTGGTCACCGTATCATAGAGCTTTTGATCGGTTTCAGGGTTTGGTATCTCAGCGCGTATAACTTCGTCAATTTGGTTGGGACGCAATTTTTCCTTTAACCACAGCAGTAAGTGCACGTGAGGCAAACCTCGTTTTTGCCACTCGATCGAGTACATGAAGCACTGCATGTCACCAAATATTTTACCTTTTGTCAACAGAGCAACCAACTTCTGTACTTTTATTTTAAATACTCTTGCTGTTAAGTCATGCCTGTCCGTTGAATTCTGACCAGGCATAAGCTCTTTAGTGATTTCTGGCCAGGAGGGGTTACACGTCATTGTAATAAATAAGTCAGGCCTCCCGTAATTACGCACGTATGCGAACGCATCCTGTGTGTATTCGTGAAGATATCTTGGGCTATTCACAAATGATGACGGGAGAATCACCATCCGACCCAAGTTATTTGGATCCAACTCCGCATCATTCCTTATCGCATCTTGTAAGTGAATGTAGTTCTCTGCGCGCAATTTTTTTTGATTTAAAGAAATAAACCTTAAGCGCTCACTCTCCATCTTTACATACATGTCTACCAAAAACTGATGAAGGAGGAGCCTACACCTAAGCAGTAAATTAAAATCGCCGCGACGAATCATCAAGTGATAAGCATAAAAATCTTTGCAAGATACTTTTTTGTTTGGCATGGGGCGTTTGGTAACTGAATTTATCTGAGGAATGTTAATACTGTACCCCTCTTGTCCTTTCCAAAAAATAATTGGGTACTCGAGAGCGTCATAAAATCTGTGTGTGTCGGGAACCCTAGTGAGCATGCCATCGTTTGCCTGTATGATGATGTCCCGAGACGTAGTTTGTTCACTGCTAACTATTACGGCAGCTATTTCATTTGTGGTCGGGACATTGAACCGTCTCTCATGTTGACCACGTGGTACACGGTCTGGGTGGATCACTACTTTAAAATTATTGTCATTTGCAATTCTGTCTCTAGCCGTTTTAAATTCATGCACTAAAATATTGTGATCGTGAAGTACTCGTTGTAATTTTTGAACAATGCTTCTTTCTACGTCTTGCACATACTCAGTACGCCTATTGACTTGTGCTTCTTCATCACCCATGAAATAAACTTGTAAAAATTGTGGTTGCATACTGGCTGCAGGAAGCAAAGAACCGATTCGATGGTATACTTGTCCTTGTATTGTGAATGTCGGGCAAAATCCTGGCATTGAAATAATTTTATCCGCTCCAAAAGAAGTCATATGAAAGCACGTATTGTATTTTCTTATACTTCTCAGAAAACGGCGAGACTCATCTGTTTCATTAGAGAAAAGTTCTCTCAAAGGTTCAACTGGCTCGTCTATAGAAGGAATGGCTACTTTTCCGCCGGAACAACACATACCTGCTGCTTCCTCTTTCCATTTAAGAGCCCCGCAAAATCTGCAATCTATGCTCATCGCTTCTATTTTTATAAGCTTGTGACTTTCATAATCAAGAGTCTCGTCATACTCAAATGCAGCTTTATCAAACACCCCCCACGTGTTTCTTGAGAATGTTTGACGTCGCTGAGCTGCCCTTTCAGCAACAGCGCGTCTGCGAGATTCAGCCGCTTCAATGGTTTCTGTGGCTCTTTGGGACGCCATATAAATCGCCTGCTGCTGACGTCGAGCTTCTGTCTGTTCTGGTGTCTCTGCAGCTCGTTGAGACATCAGATACTCAGCGTGCTGTTGACGCCGATCTTGGGACTCTTCTGGTGTCTCAGCAGCCCGTTGAGACACCAGATACTCAGCATGCTCTTGTCTTCGAGCTTGGGACTCTTCTGGTGTCTCAGCAGCCCGTTGAGACACCAGATACTCAGCATGCCGTTGTCGTCGAGCTTGCGACTCTTCTGGTGTCTCAGCAGCTCGTTGAGATGCCAGATACTCAGCGTGTTGTTGACGCCGATCTTGGGACTGTTCTGGTGTCTCAGTAGCCCTGTGTACTGCCTCACGCACCGCCTGCTCAGACCTTCGCAACTCGGTTTGTTGAAACGTCTCGTTATTTCTAGCTCTTTTCATAGTTCGAGCTTTATTAGAGCTTTGTGAAATATTAGATTTACGCTTTCGCGGCATTGTTGCACGTAATATTAAAAAAAAAACACAAAATAGGGAATAATAAAAAATAAAAAAACTGTCTTCTTACTACTTACAACACAACCTATACCTAAAACTAACCGTTATTCTTAAATTAAACAAACTAAAAAAATACAATCTTTAACTAAATAACCAAACAAAAAAACAATTCTAATTAAAATAAAAACGAATCTTATAAACTAATTAAAAACCGTTATTCTTAAATTAAACAAACTACAAAAATACAATCTTTAACTAAATAACCAAACAAAAAAACAATTCTAATTAAAATAAAAACGAATCTTATAAACTAATTAAAAACCGTTATTCTTAAATTAAACAAACTACAAAAATACAATCTTTAACTAAATAACCAAACAAAAAAACAATTCCAATTAAAATAAAAACGAATCTTATAACCTAATTAAAAATTATAAATCGCTTCGAGTCGAATCCGCTGTGAAAAAATCTCAGAATTTATACAACCGTCAACGACGTCTGCCCTCATGCGTCTGCCCGCGTTCGGGTCGCTTACTCGGCCATGGCGCGTCATTGCCTGGCCCGCCCCTCCACCCTCGTTCTGCTGGCCGCGCCGTCGACTCATCGCAGGTCATTCTTATCGTTATAACTTTTAAACTATTAGTCCAAATTACTTAGTGTAAAAGACAAACTTCATCTACATTAAATACCGAAAGTGATGAAGGTATTTAATTTGATAAGAATTAACTAAATACTCTAAAATATGCAATGTAAAAAAAGTATTCAATTTAAATGTTTTTATAGCTCACTATTTTGGTTATAATGGCTTCCACATAAAAGGTAGATATATGCTGTCGCGGACTTTTATTTAGAACTTTTTAAGATAAACAATCCCACAATACATTCTCTTCATGAAATTCTAACGGTTTAGGCAGCGCACGCAAAGATAGATCTCAGAGGGCAGGATTTTTTCCGACTTACTTGATACTTATCGTTATATTATGGCCAAATCACATAACATCTTTATAAATTGTAGCCTATGTGTTATTCTGATGTATAAGCTACATTACTGTAAAGTTTCATCAAAATCCGTTCAGTAGTTTTTGCGTAAAAGAGTAACAAACATCCATCCATCCATCCTCACAAACTTTCGCGTTTATAATATTAGTAGGAAGGATAATTGACTACGCATGTTTCCTCTAAAAATATTTGTATGTCAAAATTGACAAGACATAGCGCACTATTTAGTTCTTAAGATCCATCTATCATAAAACCTATGTTTCACAAATAAATTGATTTGATTTGATTTGATTTGATTTGACAGATTGTAGTAGGTTGACGTGCTGGCGTCTGTACTTGGATTTGTGAAAAAAATCACAGCAGTAGTATACAGGGTGGAATTGAAGTCATGGGCAATATTTTAAACTAAGACACTACTCATGATACTATTTGCATTAAGGCTACTATTACGCAAATCAAAAATATTATTAATGCAAGTATGGAAAACCTATAAAATGTACTAAGTCATTTATAAAGTATCAAAGTCGCGCATCGCGATAGCGAGTGCTGCTGTAGGTAGACTACGCCGCGCACCGTATGTGCGGTACTTGTCATTGCGCGTGAACTCCTTGACCCCGCTCGACTCACGTGACATAGGTAAGTTGCTAACGATTTGATTCCTAATTCATTCCAACTTTCCCTTCATACTTTGCCGGCTTAGGACGGTCAAAACTACGATAACTAACACACATAATAAAATAAATGTGTAGGTAAAATTAATTTCCCGTAGTTTTGGCGTATTTACAAAGTTGGAATCACAGTATTTACACTAATTGTTCAGGAATCACGAAGTTTATTTACAATAATTTTAAGTCAGTGGGTCATCTTAGGGGCGTCCGGGTAGCGGCGATGGAACATTTCACGAGCTCGTAATAAACTTGTGCCATTGTAAAGTAAAACCATTTGTAGGTATTGTTGGTTTGTGTACCTACCCTGCACATTACGCGGTCGAGGCATCGTGTTCACAATTAATCCACTAACACTTTATGCACTGCAATCCAAGGGTAAGAAGAGTGAGGCGCGTGCGGCGATTACGTCCGGATTTATCGTAAATCAACTACATGCGTCAACCCACCTGCGCAGTCGTTATGACACTAGTTTGGGGAGGCTGCCCCCGCGCGGGGGTGATATTCGTATTTTTGAGTGAGGGAGAACGGGACGGGGAGTGCGGGGCGGGCGGCTTAGCCTATTTTTTGATGCCGCGTGCCGGCCGGCCGCAATGAACCTAGCTATTAGTATTATTTGATGTTTGTTTACCTACTTTTTTTTCCGCTCTGCAGTGCGCTTTAATATTTTGATACTTCAGAACTTATTGGCGTTTATGAAGTATTTTATTTTTATTATTTTTAGTGTTTATTTGCAATAATAGCCTTTTACAATATGAATTAAGTACTTACTAAATTTTTAAGGTTTTCCATACTTGCATTAATAATATTTTTGATTTGCGTAATAGTAGCCTTAATGCGAATAGTATCATGAGTAGTGTCTTAGTTTAAAATATTGCCCATGACTTCAATTCCACCCATATAACGAAGTTAAAAGGAAAACTATTACTAACAGCTAAGTAGGCTTTACAGGTTAACGAGTAATAATCGACCAACTTGGCCGGTTTTGGGTACAAAATTTCGCCATTCTTATTACATACAACATAATGTCATCAATACGTTTTTATTTGTTTTATTTAGTACACATGAAAGAGAAACGACAGACTGTCCTGTATGCCAGAAGAAGGTCAGAAAGAATTATTTAGATAAACACGTGAAGATACACAACGACACTGTAAGTTGACAAGTATAATTTTTTACCTAACGAATCTAGTCAACCATTTTCGTTATCGTCATGAGCATTTTGTAAGTTAAGATTGCACAGCGAAAAAGCCGCATTTCAATTAAAAGCTTGTTTAAAAAGAAATGTCTTTTGGTCTACTGGCCGAAGTCTGCGTCGTTGGTTGCACTGCTAAGCGTGCGGTCGTGGGTTCGATTCCCAGGTCGGGCATTGTGTTATTGGGTTTTTGCATCAGGAATTTCTCAGTAGCAGCCCGTAGTCTGTATTTGTGCTCGGTTCATGGCTATAGGCTTGCCCCTATTGCATTACATGGGACTTAAACATAATTGGTGAAATGTGGATGTACTATAGGTAATTACACTTCTGTACAAGCCTTCGGGAAAAACAGACCTCAAATTATTTGGTTTTTTTTTCAGGGAGAGGATAAAGCATACTGTGTTGATTGTGACAAAAATTACAAGAATCAGAAAAGCTACATCCATCACCTCAAAACCAGTCTTAAACATAACACGGTTGAAAAAGTTGGGTATGTATGCTTTTAATCAATGGAAAAACTGCTTTAAAACATAAGCATACGGCTCTGTTTTCATTACGCAACTATCGTTTGTTGCATGTTATAAAAGCGACCAAACACCGAATTTCTTCTTCGTGAATTCAAATTTGGAACAATGGTGATACCGAAATGATGGCCTGTACAGTTCGCGTCAAATAACTATGCCGCTCTGAAGTTGGGTTACGCATGCGCGCTGGGATGCGCGATACTGTTTTTTAAGTAAGATTGACTACTGCGCAGTCATTTGTAGCCTACTTCAGAGCGGCAAAGTTATTGTAAACAAACTGTACACCTTGGCAAAAAAGAGTGGAAAAAATTAGGTCGCACTTAGGTCACTTCGAATGGGAAATAAATGGATAAAATAAATGTGCAACAATAAACGCTGCTTGTGGGTGACTCAAATCAAAACCTACTAGCACTTGTCGGCAAAGTAGTGTGATCGTCATAGGCCTGCATTAAGTAAAATATTTAGTTTCAAATGTTCCAAACGTCTGACCCTTTTATGTCGACCTGTATCTCAGCTTCAGAACTGCATAAAAACTTTTTCTCTGACTTATCATTATTTTGATTTTTTAGGTCTATAAACATAAAATGCACGGTGACTCGATTTAGGAATCCAGGAGTGTATTTGCTAACTACGTTTTGCCAAGATTTCCAATTTAAAATGACAGTTCGACTTGTTAGAGAAGCAACAAGTTTTGATTAGAGCACCTTTAAGTCAATAGGCATTTCGTTATTTGTTTTGTTTTACAAAAAAAGAGTATCGATTGTTTTTTTCCAAGTTTTCAATTAATGTCATTTTCCACAGCATTAAATGTGACCATTGCAACAAATATTTTAAGGGGCCGACCGCTTTGAAGAATCATCTCGAAGAAGTTAGTGGAGTTAAGTATACGTGTGATATTTGTAAGAAGGTGAGATATCTATATATTTTTATGATTACTTATTTCATCCATAATGCATTAGTAACGTAATTAGACTAGTAGAATTATAATCAGCCTACAATGTTTCCATTGCTGGGACGAAAATCTTCTCTGTGAGTGGGCCATAATCAACCACACAGACCCAGTGCCGGTTGGTGGATGTCACATGTCTTCGGATACATATCAAGCTATATATTTGAATGGATTTGTTGCTTTTCAATCAGTCAAATCATTATAATTTTATTATCTGATCATTTGTTAGTAATTACATACACATCTTAAACACTAGTGTTAGTACATAATAATATTCGGCAAATTTTGGTCATCACTGTCTTAATCAAATTGATCTTTATTGTTTTATCAATAAGGTTGCTGGTGAGTTGCTGCTAGGGTCTAGGGTTGGTTTCAGAGGTAAAATAACTGGGAAAGGACTAGAGTCTGCTGGGGAGTTTGTTGCGCCACTTCTTCTTCCCAGCTAAAGCACTAGGAAGTGGTGAAGGCTGGGCGTTTTTGGGGGACTGTCTTATGTAATTTTGACGTTCGAAAAGTGCTGATTATCAGCCTAGTTTGAATAAATGACTTTTGAATTTGAATTTGAGTACAGTGTCATATTTTTCTATGTGTCAAAGATACGGAACTATTCCGTCCGTAATTCCGTCATATCAAATCTATTCAGTTTGGACAATTATTGAGCCGTTTGGGGTTGAAACACTAGGGCCTTGGGGTCCGAGTGCTTATCGAGTATTTCGGGACATCGCCAAGCGGTTGGTCGACTCTTCACGTGTCCAGAGGGCTGGCCTATTTTTGCCCAAAGAATCAACATTGCCATCCAACGTGGCAATGCTGCCAGCCTTTTAGGCACTTTTCCCATTGACAGCGATGCGGACGAATTTTTTGATGCCCAAATTATTATTAAATTTTATAGTATTTTATTAACAGTGATGACGAAAACGTACAGATTGCCACATTCTTAAATTAATTTGTAATATTTTCATTTAAGGATAGTAAAAATAAAGTCATTCTGGCCAGACACATTCGCTTCGTTCACAAGGGACAAAAGCCTCAGCTCAACCCCAAGATATGTGAATACTGTGGAAAAACATTTTCTGTAAGTAATAATTATAACATTTTTAGTTTAATGGCCATGAGTATGGCTGAGAGAAAGTGAAGAATTATTTGACATTTACCAGCAAATGTGTCTAAGCGTTTTTAACTTAATATAAACGTAACATCACACCCGTATTTCCCGAAGGCATAAGCAGAGGAGTAGGTAATAAACTACTACACTCGCGAGAATCTAAGAACTCCGATTTGACGTTTCGTACTCGTACGTGTAATAAAACGTAATGCCTCGAGAATCAGTTTTTTAAAGCAACCGATTTGTTTCCTTCTTTACACAAAGTATTTTCATAGCTGTCAAATCGGACTTCTTAGATTGTCGCGAGTTTAGTATAATCACATTCAGCCAGTTATGTTAAAAGTTCCATGTAATAGGGAGCCAGTCTATTTTGCAATTACTCGAGCTCAAAGTCAGACTCTGAGCTTCTATAGAGAATTTCATTATGAAAAAATCTAATATCAATGCCATCCCGAACTTAAAGCTTCGTGCAGACTAGCGCGA
Source organism: Xanthia icteritia (assembly GCA_949128155.2). NCBI lineage: Eukaryota > Metazoa > Arthropoda > Insecta > Lepidoptera > Noctuidae > Xanthia > Xanthia icteritia. Next base: position 5,233,106 of record OX421935.2, on the reverse strand, counting down.
CGCGACACCGGTTATTGTTATACCGTGTAGTTTTTTTAGAAATTGTATTGTTCGTGTCGCGTCGCGCCGTCGCGTCGCGCTGGTCTGCACAAGCCTTTACGAACCTTGAAACAAAAAAGACAACATTTATTTATGAAAAAAAAGTAAAACTGTGGAAAATAACCATTTCAATTTTTAAATACTTTTGATGTGAATGCGCTAAGGTAGACCGCGAAATTCTGATTTTCTTATAGTTATTTTGCAAATTGCAGCTGTCCAATGTCGTTGTAAGTTGATCAAGCAAGATAAGATAGTGGCATCCATCTTGCTTGATTATTTTACGACGACACTTCACAGAACTGTCTAGTCGTTTTAACAAAATATATCGACTATATCGGTTCATAAAAAAATTGCCCAGTCTTTTTAACAGTACCCACACTGTCCACTACGAACTACGCCGTGAATATTTTCGAGATTTTAAAGATAATTTTTTTTAATTTACAGGTAAAAAAAACTCTAGTGCAACATATAAACAAGCATTTAGGCTATCGACCTCTTGTTTGTAAAGATTGTGGAGCAACATTCATATATTCAGCTGCTTTATACACGCATCGAAGACTTGTGCACAAAGTGAAGAGGAGATATGAAATGCCAAGCTAGATGTGCTCAAATCCTGACCCTGGCCTGAGCTGCTTCTTCTTCTTCTTCATCGTGTTGATGGTACACACGCCAGCACATCGACCTACTACAATCTGTCAAATTTCTTTAATAGATTTTCAACTTTATCACTAAATCATAAGGTTCAAAGTTGATTGGGAAAGTTTAACAGTTTCGGGTAGGTTGACCTACTGGCGTCTGTACAAGCGTATTAAATTTATTTGGCCTAAATCTTGGACACTTCCACGGCATCGTCGGTGGCAGCGCGGTGGCAGCTACAGCTACATTTTTTGAGGCACATAAGGCAGGACAGGAGATGGGACATAATTTGCGCCACAGCCTGCTGCGGTACCGACGAGATAGCCCCAATTTGCGAGGTTTTAGTTGCATTTTCCCACTTGGGTTCGGAGGCGGTTTAGAGACTTCTAAGTGGGCCACGGAAGGTTGGACCCTGCGGGAAGATGCTTGCTTGGTAGTAGGTATTGAGTGGGTGGAGGAAGAGTATCCTGCCACATTTTGCAACGAGCGTCGGCCGGGTGTCCTAGTAGGGACGCTGCTACTGAGAATGTCTACGCGGTGTACCACTTCGAATGTCTACGCGGTGTACCACTTAGAAAAAATATTATCGACATTTCGATTGGCCCACTGCGACGACGAATACATCATTCAAGACTTTATAGCATATTTCTTTAAATTCACAGCGTGAAAAGGGTGTAACGGAACATATAAACAGTAATTTGAACCGGCGCGCTCTGTCGAAAAAAGGCTCTCGAAGACATTGGAACTTAAATTTTAAAGTGTCGATTTTTTGCTTGAAATGGTACCATGGACAATGGGCCATGGATTACGTATTGGGTCAATTATTCCTTGCATCATACATCAGACTTATTCGATTTTCGTCATCGTTTCGGCAAGCATCTCAGCCAGATTTCTTACGACGCTTACATACAGTACAGTCACGGAATAATAAGGTTCATCACCAAAAGGTCAAATTGTGGAATGCAGTGCTAGAAAATTCTTTTTGTTTGTAAAAACAATTTTCAATTTGAATGTGACATATGAATTGTTAATGTTAAAACGAATGTTCTTAAGTAATGATTAAATAAAAAGATATTATTATTATTCTTATTTTGTATTATTGTTGAGATGGGAAGAAGATAGGAGATGCATTATCCAGTGAGGGGAAAAGCACAAAATAAACTCGCTACAAAATAACACTGAAAATGAAGATACCTAGTAATATTATGGGCTTTTTCTTGTGGCACCACAACAGCTATTACTGAACCCACCGTACCACACTAGTTACTACGTACCGCTAGTGTTGTGCTACGGTGTGTGTAAAACGGTACCATCAATTATAGTGTTGTGACAACAAACAAAACCAAAAACCATGTGAACGGATTTATAACACTACAATTAATCCATTATATAAAGGTAAAGAGTTAGGTGAAGATACCTCATCCTATATGGTACCAAAGTTGGTGGCAAAAGAACACCGAATTCCGAAACTAAAATTACACTTCACTTTCAGTTATTACTTTGTAGCGGCAGATTTTTTAAACTCTATTGTATTTTTTTTTGTCCGACCGAAAAAATAAAAGAAAAAGTGGCCAGGCCAGGCGTGAGCAGAGTTCTTATTTAGAAATTGGGCTCACGCTCCTTATGATCCACAGCCGTATAAATGACAAACAAGTCCCAAGACAGTCAAATTCAAGTGCAGCAGCTATGAGGTAAGGACTGGAATTCCCTGCCGGAGTTTGTTTCATGATAGCTATAACCTGGCGGTCTTCAATTCAAGAGTGAATAGGTTACTTTAAGTAAGCACCATGCGTGCTCCATCGTCAAACCATTGCTCAAACGCGAGCAAATCATTGTATAATTGATTTGCATTTGCATAGGTACGCGTTGTGTAGTTCGAACATGACATTAATTTTCATAACAGAACAATGATTGCTTTGAAATATGTCTAGGTTAGGTTAGGTTCACCCCTCCCCAGGGCGGAGGTCATCCATGAGGGAAGGTGGAGATGCCGGGGAAATGGAATGCCAGTGATGGCACAATTCCATTTCCTCCAGGCTAACATCAACCACGACAATCGGTCCCAACGACGTCGAAAAGGAGGCGCAGTGGTTCAGTGAGGCGACGATGCAGATATGCGATGCATCCATGCCTCGCGTCCACACACAGTCCACAAGACGTCGACTTTACTGGTGGTCCACGGAGATAAAACAGTTGCGTGTCGCGTGTGTGGATGCCAGACGTCCGTATACGCGGTACCGGAGGAGACGTCGACGGGATCCCGATGAGGAAGCCGCGCTATATGAGATGTACCGCGCGGCGAAGGCGGCTCTGTGGCTGGCCGTCGGCGAGTCCAAGACAAGAGCCAGGGAAGAACTGCTGGAGACCCTAGATGGGGATCCGTGGGGGCGCCCTTACCGTACAGTCCGAAGGAAACTTCGGCCCTGGGCCCCCACTAACGGATGGTCTCGAGCCGCAGTTGCTCGAACAAGTGGACTCAGCTCTCTTCCCTGCGAGATCAGACCACGAACCACTGCCGATGGCTCTGCCCACAGCCGCAGAACCTGATGAAGAGGAGAGCGAATGCGTTCCAGAGGTGACACAACCTAAGATGAGGGCGGCCGTGATGCGGCTCCGGGCTAAGAATACGGCTCCGAGGCCCAATGGAGTTTCTGGCCGTGCTCTAGTCCTCGCTCTTAAGGACCTGGAGCCCCCACTGAGAGGACTCTTCTCAGCGTGCTTTGAGCGGAGCCAGTTTCCCACTCATTGGAAAGCAGGTCGACTGGTCCTACTCAGGAAGGCGGGGCGCCCTGCGGACTCACCATCCGTTTATCGGCCCATAGTGTTGCTAGACGAGGTGAACAAGCTGTTTCAACAAATAATTGCAAACCGCATCGTCAGGCACTTGTGAAGAGAGGGGCCGAACCTGGACGACAACCAGTTTGGGTTTCGTCACGGGCGCTCTACCATTGCCGCCATAATGAAGGTTAGACTCGTGGCGGAAGAAGCGGTGTCCCAGGGCGGGGTGTTACTGGCGGTGTCCTTGGACATCTCTAATGCATTCAACACCCTGCCTTGGCGCTGCATTAAGGAGGCGCTACGTTACCACCGGGTGCCTCCCTAACTCTGCCACGTTGTGGGGGCTTATCTACCGGGTAGGTGTGTCACCTACACGGGACGCGACGGCAGAGGCCAGCGTGAGATGTCGTGCGGTGTTCCACAGCGTTTGGTTGTGGGCCCTCTCCTGTGGAACATCGGATACGACTGGGTGCTAAGAGACGAGCTCTTGCCGAGGGTGAACCTGACATACTATGCGGACGACATGCTGGTCACGGCTCGGGGGAGTTCGCACAGGGAGGCAGCGTTGCTAGCTACAGTTGCAGTTTCCTATGTCGTGAGTCCCATACGAAGCCTGGGGCTAGAGGTGGCCCTCAACAAGTCGTAGGCCATCGCATTACATGGCCTTCGGTGGGCGCTGCCGCCGGGATCACACATTGTGATTGGAGGGACTCAAATCGCTGTAGAGTCCTCCATGAAGTACCTAGATTGGTGCGCGCGTTCAGCGGCTGTTGTCCAAGCTAATGGGCGCGGCGGGTGCGTTGTAAACGCTGCTTCCCAATTTGGGGGGCCCGAGCACCGCCTGTAGGCAGTTACACGTGGGGATCGTGCGATCGATGGCCCTTCATGGAGCTCCGGTGTGGGCAACCGTCCTGACGGCCTGCCACATTGCAATACTGCGTAAACCGCAGAGAGCAATGGCTGTCAGTCATTAGAAATATCGCACGATCTCTTACGAGCCGTTTTGCACAATGGCCGAATCCCCGCCCTGGGACCTGGAGGCGAAGACACTCGCGTCACTGCATCTGTGGCGTGAGGAGGCCAAGACACGGGGCAAGAGGCTGGTGCAGCGACAGATCACGCTGCGCCGGTCGGAGCTCCGTCCGGTCATGGTTGTGGAATGGTGGGAGAGGGTCTTGCACCCTACCGCCGGCCTCGCTACCGTTGAGGCGATCCGACCAGTGCTCGAGGAATGAGGGCTCGGGAGGAGGCACGGCAGCCTGTCGTATCGGGCGACGCAGGTGCTCTCGTGGCATAGCTGCTTCGGGAAGTACAGTCACGAGCTTTAATTTGGGACCCACCTAAGGTTGAATATCGTGTAGCAAACTTTCGCCATTTAGAGCTATTATGTTAACGTTGTCACTGCACAAACAATAAACGTCATAATGTTTACCATCGACAACTTTACGTTTCTAGGGGCTAACGTCAACTGGAGCGAAGGCAAACGATCATTACCGATTTCCGAGTAATAATTACTTTTTGGTCCTGTGGTCCCATAAGAAAAAAGAAACAAATAAAAAAGAACAAAATTATATTGTCAATATATGATAGCTAGTCAACTAACCCGCTTATTCTTCAAACCTATATTAGTTAAAAAGTTTTGTCTCTTTCTCAAACATAAATATCAAAGTGACGGACCAAAACAACATTTTAAAATAAAATAGGTTTAAAGGCCGTTTATGATTATGGGGGCTTAGAAGATTTCAGCTAAAATATTGATTTATTAAGACATTTATGACACAAACCTCAATCTTAACACAATTATATAGAAAGCATGGTTAGCGGTGCACAAAATAAACACTTATCACCGAAGGCTACGACTAAATTAATTTAAATCTCTCCAGTAATTTTTTTATCATAAATATTCAAAACCGCGTATATCCACCTTCATTGTCAATCACAGCCTGGAGCCGGTTACGCATGAATCCAATCAATTTGTCACATATGTCAGTACCCCTTAAACTTTCCCAGACTGTGAGGCAGTGATCCATAGGTGCTTCTCTAGTTCTTTCGTTTCTATTTGACCATTTTTGAACCATTAAGCCCCATATAGGATTTAAATCGGCACACTTTGCAGGCCACGGAATACGATTTAAATTTGCTCTATTATTGTCGAACCAAGTTCTAACGATTCTTGCCGTATGAATTGTTGCGTTATCTTGAACAAAGTTTATTGGAGCAACATCTTCTTGTGGATAATATAGTTGCAATGTTGGAAGGACACTCTCGTCTAATAAATCGACATAATCTTGAGCAGTGGCCCTGGGTGGTAAATTTATTAGTTCTCCAATGCCGGCTGAACTAATCCAGCCAGACATGTTAACTGTAATGCGACCAGACGCGTTGTTAGCTATGACGTGGTCTTCCGTGTATCGCGTCCTGTCAATTCGCCACAAATGTAGTCTGCCCGTTTGGGAAGACTGAAAAGTCTTTTCATCGATGAAAGCCGTCGTCGTCCAATCAAAATTTAGATACTGACGTGCGAAAATAAGTCGAGCAGCTTTATGGGCATCCGTCAACGCAATTTTTTTTGCAGGCCGCCTGTGATGCAGTCCCATAGCTTTAAGATGCCTTCTAACTGTTGAAGGGTGGACTTCAAACGCTTCCGCAAAATGTCTCGTTGGCGTAAATCCATTCATCAGGTATTGCCTTTGCATCAAGCGGCTCTGCTCTTGTGTTATAACTTGCGGGTGATGGTTGTTTCGTCGTAAGTCAATAATATTTTCCTCGTTCCCGTGGCGTCGAACCCAGCGGCGAACTGTGTTTCTTGTCACATTTATTCGTCGCGATATCTCGTGAATGCCTACTCCTTGTTCGTGCAAATCAATAATTTGGAGCCTTATTTGGTCACGATTAGCCGCAAGCATTTTATTAATTGGTAAATTATATTTTGTGAAAATATCACATTAAACTATTTTCTTAAATGACACTGACACGACACATGTTCGTAATTAGAAAATCGTAATGATAGCTTTTTGCAACGAGGTTATCATTTCATAGGTCGATTAGATAAGACATTTTATGTCTTAACTTGACATTCAACATTTCAACCTTAAAGCAAAGTTTCAAAGTTTCGACCTTATTGCATTATGATTGTTCTAACAACATTTAACGGAAATGGGTCCCAAATTAAAGCTCGTGACTGTACCTGTGTCGCATACACAGGGAGCCCGACGCTCGGTGTTACCACTGCGTCCTCTGTCGGGAGGACGGCGCGGCATACACTGGCAGAGTGTGCCGCATGGGAGGAGCCGCGCTGTGCCCTCGTTTCAGTAGTCGGAGCCGACCTGTCGTTCCGGCCGTCGCTTGTTCGATGTTCGGGAGTGCCGAGTCGTGGGACGCGGTGGTATCCTTCTGCGAAACAGTTATCTCGCAGAAGGAAGCTGCAGAAAGGGATAGGGAGATCACAAGTGCTCTCCCGTCCCGCAGCAGGCGCACTAGCCGTCGGCGGAGGGCAGATAACGCCCTCTTTTAACCCCCCTAAATGGGTTCAGGGGTGACGGACTCGGGGACATCCGTTGCCCGCATCACACAGGACCTGAGATGGTGGCGCGTAGTGTTCCACGCGTGCCACCCTTAGATGTAACGGGGGGAGTTTCAACATCTCATTCCGCTTATGGGACGGGGCCCACTGAGGGCCATCACCAGTCCGGGGCAATGGAAGTCGCAATTGCACCCGCAGCCCCCTGACGTAAGTGTGCGAGGGAACACCGGGCGGTTTTAATCAGTAGGAGTCTGACACCGCAGGGCGGAGGACATCGATGAGGATATCCACCGCGAAAAAAAAAACGGGTGGCCCGCAGAGGCGGGCCGGCACTAGCCGGGGATCCCGGAAGTCGCATTAGATCCCGTGATACCCGGTGCACGTGTAGGGGTGGTTTTAGTCAGTAAGAGTCTGGCAGACCCCTCCCCCCTATATACTTATTGGTAATTACCAATATAATATATTGGTAATTAACACAGAGGAAATAATAAGTAGCTGCTGCCGTCAACACGTTCATCTTTGTCTTCAGATTAGCAAAAATATTATGTTATGCTTAATACACTGCACTCTACTGAGCAAGCCGTGTGTGGACGGTAAACGAACTTATTCGGTATGTTCGCAATCCTTTGATATGTGACCAAAAAGCGACAACCGGCGGATACGAGTGTTCGTGTATTATTATTATTTCGTGTGATTTATTCGTGAAAAATAAACAAATATAGGCGAATAAAGGAACTTCTTATCAACGTATTTGGGCAAATAAGAAGAATATCGAATACGAGAACACGAACAGCGATGTGAAGTGCCAATAGTGTAATACCGGCCCCTTATATAATTTGACAGTTTGTCATCAGTGCTGCCAGACGAGTTCTAGTGAATTATCGTATCAAAATTCGAAAATTATCGTACGCGATGAAAAATTATCGTACGTACAACAACTGCCAGAGCCGCGTGGAACGCGTAACTAGTTCGCAAAACTAGAAATAGGATAGGAATTTTAGGAAGTTGTGAAATGTGAAAGAAATTAAAAAGTAACAAATTTTTTCAGTTGCTTAAAGACGATAAAGGCATTCTTTTGATTGAGTTTTATCGCATTGCGCTGAAAGTAAAGCTCCCGTAGCAGTTTTTGTTGCAAATTTGTTTCTTATTCGGGTTTTCGTCACATAATTTTTGCTGAATAGTCATTTGACATTTCATCAGGCGGCGGGTTGCAAATTTCGTACTTTTGCGTACGATAATACATAATTATATTGTATCGTACATCGTACCAGAGTCGAAATTATCGTACATGTACGATAACTATCGTACGTCTGGCATCCCTGGAAGGAAACTGTCAATTTCATTCAATCAATAGTTTTCGTGCTGTGTTGTGTTTTCGTAAACAGTTGCAAATTATAAATTGCTGTAAATCTAAAAAAAAACTTTCAAACCTTAATACAAAAACATTATAACAAAACAGAAAAATGTCTACAAGTGAATCTAAGCCTGAAGCAATGGAGGAAGACTCAAAGAAGCCGATATGTTTAATAATTTTAGGTTAGGATTGTCTCTTATTGTTGCCTTGCAGTATAACAGGCTTTATTACTAAATGTGTTGTATTCAATTAGGCATGGCTGGTGCTGGCAAGACATCGTTTACTCGACGGCTCTCCAATAAGGTAGTGGAAGGCTCCAGACCTTACTTGATTAACTTGGATCCGGCTTGTAGGGAAGTCCCCTATCCTGCTAACATTGGTAAGCATTCAACGTAGACATGTAATACCTATCTAATAAAGCTTTAATATTTATGGCAGAAGAAGATATGTTGCACCTGCTCCAAATAAATTGGGATAAGGTCAAGAGAATGATGAAAGCTACAATACTTATTTCTCCTATGAGAAGTATTAATTTAATATTAGCAATATAAACACACATAAAGTATTATGTTATTTAATTAATGAATAGTTAGTTTTTTATTTTATGTATTTTGATTTTTCTTCTACTCTTACACACATTGTCTACATCTCTTTAACTAATTTCCTATCACAGGTATGCTGGAAGAGATTTCCGGTTTCCTTTCCTTTCTTCTTGTCTGTTTATATGTGTGTACATAAACTGTTAAATAAATAAATACTTCAACCTCAAATAAATTGATAAGGGCAGGAGATTACTTGATTTTGAATCTCATGAATAAACACAGGGTTTTGTAGTCTTCTGGCATGTATCTAATATCTATTAAAATCATTTTCAGATATAAGAGACACTGTGAACTATAAAGAGGTGATGAAACAATATGGGTTGGGTCCCAATGGTGGTATAGTGACAGCTCTAAATTTATTCTCCACAAAGTTTGGACAAGTTGTGGAGTTGATTGAGAAGGCTGGAAAGAAACATAAGTATTGTATAATTGATACACCAGGTACAATTTGTTTTATTCTTAGCATCCAATGTTTTATCAATTGTAATATCCATCCAATGTTTTATCAAATGTTTACTTTTTTCTTTCAAAGTTAAAGTCAAATAATTTATTTCAATTAGGCACTTTTGAACATCAAAATTAAAAAAAAAAACTAATAATTGATTCTAGTCGCCCCTTCCAAAAGGTAGTTTTCGTATGGAGAAGAATGGGCAAGAAACTCCACTTACTTTTTTTAAATGTTTTCACAATATCTTGTATACATCGATTATATAATTATATGTGAAGATGATGCACCTAGAATAAGATTACTATACCACGATAGTTAAAAATATTGACAGATAAATTAATTATGTGATAGATGCACAGTGCTCACATATTTACAAACATTGTAAAATTATACAATATTCCTAACATTTTAACAAGTAATAGGTACTAATATATACTTTCTTATAGAAAAAAGTAAACATTTACTATGTTTGTTAACATTAATTATTTAGTGTTGTTTGTTGCTACATTTTATTTGGTCTATCTGAGTTACGAATTTGCTGGTAGAGCATCATGAATTTGTAACATGTAACTAAAGTAAAAAACATTGGGGAATAATTTGTCACTCTAAAATAATTTATTTTGAAATAATACTATTACTATTTAGAAGTGTTACTGAGTCCATTTTATTTATTTTCAGGTCAAATAGAAGTGTTTACATGGTCAGCTTCGGGTACAATAATAACAGAAGCATTAGCAGCTACATGTCCTACCGTAGTTGTATATGTAATGGACACGGTCCGCAGTGTCTCACCTGTCACATTTATGTCCAACATGCTGTATGCATGCTCAATATTGTACAAAACAAAGCTGCCTTTCATAGTTGTTATGAATAAGGTGAGTAAAGTATTTTTTTTAATGTTGACTTTGTTTGGCATTAATTTGGGGTTAGCAAATTAACTTACCCTACCAGATAATTATTAACATTGTATGCATCGGACATACCAAGAAGTCCTTTAGAATGACAATAGAACATTTTTTTTGTGCCGACTGAGTAGTCTAGTAGGCCTGAGAGTTTAGTTTTTTAAGACCAGCTTAAGAAACAATAGTCTGCATCAGAATCCCCAACATTCATATTCAAAATTCAAAATTCAAAAGTCATTTATTCAAACTAGGCTGAGAATCAGCACTTTTTGAACGTCAAAATTACATAAGACAGTCCCCCAAAACGCCCACCCTTCACCACTTCCTAGTGCTTTAGCTGGGAAGAAGTGGCACAGCTCCACAGCTGTCTGTTCAGTTAGAAAAAAATGAATCTATATAATAGTATGCAAAATGATATTTACATTACGCAACACAAAACATAATTTAAATTATAAAATTAATAGCCATATGACAGCTAGCACACGCCAATATACCAACCAAAAACATCGAGAACTATACTCAAGTAGAAATAAAAATAACTTAACGAAAACAATATCTAAATAAAAGCCTCCAGGCATAAAGGGCGTGCCCGCTTACAAATAGCTGTAACTAGAAGTTATAATTGATAAACTAGGACCATTGAGGTAAATTAAAAAAATATTGAGGTCGCTAGCTAACCCACATATTGCAATACAACTCATAAAAAAAAACATTGTAATGAGTAGATTATGTCAACAATAAATAAAGTAAAATTAGTAAAATTATAAACAATTATATAAACTCATATAACCTGTCAGTAAGTAAGCTAATTCTGGAGAAAGAACATTTAAACATTGTCTTGAGTTAATCACAGCAACCAACTATTCTTATAAGGTGTATTCGGGTAATTCCGAAAATCGGGTTATTCCAATAATTACAATTATCTATCAAACTCTGCAACATTTTTCGCTCTAGCAACATTCATCTGGCCACCATCTTATTTAGCTTCACCGCGTCAGTTGATTCAGGTCGTTACGTGAGTGTGTACGTGTGCAGTGATTTATTTTTTCAAGGAAGGTCATTTTCGCGCTTTTTTCAACTTTCGGATTTACCCGAACATCCGTATCTCAGATGCTTGGTAAGTTTTCAAATCGATTATTATTTTAACAGATAGATAATCGTTTTTTATGCACTTTCATTTAGGTTCAGAGCCCCTAAGTTGCAGTTATTAGTTATTTTCGGAATTTGCCGATGAGGGAAATTCCGATATAAAAGTAATTCGGAATTATCCGTTCTAGCTTTTTCATAGTGATTGTCAGTGGTTCTCAATATATTTATAGTTCTCAGTTTAAATATGAATTTTGATTATTGTATTTTTGTTTTCAGGTCGACACCTACCATTTGTAAAACAATTATTTCTAAGGAGGGCGTCACCTAGCGCCACCCTTCGCTTTAAATAAGCCCATGCTAGTTATGATATATAATATATATGACCTTCAGTCAGGCAATTAATTATCTAATTGTTCTGGAGTTAAAAAATAAAGTACTAGAATACATAGAATGCTTGATTTATTTTATAAATAAATCCTTTTATTGCATGTCATCTTTCACTTTCAAACCCCTTTTCACCAAACTGAAGGTTGAGAACCGCAGACTACTTATCGGGTAATTCCGAAACATAAAAACTTTATAACAATGTTTAGGCTCGTTCAATGGACAAAAGTGAGTTTTTACTTTTGTAGGGTAAATCTGAATGAAAAAGGAATATGAACCTTATATAGAAACTAAATTAAACCCACTTTTGAATCTCATTCGGAATTCCCCGAACTGTTTCGGAATTCGCCTCTAGTAAAGAAAAAAAAAGTTTTTTTTTAACCTATTCTGTTTACAAAATCCGACGATATTTTTGATTTTCTTAAATATAGTGTTTTAGTCTATATATTACCCTAAAAAAATGCATTTAAATTAGTAGTATAAAGTCCACCAATTTTCACTAAATATTTGAAATACAAACATAACGAGAGCTCTTCGAAAAACATTTCGGAATTACCCGAATAAACCTTAATTTAAGTAGTTGTTGATAGAATATATAAGTATGCCTTTGAAGAGAGGTTGGATTTTACTTTAGTTTTGAACGCATTAAAAGGCAAATCTAGCAAAGAAGAAGGTAGCTTGTTATAAAAGGTTATACCAAGCCCAACAAATGAGTTATGAACCTTATGAAGCCGGTGAAAGGGAGTAAGTACGTAGTTTGTCCTTATTTCTAGTATTAACATTGTGAATATCACTGTTTTTAGTATATAAGTGTATATTATGCCTAATATATAATATGTTGGCGAAAATGAATTGTGATGCCACTGTGAGTGATATCTTTGAAAAGATCTCTCAGAGAAACTCCTAGGCACCTAGGCACCTAGCTGGTAAATTGCTCGAACAGCTCGTTTTTTTATATACTATATGATATAACAAGTTGCCGAAGTCGGTTACAGAATTTAGAGATGGAAAGTTCAAAACAAGTCCTTATCAAGAAAGCATATTATAAAATTAAAGACTACATTGAAGACAAGGAAGTTTGGCAATAATTCCTTCTGCACATTTGGCTTCCTTGGTACCTCATTAAGGGCAAATTATGTAAGAGTCCCATTAACTGCTCCCAAATTACGATGTTAATATTTTTACATTCTTCCTTGACATAATCATCCTATTATTTGATATTACCTACAATTTAATTTCAACTCTTTAGTGGCTTTTGTGGACATGATAATTATTCAGATTTGTTGCTTCGTTTTGTCATTTAGTTTAAAATAGGTTTTTATTTTTATTAATTTGTTTATCATTTATATACATTATTTTCTATTTTGTGAATGTGAGAACGCTATAAGCTTAGTGGACTGTAGATTTGTTGACCATCTTCTATTTTGTTAAGTACCTGGTACTTGTGAAAGACCTACACTGTCCTCCCATACCTATTAACACTGTTATTTGAAAATATTGTAAAAGCCAATTATTTTTAAAAGAGTAACCGTGGACTTTCTTGCCTGCTCTTCTCCATAGGAAACAACCAATTACTCGTAGAACCATGCACTTAGCTTTTGAAGTTTCATGTAGGGCACATTTATTATTTATATAGGGTTTGACAGAGGTGTACCTATAGTATAGCTTGTCCACTCTGAAATGACGCGCCCCACTACCGGATTACCCATAGAAATCCGCATTGTAAATTCGGTAGTGGGGCGCGTCATTTCACTGCATAAGGTATACTACCATATTTCGCCAGTTTTTAAGTCCCATATTTATTATAAATAAAGTTTTGCAGAGTTTTGAGGCAATAGACAATAGGCTTGTATCAAAACTCTATTTTATATCTATACATATTATAAAATAAAGTTGCTGTCGTGTGTCTGCGACCGCATTGTTCTTATGAACATGCAACGGACTTTGATGAGGCTTTCACCATCATTTAGAGAATTTCGGAAGGTTTATGTATATAATAAATTAATATAAAACTTATACATAATAAAGAAATTTCGATGTTTTGTCAATTCGTAAGAACCGCGGGAAGCAGGGGTGGGTCGTCGTAAATAAATAAATAACAAAGTTTACAGGATTCCCTAGTAAACAATTAATTATTCCTCAGACAGACGTAGTAGACAACGCGTACGCAGTGGAATGGATGCGAGACTTCGAAGCGTTCCAAGAGGCGCTAGATGCCGAGGGCGAGGGCGAGACGGAAGGCGGAAACACGTATATTGGGAACCTGACGCGGTCTATGGCGCTCGCACTTGACACGTTCTACTCTGATCTGCGGTGCTGCGGTGTTAGTGCACATACGGGTGAAGTTAGTATTACTTGTACTCAATGCCAAGCATTGAAAATCCAACAGAGCCCACCTCAGCGCTAAAGAAAACGCGCACTGATAAGGAATGATTATGAACAACGCTGACGCGGAATTGCTGCCGCGTCACTACTGGGTTTGGCTGTTTCGAACACGTCCATCATATAACTGGCTGTCGTGTTCTTCCCGAGTCATTCTTCTTTTTTCGTGCAACTCGTAGTCACAATATCTGTAAACAAAAGGAATAGTAATGATTTAATTATTTGTGGATCTATTACTAGATAATGGTTATAATACATATGCTTATTTACCTATAATTATTTATTTCAAACACATTTTAATCCATTTAATTCGATTATTTTATTCTCACCTATGCCACTATTATCATAATTAGATTAATCATTTATACAATATACATTTATCTATTTAAATAATCAAGTAATCAAATACACAATAATCTTCTAACAGGAAAATTTCCAAATGCTAAAATTTTACTGTAGAATACAATATTTAAATTGCGGGTATACTTACATTTCACTCCGCACATTTCACTTTTTCACAACACCAATAACTCGTATATATATGTCATCTACTCGACGTCCGTATGTCACTGCAGGGATTCAGCAGAATATCAGCGTCAGGTGTATTTGCCTGGCACATGCTGAGCTGGACTCCCATTTGGTGCAACCTTGAGACGCACACCGCACTTTTTTATGTTCGTTGTCATTCCATAATTTTAAAGTGTGTCATAGCCAATAGTGTCATCACAATGTCTTGTTTTCTTCCTTTTTTATTTGTTTTTATATTGGCACCTTGCAGCTATTTCCTAATAGCTAATTAGTAATAATTTAATCGTCATTTTGTATGTTGTGCTGTTTTTTGTGTGCACTAAATAAATGATTTATCTATCTATCTATCTATCTACTACTGTTGTGTGACGCTTCACTACTGGTCGCCATACATTTTCTATAGGTTTATATGAGATTACATCCCGAGCACGGCAGCAATGTCGCCACAGCATTGCTGCCGTGCTCTCTCCGCGCTAATAAGCCATGCGTTAAAAATTCAGTGCGCGATAAAAACTTGCCCGTCCGAACGAGGGCGAAGAATTTTTGCTATTTCGTTTTCGTTACCAAAAATATTGATTACTCTGAATGGTTCCTATATTAGTATGTACTAGACATAACCTTAGTTTAGAGTAGTCAATTAAAGGAAATGAGATATGATTTTCCTTTCCTAAGGGCTGAACGTCAAACATACGTTTTGTTTATATTCTTGTCTAACACGTTGAATACTGTATCTGTGCATCTACCTTGCACATGATAGTGTGAAGTTGGTTAACAAAGACCACAGATAACTATTCTTCAGTTATACGACTGAAAAATTGAAAATATTTCTTCGCCTGATAAACAGGCAGATCATTTTATACGCTAGATAACTATTCAACGATTTAACTGGGGATTGAAAAATCGGTCCTTAGAGGAATTATTTTATTTTCGTGATTAGATCTCATTTTTCTTTTTTCTTTCAGGGTTTAGATGAATTCTTCAAGTTGGTTGACGATGCTGCAGAAGAATACGAAAAGTAGGTTCATACAATAATTATGTATTTCCTAATTATGTATTTTATACACACATACTCACAGTAATATTCTTTTTAATTTAGATAAAGTAATGGATTACTTTTTGTTCTTTTAGGGAATACAAAGCAGACTGGCTGAAGATGCGCGCTGAAAAATTAGAAGAGGAGAAACGAAGTGCAGAAGAATCAAAAAACAAAGGTTTGTTTAAAAATACTTCATGACCAGTATTATTATGACGAAAATAATACATTTATTTCAGATTTAGTAGATTTACTTACAAGGTTCAGTGAACATACGCTTGTATTCTCCGAGGGGTTAGGCAGAGGCGTATCATCCACATTTCGCCAGTTATATTTTAAAGTGGCTAGCCTATTGCTATCAACCGTGCTACTCAGACTCCGGGTTGCTACTGAGAAATTCCTGATGGAAAAACCCAATAACATTGCCCGACTCGGGATTCGAACCCAAGACCTCAGCAGTAGCCCTTGTGACCGCTAGACCAACGAGGCAGCAGTGTAAATAAATTATAAATATTTCTTGTGTGTGAGACCATCAACTCGAAACATTATAATCTCTGTTACCAGGTCCAGATGATACAGTGATCGACAAAAAGAAGCTCATTGAAGAGGTGTCGGGAGGTCGCGAGATCAGCGACATGTACCTCAAACATCCTGCCAATGAGAGCTCTAGCGATGAGGAGGGCACTGAGAATCAGCCAGAGATGGGTATGTTAATACAGCACTTGCATGATTCAATTAAATTCGAAGTATTTCATGTCAAATAAACTTACATTCAGATTTGTCGTTTCCTATGGAGAAGAACCGGCAAGAATTTCCCGCGTTTCTAACCACATATTCTGTTGTAGCATTTCTCATTTATATATTGGTCCTTCGATCCGGATGGTCATAGCTTCGTATCACGTTGCGCTACGCTCTAAAAAGAAGGATTTTGTTCTAGTGAGGTAGCGCCGAGGTAGAGGGCATTTTCCAAAAGTAACAGAGTAATTATGGGACCCAGTAAAGAACCTTCGCAAAATACATAGCCCTATCCAAGACTAACTGCCTTCTGTACCAGACTCATGACCCACCTTTTCAGAGATAATTTACTTATGACATTTATGATTGTTTCAGACGACAAACCAGCTGATGTGGCGATGTTCCAAGAGTTTATCAGGAAACACGTAAAACCTGATAACAGCGGTAATAACACGTAATTATTAAGTTAATTAATTAAGCTAAAAACTACGTGTTATTACGCGTCTTAAGACAGTAACTGTAAATATAGGGTAAGAATACTTTTATTTAAAAAATATCACCGATTTTTGCTTTATAAATGTGAAAAAATAAATTAAAATATTTTCTTTCTAAATAACGTGTTTTTATTCAAACAAAAGTATGTGCTAACACAACCGTGCTAAAATATAGCAAACAAAAATAAAATGGCGAGAAACAGTAATGGTTACGAAAATAAATAAACAAAAAATACAAAATGTGCTTCACAATCACATTAAATACTTGTCGCAAAATATTAAAGCTATCAAGAATTTATGGAATAAAATTTCTATTAACTTTTATGATTTCTCTGCGATGTAACAGAAATTAACGATAAGAAGAGAAATTTCATTACTGAAATTACAACAGCTGCGAATGAATTTTAACGTCACAAAAATGTATCGAAAAATAAATAAGACATTACAAATGAATAAATACTTAAGAAATATTTACATTAAATAGTGAGACGCCATCACATTTTGAGTTAATTATACATAATTACAGTTCAAGTAACTTTACGCGCGTATTGTAGCTGTGATACTAAGCGCCCGTACAAAATTCAAGGATCGAAAATGTTAAGCAATATTCAAACACATTCCTACATACCGGGTGCATTGTCACCTTTTCGAACTGATTGTCATTCAAAATGTTGGCAATACTTATTCGGGAAATTGTCATGGTGCAAGTAAAAATGAACCTTAAGGTGCTTACATTTTCATTCCTTGATGTACTCGCTTTTGACTATCGGTGTCCTTGTTGCTAACACACCTTAAAAAGACTAAACACTAAGGCCCGCTTGTGCCACAAATAGCTAAATACGTTTGCTGCATTTAACATCGCTCTGTTTGTTTCAATCGTTTGAAGATGACAGAGACAGAATGATGTTCTAAATACCTTTAGCGTTAAATGCATTTAGTGATTTGTGGTGCAATTGGGCCTGAATTTTAAAATCAACGAATGCTAAATCTAGACAATTAAATTAAATGTGGTCTTGTCAACTTAGTGCATTTATTACGTGAAATAAAAACTTGATATTTTAAATATCGCCCGTCTATGAACGTGAAAACTTGTCTGCATAGAAAGTAATCATTTAAGTACGTCATATTCATTATTTAACTATATAGCTAATGCCCGACATGCATTGCAATGAATTTTTTTTAGGAACCTCCGGCGTGCACACAATAACTTACCAAAGTTTCATCACAATCTGTCGAGCTATTTTCGAGTTTTTACGAAACTAATTGACGGCAATTGATTTTTGATTGATTTGCATTTATGGAATAAGCGTAATTATACTAACATCACAGTCATCTAAATTCAATTTAGGTACAACACATAGGTAACTATAATAAATTACTTTATGAATAAAAGACATACATGTGACATTTATACAAAAGGCATGAAAATTAAGTGGCAGAAGTTCACAATTAAGTATATTTAGTTTGAAAATAACAAATATGTATTGTTTCGAGACAGCTTGCTTTGAGTAACTACGTTAACAATATAAGCTTAAATGGTGGGTATATAATGTTTAATGTTTTAAACATATGCAATGCAACATGAAATGAAATTCAAGGTCGCTCAGCGAGCTATGCTTGGAATATCTCTGACGGATAGAATCCGTAATGAGGTAATCCTGCAGATAACCAATTAGCCGTAGAACCGATAACCGTTGGGGTAGACGTGTTCCTGAGTGGAGACCGCGAATCGGCAAACGTAAGGTAGGACGCCCTCAGGCTTGGTGGAGCGACGATCTTCGCAGGGTGGCTGGTAGCGGCTGGGTGAGAGTTGCCGAGAATCGAGCTGAATGGCGTGCAATTGGAGAGGCCTATGTCCAGCAGTGGACTGCTGTAGGCTGATGATGATGAAATGATATCTCTATTGTACCTCTCTATCTCTAGTGTAAACGATTCTTTAGATTTCATTCAAACATAAAAACAAAGATAACGAGTCACCGCACGTCAACCGCGTCAATGCGCCGTACGGCGGTAGACAATGCAAAACTTTAAACAATTTACCTTCATAATATTCGTAATGTTAACACTCTAAGCTCCTATTACTCCTGGAAAACAAAAATGTATAAACTAATATTTTTTAGTATTTATTTCTGTATAAGTGATTTGTAATCTTTAGAAATAAATGAATTCAAACCGTATAATATGTAACACGAACTAGGCGAATTTGTTGCAACGTGTGTTACATTTCATGTTGCTTTTCACATACGTGTACCGTGAATAAGGGAATTTCAAATGCGACACAATTCTTGTGGAATGAGGCACTTTAATTTTGATTCAAAGATTTTAAATTCTTTTCGGGTAATTTTATTGAGCTTTTTACCTATTGCTAATAAGTACCACTTACGCTTTCTTTTTTACACAATAACACATTTAGCATAAAAGAAAAATATTAACATCAATTCATATTTTCATAGAGATTAATGTAACAATATAATATTGTAAGTAATAAATATATCTGTAGATATTGTTTATATATTTTTATCTCGTAATTAAGATATTTTATACATAATAATGTTTTGATAAGTTCAATGTTATTTTTAAAGTAATTATATAAATGTCTGGTTATCGGGTTTTTTATGACCTGATAAAATATTATTATTATTAAATATTACTAGAGATTTAATTCGGACTAAGGACGCGTTTGCATTGAGCGGAGTAATCACCAACTGATTGTCATGTAGGTTTCTTTTTAAAAGTACGTATGAAAGGATTTGCCCACATTAGCAGAAATAGAGTTGTGTGAAAAAGGAAGAGGGAGGCTTTTGCCCTCCAAAGAGACAAAGAAGCTAGGCTAGTTAGAAGTATGTATTTTTTGTTATTTGTTTAAAGTTTTGGCTTGTCTCGTGTGGTGACCGGCAAATAATATGCGACCACAATTCGAGTAATTAGGATGCCTATGTTCGTCAGTGAACGGTAATGGGCTGTCTTGGCAATTAAAAACTGTTGTAAGAAAAGTCATTATCATGATTGTGAGCTGAGAAAAGTAAATGACGTCTTGACGAAAAGATAAGCCAATCAGCATGGTTGATAGCATATTGCGCCTTACCCAGGTGCCACGTTCCATGCAATTTTCTCAGAATATATTAGGTACCATTAACGTACATACAATCAGTAGAATTTTACCGTTTGCCCTTTCCAAAAATTACACACAAGACGGATGTATATGATCGCTGTTGCCTAGATGATTGTTTTCACTGCTGTGGCCGTTGATCGTACTGTAAGTTCCGTGTCCATTGACTTTGGGTATCTTAGGCGCGGTGCCACGACCCGCACGTTCTAGCGACGCATCGGATAGGCGCCACGCGGGTAAGTACGAGATACAGCCGAAATTGTTTTTGGTTGCTAGTGCGGGGTTCGGCCATGTGTTTTGTACACTGCCTATTGATGTGTACCTGCAAATTAAGTAGAATTAGTTTTTATTTTTCAATAAAGGTGAATTTGTAAACAGATGCAGTTCAGTTTGATAGTTTCTGAGAATATTGAGTCGTTCTCGGCAGACCGCTTTTATCCTAAGTGTCGTAAAACATGATAAAGAGATAAAGTCAAGAGGATAAGCATATAAGGCATCTTTTTGACAGTAATTACAATGTTAATTTCATCAATTCGTTTGCCAGTAATTTTAGGGTTTATTGGGTGGCTCATACCTATTTGTGAGTGGACATATTTTTCGTTTAAATTGACGAACAACCAATGAAGTTGTTCCAAATTCATTGGTTGTTCGAATTCATGACTTATCACACTGACGATTCGTCTGCGTGTTTCCAGCGAGGCGATTTGTGAACGTGCTCTTCGCGGGTGCGAAACGACCTAGCGCGACGTGTTGTCCGCGTTTTCACAATATTAAACATTCGCTTGTATCGCTCTCTCTTGTACACTCACGTCAACCGCTCTCGCTAAGCACACGCAGCGAGCGCGTTAAACAATCGCCTCGCTGATAACTCGCTCGCAGATCGCCAGTGTGATGAGGCCCTAAGAGTTTTTAACTTACCCTTTATCATATAAGCTGCAATAAGGAACTCCTCTCTGCAGGGTATAACTCCATATTTGATGGTAGTTCCAGTTGAGGAGGGGAGATACTCGCACTACCTGTGGCCAGCTCGGGTCTGTTTTCTGTTAAATAAATAGTAATAATCAAGTACCTATAATAAACTGGTAATAATACGGCCCTTCGTACGAAGGTCCGGAGAAATGTCAAAGACCCTTTAAATAATAATAATCGTTTATTTATAAAAGGATCACGTTTACAATAAATACCTTAACAATTTAAAATAGAGATGCGGTAGTATGATATTTAAGTTTTGGTGCTATCGATGTTACGATTTTTCTTTGTAGTGTTTCATCAGTATTTTTTATATTGAGCAACTTTCAAATAAAAAACTAGAAATATGAAATATGTTCCTATATTAAACCGTGAAAACGAACAAGATACATGAATACAATCAACAATTGCAATCGTCGCAAAACGCGTAGTTACAAACTATAATCGAAATAAATTTGATAAAAATACAATGCAATTAATAAGATTAAAATTAAATACATTTCTATTCATTTAAAATAATAATTATTAAAAGTAGAGATCAATAATAATGATGTCATGTCAATATGTAGATGTCATAATAATTATAATAAATAAGTTTTAAATTTTACACTCAAATTATCATTGATGGAATAAAAACATCTCTCACACAACCAGTTATATAACTTTCTATTAAATTCTAAATCTGTAGCACTTATAAATTCTTCGGCTAAGTGGTTATATAATAGGTTGGGGAAAAAGTTTCTTCGCATTTTTTAAGAAAATTCAAAACATTTTTTAACATAGTATGTTTACATTTAACTAAAGTATGTAGGTACCATTTTGTTCGATAACTTTTTGCCATCTTGTAGGTAGGGACATGATCCCATTGCTATAGAAATTTTGGGACTTCTGATCAAAATACCGCGACAAGTGGTTTTGGCAGTCCTCCCGTGATGTTAACCTGACACTGCCTAAAGAATTCTGAAGAGACCGAAACAGGTGGAAATCTGAAGGTGCAAGGTCAGGACTATATGGCGGATGCATTAACACCTCCCAGCCAAACTCTCTTAATTTTTGCTGAGTGGCTAAAGATGTGTGAGGTCTAGCGTTATCATGATGAAAAACCACACCCCTTCTGTTGATTAATTCCGGCCGCTTTCTCTCAACTTCTTGCTTTAATCTCATCAGTTGTTCGCAGTAGAGTTCAGAATCGATGGTCCTGCCTGGTGGTAACAGCTCATAATGAATAATGCCCTTCCAATCCCACCACACACACACAATCACCTTGTTGCGAGTTAACCCGGGTTTTGCCACAGTCTGTGAAGCCTGACCGGCCTTTGACCACGACCTTTTTCGCACGTTCTTGTCGTACGTGATCCACTTTTCATCACCAGTTATCAGCTTCTTCAAAAATGGTTCGGTTTCATTACGTCGTAATAAAGAATCACAAATGAGTACACGGTTCATTAGGTTTCTTTCAGTGAGCTCGTGAGGTACCCAAATATCGAGCTTTTTTGTGTACCCAGTTTTTTTCAAATGCGCCAAAACTGTTTTGTGGTCAATTCCCAGTTCTTCAGCTACGTCGTAACTACTAATATGCCGATCTTGCTCCACTTTTTCAAAAATGGCATCCATTTTATCCGTAATAGGGCGACCAGAGCGACGTGCATCTTTGACATCAAAATTTCCGGATTGAAAACGCTTAAACCAAATTTGTGCTACTCTCACAGACACTGCACTAGGTCCATAAACATCGCAAATTTTTTTCGCGGCTTGCGTTGCATTTTTACCTTTTTTGTAGTAAAATTTTAAAATGTATCGAATTTCTTCATTAGATTCACTCATCTTGACAGTACGAAAAACAAATAAAAATCACACATTTTCCTAATTTGAATTTGGAATTATGTTCTTTAAAATTTAAACTTTCAATGATACCAAAACCAGCCAGATACACATAGTATAGCCAAAGAGATTTTATTACAAGTTCATACATACTATAATGCGAAAAGACTTTTTCCCCAACCTAATATTTTCCCCGCTTTGGTATAACTAAATTTTTGTTGCAAACTTTTAGTCTATTACACGGGACTACCACTGGCTTTTGTACTATTTTCCTCTTTGAAATAGCCTTTTCATCTTTCTCAAAAAGCGAGTAATTTATTCTTACAAATTTGCAGGTTTCAAACACATATAAGGACGGGAGGGTAAGCAGCTTTTGCTTAATACAGGTTTACAAGAGTCTGTCCACTTAAGATTGAAAATTGACCTTTTTTTTGGGCTATGAATGCCCTCTAGGCATCTGTTGAATTCCCCCATACAGTTATTCCATACCTTAAAACAGAACAAACATGGCTGTGGTATACCAATAAGGCTATTTGAATGTCTGTTAATTTTTTGATCCTCCTAAGTGCAAGGACGAATTTGTTTATTTTCTTACATACATTATCTACTTGAGCTTTCCAATTGCAAAGTCTGTCCATAACTGATATTATTAACTTCTTTTATGTCATTATTATTGTATTTTAAACTTAATTTCATTTCATTTCCTAATTTTTTGTGGTTATTATATGGCAAAAATGTTATAAATTTAGTTTTATTTGTACTTATTTTTAATTTATTCCTATCTAGCCAATTGATTAAATCTGTCGATGCTTTATTCGTAACTATTTTACTGTTACAATATAGTATATTGGTTCTGGGAGTTGGGCAGTTCGTTTATATATAATATAAATAATAAGGGGCCAAGGACACTTCCCTGTTGTACACCACAGTATTTTGCTAAGTACGGTAACCTAAATGTTTTTTGGGTGTTAAGTTTCGAAACACATTTTTTTAACCTCCGTGCATTGTTGTCGGTCTTTTAACAACTATAAGCAACGCCTCGTATACCATATTGCTCAAGTTTACGCAATAAGGTTTTATGACATACCATATCAAACGCCATACTCATATCCAAAAATACTGCTACTGGGATTTCTTTTTTATTGATAGCTTCCATAATTTATTTAACTAGTTTAAAACATACCAAAGTTGTAGGTTTTCGCTTAATGAAACCGTTCTGTTGACTATATATAAATTAAGATGAGATAAAAAATAATGTTGGTCGCCTATGGTCGATCGTCTGACGTTTGTATAAAATGAAAATCCATCCCAGTTTCGCTATTATTGTTAAATATAATAGTTTAAATAAAAGTTAAGAAACGAGGGTGGGATTTAAAAGTGGGTGTGATAATACGTGTATTCTATTTAGTGCGTATTTAATCAGTGACACGTAGATATTGCGTTAAATTCCCAGGCAAGTTTAATGTTACTGCCAAATCCAGATTAGTTATCTGTGACGCACATTACCGCACTAGTCCGATAATATAAAGTAAAAAGCAAGCGTGTTTAATACACTGCATTATGAACCTAAAACCGGTTCAATAAGCGCCGCTTTACGAGCAACTGTGTTGAAAAAATAATAATAGTTTCATTTCATACAGAAAATGATAAGCAAGTTTTCATTTGACTTTTCTTGTGAAACTTTGGATAGTATTCACCCGAATTTTCTATTATTTTGTTGCAGACTGTACAAGATGAGAATTCCATAAAAAAGTCGAGGTACTGACTAGCCTTGAATAGTAATTTATTGTTTTGAGTTAGTAATCTGATACACTATCATCTCATTCAAATGAGATTTTACAAATTATCCATAGAAGCACCACTTTATAAAATAATCATGTTTTAAAAGTGGGTACTTCTCTAGTTAACATGCCTTTTTACTTTGTTATGATTATATCATAGATAAAAATGCTTGGCTTAATGCTGGTCCTGCTCCACAGCCACTTGGGCTCACTAGTTAACATGTTTATTTTTGGAAGAGTTGCTTCCCCTTTTTTATTTTTTCTGACTTAACGAACTTAATGTTTACTTTTTATTTTTACTTAACCAAGTTTAAATTTTTGAATACTCCAAAAGATAATAATGTTTTTTTTTTCTTTTTGGTAGTAAAATTCTTTTAATCTCACAAATTCATTGCAAACTATAGTTTTGTATAATTTAGAAGCATTTTTTTTTCATTTTTTGTAAATGTGAGTACCATGGAGCCGTTTACTATGTTGTTATGTTGTATGTTGACTTGAAAGAGCATGGCAGTTGAGAGTATGTCATGCTCACTTAAATGTCTCGCTGATGGTGGCGAGTGTGTTGGATCATTCGGTTCCCTACAAAATGGTTGAGCTGGATGGTGCTGATCCACGCGTCATGTTCGTGAACGGGCGCCGTCGGTTGAGACTGGTCATCTCTTATCTGCCATTGCTTATTTTTAATCGTTTTTGATTATTATTTTATTTTACATTGTTCTCACATATAGAAGCAACAAAAGTAATGTACCCAGGATTTTGTAATTTCTATATTTAAAAGAGTGTCCTTGGAGTTTCTTGCCCGTTCTTCTCCATAGAGATCTACGTTTTGGAATGGGCAACTAGCTTCAACTTTCTGACTAACTGACGGACTCTTTGACAATTCAAAAGTGCCTGTAAATGGTTTAATTGAAATAAATGCTTTGAGTTTGAGTTTGTTTTCGGGGAAAAACTTCAAAAGGCGCCCGGGTTTTAGGTATAAGACCGGGGAGTATGGGATTTTTACCTCACTAAAACCATCCCGATTCTCACTATTTGGCATAATTATGGAAGGGTACTGTTACCCCTCAAAATACCGACCTGAAACCCTCTGTGCAACGCCTCACATTCCAGACGAGACTGTACAGGTCTCCCCAAAATATAACTGTAAGAGTGCAAGGCAGCACGTGATCACTGTGCACCGTCTTCCCTTATACCGAGTTCATTTTGTTCGATTTTAGTTGAACAAATTAATTTTTTCGTTCAACAAAAAGTACTTTGAATTTGGAATTCTATTTGATTGAAAATCTATTCATTCACACGGTTCAAATCGCTTTCGACTTAGCAGTTGATCAACTAAAATCGAACCGTGTGAACCGGGTTGACAGTTGGCACCCGTTTTGGCGTTCCTAAATACATATAATGTATGTAAGTATAAAACATATAGTGTATTATTAACTCTCAACAGTATGAGTTTTCATATTTCAGTAGTTATCTATATATATCCACTCAGTTTATCGTTCAATTACTAATAATCTGGATGTTTATACAAAGGCTTTTATCAGATAACTATCGTTCTGAAAGTTCTAAGAAATGCACTGGATGCCGCCGGTACAACTAGTAGATTGCTTAATAAAATTACCTGCATAAACTGCAAATTCTCGCTGTAAGGATCCGTCCGCCGCGTCCCCATAAGACATGCTTTAAGTCTGTCATCTTGATCCAGCAACAAAATTCGGGTGAATACTATCCGTATTCACCCGAATTTTCTATTATTTTGTTGCAGACTGTACAAGATGAGAATTCCATAAAAAAGTCGAGGTACTGACTAGCCTTGAATAGTAATTTATTGTTTTGAGTTAGTAATCTGATACACTATCATCTCATTCAAATGAGATTTTACAAATTATCCATAGAAGCACCACTTTATAAAATAATCATGTTTTAAAATGGGTACTTCTCTAGTTAACATGCCTTTTTACTTTGTTATGATTATATCATAGATAAAAATGCTTGGCTTAATGCTGGTCCTGCTCCACAGCCACTTGGGCTCACTAGTTAACATGTTTATTTTTGGAAGAGTTGCTTCCCCTTTTTTATTTTTTCTGACTTAACGAACTTAATGTTTACTTTTTATTTTTACTTAACCAAGTTTAAATTTTTGAATACTCCAAAAGATAATAATGTTTTTTTTTTCTTTTTGGTAGTAAAATTCTTTTAATCTCACAAATTCATTGCAAACTATAGTTTTGTATAATTTAGAAGCATTTTTTTTTCATTTTTTGTAAATGTGAGTACCATGGAGCCGTTTACTATGTTGTTATGTTGTATGTTGACTTGAAAGAGCATGGCAGTTGAGAGTATGTCATGCTCACTTAAATGTCTCGCTGATGGTGGCGAGTGTGTTGGATCATTCGGTTCCCTACAAAATGGTTGAGCTGGATGGTGCTGATCCACGCGTCATGTTCGTGAACGGGCGCCGTCGGTTGAGACTGGTCATCTCTTATCTGCCATTGCTTATTTTTAATCGTTTTTGATTATTATTTTATTTTACATTGTTCTCACATATAGAAGCAACAAAAGTAATGTACCCAGGATTTTGTAATTTCTATATTTAAAAGAGTGTCCTTGGAGTTTCTTGCCCGTTCTTCTCCATAGAGATCTACGTTTTGGAATGGGCAACTAGCTTCAACTTTCTGACTAACTGACGGACTCTTTGACAATTCAAAAGTGCCTGTAAATGGTTTAATTGAAATAAATGCTTTGAGGTTGAGTTTGTTTTCGGGGAAAAACTTCAAAAGGCGCCCGGGTTTTAGGTATAAGACCGGGGAGTATGGGATTTTTACCTCACTAAAACCATCCCGATTCTCACTATTTGGCATAATTATGGAAGGGTACTGTTACCCCTCAAAATACCGACCTGAAACCCTCTGTGCAACGCCTCACATTCCAGACGAGACTGTACAGGTCTCCCCAAAATATAACTGTAAGAGTGCAAGGCAGCACGTGATCACTGTGCACCGTCTTCCCTTATACCGAGTTCATTTTGTTCGATTTTAGTTGAACAAATTAATTTTTTCGTTCAACAAAAAGTACTTTGAATTTGGAATTCTATTTGATTGAAAATCTATTCATTCACACGGTTCAAATCGCTTTCGACTTAGCAGTTGATCAACTAAAATCGAACCGTGTGAACCGGGTTGACAGTTGGCACCCGTTTTGGCGTTCCTAAATACATATAATGTATGTAAGTATAAAACATATAGTGTATTATTAACTCTCAACAGTATGAGTTTTCATATTTCAGTAGTTATCTATATATATCCACTCAGTTTATCGTTCAATTACTAATAATCTGGATGTTTATACAAAGGCTTTTATCAGATAACTATCGTTCTGAAAGTTCTAAGAAATGCACTGGATGCCGCCGGTACAACTAGTAGATTGCTTAATAAAATTACCTGCATAAACTGCAAATTCTCGCTGTAAGGATCCGTCCGCCGCGTCCCCATAAGACATGCTTTAAGTCTGTCATCTTGATCCAGCAGCATTTGCAGCGTAGTCTTCAGTTCACCTTCCGTCACCATCAGCGTCACACCATAATGGTCCTTTATTTGTTCTACGAAGGTCTCTATTTCCCTGAACGGTCCATTAGTACGGATATATACAACTTTAAGTTCACTTGCAATGTCATCACGTTTGTACATTTCACGTAATACGTTTAGGGTCATGTCTAGAAGCACTGTGCAGTCTTTTCCACCGTTGAATGAGAGGAACACTTCGTCTATTTCGTATTTTGTGAAACATTGTCTAAGTACCTGGAATGAAGAAGTAATTCTAGTTAAAAATACTATCAGTAGAATCACTGGAAACCCTTATGAGCTAATCTTTAAGTCAGCACAATGAGCTATTCCCGAGAAAACGAGCATGACGCAAGGACCAGTCATCGTGAAAATTCTGTATGATAAATACAAATAAATAAAATTTAAGTGACTGTTTGTAATGTCAAAATAACAGCTTTTTACTAAATCCTTATGAAAGTATGATCCTTATAACAAAAAGACAATTTTTGTCTCTCTGTCTGTTTTTTCCGGCTCCGAAACGGCTGGACCGATTATGACGGGACTTTCACCCAGTGAAACCGTAAAACAGTGTACCGTGTCAGTAAATAACTTTATACCATTTCCCCTCTAAAAAGCTTATTTTATTCACTGAAAACTGAATAAAAAGGTCATTCAATCACTATTTTGGTGTTTGAATTTAGAACACACCAATATATTCGACCTCCTCCATCTCAATGCTATACAACCTCCTTGCGAAAAAATACTCGATACAAACTCCTTGTACAAAGAATATTCGACATACAAACTCCTTGTGCAAATAACTCCTCGAGATTTGATTGTTCGACATTTTCGACAAGGAGTTTAGCATTACAATAAAAACTGTTTTGTGTTCTTTGCTGTCATTACTGAATTGGCGCTACTTTGAATACTGTAAGTTGTACGAACACAAATTGTTCCAATTTTAATTAATTTAACCTTCCTTTTTTCTTCATTAAATTTCTATTTTCGCTTAAATATTTATTTTTCTCGTAGTCATGGTATAAAGTATAGTATGCAACTCTTGAATAAGACGGATTTTATTACGGCCCTCGCTTTAAATCCCTCCCCCCCTTTCGAGCCTCATGTGATTTATGGACGACCCTTCAAAGCAATGTCAATTTTAATTTAATCGTATTTTAAATTTTATTAATTAAAATTGAACATCAAAGTTTTCAGAAGAATTACCCTCGAGACAAATCAATTATATTTCCTTCAATTAAGGTAATTCCACGGTGTAATAATTTAAAATAACGAAACCTTACCTGTTCTGTTTCCTCCAAGATATCGGTGACGTCAGGTAGATCCATGTCTGTTACTGCACTGTTCGGCAGCATGTCCCGTTCTGAACTGAAAATCGTGGAACAAACTCATTACTTATTGGCAATTAAATGCGACGTTAGGGTGACTAATCAACATCAAGCTATGCTGCGCGGTGCTTCAATATTTGAGTAATCTCGCAACCGGAGCGCGCGCGTCTATGAACGTACACGAAGCAAAAGGAGTATGTAAGGATCGTAGCAGGTGGCGTTTCCATGGGTAGAAGGCGTGAGTTTATGTATCTATGTAATCAGAGGCCCTAGTGTATACGTACGTATCGATGCGTAATGTCGAGATGGTCAAAAGAAACGACCATCTCGACATTACGCATCGATCGCATTCGGTACTCCGATTGGCCCTTCACCAGTGAAGGCCAGTGAAGGGCCAATTGGAGCGCTGAACGCGGTCGAGTCTAGGGCCTCTGTACAAATCTTTAAATCTAACTTAGTTTTCGTACGTCGTTTTCGGGTAGCCACTGAAAATCAGCGCTGTGCTGAGGGTCCCCCATAACACAGCATCATGCTGAGCTCATGCTCAGCATCAGCAGAATAGAACGGCAGGGTCAAAAGTAAGCTGAAGTAAGCTGTCATTCCATCTTATGCGATGACACTATTTACAGCTCACTTCAAGTTCACTTCACTGTGAGATTTTTAGAGTTCCGTTCCTCAAAAGGAAAAAAACAGAACCCTTATAGGATTACTCGTGTGTCTGTCTGTCCGTCTGTGACAGACAATTTGCTCACATGTATTTCTGTGACCACATGCGAGCAAATTCATTCATTCAATTCAATCTGTGACACGGACGTGTAACGTCAATAAATTAATTTTGAGTATGGGGGTCACTTTTGGGTGGCTAATAAGAAACTTAAAAAAAATGGGCTTTGCTAACTGTACCGTGTGTCATATCAAATGAAAGGGTTTGTTGCGAGGATCTCATTTTTTTTAAATAAATTATTTTAAAGATACTTAAGAAAATTTATGAAAATATACCATTCCCCTCCCCCCCCCCTAAAATTTAAGAAAACATACAGAGAATGGTTGTTTACTCATAAATTACAGGAAAACTTATAAGAAGTCTATGGTCTTAAAATAACATCAATATTGTGCGTACAAACTTTCATTTGCAGATGGAATGTATGGGAGAACATGTTTTACAACTACAATGTTAAGTTTGTTTTGGGATAAATTCATCCCAACTACGGACCCCTTCATTGTTCGCACACTTGGCAGGTTTTTCGGAATATGGTTGCTGTGTTTTATACAAAGCATTGCCATGGTGACCACATAAGGCGGAGCGCAGCAACTTTTGGTTCTTAACTAGATTATATCTACGAGGTGCGAATAGAACACAGGCCATAGCACAGTGCAGCATAGCTTGATGTTGATTTAACATCCTTATGCCTTATACTTATTTCGTTTTTACATTGTCTGTTTGTTTCGAATGTTACGCTTACGACTCGACCTAGGAGGTACATTGTGATAATGATTAAGATGTAATTATAATGAGATAATTTATTTTTGTATTTTATTAACGTTAAATGAGGTTTTTTTGGTTTATTTTGCTTAACCTTTTGAACACCAGTGACGATTATAAACGCCTTTTATCTCACTAGCGTGGGAAATAAAACTAGTCTCACCGTAAAACTGCATTGAAATCGGTTCATTCGTTTGGGAGTTACGGTGTCACAGACATATAGACGGACAGACCAAGGCCAAACTTGTAACACCCCTCTTTTTGCGTCGGGGGTAACATGGCTGGCGTAAAAAGATGGGATGGGCTATGGCGGCCAGTGGACCAATTAAGTGAAGAGTTCTCTTGATGTTTGCCTAGGGTTAGGCCTAACGTGACTGACAGGCAATACGTAGTATTTTCTTTAAGATAAGATATACGTAATGAAGTTCCTTGTTGACTATCGTTGTTTGATGCTAGTCTGAGCAGTAACAATGTATTGAAAGATGCTGTTTCGGAAAGATGATAAGATGTCAATTGCTTAGAAAGTTTTATAAAGCAAGACACGTGACTTTTCTTGTTGATAATGTTAAATCTTTGGATGAGTCCCGTACTTATATAGGTAAAATACTTATTACTATAATTTCAATAAATACAGTGTGTCGGGGGACATCGATGCGAAAACTGTTACCATGGATTCAGTACCTACATGATTCTGAACCCCACTGCGTTGAAATTTTTCGTCGGTTATTTAAAAAAAAAAAACATCTGGTTCATAGCTTCGTGCAATACCTACAAGGTCAAAATGTATGGAACAGCTGTTTAAAAAAAAATAACCAACGTAATATTCAACGCAGAGGGGTTCAGAATCATGTACTGAATCCATGGTAACAATTCTCGATGTCCCTGCCTGCCACCCTGTTTATTTTGCAACAACTACATGCAAAACAACTTACTATTAGGATGGGATGGGTAAGTTGTTTTGCATGTTTGTGTTCATAATCATTATCATAATTCAGCCGAAAGACGACCACTCGCGGGGTAATTGCGAATATCCTTCAAAATGAGATTCAGATTGTGATTGATAGTGTGCTACGCAATCAGAGTGCCAGAGGGTTTACGCCGCTACCAGACATAATTTAAAATTAATGATTTACCGTTTTTATTAAACACGAGTGACACCGCGTTACTCAGTACTCACTCAATTACAGCATTTTAAGATTAAATTGCTGAATTAGTTACAGACTATTTGGCCACGGGGCGCTACTTGACTGGCTCGATCGAAGTAATTATTCAGCAACACACTATAGGAATGTGTTTGATAACGGAAATCGCCAATATTGGAAACTTGTTTCTACTTTAAATGCAGTTAGTGAGTTTTGTACAAAACTATTCTACGAGTTTAGGTTAGCGACTGTCTCTTGATGTAGGTTAGCGTTATATCCAGAGGCATACACGTATAAAAAAGGTTTTTATACGTCTATGTCTAGAGGATAGACAGTTACATTCCAAGAGATACCTACCCGTATTTTTGGTAACTATCGCTAGGAAGGCTGATTCAGTTTTTGGTGGGTGTGGCGCCCTTTTTTTTTTTTTTTGGTGGGAAATTATCAAATAACAACTTTCCCACTCTGGGTGGAGCGGGAGGGCGTGTCAGACTCTTACTGACGGAAGGAACACGGGTGGGTTTTACCACCCGTGTTCCTTCCGTTGCCTGTACTGTACGTTGCCAGGGGCCACGGTATCCCTTTCGGACTTTCCCGCAACCCCGGCAGGCATCGGTCCTATCGGACCCCTTCACTTGCTGACATCTCTTTGAGGCGCGCGTGGAACTCAACGCGCCGTCGACTCGGGCCTGGTCCTTATCGGACGGCGAGCTACCCATTGCTCACCGTCCGCAAGCCCGCGCCTACGGTGGCCGGGAATCGGCCTGCGATTCCCGATGCCCAGGGCGTCTCCTGCGGCGGCTAGGGGCGTGAGGGCGCGAAATTTGCCTCTCCCTCACGCGTTCTGCCTCCTCCTTCGCGAGCATTACTGCTTCGCAGAAGGAGGTGACGGCTTCCCATGCCCTCTCGCTCCGTACCATGGCCTGGACTAGGGCCGGACGCGAGAGATCCCCGCCGCCGCCGCGCCGATCGCCTCCGCGAGGACACGGCGATGCTCTGCCCAAGCCGGACAGACCTCCAGCGTATGCTCAACCGTGTCCTCCGGGCGATCCAAGCAGTGATGACACCCGGGCGTTTCCTCCCGCCTGATACGAAACAGGAACCTCCCGAAACAACCATGTCCGGTGAGGACCTGCGTCAGGCGAAAGGTGAGGACGCCGTGGCGCCTCTCTAGCCACTCCTCAAAGAGGGGACTTATCGCCGCAATAGTGGCGTGCCCAGCACTGGGTTGCGACAATCGCACTCTCCATGACGCCATGAGATCTCGCCGGAGCTCTGTCCGCTAGCTGTTGGGACTGCCATGGCGTTGAAGCACTTCGGGAATGTTCGCGGAAGCTCGGGCAGATGGTTTCCATGCCATCATGCAAAAGAAAGCGGTCTTCCCGACGCTAAGGGCGTCTCCTGCGGTGCCTAGGGGCGAGGGCGCGAAATTTGCCTCTCCCTCAGGCGTTCCGCCTCCTCGGTGATGGCTTTTCATGCCGTCTCGCACCGTACCATGGCCTGGACCAAGGCCGGACGCGAGAGATCCCCGCCGCCGATCGCCTCCGCGAGGACACGG
Source organism: Xanthia icteritia (assembly GCA_949128155.2). Classification (NCBI taxonomy): domain Eukaryota; kingdom Metazoa; phylum Arthropoda; class Insecta; order Lepidoptera; family Noctuidae; genus Xanthia; species Xanthia icteritia. The sequence goes on along the minus strand of OX421935.2, from coordinate 5,199,431 downwards.
CGATGCTCTGCCCAAGCCGGACAGACCTCCAGCGTATGCTCAACCGTGTCCTCCGGGCGATCCAAGCAGTGATGACACCCGGGCGTTTCCTCCCGCCTGATACGAAACAGGAACCTCCCGCAAAAACCATGTCCGGTGAGGACCTGCGTCAGGCGAAAGGTGAGGACGCCGTGGCGCCTCTCTAGCCACTCCTCAAAGAGGGGACTTATCGCCGCAATAGTGGCGTGCCCAGCTCTGGGTTGCGACAATCGCACTCTCCATGACGCCATGAGATCTCGCCGGAGCTCTGTCCGCTGTGCCGCGATTTCTCGCGGCAGCGGAGTTACGCCTCAGCGTTTCGCCTCCTCGCGCCACTCCCAGGGTGTGGGGCCCTCTGGTGAGAATGGTGCCATTCCATTCTCACCAGAGGAGGGCCCCACACCCACCAAATACTGAATCAGCCTTCCTAGCGATAGTTACCAAAAGTACGGCTGTCTCTTACACTGTCACATATCGGAGTAAATGGCCATAAGAATAGGGACAGTATAGGATCACCAATCTGTTTACCATTTTATTTTATATTTACCCACTTTAATATTGAACTTTGAATGAAAGATACCTTTCGGGTCTTTCGTTATCCATCATGCAATCGGTAGGCAATCATAAAGAGAGAAAAAAATACATACAATTTTGATTAAGTACATGTAATAGTCATGTTTTCATTGCCATCCTGATTATTACGGTAATTAATCAGAGGCCCTAATGCGAGTTTATTTTAACCATCTCGATTTTACGCATCGACCGCGTTTGGCGTTCCGATTGGCCGTTCACTGGTGAAGGCCGGCCGGCTGGCAATCGGAGCACCGAACGCGCTCGAAGCGTAAAGTCGAGATGGTTAAAAGAAACACACTAGGGCCTCAGTAAGGTATAGTTAATACGTCAGTGCTGTGTTGTACTCATTAGTTTGAATCGTGGTTTGAAGGATGCTTTGCCGCAAGTGATTTATCCAAATTAACTCCCATAATAGGTATTTTATAGGTCTAGTCCGGGTGGGAGTCAATAGCTAGTAGACAGTATTCTCACATGCAGAAACAACAAATACACCAGAACCAATACAGTAGGTATTAGATACCTATACGCCACAAAGACAGACTACGGTTGAAAAGTTAAAATTATTTAAGAGAAATGTATCTTAAATAATTTTAACTTTATTGATGTCAACCGTAGTCTGTCTTTATGGCGTATAGGTATCTAATACCTACTGTATTCTATTATAATATACACCATAATTATGTATTTCCATTTACCAAATTCCCTTCAAGAATTACCATTAACATTGTTAAAAAAATCTGTTTAAACTTTTACTGTAAGTAAAAAAAATATTTCACCATTAAGGAATATTTAGAGGATAAGTCGATATATATACCTAATGTAAATTTGTAATAATCATAATGAATTTGTAATTGACATAAAGTGTATTTGCACACTATAACATGGCAGGATATGCTGAAACCAAAATTACTGTAACATCTATGTACCATATTCTAGCAAATATATATTTTGGATTTGATTTGATATAGACCTAAGGAATATTTTTACAGGGCGGGTATGGAACAATCCAACAAATACTGTGCCAATCGAGCCTTCAACCGTCCTTGGATCAAATAATTATGTTGAAGCCTTACTCTACATTTGATTATAAACCAGTTACCGCCAGCGGCGTCGCCCGTCTGATATCTTTGTAAATGACAGCGTATAGCCTATGTTACTGTATAAGTACAGCATACTACTGGTGAAAGAATTTTTTAAATCGGTCCAGTAGATCGTTTTTGAGTTTATTCATTAAGTACAAACAAAAATGTTTTCACTTTATAATATTAGTGAAGATGTAATAGCCATACGTACACTCAGACCAAATAAAAAACCAAGACAGCACTGCGAACAACACAGTGAAGCATGCCAAAACCACAACTCCGCTCTGTGCATACATACACGTTCACACATTTACAATTGGTCTGAGTACGTACACACGGCTATACATCAAGCTATACATTTCCAGTTTATGCTGATCTCGCATTGTATAGGATTTCCGTACAATGCGAGGTCAGCTTATACTGGAAATGTATAACTTGATGTGTAGCCGGGTGTAATGCCTATACTTATGCAAAACTATAAATGCAATGTGGACATTCTTTTCTCTTTCCACTTATTTAAAGCAATAATTAATTGTTTTTTAATGTATTTTATGGTAGACTTTAAGCTGTAAGTTGACATAGTAATTAAGTCTGTTTTGTAATTGGGCGCACGTGGGATAAAAACGTGCAAATCATCTAGCATAGCATAATAATAATAGCATAATAATAATAGTATAATAATAATAGTATAATCAGCCTATAATGATCCTACTGCTGGGACACGACCTCCTCTCGGTGCGAAGGAGTGGGCCGTAATCCACCACGCGAGCCCACTAAGGGTTGGCAGACACGTCTTCGAATTTTTGATTCTAGGACATGCCGGTTTCCTCACGATGTTTTCCTTCACCGTTTTGAGAGCAGTGGCGATGAAATAATTTACACAAAGTAAAGCGCCTGCTTGGGTTCGAACCCACGACAACGACAACTCGCTGTTCCACTGCTAATCTAGCATAGTTACCATAAAAAACCGCGTCACATTTTTCGTATAATAAGGTAATAAGTAATATCACATGTAGGACTGAGATCAAACTGCCCGACAATTACAATATCATTTCTATCAGGAATACGGCTTAGATAGATTCTTTTGCCTTTTATTTCTAAACATTTACCCCCTTATTTATAAACGCTGCTTAAATATCATATATCTATGATCATAGATATATAGAGAGGGAGAGAGAGAGGGGGAGAGAGAGAGGGAAAGTTAATTTCCTGTGTTTTCAGCAAATAAATTATTCTTATTCGCATTTATAATATTAGTATGGGGACTTATTGACTCGGACTTTCTCCAGCAGCCCTAGACCCGCGGGGGCGTGTGTCAGTCAAGCGTTCATCCACTCCAAAAATAGGTTCACCTGTTCATACCCCTACTATTACATCAGCCTTCCTTTATCACTTGCTATGGTTGTATTTAGATAAATATCTAGATTGCACATATTATCACCTACTATTGTTCTTTTTCTCCTTTTTCAGATTGTTCCTGAGTCCTGTCCTTATCAGTTGGTATCAGTGGTGTGTATTGAGGCTTTAGAGATTACTTGCTACAATATTATTTAACTGATAACATTTATGAATAGTTGACATTGAAATAATTATATTTGCAAACAATAAAGATTCAGTGCTTTTTAAAAGCAATGTTTCTAAATATGTGAGCACCATGTATTTATCACATAATTAATTTATCAGTTGTTGCTTCATTTTAAATTCTTTTTACCTATAATATTGTGGTATAGTAATTTTTATTCTAGGTGCATCATTTTCACATATAATTATATAACTAATGTACCTATGCAAAATATTGTAAAACATTTTAAAAGAGTAACGGTGGAGTTTCTTGCGCATTCTTCTCCATAGGTACCTACTATGCTTTGGAATGGGCGACTAGCTTCATATTTCTGACTGACCAACCCCTTGACAGTTCAATAGTGCCTGTAATTGGTTTATTTGAAATAAATGCTTTGAGTTGAGTTTGAGAATCAAATTTTTTTTTGTTGTAAATTTTGAAATAAATGATTTGACTTTGACTTTGAAAGAAACACTACAATGATTTGGCAATCTAAGCCAACTTCCTTATTGAAAAATAAAAGATACAAAAAAAAGTTTCAAAATATTTTATTACTTACATAACTTTTTCAGACACACCTTAATCACAATAAAATTAAAAAAGTGTTTTCAATAACAAAACAAAATTAATTTATAAACACAACTTTTTTAATGGAGGTTCACTTAAAACATCACTTTTACCAAACAAAACCTCTCTAGTCAATTTGAAAGTCACTCTCATCATTTCTTTATTAGGAGACACGTTTCGTACATCAAACACATCCATGATAAGTGAAGTTATGTCACATCCAATGTTTTCATTCACCATTTTCTTTGCAATTTCAACATGATCATCACCCAATGCAAAGCAGTACACGTAAACAATTATTTCTTGATTGAATTTCTTGGCTAAATCCTCATCTTTAATCAACCCGTTGAAGTGTTTCAAAAATTCCACAGCCATTGCAGGTAGATTCATAGTTATGTGAATTTTTCCTTCTAACTTTTCATTACCATTACATAAAGAAATAATGTATTCCTTGAATACATCACATATAAAATCTATCCCATCTTGATTGAACGACTTGAAAAATGACATGTTTACTTTATTATTTTTAGCATTATGATTTAACCATTTGAAAGAATCAGGGTTTAAATCATTTGCAAAAACTTTGGTTTTACGTTTGGCTGCAGGGACCGCAAATGGGCCGACTCCACAGAAAACATCAAATAGTACATCGCCAGGTTTTAGATAGCTAAGTATCCTCTCATGCTCCTTCCCTAAGCGTGGATTCCAGTATACTTTGGAGAAATCAAACTGGAATGTACAGAGGTTTTCTTTGACGGTAACAAAGAAATCATCATCCCCACCAATCAATTCCATGCTAAAGTTTCTATATGTATTATCAATACTGTTGCTCTTATTGACTACTGTTCTACATGTCTTTATTTTATCAACTAGAACCTGTCCTATCAGAGGACGGTATTCAAGCAGATGATCCCTCAAGTTCAGATGTATTATGTGTCCTATTTGAGAGAAACCGCTGACACCTTCTTCATTCTCTGGAAGAACTGCTTTAAATATGGTTTCAAAACGCCAATTTTCATATGTAAGTTCGAGTTCTTTCGTATGAAAATTGTTTTCTGTCACATCTAACTGCTCCAGGGCTATGCGGTCACTTTCACCGAGGTCTATCCACTGACTCACTTTTTCAGGGTTGAAATAAATGCATTTCTTGAATGATTCATTTTCCTCGCCTTCTATACTCCTTACTGGCTTGAAAGCTTCTAATTTAAGGAAGTACGACTTACATATTTGGGTGATTTTACACAAATTTTCTTCTTTGACCTTTAGAACTGGCACTTTTATGTTGCGCAAGAATTTATCTCGATTGAGCAATTTCATACCGCGCACTCCGACGGGTGCCAAGGGCACTATAGCGGATGAGCTCATTTTACGTAAAAATTCGCGGATATAACTCAACTTCATACCAAAAATCTACGAAAAGATGATGTTTAACACATCGTCAATACTAACCTATTTCGAGGTCAGAGCTGATGTGAGTCTTCTTGGTTTAGTAAGTAGAGAGTCCTTGGATAACTGTGTTTGACTATTTATTCACACACCATTGACTAAAAGGCGAATTTAATACAATATTTTTTTGTGAAAGCTTTGCAATACTGCGCGACTCTGGTTCTCACGTTACTTGTCCAATTGACGTATACTGTTGCAGCAGTCAACGTCATTTTTGACAACACCGTTCCATTTCAAGTGTTTCTACTCGCTTCACCTATGTTCCCTGTCTAAACCTAGTAACATATTTGTCCCACCCCACGGTATGAGACATGCAATGGACGTCCATTATGTTACCATTGACATGGTTTGTTTTGACTTAGACTGTAAGGTCTTCATTGAACTTCCTCTGTACAGGATTCAAACGATGTGATCCTCTGACCTCGAATGCAACGCTTTTAATGTTTATGCGATGAATTAATATAAAACTGCTATTTCCTGCGGCATTTTTGTATGTTGATTAAATTCTTTTACAACAATAACAATAAGCTGCTTCGTTGCGTGCTGCTGGTTCGATTCACGATCGAAACAAATATTTGTACAGACGCCAGCTGCAGGTCAACCTACCCGTAACTGTTTTCCAATCAACTTTGAACCTTATGCTTCAGGTATAAAGTTGAAAATCTATTAAAGAAATTTGACTTTGTCTGATTGAATTTGTCTGTACATAAATATTTTAAGTCTATTGTTAGTTTTTAAATCATGTAAATACGTGTGTGTAAATAAATGACATTCTAATTATTGAAATACTATATCGTGAATTCATGCAAGGCTAGTACTTTTTGTTGGGTTGTGCCAAGATTCAAATTTATTAACTCAAGGAATAAGATTTTTCATACAAACAAAGTCCCCTCTTTTCACCCCCTTAAAATTCGAATTTCCAAAAAACTCCCCTACATTATGTAAGGAAGCCGTGTGCAAATTTTCACGTCCCTAGTCCCAATAGTTTCGGCTGTGCGTTGATATGTCAGTCACTCAGTCAGTCAGTCAGTCAGTTTCTACTTATAAATATCTTGTTTAAGGATTCTTTTATATATTTAATCGACGAAAAAAAAGGAGCAGGTTCTCAAATCGAGGCGTATACTTTTTTTTTTTTTTATATGATCACGCATAACTTTTTACTGAGTAGTCCGATTTGAACGATTCTTGGTTTATTGGGGAGGGTATACTTCGAAGTTGGTCCCATGTAAAATACAAACTAAAATCCCTGTGGATAAAAAAATTGGGGTTGATTGATTTTTCACCTACTGAATTTTCAATTGCGAACTGATTCTGTTGTAATTTTGCGCACATAATGTAGTTCTGATGACACATTGACATAATAAAGAACTGGAGTTGATCTGATGATGGAGACGGAAGACAGTCGCGAGAGCTCCTCAGCAGTTTACAGCAGCTACATCGTGTTTGGGCTTATTTCATTCACCTTGATGAGAACTTCAGACCTAGCTGGGGTATGTGTCTTATCGAGGGTCTGACGATGACGGAAGGCTGTTGAGGAAATTCCTTACTTGAGGAAACTACAATCAAATTAAATGGTAACTCAAAAGCGAAAAACTAAAAAAAATTACCGCCGAAAAAAACTAGCTGAAAAGCGAATAAAAAAACAACCTTTTAGTGTAACTAAGCTCCTAAACTAATTTATGTAAAAAAAATTGAGGCGACGCCAAACAAATAAATACATTACTTATAGCGTAAAATGGTACCTTGATGGATCTTCGTTGAATGGTTGTTTGGCGTCGCCTCAAAATTTGTTACATAAATTAGTTTTTTGTGAATGTGAGAACGTTGTAGGCCTTGTGGACTGTAGATTTATTGACCATTTTCTATTTTGTTAAGTACCTGGTACATGTTGACAGGCCTACACTGTCCTCCCATACCTATCATTACTGTAATTTGAAAACATTGTAAAAGCCAATTATTTCTAAAACGTGGAGATTCTTGCCGGCTGTTCTCCATAGGAAACGACCAATTTGCACCTAGCTTTTGACGTTTCTTGTGCCCATATACCTAGGTTTTTGTGAAATAAAATATTTAGATTTTTTAGTTTTATAGATTCTCAGTAGCAGCTCGAAGTTCAGAAACAAAACTGGCAAAATATGGGTGTAACAAACATCTCAGCCTAATCCACTGCAAAAAGTTTATACGCTGATTGGCCGGTCGGAGCGCCTAAAACGAGACCTCCTCTGATTGGTTGACGTTTTAACACGTTCAGTGCCGGGAGCCATCGCGGGGGGCTCATTTTAAATGTAGGTTTTTTTTTAGCGAATACAGCATTAAAACCGTAAAATCTGATGTAGGTATATATTAACAAGATTTATAGTATGTAAAAAATAAATAAAAGTACTTTATTTTAGACCTTTCCGTCCATATGATGTTAGTAATACACACTACTAAAAAGCTATGTTAGTAACAAATGTAATATAACATTTTAATTAATGAATCTGTTGCACTCTCTGTATAAGCGTTGGTTTTAAAATCCAAGTATTTTTATTTTATTTGTTTTTACGGTTACAAATATTCCTTGAAATTTAAAAGGTTGGAAACTACGTATAGCCACAAGACCCCCTGAAAACACAATTTTACTTCGTTTTACGGTGTTTTATAACATGGTTTTAGACCTAATGTCGTTGACCGTCCATGATGGTTAACTTTAGCGCAAAAGTGATGCCGGGAACCCTCCCGGAGGGTTCACTTCCAATATGTATGGCGGCATGGCGTATGAGTTCTATGAAAAGTGGGTGGAGTCGAAAGTGTTAAATGTGAATCATTCACGCACGTTGTTTTGTTTGCTTGTATTTTTGAGAGCGACTCAGCAGTCTTTTTGTTTAATCAAAAAAAAATAGTCAAAGGGACATACCACATAAGATATCGTACGTTGTATAATAATAATAAATTCAGCATTACAACGTATGGTATCACATTACACTCAGGGTGATTATGTTACACAGGGGCAAGGGTCGTATTAAATAAAGGAAATACACAAAACGTAATGTTTTGTGTATTTCCTTTAAATATTAATATTTGACGTTCATTCACATCAAGAACCCTCAGTGCCTCGGACAGCACGGCTTAACGTGCTCTCCAACGGGACCGACGGGTTCCGGCTGTCATTTGTAGATTTTTGACAGCCGTTACGGGTAGTCCGACTGAAACTCTGACTCCGTCGGAAGTCCGAAACTCTGACAAACATGCTTACCAAGGGGTATCGTATTACCCAATATTTGGGATGTTGAGGCAGTGGCTCCATGTAAAATACTAGTATTCAGCTGCATCCAGTTAGACTGGAAGCCGACCCCAACGTAGTTGAGAAAAGGTCAGGCAGATGACGGTTACACATTATGTATAATGTTTCTTATGTTTCAGCCAGTCTACTTTAACTCTCTGTTCTACCGCGGGTAAGCCGGTTACAGACTTGTCTCTTTTTTTTTCGTGTTTGTATTCCCTATAATGTTCCACTGCAGGGCTAAGACTTACCTTCTCTTCTTACACTCATCCATATCTTGCTGCCTTTTGGGATCTCTCAGAAAAGAGTCTTGTAACTTTATATTTAAACCCACCAATGTATGCTGAAAAAAAGGGTCTTCGGTTGTGTTTCTGAAAACAGGGTGACATTAAATAAGATTGGTTGTGTTTTTACCCGACTGCGGTGAAGCCAGAAAAAGGAGAGTTATTAATATAATGTTACGGAACCTTGACAATCACGCGGTCCTACCCCTGCTACTCAAATTTTACTAAGTCTTGAGCTTACCTTCTTAGATTCGTATATCTAATTATGAATATCGATTGTCTTGGCGACGTCATGATTAATCCTTAAGGTTTGAGTATATAAGACGTTGGGGGAACAGCAAAAGACGAGTAGTCTCCACAGCCTCGGCAGGTTCCCACATAACCTTACAGACTGGAGTAGTTCGTCTAACGATTTTCTCCAGTTTCTTGTAACAAACATCTACGGCCGAGATTTCTCCAAACTTCAAATTGAAAAATAACTACAGCCAACATGGCGATGGCAGATCACGGACCCGGGATGGCAGCCCTGCAAGCTTGGGGAAGCCAAACTGCGGTGCATGGAGTGGCGAACCAGACCGTCGTGGACAAAGTATCAGCCGACATGCTCCACATGGTCGACGCTCACTGGTACCAGTTTCCTCCAATGAACCCACTCTGGCACGCACTCTTGGGATTCACAATTGGCGTTCTGGGATTCATATCTATTGCCGGTAACGGCATGGTCATCTACATATTTTCAAGCACCAAAAGCCTGAAGACACCATCTAACCTGCTGGTAGTGAACCTCGCTTTCTCCGACTTCCTCATGATGTGCGCTATGGCTCCGGCTATGGTTGTTAATTGCTACAATGAAACGTGGGTGTTCGGTCCGTTTGCCTGTGAACTTTACGGTTGCGCTGGCTCACTATTTGGTTGTGCATCTATCTGGACCATGACCATGATCGCCTTCGACCGCTACAACGTCATCGTGAAGGGTATCGCCGCTAAACCAATGAACAAGACTGGAGCTCTTCAACGCATACTTGGAATCTGGCTGTTCTCACTCGCATGGACCCTTGCGCCATTCTTCGGATGGAACCGGTACGTGCCTGAGGGAAACATGACGGCTTGCGGAACTGACTACTTGTCAAAGGATTGGTTAAGCCGTAGCTACATTTTGGTGTACTCCGTGTTCGTGTACTTCTTACCACTTCTGCTTATCATCTACTCCTACTACTTCATCGTTCAGGCTGTAACCGCTCACGAAAAGGCTATGAGGGATCAAGCTAAGAAAATGAACGTGGCTTCACTCAGGTCATCCGAAGCGGCTAATACCAGCGCTGAGTGCAAGTTGGCTAAGGTGGCTCTGATGACTATCTCCCTGTGGTTCATGGCATGGACGCCATACCTTGTGATCAACTACACGGGGGTGTTCGAGAGCGCGCCCATTAGTCCTCTGGCCACTATCTGGGGCTCACTGTTCGCTAAGGCTAATGCCGTGTACAACCCTATTGTATATGGTATCAGCCATCCTAAATACCGCGCTGTTCTGTACCAGAAGTTCCCAGTACTTGCGTGCACGGTGGCTCCTGATGAGGGCGGCTCCGTTGCGACTGGCGCCACCGTTGTCTGTGCCGAAAAGTCTGAGAAGCCTGCCGCCTAAGAGCATTGAAACTTTTCTGATGACAACACCTCGACGAACTCACGCTACTCACCGGAAGAATGATTCTGCCATTATTATGTTATTATTTTCATTTGTATAAAGCTGTTATGTCCATCAGTTCTGTGCCGCGAAGTAGTCAAGCTATCAATGTATTAAGCGCCTGCATGTTTTGTGATAACGTTTTTTACATTGAGCGCAACGTTGCGCATTGTTCTGATACCTTCCTTTGATAAAACATCGGTGGACGGCATACTTAAACTATTGTAAATTAAACTATAATGTCGCCACCGTGACCTACCCATGAGACTGCTCCTTCTAGATATAAGCGATTGTGAATTCTATGACTACACTGGCGCTGTATATTTGATCAATAAAGTTAAACTAGCAAAGTGGTTATTAACCGCATAAAAGTATTTTTTATTATATTTTCAAAACCACTTATTTTCTTCATTAACACCACAATACAATGTGGTTAAAATATCAGCATATCGGCATTAGAATATTTTACAAAACAAGCTATTCTTTAACTAACTACCTATGTGGTTATCCACTCCATTAATAAAGTGGTAATGATGAATACATTTGGCTACAACAGATATTATTAAATTAAGTCTAATTCTGACCTGTCTGTTACAAGGCATAGTATGTTCCTATACAACAGTAATTTGATAACTAGTTATGTATTTATTTTATTATTTATGTACACACAGTAAAATAGACACAGATACGACATAATTATAATTATCAGTACAAAGGGATTACTTATTTGCTCATCATATACATAATTATAATTATCGCACCGATACACACCACACACATTCCTACCTAACTCTTTATGGAATACAGGCGTGATGTTTTGATATGTTAATGTATATAATTATTATTACAAATAATAATAATTAGACACTACTTTTGTTCTAAATATAATCAATTAGATATGTATAGGTAGGTACTAAATGTAAATTCATTTTCAAGTTATAGAATAAACTAAATGATGAGCTCGATCTTTGAGAAAGCCAGTAAAATATTTCTAAAGAGATTTACAACACCAATCTCACTTGTTTGAAAATATCTTGTCAGTAAATCTGCTGTCATATCTTATAGATATCGCGATTGGCAAAAAAAAATGATGAAAGTAACCCATCAAAAATGCAGTAATGGTAACCAGACAGGTGCTTTACTTTACGTAAATAATTTAATCACCACTGCTCTCAAAACGGTGAAGGAAAATATCTTAAGGAAACCGGCATATACTAGAACCAAAAACTCGAAGACAAGTGACATCTATCAACCGGCATTGGGCGGACCGCGTGGTAGAATACAGCCCATTCCCTCTCGAAGGGAGGAGGCCTACGTCCCAGCAGTGGCTAATCATGTTTAAGCATTAAAAATGGAGGCCAGTGATCTATCAGTATGAGCTGACCTCGCATTGTACGGAAATCCTATACAATGCGAGATCAGCATAAACTGGAAATGTATAGCTTGATGTATAGATAGCCGTGTGTACGATAGAAGACAATAGGTGCTATCATCTATTTCTATCGTACATACAACCTTTACAGATCTATGTCTGTAAAGGTTGTCAATAATGGGTGTTATGTCTTGTAAAGCAAATTCTAATTCAAAATCATTTGTTTGCAAATATTGGTATATGTAAATGTTTTACATTCATTTAATAATAGTAGGTACTTATATTACAGTCTTGGTATCACCATATTTTACCTTTCGGCATGCAAAGTTCATAAAAACAAAAAACAAAAATAAATTTTAGAACTGACATCGATAAAACTAACAAGTTTAAAAATAAAGTTAAAAAATTAATCCAATAGTTTATCCTGCAAATACTCAGATTCCCTGTGCACGTCTTTCTACATTGTTCTCACATGTATAATTTCAACATGAATGATGTAACCAATATTTTGTAACAATTTTTTTATTTAAAAGAGTGTCCGTGTAGTTTCATGCCCGTTCTTCTCCATAGGTACCTACTACGCTTTGGAATGGGCGACTAGCTTCATATTTCTGACTGACCGACTTCTTGACAATTCAAAAGTGCCTGTAAATAGTTTAATTGAAATAAATGCTTTGAGTTTGAGTTCTGCGTTAAGCGTTTTTACAAAGAAAATATTTTTTTTTACCTTGAGGCGCATTTCTTATGCAGCCACAGACGTAACGATTTACTTGCGCAAGTAAATCGTTACGTGTGTTTATCGTTGGAAGAAATTTGCGCAAATTTCTCCCAACACACAACACGTTAGACTTGCGCAAGCCTAAATTTGCGCAAGTAAATCGTTACGTGTGTGACACCAAGCAGTTGACCATAGATCCCTGTGTTTATATTACTTTCGTTCGGTTTACAACCTACACTACGGCGGTTGGGTCGTAACCTTATAATAGTTTTATCGTCCACATATTAACTTGGCTAGACTGTTTTATTTGCAATACAAGCTATACACATAAAGGTGGTATTGTCTTAACGTCACAAAAGCTTAATAGAATCTTCTTAAGTTCATTGTTTCTGCAATATGCTACCATTTTAGTAGAAATATTTGTAATTGGAGCGTTGGGGTTTTTATTTGAACGTGAATTATAGCGGTATATTTCTTCGAGCCTTTATCTTAGACTAACTTTATGAAACTGAAAAGATTTGTTTTCAGAATGTTGAGCTACGGTTTCCTAGAAGAGCGGTTCCGTCTTCTAAGGTTACGGCCGTCATGAAAATCTATCGTTTTCATCAGTATTTGAAATTAAAGTGTTAAAAAACGCTCTGTATTTGGAGAGCCGTTATTGTGCGGTAAAGATAGCCCGCAAAATTCACATTTTCTTACGTTTTTTGTGAATATTTTATATTTTTGTGATATTTGATTCGTGGCCGTATCAAATATTTGTTTATATATTTCTGTTTTTTTTTGTTTTATTAACAATACATAACCGATACCCGTCACGTCTTTAAGTATTTTTCTGTCCAGTTGGTAGGTCCTATTTCATTCTTCGCCAAGGCATGTTTCTGCCTAACGACGATTTAGTGGTCACCATTCGCCACTTATTTCCACTATCAAAAGGCCAATTCTCGTACTTATAAAACATAATTTTTTGACAGATTTGCCGCTCAGGCATTAAATGACTTTAACTGTTGAAATGCATTCATGAAAGGCAGTGTTTGTCACAAACGTAATGCAAGTAGAGAGTAGAGGACGTTTCGCAGAAGTCATGATAACAGCCGATGAACAATCACCAAACTAAAATTATCTCGGAAATGCACACAATATTGTTTACTTTCTAGGTTCTATTTTAGCGCGTCACACAGATAACGGAAACGATGTGATACAGGGGTGGTTTCGGGGCGGGGCGGGGCGGGCTTTTATCGAATACTGTTGGCACTTTTATTATCCTTTATCCTTAGATTTATTTCAAAACGATGTCTTTATAGTTGCTTCTGTATCTGGGATTGAGTATGAGACAATCTGGATGCGATGGGGTGCTACGCTAGCCAGTGCTACCGTTACGACAGTGTTGCGCCAGTGCTACGCCAGTGCTACGCCAGTGCTACGCCAGTGCTACGCCAGTGCTACGCCAGTGCTACACCAGTGCTACGCCAGTGCTTCGTCAGTGCTACGCCAGTGCAACGCTGGTGCTACGCTAGTGCTACGCCAATGCAACGCTAGTGCTACGGGGTGGTACGGCAGTGCTACGACGGTGCTACGCTATTTCTACGTCAGTGCTACTCCAGTACTACATCAGTGCTACGCCAGTGCTAATTATTGTAGTGGCGTGCTATTAGAGAGGCCTCTAGCAGTGGATGCTATGGGCTGATAAATATGGAGGTATCAAATGACAAAAAAGTACCTTCATGTACTCAAAGGCGCTAAAATAACAAGCTTATTTCAACGCAGATCCTCAAAAGCTATTGTAGTAAGCTCAAAATCTCACATAACATACACCTTTAATACCGAAAATGTAGGTGTAAAGAAACGGCCACCTATTCTTCGTAGTAAGCAGAAAAATATGTCGGCAGTAAATTAGTGTTAGAAAACAATGGCGACGCGCCACGAGCGTTCTCTAACATTTTTCAACAAACTACGGTGACCAGGATTTACTTGATGGATAGTTTTGGCTTTAGGGAACTGTTGGTGAATGAAAAACGAAGTTTGATTTTTATTCCGGTTCCGAAAGACCGAATGTAAACGATAGGGTTAACTTATTTGGTTGGGTGTCTCAGAATTTTAAAGTCGAGTGAAATAATCGATTTGTTGAAAAATGCCTCCTCAATATTATATAATAATAATTAAAAGTATATTCAGGTAAAAAGGTAAAACACTAAATACAAATTTGCTTAAATCTACGAAATATTCAATTATGTTATGTGCATGAACTAGGTTATCCTGTGTTTCAGGCGAGGCAAGGTATAATATTTCTAAATAATCACATTAATTATAAAAATCTAGTCATCTAATAGGTATGTAAAAAGGTGTAAATAGTACAATAAATCCTACTTGCTAAGATCTTAGTACCTATCCTAACTTAGCTTTGTTTAAACCGTAGTTTTAAGAGTTTTAAACCTGGGTTTGTAGTTAAACCGCTTTTTGTAATAATTAGTTCAAATACAACTTTTATTTAAGTACAACTAATAATTTCTCTGTGTCTTCATAGGACATACTTTGAAGAGCTTCCTTGACGGTTCTTTTGCAATTATTATAATTTAGATAATAAATTGTGGCTTTCGCATTTAGTCTGTTATAAAGTAATGGTCCTAGGAAGACAAAAAATTTGGCTGCGAAAGCATGTTTTGTACTTTTGTAGGGCAAACTATGTCTTTCCGTCTCTTTTTAGTAGTTTCGGTGCTATAGAGAAGGGCTGCGTGTTGTTTTAATACGATGCTCATTATGTTTCTGGCAAATAACTTTGTCTGTGATTTTCTGATATTGGTATATTTTTGTTGATTGATTGGGCACAGCATTTTCCGAACTATCGACGCATATAAATTCTTGTTTCATGGTATTCAGAGTGAATAATATTACTTATATGTCTAGTGGTCGCAAATACTACTGCTGAGCATGAGGTCCTGGGTTCAACTCCCAAGTCGGGCAAAATGTTATTGGATTTTCCCATTAGAAATTTCTCAGTAGCAGCCCGGAGACTGGATTGGTGCCCGGTTGATGGCAATAGGCTTGACCAATATTAAATGTGACCTAAACACACAACTGGTGAAATGTGGGTGTTCTATAGGTACACTTCTGCCTAACCCTTCGGGGATTATAGGCGTGATGTGATGTGTGTATGTATCCTACAAAAGAATACAGATATTACCGTCAGAACGATGACCGCAAGTAATATGTCTAGAAGCTAGTGAAGCCGAACCTAAGACCCTTTTTGATTTTAATACCTGCTAGCGGTCCGCTCCTGCTTCGTACGGTTTTTACTTAAGATTTTTTAGGTAAAAGTAACTTAAACGTATTATACACATAAACCTTCTGGAATAAATTCTCTAAACGACGGTTAAAATCCCATCAAAGTCTGTTGCGTGGTTTAGAAGAACAACGCGGACATACAGACAAACGGGAAAAGCGACTTTGTTTTTTAATATGTGTAGATGAAGAACATACTATGTTAGGAATTTTAAACGGTGTTTAGGTAAGTTCGAAGAGTTCGTTCGCTCCAAGTATTTCGATTAGGTTCGTTAATCGAAATACTTTAGCTAGTAACTAGTACCGCACAACGAGATATTTTCTAGGTAGTAAATTCGTTTATAGTCGTTTACTCCGTTTATAAACGCAGGAATTAAGTTTGTAATTAATTTGATGGTTTCTAAGCAAAAACAGTTTTCCCTCAGGCTTCTTGGTAACACAATTACGGGGCCCTATTCGTAATTTAATGATAATTTCAAGAAGACGGGCTGAATTTCATTATGCTTTTCTAAAGATGCCGATTAGGTCATGATTGTTTGTTGTCTATATGTATAAATAATCGTACATTAAGTATAAGTCGTTATTTGGTTGTTAAAACCAATTTAAATGACGCAAAAAATAACGTTCATTCATATAAATAATAGTCGAGTAGTATGCAGTCAGCCTGGCTACCAACTTTACCTTGGCATGCACTGTCATTGTGTGGGTCATAAAAGACCCGACACAGTTCAGAAACCAGAAGCAGGCAAGACAGTACGCAGCAGTAGCAACAGTAGCCAGCAGGCAGCAGCAGAGCAACAGGGTCGTAGCAGGTGGCGTTCTTCAGTGTATGTACTATCGAAAGTTAATATCTACACACCGAAAGGACTATTTCTGCTTGCAGCGCTCGGCCGCTATAGAACCGGGGCGGTAACAGATGTGGTCATCGTGTTCACGGGATTTTGTTATCAAACTGCTTAGATATGAAGTTCTTGGATAGTACGATACAAAAAGATCAAGTTTTCCGCGACATAAGTTTAAACAGCCAATAGCAATATTATCCATACTAAAATGTGAACCCCCTACATCTAAATAAAAGTGCATTGACTCAAGAGCGCGCGCATTCTGTGAGCAGCATTACCACGACACATTCTTCTTGCTTCACACAGATATATAAAAATAACATGTCTTTTAATTTAAATGCACATCTGGCTCTGGGACGTGCAATACATCAAGTCAATGAGATTAATAGGCACTTGACTATGTGGTGGCTGCCGTGGCTGGCAAACGGACGAGCAACCCTGTCTCTTGAATAGTGTTTTGTCCAGATTTTGTTTGGCACTGACACTGCTCAGTTTCATTACTTTTTCTTTTCGTTTCTGCATATCTTAAGATGATGAGCATCGGTATTCAATGCACTTATCGAGTAGTTTGATAACCGTGGTCATACTATTTCACATGGTGTTGGGAGACTTGGCCGCAATGCAACGAGTATGTACGTGTAATGGAGAAGGATCCTAACAGAAATCACTTTACAACGTAAACTTATTCTTCATCACTAAGGTGCATAAAAGTCATGTGAGATTCATCAACCAAACAAAAAAAAGTGTGAGAATTCCACACAATGTCTCCAGAAATATAAAAATTCCTCCAACATAAAATCCCAATGCTTCAAAAGCACTAACATTATTCCCCACACATTCTTTCCAACATCACATACAGGATCAAAAACAAGTTTTTAAATGAAAATCCCCATCTGGCTTTGTTAAACCGCAAATTAAGATGGCCGCGATCTAGATTGCTTGGTTTATTTTTTATATAGTGGACAAATTGGATGCGGTACAGAATAGGAGTATGTTTCTAACGCTGTTCAGATTGCTAGTGAAGTGAGGCAATTGATTAGGGATGTTATTAGATGAGCCACACACTACAAGAGAGAAAGATATTTCTCTAGTTCGTAAATCTAGTGCAGAGCATATATAGGTGCAAACGTTCACAAAGACTTTGAAGGTGTGTTTAAAGATTGTATTTTATCAATATAGAGGTTTCATCATCACACCTGATTATTATAATTACGTCAGAATAAATAGCGTGCTCCTTCATAAATACACCAAACAAACAAAACGATGTTTGTCTCCTCGGATACAAACAGTGTTCGTCTTTGAAAAACTGATAAAATATCTATAAATATAGCAATAGTTAAGTCTATCACAATGAGTTAATATTTGGTTGGCAATTAACATGTCACGGGGAACCTTTCATATCCTTTAAGACTTAGTAGTCATGACGCCGTCGGAAAAGATGGGTACCCCAGAAGAACAGCCCTTGAAAGGAAAAGAAAAACCGAAAAAGAAAACTTTTAAAGAGAAGATTGCAGTGATAAAGGAAAATATTACTGTGGAACCTGTTCTGGCGTGCTATGTGATCCCGGGGGTGCTGTCAAGACTGGCGAACCAGAACCTGAATCTGGATAAAGCATGCCGCGTGAACATGCAATTTGGCGATCAGGTTTGCGATGCACTCATTGCAAAAGAAGGAACGAAGTACCTGAAACAAGAATTGGCCGTCCAAGAACTTATAGCAGGGATGGAGATGTGGAAGAGTGTTCTTCTGACAGCGCTACCAAGTATCTTGATAATCTTCTTGGGTGCTTGGAGCGATAGGACTGGAAAGCGAAAGATATGCATTCTCCTACCAATCATAGGAGATCTGCTCATGTGTTTGAGCAACATACTCAACGCGTATTACTTCTATGAGCTGCCGGTTGAAGTGACTATGTTCTTTGATGGTTTCTTCCCTGCGATCACGGGTGGTTGGATCACCACATACATGGGTGTGTTTGCGTATATCAGTGATATTTCCAGTGCCGAGTCCAGGACGTTTCGAGTGGGAATAGCGAACCTGTGCTTGACAGCCGGAGGGCCGATAGGATCAGTTCTCAGCGGAATTCTCCTCAAACTTACAGGATACTACGGAGTGTTCACCGTCAGCGCTTTGCTGAACCTTTTCAGTATTGTTTATGGATTTGTCTACATTAAAGATCCTGAGAGGCCTATTACAGAGAAACCGAAAAAGGTTAGTCTATTTAGATTACTTGAGGGTTCCGATTCTGTAACGTCTTTAGTTGTTAAATAATAGCAGATTGATGACGTTTAACTTCGTATAGCAAGTTTAATGTCGTATAGATGTAAAGGTATTGGCTAGCTATATGTAAAATAACATTATACGCTGTCTGTAACTAAGTACAACAATAATACCTGAATATAACTGGAGCTTTTTTATGATCTAATGCTGTCAGGATTCGGAATCATATAAAATTACGGAGACTGACCCCCAAATGGCCCTACCATTTGGAGGTCAGTCTCCCTGAAATATATTCATGTAAAAGCGAAGCCTATGTACTAAAACAGGGCTTGTTTACTCATTCATGGCATACTTAATCAATTAGGTTATATTTTGATTGGGTGATAAAATCTTATTGTTCGTTATTGCGTCTTGAATTCGTGCATAATATTTGCCACCATTTTCTTATTGATAAGAATTGAACGTATATAAAATAAATGGTACTCTTAACCAGTCGAAAGTAGTTTTCACCAGTTTTAAGTTTGACTGTAATATCTTCGTTTAGTGGGACATTGCTCTGGATTACCCGATAATGAGGCCTCTTCCTTATGAGAAGGAGTAAGCCCATAAATCCAATAATACCTCAAAGCGGTCACTGAAAGACAATATTTACTTACCTACTTGAAATGTTTACTGTTCATTCAACAAACTGTTACATTTAAATTCTCGTTGTTGTATTCAAATTATTAAGAACCTGGTTCTTTTTAATAAAGGAAAAAATAGCCTCTTATTAATATATTTATTCTCTATTGACATTAGATAAGTAAGTCTGATTTTAACGATGTTTCAAGAAAAAAAAAAACTCCATACTCTCTCTTCCAGCAGAGATTCTTCTTGACCTACAGTCAATCCAGATAATTTGAAACTTTACTTGAAGAAATGGTTCGAAAGATATTCGATTCTGGGTAGTCAACGAAGAGTAGTAGACTACCCAGAGTCGAATATATTTAATTTAAAAAATAAGTTGAGCTGAGAGTTGAGTTGAGTTGTTGTTGTCGTTGAGTTTAGTTGTTGTTTGGTTGTTGAGTTGTTGTTAGTAGATAAAATGGAGTATATTATGTAAACATCAGAATTTTTTAAGTATTTGTTGGCAGTGCAGTGCCAGGGTAGTACAATGCTACGACCCAGTACTACCTACATACTCGTATATAGGTAATGTCGTAATTTTTCTTCTTCTCCATCTTAAAACACAACGGCAGAAGCCATTCACGTGGAAATAGGTCTAATAATGGGATTTATAATTGCAGAACGAATCGTCCGACGTACGGGGCTTCCTTAAATCCTTTTTTGACATAAAACACGTAAAAGACACTTGTACTGTTGCATTCAAAAAGGGACCTAATAAGCGGAGGACGAAGTCCATTTTGGTGTTGGCTTCGATTGCGTTTATATACGGCCCGTCTCACGGTACGTACTTGTTTGTTTCTAGTCTTATATTTTATTCAACGGTAGTACTGAACTCCGGACATAAATCCAAATTATCATTGGGGATCTATGGAATTATTTACATCAGTGTTTAGTTTGTAAACTAACTACTGCTATGTTTGGACACATTGGATAAAATATTTTCCTTCAAAAATTGTTAGAGAACATTTAAGAGCGTTCATCCAAAAAATTGGCAACGTCGCAAATAGCTGTCCAATATTTATCTATTTTGATAAATTTGGCAATATTACTGTATAGAAATAAGAAATATGGCTAATTAGTGAACTAAAATATTAATAATGAATTGCAATTATAACACTGAATTTGATGTTGTAACCGTTTTAGATGTAAAAAAGCCATTTGGAATGTTTCCAAATACTTTTTTACATCTAAAACTAAATATTCGGTGTTACGATATTAATGATTGCATTTCATAATCAAGATTTTAGTTCACTAGTTAGCCATATTTCATATTTCCATACAGTAATATTGCCAAATAGTTAAAACAGCGAAATATTTGACAGCTATTTGCGATGTTGTCAACTTTCTGTATAAACTTGCTCTTAAAAAGAACTATCTTTTCCAACTGTGGGTGTCCGTAAAAGGTGACAATGCGGTAACTAATCAATTGGCCTATTGTGAAAATAACGATAATTGCCTGGTTGTTGATTAATTAAAGTTGTTTCATTCAGGAGTAGGCTTTCACGAGCTGATATGACTATGACAACTTAAGAATCCCAACTCGTACTTACTGTGTTTTGGATATAAAAACTGTAATTTCAGGTGAATACACGGTACGCTACCTGTACACTCGGTACCGTTTCAACTGGGACGCCTTGATGTACAGTTTCTACAGTACTTTTTTTATTTGCGCCCACTCACTAGGTAAGTAATGTCTTAGTTGGATTTATTAATAATTAAGTAGGTATTGTGTAGGTATTAGGTAGGTGTACAGGTAACGGAAAAAGGAAAAGTACTTACATAATATCACGCCTGTAATACCCGATGAGATACATAGAGCTGTATTGAACACCTTCATTTTGCCAGTAACATAAGTCCCGTATAATAGGGTTGTCCCTATTATACGGGACTTATGTGTGATTATGGGGGATTTGTGCCTAAATATTTTTATTTAGGCACAAATCCAGACTGGGCTGTTATTGAAAATTCCCTAAAAAATCTCCAATAAAGCTGCCTACCCAAACAATACATAGAAGAAATAAGCTTAAAATAGCCACGATTTCAGTTAAATGAAGGAAGCCTGTTTTTAGGGTTTCGTAGGCAAATGGCAAAAACAGAACATAAAATAATCATAATTTCGTTACGTCCGTCTCTCCGAATGACAGATAGCCAATTTACTCGAAGGCTTGGCACTTAATCGATGAAAATTAGAAAAAAGGTGTATTCTGTGTACCGCTCAACAATGGTATAGTAATATTACATGTATAGATAGTGCCATCCACGAAGATGCAAACCCACTCCGCTCCGGACCGTACTAAAGTCCAGCTTATAGTACAGTAATCGCAGAGTGGGCGCGTCTTCGTGGATGGCACTATCTGTAACCGAGGGATGAAAAAAGTAATTCTATGCACATTAGCGCAAATATGATGAAATATTGTGATGTTTCTAAGTGCCTTTATTACTTTAGAGTTTTTGAGGTAAGGGATATTTACGATAACAATCGCAAAACTTACTTTGTTATTCACAGTTTCTTTGAGAATTACTATGCAATACAAACTTATTTTTGCTGTCGATAATATTAATATTATGCAATTCATCCCGACTACGGAACCCGTCACTGTGCGTGGTCCGACACACACTTGGCCGGTTTTTTATATATTTAAAACTATACGTGCCTAGTTATAGGCACATACTCTATCGTCACAATTAAAATGAGGTTCCTAATACTTACCTAAATATTTCATTCGTAGAAAAGATTTCCTAAGTGCTTATTTGCTGTACTTCTTTATTTTACTTTTACAACTTAAGCTGTGTTAATGAGCCCACCAAAATGGCTATAATCTTCTTATCTGCCTGCTATTGTGTTTTTAAAGCGGGGCGCGCGGGTTGCCCCCCTACAAGGTGCAGGTGGACCGACGAACAAGTCGCAGGAATCCCCTGGATGTGGGAAGCACAGGAGACGTCATTCTAGCGATGCTTTCGGAAGGCCTATGTCCAGCAGTGGACTTATTTCAGCTGAATGATGATGGTCTCAATGTATACAAGGTGTAATTGAAATAACTGGAAACATGAAAGGGGTAAATTGTACTCATCAACACTGAAATTGTGAGAAAAAATCAGATGTTTCCTACATTTTGTTGAGTTACACGAATACTAGCTGCACCCCGCGGTTTCACTCGGATAAGTCTCGAGCCCGTGAGAATATCGGGATAAAAAGTATCCTATGTCTTAACCTAGGTCATGGTCTATCCATGTGCGAAATTTCATCCAAATCCGTCCATCCATTTTAGCGTGTAAACGTAACAAACAAACTCACTTTATTGAGTTAGGACAATGTAAGTAGAAGCAGATTTTTTTGGCGATTTCAATAATGATCCCATAGTAACAGTTGTTCTTAAAATGATGAGTATAATGACTCCTTTTCAGGTTTTTAGTTTTTTCAATTAAACTTTGTGTCTTATGCAATTAATTTCTCTGTTCATTTGTATTTCAGGGGCATTGATCTCAATAAGCCTGTTCAGTCACCGATTAAAATGGCACGACTCAATGCTTGGCCTGATCTCTAACAGCAGCAAAATCGTCGGCGCAATCTACACTGGTTTCGCCAGAAACACTATGGACATGTATATAGGTAAGTATGGTTTATGAGGAGCTCGTGGCTAAGTAATAACAGAAGCACGGGTCGATCCGGTTAAGCTATGCTTGCCGGGGTGGGTCCATCTTTACATATCGAGACTCCTCCGTGCCTCGGAAAGCACGTTAAGCCGTTGGTCCCGGCTGTCATTCGTGGATCTTTGACATTCGTTACGGGTCGTCTGAAGCCCGAAAGTCTGACAACCAGTCTTACCAAGGGGTATCGTATTACCCCGTTACTGGGTTGTGGAAGTCACATAAGCAGCAATTAAATAAATAAATAAATAAAATGATAACATTGACTATATTTTAACCTTACAGCGGTTGCTGTTGAAATGTTCAATGCAACGTCATTCACTGCACTGAGATCGATTTCATCCAAATTGGTGACGAGTGATGAACTAGGTAAGTAATTAATAGATCTAATTATTATAATTATTAAGTACATTAAGATAAAATTATTTCACAATTATTATTTCACTATTTCAACCCATCTATTCAACCCCACTATTTTAAAGACAACCAATGAAATAGTTATTAGTAGTGAAATAATTTATGTTTTTTAATCGTAAAAAAACCAAACTCAAACCATGTAGTTCTTTAATTTATTTAATTTAATTTATTTTAAAATAATCAGATAACTGAGATCCGTAGTGTTAGTAAAGTACCTTATACCTAGTGTTAGTATATACATAAATTAAATTAAGATCACATTTTGGGTATGAGTCACTTTGTAAAGAAGACGAAACCAGTTTCTCAAGCGGTCATCCTCTCCACAAAATGCCTCATAAAAGGGGAAAACACATTCTCAGTCACTGTTTCCAGAATTCTGTTGCCACTGGCCCGGATTCTAGCTGCCACTGACGTTATTTTCTTCCGCATAATTGCGTGGAAGCCGTCAGTACGGTTCTGCGTGAACATCTCTGACGCACTACAGAACCGGAGCAGTCTCAAGAACATTCTAAAAACATTGTTGTACTGGACGCGCAGGACATCTAGCGACCTTTTGGTGTAGTTGATACACAGACCACTCGTGTACAGACCCTGACAATACGCTTTGAAAAGCGTTATTTTTACCTGGTCCGTGCAGCGGGCGAATCTACGAGCCAACATATTACCGCGGACCGCCATAGCCCTACGCTCCCTCTCAATATCTATATTGTCCTTCAGGTCATCAGCAAGCATATGTCCCAGATATTTGAATTGTTTTACTCTTCTTATGCTCAAGCCATTTAGGGTAAAGTTAGGTGAATAATCTGTACATCTGTTTAAACATGGCGCAGTCAACGCAGCCCCTACCTACTGGGCCAAAATACCGTCGTCACGACAAGAAGAATACGAAGTTATTTAGTCATACTTAATTGATGATGATTAAAATAAATTTAATGTTACAACGATGGAGATAATAACTAAGCATTATTAGAATCGTACCAACGTCAAATATGAAAAAAATACATTGAGCCTAATAAACTAGTCTAGCCAAAAAATTAAGACAATCAACAACGTATTTTCAGATAAAAAATACACACAAATAAATAAAGTATCGACGAAGACCTCTACATTCGTTTCACCTCACAAAAAACACGTCCCCGAAACCACACCGGCAAAATTGACTGTTATCTCGCCAATTCGTACGTGATTTCAGGCAAAATGACGTCATTCTTCAATCTGATGGAGGTGGTGACTTCAATGATATTCGGGCCGATGTACTCCTGGATATATATGACCACATTGGAGATAGATGCTGGGATCGTATATTATGTTAGCACTGTACTTACTGTACCACCGCTGCTGTTTTTTGCGTGAGTATTTGGTGTTTGTTTTACAGGCTTGGACATGTTTGTAGCATGTTAGGATTAATAAATTAATTGGTTGAAACTCTAAAAAATATTACGGCAGGATTCTGCATGTTGGGATGTGCAGGATGTGCTGGTCGTCATTATTGTATATATACTGGGAAAAGTTGAAAGTGGAGAAAAAGAAAAAAAAGAAAGAAAGAAAAAAAATACGTTTATTTGCGGTAAACATGACACCAAAAAAAGAACACATAATAAAAAAAGAAACAAGTTTAGGGGTGCGTCATATCCACACAAAACGGCTATCGCTCAGCATAATGCTGCGACCCTATGCAAGACAAAGCCCCAGCGCTGGTTTTCAGCGACAGCCGGCATTGACGTTATGATGTCGACCGGTGCAGCATACAATAAAAATAAAATAAATATAAAATAATTCATTCTACATAAATAAATAATATTTAATAATGGCAACAGCTTAGAGTTATCTCTGCGCGTAATTGTCAGAAAACTATTTGTATGACGTTTTGACATCCGGTTACATAACAATTAGCATGGCGCATTCGTTTATGTAATGAATGCTATAATTATGATGGAATATGGAATAAAAAAAAGAAAAGGCCTTTCTTTAATCAGGTGGACCGACAACTATATTGGGGTCCATGGCAGCCTCCAGCACCGTAATCAGGCACTAGTTGTCTGGCATTTTCGCTGAACTGGGCCTATTTGGCGCAGCCGCGAGGCATACTTTCCTATTCAATTATCTTATTCTTCTTTTCGTGTGGTCAGTGACTAACCTCGTGTCAGAGTTTTAAAACCACCCTGGGGCCTCTGACAGATATGCTTTTTATTTGTTTCCTTTTTTTTTACTTGTGTTATAATTATGTTCTTATGTGTGCCTTTTTTGTCTGTGCTAAATAAATATATTTTCTTTCTTCTTTCTTTCTTAATTACGTACCACACGATCAATCATAATCTAAATAATTTTGAAGGATATTGCTAATCCATTGCTACTTAAGCTCCACAAATTTGTCTGCTCAACTACGTAAATTACGCAATGAATGTTGTTGAACTGTCAAAATGAAACAGATTGTGATTGATCGCAGTTGCGGTGCAGGTTTCGTGCTTATTAATAATAAGCTTGAAACCTGGACAGTCACCAATAAAAATAGGACAGCGGTAGGTAATTACGTAAGCACCCCGCTTGGATGGCAGATTGGTGGTTTTATGGTAAATGATTTTACTTCTATAGGTATGTAGGTTTGTGCAAACACTATTACACTTCAATAATATTTTAAAAATCTAGATGAGGTAAACGTTTCACTACGACTAGGTAATCTGAGAAGATACATACTTAGATATTGTTGTTAGTTGACATGAGGGAGCTGTTGGCTATGCCCTCGATAAAATCCATTACTTGCCTTTGATGAAGTTTATGGTCGATACACCTATAAAAAATGTCGTTGTTATAATACTTCAAGCAATAGATGACATAGATTATAGAAGAAGGCGTTAAAATACAATAAAAACATTTCTTCATTACTAATTAGGCGTTTGACTTTTTCTGCCAAAAGACTGAAAGTTAAATCAGATGAGATTACCAAATATTGTTCTCAGTCCTAACTTGGAGCTTAATGCAATTACTAAAATAAATTATCCAGCTTAAGACTTTTACAATTTATGTTCATAGTTTTAACGAAAAACTTTAAACTGCGCCTAACTTAGATTAAGAGCTATTTGTTACTAGCAGAATATATTGTTCTACACAAAAAAATGGCGTAGTATTCCTCAAAGGCGTCCAAACTTAGTTTGACAGAACTTAAGTATGAAAAACATTATTAAGGTTATCCTACAATGATAAGCTGCGATTGCTGCAACTAATTTTGATGATAATCATTATATTAACACACCAATGATGGTGCCGATTCTCTTGTCACAAATGCCTCTAAACTAGACTAAAAATCACCAAAATTTAGTTTATTCTTGTCAAACGATGATTTCCCATTCTGAAAAAGACTAAAGTGACACAACTTAGCAATATTTTAGTTTGACAGCACTTGGCACTGAGATTTCAATTTAGTAAAAATTTTGCTGTTCTGAATTTGACGTTTTTCACCAAAAAATTGAATTGTCTAACTAAATCTTACCATTTTTAATCGCGATTAAAAATGGTGTATTAATGTGGAATAACTATTAGTTGCCATGAACTAAATTTCACACGAACACCTCGACTTCAGGTGCAAAAACAGTACTGTATATATATTTTATTCTTTTCTTTTGCTTATAAATATCTCGAAAATGGTGTTTCGCAAAAATTATGAAAATTTCGACACCCTTTATAAAACCCTTATACCCCTAATAATCAACACGTAGGTAATAATTTTTCATATTTTATATACAAAACGTGAAAAATTCTATGTAAAACACGTCGAGGCTGAACAACCCGCGCGCGCCCGTCTCTAAAAAAATTCACGGGGTAGGGCAACAAGTATGTACCACGTGGAGTCGCGATTGTCAAATTCTATTTTAGTTGTGTCAAAATAATTTTTAAATTTAGAGAATTTTTATTGCAGAATAGCGTTAACATTCTCATAGCCAAAAAGTAAGGAATTTTAGTGATAGTTTAGTTAGTTTAGTTCGGTGTACAAGAGAATCGACACCAATACCAGTGTTTGGCTAGTATGCCACAACAATTGGTGAGGTATACACACTAGCAAGCGTGATCTAGTCCAGGATCCACAAGATCACCTTTTGCAGTTACATTTCTTGAGGTTTACTCTTACATTTATATATCTTTTATATCTATATAAAGTATAAAACAACGTCGCTTTTCGTCGATTACCGCTTAGATTTTCTAAACTATACATTGGATTTCATGCAGTTTTCACCATCTTTTGGAAGGTTTATCTGTTTAACTTAGATACAGCACAGAAATTTCTATGTTTTGTCATGTCGCCATTACTGTAGACCTGACCTGATGTCGCTAGTTGTATCATCTACAGTAAAATGAAATTAAAATCTAGTAGACTTCGATAAAACATATTTAGTTCGTAACTTAACGTATCTAATTCAGAATTACTTTTACAGCTGGTTCTTCATACAGTACAAGAAAGACACTGCCAGATCCAAACCTATAGATGGTGAAGCAATAACCGCTACTGAATTACAGGCGAAGAAGAAAAAGGATTCGCTTATCAACAGCATTGATCTCGAACATGAAGTCATGATAGGAGAATGAATCGTTTCATTTGATAGTTTTTACTGTTTTATGACAAATGTGATACACAGTTGCATTATGTTACTTTATTTTAATTGTTATAAGAATAAATTATATTATTATAAAGATTCATCTGCTTTTCCTTTACAAGAATTTAACAAATTGTATTTCTATCTGAAATTACTCAGTAGCAGTCGGGAGTCTGGAATTATCCGCGTGGTAGATTACAGCCCACTCCCTATCAAAGACAGGAGGTCTGCGTCCCAGCACTGGGACACAGGCCTGGCATATGCTTATGATTAAAATAGTATTTCCCCGTGTTATTATTTTTATCACCAATTACTGAGGTAAAGGTATTTTGGTATCAGTTAAAAACCTCTCTTTTCTGATGACAGTAGCGGTCATATTTAAATCTTTACAATGGATATGTCAACTTTTAGAGCAGAGATATGGCTACTGGTGATCATAAAATATATGTATGATAGCTTTTGCTCGCGAATTTGCACGAAAAAAAAAACATTTCTCATATATAAAATTCATTTGTTATTATTTTTTGTTATAGCGGCAATAGAAATATACAATCTGTAAAAGTGTCAACTGTCTACCTTTTAAGGTTCATGAGATACAGTCCGATGACAGACAGACGGACGGACGGACAGCGGAGGCTTAGTAGTAGGGTTTCTTTGGCACAAAAAATATATTTACTTAACTTCCTGCGTGGTTGTCGGAAATTATCCCACGGGAACATACTACCGGGTGAAAAGTTCCTATGTCCTAACTTAGGGCATGGTCTATCCTTGTGCCAAATTTCATCCAAATCCGTTTAGCCGTTTTAGTCTGCAATCGTAACAAACAAACTCACTTTCGCATTTCATAACATTATAGGTTAGTATTAAGATTAGGATGTGTGTGCCTTGCACCATATTCCTTAATTTTTCATCATAATTAACGCTGTACCTACCTATCCAGATGGAATCGTAATTTATACAATAGTTATGAAATTAATTAATAACTGTTACTGGTGTATGACTGTTGTAATTAATAATAATAAATAAATAAATAATTATTTTTAGTATTTCGATACACTTTCAGAAGTGAAAACCCTAGTCATACAAATTTTAAAATTACACGTGTTGTATGCCAACAGTATATTTGGTTAAGCTCGAATTATAAGATGACATTTAAAAGGATGTAATCATTTTAGTCATGATGATAATGATAATGATTATGAAGATATAGTTGTACCTATTGGTTCAAACAAGTCGCTTGCGCAAGCTATATCTAAGAGCAAATACGAGACAATTGATTACGCTGTTTGTATAATTTTATCAGACCATCAAGGTGCAGTGGCAGGTTATATACTCTCCACAAATATTCGTTAGCTAATGTACAATTATTTAACTTTGATAAGTCGTTCTTTATACAGGGTGGTTAGTTTTTAACAACAAATGAGAAAAATATGAATGGTTGAGAATAATTTACACTGCAAAAGAAGGAGTAAGTGAACATAATAGAGGAAACTATTTTTAATAGTGGACAATAAGGACGCCACGCAAGGAATGGCACTCAGGAGCCCAAGCTCAGACGTTGTGCATGTAAACAGTAGATTATAGAGCAACAAAGCAAATTTCTCAATAAATTGAGTAGTATACAGTTATACTTTAGTAAGCGTAGTTGTGCACAGAATAGGGATGCATTATATTGTATTGTGCATTTGTGTGTATATTGTTTATTTGTATGTTGTAAAGTGCCACAGATAACCATAACCTAGTAGGAGTGTTTCCAAAAAAAAAAAAATAGTCAGTCACGGGACTCCAGACAGAAGTGAAACCTTAAAACTGGTATTAGCGCCATCTGTATTCTATAGTTCGACACTACAGCGCGAGCACGTCAGTGACGCGAATCCATAAGCTTATCCCCTACCAAAAATCGCTCAACGCGGCTAAAGAAGTTTTTACTTCAAAAACCTAATAAAAATATCTGTCAACGCCCCACACAAATATATAGCCCACAAGAATAAAACCTATATACTTAATTACTATATGATTTTAAAACAACATCCATTATAAATTAAACATAAATATTCCTGTAATATTTTTTGGAACAAGCCGTACATAATACACATCTTACGCACATCAAATAGTAAGCATTTGAGATAATACGTAAGAAATAAACTTTTAATAAAATAACATTCCTACTGTTAGTTTGACAACTACTTTCATTGAGTGAACACAACACAACATGTCAGATCCAGAAAAAAAACAAGAATGCATTCAAGACGAGCAACTAAAAGTGAATAATATCAAATATTGTACAGCTGAAAAGGAAAGTTTTACAAGAAAACTATGTCGAATAAAATCAAATATAACGGTAGAGCCTGTACTAGCGGGTCTCATAATACCATCTATGTTAGCCAGGCTGGCCATACAGAATCTAAACTTGGATAAAACTTGCCGCGTGAAGCTACACTTCAATGAAACAATTTGTGATGCACTGATAGATAGGAAAGGCAACTTGACTGATTTCGAAGGTGAAGTCCAAAAGATCATATCGAACATAGAATCATGGAAGAGTGTGATACAGACTTCAATTCCAACGCTGCTCGTGATATTCATGGGGGCGTGGAGCGACAGAACTGGAAATAGAAAAGTGTGTATACTGATGCCAATCTTTGGCGAGTTCATGGTGTGCATCAGCAATTTGTTAAGCACCTTCTTTTTCAATGAAATTGGTGTTGAAGTGACAATGTTCTTCGAAGCTCTGTTCCCGGCTATCACAGGCGGCTGGGTCATGGTTTATCTCGGCGTCTTCAGCTACATTAGTGATATTACTGATGAAGAATGTAGGACCTATCGAGTGGGACTTGTGAATCTTTGCATGACTGCCGGAATACCTATAGGAACAGCCTTGAGTGGAATCCTGTTGAAACTATTGGGATATTATGGAATCTTTATCATTTCTGGAGTTATTTATATGATAACTTTTTCTTACGGATTTTTCTGCTTGGAGAGTAATACTAAACCACGTACTGATAAGAATGAGAAGGTAATCATTTTTTCTATGCACATTTTATATTCATCTTTGTAAACATGTTCATAATATTGTGTCTTTCTACCATATGGAATGTAAAGTCAATTACCAAGATAAGAATAATAATTTACTATAAAACATGATAATTCGAATTACCACTTTCCAGGTAGAACCTGTAACTTGCTCAGATATGGTAACATTGGTGAAAGAAACTGGTCAAGTGGCATTCAAGAAGAGGGAGACGAATTTCAGGAAAAAGATTATCTTTACTCTCCTTGTAGTTGCCATCGTTTATGGGCCTAACCATGGTAAGTAAATGAACTTAATTGATTGACTGATTGAACAGTAGTACGCAAATGTAGGCAAGAAAGAAAGAAAGAAAGAAAGAAATAAAGAATGAAAGAAAGAAAGAAAATACATTTATTTAGCACAGACTAAAAGGCAAGACGTTCTTAAAAAGGCGGCTAGGATAGACAAAAATTTAGTTTGATCCGATCCAACCTGTCCTTTGCTATCCTCCCTCAGCGACGCCCTAAGCCGAGGTCCGTATCCCACAGGGAGTGCCCTTAGCTTGAGTCCCTTAGTTTACAAGTTTTATGCCCTGGCTAGAGGCCTTAGTTTATTAAGGCATCCACAGGATAGCCCGGTTAAGCAGCCGGTAACCTCCTAGGCTGAATTGCGAGACGTCATGCACAAAAAAAAATGGAATTTAGTAGGCAAAGAGCCGCGTATTCTAGCGCAAAATAGGATAAACCTTTTTCTCGTAGCAGTATGCAATGGGCCGAGTTCAATCAGTTAACTCAGCCATTGCATTCTGCTGCGAGAAATAGGTTGTTGTTCTAAATAATGGAAATAACTCTTCAAAAGATGATGATAATTCAATAACTGTTCAACAGCAAGAATGTGCTCAACTATAAAAGAAATATGCAATGACGTCATCTTCGTATGTCTGCACGTTAAGCCTTTGGTCCTGCTCCTGATCTCTCTCTGGTCGTGTCGGATTGCCGTCCCATCAGACTATGAGAGTGAGGGAAGAGAGAGTGCTCTTGTGTCGCACACACTTGTCCACTTATCTCCCGCGTCGATGACTATATAGTCTCCGCTGATATTGGCCTCCATGGCCGAAAAGTCGGTCTTGAGGACTATTATATCTGCCACAAATCTATGATGACTCCCGTTTTTACTTGCCTAGAACTGCATTTTAGTACCAATATACGTGTTTTGCGTTGACTGACCTTTTATCAGTTCATTACAATAATGCTATCATTACTTAAATATTTTCGAGCCCAGTTATGAGCGCTCATTATAGCAAACAATGGGACATTGTTGTCCGGATAAAGATAAGAAAAACTACTGTTTCTAAGTCGATAGTCATTGGGTAGTTTGTAAATCAACAGGTGTTAGTACTCACACATAAAAACGGTGTGATGTGACAACGCAAAAATTGCGAGCATTTTCTGAAGGGGTTCTTCAGAAAATGCGGGCGTCATCGTCACTTTGTACGTAGCGACATCGCAACGCTTTCTATGCACTCAAAAAAATGCAAACTTGGTAATTAGTTGATTAAAGGCGCGATGATCATGTCAGGGTCACCAATTTAGAGGCATGAGGAACAGGGTGTAAAGTTCACTCGTACTCTATAGAAAAGGGAGGATCCTCCGACCAGACGGGTGTTGTGTCTGGCGGGCAACTGCCTAACGATTAATGTAGGAAAGTAAACTCTGTTAGCGTGACGTCAGGATTTGTGTGACGTCAGGTCTTTGATGTGTAGTTTGCATGTGTCGATGTAGATGCCGCCACAGTTGCATAAATAACTTTTTTTCCCGCGTGTAACTACTATAAAATGTTGTTCTTTTAATCTTGATATTTTTCAGGTGAACACATAATCACGTACATGTACGTAAGGTACAAACTGAAATGGGACGCGCTTAAATACAGCTTATATTCGACTTACAGCATTATAACACATTCAATCGGTAAGTACTTTACAATAAACCTTAGTGTCCTTCCGAAGGCGACCAGCGACACGACTGCTTTCCATTTAACTCTATGAAAACGCTAACAGGCGGTAAGGTACCACCTATGGAAGCGTTTTCATAGTGTTACAAAAAACTTGTTGTGTCGCTGCGACTCGCCATGGACACTACAAAAAAATCTGAGATTAAAACAAGTATTTTTTTCTTGGTTCCTTACATCATTTCAATAGATAAATAATTATTTGTAAACAGAATAGTTTATGTCTTTCATTAAATTCTATTCTTTAATTCTAATATGTATATCATTAAATTCTATACAGCCTTCGTATGCATCTGTATGGCACTATTAATCACAATTCAATTTCAATATTGCCAGTCACAAGTGGTAATAATGTCGTAAATGAAATCTCACGTTCGATTATAGCTATGTAAAGCGAACCACATAATATAATATTATAGGAGACATCTCACAAGATAACTTAGACCAGCCATGCGTAAAGCAAGTACCAAAGATAGTAAACATAGCGCTATTTGATTACACAATCAAATTTTCACAGTAATATATGTAAAATATGATGATTTATCGTTATTATATATGTTGATCCTTAAATATTGTCACGACTTACTGAGATGTAGGTAAAGTAAATGCAATAAATCGGAATTACAAAACGAATAGCAAAGTTCAAAATTACCTTTAAAAACTATACGGTCTTTGAAAAAAAGGACTGTAAATATTTTTGTCTTTTAAGTCAGGCCACGAGAACAAAGGTTCTGAATTTTCTGTTTTGAACTACAAGCGATATCTAAAAACCAGATTTATGATGCTAAGATATCATTCGTTTGTTTTTGTAAGAAATTCCTAGCAATTATAATTTGCAATGGGGGTACACAAAAGCTGATGACTCATAGCCGGTCACTCTATGCGAACGATACCTACAGAACTGATTAAAGTAATCAGGAATATTATATTTAAACACTGTACAATATATACTAGTAAAATACATAATACCTACATAGACAGACATGTACATTTAACAATGGGTAGTGTTATCGGCAATTGTGATGTCTTCCAGACAACCTTTGGTTGGATAAGATAATTATGAAACTGGGTATATGTTTACTAATAGCTAGAACCGGAAAACTTAATAATATGTAGGTTTAACATCAAACACCGAATTGACCCTGCGACATGACGCATAGCAATCAATTGCTTAGCTGCTGCGTCAATAGCGTCGTCAAGATTCTTGCTGTACAATTAAGGAATGAAAATGTTAATCACAATAGGGTTCTTTTTTACTTGCACCTTATTATTTTTCCGACTATGTATTGCCAACATTTTAAATGGAAATGACAGTTCAAAAAGGTTAATTAACTTGCTTAAATTTTTTCGCCGTACCGTACTAAATTTCAGTGTTCATGCTAAAGTACCTATATCTTTCTATTTCCAGGTGCCTTATTCTCCATTAGCGTGTTCAGCAAACGCTGGGGCTTCCACGATTCGATGCTGTGCCTCATTTCCATTATTAGCAAGCTGGCCGGTTCCATACTTACAACCTTCGTGCAAACAGACTTTCATATGTTCATGGGTAAGTATTTAATTCTAGAAACTCATAAATGGTGACAACAAAACCAGTACCCTAATTACGTAATACACGATCAATCGGAATATGAATCGTTTTGAAACAAATTGCTAATCCATTGCTTCATAAGTTCGAAAAAGACATCTGCTCAATAACGTAAATAACGCAATGAATGTTGTTGAAATGTCAAAATGAAACAAATTTGTCGCAATCGTTTACGAAAATGTGTTGCGTAATTAGATAGCTGGTCTAAAAAAGTGATAGATTTGGCGGGTGGTCGGCATTCTTGTCCAACAGCTACAGAGTCGAGTTGAAAATTAAAAATTAAATTGTCTTATATGCTATATATGTATTTATTAAAGGTTATTCTAATCAATGCTTTTCTTTACAGTTCCATTAATTGAGATCTTGAACGCGACCACATTCACATCTTTAAGATCGATGGCATCAAAGCTGGTACCAAGCGAGGAAATGGGTAAGTCGTACTTTTGTCATTTAACAAATCGTTTAAACTCTGAAGTAAACATAATAACATCATAATAACATAATAACATCCTGAATGGCCACTCAAGACCAGCAGTGCTATTCTGTAACCATCTCACCGTGAAAACTTAGGTGAAGTGAACTCGGAGTGAGCTGTCAGTCACTAGCAGCAGGTGGAATGACAGCTCTCTTCAAGTTCACTTCACCTAAGTTTTCACCGTGAGAATTACAGAATAGACCGGCTGAACCTCGAAGAGATTTGACAAGGTGATTCGTAAAAACAAAAAAACTACTAACATAACATGTACAGATGAAGAACCTATTTGGTGTGCAGGCAGATACAGAGCTTATACAAGTATCTTTTGGCGCTTGAATGGCATAACTTACACTACAATGAGTGAACTTACAATTTCTGAGTGTGTGTTCTCTTAAGTATGCTACGGCTGCTGCTATGTTTTTAGGCTTACGAGCCTAAAAACTTATTAGGTACACACAATAAAAATGAATATTAGCAGAGTAGTGGAAAAATAAATATTTTT
This sequence comes from Xanthia icteritia, assembly GCA_949128155.2. Lineage (NCBI taxonomy): Eukaryota > Metazoa > Arthropoda > Insecta > Lepidoptera > Noctuidae > Xanthia > Xanthia icteritia. The sequence goes on along the minus strand of OX421935.2, from coordinate 5,163,632 downwards.
ACCTGTATGCCAAATAGCTTGCTCGACTGTAGTTTTTTACCGTTTTCTTCTTAGAATGATTAAATAAAAATGCCTGTTTATATTTTTCAGGTAAAATGAACTCGTTATTCAGTCTGGTGGAAACCCTGGCTGCCCTGATGTTCGATCCTACATACTCGAAGCTGTATTCCAACACCATTACAGTGTTCAGTGGATCTGTCTATGTGTTCAGCTCTATCATGACTCTACCCGCGATTGGCATACTCATGTAAGTTATGTAGCCCTGGCCTATGCGGTTTCGCCTGCATAAGTCTCGATCCCGTGGGAATATCGGGATAAAAGATCCTGCGCTAGGTCACCCATGTGCCATATTTCATCCAAATCCATTCAGCCGTTTTAGCGTGAAGCGTAACAAACAAACAAACTCACTTTCGCATAATAACATAAATAATAACTAATATCATAAATATTAGTTAGGAATAAGTATAGATGTCATCAACGCGCGTTCGTATTTTCGTAGATAGACGATGATTTCCGAAGCGCATAATTTTCTTGAGAAATTTGTACAAGCGTTTATTATTCTTAGGTAAAAAAATATGCAGAAAACTTCTCTCAAGTCAAGTTAACAGTTTCAGGCCCTACTTAGTATTTTAATCTTGGATAAGTAATCAGTATGCTATCTGATTTCATTTCTCATGTGAATCGACGAATAACATGGTTGTTTGTTGAGTGTTTTGGCAAGCCAATCACACACACATAAACAGCTTTAATTAATTTCGGCAGAAGATTTACTTACCGTGTTACCGTTACTTACGGTGTTGGTAGACGATACATACAAGACAAGTTTTCAAGCATTTCAAGTCGAGTCACAAAAATATGCAGTCACCTTTTTCGCATAATTGTAGTTGTTTTACTCATCTTCATCCACAATGTCCGACAATTCCTCACGGAAAATTCCAACATACAATAACAGTGACAAAGTTATCAAAATATTTTGGTTGTTCTGGGAAAAAATGGACAAAGATCTTATAGACAGGAAATGCAATTACAGGTAGACAAAAATGATCGTTCACTGGTGAGGAATATTTTGTTAAATCTATGGTAGGTCGTTAGAATTGTCATTGTCAGACTTGTCATGAAATTAAATGAAATGAAATTGTATATTCTGTAAATAGAATATTGGAATCACTTCTACAAGCAACCTTAAAAAAAAAAAAATACTGGATGAGTTCGGCGTTTCCTATCTGACTACTCTGAGAAGAAAGACCGAAACAAACTCAGAGGTCACAGTCTCTTTTAAAGTCCAGACATAATCTTGGTCAGGTCGTATGAGGATCATGTTGGTTTAATGCTCTAAGGGATCATATAGTTTGGTGTTTGAAATTGTCTTTTGATTTTGAGAAAAGAACTACACAGATTTGAGTGGACCTATCCTGTCAGTGCAAGCATTTGTCAATAATCGTGGAACTCAACTCAGAACTTAAGGAGCTCAACTCGACGAACAATACCAACGAAAGGACACTTGGGTAGGCCGCATAAACTACTCAAACTGCCAGACCATCAATAAAACTAAATGAGAAAGAAAAAAAAAATATCCACATAGTCCTCACCTTCACAAAAATTAAAATAATATAATACTTTACAAAGTAATCATGTCATTTTGTATGTTATATTCCACAATGTCAATGTTTATATAATACTGGTAATTAAATAACAAGAAGAACGCCTGTATTCCTTGAAGGCAGATAGGGCACCAAAACTATTGTTCGGGATAAGAATTTTCTAATAGATAAATCAAATGAAATTTTTACTGACCCGCGGATCAAAATAGGCGAACTCCATCAGAACAATTCAGTCTTTTATTTGTGTCTACTGCTGACTGGCCTCCTAAAGACAAGGGTTTTCATGAAAATACACACCACCAGTTGGCGCCAAGACAAGAAGTCTTCCATTTCGACAATGAGTTTAAATATATGATAACGTTCGTCATTCATTTCATTCATTCGTATATCATTCAGTCACGACTAAAGAAAATATAGGCGCTTTGACACTTTTGACAGGTGCCCGGACGTCAGGCGTCTCAGTGCTGCCACCTAGCGAACGTCATTTCAGAAAACCCTTATTAACCGTGTTAGGAAAGTTCTGATCACCACGTTTGGCGCACAGATTATGAGATCACAGTTTCTGACTAGCCGCAATGAGGTTGGTTATTCATTTGTTTTACTATGTTTGTTTCAGATGGTTTTTTGCACAGCACCGAAAAGAATTGGTAGAGAAACGTACACGATCAAAAGATGTTGAGACTGCATATGAAATTGTTCCGACAAAAGATGAAACAGAAAAAGAAAAAATTTAAAACTGTTAATTATTATGATTTATTTTTTTATTTTATCGTTGTCCTACCTCGAAATTCTGTTGCGTTTTAAGGTGAAATATGTGACATCGATCGATAGTGTCAATCGTTCAGGTTGATCCAGTGTGTGCACATGGCAGCCGGATTATGGTCGATCGAAGTCAAATGAAGGCCAATTCCTGTAATTAAATATGTTCAAAATCTAGTCGCAATCTTATCTCATCATCAATCTTTTTTTTTGATGTCGACTGACTTCATTCCACATATATCGATGGTGTGGTATTCACGAAACGATCGACCACGATTAATATGGATATAATGATATCGAAAGCTGTTTCGCACGCATGATATCTTTATAAATAGGCTAGTAGCTTATGTTACTCAGTGATACTGATAATATAGCATTCTACTGGTGAAATATTTTTTTAAATCGGTGCAGTAGTTTTTGAGTTTATTCATTACAAACAAAAATAGAAACATAGAAATCTTTTCTCTTTATAGTTTTAGAGTAGATTATATATTATATTATATTACAATATAGTTTAGATACCTATATTTTGAAGCGATCAATATCAACACGTCGATCAACTGCAGTCTGCACCTTAAGGCTACGGCATCCTTAATAATATGGCGCCTCATCAATTACAATATCATTAAACAGTAATTATTCTGCTGTATAAACATTGTTGGATTAGGAAATTACTCAAAGGGAATCAAGGATGGCAAAAATCTGGTTATTGTTTATTTTAATCAGTTTTTTAGGGTTCCGTTTTTTCCTTTTGAGGTACGGAACCCTAAAAAACTGATTAAAATAAATAAAAACCAGATTTTCCTTTATAGGATCACTCGTGTGTCTGTCTGTCTGTCCGTCTGTCACAACCAATTTGCTCCGAATCTAATGAACCGATTAAGTTGAAATACGCGGACGTGTAACGTAAATTAATTAATTTTGAATTCACTTTCAGGGGGCAAATGGTTTTGGAGTTTATACATTACAAACAAAAATACAAATCTTTCCTCTTTATAATATTTGTCTAGAATGTAGATAAATAAAAAAAACTTGTTTATATAGTCAGGTTGTATAATTAAATAATTGCAATAGATCTCAAATCATGTCAATCAATGATCTTCATCAACCAACCCTGCGGAGAAGTATGTTTGCATTACATAATTAGTATTTATTTATTTCTCAGTAAGTTACAAATAAAAATGTAACTTTAGTTATTTTCCTGTATTATTTACATTGTTTTAATCTAAACAACATCTACAGAGTTATTGCAAACATGGTGGGTATAATCTTCACATTTTTATAATAATATGGCGGACTGGGAAAAGAAATATTGAGCAATCAAAAGAAAAATCTAGAAATCGACGTAGATAAGAGTGGATCGACAAAAAGGAAGGAAGGCCTTTACCCGGTAGTCGCTCAGGCTAAATAATAATGATAGTAGTGGGATGTGAATACAGCAGTCATTGTGCCGATAGTCGTGACGGCCAATGGCATAATAGCCAAGAGCCTCGACCAACACCTGAGGAGGTTTCGAATCAGAAATTAAGACATCCGCAGGAGAACCAAGGTAACCGACATAGACCGAAGAATTGCCAAACTTAAGTTGCAATGTGCAGGGCACATTGCTCACAGAACAGATGGCCGATGGGGCCGAAAGATTCTAGAGTGGCGACCGCGTACCAGAAGACGTAGCATTGGAAGACCTCCCACAAGATGGACTGATGGGAACCCTTGCTTCCGATGAGACCTGAAGCCCGTCATCACCCGTCTGATCCGACGGGAGCCAGTAAGTTCAAAGGCGCAAGGTGGCGCGGCGCGGGGCACCTGTCGTGGCCTGTACAGGCGCGTTTCTTTTTGCTTTGTTTATAAAATGTTAACCACTGAATAAAACCACAGCGAGTGCATTAATCATCATCCATGCATTAATTGATTAACATTTTGAAAATACTGTTGAAGCTGCTGAAGATTGTAAGACCATCTTTGTATTGTATAAACTCAATCTCCTTTGTATATAATGTATATAATTGCATAGCACAGGTGTGAGTACTATGTACTAAAGAGCTACCATTTACCAGGTAATATGTATTTCATTGACTGGCTGGCATTGGCTGTGAGTATGTCATGCTCACTCAGATGTCTCGCTGATGGTGGCTCATGTGTTGGATCATTTACCTCCCTTCAAAATGGTTGAGCTGAATGGTGCTGATCCATGCGTCATGTTCGTGAACGGGCGCCATTAGTTGGGACTGGTCATCTCTTAGCTGCCATGGCTTATTTGAATTTATTTTAAATTTGTGAATGGTTCTTTGTTTCTTTGACGCTTTTACGAACGTGCACGTCTTTCTAGATTGTTCTCACATGCATCATTTCAACATAAATGATGTAACCAATATTTTGTATCATTTTTTTTATTTAAAAGGGTGTCCGTGGAGTTTCATGCCCGTTCTTCTCCATAGGCTTTGGAATGGGCAACTAGCTTCATATTTCTGACTGACTGACTTCTTGACAATTCAAAAGTGCCTGTAAATGGTTTTATTGAAATAAATGCTTTGAGTTTGAGTTTGCGCACCGTATCACTTCACATTTTGTAATAGCGGCCATAAGGCTTCACCAGGCCAACACACGCCGTGCAATGTCCGACACGGGCCGTGGGACCGCAACTTTAAAATATTCTGACAGTAAGGGATGCTACACATGCTCCACTCGGCACGTTCGATTCTGTAGTATTTGTTGAATAATAAAGCTGACCCGAAGCAATTACTACACATATTCGGGTTTTATTCGGCTCGTTACGGTCGGCAATCTTCGTCCGGCATCTACCCTCGCTTAATCATGTCGGCTCGGCACAATTCGAGCTAAGCCAACGGGTTTTTTCCCGAAAACATATTCGATTTTGCCACCCGGTTGTGCCGAATGTTCTGCCGATGCCGATGGTTCTGATCTGAACAAGTATGTAGCATCAGTAATATTTTACTAAATAAATTGCTGACAGAAAACGCATTTTTTTAAATTTTTTTTTTATTTATTATTTATTTATTTATTTATTTGCATACAGTCTTAATACAGGTTTGTGTTTGTTTTGTACCATTAAACCAGAAATGGTTTGTATTGGTACTCACATTCGCTAAAAGAACACTCCTTAATCACTTAAATATAACTTGTATTTACTTATTATATATTATTCATGTATATTATCTATGTACGTACATTATTTGCCTATATTATAAAAATAACCAAACAATGTAGGTACATGAACAATAATTTGTACGTAACTATTTAAGCCGTAAACATCTATCAGTAAGTACGCGAGTCACCCACATGTAATGTTTTGAATCTGAGTTGCTCGCTACTCGATCGGTTCTAGTCAACGTAACGAAATTCCTATACATGTTGCCCGCATTTTCGTACAATATGTTCTTTTTGCGTGTGTGTAATTTTTTTTAGTTTTGGTTTAGTGTTTTAATAAATTTTCAAGACAAGACTTTCTTTGTAACCTACTACTTAACGGCATTTCTAATTATTTATGTTTTATAAAATATATTTATTCATGTATATTTTATCGCTCTATTGTCCGCGAGATCGCACTCAAGGTCGATCAACCTTGCCGACAACGGTGTACAACAGCAATAGTCAACAAATCTGAATATTATTCGATTGTTCATGCAAAAACTTGTTGATCATGACATCTTCACTAGTTAGTGGATACAAACCTGTTGTATGACTCTTTTATTAGAGTTGCTACTACTTTTGCTAAATTTTAACTTCGGCCTTTCGAGTAGTCGGCGAAAATTCGCCACTTAATTATTGTGATTGCCGAATTGCAGAGAAAAGCAAGCTGAAATGTCGAAACGTCGATGGCCGTTGGGCAGACGAGTCCTTGAGTGAACTTGGAGACCGTAAATCAGCATAAGTAGCAAGAGACCGACAACTTACAATTGGCGGCTGGTACTGACTTGAAGAAGAAGTCAGTTTATTGGGTATTGTGCCGCAAAATAGGTATATGTCCAGCAGTGGACTGGCTACGTTGAAAAAAACCGGCCAAGTGCGTGTCCCAAATACAAAGGAGATCGGGCATTTTAGTATGGACTTTGGTCCAAGTGGCGTGGATGATGAAACCATTCACACCAGTCCATTTACTAGTTCATGAAGTAGGATATGTTTTTACTGTAGGCACCATAAAATTGGCTGATGATTGACCAGAAAATATTAGGTATCTACCTATCAAAACTGAGAAGTTTTAGGTACTCCTTCTACTCAAAGATGGTGTTTCTTCTAGAATTATGTTCAATTCTTCGTGAGTCCACCCGGTCCAGTAATACAATTTGTCTGCTGGCATATTTTCAACATGTTCAAAACCCATGTGTTTTGTATTTGATAAGATATTTTTTAAATCGATCCCATTAATGTGTACTCGAAAAATCATCCGACCTGTTTGGGGCATCAAATAACTCCTCCCAGCTTCTCAGCTTCTCAACGGCGTCGCAGTAACATAGGGCAACCATAAAAAATACATGCATTAGATGTATTTGGAGACTGTAGACGTAGATCTGACAGATTTAATGACTAGTAAATCAGGTTGCTGTAGTTGTTGTGGTACTTCGTCCTGATATCCAACTGCATCTTCCCGTGGTGTTGAAGGGCCTGGTAGAGGATCGTGAAAAGCACTCCGACCTTGAGCCTTTTGACTCCTTAGCCAGCATGGACGGCAGATGTATTCTCTGTCGTTGAATATAACCTACAACAAAGATTTTTTCAATAATACATAGTTGAATGTGGTAAAAAACTACATCCTACTATTTACCTACCTACTAATTACCTACTCCTACATCATACTGTTTAATAATAAAGAAAACTCTTTCATTATAACTATTTCATATACTGCTAACTCTTCAAATAACTCTTTCACGGTAACCTTAGAAAAAGGATTTTAGTCACTATAAAATAATTACATAAAAAACACATACATTAATATCATTATTACATTAATATTAATTCAAGTGGTGTTTACCTTTAAGTAATTGTTACTGTTCAAAGTTTTTAAGACATTACTTTTATCAAGATATTAGTGTAAACAAATATTGGTGAACCAAATAAATAAATATATAAATGATTGGAAAATATTATTTAAAAAATATATAAATATGTATATATAACCAACAGTCAATAGTAATATGACTTGAAAGGTCGAGGTGAAATTGATGCGAGTATATGTGCTGCGATAGAACAGCATTGTTTTTATAAATAAGGAAGGAATTATAATAATACAAGACAAAAATAATCATGATATTATCTTTTTATTTATACAGTCATAATAAAAATATAGGAATTGAATAGTTTTTCTTTGGCCACGTTACAAATATATTTTAAAAAAAATTGTTTTATATTTATCACTTATAGCTTTATGAGACCGCATGCAAAAATACTTCTATAAACACAATTACCATGAAAAAAAAACAACTTTGGATGGTCAAAATATCCCTATAATTATTTTTCAACACTCTTCGTTTTCCTCCTCTAACTAGCGTAAAATCAAATATAACTTATTTTATTCTATAGCATTTACGAAAACTGAAACAATAAATCAATATCAATAATAAATGAATATCCAAATAAAATGTACATTTTCATCAAAAATAAAAATTATTTTACTTACGTGAGTCGTCACGTGAGGTCTTTGAGGGGGAGTGAGGTGTTGAAACGCCCCCCGTTACCTCCTAGAGAGGCGCCCCTGGAACATTACGCGTCTTCATCTCGGGTCCTGTGTGATGGGGGGCGACGGATGTCACCGAGTCCGTCACCCCTGGGCCCATTTAGGGGGGCTGGAAGAGGGCGTTATCTGCCCTCCGCCGACGCTCAGTGCACTTGCTGCGGGACGGGAGAGCACTTGTAATGTCCCTTTCTTTTTCTGCAGCTTCTTTCTGCGAAATAACTGTTTCGCAGAAGGATACCACTGCGTCCCAGGACTCTGCAGTGCCAATCATTGAACGAACTACGGTCGGCAGGGACAGATCATTTCCCACTTCTGGGCGAAGCCTAACCTAACATTTTTCTGGATTGTATAACCTTTTTCTCCGTGGGCCAATTTTATGGTGCCGAAAATAGTGTAAAAAATTATCCTACATTCATGAACTACTAAACGGACTATGTTTCATCAGCCGACGCCATTTAGACCACTTCCGCCCGTTGCCCTTTAACATTATAGTTGAAAAACATGTTCTCCCATACATCGATATACGCCACAGTGAATTCTCCAACCGCAAATGTAAGTTTGTAATCGCAAAAATATGTTTTTTATATGATAAAACTACAAATTAACGATTTTCGAACTTTTTCATTTATTTTTTATTGTGAGACCTCGCTTCGTGCCAAATTTCATGATTCTAGGTTAACGGGAAGTACCCTATAGGTTTTGATTTATTTGCGAGTATCAAAATATATCGCATCAATGAGCGTATTTTTTATTGCGTTGACTTAGACGCTTGATTTTTTGAACCCTGGCTGTTATTGTCCCACTGCAAGGCAAAGTCTTCTTCTAATACAGAGAAAGCATGAGCATTGATGACCACACTTGTTCGTCGCGGCGCTCAAAGCTGACTAAAATGTCTGTTGTTTAAATCGTTTGATTAGAAAGAGAATAGGAATTCCGTAAACAGTTCAGTCATAATAATGTGTCGATGTGATCAACAATGGATTAAAACAACATCTTTGGAACTACAATCGTTAGCTTATTATTGTAGAGAACAATAGACATCGTTCAACGTGATCGTCGCTACCTATTGCAGCCAATAAGAAAACACACCGCTTAATACATGGAACATTACATAAAATAATTCATTTGATAAAATCATCCTAAGGCGACGATAACCGAATTTTAATCATTTTATACTGAAGATCACGTCTAAACGAGTACTGTTAATGATTTGGAAAAAAAATATGTTAAATTAGAGCATTTTCTTAATAACTTAATAAGGGAATATTTTCGATTATGTTTATATTACATAGTGAAATTAATTTGTAAAGTTATGTCTAACACGACAAAACAACTGAGAATCACGCAAAATCTATCAAGCGTATTTTTCTGAAACCTTCATTCATCCATTTTAAAGATAATTTAATTATTGATCTTTGAGTACACGTGTTTTATTAAAATACCTTTTGTTTTATGTAAAATAAATTAATAATGCGTCTAATTTGGGACAGCGCTCCTTCATGGGCGAGTCCTGGACGTTCGACGCGTTGCGTGAGCTCAGTACATAACACGCAAGCTACCTACTCAAGGTCACTGGCATGTATCTGCGTCTTAAGTTCTGAGTTGACCTGCACGATTGCTGACAAATGCGTGCACCAGCTGGACTGGTCCACTCAATCTATGTGGTTCTTTCCTCAAAAGACTATTTCAGACACAAATCGACATGGTCTTCACATGATCTGGCTAAGATTATGGCTGGACTTTAAAAGAAACTGTGACCTCTGAGTTTGTTTCGGCCTTTCTTCTCAGAGTAGTCAGATATGAAACGCCGACCTCATCTAGTTTTTTATTGACGTGTAAAAGAGTTTGTACAAACCTATTTGCTACAATATTCTATATTTTTTATTAAATTAGATTTTTTACAGCTGTAGCGGTAATCGGTCCTGGATTGGATTCCCTGGTCGGGCAAAGTCTTATTGGGTTTTTCCATCCGGAACTTCTCAGTATCAGCCAGTATGCATTTGTGTGCGGTTGTTCTCTAATTTGTTTGTTTTTAACTAATATTGTGGGCACTTTCGTCGGCCAATATTCGGCGTCAGGCGACCACATGAGGTGCACCTCTATTCACCTATTACCTAGTTAACTTGAACAGTTTGTGTATAATATTTGATCGAGTTGAACGTGCTGTGTTGTGAAAGTGTAAGTAACAAGTAACATGCATACTAAAATACGATAATAAAAACATGGAACAAGTAATAGATTCCTTTAACTTACCGACGGTTGTTAGTTGATATGGTGAAGGGTTTGTTCCTGCCGAGGTTGCGGGAAAGTCCGAAAGGGATACCGTGGCCCCTGGCAACGTACAGGCAACTGAAGGAACACGGGTGGGTTTTAGTAAGTCTGACACGCCCTCCCGCTCCGCGTAGAGCGGGAGAAGTTATTTGAAAATGACCCAACAAAAAAAAAAATGCTTTGTTCTGCAAAATATTTTAATGAGTCTTAGTTTAGGCAAAGTTGGGGACTTTATTGGAGAGGTTACGGTGTTTTCTAATATGTGGTAAACACATGATAATATATGTTAAGGACAGTGAAATTAATTGCTAACCAAATTAACTTAAATTTGCCCATATATTAAATGTTATTAATGAATATGAGGGTGTCTGCAATCCTTCCTATATAATCCATGTCACTTGCCAAATAAACTCAGTGTACTACTAGCTGTCGTTTCACTTGTCCCTAAGTTCACATACTTTCAGTTAACTGCTTCGTTGGTCTAGTGGTAGCAAGCGCTACTGCTGACCATGAGATCCTGGGGTCGATTCCCGGCTCCGACAAGGAGTTATTGGGTTTTTTCATCTGGAATTTCTCAGTAGTAGCCCGGAGTCTGGATTTGTGCCCGGTTGATGGTAATAGGCTCGCCCCCTATTACATGGGGCTTAAACATAATTGGCGATATGTGGGGTAAACCCCTGCCCAAGTCTTCGGGGTATACAGGCGTGATGTTATGTATTAAAATCGAGTTGTTGGTACGCCATAGCTATACATGGAAAATTGACGTTGTGTGTCAATTTGATAAGCAGTTAATTGCCCTAAATCACCTCAAATTTTTTTAATTACCTCAAATCGTTCGCTCTACGCTTCTCCCTTTTTCTGTGTTTTCTGTTCCAGAGGTCAGATAGGCAGTAGCTCTATGTAATATACTGATATACAGTTGCTTCTGGTTAGACTGGATGCCGACCCCAATATAATGTATGTAGTAGGGAAAAGGCTAGGCAGTTGGTGATTCTCATGTGACGTGATGCTCGTGAATGTGACATGGCGTCACATGTTCCCCCAACTTGTTATTTTATGTTTGTGTTTTTTCTTATCGCAAATAAACGTATTTTATTTCTTTTTCTTTTAGGTACAGACGCCAGCACACCAACCTACTACAATCTGTCAAATTTCTTCAATAGATTTTCAACTTTATTACTGAAACATAAGGTTCAAAGTTGATTGGGAAAATTGGACAGTTTCGGGTAGGTTGATCTGCTGGCGTCTGTACCTATCACAAAACTAAGAATCAAATGTTTTGTGTGAATATTATTTTTTGTTCAAATAGGTTCATCGAATTTACTGAGTGTAAATCTCAAAGTTTCGACATCGTCTTTAATAACCAGAAGAAAGTCAACTTTCTCTTTTTTGAGAAGCTACTGCGGTATCTATTGACAGAATAATGCTTTTAGGGTTCCGTACTTCAAAAGGAAAAACGGAACCCTTATAAGACCACTGCGTTGTCCGTCTGTCTGTCCGCCTGTCTGTCTGTCAGTCTATCAATACCCGTTTTATCAGGAGCGTGGAGCTTTATCAAGTTGAAATTAATATTAAATACGTAGGTTTACGGTACCCTGGAGCTCTAAAAAAATCAAATAAGTCACGCAATAAAAAATGTGGCCATTTATGCGACATATTTTAATACTCGCAAATAAATCAAAACCTGTACTTAGAGTACTTCCCGTTGACCTAGAATCATGAAATTGGCAAAAAGTAAGGTCTCACAGCATAAGCAAAGGAAAAAGTCCGAAAATCGTTTATTTGTAGTTTTATGACATATTTTTTTTTTTGCGATTTCAAACTTACATTTACAGTTGGAGAAATGACCGTTCGATGTACGAGAGAACATGTTTTTCAACAACAATGTTGGTTTTGTTTTTGGGATAAATTCATCTCAACTACGAAACCCTTCACTGTGCGTGGTCCGACACGCACAATCGCACATTGCCGGTTGTCTTATTTACTTTCATCCACGTGATGCGTGTTATATCAGCCGAAAGACATCCACTCGTGTTCCGGGTACAGTCAATCTGTTGAAGGAATCCATTGCTTCATATGTGCGACAAATTTGTCTGCTCAACAACGTAAATAACGCAATGAATGTTGTCGAACTGTCAAAATGAAACCAATTGCTATTGTTAGTGTGTTACACAATTAACAGATTGGGGAAACGTAACATGAAATGTAACACAAATTAGCTGTCCTAATTTATGTAATGCAACATGAAGAAGATTAACTAAGTATAAGATGTTATTATCAACTAACAAGTAACGTGTTTTTTTCGGCTTGTTTTGCTCGATCATAATCCGGTACGGAACCCATCGTGTACGAGTCCGGCTCGCAGTTGGCCGGTTTTTTTATTTTTATTTATTTATTGTGTTTCTAGAACTGTGTCTAAATAAATGTAACTATTTATTGCTTTTTTGATACGTATGATATTTGTATTTCCGATTAAAAAATCGTTGGAATTTACGTGACGTATACGTCACACGTTCGTGCTAGGGCCTCTGTCAGCGAAGTGAAAAGTTTTCACGCGAAACCACACGATCTATCAAGCGCGAATCGTTCAACTAAACCTCTACTTACCCACTAATCACGTTGTCAAAAGGCATCACGTGTCACACGAGGTTGCCCGAATAGTTCCGAAGTATGACCCCAAATGCCCAGCAGTCTCCACAAACGGCACAAGTAGGTAATTGGTAAATAAGATCGGATAGAATGACCATTCATCGGTGTACAGTGCCATTGTGCACATGTTTCCCGTCTAGTTCTATTGTTACACGTGAGTTACCTGCCTGGATAGAGAAAACCGGCGGTCTGAAAAAAGGTTAGTTTAGAATTCAGGGTTTATTTGAAAAAAGAAATGCGCTAACTCTTAGTAGAAGAAAAAAAAAATTGTTCCACAAAGCAAAACAAAAAGGGATGGGGTCAAACATTGCAGAGCCCAACACTAGTGTTGCAACGTAAAAATGTAGCAGTGTTGAAATTCTGATGACTAATGTAAATAAAACATCGTTTTAATTGTTAACCTGGCACTGTACCACTAATGAAGACATCACTTTTTAAACAATTCTAATACTATTTTATAAAATACTTTATCACAAAAAATTAAACCGATGAAAACAAAAACTGAAAACCGAAAAATAAAAAATAACCTTTAGTGTAACTAAGCTCCTAAACTAATTCAAGTAACAAATTTTGAGGCGGCGCCAAATAAACAAATTAATTACTTTACGCTTTAAGTAATAAATTTGTTTGTTTGGTGCTGCCTCATAATTTGCAATGGTAGCTTGGTGGATCTTCGTTGAATGTGTGTTTGGCGCCGCCTCAAAATTTGTTACTTAAATTAGTTTAGGAGCTTAGTTACACTAAAGGTTATTTTTTATTTCTAGCTTTTCATTTTCTTTTGTCGGTTTAATTTTTTGTTAAAAATATTTTTATTCGTCGCTTTTTGAGTTACCATTTATTATTTTCCTCAAGTAAGGAATTCCCTCAACAGCCTTCTGTCTCCATCGTCAGATCCTCAATGAAGTCTTACTCAGCTAGGTCTGAAGTTCTCATCAGGTGAATGAAATAAGCCCAAACACGATGTGGCTGCTGTAAACTGCTGAGGAGCTCTCGCGACTGTCTTCCGTCTCCATCACCAGATCAACTCCAGGTCTTTATTATGTGGTTGTGTCATCAGAACTACATATGTGTGCGAATATGCAACAGAATCGGTTCACAGTTGAAAATTCAGTAGGTGAAAAATCAATCAAGCCCAATTTTTTTACCCTTTGGGGTGGATTTTAGTTTTCAGTTCTAAATGGGACCAATTTCGAAGTGTACCCTCCCTAATAAAACAAGAATCGTTCAAATCGGACTGCTCAGTCAAAGCTTATGCGTGGTCATAGATAAAAAAAAAAAAAATATACCCCTCGACTTGAGAACCTCCCCCTTTTTTTTTCGTCGAAAAAACGCGATTTTATTTTAAATAAATAATAACTCCGTCATTTATTTAAACTTAAAAATACTCACGAACTTTTTTTTTGTGTATGGTTTCTAAAATTGCGTATGAATAAAAACAATCAAATGTTCATCTTCCCATGACCAATGACGTTATGGGACGCTAAACATTTTGTTTCAGAATAACACAAAATAATAATAGAATTAGTTGTTCGTTTGATAATAGCCAACATTTATAGTGTATTTATTTTATTGCTTCACGGTATGAACATAAGAATGTCGTGTGAGTGCATCAATCGTACACCATTTAGCTAAAGAACATCTTGGTCTCTGTAAGCAAAACAAACAAAACTATCCTCTGCCCGTGACTGTGACCGTGATATTTCTTGTTTTAATATTAAATATATCCTATGACGCTCGACAATACTGTAGCTACCCATTAGTGAAAGAATTTTCGGAATCGGATCAAGTAGTACAAACTTACAAATTTTATCTCTTTATAATATTAGTTTAGAGAGACTGCCGCCTATGATTCGCATGTTTTATACGACTTGACATAACATCTAGATTTCTTTATAATGTAGTTTTTATATCAAAGTATTAAATAAACCTTCTGGAATAAGTTCTCTAAATGATAGTGAAAACATCATCGAAATTCGTTGCGAAGTTTAGAAGCACAACTCGGTCACACAGACGGACACAATCTTTTATTGAACCTTCTTCGTAAGGCTTACATCTCACTAAGGCACCATGATCGCGCTGCCAGCAAAATATACACAGCTTTATGGTGGGTATCTCAGCGTCCAATCGTTTGCTCAACCAACCATACATTTTTTGGCAGTGCGAACATGGTTGCGCCACTGGTGTCCTAGTGAGATAGGGCCCTAACTCTCTCGAAATCTCAGTAGGTACACGATAATTATTTGTTTAAAAAAAGGACAATTTAAGAAAAACACGCTTTATTAGCTTACTAACATTTTCAAATTACCGTGTAGTTGATAGTGCTTTGTCTTGATGTTCAAAAGAGATCTTGCAATTACATTGTTTACTTCTGTATCGACTATTTTGCGACTGATTGATCCATTTGCGGTTGACTTGTAGATCGAAGTAACTGCAATATCGGTTCAAGGCAATCACTACCTCAGTAATAAAAACTGTAGTTTTGAGTATATAGAACGTTGAAGATTAGTGGTGGAATTTTATTTTTGCATAAACACGGAAAGACACTTTTGAAAAATCAACATGTGGGTGCACAGTTCTTGTTTGTTCTCTCTCTCTCAGAAAAATCGGCAAGAAACTAAATAGTTGCCTTTAGAATTACAATTTTGTTACATAGGAATTTGTGTAGTCCATAAACCAAAGTTACAACCTTATGTTTGTGACCCGTGGTGCATAAAACTAACGAATTAACTAGCTGTCAACACTATTATTTATTTATTTTAATTTCTCTGGAAATATCATTACAGGTTTAATTAATGCAACAGTGCGGCCATTTTACAAACTTATACTACTTATATATTATAATCTATCTATATATATAAATATTTTCCGTGCGTTACACTGTTTGTCCACCGCACCGTGAACGGGACGTCAACGAGAAACGAGGTTACGCGGCCATAGTAAACTATCCATAGTAATGGCCATAGTAAACTACTTCGGCGTCGTCATCTCGCTCTCGTTAACATCCCGTTCACGGTGCGGTGGACAAACGGCTTCAGTCTCGCAAAAAAACTCGAAAATGTGTATTTTGTTTTGTTCGCCTCGTTACTGGGGTGGTTTAGGAACAAAGAAAATTATGAAAAACCCAAAGGAATAGTTAAAAAACCAAAAGAATCAAAATTTTGTCTCACGAAGTTCAGCGGGTCATCTAGTATAAAACAAATAACAGTTCTCGTGAATTCACTCAAATGACATGTGAACACATTAATTTTCCCAGTTTAACTGCTGGCACTAATCACAGCAGTTAAAATGAGAAAATTAAAAAAAAAAACAAGGCAAGAATTAAAAAAAAAAAGTTAAATGTCAAATGGCTGTTGTAATATCGGTCATTCAATTGACCAACATAACAACAGCCACTTGACGTGTGATTCAACAACAGATAAAATCCAATAAGCTTTCAGAAACCGGTCATTATTTTTAGACAATCAAGCCTCCAATTATTATGACAAATTGACAAAATTTACAAAAACAACTGCCATTATCACCACAACTTGTCAAGTAATCACTCTATAGATCTGACGTACAGTCTAAAAAAGTACCCACCAAAACATATCTATTAAATCATTAACTTGCAGTCTCTTCCTGTACTTTTCCGGTTCACAGATCTGTGACCGTCGCGTGTATATAAATGACTGATAATCATATGTTTAGCACCAGCATTCACGTGGACTCAATTGCCATTGTGAATTTCACGTCTCTAATAGTTTCTGGATAGATGGACCAAAAGTGCCTGATAATGTATGGATTGAGAGGCTTTTGTCCAGCATGACCTGCACCTCATTTGCGTAACACGTTTTTAAACACAATCCTAAGGATTTTGAAGGAAATTGCTTGTTTGAAAAATTTGTCAGCTCGACAACGTAAATGACGCAATTAATGTTGTTGAATTTTCAAAATGTAAGACATTGCAATTGTAAGTGTCAGGCCATTGTAAGTGTGTTATTATTTAGCTAAATTTGATAGTTCGTAGCAGGACTAGAAACAAAGTTGGTTTACCTCAAGTTCCGACACAATTTCGAAATGTATGAACCAGATCTGAACTAGTATTTGTCACATATTTCGCCAGTGCTTAAATCACATATTATAGGGGATGACCCTATTGCAATCAACCGGGCACAAATCCTGACTCCGCGGTGCTACTGAGAAATGGCAGATGGAAAAACTCGATAACACTTCAATAAATAATTAGGCTAGCCTAGTGATGCTATTTTGCCATGTCTAGACTTACGGTTGTCAGACTTGAATATATGATAACTAGGCGAGAAACAAGATTCAAACCACACAGGGATCTATGAAGAGAAGCTGATTAAGTATCAAACTAAGTGATAGAGTAAGAACGAAAGCCACAAATACTCTCAGTTTTTCGCAAACCCTGAAATCGAGGTGGGCAGGCCACCTTGCAAGGTATTCTGATGATCGTTGGACAATCAGGAGAACTAGCTGGGAAGGTCCACGGGGTACCAGAATTAGAAACCGGCCATGCCAGGGCAGGCAGCGATGGCAGGGCGAGACTAGCTAGGACACCGCGTCAGATAGAGAAAAGTGGAATTCTTTGGAGAAAGCTTTTACCCGAAGAGGGTCCACAGCCTAATGTTATTTCATTTTAATCAAAATTATTTTATTTTAATCAAAATTGTTCAATTAATTTATTTTCATGGATGTTTTAAATTGAATTAAATAATTTTAAGTAATATGAAATGAAAAATGTATTTATTGAATTTATTTTTACTTAATGTTATTCATAATTCCACACAATTATTTGTTATTTAATTGTGTGTAATGCTGAAAAATAAAGCTTTTTTATTTTAATTTTATTTATTAATGATGCTAATTTCCATAACTAAACTCACACTCGGTTTAGTGTTGAGGTAGCGTACATATCCACAGTTCAGTAACATAATCGTTCCTAATCCAAATTTCTCGTAGCATTCCAATTATACTACAAGGCTGTGTCGGAGACATCAGCTCAAACATAATGAAACCCTTTACAAATAGACACGTGTTCTATTCAGATCATATTAGTTGATAATGTCTATTGTGTACATACTCGTGCTGATATAGGAGCAAATAATGCTGCTGTAAATGGGTTTTAATTGTAAGATGTCTTACGATTATCAAATCAGACCGTGAACATCTGAATGTGGGTTTTCAAAACTCAAAAAAAGATCTTGGTGAAAAAATACATACACAGTGAAATCGGAATTATCTCAATAAGAAATCTTGGTCGTTATGTAGAGGGATTAAAAGCAAGGAAACTTACCACTCTACGTAGCGGGACTCGACAAAAGGGAATTATTGTTCTTCTTTAATTTACGGAACACTTAAAAATATTGTTGAGTTCTTCGAGCTTCGTAATTCAAAATTTTCCTTACCACTTGTATCTTTTTGGAATGCATTACGTATGATCCATCGAAAACATTCTGATGATATTATTTCCTCGTAAATAAACGAAAAAAATGGTCCTGTGCTGGACTGTGAAAACTACTTTCATAATTGAATTTAAGAGCGTTTATTCTGAAAGTGGGCGACTGCGCAAATAGATGTCAAATATTTCGCTGTTTTGATTAATTTGGCAATATTACTGTGTGGAAATAAGAAAAATGGCTAACTGGCGAACTAGAATATTAATAATGAATTGCAATTATGACATTGAATTTGATGTTGTAACCGTTTTAGGTTTAAAATAGTTATTTGGAAAGTTTCTAAATACTTTTTTTACATCTAAAAGTAAATATTCAGTGTTACGATATTAATTATTGCATTTCATAATCAATATTTTAGTTCACTAGCATGGAAATATGAAATGTGGCTATTTCATATTGCCTAATTAATCGAAATAGGCAAACATTTGACAGCTATTTGCGACGTTGCCAATTTTTAGGATAATCGCTCTTAAAGTCACACTCGAATACATCGGTAGATACTAGTAAATGGGCTTTAAAGTTTTGTTTGCAGACATCTTACTCGACAAAACAAGTTCAATATGTGCTATAATTTATGTTATGGTTTTTTGCGAGTGTTCTGCGAATCTAAGGCAGTGAGCAAACTAGAGTCAAGATCACAGTGTAAAGACAGCATATCGTTATTAAAAGAATAATGGTAACTCACAACACAAGCGTCTTGTTTTGACAAGGAACTGTTCTGTCTCTTGCAGTAAAAATGTTTCCACTTCGGAATGCGCATTGTGTAAAAGATTTGTTTATAAACTTTGTTCTTAACATTTTACATATGTTTTTATGGAAAGGATTGGATAGAACTGACCACTTGTATTGTATTTTGCCAGTGTACAGACGCCAGCAGGTCAACCTACCCGAAACTGTCAAATTTTCCGAATCAACTTTGAACCTTATGCTTTAGTGATAAAGTTGAGAATCTATTAAAGAAATTTGACGGATTGTAGTAGGTTGATGTGCTGGCGTCTGTACAGTCACTGACAAAACTTACTGATTTTATACAATATTTTTATTTATACCATGTAACTAGCAAACATCGCACAATTATTCGCTATCTTACATTGCAGTCACTTTCCTTCTATTAAAGTCCACAGTAGTGGTGACAAAATTCTGCATCTTAATGAAACCACGCGTATAAAAAAATTAACTCACCTGTATACACTGACCAACGTAATCTCAAAACATCCTCCTTTATATTAACACAGATTTTTCATGCAGATGCCAGTTGCAAAACAGCCGTTGACCTGATCGGGCGTAACAGAACATAACTTCAAGAACAACGAACAATAACACGCTACTACCTGAAACAATACAAACACATTTAGTGTGTACCTTAATCGCCAACAACAAACCGCTTTATCTAATTGGAATTCTACTTTATCATTATGAACGAGTAATTGATACCAAACAGATATATCGGTAAGACAAATAATAATGCACCCGTTCTGTCTTTCAATGTATCAGACATAATGTGAAATCAAACATTGCGACAGTAACAGGCGGTCGTGCTCGAGTGCTGTTTATAAACAATGAATGTGATATAGTTCAAATAACCGGTGCAGTGGAAATATTACAAAAATGGCTGAAGAAAAAACAAAACCCGTGGACGTCGAGGAAAAACCTCTAAACAAAGATATTATCCAAAGATATAAGGACAAAAGTTTTCGAGAGAAGTTGGGATATATCAGAGATAATATCACAGTGGAACCTTTGTTAGCTGGTCTCATTATACCCAGTGTTATTTCAAGGTTTGCTATGGGTAATCTCAATTTGGACAAAGCTTGCCGTGTAAACTTAGGTTTTGGAGATGAAATATGCGAAGCACTGATAAAGAAAACAAGCAAAAACTTCACAGAGTATGAAAAAGAAGTGCAGCAACTGATTTCTTCAATAGATATTTGGAAAGGCGTGATCCAAACAGCGTTACCATGTATTATAATAATGTTCCTAGGAGCGTGGAGTGACAGAACTGGGAAGAGAAAGATATGTATCATGCTGCCAATATACGGAGAAGTGTTAACGTCCCTCAACAATCTGGTTAACGTGTATTTCTTCTACGAGATTCCTGTGGAAATCACTGTGTTTTTAGAGACGTTGTTTCCGGCAATAACTGGTGGTTGGGTGACTATGTTCTTGGGTGTATTCAGTTATATAAGTGATATTACTTCGGAAGAATCGAGGACATTTAGAGTGGGGTTGGTCAACTTCTGCATGACTGCTGGCTTGCCTATTGGCATCGGAATGAGTGGATTTTTGCTGCAGAAGATGGGATATTATGGAATATTCTCGATGACAACTGGGATGTTCATACTGGTGCTTATGTATGGAACGTTTTGCTTGAAGGAACCTGATCAGTGGCTCAAGGACAAAGGACTATCTCCGGTAAGTTGAATTTATTTCATCTTTCAACAATATAAGATAGGCGTTAAGAGGGCGCGCAACGGTTCCACTCCCAGCCCATCCTTAAAAATATATTATCTTGTGGCTGAGAAGGAATGATTAATAATGGCTAGTAAGGACCAGCAGTCAGTGCAGTAAGTGTGTCTAGAATTTTCTAATACCTTTTATAAAGTTTCATAATGAGACATGAAGCAACATAATACCTAGAGGAATGTGGCCGCTTTTCTTTAGATCGATATTTGTTGTTGTATTTTCCTATATCCGTGTAAGATAATATAAAACGTAGCCGTAGGTAATAGATTGTAGTATGGGACAAAGATTAGACTTATGAACAAGAATGTGTTTAAGGCAAAAAATCTCATATTATAAACCTGTTGAAAGTAGGCGACATACTTATCGATTGATCTTGATTCTCGACCGTTACTTTCACAATTCTTTATTGCATTCCATAAATTTGATTAAACAGGCAACAGAAAACAAATGAAACAACTATGTACCCTGTCGGGCAAAGCATTATTAAGCCTTGTTTTTAGTTCCCTTTAACAGTATCCAACACATCACAATCTTCAAATTCTCATAAGATCATATTAAATCCTTTTTACGTAGTCATCATGCTACTCTTCTCTCAATGTGATTGAGACCCTTCTCCATATGTATGCTGATGTCGGCATAGCATGTTTTCATCGTTCATACAATCATCTCTACATGCTACACCTCACTACACCCCCTTTTCAACTGTATCATTCTTATTTTTCACTAGGTACTAAATTCTTTTTTTTCTTTCTTTTTTTTTTTTTTAAACGTTTCCCCACACTAGGAATTTCTCCTGTATCGTGGGTGCGTTTACAAACATTTAAACTCACACACAAACAGCCAGACCCGGAACAACTACTTGTAGGTCATACAAATACTTGTTCCGTGTGGGAGTCGAACCCGCGGCATGCAGCGCAGCAGTCAATCGCTTAACCACTGCGCTAACCGTGCCATCTATGACAACGTCCGTGAAATTAAATGACTAACTAACTACCTACACAAATAAATACAGAAACAAATGGACACTTAGCGTCGAAGTACTCGTCCGCATCGCTGTCATTCGGAAACGTGCCCAGAAGACTGTCAGGCCACGTTGAATGACAATGCTAATTCTTTGGCCAAAGAACGACCCAGCCCTGAAGGTCACGTGAAGTGTCGACGAGTCGGCGAGAAATTTCTTTAAAAATGAGACGCGCACTCGGGCCCCATGACCCGAGTGACCCCAAACGACTCGAAACTGTAGTTAGTAACTACAGTTTCGAGCCGTTTCGAAAACCTAGGAAAATAAAAAAAGAAGAAGGCAGGTTTTCTCATTTCGTTTTCTATTCTTACTGCCTTTTATGTATAGTTAGTTAAATAATGTGAAAACATTGGTATGATTTATGATAGATACAAAAAACCTGAACTTACAGCTATCTAACTTCAAAAATGGTTATTGTAGTTCATAATTATGACGAACTTCTACTATCCGACCAATTCTGAGATCCAGCAAAAATCTGACGTTTCCTGCATTTTGTCTAGTTATGTGATCATAAAATGTACCGTACATAAGTGCCACTACTGATCAGAAGGTCCTGGGTTCGATTCTGGGTTTTTCCATCTGAAATTTCTCAGTAGCAGCCTGGAGTCTTATTTATGTCCGGTTGATGGAAATAGGCTCGCCCCCTATTGCATGGGAATTAAATATGACTGGCGAAATGTGGGAGTAACTGTAGGTACACTCTGCCCAACCCTTTGGAGAATACAGGCGTGATGTTATATACTTAAAATGTACCATAGTATTTTTTTAAATTAATTATGAGGTTGAGGTTTTCAGTTATTTCAATTACACCTTGTGTAATATATATCCACACCGCTGCGCCTGCTCTTATCACTTTTAAGTATCAAAATTCTTTTCTGATGCAATATCCATAAATGTATTGGATACATGTACATGTATATCAAATCATGCCCAATTATAATGACATTTTTGTAATTTCGATATATTTAGATAAAAGTATCCAAGTGTAATCCACTAGATTATGGTCCCGTATCTATTAGAGTAATAGGATTATGAGATTGAAAGAAATTCTTTATTGGATGTATGTTTGGCACCATTAAGGCTGAAAGACACCTAAAGGAAAATGCAGAGGACTATGCTTGGAGTATCCATACGTGATCGAATCAAGAGATCCGTAGGAGAACCAAGGTAACCGACAAAGCCCGGAGAATTGCCAAACTTAGGCGGCAGTGGGCACATTGCTCGCGGAACAGATGGCCGATGAGGCCGAAAGGTTCTGGAGTGGCGACCGCGTACCGGAAGACGTAGCGTTGGAAGGCCTCCCACAAAGTGGACCGATGACCTGGTGAAGGCCGCAGGAATCCGCTGGTTGCGAGAAGCACAGAACCGGTCGAAGTGGCGGTGCTTGGGGGAGGCCTATGTCCAGCAGTGGACGTCTTTCGGCTGAAATTATGATGGTGATGTTTGACACACATAATGTTATGACTTAATGTTCAAGAGCGAGTGAGGGATCTGTGTCACATTCGAAAGTGGAGTCACAGCAAAAGTTGATATGCTTTATATTTAATTTGAGTACCAAATAAGCTCAGCATTGGCCTAGATTCCAAATAGGTAGTGATAGGTTTATTAATTTTGTTTGAATCTGTGTTCAATAATGTAGGTATTATTATTTACTAGCTGTTGCCCGCAACTTCGTTTGAGATCCAGGATGAAAAGTAATTTATGTTCTTACCCAGGTCATGGTTTGTCTGTGTGCCAAATTTCATCAAAATCCGTTCAGCCGCTTTAGCGTGAAAGCGTAGCAAACAAACTCACTTTCACTTTCGCATTTATAATGTATTAGTTAGTGCTATTAAATTAATCTCATTCATCTTACTTTTCCCGGACCTGCCTTTTACCACGATGAGTATAAAAAAATATAAATAAAAATCCGACTACTACTTTAACCTGGAACCACAATCTGTAAGCCAAACAAATTAGTATAACGTGCAGGAATCGAACCCGCTAGCAGTGCGGTGCAGTGGTACCAACCGCCTCACATTAGACCTTTAGGTCCTTTGTACACGGCACGGTTCATTTACGGTACGGCGGATAAACCGCGCCGTAGAAAAAACGTGTCTGTCGACAAGCTTCCATAGTGATCCATACAACACTGACGACCGTGCCTACACACGGCGTATAAACCGTTGTTTTTCACGGCAAGAAAGACGTGTGTGTACAAAGGGCCTTAGAATAAACATGTGGTTGATTACTCTAAGCCGGCGGCGAGTCGATGCCGACTGAACGGAATGTTGCCGTTTAAAATATTATATTTTATAGAAACATAATAAATTAATGACAAATATACATTATTAATTATTGTATATTTATTTTATTTATCTTTTTATCTCATTGAATGCGGCACCGGTCGACGTCACCGCCGGTTTTGACGGTCGGTCAAAACCGATTTTGACGGACGGTTTGGTCGGCTCTGTCTCGCATAGGGTCGCAGCATAATGCTGAGCGATGACCGTTGTGCGTGGATGTGACCCATATTTTCCCCCAACTTGTTCTTTTTTGTTTTGTGTTTCGCAAATAAACGTATTTTCTATCTTTCTTTCTATTTAACTGTTCGAGAAAACGGAGGTGATGCCGATGTTATTACTTACATAATGTCTGTTGAAGAAAAAAATATAATTGTTTAAATTAACATTGATTGCTAATATGCAATGTTTGCAATCATTAATAGACCAGACGTCGCAATCATTTGCAATTATCTTTAGATCGAGGAGACAAGCTGTAGTTACCTACAGATAAATTAATTACAGGTTTTTAGGGGTCCGTACCCGACGGGTGCCTAGCGTCCGTCGTCCGTCCGTCCGTCTGTCTGTATCTCATGAACATGAATAGGTAGACAGTTGAAATTTTCATTGACTTCCATTCTTTTGCCGCTATAACAAAAAATAATAAAAATTAAATAAAGTCCCCCATTCTAGAAACGTGTTTTTTTCGGCGTTTTTTGGTCGATCTTAATACGGTACGGAACCTTCGTGTGCGAGTCCGACTCGCACTTGGCCGGTTTTTTAAAGTACATATCTATTATTAGAATTGTATCAAGATAATAGAGTGGAGTTGTGTACACCAACCTTTGCAGCACTTCATCTAAAAGAAATTTCAAGGAAACGTAAAATAATTCAAATTATTTTTTTTAAAATTTCATTCCTTTTAATAATAGCAGTTTCCACAATAGAGGTAAAAACACTAATTATCAGATTTAGGATTAAACAATATCCTAAACGAATTAATGCTTTTTTTAAGTAAGTCATTAACTTATGTAGTTAGTCAGTAATGTTATCGCCAAGTACTAGTGATTAGGACACGTGTGAATGTTACCTTAATCTGAATGAGATAACATAAAACTCTATATTTATGGATAGAGGTACTATCTGTGTATAATTTAGGTGAAGATAACGAGCTTAGGGTAAATTCACTAGTTGACCGGTCTTAACGATGTAGTAATTATTTATTATTTTGATTTGCTATCAACGCTGTATCAAATCTTTTTTTCTTTTTCGTGTGGTTTGTGAGTAATCTGGTGTCAGAGTTTGAAAGCCGCCCATGGGCTTCTGAATTGGGTTCACATGCCGTCGAGAAAATATTTCTTATGCATTTCCTCATATATTCCGCCACCGTTTTTGAAGCAAGTGATGATTATACAATACGCACATGAATCTGAAAAGTCAGAGGCGTACCTTGGGTTCGAATTCAAAACCTATAACTTGACAGTCCGACTGTCACGACACTATGCTATCACTGCTGTTAAATAAACAACGTTTGAGTATGTACATAAATAAACTTAGCAATCACTAGTTATAATAGTTTTTGAGTTTCTCCAAATAACAATTATTGTCAAGCAGGTAAGTTAGGTGCAAAAAACAGGTAAATCTCACTGTACGAAAAAATTACATAAAACACCTTACAACAATAATGCTAGTGGTCATCAACAAGTTCAATAAAAATGCATGTTAAAAGGCAATCAAAAAACTAGATTTTCTAGTAATTGTACGACTTTTGTTTATATAAACGACCTCACGAACCTATCTATACCCCAAGGCGAAATAATCTCTTACGCAGATGACACTGCTCTTATATTCAACGCCGACAATTGGGATGAGGTATTTAACTTTGCACAATGTGGACTTGACCTCGTAAAAGAATGGCTACAAAATAATTTACTTACACTGAACAGTGATAAAACTAAATACTTGACTTTCAGCATACGAAATCCACCTAAACTTCTTACTACAAAACATTGCCTTATTCCTCACAATTGTCCTGGAATAGATAACTGTAATTGTGTACCTCTAGAACGTGTCAACAATGTGAAATATTTAGGATTAATTATAGACCATAATTTATCCTATAAGGCCCATATTAAAGCTTTATCGGGACGAGTAAGAAAACTAATTTATATATTTAAAACTTTGCGACATGTTGCTGATCTCAAATTATTAAAACAAGTTTATTTCTCTCTTTGTCAATCCATTATTAATTACGGCATAATTGCATGGGGAGGAGCTACCAAAACTACTCTAAAAGGCCTTGAGATAGCTCAGCGTGCAATTCTAAAAGTTTACACTTTTCGTCCAATTCGCTTTCCCACAAACATTTTGTACAACTCATGTGAAGTCCTTACAGTGAGACAATTGTTCTTACTCAACATTGTACTAAAACAACATGGTGAACTTTTATATGATACTGATCTCACAAAGAAACGCAGAAAACATGACGTTGTGGTCCGTATACATAAACCTAAAACCTCTTTCATAAAGAGATTCTTCGTCTTTCTAGCACCACATGTGTACAATAAAATTAATAAATCCATAAATATTTTTTCTCTTAACAAATTCCATTGTAAAAAGAAGGCATATGAATTTTTAATGAAACTATCATACGAAGACACTGAAAAATTTATTCAAATAATAAATTAATATTTTTGTTTGTATATCTATATATATGTATATTCACTCTACTCCTGTACATTTATCATGAAGACATATGTATACACTTACACACACAGACACCCCCACACACACGCACACTCACCCTCTCATACTCACACACAATTCCTCACACACAAAAAAAAAAAAAAAATTAGTAATTTAAGTTTAGTTTTACCTTAACTTCTTATTTCTCTTTGATTTGTAATGGTCCTAAACTCTTGCATCTTGCCAATTTAGGTTACCTAGTGTATTGTTTCTGAGGGGAAACGGCGCTGTTAGCTGAGATACAGGCTCACGCCTAGTTCAGCTGCGGATGCTCATTCTCTTATCTATAATTAAACTGTAACCCTTTATTTGTAAGAATGTACTGTATCTACCTACTGTTTTTGAGTAAATAAATATTTTTATTATTATTCTTTTTTAAACTTTTACGTATCTCGGCGTTGCGCCGGATTTATGGGGTAGTACGGGCCGAAGCCAAGTGCTACCCCTGGAAATTGATTAAATTATGATGAGATGATGTTGTGTTCGGATATTGTGATGGTGAGTGTGTCTGTCTATGAAACTGTGTTTGTGGGGTGGTTGTTGCACTCGTGTGTGACGTGACGATTGACGTATCGTTGTCATTTTGCAGAAATTTTCTGACAATCCTGCAGGTATTCAAGATTGCAGCTTTCTGAAGAGTCTGATATGTATAAGGTGGTAAATCGAGTGTTTTTAAAGACTGGTGGAGCTGTTTAGGTATTACACCTGTTGTTGACAAGACTATAGGAACTATGGTGACATTGCTAAGCCGCCACATTCTGCTGATTTCTATTTTCAGGTCTATACACAGTCTGGCCATAAATACTGTTACAATTAAAAATAAGACAGATATTACATTTGAATTTGGAATCCGTCATTTTTATACGATTGTTCATTGAGTTTTCTAATTTTGGCGCCAATACATTGTATAATATTTTGCGATATTAAAATGGAGTGGGGTGATAAAGAGAACCGAATCGCTGTGATTGCATTACACAAAGTTGGTATGGAGCCAAATGCAATTTTTAAAACTCTCCATACACTTGGTATTAGTCAAATGTTTGTGTACCGGGCTATTAATAGGTACAATGAGACCTCCTCTGTTTGTGACAGAAAAAGATCTGGCCGTCCACGTAGTGTTCGTACGAAAAAGGTGGTCAAAGCAGTAAGGGAAAGAATTCGAAGAAATCCTGTCCGAAAACAGAAGATTTTATCTCGGGAGATGAAGATAGCACCCAGAACCATGTCGCGTATTTTAAAAGATGACTTAGGACTTGCAGCCTATAAGAGACGCACTGGTCATTTTTTAACTGATAATTTAAAAAAGAATAGTGTGGTAAAATTGAAACAACTACTGAAGCGGTACGCAAAGGGAGGTCACAGAAAAATTTTGTTTACGGATGAGAAAATCTTTACAATTGAGCAACATTTTAACAAACAAAATGACCGTATTTATGCTCAAAGCTCTAAGGAAGCTTCGCAATTAGTCGACAGAGTGCAACGTGGGCATTATCCGACTTCAGTGATGGTTTGGTGGGGTGTTAGCTATGAAGGAGTGACTGAGCCATATTTTTGTGAAAAAGGTATCAAAACATCGGCACAAGTGTATCAAGATACCATTCTTGAGAAGGTAGTTAAGCCCCTTAACAACACCATGTTCAATAACCAAGTATGGTCATTCCAACAAGACTCGGCGCCGGGTCATAAAGCTCGGTCCACGCAGTCTTGGTTGGAAGCGAACGTTTCGGACTTCATCAGCGCTGAAGACTGGCCGTCGTCTAGTCCCGATCTTAATCCGCTGGATTATGATTTATGGTCAGTTTTAGAGAGTACGGCTTGCTCTAAACGCCATGATAATTTGGAGTCCCTAAAACAATCCATACGATTGGCAGTGAAGAATTTTCCCATGGAAAGAGTGCGTGCTTCTATTGATAACTGGCCTCAACGTTTAAAGGACTGTATTGCAGCCAATGGAGACCACTTCGAATAAGCTTTTTATATTTTAAATTGTTTTATATTTATGTATTAAATTAACACACTGTAAAAGTAATAAATATTATTTGCAATAAAAAAAAAATTTTTTTTCTTTGTCACAATATTTATGGCAAGACTAGGTATATTTTGAGAGCTTTTCTGCCATAGTATTCTGTAGATTGTGTGTATTAGGAACAGCTATGTCTATGATTTGTGCAGTTTTGTTATTTTTATCTAATAATGTGATGTCTGGTCTATTGTAGTGTGTTGTTTTGTCGGTGAGGATAGCTCGATCAAAGTACAGCTTGTGAGTGGAGTTTTCGAGAACAGTTTAAGGTTGATATTTATAATAAGCTACAGGTGGTGTGGGAATTAAATTATATTTTATTGCTAATTTTTGGTGGATTATATTCGCTATCTGGTCATGTCTATGTTTGTAATCGGTCTGAACTATTGCTTTACACGATCCCGTGATATGTTGAATGGTTTCGGTGGAACTATTGCATCGCCTACATCTGTCTATTGTTTGAGGAACTCGCATTATGTGTTTCTGGTAATTACGAGTTTCTATTATTTGGTCCTGAATAGCTATCATGAACCCTTCTGTCTCAGGGAACAGTTCTCCACGCCTTAACCATTCGTTCGACGCTAGCTTGTCGACGTTAGGTTGATTAAGGTCATGTCGATGTCTCCCATGCAATGACTTTTGGGTCCATTCTGCGATTTTAGTCTGTCGGTCAGTCTGATGTTCATTACTCTGAGCTATCTTATCAAACATGTTTAAAGGGGTAAGTTTTTTATCATTGAACGCTATGGCTTTATGTAGAGTTGAAGTAGTACTTTTAGCATTAAAGTATGTTCTCAAAATAGTTATTTGCTTGTTATGTAGGTTAGTGATATCTATTATTCCCCTGCCACCTTCGTTCCTTGGCAGTGTGAGCCTCTGAAAACATGATCTAGGGTGGTGCCTTCTGTGTTTAGTCAACGTGGTATTTATAATCCGTTGCAAATGTTTGAGTTCGGTCTTGTTCCAATTTACGATACCAAAAGAATAGGTAAGAATAGGGATGGCATAAGTGTTTATAGCTTTTATAGTATTTCGAGCGTTTATTTGTGTATGACATATTGTTTTTAACCTGTGTTTAAATTGTTTAGTGAGTGTAGCTTTAATTTCCTTATGAAGAATCTGTTTAGCCTGTATGTAACCTAAATATTTGTAAGTACCGTTTTCGTCTAATGATTCTATCGTGTCACCTGTCCGCATGTGGTATGAATGTGTATAAGTTTTGCCCGCTCTGATTGAATTAATTTTACATTTGTCAATCCCAAACTCCATAGCGATATCATTTGAAAACTGTTCAGTAGCATCGGCTAGTTCATGTAAGTCGTCTGGTGATGATGCGTACAATTTGATATCGTCCATATAGAGCAGATGGTTTATTTTACAATTTTGCTGGTCAGTCAGTATGTCAGTCGTTGTATCACTATATTGAAGTTGATACCCGGGCTTTAAAGAATTGAGTTTATTTGAAAGCGGATTTAATGCGAGACAGAACCACAGTGGGCTGAGTGAGTCTCCTTGGAATATCCCTCGCTGGATCTTAATGTTTTCTGTCTCAACTATTCCTGTGGATGTATTCAAGTATAATCGCGTCTGCCATTTGTCTATTATATTTCCTAAAAAGTAGATGAGTTGTGGATGTATCTTGTATAAATTCAAAACTTTGAGTAACCACGAGTGAGGTACTGAATCGTATGCTTTCTTGTAATCAATATACATAGAGCATAAATCTTTCTTACTACGTTGGACATGTTTAAGTATTACTGCATCTATTGTTAACTGTTCTTTACAACCTTGACTGAACTTTCTGCACCCTTTCTGTTCTTCTGTTAATATCTGTTGTGTTTCAAGGTGTTTGTATATGACGTGAGTAATGCACGATGTCAATATCTTATATAAGGTTTGCAGACATGTAATTGGCCTATATTTTGCTGGGTTAGATGTGTCGTTAGGGTCTTTCGGAAGCATGTAAGTCTTGCCTTCTGTAATGTATGACGGAATAATTGTTGGGTTTTTTATAAAATCGTTAATATAGTTGTAGAGGTGTGGGTGTATGTGTGTAAATTTTTTGTACCAATAGTTGTGTATGTGATCAGAGCCTGGTGCTTTCCAATTGTGTATATTTTTAAGGACATCGTGGAAAGTTTCTACTTCAACCTGATCAAAATTCATCGCTTCAATGTTTGTCTGATAGGCCTCCTCGTCTTTGATCCATTCTGCTTCATTATTATGACGGACGGGATTTTCCCAAATTCCAGCCCAGAATTGCTGCAACTCGTCTATGGCTGGCCACGTTGTATGTGTGTTATTGCTCGGTGTAGTGTGGTTCATTGTTGATGCTTTTAGTTTTCGGTAAAATAATTTTTCATTATTCCTAAATTGGTTATTTTGTATTTTACGGAGTGCGCATTTAGTGTATCTATCTAGTCTGCTTTTAACAACTGTTAGTTTCTGTTTAAGTGTGTCTAGAAAGTGTGTGTTTGGCTCTTCATGTGATGTATGTGTTTTGTAGTCTCTTAATATTATGTTTACTTCTTTAATTAGTTTTCTGCTCCTATGACCTTGCATGTAATGTGTTAATCTTCCGATTTTGGCTCTGATAACTTCTATTTTGTGGTCCAACCTTTTTTGCCATTTATGCTTGCGATCTTGTTGGAGTCTACTTCTATGTTGAGTAGGTGAAAGTGAAATTTTACTACCGTTGGCCTTAGCAGCTGTCCACGCAGCGCAGTATATTACGGTCTGAAGATGATTGAATTCTGTATCTCTAGTAACCCGTTCTGGTAAAATAACTCTGTTAATATAACTAACTATATTCGCTAACCTTTTTGATGACTTTTGCATGGGTATATAACTTCTCTCTGTAGGATTGGTGTCTCTGTAGTATTGTAATGTTTCTAAAAATATTTCATCTATTTCAAGGTTTCTTTCATGGCTTGTTTGTATATTAAGGTGTACGGGGTGTTCTGAACTTATGTCATTGAGGTTATCAACTACCGTTTCTTCTCCTATTTGTGTCCTTGGTGAGGTCTCGATATTTTCTATATTTAAATTTAGTGTATTTGTGGGTAGTTGTGAGTTATAATTTTCTGTATTTGATCTTATACTATCAGATTGCCAGTGAAAAGAGTCCGTCTCAAGTAATTCGTTCTCTACTATTATTATTATTTTGCTCGAAAAATATACTAGGCAGGTACTAGGCATGTATAATAAAAAGCGAAACGTTTTAAAAAAGGCGTGAGAAGAATGATACCAACCTACTTTATTTATTATTAAAATCTTACCTACAGAAATAAATAAACAGAAAATAACATAGTTAATTATCATACAATAGTAGCCCATCATGTGAAATAATCACACAATTACTAGATAATAATCTAATTATCATTAACATTTAACAGTCCTAACATTATTATTAATTGGTGCCCCGCCCTGCAATTAGTCATCTCACCCTACAAATTATATTGTTTGTCCTTTAATGTTAGTCAAACACAATGAATTGAAAAACGTTAAAACGATATTACGAAATGCTAATAATATAAACAATGTTAGCTCTTATGTATACAGGTTGAATTTGAACTCATAAATATTTTTCTTCCTAGAAAAATATGTATACTAATGAGTATATATGATTTTAATTATTGTGAATGTGAGGACTATGTGGATATTTTTTTGTTCTTTCTCAGTTAGTTTTAATGATGGTCTGGCAATTTGAGTAGTTTATGCGGCCTACACAAAAGTCCTTTCTTTGGTATTGTTATTTGAGTTGAGCTCCTTAAGTTCTGAGTTGAGCTCCACGATTACTGACAAATGCTTGCACTGACTGGACAGGTCCACTCAAATCTGTGTGGTTCTTTCCTCAAAAGACCATTTCATACACTAATGTACATGGTCCTCATATGGCCTGACCAAGATTATGTCTGGACTTTAAAAGAGACTGCGATATCTGAGTTTGTTTCGACCTTTCTTCTCAGAGTAGTAGATAGGAAATGCCGAACTCATCTAGCATATATTTTTTTTTAATTTGATCTGTAAAGGTGATTCCGATATCCTATTTACAGAATAGATTTTAATTTAATTTCATATCTATGCTATGAATATGAACAATTTATAAAATAAAAAGTATTAAAAATATATTTGATGTTCCATACAACAAAAATTAACAAAAACAAAACAAAAAGAAAAGATTACAAAAATTACAAAAATGGAAATTAAATTTATGTGACTGCTTTAACAAAGGACCTTTATAGCGGGGATGAGGTACTATCTGTTAGTCTTCAAGATTTCGTTGCGGCTGCCAATGGCACTAAGTCCAAATTAGAGAAATCTTTAAAAAAAATGCAAATTTGTGTTTTTACATAGTTCTGTTGATCCTATAATAACAGTGTTTTAGAGAATGTATATCCATACTTAGACATAACCACAGAATAACAGCACGTTGAAAAAAAACAAAAATAGGGTTTCGATAAGCGCACTAACTCAGAAAAAGCGCTGCTTTCTTGTGTATAATTTATATAAAAAATACAGTTCGTTGGTATCACTTGAGAGCGGCTGGAGCGATTTGGCAAATTTTTGTTTTTGTAATAGTCTGAATCAGGTTCTCACGGAAATAAAATAGAGGGAACAGGGGCTGCGAGGAATTTGAAAAATAGGTATTTGAAGAAACTATTGCTGTCGTCTTACCTCAAGTCTGCCTCCGTAGAGTGCGATAGGGACAGCTGCAGCTCAGACCAATAATATCACAAAAAAAAATTGACGAGATCGACGTTTCGTATTCCCCTTTTTTCTCCTCGAAAACAGAGCCAATGAAATTATTTTTTACATATTTTTTTGAAGAAAGAGTATGTCTGGATTCCTATCATTTTCTTTTATTTTAAAAACTTTTCGAATTTGTCTGGTAGTCCTCTAATCACGCCGGTAAAAATGGGGCATTATTTGTAATTTTTGGAGGGTCATATTTTCTTTACCAATAAGTTGCTGAAAAAAAGGAAATACGAGTAACAGGGGCGTGTCTACAGCAGACCTTGATTTTAGGAAAAAAAATGAATGCTGTAGAGGCATTTTTCAGGAAGAAAAAAGGGGAATACATTTGTATGGAGAGATTCGCAGGCCCTGTTCCCTCTTAAGGGGTACGGTTACGTTGGAACTGTGACCAACCACGCGCGAGCCGAATTGATCGCAGTAACTAAGCTAGGGCACCCGAACCAAATGGGTTAGGTTAGGTTGGAACTGTGACCAACCGCTTCACCCAAGTTAGTCGCAGCAATTTCAGTACTCCAAAATAGGAATTATTTGAGGTTCACAAAAAAGGAAATATTAGATTTTCGATTAAAATATATAAATATATGCCATAATTATGTAAATGATAATGAAGCCACCTACACGACCTGACAGGACCGCATTGTTGCCTAAGTCGGGAACTAGTAAGTTCAATGGTCGGTAAGAGCAAATTGCTTGATAAATTGGACACTATTGTGATAGCAGCTACCGGGGCATGTAACAATAGCCAT
Source organism: Xanthia icteritia (assembly GCA_949128155.2). Lineage (NCBI taxonomy): Eukaryota > Metazoa > Arthropoda > Insecta > Lepidoptera > Noctuidae > Xanthia > Xanthia icteritia. Next base: position 5,129,187 of record OX421935.2, on the reverse strand, counting down.
TTGTCACTGCACATTCGTCTGTTAAGGTGTTGAGGAGCTCGTAGCTAAGTAATAACTGCTGTACGGGTTGATCCACAAGGTTAAGCTACGCTTGCCGGGGTTGGTCCGTGGATGGGTGGCCATCTTTACATACCGAGACTCCTCCGTGCCTCAAAAAGCACGATATTAAGCATCTGTCTTTCCTGGATCTTTGACAGTCGTTACGGGTCGTCAGAAGCCTGTCAACCAGTCTTACTAAGGAGTATCGTGTTACCCAGACTGGGTTGTGAAGGTCAGATAGGCAGTCGCTCCATGTGAAATATTGGTATTCAGCTGCATTTAGTTAGACTGGAAGCTGACCCCAACACAGTTGGGAAAAGGCTAGGTAGAGATAGATTCGTCTGTTAAGGTAATCGTTGGCTGTAGATGCTACATCGGTATGAATTCAGGAAAGAGTTTCTTTAATAAAAGTGAAAAATTCTTAGATTTAGTCATGTTGAGGGGACGAATGAAAGGCGACTAACAAAAGATATTTACAAGACAGATGTGAGTGGAAACGCCGGGAAGAGACGCCCTAGAAGCATAACTAATGACTCGTAAACGAAGCAAAAGGAGTATATAAGGATCGTAGCAGGTGGCTGTAGTTTCTGCCTACCCCCATTAGAAGGCGTGAGTTTATTGTATGATGCAGAGGGCAGGCGTGGTAGATTACAGCCCACTCCCGTCCTGTGTCCCAGTAGTAGGAACCAGGCTTTTTGACTGCTGACTGTAGCTATAATGTTCATTCATCATACATGCCAATCAAATGAGCAGTATAAAGAATGCGTGCATGCTAGTGGTCAGGATACCCGTTGAAGCCGTGGGTGCTGGCTGACTATGTGACTCGCTTCACGAAAGCTTGCGGGAGTGATGTTGATGACGTCACGCTGACGTAATTGCAAGAAGGCTGCGCTGACGTTCATACTCGGGGTCACCAATTTAGAGGCATAAGGAACAAGGTGTAAAGTTCACTCATCCTCTAGAGAAAAGGGAGGATCGTCCGAGCAGACGGGTGTCATGTCTGGCGGGCAACTGCCCAACGATTGATGTCGGGGAAGTTATATAGGTACATGTCGATCGCGCGGTAAACTCTAATTGCGTGATGCAGGATTTTTGTGTGACGTGAGGTCTTTGAAGCGTAGTTCGCATGTGGCGAAATCAGGGAAATGAACAGCCGAGTAATTTATTTCGGGACTTTTTGGTGTCAATTATGTTAAACAAATATTAAACAAAAATCGTTATAATGTGTTAAACGGTGCTGGGATTATCAGAAACTGTGGGAAACTTTATCATTGTCTCTTTGTGGATGGAAATTAAGTTTTAATAAACATGATCGTTTATAGCAGTTTACTGAAACATTTATGCAGTTATACAAGCATAATTGTTTGCAAATCTCTTATAATTTGAATACAAATCATTATTTGTTATACAAGTATGAAAAAACTTACTGACATATACATAGTACATAGTAACTGCATCTAATCTTAATACACCTGTATATACCTATAGGTATTATAATAATAATCCATTTAATTCAGGCAACGCAGGCCCATAGATAAATACCTTAACCTAAATACATAGTCTTATTATAATAACATCAAATAATTAGTGTATACGAAGTGATGACTGTGTCTGCGCTGCGTGGTTTCCCTTCCACGAAATCGACGGTACGCCACATCTTTCGGCCAAAACTCTTCTTTCATGAAGGTTTCTAGGTACTGAGTTGGAACCCGCACCACAAACGACTTGAAGTTTATGATATGGCGCAAATCCAACTTCTCTACTCACAAGGTCCTCTTGGTCTTGGTTCTGATGTATTCCACGATGTCTTCAGTCAACGTGGAGTGATGCAGACGGGATACGTACAGCTGCGTCTACTCTCGCGTTTTTTGCTTTTTGATGCTGACTGTACATACAGTCAGCATCAAAAAGATGTATACATCGTCCATATGTCACTGCAGGGATTCAGCAGAATATCAGCGTCAGGTATATTTGGCTGGCACATGCTGAGCTGGACTCTCATTTGGTGCAACCTTGAGACGCACACCGTACTTTTTTATGTTCGTTGATCCATTGTTTTAAAGTGTGTCATAGCCAATAGTGTCATCACAATGTCTTGTTTTCTTCCTTTTTTATTTGTTTGTATATTGGCACCTTGCAGCTATTTCCTAATAGCTAATTAGTCATTATTTAATCGTGCTTTTGTATGTTGTGCTGTTTTTTGTGTGCACTAAATAAACGATTTATCAATCTATCTATCTAAGAATTTTTTATTCATATACCTATCTTTATGTCACCTTGTAGGTCATGAGCTATCCGAATATGAAAAACCATTATGGCCTAAGTCTTAAGGGGGAGGTAAAAATTGATTCGCTATTAAAATGTATAACAGATTTGTGTTCTATAATACTGTATAAATGTGCTACGAGTAAGTTCCCACTATATTATGGAACAAAGATTGTAGACAATAAGGTTCTTTTGTTTGTACACACACGTTTTTCTTGCCGTGAAAAACTACGGTTTATTCGCCGTGTTTAGCCACGGTCGTCAGTATTGTATAGATCACTATGGAAACTATACGATAAAGAAACCGTGCCGTGTACAAAAGCCTAAAGAATTCTTGTCGATGTATACCTCTATACATCTTATTGAGGCTGACTGTACATAGTACTCTCCTTCATTGACTTTGCGCAAGACAATATAATCGACCATTGTACTAATTTCTTCATACTTTTATCAGTAAATCTTAATACGATAATTCGATAGACTTACAATACCTTGTTCTTTGTCAACCGATTTAAATTAAACGTCATTCTGAGTCAACAGAAAGACCGTCGCTTAGCAATCTTAAACGAAGCGGAAAACAATAAAGGAGATGGGAAAAGGTCGGCCCAAATGTAATAAGTTAAGATATGATCTAAAAAAAATATGTTTTTTATCTTAAAATATCAAAAATCAGCTCAATTCTCAATCTGGAAGCTGAGAAATATGAGAAAGATAGTTTTAGTGAGATTATCGATTAATTGAGTAATCAACAATTACAAAAAGAAAACTTTCGCACTAGGTAATTAACTCAAAATAATTAAATGCACTACAATTTATATACATTTAATTACAGTCATATTAATAAATAAAATATTAATTAATTAATGAAAAACCAAATGAATAATTATTAATTTCATAACGATTAAAATCAGCCTTATATTTTTAGTCTATGTCACTGTCATGGCAACTGACTGACATTGACACTAGATAGTTGCCGACTGCTTCTTGGTTGCTCACTCGTTTCATGCACAGACTACATAGAGTTTCATGTTTTCCGATGCATTTTGAGTGCTTTCCCGATAATTTTTCATTTTCAACTACTGCTTTGTCTTTCAACGATTCTGACCCTGCCTACCTTGTACGACCCTTGCTTTCACACTGGACACCGAAGATTGAGCGATTTTCGGTGACTTGGAATTGTTATTTTGTTGAAACCATGGATCGAGGGACTGATAAGTTTAAATCTATTCATTCACACCATTTTCATCTCGTTACATTCAGGTCCAAGATTGTATGTAATCGTTTCCGTCTCCATTGGTACCTTGTGCTTCCGCATAGTGATTAACAAACTTAATAAAAAAAAAACTGATGAATAAATTATATTCTTTAATGGTAAACAATAAAATTATATTTGAACAAAAGTTTTTCTATTGAACACGATAGTACTGTGGCGGTCCCTACATCGCCACATGCGAACTACGCATCACACTGACGTCACGCAAAATCCTGCTTCGCGCAAGCAGGTTTACCGCGCGACACGTATATATGTCGTGGCCAGATCTTAGAATTGACCATTTCATAAAATGGCCAGCTAACATTGGCCGTATCGTTTAAACGTCAACGTTTAACGATATTTCAGTCGACGTTTGGCCATATCATTAATGTAGGGTATCCATGGTGTAAGGTGAAGTAAAAATAGTCAAGTGACTGCGACCAATTTGAAAAAAAAAAAAAGAATTTGGTCGGGGTGCTACATAGGTATTATAGGTAGCGTACATTTTTAAATTTTAGATTCTATGTTTAATGCTATGTTACATGTTACGCCGCGGCAGCGGCCGGCGAGCGCTATTTCCAAGATGATCGCTTTCCATAATATCATATTTGGAAACCTAAATAAAAGTCCATCGACTTTTTTTGCGTGGTCACCCTACTTTGTTTGATTTTTTGTATGCCACCGCCATGATGTACAATAAAAACACAGCGACATCAACGCCTCTACCGGTGTATAATCTAACTATTTTACGTTATGATCACTAATGTTTGGCCACGTCATGAAGTAGTCGTGCGTTTAACTGTTCATATCATTAAACGTTGAGCATTCAATGATCTAGCCAGGCCACATTATGATGTGACCAGTGGATGATGTTCATTTCATGAAATGATCAATTTTAAGATCTGGCCACGACATATATACAACGCCCGAAATCAATCGTTGGGCAGTTGCCCACCAAACACGACATCCGTTTGGTCAGAAGATTCTCCGTTTTCTATGGAGGATGAGTGAACTTTACACGCCGTTCGTCTTACCTCTATAGTACTGCTCATAGATAAGGAAATACGAGTTCAGTATCGTTTAACTATAACGGAAGACAGAATCGCTGTTATATTAATAAGATATAACTGACTGCCTCATTAGTCTAGTGGTCGTACTGCTGATCATTAGGTCCTAGGTTCGATTCCCAGGTCGGGCAAAGTGTTATTAGGTATTTCCATCAGAGATTTCTCAGTAGCAGTCCGGAGTCTGGGTTTGACTGGGCCCGGTTGATAGCAATAGTATCAGCTCGACCTCTATTACCTGGTACTCAAATATAACTGGCGAAATGTGGGTGTACCTACTATAGGTACACCACTGCCTTACTCTTCGGAGAATACAGTCATGAAATTATGTTACATTAAAAATACTATATATCTAACTATTAATACTATTAATTTAGGTGTCTTATACCCAAATCAAACAGATAATTGTTTTTTTTTTTTTTTTTTTTTTTTTTTTTAATATAATTCACAAAACTGATGTACAATCACAAATGCAATAAAAAAGTTACAAAACAATATTTCTGATTGACATCTACTAGATGTGAATCCTGCATGCATTTTTTATGTAAAACACTTACCTACTATATATAAAAAATAAAGTTAAACAAAACTAACATATTGTGAACTTTCCAGAATAACGAAAAGTTTTGAGAATGGAAAATCAAATATATAAAATAAAAAAAAACGAACAAAATATTATACAATTAAGACTCTAAGTTTAGTTCTAACTGAGGCTACAGAACCAGCAAAGACGTCTATTTCACCACGAATGGAGTTGGCAAGGGAAAGCATGCGGCAAATGGGTGAAGAATTACCTATATTAGTTCGACTATGAGGCAGGACGAAAGTCCTTCGGTTAATTAAGCGGCTACTACTACGTGGGATACTAAATTTTACTTTTTCTAAAAGCTCGGGAGAATCTATTATACCATTTATTAGTTTAAACAAAAACATAAAATCCAAACATTTTCTACGTGCGCTTAAAGATTTAATTTTATAATGACTCAGTCTAGAATTATACGAGTTCAGACTACGACATCTGTTATCCGAGAAACTTAAGTGGTATAAGAACCTTTTTTGAACGCGTTCTATCCGATCAGAGTGCACTTGATAAAACGGGTTCCACACTGTGCTACAATACTCCAGAATACTTCGAATAACGCTGTTATAAATTGCAATAGTCAGAATTGGTTCCTTAAAAATTTTCATTTCCCTGACAATGAAGCCTGATAATTTAGATGCCCGACTAATCATTTGGTCGTAATGACTCCTAAAACTTAAACTACTATCTACTAAAACACCAAGGTCTCTAATAGTATCAACTTCTTGGAGCGGGCTGTTATTAATCGAGTATGAATATTCGCATGTTTTCCTTTTTCTGCTAAATTTTATGAAGTAACATTTGTTTTGATTTAATGACATTTTATTTTGTATACACCAACTGTGTACGTAATTTAAATCTAGCTGAAGTTGAATAATATCGGATTCATTGTATATAGTTCGATATATTTTTAAATCATCAGCATAAAGTTTATATTCCGAATCAATTTTGCAGCCCAAATCATTTATAAAGACTAAGAAAAATAGAGGCCCTAAGTGTGACCCCTGTGGCACCCCTGATGGAATGTAATATTGTTTGGATTTAAAACCCTTGAGATACACCAATTGTGAGCGATTTTTTAAGTACGATTCGCACCAACGCAGCAACGACCCATGAACACCCATACTTTCTAATTTAGCAATTAGTAAGTCATGATCTACCAAATCGAAGGCCTTTTTAAAGTCGGTGTATATGGCATGAACTTCTCTGCCGTCATCTAAAACAGACGATATATATGAAACATACTCGACTAGATTAGACAGTGTCGATTTTTTGGGGCGAAAGCCGTGCTGGTTATCATCCAGCACATTGTTAATCATTTACATTACATTATTGTTAATCTCAGATAAGATAACACTCTAATGTGTGCCTTTCCCAATTACTTCTATCTACGCCGGTAGCACACCGCCGCGAAACCATAGCCGCGAAACCATAGCAGCGAAACCGCAGTACTTCAATTCAATAGACTCTCGTCATGTCGGATGCGAGTAGCGGAAAATGACGCGAGTCTATTGGTTTTAACTACTGCGGTCTCGCTGCTATGGTTTCGCGGCTATGGTTTCGCGGCTATAGTTTCGCGGCGGTGCTACCGGGGTTAAAGTAGATAATTTTGCTGTTTCACTACTGCAAATTTGCGTAATTTAATTATGTGATTTAAAGAGTAGACTGGCTCGTTCGTCTATAAAGGTCGCAAGAGCTATTGCTGAGCATAAGGTCCTGAGTTCGATTCCCAGGTCGAACAAAGTGTTATTGGGTTTTTCCATCAGGAATATATCAGTAGCAGCCCGAAGTCTGGATTTGTGCCCGGTTGGTGGCAAGAGGCTCGCCCCCTATTACATAAGACTTAATAGGTGAAATGCGGGTGAACTATGTCTACAGGCACACCTCTGCTATAACCTTCGGGGAAAAACGGGCGTGATGTTATGTTATTTAAAGAGTACCTGCATATGCTAAACGGACACTGGTATGGCCACGGCCACGACCACGACCAAGGCTGTCCGAAAGGGATACCGTGGTCCCTGGCAACGTACAGGCAACTGAAGGAACACGGGTGGGTTTTAGTCAGTAAGAGTCTGACACGCCCTCCCGCTCCGACCAAAGCGGATGTGTGGACCAAAAAAAAAAAGGTCCATATATTAATAACCATAGACCGAACAATAACAAAATCGTCACGTAAATGTCAATAGTATTACAGGGATTTAGTCTGGTAGTAATTTATATGCCAACCGCTATAAATATAATGCGCGCCATATCATTTTACGATGTTATTTACTTGATAGTATTCTATTTATTTAGACTATTATGTATTTAGCACAATTATATGATCAATTCATAGTATTCATACTGCGGCAAATATTTAAATTACTATTGTAAGTGTCTGTGTTTGTATTACGTGATTAAATGATATTTCATGTCATATGCTACATTGAAGCTTAAATATTGAACACTTATAGCTTCCACCAGCGGCTTCGCCCGCATGGTATCTTTATAAATTAGCCTATGTTTCTCAGTGATAATATAGCATTCTACTGGTGAAAGATTTTTTTAAATCGGTCCAGTAGTTTTTGAGTTTATTTATTACAAACAAAAATAAAAATTATAGTTACTCTATAGTTACTATAATCAGCCTATAATGTTCCCTCTGCTAGGACACAAGCCTCCTCTATGTGGGAGGGAGTGGGCTGTACCACACGGGCCGAGTGTGGGTTGGTAGATGTTCCATGTCTTCGAATATTAGGTTCTAGGACATGCCAGTTTCCTCACGATGTTTTTCTTCACCGTTTTGAGAGCGGTGGTGTTGACATTATTTACACAAAGTAAAGCGCCTGCTTGTGTTCGAACCCAAGACCTACAGCTCATAAGCCGTTACCATTGGGTCACCACTGCTCTCTTATAGTTAGTGACGTATAAAGAATTGAGGAACCCAAAAGATTTTGTGCAAAAAAAACAAAACGTTTTATTCATTTATTTCATTGATACATAACTTTACGCCTGTAATCTCCGAAGGGTTAGGCAGAGGTGTACCAATAGTACACCCACATTTCGCCAGTTATGTTTAAGTCTCATGTAATAGGGGGCGAGCCTATTGCCATCAACCGGGCACATATCCAGACTCCGGGCTGCTACTGAGAAATTCCTGATAGAAACATCCAATAACATTTTGCCCGAGCTGGGATCGGAACCAGGACCTCAAATTAAATAGCGCACGCTTCCTCGGCTTCCTGTTACAACACTTCCGTTGCTTTTCACGAAATCACTCTCACAGATTTGATTGCAGAAATCGAGAGGAAAGATATTACTCATCAAAAATGAAATCGTTTTATTTTCATTTAATTGATTTCTATAATCTCATAAATATTGACATTTCCAATGACGATAGTAAATAAATAGGTAGATGTCCGATATCATATCAAATGACTTACCTGCTCGAAGGTGTTTTATAAGTCAACCTTAAAAACTAAATCGTACTATCGTATAAAAAACAAGTCAATACTACGCATGTGTAGTTAGCATTAAAAATTATGCAGGTTTTTATAAATATCATGCCTGAAACTTTATCTAAAAGTTTACGATTTTAAGGGTGTGTTCCACAGCGTCATTATCGGCAATATAAAGCATTAATTTGTTTATTAATATGAAAATAATAATAATAACTTTGTTTCGATAATTGTTGTTTGGAATTATCCACCAGATAAGTTAACCGAAATTTACCCGGAGGTGGTATAATATTGCCAGATTTCAACGGTTTTGGACGTATCACTTATTACTGACGATTTTAGCGTGCGTTTTCGCAAATACCTACCTAATCAAAAACTACATGAACAAATTAAAGGACATAGAATAAGAATGAAGAAGCACTGACCAAGGTCAAGTGCTAATCCATCGCGCATGCGTAGTAAATTACAGGATACAGACCATTGTTTACAACTACTTATAACTCCCAGACGACTCACATAAACTTTCGTGGGAGGAGGAATATCCGGGTTAACTAGTTCACATGCTGGCCCAGTTGTGTCCAGTGTACAAGGGTACGGTAAAAAGGTAGCGAGAACATTGCTAGAAAACCAGAGAACGTATGCAATAGATTAAACCAACTCCAATCCATTCATTTTGACAACTCAACAATATTCATTGCGTTACTTACGTTGTCGAACAGGTGAATTTTTCAGACATATGAAGCAATGGATTATGAATTTCCTTCAAAATCCTTCGGATTGAGATAAAAATGTCACACAGTCGGCGTGCTGGGTCATATTCTTATTTAATTGTCTGTTTTTATAAAGCTATTATTTCAAAAAAAATGATTACAACGTTTAAAAATGTGAAGTTATTGCCACACACAGCCTGAACTAATAAACCGATGAGAAAATCGTTTTGGTCTAAAATGTGTTCTAGATCCCAGGAAATTCAATATGGCGGACGTCATACATAATGTAAAATTTTTGTCAGGTTCACTGTCACGTGGTAATTTTTTTTTATTACAACTTTAATATTATTATTATTAATTATTTTTTTGGGTGGGAAATTATCAAATAACTTGTCCCGCTCTGGGCGGAGCGCGTGTCAGACTCTTACTGACTAAAACCCACCCGTGTTCCTTCAGTTGCCTGTACGTTGCCAGGGGCCACGGTATCCCTTTGGAACTTTCCCGCAACCCCGGCAGAACTTTAATACTCTCACTTTCTGAAAAGACTAGCAAGGTGATGGATAAATGATAAATGATTTTATTTCTGTAAGTTGGTTTGTACAAAAACTTTCTAAAATCAATCATATTTTAAACTAGATGACCCGGTGAACTTCATACCACGTGAGATCGAATGTTCCTTTGGATCTTTTCTAAGTTTATTTTTTCATAAACCAACCGACAATTGAGGCGAACAAAACAAAAAAACAATCTGGTCGAGCCATTTTCGAGATTTGCGAGATAGATAAAGGTAGATCATATACTACGTGGTAGATCACAATGCACTATAGTATACTGCTGACAACTTTGTCTTCACACTATCTTGAACAATGGCTGCTGAATCGATAACGACTACATTTGGGTTTAGTTAAGTGCTAGCTGTAAAATAATATGGCCCAGATAGTGTTACGGGAAGTTTATTACCTCTATAGATTCGTCAAGCTACTTTACGAGGATCTTCACAATTTCTGGTTCCCAAAATCTATGAAAAACACATTTTACAAACTGTTATATCCATCAGCATCGTTATTCTTCTGCCCTTATTCCCATTTAATTGGAGTCGGCTCAGCATCTCTCTCTCTCTCTCTCTCTCTCTCTCTCTCTCTTCACACAACTAATATAAGCCGTCATCTCAGTAGTCACCCCATTTCTAGCAATTTCACCTTTCACACAGTCCATCCATGGTTTCTTTGTTCTTCTCCTTCTCTTATAGCCATCCACATTCATACTTAAATCTTTCCTCCCGTGATGTTCCATGTTCCTCCGTATCACATGCCTTTAACCCAACCGACACATTATCTTAGTCACCAGACCTCAGTCTATATATGTGTATCTATCTGCTGCATAGGACTCTGGATAATTATGATGATCTCAGATCACAGTCCGATTACACCCACAGCTGGAGTCTATGTAGAGTCTAGTACCAGCCTCATCCTCCTCTAATTCTCTTACATATACATTTATTTATTTAACCATTTATGTACACACATATTATATAAACAGACAAGAAGAAAAGAACAGAAAAATACGTACAAAGGTGATGCTTATTTCTAAAGAAATCTCTTACTACACCTGCATCTCTTCCAGCATACCTGCATACATTTATAATTCTATTCATTAGTTTAATACAGGGGTTCCCAACCTTTTTTTGTCTACTGCCCACTTTAAGAATAAATTATTTTTTAACGCCCCCCTTTTTAAACATACTTAAAAACCGCTAAGTACTTATAACTGATTATTGAAACGCAAATTTATAGTATTCGGACAGAGTATCTTTTATTGAAAATAAAACAAACATAATCAATTCTTATATAAAAACTAATGTGAAGGTTGAATCTGATGCTGTTCAATAAGTTTGTTGATATCAGGTTCCAATTTACTCAAAAACAGCCGCAAGTCGCCACGTTCGGTAACACGCAAACGATTTCTCTTTTTAGTAAGCAGCGTTGCCACAGCACTAAATCCACGTTCACACAAATATGACGATGGGAATGCTATCAAAAATCGTTGAACAATTGACCACAATCCAGGGTACAATTGCGGGATCGGTTTTTGTAGCCAAAATTCTTGATATCCAGTTTTGAACTTGATTTTTATTTCTTCGTTTGTTGTCAATTCTATAAGTTCTTCTTCCAGCTGAGGTGACATTGCTGTGTTGACATTTGAAAACGGATCCAACACCCAGTCTGGTATTTCCAAGTTTAAAATGTCCTGGTATCGTTCGGTGAAGTCAATGTGGAGGTTTTCCAAATGTTGGCAGTAGGCAAACAAGTCGTCGTTACTGCAGTATACTGATAAATTCGGAAAATTGTGAAACTCACGTCTGCCCATATTCTTTTTGTGCAGAAGCAGTTTGGCTGCGAAAGCAGCAACGACATTTTTTGTTTTAATTAAATTTAGTTCATCGCCTTGCAGTTGGAGGTTCATGTCGTTGAACATTTTATACAGGTCGGTCATGTAAGCTATTCTATTATTTCTTTGATGTTATGAGCTTGTTGCGCAGTTCTGTATCTTTAGTTTCCAAGAACTCTATCATAGAGTCAAACAGGTTGTAAAATCGAATCAGACAATTGCCTCTTGACAGCCAACGAACTTCAGTATGAAGCAACAAACGGTTGAAATCTTCGTCATTAGTAACACAAAGCTGATGAAATAATCTATCATTCAAAGAGCTGCTACAGATTTTATTGACTGCTTTGATGACATATTGCAGTGATTGAAATAGTCGTTCACTTAAGTTTCTAGCAACCAAATGTTGTCTATGAATAACGCAATGTATAGCAAGGACATCTGGAATTTTATTCTTTAAGTATGCTATGAAGCCTTTATGGCGCCCTGTCATAGCCGGAGCGCCATCCGTAGCAACTGATATAATATTTTTCAAAGGAATCTCTTTCTCTTCACAAAACTTTTCCAATGTATTGAATATGGTTTCGCCTTTTGTATCTGTCTCCAAATTTCTGGCAAACAATAGTTCTTCACGTATTTTCTCATCTTTAATAAACCTCATGTAAGATAGCAACAACGCTTCAACAACGCTTCATTAGTTGGTAAAGTGGACTCATCGAGCTGAATTGAGAATTGATTAGTCCTCAGATGATTGCACAATGATTCTTCAATGTTTTCAGCCATTTCATCAATTCGTCTTTGCACAGAATTATTACTCAAAGGAATTTTTCGGATAATATCTGCGGCCGGTTTATGAAGCACAGTAGTTATTACTTCCTTTATTGCTGGCAAAATTAACTCTTCTCCGATGTTGTGTGGTTTGCCTTTTTGAGCAATTAACAAAGAGATATTGTACGAAGCTCGAAGTCCGTCGTCATCTTGCTTAGCAGCCGCCGAAAATAGTTTTGATACACTTGGCTGAGTATTATGCTTCTTCTCTAGGTCTTGAAAATATGCTACATTCTTTTCTGTCTTATCTGGATGCATTTTATTCAAATGATCTTGCAGTCTTGAAGGCTTCATTGCTTCGTTCGAAAATGTTTTTAGACATAGAAGACACAAAGGCGACGACGGGTTTGTGGGATTTTCAATAAATCCGAATTTAATATATTCTGCAGAGTATTGCCGTCTCTTCTTTTTTACTTCCGACATTGTTTTGTTTTAAGAAATACGTAAGTGTTGAAATCAAGTACTGCTTATCTATTATGCGCGAAACCGCAAATGAAAATAAAATAAATTTACGTCGTTTATATAGGATTGCATAAGCAGCACGCACCAACAGGAATAAGACAAACGTGCATAAACTCGTTTATCTCATTCGACGCCCAATCGTACTCGACAAGCAAGAACAAGTATTATAGAACCAGCCGATTGGTATAGGAATGTACAATTCGGATTATTTAACAAAAACTTGTTAAAACATGATTGCCCGCGGTCTTTTATATCGAACCGAGTTTGAGCTATATCTTAATTAATATTAGTTGATGTTCACAAGATGTAGTCGAGAGTCGAGAGCTCAGTCGGTGTCTAAGAGTCTTCCTAGCTAGGTAGATGAAATTATAAATCGACCCCAAAGCCCTACACCAGTGATGTCAGAGTTCGAGGGGAAGGTGGGGCATTTTTACTGGAAAATAGGAATTTTAAACTGACTGGTGCCCCTTTACACAAAAAAGAGGGAATTTCAAACGACTGGTGGGGCCTTTTACACAAAAAAGTGAGGATTCTTAACTGATAAGTGGGTCCAAGAAATATCTCACGTGGGGCCCTAAGGGCCCCATGGGACGGGGGTTTGACATCACTGCCCTACACAATGCCCCCTTTTTTTTCTGGGTCTCTTACCGCCCCCCTTTAGGCCTGCAGCGCCCACGTTGGGAAAGACTGGTTTAATACTACATATTTCGAACATCTAAATATCTTCTTCGTTGGTTTCCAGATCGAGAGGACGACCAACTCCAAGGTATCATTCTTCGACATCTCCCATGTGGTGGACACGGTGGCGGTCGCGTTCAGACCGCGGCCGCTGAACAGAAAGATCAAGGTCATCCTCACTTTGTTGATGGTGTTCCTTCTCTTTGGGCCTACTTCATGTAAGTTTACAGAAAGTCAGGGAAATGAATTATTGAGCCGAATGACTACCAACTTAAAAAACATATATATATATATATATATATATATAATTATACTAATAATAACTATTAACATTTGTTTGAAATGGTTATAACATGGAAAATTGTCGTAAGGTGTCAATTTGTTTAAAAAATAATTTCCCTGACTGTATTTAGAACAGAAAAGATATACAGAAGACATACCAATCGCCGCTTATCATCAGAAGGTTCTTTAATGTCTGTAAGGAAATCTAGTAGGTAGTAGAGATGATGCTGTTAATGAATTTAATAAAATTGGACAAAAATAGCAATAGCGATTTCCCAAACAAATTGTTGTTGACATTTTTTTTTGCGACATCCGATGAAAAATATGAAAAAGTACAGAGTTTGAATTCCTGAACAGTCAGTGATACTTTTATAGAAAGTCAGGAATCAAAGATATTCCAATTTGAAGTTCGCTCGTTCTATACGTTATATCTTGTCAATAACAGACTAGGCAAAACTAGGAGAAGTTAATTTTTTTAAAGAGACATAAATGGCTTTTAATTAAAAATATCGTACCTATGTTTAAATAAAAAGTAAATAATAAAATAATGTAGAAACACATGTCCAATGTTTCTATTATTACAGCGGAGCACGGGGTATTCTACCTGTTCGTAAGGAATCGTCTGAACTGGGACATGGTCAAGTTCAGCGTCTACCTTAGCTACTCCATCGTACTGCATTCATTCGGTGAGTAGATGTGAATAATTGTGAAATTGACGTGTGCACGGTGAAGAAATGCCACAGAAGAAGACCGTTGTTCAAGTTTTTACGTAACAGGCCGCTAAGTGATGGAAAAATGTCAAGAATATGAGGAGCAACGTTTTCTTGTTTTCTCGTGTTTGATTATGGCAAATAGGACAATCTAAAACTGGTATCAAAAGCTTGTTTGTTTTGTTCATTTATGTCTTTCATTTGGCATCTTTCACTCGAGTGAAGCGTCTGATAGCAGCTTTAGTAACAGTTTGATGCATGGTATTTTGACGTAATTTTCAAAGTTTTTCAACGTCTCATCTCATCCAAATTCTTTGATTACAAATGTACCCTCGATGAATAAATTCTGAACTAGAAACGTTTTTTCTTAACACCTTTGTCAGGACTTAAAGCCATAAAATGAATACTGCCCATCTTACAAATGTATATGGAGTGCCTTTTCCCTTTAATGAGGGGCTAGGAGTGCCGGCTGCCTCCCCTGATTTTTCAAAGGGACTTTTAAACGTTAATCTCATAAACTTTGTGCAACGTCGAAAGATTTGAAAGGAGCCGCTCATCTCTCAACAATAAGAGGTAATGACAGAAATTTTCAGGGTAACAAGAAAAAATAATTTATTGAATTATAGTGAAATTTTTTATGTGTTACATCTTTCATCTCGCTTTCCTGCAATCAAAATCTAAATAATCAAATCTGTGGGAGTGATTTCGTGAAAAGGGACGGAAGTGTGTCACAGGAAGCCGGGGAAGCGCGCGCTAATTGATTTGACAAATGAGCGCGCGTGGTGCCGGAGTTGGCCGTCAGCCGTTGGCGTCGACCTTGATGAGGCCCCGCCCTTTTAATGTTGTTTATTACCAAAGTGAGATGTCAGATGTTTACACATCATATGCGACAACTGTAACGATGATATTGTCAAAACGACAACCATGCTAAAGATAATCGTAATTCACGGGTTATGTTGTCACTTACAACATAACCCCCTTTTTTTTTGTTTGGAAAATAATCAAATAACTTCTCCCGCTCTGGGCGGAGCGGGAGGGCGTGTCAGACTCTTACTGACTAAAACCCACCCGTGTTCCTTCAGTTGCCTGTACGTTGCCAGGGGCCACGGTATTTCTTTCGGACTTTCCCGCAACCTCAGCAGGCATCGGTCCTATCAAACCCCTTCAGTTGCTGACATCTCTTTGAGGCGCGCGTGGAATACAACGCGCCGTCGACGTGGGCCTGGTTATTATCGGACGGCGAGCTACCCATTGGTCACCGTCCGCAAGCCCGCGCCTACGGTGGCTGGGAATCGGCCTGCGATTCCCGACGCCCAGGGCGTCTCCTGCGGCGCTAGGGGCGTGAGGGCGCGAACTTTGCCTCTCCCTCACGCGTTCTGCCTCCTCCTTCGCGAGCATTACTGCTACATAACCCTTTCCCCTTTCTTTAGCTCATCTTCATTTGGTCTCCACTTCGGCATAGCCTTAACTATCCCAGGCTATTCCACATAACTGGCACGTTTTGCCTGTAATTATGCTTGGTTATTACCAAGCGAAGGGGTCACAGATCAGATTGCAAACGACGTAGTGGACGCTTTTTGCCCAAATAAATGATTAACAAAGGTGTTTTTATGATCCAGGTGCAATATTCTCAATAACGGTGCTAAGTAAGAAGATGCAGGTGGACGACTCCTTGCTGTGCTTCATATCCGTCGTCAGCAAGTTCGTCGGCTCCATATGGACTGCTTTCGTTACCACGGACATCGAAATGTACCTCGGTAAGAACCTTGAAATTGTCACTTTAATTCAAAGATGCCATTAAAGCATTATGGGCTATCATAACTCTGTGCTTACAATTATTTTAAGCGAAACACGCTCTTTTCGTCGAATTTATAGTATGATTTTCGGAAATTTTTTTTGGTCAATAAACGTGTGTCGTTGAATGTTTCGACTTAGTGGGGCTAACCAGTTTGTCCCGAGGTTTATTGTTTTATTTGTGTTTTAATGTTTTAAGTTCAAAAATAAATATTATATCATTTCCCTTAGAATAACCATCTTCATTATCAGCTACCAAGACATCTACCGTGCAAAATTTCAAAAACACACTCACCATTACCATTGCAATTACCTACTCTGAAATGAATACTGAATTACCATTCAGCACAAAAGCGTCATCGCGCCATCTCTACTTCATATTCCAGTTTTATTATGATAATATGCATTTGAATAACGGTCGGTTCAATGGCGGTTATTAATTTGATTGCGTTCACAATTGCAGTGCCGGTCGCTGAGCTACTCAACGCCACTACGTTTACGTCACTACGCTCCATCATATCGAAACTGGTGGAGAAACAGGAGACTGGTAAGTAAACAATTTTTTTTGCGTGTGTTTTTAGTTTAAAAATAAGGTCAGTCATGCCCATGGCTAACACAATGGCGGAAATAGGTTTTTTTTTCCGCAATCCTGGGCAAAGGGCGTCGGTATTGTTATGTTTTGGAAATACTATGGTCCAATGAATGCGTTTTCTGCCCTAAAGGCTTAATAATAATCAACACCAAACATCAAGGTATATTTTATCGACTGTAAGTCGTGTGAATTGTGACCGTACGCGATGTCATAATATGTACTCGTATATTACCTAAATGAGCAAGTTATTGCAGTCATCATGCATTAAGTACTATTATAATCAGCCTATAAAGTTCCCACTCCTGTAACACAGGCGTCCTCTGTTGTGAGAGGGAGTGGGCCGTAATCCACCACGAGGGACCAGTGTGGGTTGGTGGCATCATGCATTATAATGACATAGTGACTTCCGCGCCGCATTTGCATACCGCGCGTGTTGCTCTAATCTTTTGCACGCCTTTGGGTCTGTAAATGCAAGCCCAAATTCGTCAAAAAGCTGTTAGTAAGTTAGAATAAGTCAATTTCTTATTGATTTCCAACTATTGAAATGATCAAACCATGTTTCATATATTGGAGTGTCCAAAGTGTTCATACACTTGCACTTCTAAGGACCTAAATGAAGCTACTGATGCCGCGATTGGCATGGCCACCTATTGCCCACCTAATTTAATATATTATCTGCCTTTGCCATCGACTCGAAATATGAAGGAGACTCTTGAAGTCTACTAGTTTATAATTTCTTTCTCCACTTTTCAGCTAAAGTGAACTCACTGTTCTCTCTAACGGAGACGGTGGCAGCACTGGTGTTCCATCCCTTCTACTCCTGGATGTATATGAAGACCCTGCACGTACTGCCGGGAGCTGTGTTCTTGACCAGTGCAGCTATTGCTATACCACCGTCTATTATACTTGTGTAAGTAGATCCTTTTGAGATAAGTTGAAACCCTTTTAAAAACTAGTGATTGTGGGAGGCTGTGTCCTAACTAAAAGAAAACGTCGTGCGAGTACACAATCGTCGCGCTATTTTAGAGTATGACATAGACGCGCGGTCAATCAAGTCGCATACATATATTCCATGTACGTCATTTTAAAAGGTCAAGTAAACGATCGCGTATTCGCCCGGCGGCGATTGCTTTTGGTTAGGACGCAAGGGGAAACAGGTTCCGGGGTTGCGGGAAAGTCCGAAAGGGATACCGTGGCCCTGGCAACGTACAGGCAACTGATGGAACACGGGTGGGTTTTAGTCAGTAAGAGTCTGACACGCCCTCCCGCTCCACCCAGAGCGGGAGAAGTTATTTGGTAATGTCCCACCTAAAAAAAGGGGATATAGGTTCACAAAGCCTACGTTTAGAAATAGGTATTTTCGGGCAACGAGCGAGAAAAGCCTACTTTAATAAGTTTCTAAAAACTTGAATAGTGTTATGATTAATGTCCTTCTACTGTATTCGCTTAAAAAGAATATAAGAACTATGTATTTGAGAGGGATTTATACATATTAAACAAAAAGTTTTAATTAATAGCTATAATAAAAACAGGCACTAAGCAGAAATAATTGTTTTTATTGTTGTAATCATATTTGTTTTATCCAAATAATTTATATCCATTTAATTTAATTAGAGAAATAAACAATAAGTAGTAAATTATAATTACAACTAATTAATTACTTAATTATAATTACACGGCATTTAGTATGTATGGTCTTTATACAGTAAAATGTTGAACATTATCAAAATTAAATGAAGTTACATAATAACCAGCCTCCCCATTTTCCTTTCAAATATTTTTATTCCATACACTACAATTTATATTATATGTCATTCCAGATTATTCTACACCCAGCACAGAGCAACCCTCAAGGGCACGAGAAAGAAAGCTCTAGAAGCAGAAGAGAAAAAAGATGCAAAAGAAGCAGAAGCCAAGAAGGCAGACATTAACTTCATTCCGTCACCATCAGAAATAGAAACAAATGAAATAGGAAAGATAAGTTAGTAGTTAACAGAAAAAACATAATAATTACCATGTTAGGTACTTCTCAATAAATATTATTACAGTAAGAAAACAAAAAAAAAATTAAAAACTTCACTTTTGTTTTCCAAAGGACACTGGGCAAAGTTGTATGGAGAGTTGTCATTGAATCTATACAGATGTGGTTTATATTTCTAAAGGACAAAATGCAGATCACCACTTTTTAATTTTAGAATCTTTTCTAAATCAGACGAGTTTTTTTTTTTTGGAAAATAGGACTTTTTTGTTTTAAGCGATTTAAAGTCTGATCGAAATCATAACGTCTGTCAGAATAAATCAATATTTATTCAAATTAGGCTGAGAACTAGGACTTTTTGAACGTATAAACTGCATAAGACAGTCCCCTAAAACGCCCGCCATTCACCCCTTTTTAGTGCTTTAGCTGGGAAGAAGAAGTGGCGCAACATAATCCCCAGCAAAATCTGATTTTACGTATTGGTGTCAAGAATCTATACAAAAATAAGTACTACTGGTGTCAGTCTGTCTAACTAGCAAGTAAAACCACATCTCTATTGGTTCATAGAGAAAAAAAAGATTACCAGTCATCCTAATGTTTTTCAAACGGATCCGAAAGTTTTTTGTAAAGCCTAGATTTATTTTTGTTGTATATTTTGTGTTTTATTAATTTAAGAATAAAATCGAATTATTGTAGCAAAATTGCGCAGGTTTGTAAGGTTTTTGTTTTAAATACACTCTTTCTAACTCTTTTGAACTTTGTAACATAGGTAGGAAGTAATAATAATAATTATCTTATTGTTTTAATTGCGAAGTGAATGTTGGTATGACTAAAAAGAATGAATACTTTTTATGTAATAATATATCATCAAATATTAATATTATGTATGAGAACATAATAATAATATATATCTTAGTAAACAATTAAACAAAACAGCCATTAATAACAAAGAATTTCGATATTCTGCAGCTACTACAGACGGTTGTAACCAGAGAACCTAATAATTTATGAAAGCTAATTGCTTTTCCCGAAGGCCGTGATTAACTTCATATTTTCCAGACTAATTGTGACGCCTGTAATATGAACTTTATAATAGTTGATTTAAGACGTAAATTCTGAGTAATATTATTCTGTGTTTGAGGTTTGTTGTTGTTTTTGTCTATCAGAATTTAAAAAGCATAAGCGGGAGCTTCACTTAGTTGTTCCCTGTCATTGTTATATTATTACCTCCCGTCTGTATGTTTTTTCTCGTCAAATGGTTTAAAAAATACTACAATGGAAAATTATGTCTTTTCCATTTCTCAAAAAATACTCTACCTACATTCCATATTTTGTACGAGGTTGGTTCTTATCATAATATAGGTATAAGTACAGGTTGGACACTAACAATCTATACTATCATCTATAGACCTAAAAATCGACATAATCAACGCATAGATGTTTCAAAAAAATGTTTTACTACTTTTGATCACTCTGTATATTATGAAAATGGTTCATCTGTATATTATCTATGTACTTATAACTATGTTACTAGCAATATGTAATAAGTAAGAATAATATAATTGCCTAGGAAACGTATTTATATTCAAATGATGAAATATTAAGACGCTGACAATAGCTAAGCCGCGGTCACTGTCGGACTGCATAGAAAAGAAAGAGAAGCGCGATGACATAACGCTTGTAATATATAGCAAAAAATGAAGCAATTATCGATTTATTAAAAAATGAGTTGAGTAATCGAAAATAAAAAAAGCCACCAAGTTCTGCATTCAAATAAGACGTTCTTGTTATTAATTAAAATACCAAACTACCTACGTTGATACTTAATACAGATATTTTGGATTAGAACTGAAAGTAGGTAAAAGGTTAAGTTTACCGTTAATTTGGATCGAGTTTTTTTTTCAAAACGTGTTTTGGTAACAACCTAGTTCTGAGAAATATGTTCAAGATTAACATACACACATCAAAAAAAGTTAGCGATCAGTTTAAAAAATGTTTTTTTTGTTACGGTGGGCTATATTATAATTTCTTTTTCTTTTTAGATTCTTTACTTAAAAATATAGAATTAGAATATAAAACAAACAAAAAATCAATTGTTTTTCCATATAAAAAAAAAATTCAATCCAAGCTTACGCACATTCAGAAATCTGACTTAGTCAATTTTAACGGATTTATAATATTTTTTGTAGGAAAGTTGCTATTGATAAAATGTCAAGAGGATTATCAAAACTTTTACGAGCAACAATTGTAACTTTGAGGGAAGAAGGATATTCCACGAGAGAAATAGCACGCAGAGTTGCTGTATTCCAATCCTGTGTCGTTGTCACATTGCAGGGGTACCACGGCATGGATAATTTTGCTGACCGACCCCGCAGTGGTCGCCTAACTGTTCTGACTGCTGCTCAGAAGCGCTATATCTGATTGCTGGCAGCCCGTGACCCAAAAATCAACGCCACTAGAATAAAAGCAGAGGTGCGGGCCACCACTGGACTTGAAGTTAGCGCTCAGACCATTCGGAATTGCTTACACCAGACTGGACTACGAGCACGGAGGTCTTGGCGAGCACCTTTGAATTCATGGCAACGTCAGTGACGGAGATTACAGTGGGCTAGGCTCCGGCAAAATGAAGAAGATGAGGAGGAAAACATTTGGCAAAACTGTCTCTTCGTTGACTAATCGCGAATCAGTAATCATCCAGATGACCGACGTGCCCGTGTCTGGATAAGACCTGGAGACTCTGAAAGGCAAAGAACTGTCACTGGAACCGTTCAGTGAGGTGCGAAATCGGTGTCCTTTTGGTGAGGAATTATGATTGGAGCTAGAACGCCTTTGATCCCGTACCGAGGCCCCGTGACGGCAGATAGATACAAAACAGTCGCTATTGATGGAATTGAATCTTCCGAGTAAACCATGGGCACCAATTCGTACTGGTCGATGATAATGCTCCCGCACATCGAGCTCAACGAGTCAATGCTGCTCTCCGAGAATACGACATCACAAGATTAGACTGGCCTGCCGGCTCACCTGACTTAAACCCAATAGAGCACGCGTGGGATGCTCTTAGACGAACTTTTTGGAATCGTTATTCACCTCCCCAGACAGTGCCAAAAATCAGGGAAGCCGCTATTCAAGAATGGGACATATTACCGCAAGAAATGCTGGTTAACTTGGTCTTTAGCATGCCCAGGAGGATCTCCGCATGTGTGCGAGCCAGGGGAGGAGTTATATTATTAAATAAAAACCTTCTATTAATAAATTGCTGTATAAGTTTGGTTAAACGATCTTTTTCTTTCCATAAAATTTCTGTTACAATTACACTAGAATTTAATTACTCAATTTTTGTTATTTAAAAATATAAAACAGGGTAATTTTTTTATTTCAAACAGTATATTTCTATTTAAAAAAAGATATAACGTAAACACTTCTTGATAAAGTAAAATTTTTAAAATACGAGTTTATCAGCTATTGCTAATGATCACAAACTTTTTTTGATGTGTGTATATTTTCTCCACTATCACAAACTATATAAATATGGCAATTTGTTGTTTTTGTTATTTGTTTAAGTCAAGCCCCGTTGGATTGTTGTCAGCGCCTTAATGAACTATACCAATTTATCTCTGGTGGGTCCAATTTTTATACCAACGTGACCATAATACAGTAAACACGACCTAAAAAAACGACGTGCCCTTTTTATGGCTATGACGTACTCGCGCGATCAATCGAGTCGCGTTTGTACGTCATATAATTCATATAAAAGTTCGCGTAATCGCGTATTCGCGCGACAGTTGCTTTCGGTTAGGACGCGAGGTATGAATGTAGATTTATTGCTGTGATATAATTATATACAGAATTAATGTAGATTTAATACAATAAATAATTAATTAAAACTGTTATCATCAGTAATTTATTTTGTGCGTGTTTCTATTATAACCTCCCTTTATTATACAAAATAGCAAATGTTTTCCGATTGGCGGTTGCTCAAAGATTTTTAGCATTGCATCCCATCTACGTAACAACACCCAAAACTAGGTATACTTTACTGATTTTAATCCGCCATCGAAGTGATGTTTTTTTTTACCTATTAGATTATAATGCAGATGATAACTATGATCTAATGGTGGCAAGCGCTACTGCTGAGCACGAGGTCTTGCGTTCAATTCCCGGGTCGGTTATTGTACTTTTCCATCTGATATTTCTCGGAGTCTGGATTTGTGCTCGGTAGATGGCAATAGGGTCGGCCCCTATTACATGGGACTTAAACATATCTGGTGAAATGTGGGTGTACTATAGACACACCTCTGCCTAACCCTTCAGGGAAGGAATACAAGCGTTATATTATGTGCTGATTATAATAATCAATTAGTAATCGCTTAATTGCAATAACAATTAAATGCCTCTTTGTATTCAGCACTCTGTTATCGTATCAGTATCACTGTTGCTACGTAGGGTTGTTGACTTTCTAAATATATCGATTAAAATCGAATATAGCATCTGTAATGATAAATATCAGACGAGGTGTTAGTTGTTACTGAGTATTTTACCTATAATATAGTAATAGTAATTTATTTCTCTCAAAAAGGTACAATTTGATTTATAGCATCAAGTTAAATTTTAAAGTTTATCCTTAGTGAGAGCTGGAGTCTATACTGGGTTCGGGACTTGTATGACAGATCTGCAGGCTTTTTCTGACTAAAACCCACCCATGTTCCTTCAGTTGCCTGTACGCAAATAAGCATCACCTTTGTACCTATTTTTCTGGTTCTTTTTCTTGTCTCTTTATATGTGTGTACATAAACTGTTAAATAAATAAATACAACATTATAAAAGCTCCAAGTACTGAGAGGAATTCTATGTGTGTCTTTGGAGAGTGTTGTGTGTTCGTGAGTGCAATATAAGTCCTCACGCCCAGCCCTCGCGATGGGCACGGGTTATAAGGGAACAAAAAGACAGAGAGAGACAGAGTATCTATGTAAGGATCGTAGCAGGTGGCGTTCTTTAGTTTCCGCATACCTGGGATGAAGGCGTGAATGTATGTTATGTAAAAAGAGCAATTTTTTAGGGTTCCGTTTGTCCGATCGAAAAACGGAACCCTTATAGGATCACTCGTACGTCTGTCTGTCCGTCGGCCACAGCCAATTTGCTCCGAATCTAATGGACTGATTAAGTTGAAATTTGGCACATATCAATTACTGTGACCCAAACACGGACGTGTTCTGAAGTAAATTAATTTTGAATATGAGGGTCTCTTTTAGGAGACAAATAAGAACATTTTACACAAGTATTTCCCTCTGTACCGTGTGACATCTCTTATGAAAGGGCTTACTGTGAGGGTCTCAAGTATATATTTATTGTGTGTTAGTAAACATTTACAACATTACGAGGTGTGTTTCCATGTTTGACATTTAGGCACACTACAAATGCAACAGGTTTTTTAGCTTTAGACAGGGACGAATTTAAGGAGCGAAAGTTTTTCGCGCCCTCTCGCCCCTAGCCGCCGCAGGAGACGCCTTGGGCGTCGGGAATCGCAGGCCGATTCCCGGCCACCGTAGGCGCGGGCTTGCGGACGGTGAGCAATGGGTAGCTTGCCATCCGAAAAGGACCAGGCCTGGGTCGACGGCCAGTTGTGTTCCACGCGCGCCCCAAAGAGATGTCAGCACAACGGATGGGGTCCGATAGGACCGATGCCTGCCGGGGTTGCGGGAAAGTCCGAAAGGGATACCGTGGCCCCTGGTAACATACAGGCAACTGAAGAAACACGGTTAGGTTTTAGTCAGTAAGAGTCTGACACGCCCTCCGCCCAGAGCGGGAGAAGTTTTTTGATAATTTCACATCCAAAAAAAAAAAGGAGTGAAAGTTAAAAGAGGCTCAAGCGAAATAATTAAGCCTCTTTTTAATTTTTTTGCCTTTTTTAACTTTGGTCGCTAGTAAGTAAGCTAGGGTACCTCGACTACATGGATTAGGTTAGGTTAGAATTGTGACCAACTGCGCGTGAACCTAAAGAGCAAAGCGAGCACGGCAAAGGCCAGCGAGCGCTACATCCAAGGCGGTCGCAGTTACATGGCTATGTGACTGTACCTAAATTACCCTAGGCTGATAAAATTTTCGTTTTTCCTAATTACGTTAATATTAGTGTTTGAGTCGGTTCCCCCTTGGGGGGAAGTGCCGCACCCCACCCCGTGCAGCACTGTAGAGCTCGTCTCCAGACTGGACACTCTCCCACCGTTATAAGAAAGAGAAGAATTCCCACAACCTAAACTGCCCTGTCCCGACTTAGAAAAGCTAAGGGACAGGGAGGGATACAAGGTGAAGTTAAAATTGGGAATTCACAGTTAGTAAACATAAGTATTATTTTTATTTTATTTTATTTATTTTTATTTTATTTATTAGGGACAAAAAAACAGTTACATGTTAAGGTTAAAAATTATGAGTCGTAACACAAATAGGTAAACATATAACCCACACCATTGTCCACAAGTTAATAGATGAATAAATCAGGAACGGAAATGTATTTACAATATTATCTTATTATGTTTAACTGAATTTAAAAATTATTGATAGGTTAAGATTGTGGTGAAAGAGTGTTTATAGCTAGTGTTTTAAATTTTTTACTTGAAAGAGAGAAGACATCTATGTCTATGAAGTGTGTGTTATAGGTTTCAACAAGTTGACGAAGAGGCACTCGTGCCCCGGCGTTAGTCCTGCATGAATCTACGTGGAACAGCCGGGGCACGCGCGCTGCCCGTCTGATGACAGTTCTAGGCACTGTATAGCGTAACTTATTTGTGATTTCAATACAGTCAAATCTATTGTTACACAAACCATGTAGCATCATGGCCACCAAAAGTAATCGCCGAGATTCTAAACTTAAAATATTAAATTGCTGTAATAATTGTGTGTAAGGAATCCTTGAATGATAACATTTATAGTTTACAGTACGTAAAAACTTTTTCTGTACTAATTCCAATTTAATGTTATATTTGAGGTAGAACGGATTCCAAATAGGAATCGCGTATTCTAATTGAGATCTTATCAACGCTTTATATAGTAGCAAAAAAGTAGAGGGTCGCACGAAGTCTTTCGAGGATCTCATGACGAAACCATACATCCGAAAGGCTTTATTTATTATGTTCTCTATGTGCAAATCAAAGTGCAAACGCGAATCAATTGTCACACCAAGGTCGCGAACGGATTCTACCACATTTAAATGATGGCCATTCAGTATATAGGTACAATTATGTTTGTTTTTGTTTTTAGTAATAGATATACTATGACATTTCGGAAGGCTAAGAAAGAGTTTATAATACTAATACAATATGAAGCTAAGAAGATTTAGAGGGTATGCAAAATATATGATATATATAATTTAGTATAATAAATGTTGGAGCGCCAACGTCTCCTCCTCTCGCAGTTGAGCACCTATATCTGCAATACAGTCTTGATCAAGTGAAGGAGTAAAGGGATCGTTACGCTTGCGCTTTATATAATTATTTATAGCTACGTTGATTTGTCTGATTACAATGTACCCACTTTAGCGAGACCGGGAACCGTTTAACAACGTTTGCCTCATTATACATGATCCGTTAGACCTAACGCATAGAACCTCTGAGGAACTAATACGATTCTAACGGAACACATTCCCTAATCACAATATAAATATCTTACCCAATCCTAAGACAGAGTACTGCGAAGTCCAACTGTTATTGAGTAAGATAAGTTTAGCTTTGAGTAGTTCTAAACGCGTAGTATGTACAAGACTCCCTTACGGCGGCCTAGCCCTTTTACTGATATAACAGAAAACTAGCACAAGCGCATCGTAGACTCAGTCTCTAGCAGAATACAATACGATCGTATCTGGTGAACGCCGAAGTGGTAGTTCGTCACTTCATATTTCCTTAATCTGCCCCATTTAGAGGGTGCGATGCGGCTATTAGCGGCTTTGCGTCCCAGTAGCGTGTCTCAATAAATAGTGTCGATTCAGTAATAGGCCTACAAACAGCCGGGTGGGGGTTTTAATGAGACACGGTCCCTAGCGTTCTTTGAACGTCTACCAATTCAGTTTGGGGTACTTGGTGAAGCCTACCGTGGGGGTAGGCTTCACCAAGTACCCCAAACTGATCCCTGGAAATATGCGTCAACAAACCTCACGCAAAGTATTCTGTGGCAAGACCTTTTTGGATACAGAAATCATCACTAGCGTTTGGTTGTTTTATAATGCAATTACAGATTGGCTTTATAGCCTAGTTCAATTTTAAATGAACTGTGAGTATTTATGGTTCTGCCTTCCAAATGTGGTGCGTCAACAATCGTCAAAAGTCTGGAGCGTTAGTGCTCAGTGTCAAGTATGGCGGAAGGCATTCGCCATTTCCCTATAGCCAAATGCAAGTGACAATAATCTGCCAAGGTACGGATTAGGACATGACACGTAATACACGAGAATGTACATTAGTTATAAAACACGATACTAGGTAAGAGTTATTTCGCCTTTCTGGTATAAACGATCAATAATAACTCGACAGCGATATCACCTAGCTGTTACCTATAAATACAATGCAAATCTAAAGATAAAAGTTAATTAAAGTTGACACTTACCAAATAATTCCTTAGAGAGAATTAGATTATAACTCACTTGCAAAATACTGCACACATTACCAGCATAGCCTCGGGCACCGCTCTTACGTCTCGACTGTTTCCCAAAGCGCCTCAAAACTAACTATCTAGCTTAGACTACGTCGCCGCTACCTAACATGGTCTTAAACCCACTATCAACTTGATAAATAATGCTCGGTAGCCTGAACTCTCACGTCCTTCGTCTTTTGCGATCCCAAATCAACTGCCTCGTCCTCATCCCTCAACTTTCTAAATTCCTAAAATACCACGGCCCGGCTTCCCACAGTTTTGCAGAATAGATTTATTGCTGTTTTTGTGTACAACCTTCTCTATTGTTTCAAAAGGTTCGTTACCTACGCATTTATTGCCACCAGATGTGAATGCAATAATGCCCGTTGCATTGCGTCCAGGGAATATCAACCTTTTCCGACGGAAGATTCAAAGTTACAATTTATATATATATATATATTATATTTTTAAATCATACTTTTATGTTTTTAGCACAAAACCTAATTAAAGTATTTAAGCTATCTGTTAGAATAATCAATCAATCAATACAATATCATAACTACAGTTATAAGATAATAAATAGTTATATCCATGGGAGCATTGGCTTTGCATGCCTTTAGAATGGCTCATAAGTAATTGTCGTTTTAAGTTTCAAGCATGACTCTAGATTTCTATTTTTTTTGTTTCCTTACTTTAATTATATTCATGTAAGAGCACGCTTGCTCGCACTAAATTTGAGAACCGCATGTTGTCGAACTCTGCCATCATGTTTCCCAGAAAGTATAAGTGAAATGGGATTTTAAGAGGTTCAATATTGCTTTACAATTTTAAAGAAATAGGATCGTAATTTATTACGCTAATGGGTCGAGCTGTCAATGTGTTTCTGAGTGGCCCAAATCATGTGCCGATTTTAAAGTAAATATAATATTTCGTTATTCATTTAGAGTAAATGACACATAGTCACAGCTACTTAGTATTTTTACTTATTCTTAGGAATTATTTGTGTTTCAAAAAAGCTAGCGCTATCATTATATTAGAGTGTTCAATCATATGTTTAGAAAAGTAAAATGGGAATTATTTTAGGTCCAATTAAATATATGCCTTTCAATAGTGATCCATTCAACATTAACGACTGACGATGCCTGCATACACACGGCAAATCAACCGTAGTTTTTAAAGGCAAGAAAAACGTGTGTGTACCAACTGCACTCAAAGCAACATCTCCCCCCGACTTAGCATTATACCATTTTTGAATACTGGATTATTTGTGCTTAGTTGGCAGTTATAATGTTATCCTTATAAATAACCCTTATCTGTCAAAAAAGTATGTCAGATTCTTCCCAAACAAGCAAGGTGGTCCTCCGTACCATAAAAGATTGGAGGCTTCGGGATCTCAAGTAGAACTGTCCAGTGCCATCACATGTTAAGTAAACATTTTCTGAATATAAGTAGGTACATAAAAAGTGCATTGTCATCTATTCGATAAAGAAAAATATAAACAAAGTATTAGAGGAATTAAGATAAATACCGCAACAGAGTAGGTAAGCAATAATTAATTAAGATAAATAATAAATGACAGCATACATCCTCAATTTTTTCAACTGCAAGTCACTTAGTTGTCGATAAGAAAGAATATACAACAACAAAATCTCTTGGTTTCAGTTTCAGGATTATAAAACAAAACAATCATTTGGTTTCAGTTTCAGAAATAAACAATAAAAAGAAATATAGTTACACAAACAGGGCGTAGGGAAAGAAAGAAGAAGAAGGAAAATACGTTTATTTGTGGTAAACATGACGCAAAGAAAGAAGAAATACACAAAAAGAACAATTCGGGGGGAAATATGTCCACATAAAACTACCATCGCTCAGGATAATGCTGCGACCCTAAGCGAGACAGAGTTTCAGCGCTGGTTTTCAGCAACTACGCGTATAAATTGAACGTCCGGACGTCATGGAATTAGTGATGACGAACTTACAAAATGTATTTACTTCTTAAAATACGATTAGCGATGAACATTGTAGATAAGTAAACACACCTTTTTAATGTGTGTACTGTGGGCGACTATGCCAGCCTCAAAAAAGACAGTTAAGCCGTTAGTCCCGGCTGTCATTCGTAGATCTTTGATAGTCGTTACTGATAGTCAAAAGCCCAAAAGTCTGACAACCAGTCAGGGGTCCACCTCCACAACCCATGTTACTGGGTTGTGGAGGTCAGATAGGCAGTCGCCCCATGTAAAATACTGGTATTTAGCTGTATCCGGTTAGACTGGAAGCCGACTCCAAAATATTTGCGAAAAGGGTAGGTAGATTGACATAGATATTTTTTTATAATTATTTAATTCAGGCGTAGTTAGTTCATTAAAGAAAAATCTTTGAGCAGCACTGGTCGGTCGCCGCCCGTAGCGCTACGCGTCATGCTACGGCGTAGCACGCTACAAGCTACGTGCGCTCCTATTCGTAGGACATCTTCGTCAAAGTTCTGCCTCGTTGGTCTAATGTTTGTATGCGATACTGCTGAGAATGAGGTCCTGGGTTTGATTACCAGGTCGGGCAAACTGTTTTTGGGTTTTATCAGGAATTTATTTGTAGTAGCCCGGAGTGTGGAATTGTGCCCGGTTGATGCAAAAGGCTCGTCCCCTATGAAATGGGACTGAAACATAACTGGCGACATGTGGGTATACTATGAGTACACCTCTGCCTAACCCTTCGGGGATTACAGGCGTGATGTTTATGTTACAAAGCCCGTTCTTTTATGCTCTTTCATTAATACAAACGTTAAAATCGAGAATAAATGTATGGTGATGGATTCCAATACCTACTTGTTGTTCCTAGACAACTTTACCTGTAGGCCTATAGTTTGACCGATACCGCTGTACCGCGCCTTAGGAATGTGCGGCGTGGCGGGGGGCGACACGCCGCCGTGAGTGTTGACGAATGAGCGGCCTGCATTGCCCCCCCGTCTCGCCGTGCACATACGACGGCGCAAGGCACAGAACAGCGATATCGGTCAAACTATAGTACGAAGGCGTGAAGTAAACTTATCATAAAGTCGAACGATTTTATGATTCTTAATACTTGTTTCACACATAATATCTATGTATTTATTTTGTTGAAGACTTTATTCATATCTATGTGTGATATTAAATTGTGCTAGCCGCATGAATTAAACCAAAAGACTATAGCATAGTCGTATTTTCAGTTCCAATTTAAATTACTGTTACTTTTCGTGTTTGTCCAAGGCCGTCTGTTTCGAACACGTTCTCCCAAATCGAACCACTGCGCGGATTATTGCGAGTATCACAAACTATTATTTATTTGTAAATTTCTCAGATTTCCGCATCCTAGTGGAAAACCTT
Organism: Xanthia icteritia; assembly: GCA_949128155.2. Taxonomy (NCBI): domain Eukaryota; kingdom Metazoa; phylum Arthropoda; class Insecta; order Lepidoptera; family Noctuidae; genus Xanthia; species Xanthia icteritia. The sequence continues at coordinate 5,098,156 of OX421935.2, read as the reverse complement.
TCTGTGACACGATTGCACAACGATATGCAAGACATCGTAATAAAGTAGACTGATTACGTGCGGCAAAAGAAATGCTATAAATAAGTCTATTCAAATATTAATTGAAAATGCTGTGTGTATACCTATAATAGGCATACATACCAGTACTTTGTATTATGATAGTGTTCTGTTTTAATTATATGTATGTACTGCTAATTGGTGTACTAAAATAAATAAATCAAATAAAATTAATAAAACATTATGTTAAATGTACAAGAGGTTTGAGATATCTTTATTTCCCACAAGAACACTTACATAAGATAATGTAAAAATAAAAAATATTTCGAGTGATGCAGAAAAACATTTTTTTGATTATCTTATACTCTCCCGTAAGTCCTTCCAGGAACTCTTTTCCCGTGCCACCTCGAACCAGCCCTCATAGTTCTCGTCCAGGTCAGCTCGCCACCTCTTTCTGGGCTGGCATCGTCGGTAGCGCCGTCCATTGAGCCTGGCAGCCTTCTTTCATACGCCCAGTATTGTTTTGAAGCTATTGTGGTGCACCAAATTTTTACGCTCAGAATGCTGCGGTCGGTAGCTCTTTGGCAGAGTCCAAGGCGGAACATTTGCAGCTCGGTGAGCGACCAGGTCTGAGCACTATGCTATAACAGACATTTTACAAAAGTGTAAGTGTTTATAATTTAACCCAGCCAAAACGTACAGTCACGGACTTTAATTGATGAGTCACTTTCAAACTTTCCAATTTTGCAGTTTTGTACATTCAAGAGATTACGCGATTAAACACGAACTCAAACCGCATAATCATCAACAAGAAGACAAATTATCTTATTCACATTTCATTAAACAAATCTGTTATACATTTTAATAGCTAATAACACCTTCCCTTTAAGACTTAGGCCATAATATTTTTTGATATTCAGATAGCTCATGACCTAAAAAGGTGACATAAAGATTTTTTTTATTTATTTATTCAAAGACAAAGCATTGTAGTACACGTTACAAAAAAAATTAAAAACAGTTTTACAAAATAATTACTATATCTACAAACGTGTGGGTGAGCACTGCTCTCCTAGCTAGGTTATAAAAACCTGTGTTAAGGAGAAGCAGTCCAGTCCCCTAAGGTATAATGACGTAAAGGTTACATAGTGCTTCTGATGTTACTGTTAAGTTTAAGATACGTTTTATTAAACGTGAAAATGAGATATTTTTTAATTTCAAGGTAATTTAATATGTGTGTGTGTGTGTGTGTGTCTGTGATTGTGCGCGTGTGTAGTGTGTGTTTGCTTGTCCATGTTGTTTATGATAAGATTTTTTCTGTTTCGTCATAATTATGACTTATTTTGGAGGTAAGACTGCACAATCAAAAGATAGATATGAATAAATATTCTTGTCGATGTATACATCTTTTTGATGCTGACTGTACAGTTACGGATTTTAATTGATGAGCCACTTTTCAACTTTCCAATTTTGCAGTTTTGTACATTCACGAGATTACACGATTAAAAACACGAACTCAAACCGCATGCTCGTCAACAAGATGACAAATTACTAATAATCGGAAACTATTTTATCCATAGAGGTTGAAGGTTGACTAATAAGTTGTCAATGATAAATCAATACAATGTTGCATACGTTTATCCAATATATTAGATATTGACCTCCTTTGAATTAGAGCTCTTAAGGGGCCGGCGGAGCATGCGTAGTTCATACAAACATAATACCAAAATACAGAATATCTAGGCTCCCAAATTTATATTTTTAATGGACACATAGATAAAGACGAGACATGAGGAATCTCAAATTTTTATAGAAAACTTATTTTTCTCATAATTCGTCTTTAAATCAGTGTCCATTCCAGTGTGTAAAATATATATTTGGGAGCTGAATTCTGTAATCCAATAAATACACACTACCATACGAATATGTTTGAATTACAAATTATTTTGGTATTATGTTTGTATGAACTACGTATGCTCCGCCAGCCCCTTAAATACTCGTTATTTCTGAAAAACGATCAACTAGCGGTTTCTTGCGGCCTTCAAAGGTCATTGGTCCATCTTGTGGGAGGCCTTCCAACGCTAAGTGTTCGGGTACGCAGACGCAACTGCATAAAAAAAAATGTAGTATAAGTACTGGTTACGGGGGAAGTAGTGATGAAATGAATTCCTCAAACTTATTATCGTTACGTATACCAAAGTTGAATGGTTCTCGGAAACACAAAAATGATGAAATCACAATGACTTTTACTAATAAAGAGTTATCCATTGAAAACACAACAACTGTCGTTTTATCCATATTTATTACCTTATCAGTGATAACGATACATAATTTTTATGAAGGTTTCACCTTCAGTAATCATTCCATTAGTTTTTATCAAAGAAACATAGGTGTCTGACAACTGTAATATGACCTTATTCTATCAAAGCCTTGTATTTGATAGAATAAGGTCATATTCAGTTATATAAGGGTGGAATTCCACTGCTACATAGGTTGTGCACGGAGAGGTTTCGCAGGTTAGGGCGTTTACACATTGCGTCGCAGCGGCGGCGTTTTTAGGAGAAACAGGCGTAAAACAGAAAAGGCAAAAAAACAGGCGTAAATTTCTTCCTAACGTAAACAAGATTAGGAAGAATGTTAAGCTTTTGAATTACTTAGTAGCCTGGTAATTATTTATTGCCTAGCTAGTTTGTATCAATGTAAATAAAGTAACTATTAAGTCATTTCTGTTGAGAAAAAAAATGCATAATGTTACGTTAATAAAGCTACTTACTTAATTTTGTAAGTCGACAAAAAATAATAGCGAATTTATCTCTACATTTATGGGCTCACACGTGTAAATCCACTTTTTAGTTTCAAACTTTTTACTTTCAGATTTAAATGCTTAGGTAATTTACATAAAGAATAAATCAATAAATATTAATTCAGCCATCAAAATGAGGATATTATTACACGCAAACATTATAATTATATTAAGTAAGAATGAAAAAAAGGTAATGGAAAATATATCTAATACATACAATGCCAGTAGGAACAATTACTTAGATGATAATAATGTTACAATCACCATAGTAGATAAGTTAGGATTAGTCTATTAAGATATACTCGTAAACAATATAGGCGCGCGCATTATTAATGTACTTCCATATCATTGTACGCTCCCTATATTTGTACGATACATCAGATATGCACGTATCGCTAATGATTATAACTTTATTGACTACAAATGAGATATAACAAACAGTTCACATTCAGCACCACTTGTATCTACAAGTGAATTATCAATCCAAATATTATTAAACGAAATAAATGATTACATAAAAGTGATTCCAAAATGGCTACAAAAAATCAAGGGGAAGCGAAGAATTATGAAGACTTTACGGAAGAAGATCCTCTCAAAGAAAATGAAGAAAAAGAGGTGAACATGACATTTCGTGAAAAAGTGGTAGATATGTTTAGAAACATAACCCTAGAGCCATGTTTGTTGTTGTTTGTCATATCAGCTATGATCAATCTGACTGCATCACAAAACCTCAATCTTGAGAAGGCGTGCCGAGTGAACCTCAACTTTACGGACGCAATATGCGATTCGCTGAAGATGCAAGATGCAGACAGTCAGAACGAATATGAAAGAGAAACACAGAAGCTGCTGGCCAGAGCTCTTTCATGGCGGACTTACTTGTCAGCTACAATACCCTGCGTATTAGCTCTTTTTGTTGGATCTTTCTCTGATAAAACAGGACATAGAAAGTTTTTTATGATTATATCGGTTACGGGACAATTGCTTGTTGGTATCAACAATATGATCAACGTATATTTCTTTCGGCAACTCTCATTGGAAGTTTTGGTCTTCACGGAAGCTATTATTGAGGGACTATCTGGTGGATGGTGCATTTGTTTCTTGACAGCATTTGCTTTCATAAGCACCATTACAACAGACAAGACTAGAACTTTTAGGTTAGGTCTTGTAAGTTTTAGTATGACCGTGGCATTTCCTATTGGAATGGGCGTTAGTGGGGTCTTGTTGAAGAACTTTGGTTACTATGGATGCTATGGATTGACAGCAATCATACAGACTTTCAACATGATGTATCTATTTTTTGTAGTGAAGGATCCTAAACGGAATAGAGAACAAAAGAAGGTAAGCAGCCCAACGTTTTGATAATTATAATATCGATGCTTCCGGCAACAAATGTCGTAAACGCCATTTTGGCGAAAATGAGTTAAGAATGCAGCCCTACTTAATTTTTGGCGCTGCGTCGATCTAAAAATGTGAAAAAAATATTCGCCTAAAAAAAATACTTTTACACCCAAAATTTTTACTAGTATAATCAAGATTTTTTAGAAAAGAGGGTATGTATAACTCATATTGCTTAGAACCGAATAACCGTGCAGGTCGTATAATACAACGTACAAACAGCTGTCGGTCGTAAAAACATGAATACATAATTAATTGTAATTACACCCCACAATCATTTTTAAAACGTAAGCTCTGCTGAGAAACAATTGTCGTAATGTCACTTGGTCTTGGAGAATTGGTTTGATAATTAAAAAAGGTTTTTTATTCATTGACCGTCATCGTTTAATCAAAATAATGGTTAAGCAAGGCACTAATACAAATTCAAAGTAAAAAAATGTCTAAACCAATCACTTAAATTTCCATTAGAGGATCTTGTACATCAATCATCATTCATCATCATTGTTTGTGTCGCGGCTCGAAATTTTTATACCTTTAGGACCTGGCAGATCCTAAAGGTATAAAAATACACTTAAGTAAGTATATTATAGGCATCGTCCCGTATAATTTAATCAAGCGTTTGTTACAAGATGCCTATAGTGTTCTACCTCCAACGGCGTACCTAACCAGCCAGACATAATTCAAAATGTTAAGTAATCATTTTGTTTCATTGATTTCAAGAAGATTTTATAATCACGACATTTTTTTAAAACGTATTGATAATGAATTACAAAAAAATATAAGTAAACATTCCACCAAGCTTACTGCTCTAATAATTTTAATAAACAATGCCCATTTTCACCAACGCCCTTAAAAATTTAGGTAGTTCATCTTTCTAGATCTTGTTTGTTCGGAAAGCTTCTGTACTATGGTCTATCTAACTTTTAGTGTCGTTGGTGAAAATGGGAAAGTGTTATCGACAAGATAATAAAAAAGTAGATGCAAAACATAATACGACGAGTTATAGAAAATCAGGTCTTCAAATTTCTGGTTAATAATCTTCTATCCAATGACAGAAGATTATTAATGTCTGGCTGGTTAGGTACGCCGTTGGAGGTAGAACACTATAGGCATCTTGTAACAAACGCTTGATTAAATTATACGGGACGATGCCTATAATATACTTACTTAAGTGTATTTTTATACCTTTAGGATCTGCCAGGTCCTAAAGGTATAAAAATTTCGAGCCGCAACACAAACAATGATGATGAATGATGATTGATGTACAAGATCCTCTAATGGAAATTTAAGTGATTGGTTTAGACATTTTTTTACTTTGAATTTGTATTAGTGCCTTGCTTAACCATTATTTTGATTAAACGATGACGGTCAATGAATAAAAAACCTTTTTTAATTATGTCAATTTGTGTTTTATTTTATTGTTTTTATTACAAGTAATGAAAACTCAACTTACAGTCTTAAATTCATTGATTTGCTTCAGATATTTCCATGTTTGTTACATACCATCGCATCAGATCGTGGTGTTTACACTCATTTTTATTTCAGTATATGGTTTTTAAAACCAAACCCAGAACTATTGTATTTAAAAACTGGTGCATACTTCTAACTTCCGTTAGACAAATCGTTCTCCATTGATTTGTTAGTGGTCGTAAATACCAACTTCTTGAGTTTTCTGGGGTGTATGTCCAAGCTAACTTTTAAAATAAGGCTTTGACATAAATAGCAATAATATATTATGAAACACCATCGTATTTTACGTATTTCTTGTATAGAACACAATTTTACAACTTTTAAAGTTAAAAAGATATAAGCCAAAAACGAAATTATTTTTTGTTTTTCGTTGATTACCAAAAGTGCTATTTTGGTGTTTACGACCTTTGTTGTCGGAAGCATCGATATTATTATGTAGAAGTCCCTATTATATTTAAAAAAAAAATTGTTTAAAAGGTACCCTGTATTTACTTAGTTAAGAACTCCTGTATACTGCTCCATCAGTTCATCAACTTCTTTACTGCTCGTTCTTTGGGTATTTTATTTTCCTTCGAAATTGCTTTATTTTTGATAACAATTCCCAGTATATTAAAACTCCACTAAGGTTGAAATTATATAACTCAAAAATAGTAGGCAAAACTTGTAGTTTTAGTACAGATCGGTCGTTACGGTAAGCAAAATCTTTCCAAGTACAGTATGGAATATTTCAATGGAATATAGATATTCTTTTTGGTCCTATCTTACCGTAAGATAAACATGAGATCTAAAACGAAGCAGTTGGCACAGCTTCGAAATGCTGGTGAAATGCATTCGGAGTCGGATGCGCCCGTCGTGGTTGGGCTCGGTTGATCCCCTGAATTGGACCATTTTTCGACCGATGCCACGAATACACCCGTAGCCGTCGATCTGGTCTCAGTAGCATCTCCCCAGAATCCCACTATTAGCACTGAACATAGATGAATAGATATTGTCGTATATGACGTGCATGTGACAATGTTAAAGCAATTATGAATGTGACTCAACCATGCATTCTATAACATGGTCCCGAATTTTAACAAATCTATATTGTATCTTTTGTTCTTCAGCATGATCGTCAAGGAAAGTTCCACTTCTTCCGCGTGTTATTCGACCTGAAGAACGTCAGAGACACCGTGAGTGTGCTCGTCAGGAAAGCTCCTAAGAACAGAAGATTACGACTTTGTGTTCTTCTGGGAGTCGTCAGCGTACTCTTTGGACCTATGTATGGTTAGTATGTTGTGTTTACTTGCTTATTTTTCTGGTCTGTAAACCATGATTACTTTACATTTTGCCAGTTTTGTTAGAAATCCCTAGTATTACGAGGCCAGTCTAATACCGTTAACCAGGCAATAATCCAGGTTCCAGGATGCTCTTGATTTTGTCATAGATATAATCAAAGACACGTTGCTTGGCCACTTCCAATTTTGAAAAAAAAGGTGCTTGATACACGGACAGCTTGGAGCAGTCAGGATCAGAACAGTCTTCTAGGAGTATTTACATACAAACATGGAACTGCTCCAGCAGTTGCGACTGCTCCGGGCGGTCGCACCTTGAAATAGTTGATCCTGACCTGACTGCTTCAAGCTGCCCGTGAATGGCCGTCTAAGTCATCAAGTTGGTTAATATTTAATTTTGTTCATGTCCTTGAACTCTAAATATCTTAGAGATGTTTAGATTACCGCATGTGTTGTTTCAAAAGACCTTTCTTTCGATTTCAGGTGAAATATCAGTCATGTACCTATCCACGAGGTACAGATTTAACTGGGACGAAGTTAAATTCAGCATATTCCAGACTTATAACTTCATCACCCACACTATTGGTAAGTTCTTCTTCTTCACTTAATTATTAATCAGTAAGATTTGTGTTTTTTTTAGCAAGCTCATTTAAATACAGAAAACAAACGGCTTTTATATTAGGACTTGCTAAAGGTATTCTTTCAAACAATTTTTACAAGCTGATTGTCAATTAAGATGGTATATTATGATCATCACCTTTACCTATCCTAATCATGTATAATATAATATTATAAATGCGAAAGTGAGTTTGTTTGTCATGTTTATTACGTTTTCACGCTAAAACAGCTGAATGGATTGGGATGAAATTTTACACATGGGTAGGTAGACCATTAACTATAGAAGGACATAGACTACTTTTTATCCTAGATCGTAGACGAAGTCGCGGGCTAGCTCGCACTCTATAATTCATAATAAACCTTGAAAATGTAGTTTACTAACTATATTGATTACTAGCTTCCTCCAGCGACTTCGCCCGCGTGATATCTTTATAAATTATAGCCTATGTTACTCAGTGATAGCATTCTACTGGTGAAAAAATTTTTTAAATCGGTCCAGTAGTTTTTGAGTTTATTCATTATACACAAACAAACAAAAAAACAAACATACAAAAATCTAATCGTCTCTCTTTATAATATTAGTTTAGACCAAAATGAGCCCTTTACATAAAACATAGTACTGACTAATCAGTTCTTGTGATTCTCAGAAAAAGCAATAAATATTACTTGGTATGTCAATGATATCATAATTCATACGTTTGATTACTAATTGTATCGAAATGGATGACCGAACAACAAGTGGGTAGTGACATAATCCACTTTGGGGGTCGTTGTTATCTCTCAAGGCTGGTAAGTGCATTCATGGTGCAATCTACTGAGGTTTATGAAATGGTACCTTATTTATTTATTTAGAGCATCGAAGATTTACAGCTGAAACCTATGTAACTTAATATTATAAATGCGAAAGTGAGTTTGTTTGTTTGTTTTTTTTACGCTTTCACGCTAAAACAGCTAAACGCATTTGAATGAAATTTGGCACATGGGTAGACCATGACCTGGATTAGAACATAGAATACTTTTTATCCAGATATTCCCACGGGATCGAGACTTATGCGGGTGAAACCGCGGGGCGCAGCTAGTATAATATTATAAATAACATTTCCCTAGTCAACGAAAGTTTTACCAGCAGAAATTGACTAAAACTGGTATGTGCGTAGACTGTTACTAAATAAAATAAAAAACTGTGCTTAGGAAACACTGACATGGAGTCGAAACGGAATAATTAATCGTAGGTTGTTCACCCCGGTAGCACACCTCTGCTGCGAAACTATAGCAGCGAAACAGCAGTAGTTAAATTCAATAGACTCGCGTCATTTTCCGCTACTCGCATTCGATTCGAGTAGCGGAACATGGCGCGAGTCTATTGAATTGAACTACTACGGTTTTGCTGCTTTGGTTTCGCGGCGGAGGCATGCTACCGGCGTTAAGCTCTTTACGCGCACATCTCCGCCACGAAACCGCAGTATTTCAATTCATGTTCCGCTATTCGAAATTTGGGTAGCGGAACTCGAGTAGCGGAACATGACACGAGTCAGTTGAATTGAACTACTGCGGTGTCGCCGCTACGGTTTCGCGGCGCAGGTGTGCTACTGGCATATATACGTTATCTATACTTTCAGCACTCCAATTGCGTAAAACACTTTTAATCACAATCCAAAAGATTTTAAAGAAACTTGCTAATTCATTGCTATTTATGTTTGTAAAATTCGTCTGCTCGAGAACGTTAACGTTGTTGAACTGACGAAATAGAAGAAATTTCCGCTAACGCAAATACTTTGCAGTTATTCTTGAGTTTGAGTTCCCTTTGGTTCTTGGTTGCTAGTACATACACTTTTCAAAAAACAAATTATTACGTTCCAGGTACAATATTCTCAATTATGGTCCTCAGCAAGTACCTACAATGGCACGACTCTTTGCTGGGCATCGTGTCGACGCTGAGCAAGATCGCATCTTCCTTCGTCTATTGTTTTGCTCCAAATGAGAAAATATTCTATCTTGGTAAGTAAATAATCATTGATTTCTTAATTAAATTGGTCTAGTCCTGTTGGTAGATAGATAAAACATTTATTCAGTGCACACAAAAGTCACACAAAATGACAATTAAATGATAACAAATTACTTGAATATGTATAAAAACAAGGTGCCAATATACATAAACGAAAAAACATACTTAGAGAAATAGAGTGACATTATGATTACTTCAAATCAAATAACGATTAAACAAAGTGCGGTGTGCGTCTCAAGGCGTCACCAGATTGGAGTCCAGCTAAGCATGTATCAGGCAAATATACCTGCCGCTGATATTCTGCTGGATCCCTGCAGTGACATATGGACGTCGAGCAGAGGAGATAAATTGATAAATTCTGTCCACCCACTATTCGACTTGACGACTGGTTATAATTACATCATCGGTCTAGATGATTCATTGTAATATTTTCGACAAAGTATTCGTAGTTTTTACGACCATATGCCTCCTTCCTAGCAACGAAGGAATTTATAGGCCTCTAAGAAAATACTAAAATCACGATCCCGAAAAACTGCCGATTCGGCCATTTTTAACTCGGCTGTAACACGTCATTACATACATCAGCGATAGCTTAGTTTTTAACTGGCCACTGTAAGCTGTTGCAGACATTTTCATCCTCCTTGCAAACGAGTCACTGCGTCCAATTCACAAGCTCAGTGGACTGTTGCCACTTCTACATAGTATAGTAATCTATGTCAGTATTGGTTTTCCTAAACGGGTACGAGTTTTAATACAAATGTGATTACCACAAACGGTCGCAAGCTAATATAATTAGCTTTGCGGAAATAACGTTGCTGGATCACTCTCCCCTCCTCGCGTCATATTCCACATTATTGAGGGTCGTGGTTCCCCCGACGGACGTCGTCAAGTCATCTTCTGTTTGACGATGTTTCGCCATCGGTGTCTATCCTTGGCATTGTGAGGCGCGTCGTGGAGTTTTGTGTCCAGTGATGATCGAGTTTGGTCCAAGTATCTAAGTGTGCTGCGACCCCTCGGACGTTTGTCATCGACCTTGCCAGTGACAATTCAGTGGTTCTAGTTTATAACCATCTTTTCTCGCGATGTAACCGAAAACGACGGTGACGGATCACAGGACCTTTAAAAAGCTTCCATTATTCTGTCCAGGCGTTTTTTGTTCCTTGGCAATCTTGGATGGTCATCACTTAGTTATTGAATATTTACCCAACTTTCCTGGAATATTTATTGGTAATTTCATATTTGTCATCAAGATTTAATTATGGTCAAGTTTAAATTAATAAATTTCTAGCTTCCGCCAGCGGCTTCATTACAAATTATAGCTTATATTATTCAGTGATAATATAGAAATTTACTGGTGAAAGAATTTTTGAAATCGGCCCAGTAGTTTTTGAGTTTATCCAATGCAAACAAAAATACAAATCTTTTATCTTTATAATAATAGTGTAGGAATACGTAGAAACAAGAATTCGTTGCTGTATTCATGAATAATACAGTCCGTATCATAGATTTACAAATAAGAGGAAACATCGACAACTTTTCTTTATCATAAATATGACTGGTTTTGGATAATCAGTTCCACTTCCTGCTATTTTACAACTAGGCGGAAGTTGATGAGACATGGCATATTTGTAATGATTCATTAACAGCTTTCTTAGACAAGTGGCAATCATGATTGTGATCGTAGATGTGGCTCTATGATTAATTTAATTAGGTACATTATAAAAGGTAATTAGGTATATTCCTTAAGATAATTAATTTGTTACTAACAAAAATATGGACATTACCCAGTCTGAAATAAACGAATTTTATTTATTTTTTATTTTTATAAAAAGAATATTCATATTATTCAGGGTTCTATTAATCCTAATTAATATTATAAATAAGAAAGTGAGTTTGTTTGTTTGTTACGCTTTAACGCTAAAACGGCTAAATGGATTTGGATGAAATTTGGCACATGGGTAGACAATGATGTGGATTGGGCCTGATGGGATTGATTTTTTTATCACAATATTTTCACGGGATCGAGACATATGTGGGTGAAACCGCGGGGCGCAGCTAGTTTTACTATAAAATAGAATAGAATGGTCTTTATTAAATACCCCTTTCCCACCTTCACTCTCTCTATCTCTCTCTCTCTTCTCTCTTTTTTATCTAAAAGAAAGAAAGAAAGAAAAAGAAAAATTTAGGACACGCACAGGAAATACAAACAGTAATAAAAGAAATATTATAAAAATAAAAAAGGAGCATTTAAAAACTAGGAAAATAATAACGACCTGTGCGAGGCCAAAAAGGCCCCAATCCCAGCATAGTACGGCGATATTTAAAAAAACAATACCGCCGCGCTGGTATCTAAGGTAACTTAGCAGTCCATTTTAATTCTGTCCACCGATTATGCAACATGCAACTATCTCCCAATCAGATGTTTACAGTCGCATTTTTAATTTGTTTATCTCGACAGCTAGCAGGTAATTAAAATGAAGCACCAGCTGTTAGCCAGCACCCTAATTACGTAATATACAATCAATCGGAATTTGAATCATTTGAAAAAAATTGCTAATCCATTGCTTCATAAGTTCGATAAAAAAATTTGCTCAACAACGTACATAACGCAATGAATGTTGTTGAACTGTCAAAATGAAACAAATTTGTCGTAATTGTTTACGAAAATGTGTTGCGTAATTAGATAGCAGGCTTACATGAGCACCGCGACAAAATTTATCGTCTTATGACCTATAATTACGCATAGCCATGTCTCGTTTCGGCGCGAGATAATGCAACGACAAAATATAGTCGCGTTAGCCCGACTGATCTTCGATTAATTGCCACACAATCGTTATCATTGTCGATAACCTCCATAGAAACTCCACTATACTCGTTCGATCATAAGTAGATTATTAGATAACCCTTTTATGATAGAATGACTTAACCATTCCATTATAACCTGGTTATTTATCTACCCATTTAATGCGTGTCATTTGTTTCTAATAGTTTCAAGAAACAAAATATTTTTTTATCGCTATTAATAAATATGTTGAGATATTCGTTTTTATTTGACCTAATTTGTTTTTTTATTATTACCAAGGTTATGTAAAGTGTATTCAATAAAATTAATAAACATATTTTGTTTTTTGAACAACGTTTGCAGTTGGAATGTAGGGAAGAAAATGTTTTTCAACTAGAGTGATTGAGTTTGTCCTTGGGATAAATTCATTCCAACTACGGAACCCTTTATTGTGCGTGGTCCAACACGCTCTTGGCCGATTTTTTATTAATATCTGGAAAAATCCTTCATCAATTAGTAATCTGGGCCCATAGGTTTTAAAGGCACATACACTACAATAAAGTTAATCACAATTTAAGTGAATCAGATCCTATGGACTTCCGTTCATACAAGTTTTTCCATTCTCCTAAGCCCTTTGGGCACGACATCACCACTCGCGCGAGAACAATTGTTAGAAGTTATTTAGAGCGTGCCATGAGTCGCCGCGTTGAGACTTGCGGAGAGGAGAGCGACGTGGGAACATTCGAGCGCCGCCCCGCGGCGCAAGACACACCGCAAGACGAACCGCCCTATGTCATGGCCCTGGCCTTATATTGGTGTACATTTACTAAACCGTGTTTTGTTTTGTTTTCAGCGCCTCTGGTTGAAATTCTGAATGGTACTTCGCTGTTGGCAATGAGGTCAATAATCTCGAAACTAGTAGAACCTAATGAATTAGGTAAGTAACGACTTTATCTAATTATTATAATAAAACAATAATATCAGTCTGTCCAATTGCCCCAAAAGCCTTTTCTCAGTAACGAAAAGGGCGCTGATTAGGGAAAAATAAAAAATCATATTGGCTTGAAGAATTATTGTTTATTAAAGAGGATAAAAATATGTATATAGGTACACTGGATAAACTAAATTAACTAACAAACTATTCAAATAAAAATATAATAACCTAACCTAACTAGTATATAAAAACTAAAATATGGCGTCAACATTTTTCCTTCGCATCGCTGTCGACTGTTAATGTACCCAAGAGACTGGCGGCATTGTCACGTTGTATGGCAATGCTTAGCCCCTGGTTAAGGTAAAAGCCAACCTTTGGTTCACGTGAAGTGTCAAATGTATATATATTGGTTCTTATAATATGCCAGGTCTGTATCCGAAACGTGGGTTTTATGAATTGTGGTCAGTTCCAAAAGTAAATAGTAAACAAATGGATCAAAAAACGTGGCTGTGGATGTCAATTTGTAGTTCCACTTTCAAATTAAGTACTTTGATTGAATTATTTGAATACTTAAACCAGAAATTCTAATGTGAAATCACCTTAAAGATGACATTTGATTAAATTTTATAATTTAGTTAGTAATCCTCCGATACCCTATAACTTTTTACAAAATTATATCTATTTACGAACTTAAATGATTATTTAAAAAAATACCCTTTACATCCAGTCTGCAATAGCAAGGTAAACTAGGTTGATCTATTATTAAAATGATTTGTATGTAAATGTTCTCGAAGATGTCACTTCAATTTCACTTGCATGATTGTAGTAAACATGACAACTAATCCATTTAGACGATATTTCCAACTGTCTAATGTGTAATATCTGAAATGGAACATTAAATGTTTGCATAAGTGCTAGTTATATAAAACTTATTCCTTCGTACTAAGCGCGGCTGCTACGCATACAGTTAAAGATTCGACTCCAAGGACTACATTTTTACTACGGTGGACGCCATCGTGCGCGTGCGAGCCCTCACGACGGGGGATGCTGTGGCCCGGGGTGGGGTCGTCTTGGCGGTGTCTCTAGACATCGCCAATGCCTTCAGTACCCTGCCCTGGAGTTGCATCAGGGAGGCACTCCGGTATCACCGGATGCCGACCTACCTCTGTCGTGTGGTCGAGGCCTATTTGACGGACAGGGCCGTCATCTAACCCGATCACCAGGGAGAATGGAACCGGCGAGAGATGTCGTGCGGTGTCCCACAGGGATTGGTCCTGGGGCCGCATCTGTGGGACATCGGATACGACTGGGTGCTGCGCGCCGACCTCCCTAGCGGCGTCATCGTCGTTTGTTACGCTGACGACACGTTGGTCCTGGCGCAGGGGAGGTCGCATCAGGCGGCGGCCGAACTAGCGACACACGGGGTTGCGACAATCGTGGACAGAATTGCCCGGAGGACACGGTTGAGCATACGGTGGAGGTCTGTCCGGCTTGGGCAGAGCATCGCCGTGTCCTCGCGGAGGCAATCGGCGGCGGGGATCTCTCGCGTCCGGCCCTAGTCCAGGCCATGGTACGGAGCGAGAGGGCATGGGAGGCCGTCACCTCCTTCTGCGAAGCAGTAATGCTCGCGAAGGAGGAGGCAGAACGCGTGAGGGAGAGGCAAATTTCGCGCCCTCACGCTAGGGGCGTGAGGGCGCGCCGCCGCAGGAGACGCCCTGGGCGTTGGGAATCGCAGGCCGATTCCCGGCCACCGTAGGCGCGGGCTTGCGGACGGTGAGCAATGGGTAGCTCGCCGTCCGATAAGGAACAGGCCCGGGTCGAAACAACGCACAACGAACACAACGCACCGTGCGTTGTGTTCCACGCTCGCCTCAAAGGGATATCAGCAAGTGAAGGGGTCCGATAGGACCGATGCCTGCCGGGGTTGCGGGAAAGTCCGAAAGGGATACCGTGGCCCCTGGCAACGTACAGGCAGCGGAAGGAACACGGGTGGGTTTTAGTCAGTAAGAGTCTGAAACGCCCTCCCGCTCCACCAAGAGCGGGAGAAGTTATTTGATAATTTCCCACCCAAAAAAAAAAGGACTACATTTTTCTGTCGGTATATCCTTTGTTACAGTATTTTTTATTTATTGGTATTATTTCAGATAAAATTTAATGATGTCAGACTTCTTTGAATTCTGTAACCTGATCGACGAATAACTTGCACAGTCGTTGTGGAGTCAGGAAAATAAAGTATTCATCATGTTGACGCACTACTTCATAGCTATTTCAGACAACTTTTAAAGAAAAGAAAGATGTGTTTTGGACATACGGACTGTTGAAGTTCGTAGTCAATTAATTTGATAGACGCAATAATGTTAACGGTGTGAAAATATAAATTATACTTTATAATAACCTATTAAGGCTCGTTATTGAACAAACTTTCTAGTACATTGGGAAGATGTTAAATGTTAATATGCTTGGTAAAAATGATCATAAAAATTATGATATTTTTCTAGGTAAAGTGAACTCCTTAGTGGGTCTGGTAGAAAACCTGATGC
Source organism: Xanthia icteritia (assembly GCA_949128155.2). NCBI lineage: Eukaryota > Metazoa > Arthropoda > Insecta > Lepidoptera > Noctuidae > Xanthia > Xanthia icteritia. The sequence goes on along the minus strand of OX421935.2, from coordinate 5,082,341 downwards.
CTCTGATCTACGTGCCGCTGTACACCAGGGTGTACACTGCCACGATGGAGGTGCTGCCGGGCGCTGTGTTCCTCTTAGGAGCCAGCATGACGTTACCTGCTGTTATTGTGCTCATGTAAGTATTCGATGAACAAAACGTAATGACTTAAATTACCACTGCATCATGACCGTAATGTGTCATAAAAAATAGTGAAGATTTAATTGGGGTTCAGTAAAATAGCCTCCACGAATAGCGAGACTCAGATGCTGTAGGTACATTCGGTGCTCTCTGGCAGAAATTATTACAGTATTTTCGTCTCACGAATCAGCGCGCGCTTTACTTATGGTTACCAAGTGTACAAACACGCTGTAAATGTGTGTGTAAGCGCAGGAGCTCTCGGTACCGACCGAAACAATGGCGAAGTCTGAAGTGTGCGTGTGTTACGTGCTGACGCTACTCGTCTTAACGCACACATTCACAGCACAGTGTTTTTACGCTTGTTTACCACAAGTAAAGCGCGCGTCGCTTCGTGAGATAAAAATACTATAGTCCAGTCAGAAAGATCTGACTTCCTGACTGGTTAATATTTTAAACACTGTATTAGGCATTCCGATATATATTGTGCTGATACAAGAGATGAAGACGAAGCAACGATTATCATTAAATTAAAAGCTCCCGCAAACAGGTGCGACGCGACGACTCGACGCGACACCGATGGAACAATTCCCGAGAAGTTTTCATAGAAGTTGTTCCACCAGAGTCGCGTCCCGCTGTCGCACCGCGCCTGTCTGCGGGAGCCTTGATAATTTAGCGACATATGATTTATCTATGTGTCTTGCAATAACACTCTCGCATCAAAACCATTTTGTAAGCTTAACTTGCACAATCCTGCAGTCTTGAACTTATTGGTGATTATTGCTTTCGGGTTGTACAGATCTTACCCTGCGCTCTGGCCGCAAGCGACTGCCGCGTAAATACGCGATAACGCTATCGTATACCGGAATAATGGCGTACATACGCGACTAGATTGATTGCGCGAGTATTCATATAAACGAGCGCGACTATCGTGAACTCGCGCGACGACGCTTTCAGTTTGGTCGCGGCCTTAACATTCCTCACAACAAATAACTACTGAATTAAACGTCCTTATGACGGTAAAATTCTTGAGCTGCCTTTAAGAAAGTGGGGGTGAATGTCATCAAAACACACCGTTATTCTAATTTCTTTTTATTTTATGTTTCAGCTGGCTATACTACGACCACAGAAAAGACGTAAGAAAACAAAAGAAAGTATCAGATCAACCCGGTTAACTAATGAGTTAGATAATAGAGTAGGAACTTAGTAAATCTAGATATTAGTAGATAATTTGTTAAATTTGTTAATTAATGTTAAGTCTCGCGAAGCTGAATTTGTACCTTACTTTGGGAATAAACGTTCTTAAATAATTTTCATGTGTTATTATTTATTCTAGTAAGTATGATAACTAGTGATCGGATAATCGGATGCATTTTACCAAAAGTGTAGGTGTTGGTAATTATGGAATGCGCTTTTGTATCGAAAAAATCCCGGGAATTCGGAATCGGCAAATTTAGTTTTTTTACTATAGAATCAAATCGGGTGTAGGAGTATTTACTTAGTTTAAGGTGTTGGATAATATTATGGAATGCACTTTTGTGTCGAAAAAATCCCGAGATTTCGGATTGAACAAATTTACTGTTTTTATTATAGAATCAAAATCGGGTGGAGGTATATTTACTTATTTTAACTTTTATATTTAAATAAAAACTAGAAATAATAACTTCCTCTTAATTTTTCTTAAATTTTCAAAACATTTATCTCAAACGAATAATAAATAAGAATTACAAAGAAAAACCATTAAATCTCTTAATGATTATTATTAACGTACCACAACATCATCAAAAAACTACCGCGCTCAACTGAGTCTGACTGACAGTATCGTATTAAACGATTAAGTTGAAAGTTTAGGATACAAAGTATTTATGTAACTTCACTGCCTCCTACAGCCGGGTCCAGACTAGTGTTACGTGTAATGTAATCCACCGTGTAATGTAACGCGAATTCTAGGTGTGGACGGCACTACGAGCATTACATGTAACGCTCGTGTGCCGTCCACACTTATGCCAGCATACCACAAACGGTCGTGTTACATAACTTGACTAATTTGAGCGGTTGACAGCTGTCGGTAAGTAGGCTATCTCTTGTTGTTTTCAATGATATTCTTTTTTACAATATCATTGAATACAAAATTGAAATTCTTTAAAAAAGAAATTAAGAATATCATTGGTCGTATTTTCATTGGCGCTGTCAATAAAAATGGACGGCTCACGCGCAACGTTGTCAGATCTCCGTAGCACGGCTTGTATAATAGAGAAGGGTATGGTATTTCATAATGAGTGCGAGTGAGACGGCAAATTATATTCCTGGTTGTGTGCAGGTACCCGAAGGAAGTTCCTATTGTTCATTTTATGACATTTGTCTGTGCCATTCATTTTTTTTAAATTAATACCTACTACTTACCTACTAGTCCTCTTACACTCAACATAGAGCCATAAATTGATGGGGAGCTTAAAATTTACTTCAAGTAAATATACATTAATAATTATGAAACCCCTGTTTTTTTTTTTTTTTAATAAATGCCACATGCTAAAGACGATGTTTCTTCACCATGATACAGAATAGTTTCGCATTCCCGATTTTTCTGGAATCGCGGGATTTATATTTAAAAAAATATGTTTTAAGAAGCCGCTTCCATAATTTCCTAACCAAAAATGTACTTTAGGTAAATATGCATCCGATTATCCGATCACTAATGATAACGTACTGCGCATGACATAGATGGAAGGATCAATTATTTATTTATTTATTTATTTATTTATTTATTTATTTAACCATATTTAAGCTATCTTTACAGGCAACCCAAGACGATAGTTAAACATACACACTCACATATAATATTCTACATTTCACTAGGTACAACATACCCTATTAACACATAGGTACACATATTACACACTTCTGTAAGAAATTATAAACATTGCCACCTTTGTGAATTCATTCAGAGTACAGCTGAATAGATCTATGTCCCCTGCTATAAGGTTGAGAGTGCGCAGTGCGCGCGTCAGAGGCGCCTCGCTCAGGAGGTTGGTGCGCGCGCGCGGCTCCGCCAGCAGCCGCGGCCGCCTACGCCGCCATACATACCTATCCGGCACACACAAACCCATCAACCCCAATATATCTGCGTTATGCACCCTTCCTCTAAGTATTTTGAATAGGTATGAGTTGAGTGCGAGATCCCTCCTGACCCTCAACTCGTTATATCCAACCATACCCAGAATAAATAGAGTAGGGTACATTAATGGATAAAATGGGTATACCCCGTACAGTTGTAAGTACAAGTACCTCACAAACTTATTTTGAACTTTCTCCAGCATGAGCCTATATTTAGATTCATGCGGAGCCCAAATGACTGCGTTACATTCTAGCTGACTTCTCACTAGAGCGTTGTAAAGGGCTACCACTGCTTTCATGTTCTTGAAGTCTCGTACTAGCCGAAGCATGAATCCTAAATTTCTATAGGCTTTCCGGCAACAACCAATGATATGATCGCGAAACATTAACCCTGTGCTGAAATTTACTCCCAAATCCTTGACTTCTGTTACCCTAACCATTGGTAAACCATCTATATTATAATTGTATAATACAGGACTACGTGCGCGCGAGAATGAAATTATCACACACTTTTCGGCGTTAAACTGTAAGCGGTTCTCCTTACTCCAGCTGACCACCCTGTCAATGTCTCGCTGTAGTCTCGCACAGTCTTGCTCGTTACCTATCGCGAGAGACAGCTTGAGGTCATCCGCAAACAGCAAGCACCTCGCGTCCCTAACAATCCTCGGTAAGTCATTTATCGTAATAATAAATTGTAGGGGCCCGAGATTGCTGCCCTGACTCACTCCAGATCTGGTAAAATATGGATTTGATGTATATCCCTCATATTCTACATATTGCTGTCTCTCATACATGTAACTTGCAAAGAACTGCAATTATGTGGTCCTAAGGCCGTATTCTTGGTGGCAGCGGGCAGCGGGGCGGCGGCGACAGCGGCGTTATGGAGTTCTCTATGGCAGCGGCGCGGGGAGCGATAACAGGTCCGCCGAGAATACGGCCTAAGAGGTAGCCCTTCATCTGCCTAGCCTATTCTCAACTGTGTTGGGGTTAGCTTCCAGTCTAACCGGATGCACCTGAATACCGTTATTTTACATGGAGCGACTGCCTATCTGACCTCCACAATCCAGTTTACTGTGAAGACTAAATCTACCTTATTAACTACTACCTAGCCCTATATGAGTCTTTGTTCGAATTAAGAGGGAACAGGGCCTGCGAGGAATTTGAAATAGGTATTTGAAGAAACGATTGCCATCGTCTTACCTCAAGTCTGCCACCGTAGAGTGCGATAGGGACAACTGCAGCTCAGACCGATTATATCACAAATGAAAATTGACAAGATCGGCGTATGGAGAATCGCAGGCCCTGTTCCCTTTTAAAGATTTTGAATTAAGACCTCCCTAATCCCCTCCCTTAATAACCCTTATTCCTAATAGTTTGTACAGGAAAATTAAGATCCAGGCCTTTATTTTCGTTTTTTTTTCATATTATGTATTACAAAAGTTGTTTATATTCATGAATACTAACTAGGTATATGTCTTGTTGATCTAGTAGTCGCATGCGCTAGTGCTGAACATGAGGTCCTGGGTTTGATTCCCGGGTGTTATTGGGTTTTTCCATCTGGAATTTCTCAGGTCAGTCTGGATTTGTGTCTGGTTGATGGCAAAATACTCGCCTGTTCTGGCGAAATGTGTAACTAGGTACACTCCCTTAAAGTATGTCCCTTCTTTTATCTGCACTGTTTTGTTAACTTTTGTGTAGGTACGGGTTGGTTCTGCGCAGGTCTTAAGTGGCATTACCATTAGAAACCCGGAATTCGTTAAACTAGGCTTAACTTAATGGATCATTACAAACAACGACCGACTCATTTTGTGACCTTCCCCATAATAGAAAGAAAAAAGAAAGAAAATACGTTTATTTCCGGTAAACATGAAACAAAGAAAAGAACACAAAATAAAAAAAAAAACAAGTTTAGGGAAAATATGCGTCACAGCCACGCAAAACGGACATCACTCAGCATTATACTGCGACCCTATGCAAGACAGAGCCCCAGCGCTGGTTTTCAGCGAGAGCCGGCGTTGAATAGTAATAAGTCCTGCAAACCAAATTTCGGCCATGGCGACCAACATCAGCGGAGACCAGCCTTCTGAGCGGAAGATGTTATAGTGCACAAGTGTATGCGCAGACAGGTGCACTCTCTCTTCCCTCACTCTCATAGTCCGATGGGACGGCAATTTGACACGACCAGAGAGAGATTAGGCGCAGGTACAACGACTTAGCGTGCTTTCTGTGGCATGGGGCACCATCACCATAATAAGCATACTTAAAAAGCTAATACATAAGATACCTATGTACTATTGGTGTTTATTGGCCATTTGATGTAAATTCAAAATGCCGTTATAGGCGATACTGTTACATATAACAATGCTAGTAAAGCTTGAATTCATATCAGAAAAATGTTACACAAACCTGACAGTGAGAATAATAATGATACTGATACTAAGAAAACAATTTCCAAGTGTTCGATAATGTTTGTTGAATGGCTTGATCAATGATTTTTTTTTAAAGAAACAAGGAATTACTAATGTATATGTATAACTGATAGTGTTTTCAATTGATATAATTAATGTAAAAGTAGTTGGAAATGAATCGAATTTCTCAAAATCGTTTGAAACGCAAAACAAAAATATTTACTCAAAACAATAAATGAACCCGACCATAACAACACTACGTTTCAATTATTAGAAATAATTCAAAACATTACGCCTATGCGTGATAAGCGTAATCTCTAGTAGGTACCTACAAAAGGAGTCCAAAACTCGATTCACACTAATGAGCATTAAGGAGTACAAAAACCGTCTGGTTCGCGTCACCGGCGCTTATATATGTTCGTAGGTACTTACGGTCACTTTGCCAGCCCAGCTGCGTTCATTCAGACCTCCGCGAGAGTCAAGTCGTGTGTCGGTGTCGTCTAAAAGCTGAATGCTGTCTCATTAACATGTCTGCGACACTTTCCAATTAATTCCACAACGAATAATTAGGAAACGAAAATTGTTTATTTACATTTCAAAACTAAAATAGATACGATTTTACAAGTGTTTACCAGTATCCGTCAAGGAAGTTCTGAGATTTACAATTCTAAGCCTACAATAACTTTATGATAGGTGTTAGAAAACATAGATAAAAAGCAGATGCACGCAATTGGCTCCTGTTATTCCTTATCACTATCAAGTTGAGACACTATAAATATTGAGTCGGATAAAATAATATATATTACAAGCACCACAACAAACAGTTGAAATACAAACAGACGCAATCCAGGAGTATTGTTGTTGAATATAGTCATTACATACTACTGTCGCCTGAGATACAACATTGACATGTGAAGGCAAAGCTACAGAAATGGATCCTTCTAAGAGTGAACCCGAGAATACAAAACCAGAGGTAAATAAAGAAGACACTGATGAATCTTCTCCTCTGAAACCAAACCCAGAAGAAACTGAAAAGGTTGAAAAAAATGAAGAGAAAAATAAGATAACTTTCAGGGAAAGACTGAAACTAATCAAAGACAACACAACTGTAGAACCAATTATGGCATGCTATGTTATGCCCAGTGTCCTAGCATCGTTAGCAATACAAAATTTAAATTTGGAGAAGGCCTGCAGAATCAATCTTAATTATACAACAGAAGTATGTGATGCATTGAATTTAAGACAAACGGAAAACTATACGTTTGAGGAACAAGAAGTGCAAAAACTAATAGCAGGTATCGCAGTGTGGAAGAATGTGGTTCAAACATCGATCCCTGTGTTACTTATCCTTTTCGTTGGAGCTTGGAGTGATAAGACTGGAAAAAGAAAAGCATGTATCATGCTGCCTATAGTCGGAGAATTTATGGCTTGTCTTGGCTTCATTGTAAACACGTATTTCTTTAACTTGCCTGTAGAAGTTTCTGCGTTCACAGAAGCTATATTCCCAGCTATAACGGGAGGATGGTTCACGAATTTCATTGGTGTATTTAGTTATATTGGCGACATTACCACTGAAGAGAACAGGACCTACAGAGTAGGGTTGGTGAACATGTTCATGTCGTTAGGATACCCCATCGGGAGTGCTTTGAGCGGTGTCATGTTGTCCTGGGTGGGGTACTACGGTGTATTTACAGTGTCATCGTCCCTGTATTTGTTCAGTTTGATTTACGGATACCGATATTTGGAAGATCCGAAGCAAAGGGCTGAAAAGAAACTTGTAAGTATCTATACCTGTGACTCTGAACTAATTTTTGATCTAATTGTGGTATTGATTGTATTTTAGTAACCTTAATTTTGATGTTAAAGAAATTTATCTCTCCTTTGTTAATATATTATTTTCTTTTTTCATTTATATCGCAGCAATTTGTATTTTTTTTCTATATCTAATCGGTCAGAGACAGTATAATTATATCCCAGATCCATTTTATATCTTTATGGTATTGTTTATATTGATAATTTTGTGATCAAACTAATTATTTTCCGGTTATTAAATCAAATTGAAAACTCTTAGTCAAAAATACTTTTGTAAATACGAATGAAAATACGCACCCGTTATAGATTTAGTTTGTGTTGTGTTTTGTGAGATTTTCTTTCGTAATGTTACGATTACATATCATTCATGAAGCGTGATTTTTGTAGCAATCTTCCAGGGTGACTTGCTATTAAATAACCTGGCAGATAATTCCAAGCAATTTTTTTTTCATTTTGAGTACACGTTCACTGTGTAGTACTGTCTTAACAACGATTTTGCAGTTGGTATAATTATACCAATTAGAAATCACGATAAAATAAAAACTTTTCAGGAGAATAAGAAACATAAAAAGAAATGTTTCCTTCGAGAGTTCTTCGATGTTGCCCTGGTCATGGAGACGTTTAAGGTGGCTTTCAGGAAAGGTCCTGGTAACAGAAGGCTTCGAGTTTGTTTGTTGCTGATTGTGGTGTGCGTGGTGTTTGGACCTATGCATGGTAAGTGCATACGCTTCGGTACGCTTAAACAATTCCAGAGGGGGGTATATATAAAATTGCTTAGCAGTTTTCGGCCTTTGTTGCAATACGCTCTGTCAGTGCAAAAATGCAGGCGGTATTTTTTTACAGCGTTTGTTTTCTCCAAAACCGAGTTTATGGCTAAAAATTTAAATTTTCCAAGCAACGCCGTAATTTGTTCTGCCGCCTAATTTAAATAATTTTCCACAGTAAAACAATTTCTTACGATGATTCCCCAGTGTGTTTTAAAACGTTCAGGGGTAACGCTGACGATGAATGAAGACATTAGAAATACAGGCCCATGAATTGTTAAAAGCTTTTAAGGTTCGGAGGCTGAAAATGACTTGCAACGGAATCTATACATATAATATTATATAAAATAAAGTAGCTTTTCGCGTTTGTCTGTATGTCCGCGTTGTTCTTCTAAACCACACAACAGATTTTGATGAGGTTTTCAGCATCGTTTAGAGAATTTATTCCGGAATGTTTATGTCATAATATGTAGTCCTCCATACCGTATTTCGGCCACGGCGGCCAATCTCAACGGAGACCAGCCTTCGGCGCGGGAGATATTAAAGTGCACAAGTGTGTGCGCAGACACAGGTGCACTTTCTCTTCCGTCACTGTCATAGTCCGATGGGACGGCAATCCGACGCGACCGGAGAGAGATCAGGCGCAGGGCCAACGGCTTAACGTGCTTACCGAGGCACGGGGTAAAATACTTTACTATTAAAGTTACGTTTACCTAAGAACTCTCGACGCGCGAAGCAGGAGCGGGCCGCTAGTATAATAAAGCACCTTTTCATACGTCCCTAGCCGTAAATCTAGAATTTTCCACAAAAAAATGGGTCGCTTGGCAAAATAGGATATCAATATTGAATTTATACTGCTATATTGAATCAGTGCCGACGATTTTATTCTGTATGGAAAATTATGTTTAGGTAACCTAGATTGATATAATACCAAGATATTATTATCTATACTTCTAACAAATTGTAAAATTCCAGGTGAATTCACCGTGATGTACCTGTTTACACGGTACAGGTTCAATTGGGATGAAGTTCAGTACAGTATGTGGTCTACTTACTCTATCGTCACCAATTTATTAGGTAAGTAATGTTATTGGACTTTTTTTTCGTTTTATTTGACATTATCAGGGCACAAATTTTTGTTTATAAAATTATGTTTGTGTGGATCGCCGATTGCGCGCACTTGCGTTGGGTATTGATCATGCGTAGGCGTTGAACTCACATCTCTCATTGGTGATGAAGACATACGCAATGATACAGGGTGGCGCTTTGGTCACCTGCCTCCGTCAAAGGGGTGATTCTACGTGTCACGTTAAACGATTTTTTTTACGAACCGCGTTTGAGTTTCCTAGCAATGATTAATTTGACGGGTAGAATCACTCCCTTGATGGATGCAGATGACTAAATTACCACCCTTTATAATATTATACAAAGCAGCTCAAAATAGCCGACCTAAAATCCGACATAATATCCATAAGTACTTTTGATAGCACTTTCCTCTCACCGTTGAATGTAGGAACATTAGCGTAATGTTAAGATACCAGACATACCTACTGATTGTAGTTTAGCCAAACTTCCAGAAATTTTCTGCTGGAGGTCAGTAAATGTGCCAATTCGTCTTAGCAACCTGTAAATTGCTTCCTTATTAGCATTACGTAGAAGCACGTAATCATCAGATTCCGGTTGTTAGAAGCAATAGTCAGTGTGCGCCGTGTGGTGTTCAGTAAACGGATGTTTCCCTTCATTTGTCATTTAAAAACGGAAACATGGTAAACTGGATAAGTTCCTAACATTTGGTACGTTAATTTATTTTTGGTTGTTTGAATAACAGAGTTCGTTCGAGGAAATTGAAATGATGTGGAGATAATGATGGGATATTGAGTGACAATGTGAGCATTTAAATGAAAAAAAAAACAGAGCGAGCCATAGTCGCATTTGATGTGTTACATCTTGGCAGACGTATAAATGATATGAACAATATTCATTGTTATCATCATCATCTTGTTTATAACCTCTCGGAAAATGAGTTGGTACGTTTCAGAGAGGTTGTCAGATGCGACGGCCAACTCTAGCAACCGCACGCGCTCATTGGTCAAATCAAATAGCGCGCGCTTCGCCGGCTTCCTGTTACACACTTCCGTCCCTTTTTACGAAATTACTCCCACAGATTGCAGGAAAGCAATAGGAAAAATGCTACACATCAATAAACTACACATTATGCTTCCTTATGAAAGCCGGAAATACACATGCCACTAACTTCTACAAAAGTTGGTTGGTTGACGTTTACCAATCAAAAGTGGTTACGGTACAATGGCATGCAAGCTATTTTCATAATTTTTTGCAAGTAACTGGCATGAATTGTAATTCCTGGCTTTAACATGGTGTTTTCCTTTGTCATAATGCGTTAGTAGTATCTTATAACAACTCTAGCATGATAGACGCTCACTCTTACGTTTTAAGCGTCAAATTAATCCGTGATCCTCCATCCCAAGTCTTATAGGTAGACCAATTTACTGACAGCAATTTTATATTTCAGGAACATTCTTCTCAATTACCCTGTTCAGTAACTATCTGAAGCTGGATGATACCCTGCTCGGTATCATATCTAACACAAGCAAGATTATCGCAGCCTTTGCTTACGCCTTCGCAAGGAACGACTTGGAGATCTATTTGGGTAAGTAATCATCAAAATCATTATTCTCCCGGCCTTATCTCAATTTATTTGGGGTCAGCGCAACTTGTGTTTTGAAGCAAAAAGGAGGGTTATGATTTTGACCGGTATGTATGTGTTATGTTCATCTGTTACCTCATAACTTCTAAACTCCTCATGATATGTAATTTGACAAATGATTCGAAGCGTCTTGATCGTCCGCTGGGCTATGTGACATCACGTTAAATTGAATATGGCGCCCTCTAGAGGACATAAAGTCATGAACAAAATGTTTTTTTTTTAATAATGCCATGTTGGGTATCAAATCAAATATATATAAATATTATAACCTCAAAATAATATAAATAAAAACTAAAGCCCAACTAACTAAACAAACAAGTCAACTATAAAGGTATAAACAAGACGTCACAAACAGACAATTTAGTCCGTAGAATCCGGAGTCACACGTAATCTGTTTGATTTATGCCCTAACACGAACGTGACTCCCGGATTTTTAATTTGTCTGTCTATGATGTCTTGTTTATACCTTTTTACTTGACTTGTTAGTCGTAGTTGGGTTTAAGTTTTTATAACTTTAATTTTTTCTCCCATACTTATCTATTAATGAGATGACTACCGAGATGATCCCTTTCTAGCCTTATTATCTTTCACACATTGCATCTTTTCTTTGGGTTAGTAATATTAAAGACTAATGCGCTGTAAATATGTGAGCACCATGCATCTATCACATGATTAATTTATCTGTTATTCCTTAATCTTTCATTATTTTTACCTTAGTAATTTTATTCTAGGTGCATCGTCTTCACATATAATTATATAATTGATGTATACAAGATATTGTGAAAACATTTTAAAAGAGTAACGGTGGAGTTTCTTGCCCATTCTTCTCCATACGAAAACTACCTTTTGGAAGGGGCGAATAGAATCAATTATTATTTTTCTGTAAATGTTGACGTTCAAAAGTGCCTTTTTTGTGCCTAATTGAAATAAATTATTTGACTTTGACTTTGACTTTGCTGACTTACCGAACAGTCATATAATTAATGTTTAAAATGTAATTTTATTTAGTTTAATAATATCTGTTAGTGTCCGTTAGCCCGTTAGGTCTCGTCATCAACAATAGAAATTGAATATGTCGCATTAGCCAACGCTTGATAGGAAACTGCGTGTAATTCGACTTCACTTTAGCTTAAAGGTCCTGAAAAGGCCATATCTTTAAAAAAAACGCACGTCTTAGGCCGGATTTTCAATTGTCAGGTAACTTTAGACTGAGGAATAAATATTGCGGTTTTGTAGAAAACTAGCTACCGCCAGAGACTTCACCTGCATCATATCTTTATAAATTATAGCCTATGTTATAGCATTCTACTGGTGAAAGAATTTTTTAAATCGGCTCAGGAAAATTTAAAAAAAATTAAATCGGTACACCAATATAAAAAATATAAACTTTTTTCTCTATAATATTGGTGTAGATCTATCAAAATGACATTTTAATTCTTCATATAAAACTTATCTGTGGAATTCCGCTCAGGATTGTCCCTAGCATAACACGGAATTTTCCAAGCGGGCATCTCCCAGACTCATCTAGCACATTGCAATGCCTCAATCAATCAATCTGCCTAGCCTTTTCCCAACTATGCTGGGGTCGGCTTCCAGTCTAACCGGATGCAGCTGCATACCAGTATTTTACATGGAGCGTCTGTCTATTTGACCTACAGAACCTAGTTTCTGGGTAACACGATACCCCTTGGTAAAACTGATTGTCAGACTTTTGGGCTTCTGACTACCCCGTAACGACTGTCAAAGATCTACGAAAGACAGCCGGGACCAACGGCTTAACGTGCTTTTCGAGGTACATACAAACCTACGATCACATATATTTAGTAGGTACCAAATCCTTACATAACAACATCGTATACCAACGGATTACGTACTAAACTCCAAGTCGTAAACACTGGGCCCTTACTGTAAAGCTGAACTTTTGAATAGCAGTTATAAGTTTTACTGCATTTAAACTATGTTAAATGAATTAAGCTCTGTTACGGCTTTGTAAACGGTTCATAGTTTATATTTTACAGGTTTAGTTTTGTTTCAATTTATATAACGTTTTTATGTTTTTTTTAAATGACAAACGTTTATACAACGTTTAACGTTAAATGCGCAAAACCTCAGTCACCCCAATTGATTTTTAATTAAATTTACCTATATCACAGAGAAAAAAATGTAAAGGTTTTATGTGCTATTTTAGTTTTACTGGCAATTCTGATCGTTTCTTGCGTCTGCGACGACGCTCTTGTCTTATTTATGGTACTGTATGGAAGATTCGTATTTGCATTGAAATAAAAGCTATTATTATCCCGCGTATGAGAAAATTTTAAACATGGGTTTTTTTGAAATCTTTATTTAAGGAGCTTGGTCAACAAGACTAAGTCCCTTCGTAAGGCTTTCTTGTAATCGGACAGGCCTGCTGACATCAACGACGAGGTGGAGTTGTTCCGGGAGGCCATGTCTGAAATATGTGACGTGGCAATGCCCCGGGTCCAGCCCGGACGTGCCTCGCGCCAGGTGTACTGGTGGTCGCAACAGCTGACGACACTGCGCAATGCGTGCGTTGCTGCGCGACGTCGGTACACCAGGCACCGCAGGCTCGCTGGAGACTCTGAACCCGTCCCGTGGGGATGCCCATACAAGATGGTGCGGGAGAAACTCCGCCCATGGGCTCCCCCGCTGATGCAGTGTCTCTGGCCGCAGATTGTGGGGGACGTGGTGAGCGCTCTATTTCTTTCGAGAGGGGAACATGCCTGGGCCCGCCCATGGCTCCGCCTACTGCGGTGCCCGGTGTGGACCACACCGCCGACGATGACGAAGATGCTCCGGAGGTGACCGAGGTAGAGATGAGAGTGGCGGTACGTAGGCTGAATGCCAAAAATACCACCCCAGGATCCGACGGCTTACCTGGGAAAGCCTGGGTCCTAGCCTTGGAGGCTCTCGGGCCTCGACTAAGGGGGCTCCTAAGCGCATGCTTGGAGAGGGGCCGATTCCCACTTCACTGGAAGACGGGGAAACTGGTCCTCATCAAGAAGCCGGGGCGCCCTGCGGACTCTCCGGCCGCTTATCGGCCTATCGTGCTGCTCGACGAGATGGGTAAGCTCTTTGAAAGAGTCATTGCAGACCGCCTCGTCGGGTGACTGGGGCGGGTGCGGCCGGATTTGGCGGAGAGCCAGTTTGGTTTCTGCAGGGGGCGCTCTACGGTGGACGCCATCATGCGCGTGCGAGCCCTCACGACGGGGGATGCAGTGGCCAGACCTCCCTAGCGGCGTCAGCGTTGTTTGTTACGCTGACGACACGTTGGTCCTGGCGCAGGGGTGGTCGCACCAGGCGGCGGCCAAAATAGCGACACACAGGGTTGCGACAATCGTGGACAGAATCTGGCAATTGGGACTCGAGGTGGCACTGCACAAATCCGAGGCCATGTGTTTTCATGGTCCTCGGGACGCGCCACCGTCGGGTTCCCAAATAACGGTAGAAGGAGTTCAGATTGGCGTCGAGTGGACGATGAAGTACCTAGGACTCGTCCTCGACAGCCGGTGGAACTTCGTGGAGCACTTCCGACGTTTGACTCCCAGACTGGAGCGGGCCGGGGCTGCTTTAAAGCGGCTCCTGCCCAATCTAGGGGGTCCAAACGCCTCCTGCCGGAGGCTATACGTGGGGGTCGTGCGGTCCATGGCCCTTTACGGGGCACCGGTTTGGTCGCGTTCATTGAGGCGGCGGCCAGCCCGCCGGTTGAACGCGTCCCAGAGGGCCATGGCCACCCGGCTGGTCCGGGGATACCGCACGGTCTCCGGTGAGGCGGCGAGCCTCCTTGCCGGATTTCCACCATGGGATCTGGAGACAAAATTTCTCGCGCAAATTTGGGAGTGGCGCGAGGAGGCGAAACGCCGGGGCTCAACTCCGCTGCCGCGAGAATTCGCGGCACAGCAGACAGAGCTCCGGCGTGAACTCATGGCGTCATGGAGAGTGCGATTGTCGCAACCCAGTGCTGGGCACGCCACTATTGCGGCGATAAGGCCCCTCTTTGAGGAGTGGCTAGAGAGGCGCCACGGCATCCTCACCGGACATCCTTCCGCCTGACGCAGGTCCTCACCGGACATGGTTGTTTCGGGAGGTTCCTGTTTCGTATCAGGCGGGAGGAAACGCCCGGGTGTCATCATTGCGTGGATCACCCGGCGGACACGGTGGAGCATACGGTGGAGGTCTGCCCGGCTTGGGCAGAGCATCGCCGTGTTCTCGTGGAGGCGATCGGTGGCAGGGATCTCTCGCGTTCGGCCCTGGTCCAGGCCATGGTACGGAGCGAGAGGGCATGGGAGGCCGTCACCTCTTTCTGCGAAGCAGTAATGCTCGCGAAGGAGGCCACCGTAGGCGCGGGCTTGCGGACGGTGAGCAATGGGTAGCTCGCCGTCCGATAAGGACCAGGCCCGGGTCGACGGCACGTTATGTTCCATGGGCGCCTCAAAGAGATGTCAGCAAATGGACCCCTCGGTCCGATAGGACAAACACAGAAAATACAATACAATTCTTAATGTGAGTAACCATATTCTACAAATACCAGTACGCATAAGTTTATACCTTGCTGTTTCTGACAAGAGGTATGCGAGCATATTATTGCATCCCATCTCTTAAGCATCAATACCAAAGTGTATGAATAACTCAGCTCTGAGATCTCCGTTCCGGGTACACTCCACCACGATGTGCGAACGTCTTCCACTTTCCCACATTCTGTGCAGTTGGGGGAAGTCATGGGTTTTAATCGAACGATACTGAAAATGTTCCACCACATTTGTAAATTTTTCGGAAAGTTTTGTCCCACTTTTTACTTTCGTCCGTATTACATAAATTGAACTTGAACATACCTAACTATGAAATGTGAGTGTGCCACAAACCTCTGTTTATCCTTTCGGAGAATTCTGGTGTGATGGTACGTGGACACAGTCATTTCTGTATTATCCTATAGAAAATAGTAAAGAGGGCTTTTTTCTTGTTTATTGTTGTTTACGAGGTTTAATACGCGACACGTGTCAGCTTGGGTATTTCCCGACATGGTTTCGGACTCAAATGGTACCTTTATTTATTATCTGTATAGAGACTAGTTTCGAAATAAACAGCAAGGCAAAATAAAAAACAACAAGTGCCCATATTTCATTTGAATACTCAGCACTTTCTTTAAATTTATGTTTTAAGACTACACTCGTAGATATATCTAGAAGGTAATCCATTTTCAAAATTGACTGCTAACACATTGATCCCTTGTGTCAGAGTCGATTGAGTAATGACTCCAGTGGGCAAAAGTATGCATTCATACTATTTGCTTAGTATGACGTACAAGTAATCTATTTTGTGTTATTTTATAAGATAAGGCAAAGGCGGTCTTAACATCTGCGTAGTTGCACTGCAGTAGTAGGTACCTACTTGTAGGTATGTTTTTTACGAGTCATTTTATGAAGTAAACACACATGATCACACTTTAGTTAAAAATAAAACTGAAAAGTTGTGGGTGATTATAACTTAGCTTAGTCAGTTCCAGTAAAAAAAATCTAATGTTTTTTTAATATAAGTTTTCCATAATTTGAAAATTATTAACTTTTTAGTCCGTTTTAAAGTTATCAATTATAAAATTGATTAATGTTTTTGATTGTTTTTTTTAAAATTACTAGTAGATTTAAATATAAAAAAACAGTTTTACATAATATTAGCTTCTGACCGCGACTTTGTCCGCGCCTATAACGTTCCTCAATAATTGGGCTATCCAATGTATAATTTTTCGAATCCGACTGGTAGTTTCGACAATTACCCCCTGCATAAAAACTTACAAACAAACAAATTTATAATATAATTATATATAAATATAAAATATGTTTTTTTATGAAATGAAATGAAATGAAATGAAATGAAATGAAATGAAATGAAATGAAATGAAATGAAATGAAATGAAATGAAATTGTTTATTCTGTAAATAGGATATTGGAATCACTTTTACACGTCATCTTAAAAAAATAATTAAAAATTAGCTAGATGAGTTCGGCGTTTCCTATCTGACTACTCTGAGAAGAAAGGCCGAAACAAACTCAGAGGTCATAGTCTCTTTTAAAGTCCAGACATAATCTTGGTCAGGCCATATGAGGACCATGTAGATTAGTGTCTGAAATGGTCTTTTGAGAAAAGAACCACACAGATTTGAGTGGACCTGTCCTGTCAGTGCAAGCATTTGTCAGTAATCGTGGAGCTCAACCCAGAACTTAAGGAGCTCAACTCGACGAACAATACCAAAGAAAGGACATTTGGGTAGGCCTCATAAACTACTCAAACTGCCAGACCATCATTAAAACTAAATAAGAAAGAAAAAATAATAATAATTAAAAAATCCACATAGTCCTCACATTCACAAAAATTTAAAAAATAAAATTTAAAAAAAAATACTTTACAAAGTAATAATGTCATTTTGTATGTAATTTTTATATAATACTGGTATTGATTTTATGATTTTAGCACAAGGCTTAGCAGAGCGAGCAGCTATGTAATATATATATATAGTATAAAGTATAGATATAGACTTATGCAATATTTATTTGACTTAAGAAAATTTATAAGTCGCTTAGATATGTACTTAAGAGCTCTAAACAAACGAAGAAGTCATTCTTAGTTACGATATAATTATCTCACACACTATTGGCATGTAGTATTTGTCTACAGATAAGATGCGAAGGTTATCAGCAATTACTTTATCTCGTCTGCAACAATTGACAATGCATGTGTCATTCCCTTAATTGATATCGAGATTAAATAAAAATATCATTTAATTAATGAATTTTCTTTACTTTTGGTATGGTTAGTGACTAACCTGGTGTCAGAATTTTAAAGCCACCCATGGGTCTCTGACTTGGCTTTACATGCCGTCGAGAAATATCTCTCAGGCATGCTTCCTATGTTTCCTCACGATGTTTTCCTTCACCGTTTTTGGAGCAAGTGAGAATTATACAATACGCCCATGATTCCGAAAAGTCAGAGGTGCCTTGGGTTCAAACTCGAAACTTGGCAGTCCAACGGTCACATCACTAGGCTATCATTGCTATAGGTAGTTAATGATAAAAAGATCAATAGTAGGTACTGAATACGATTACATAAAATGATACGTCTATGCAAAAAATCAACATCTCAACGAACTTGTAATCAATGAATTCTGTAATAGCTGCATGATTCATGAATTTTTAAATAAAAGTTCATTTCGTCCGACGCTTCGCATTCTTTACATTTAATTAAAGTCGCTTTTCGCGTATCTTTATGTGACCGCGTTCTTCTGCTAAACTACGCAACAGATTTTTAAGCCATTATCACCATTATTTAGAGAATTTATTCCGGAATGTTTATGTGTATAATACGTCAATATTAAACTGATATACTCATAATGAAATCTCAATGTATTGTTAAGTCGTAAAAACCATCCGAAGCAGAATAAAAAAAAGATGTTTTTAAATATCGATCTGTCAATAACATAGCTCCAGCTATGATAATAAACTTGTGGATTCTGAGGTACCGTATTACAAGTGTGCAGTTACAAGCCCGACCCAGTTCTCCAAAATGACCACGTCACGTTGTACTAGGATCGGTCTATCATTACTGACGGAACTGTTGTTGCCAATAAGCCTGAAATAGCGGTGATAGACCGATTAGCGCGCCGCGCAATGGCAGTCATGTTACCATTCCACATGACGGGAATCTCGTGAAAGCTGAGAAAGGGAATCAAATAAAATATCTCGACTTAACACACGAAGTTGTCGACATGTGGAATGTGAGGTCGGCTATCATTGTGCTGATTGTCGTAACGGTAAAACCTAAACAAAAAATATTAAAGCGGCTCTGCAAATACTTTATCACGAAATTATAACCACAAAATAATTTAAATAAAAAGTAAGTTCAAAAACTAAAACCTGACTACTGAAAAAAGTATGAAACAATAAAATATTTCAGACAGAAATCAAGACATACGTACAAAAATGGTCGAGGTAAACCCGTGGTCGCATGCCTGTACACCTAAAAAATTATACACCTTTTTTGCTTTTGTTGAAAAATAAAATGTAATTTTATCAATCAGTTGACACAATTCGTTTGAGAAAATAGGGATCGTGTCGCATTTATGGAAGATAATGTCTACGGGTTGGTCTCAAAATAAAACGATACACATGTATCTAAATCCAAAAAGTCACCTTCCATCCTAGGTCAATTGTTTATTTATATTTCAATAAGCGCACTTATTGATAAAATTTAATAAAAGCCAAATATAGCAGCTTTTTCGCTATAAAATGAAACTAGAGAACATTACGGTTTATCTTTATGGTTCAATAATTTAATATTGAATCTAAAAATGATGTATTGTGATTGAATAGAATTTTAAAGAGGGTTATAAGGCCGCCAAAGGCTGGGGAGCACGGTTCAACAAAAATAAAAACGGGAGCAAATAATGTTTATTCTTAATATTAGTTAGATAGGATGATTGAAAACCGTTAGTATAATCAGCCTATAATGTTACACAGGATACACAGGCCTCGTCTTTGTGAGAGGGAATGGTCTGTAATCTACCACGCATGCCCAGTGCGGGTTTGTGGATGTCAAATATCTTCGAATTTTTTGGTTCTAGGATATGCCGGTTTCCTCACGATATTTTCTTTCATCGTTTTGAGAGAAGTCGTGATGAAATAATTTACACAAAGTGAAGTGCCTGACTTCGTTTGAACTCATGACAACTCGTAACTCGCAGCCGTTACCACTGGGCCACTACTGCTCTCCAAGGACTCAATGAAATGCTGGTTGCCAAAATATTCGTTACATATGTAGGATGATTTAAAAACATTGTTAAAGATTTTTCCTGCAAACTATGAACCACCTCGCACACTATGCGACATGTGATTGCGACAGCTCGACGACAAGACGCTGACCTGTCGCATGCGACTGTCATCGTGTATGCGTGCACCATGCGTTTAGACGCTGCGACATGTAGCGAGAGCATGCTACTAGCCCGTCGTTGCGACACTGCAACTCGACGCCAAATGACGGAGCTTTGAACAAAATATATGAAAGTTGTCGGCCGTAGTGTGTTATTGCGTCTAGTCGCCGAGCTTTTGCAGTCGCTTGTCGCATTGTGTGCGAATTGGTTGGTAGTATAGGAAATAATCTCTTACATTTCAGTTTCTTATTTCAATGAGTGCTTAGTATAAAAATAATATTCGAAGCAAGCAAAGTATTGCTAAAAAAAGAATCATCAAAATCAGATACCGCTGAACATAGTACAAACTAAAAAAAAACATTCATTCGAATATTGATATTGATAAGCTCCTTTTAGGCGGGGGCTAAAAACTTTAATTAATAAAGGTACCTAGGTACACCCCACTAACGTCAATCAAAATTTAAGTGTTGGTTAATTCAATATTATTTTATATGTTAGAGAACTATTAAGATAACCAATTGGTTATCAAATACGAGTCAGAATTCACAATTCACCGAATTTTGTCTGCATTTTTATAGGTATTTGCATTTAGTATTAAGGGCTTTTAGCTGTACTAAATAAATAAATGTTATATTTGCTTTTTAAGAGCACTTATTCTGAAAGTGGGCAACGTCTCAAATAGATTTCAAATATTACGCTGTTTTGATTAATTTGGCAATAATACTGTATGGAAATATGAAATGGGGCTACTTAGTCAACTAAAATATTAATTATGAAAAACAATAATTAATATCGTAACACCGAATATTTAGTTTTAGATGCAAAAAAAGTATTTGGAAACTTTCCAAATGGCTTTTTTACACCTAAAACGGTGACAGTACCAAATTCAGTGTTATAATTGCAATTAATTTTTAATATTCTAGTTCGTTAGTTAGCCAAATTTCATATTTCCATACAGTAATATTGCAAAATTAATAAAAAAAGTGAAATATTTGGCATCTATTTGCGACGTTACCCACTTTCAGAATAAACGATCTTAAGTATGCTTCTCAGACAGTTCCTACAAAGAAGTGGATAGACCACACACAGAATTTAATCGAATTGTTTGATAAGACATCAGCGTCTATCTGTGACCTCATATCACATAATTTATGTGGTACGTTTCAAGTGTGATGCGCGTTTATTATTTATTTATTTATGTATTCAAAATCTGTACTAACAATAACATACATAAAATCCTGCAAACTGCATAACAGTTTGTCGGCAGTTGTTCTCGTCTAGCAATAGATTACAAATTTTGAATTTTTAAAATTAATGTGCTAAGTAAACTATAACAGAATATACCTACAGTCGCACGCATGTGTGTGTGTGCTGCTTGAGTGTGTGTCTGTGTGTGTGATTTTTATCTAATTTGGTCTAGTTTTATATAATTCAACCTAATTTTATGATTATATAATATGTGTATCAACTTGTATTGACCGATTACTTGTATGTCTGGCGCAAACTATAAATATAAGTTGGCTATTAGAACTAATTAATAAATAAACAAATTGTATTCCTTCGCGCTACTATTGTAGCGTTGTTTTTAATCCTTCACTTTAACAGTAACGCCATTCAGTCTATTTGCAGAAGTTAACACAAAACTCATTATATCCATTTTCTGTTCACAGCACCTCTACTAGAAATCTTGAATGGCACTTCGTTTATTGCAATGCGGTCAATTGCCACAAAGTTAGTAAATGGAGAAGAATTTGGTGAGTTATTCACTGATAATATACTTGGTTCCTATATCATTAGCACTTCGATCACGATGGGACAATGGACCTAATAATCCCAGCCTATTATTGTCCTACGGCAGGGCAAAGGCCTCTTCTCCTACAGAAAAGTTATGAGCATTGATCACCACGCTTACTCAAGATGTGTTGGTGATTTCAGACTTATATTAACTATAAGTGCAGGTTTCCTCCCGATCCTCCCGATCAGTTCCTTCACCAATGTCACTAATGTCAAAGATAAAATCAGAAAGTACATATGAATTGAAGAAGAAGTCACATTGGGATTTGCCCGGGTTTGAACCTACAATCTCGTGCATGACAGGCGAGGTCTTAACCAATGGGCCATAACGAGAATAGACCTAGAAAACTCAAATCACAATGGATAACCCATAATATAATCAGCCTTTAACGTTTCCACTGTTGGGACAGAGGCCTTCTCCCTGTAAGAGGGAGTGGGCCGTAATCCACCACGCGGGCCCAGTGCGGCTTGGCATCAACCATAACTAGAGTTAATCTCAGCGCTTTATCCAAGAGTTCGACTGTTGTAAGAGAACCCTACATGTTAAAAAATAATGGTACAATGTTGATTGACTATAAATCTAACTATTTAAGGCATAACGCCTATGCTACAAGGATTAAATTGGCCTTGTTTTCGCTAGAAAGAACAGGGACTCTTTGTGAAAATTCATTTTCTGGTGACCTGTAACAGTGGTTTTTTCTGAAAAATATACATCAGCCGCTCTAATTTGTACTTACCTCACCGTGAAAATTTAGGTGAAGTTAACTGTCAATTGCTAGCAATAGATGGAATGACAGCTTGCGTCAAGTTCACTTTGCAGATAGATTTTTGCAGAATATTCTAGCAGGCACCAGTCTCCTACAATGGTGAAATATAGCCTTAGCATTAGCTACGAACAATGTTAATTTATAAGGCACCCTGAAAAGTTGTAAAGAGAGAATAAGTCAAAGATTTGAATCGTAGATTTGCCCTCACCGTACTAAGTCGCGCCAAAAAGTGTCCATACTGAGAAGAGTGAGCTCGCACAATAATAATGGCGTTTCTATGACAATCAAGTCAAGTCTCTGGGACATTGTGTGTCAGGGGTGTCAAAACGAACCAGAAACGCGAACAACTTTTGACGCGGCAGGGTCAATCTACGATTGAAATCTTTGGAATAAATGACATTTTACTTCTATAAAATCGCTTTATGTGTATTACCTTTCTAATACTATATTTAATTCTTCAGGCAAGGTCAACTCTCTCTTTGGACTGGCAGAAGCCACAATGCCTTTACTATACGGGCCCCTCTACTCCAGGGTCTACATGGCGACGCTCAACATACTGCCGGGAGCTGTCTTCTTATTAGGAGCATTAATGACATTGCCTGCCATTGCCATATTTGGGTAAGATGATGTACATAAATTTGTATTATTTTAGAGAACAACCCAAGACCCAAAACCACTACCACAAAAGTACACACACAGAACAGAACAGTGGCTACACGCTTTTTTGGGCCAGGATGATGAGGCACTGCCGAGCAGTTAAATCGAATATAAATATGTTTATATATTTTCGGGAAAAAGCAGCTTGGCTTAGCTCTAATTGTGCCGAGCCGACCCAAACATGGTTCAGCAAGGGTGGATGGCGAAAAGAGTTTGCCAATCGCCACGAGCCAAATAAAAGCCGTATATTTATTAGTTTTTTCTTGTCAATGATACCAATATTTTAAAAATGGCGAGCCTGTGCCGTGTCCATTAGTTGATGTTAACGATTGAAAATCCATATACTTGTGTTTAAG
This sequence comes from Xanthia icteritia, assembly GCA_949128155.2. NCBI lineage: Eukaryota > Metazoa > Arthropoda > Insecta > Lepidoptera > Noctuidae > Xanthia > Xanthia icteritia. The sequence continues at coordinate 5,058,891 of OX421935.2, read as the reverse complement.
GTTAAGTGCAAAATCTAGTCTTTTCTGCCGCCAAAAAAATTCTATTGAGTCACCTCCAGTCTCTTACGATAATTACATTATTTTATTTTTTAAGAGGGATTATTCAAAAAACGTTTTAACTTTAACGTATATAATTTATTTACAGGTGGCTATACTTCGAACACAAAAAGGATAGATTAAGAAACGAAGCTCTGAGAGAGGACAACGAAAAGCAACAGGCAGAGCTTTTAAAATAAAATTTAATGGATTTGCATTGAAAATAAACTGTGCAAGATGTATTGGTGGGCTTTGTTCAAGCCATCGGGAGTAATTGATTGATCAATTGGGTCAAGTGATGAATATATTATGTACTTATACTCACATTATTGGGACTTTTGTTTTTCTTATTATTTTATATGCCTTTTTTACCTTTATAAGTTCTAGCACGGTGTCTGCGCCTTTTTATGATGAAGGATGTTCTTCCTGAAGCGAAATATCTGTTAGAAATTCAAATAAAAAAATAATTGTAGTAAAATACCATAATACTTTACTTACATTTATTTTACTACAATTGTTTTTCGGTTTTTGGGTCGGTCAAGTATAAGCTCGCACTGTGATGTAAAATTCGAATAACAACACTCAGCTTCGAAACACTACTTACTACGCTACTCCACCACACACTACGAAATTACTACGCTACGACGTTACTGCCATACAAAATTGCGCTCTACGACGAACCTACGCTACGGTATTACTAAGCTACGATATTGCTGTAGCGGCGCGTCACAGACAGCGCATGAATTACTAAGCTACGATATTTCTGTAGCGCCGCGTCACACGCAGCGCATGAATTACTAAGCTACGATATTTCTGTATCGCCGCGTCACACGCAGCGCATGAATTACTAAGCTACGATATTTCTGTAGCGCCGCCGCGTCAAACGCAGCTCATGAATTTGTTACGTAAATTTTGCGTTACTGTTATTTTCGTGCTAACCCTACACAAATGATACACATGAGTAAGTATAACAAGGTCACATGTAAAGCTACTCTCCAATTAATTAGATGTTTATTCAGCAGTAATGGTATGACGAGGAATTATGGAATTTCTCCATAATTGCCGTTATCAGATTTATCATTTAATATTTACATCTTAATGCTCATGGTTATCTTATAACATAACAACTTTATTATGTTATTAAAGTCGTAACGTAAGTACGTTAACTGTAACACTATATAATTAATTGTTATGTTAGAATTACGTATTTTCTTAATGTATTAACTTATTTTTTTTCGATGTGATTTGGTTAAGATGTTTTAAGTCTTTGGTCTTACTACCTCAAATAAATTTTGCGAAACCATAATATTCTGAAAAAGCAAACAAATGAAGTAACGTTAAAAAGTTATTTTCACCAAAAAATCTTGGCTTGAAAGCTGTTTTTTCTAAAATAAATCTGTTTTAAAAGCTTTTAATTGGATAACCTCTATTGAAGTGTTAGCACAATCTGTCTCGGGGCGACAGCCTGTCGCCTTTGCAATGACGAATATACAGTCGTTTCGCAGTTATTTTAGTTCTGATACTGCATCTCTGACAAAATCACATTGATCGTTATATCGTTACAATAAGGTTGCTGCTCCTGAGAAGTTTGTTAAAATCACACTTGCACCTCATTTTCGTTACAATAAGGTTCCTATTGAGTTGCTGCTAAAAGGTAAAATAACTGGGAAAGGACTGTATTCGGCCATTCACCCCCGCTTGCACCACAAATCACAAAATACGGTTATTTATTTATTTATTTAATACTTCAAGCACACACATGTACAGGGCGGACTTAATGCCATAAGCATTTTCTACCAGTCAACTTTTAGGTGATGTAGACACAAACAGTGGTAGGTGCAATAGCGAGAATTGAGAAATAAATATTTATTTAAATACTAGCTGAGGTTGACCGGCGTCAGCCGCGTGTTTTTCTGACTTTTCCAGTGGACTTTCTAAAATATTCTTCCACACAAATACTGGCATATCGGTCGAGCCATTCTCTATTGATGATCTTTCATATAAGCGAGAAATATATTTTTATTTACAGATATTTTTTTTATGTACTCAAAATTAACTAAGCGTGAATTCATGCAAACCTAGTACTTTTTGTTAGTTATAAACTATTTGTGCGCCAAATTTCATCCAAATCCTATTAATCCGGTAATACTAATGATTGTTACTGCTTCTCACCTGCGCTCTTCACCAGTGAAGGCCAGTGAAGGGCCATGAAAGGCCAATCGGAGCGCCGAACGCGGTCGATGCGTAAAGTCGAGACGGTTCAAATAAACTCACACTAGGGCCTCAGAATACCGTCTTGTATGACGATAACATTTTTTTGCAAGATCCGGTTTTAATTAAACAAAGCCTATTCTCTTCCAAATTAATCTTTGTCTACCTGTGAAAACTACATGAAAATCCGTTCAGTAGTTCCGGAGATTTGCGCGAACAAACAAACAGATAGACAGATACCGAATTTTACTGTTTTGATAAATGTATAGATAAAGATATACCTATTAAAAACTATAAATATAATAAATACAACTAATTATCTATAAATTTTAAACATCGTTCTGTTTCTGTCAATCGTTTGAAAGTGACAGAAACCAAATGATGATTTAAATATGTTTAGCTTTAACAAATGATTTGTGGTGTAAATGGGCCTCTTTTATACAAATTTAATTTCGATTAAACGATCAATTTCGATTTTTCGATTTCTTTTTGTTTACCTTTAACTTTTACTTACAGTAGCAATGCCTTTGATTTTGACAGTTCAACAACATTCATTGCGTTATTTACGTTGTTGAGCAGATTTTTTTTCGAACATATGGCAATATCCTTCAAATCAATGTGATTGTTATTGAAAGTGTGTTATGCCATTAGAGTGGAGGAGTATCTGATATATCTACCAAATGGAAAAATACATTTGTTACACAAAAAAAGAAAATAATCAAAGCAATATTATTCATTTAATTTTAATTTCTCATTTTGCTTTTCGCCTTCCTCTATCGCGTCTATGTTTTTCAATCTCTCCTTTTTGTGTTGGAAGTACATCCACCTGCAAATAAATTGTACGTTTAAACTTTGAAGGCTTTTCCAATTATCCCAAAAAAATATTTATATAGGTTCCCAATGACTACAAAATTTCCTCAGAACATGATCAATTTGTCGGTTTTAGCAGCAATTACGTCACAAGTCACAATTTAAATATGGCCAGTATGTATTTCTTTTTTTTTGTGTGGTAAATTATCAATTAACTTCTCCCGCTATGGGCGGAGCGGGAGGGCGTGTCAGACTCATACTAGCTAAAATCCACCCGTGTTCCTTCAGTTGCCTGTACGTTGCCAGGGGCGACGGTATCCCTTTCGGACTTTCACGCAACCCCGGCAGGCATCGGTCCTATCGGACCCCTTCAGTTCTGCTGACATTTCTACAGTATGGATACTGGACCTATTTGTTGACATAATTACTAACGCTCCATTTTTAAAAACATCGCGGCGACCACTCGTTTCGACGCGGCACCCGCAACTGACAGCACCGCGACAATCACTTGGGGTCTCGTCAATGAACGCGTCTGTGAGAGTGTGCCGTTTCGAACATTTACTACGTAGTTTCTGTACTGTCCATATTTATACTGTGATTACGGTTGTGCTAAAATCGTCAGCCTTGACGATTGCCTAGGTAATAGAAAATAATTTTTGGGTAATCTTTGAACCACTTAATATTTCCGTTTTACTATTTAGGTATGTATAGTCAGGGAAATTAATTGTTGATTAAATTGACAACTCATATATTTTTTTTTTTTTTTTTTTTTTAATTTTGAACGTTGCCCCACACTAGGAATTTCTCCTGTATCGTGGGTGCGTTTACAAACATTAATACTCACATACACAAACAGCCAGACCCGGAACAACTACTTACAGGTCATACAAATATTTGTTCCGTGCGGGAATCGAACCCGCGACACGCAGTGCAGCAGTTAATCGCTTAACCACTGCGCCAACCGTGCCGTCGAATATACATTTCATACAACGATCAAGGAATGACATTGTGATTCACCAATTATTTCTAAAACGTAGAATTTCTTGCCAGCTCTTCTCCATAGAAAAGGACCAATTGGAACCGTGCACCTAGCTTCTGACGTTTCATAAGTGCCCATGTAGGTTTATGTGAAATAAAATATTTTGATTTAGATTTTTTATTTTGTATATACGGGCGGTGTATGTTGGTAGTCAATTTGCTTAACAATTAATTTTACCTGATATTTCTATTTAAATAACTCCTTACCCAAATATGGCAAAAGCAGGCAACGTCAAAAATGCTCCTAGTAGGTAGACAGTTCCCGGGAAAATGTTGATGGTCGCCATATAGACTCGGGAGTAGAGGGGCCCGTATATTAAGGGCACTATGGCTTCTACTAGCCCGAAGAGAGAGTTTAACTTGCCTGAAAAAAAAAAAGATTATATTTATTACAACAAAACTGTACACGGTGATTTTTAATTCACTGTTAACCTTGGAGCGTGGAAGTACTCATGATTATGAGGAACTTTCAGCATGAGACCAACTCCGAAATACCAAAAAAAAAGCTGTTGTAACAATACAAAAATGCAATATTTACCCGATTAAAATGTGTGAAACAGATGTTTTTTTTGTGTATAAAATATAGTGGATGGACTGTGTGAAACATGATTCAACTAAAAGGAAGGTAATACTGAGATGACGTCTATAATAGAGATGAGTTGAAGAAGAAGATATTCACATAATGTACCTGCCAAGTTATTTTTCCACAATCCTTGGTTTAACGGTAAAGAATGCATAAGGCCGCGCGCACTTTGGACACGCTTTCGTATGGATTTCACTCGTGCGAACACGTACGATCACGCACGAAAAATCCCGACCTTCCAAGTACAAAGGGACCGCACAGACTGAGTGCGAGTTAGTCGTACGTATAGTTCCGACGTCCGAAAACAATCCGAACTTGTTGGGTTTTTTCGTGCGCTCAATGCGATATCACCGGAACACTACCTATTTGACGGAGAAAAACGTGATCAGTGTGCGTACTCAATTCGTACGACCATGATCGTACGTTTACGTACGATACAAATTCGTGTCCAAAGTGCGCACGGCCTTAGGCGAACATAAAGATACAGGTTTCTACAACGAACAAGTCGGAACGGATCGGAACCGATCGGTGCGGGTAAAATAGTCCCATACTTTCTGCATGCGCTCGCGTATAATGACAAAGGTTGAAACTTGTCGGAACTAGGCACTCGTGGGATGATCTGTACCTATCAGTACCGACCTGTCCCGACAAAACGGGACGGGAATACCCGTATCTTTTTGCAAGCATCCTAAGGCCATTAAGTTCGCCTTTGTACGCTAACACCACAACACCATATTAACATTGCGCTGACACCAAATTGATAGGAATGAGAGTGATGAGGTTGAGCACAATTGAGCAGACTTAGTCGATTAGATTCTTATTGAAATTCTTTATTTCACTAAAAGCCATCACATTACAATATCAGGCTCATAACTAGGGTAACCTAGTTATGAGCCTTATTAATAATTATATTTATTATTAATTATTAATTTATTATATTTATTATTTATATTAATTATTTTAAAACTCTGACTCCTAAACTAGGTGTAAGTGCCTGTGTTTTAGGAGTCAGTAATTCTCCGTAACAAACAAAGCCATATTATACAAAATCAGGACGTTTCAACAAAAAGCAAATGGTGTAAAAGAAAACAGGACATAATTCAGTTGAGGTGAATAAATGTGGGGTTTGAGTTTGTGTGTGAGTGAGTGTGGGATGTGAGTGTGTGTAGTGAGAAGTTGTAAGGTGTGTGTAGAGAGAAAAAATGGGGTGTAACCAGTACACATCGTTTATGGTTCGATTTAGATTTATATAGTTCATTATTCAGTAAGCTATGAGATTAATCTAAATGCGGAATCACACGTAATTACTTACCAAATTCTTCTTTATCGACTAGCTTCGTGGCAATGGACTGCATTGCGATGAACGAGATTCCACTCAACATGTCTATTACGGGTGCTGTGGATATAAAACAGAAAACATCAGTTTTACTGTTTACGGAAGTCTATTAACTGTCGAGCAGAATCGTCTTCTGGCTACGGCACTAGGTCGAGTACTAATACTCGACTATTCAAGTTTGAATAGTCGAGTATTTAATTATTATATGTTTGTGTCGCAGTAAGATGGTTATAGCCGTGATATAATTATATCCCTAGGGATATACCGTAATATAGTTATATGAAAGCGGTTCATAACTATCTTAATAGGAATATAACTATGATATGAGCAAGATATAGTGGTATAACTATTAGGGCACTCCGACCAAATACGCTAGGTTAGGTTAGAACTGTAACTACGCGCGAGCGCTAACTCAAAATTAACAAAACAACACTCCGACAGTTATGGACCGCTTCCATATAATTATATTACGGTAACTATATTACGGCTATAACCATATTTCTGCGACATTACTATGTATACCACAGCTCGATTGTTGGTAAAATTCACAAGCAAGATTTCAACCACACGTAAAATTAACAAGACAAGTTAAATAAAAGCTTGTTAAAATTGCAAAAAAATATATTACTTACCTAAATAGATCTCCCAGGTGCTCCTAGCGAAAGCATAGACGAAGGCTGCCGTGATCTTACTAGTGTTTGATATGATACCAAGCAACGCATCATCCAGCTTCAAGTAGTTACTGAACAGGGTTATTGAGAAGAATGTTCCTAGAAAATACCAATTCATATTTTGAAATATGTTTTAGTGGCAGTTGTGGCTCGGAAGGTCACCAGCATCGACATGGCGTGTTGCTGTTCATGTAAAACAATACTTCTTCTGTTCTTATATTGGTATCTTTAAAAGAACTGGCTCATGAACTGGTAAAAAAAAATGGTACCAGGACTGACTGCTCAGCACCGAATCTTTAAGTACCACCCACTCGTAGAGGGTATATTAATGCTTCATTGACTTAGTTAAGAACCAACAAAATAATTTGAATACACCTGCATTACTCACCTGACAAATTGGTGATGATAACGTAGGTAGACCACATACTGAACTGAACGTCGTCCCAGTGGAATTTGTACCTTGTGAAGAGGTACATTATTGTGACTTCTCCTGAAATTTTACAATATACCTATTAGTTAGTAGCTGCTCTCTTTTCCTCATGGAACAAAACGTATAGGTGGAAAACAGTAGAGGAAATGAAAATAGATAAGAACCAGATTAAGGTTACATATAAAGATATTTGACTGCTTTGTCGGTCTAGTGGATAAAAGCTGCTGTTGAGTGTGGGGTCCTGGTTGGATTTCCAGGCCGGGGAAAGTGTTACTGGGTTTTATTCCATTAGGAATTTTTCAATAGCAGCCCGGAGTCTGGATACGTACCCAGTGGATGGCAACATAGGCTCGCAAGTGCAAGTGTGATGTTAAAATAAAAGAAGATGAAGCACTTACCAACCATAGGCCCATAGACAACGCACATGACAATGAGCAGTAAACAAATGAGTAGTCTCCTGTTTCCAGGTCCTTTCCTGAAAGCCACCTTAAACGTTTCAGTCACCAGGCTGACATCGAAGAATTCTTGCAGGAAGTGTTTCTTTTTGTGTTTCTTTATCTCCTGAAAATTTCATAATTTTTTAAACAACAAAATTATTATGTAGACCCCCGTCAGGAACAAAGATCCATAAGGATTATTAAAAAAAAATACAACTTAGTTCAGTATTGAGGTTATTCAACCGGCCACGTACACACACACTCGTATATATAATAGAAAGAGACAGAGAGAGAGAGAGAGAGAAAGTCGTATAGAGAGGGCATAACGCTTTTTCTTTACGTGATGATTTCTACTAGTCAACTTCTGCCACAAGTCGCGTTATGGAACTTCGTTCCAAAAGTAGAATGGAATTATCAGTCAGGTCATTTAACGGGGTTTTGTTTTGAAGTGCCGTGGTGGTCCACTAGTAACGGCCGTGACTTACGAGCTGTAGGTCGTAGGTTCGAACACTGACTGGCGCTTTACTTTGTGTAAGTTATTTCATTATACTCTCAAACCGCTGAAGGAAAACATCATGAGAAAACCAGCTGTCCTAGAAGCAAAATTGCGAAGACATGTGACATCTACCAACCCGCACTGGGCTCGCGTGGTGGATTGCGGCCCACTCCCTCTCACTGAGAAGAGACTTGTATCCCAGCAATGGAAACATTATAGGCTGATTATGCTGCTGCTCTACAAAATTTAACCTAATCGAAATTTTAATTTATGCTTTATGAATGATATTATACATCTGTTTAATTACTTTTATTTAGTATTTATGTATATGAATCTTTCTGTCCGTGACATCACTGCAGGCCCTATCAGAATACCAGCGCTGCGACATTTATTATTAAATGTCGCAGCATCATGCTGAGATAGGAGCCTTTTGGCCTCGCACAGGACTTTCCACTTTATATTAATTTTTACTCTGTTTGTTTTTTCTATTTTTATTTTTAGTGAGTTTGTGTTTAGTTTAATTAAGATCTCCTGTGCTTGTCCCAATAAATACTTTTTCTTTCTTTCTTTCTTTCTATATTGAACCGCCACATAACGAAAAACCGCATCGTAACATCCAGATTTAACCTACTTTTCATATTCTACGTGTTATCGATTAAAAACTATGTATAATAAACAGGCGTGGAAAAAAGATAGCTCTGTGGGCAAGTACGAGTATAGTTTTTATAAACTTTGGTTGATCAAACGTGTCTGACTAAAAAAGTGCATTAAAATCTTGCCACATTTATCTTTAAAAAATATTAAGAAATGTATGACTAAGGTAACATAGATTTTTACTTACAATTTTCTTTTCGGCCCTTTGCCGCGGTTCTTTCAAAAACGTGTATCCGTATACCAAACTGAACAAATGGAGGGATAATGACACTGCAAATACACCGTAATATCCTGCCCAGGCAAACAATACACCGCTCAAAGCACTTCCAATGGGGAAGCCTATCGATGAGCACATGTTCACCAACCCCATCCTGAAGGTCCTGTCCTCTTCAGTGGTGATGTCACCAATATAACTATATACACCAATAGAATTACTGTATCCTCCTCCAACTATAGCTGGAAATATCACTTCTGCAAACGCAGACACTTCAACAGGCAAGTTAAAGAAATAAGTGTTCAAAATTAAGCCCAGGCAAGACATAACTTCCCCAACTATCGGTAGCATGATGATTGCTTTTCTCTTTCCAGTCTTGTCACTCCAAGCTCCAACGAAAAGCATTACTATCACAGGGAACACGGTTTGAACTATATTCTTCCACAATGTGACACTTGCTGTTACTCTTTGTACTTCTTGTTCCTCAAATGTATAATTTTCTGTTTGTCTTGAATTCAGCGCATCACATATTTCTGTGCTGTAATTCAGATTGACTCTGCAGGCCTTTTCTAAATTTAAATTCTGTATTGCTAAAGATGTAAGTATACCAGGAATAACATAGCATATCATTAATGGTTCTACTGTCGTGTTGTCTTTTATTAGTTTCAGTCTTTCTCTGAAAGTTAACTTCTTTTTCTCTTCATTTATATCGACTTTTTCTGTTTCTTCTGGGTTTGGTTTCAGAGGAAAAGATTCATCAGTGTCTTCTTTATTTCTCTCTTCTTTTGTGTTCTCGGGTTCTCTCTTAGAAGGATCCATTTTTACAACTCTGTCTTCACATGTCAATGTTGTTTCTTAGGTATCAGTAGTACGTATAATGTAATTAATGATTATGTATAATGGATCGTGTCTGTTTATATTTCAACTGTTTGCTGTGTCGCTTGTAATATATGTACTTTCATATTAAATGGGGATTATTTCGGTAAAACACATGCCTGATAAGGTTTTATTTCATGATAAGATTTATCTCAGTCTAACAAAACATTGTAATTAACAAAAACCCTAATTACTGGTAAATATAATGATGCCCAAATTCATTCCTTCTACATTTTTCGGAGATCTTCTTCAATATTTATGAAATTTTTACTCAGGGGTTTTTTTTTAAACTTATCAGTGTAAACAATGCAGATTAATTTTACTATTTGCACAACTACTTTGTTTTGGCTTACAAAAACAAAGTAGTATTAAAATAAATAGCATTATTTAACTTCATGCAGCGTTTTCCTCAAAAGATAAGATTACATACTAGTTACTTTATTTACATTACTACAGTCTAGCCAATAGCTAACGAGTTATATTTAAAAAACATAAAATTCAGGTTACGCCTTTCTTATTCACCCCATATTAAGGCGTACATACATACCTTTACGCACTTAGTTAATTTTTCAGTTCTTTATAATCAGCACGTTACACTTAGACTAGACTAGACACTAAACCAGCAATAGTATAATTATATTAAGCCGCTGTGATTGGGACTAATTTTGCATCAGTGCGTTTATCTGTTGTGTAACTTTTGATCGAAAAACATTCCAAAGTGATTTCGATTAAATTTTTCGGATTCGTTTTTCTCTTTAATAAAGCCTCCAAATTACTTCTGAATAACATGCAAATAATATTGTCTTTGTTTTTTTTTTTGTTTTTTACGAGTGTGTTGTTTAATGTGTGATGTAGTTTAATTTGTGATCTCCTGTGCGAGTTCCAATAAATACTTTAATTTTCTTTCTTTATATTCATTAGTAGTGAAATAATGTTAATGTCAAAATTATACAGATGATTGAAACGCGCAGAAGTGTCATAGCGCATAGTGTCGTAGTGCGTAGTTTCGTAGCGCAATAGTATCGTAGCGCGTAGTATCGTAGCGCAGTGATTTTAAAGATTTGACGTAAACTGAAAAACGTGTCGATCAAAAGTTCTATTGTAATTCTATTATGTTGTAAAATAATTCGAATAATTGTTTTATAGTAGAAAATAAAAAATTGCTTAATGGGCCTGCTCTTGAACTCGATCTTGCCTGATGGAAAGCGATGGTTGAGATCTAAGATGGAACGAGCGTGTCCAGAAGATGCATGCTTAGAAGACGGGTTTTAAGTGGAAGGGAACATTGACGCTGGCAGAGAGTTCCACGCTTTTTGCGTATAATAAATGTGGACTAGAAGCGCTGAGTACGACTGGTCGGGATATCAACCAAGTGCGGATGGTACCCTGCAGTACGTCTGGTAGTTCGTTAGTAAAAGGGCGATGGTAGGATCAGGTCGTGGAGCTCCTGCGCACACTTTCTGAAGTAGGTACAGAAGAACGACAGGCAAGCAACATTATGCAGTTGAGCCAGACTGTGCGTTCCACCGAGTCAAGTGAAGCAAGCTGGTATTTTGCTGAGCTATCCCATAAGTTAAATAGCTCTGAGGGATCGAATCCGGAACGAGATGATCTGGCAGAGAACCAAATTTGTCAACATAGCTCACAGAATAAGCTAGTAGAAGCGGCAGGGGGCCGGCCATATTAGCCGTAGAACCGATGACCGTTGGGGTAGACGTGTTCTTGAGTGGAGACCGTGAATCGGCAAACGTAAGGTAGGACGCCCTCAGGCTAGGTGGAGCGACGATCTTCGCAGGGAGGGTGGTAGCAGCTGGATGAGAGTCGCCGAGAATAGAGCTGAATGGCGTGCAATTGGAGAGGCCTATGTTCAGCAGTGGACTGCTGTAGGCTGATGATGATGATCTCACAAGTGGCTGCAATACTCCATACAGTAACTGTGCTTCGTATATACCTAAAGGCTGTCCAGGTGTGAAGTATCACCTCACCTTATTTAGAATGCCCAGCTTCTTGGCTGCAATCTGTGCTTTGGACTCGATGGTTGAGCCGAAGTTGACATCAGACGTTAACTCAATGCCCAAAACCTCTAGGCGGTATCTAGTAATAACGGTATCTAGCCGCAACACGGTGTCACTGCAATGGATAAAAGGACACAGCGGATCGCTAGGTAACGACGCGGCTGACGAACTTGCTGGACGTGGATCCAGCATCGCAGTCTGCGGGCCCGAGCCTATCGTACCCATCCCCTTCAAACAAATACGCTGGTGGCTGCAGGAGTTCACCCACACACAAGCGGAACGCTGGTGGACATCGACCAGGTCGCAGGCAGTCAAAGGAGGCTATGCCATCCTTGGACAGCAGGCTGAGCAGGCGTTTGCTACGCCTGGACAGGAACGGCCTGCGCCTGGTGACGGGGACCATCACGGGACACTGCTCGCTAAACAAGCACTTCCACACAATAGGCATAACGGACAGTCCTCTGTGCAGGGCGTGCATGGAGGCTGAGGTGACCGTTGCAAACGTGCTCTTCGAATGTACGGGCGTCACCCAGATTAGAACAGAAACCCTCGGGTCACCCAGATCATACACAGATGTTCAAAACATAAAAGGAGACTTAATCAAAATCTGGAGGGAGGTGGGCTGGTTAGAATAACCACCAAACGGCCGCTATGGCCCACGCACAATGGTCCACCTGACGGACTAAGTGAGGAAACCAAAACCCTTAACATAGAACATAGAATCTCTAAGCGGTCGGTATCTGGTACAGACGTACCTCGGAAAGTAGGAGATAACTGAAACTAAAATAACTGAACTAAATAATAAATAGCGATGAAAGCAACACAATAACAGAGAGAGCTTAGTGTTCTACGATGTGTAATTATTATTGTATTACCAATTTACCAGAGATTAGCTAATAGTCCATTACACGGTAATTGGTGCTGAAATCATAACATGCCTGTTTAACCTGGCTTTTAAGTGGTTGGGATTGTGGAAGCTTACCTACTACGCTAAGTAGTAAGTACAGCGAGTAGAGTTCAATTTCCAAGATAATATTTAAAGGAGAATATATAAACGCACTTTAAAAATAATGTTTTATACTTTAAAATGTTTAGCTTTAAAATTAAATATTGTATAATTAAATTTTTTGGAAGCTCTAATAGATTATGATATGTGAATATACCTACTGCAGTTCTAATAATATTACATACATACGTGTCATATTGATAACCTCCTTTATTGTTAAAAATAAACAGACACCAAAGTAAACACATACCTAATAAACTTCACATACCCTCTAAAAAGTTCCAGCAACTTGGATCGTCTGCTAACGAGCCTGCTTACGACTATTAAGCGAATATCAACCAGCCACTGACTTGCCAGTTATTTTGCATGATATTAATTTCGCGAAGCAGTCGCCATTACCACCCCCTTTTAATTACGTTTAATGAATAAGCGAAAATTACCTTTTGTATTATTTCAAAACCCTTTATGTGGAAGCCCGCCTGTCTTAATGAGGTTTTCAAATTTTAAATACTGTTTTGAAAATTAACGATCTTGCGTGAATGATTTGAGTTTGAGAAGATTCATGTCCCGTTATTGAATTTATCTGGGCCTTTATTGGTTAAATCAAAGACTAGGCCATTTTTGTCGTTAATCAAGCGTAGGCAAAACGAGTCGAATAATCTTCTCGTTGTTTGTTAATTCATTCTTTAAGGGAGATATTTCGTGATTATGTTAAACCATAGAACAAGGGAAGCACAGTACTTTATGGACCGATTTTTTATAGAAGTTTTTTTTTTTTTGATAGTATATTCCATTTTTAGTGTAGTTTTGAAAACCCCAAATCTAGCAAAGACATAGGCGCCGAGAAAAAAATTGCCAATGTTTCTTCCGGGATTGGTGGGAGTATTAAGGGTGGGTAAGTTCATGTGTTGGGTCTAAATTAGTTCTCAAGCAATACTTAGGTCAATGAAATCTTCAAGGTCAAGATAAACACCTAAAAAGTCAAGATCAATACCCCAAAATTAAGCTCAAATCAAAATATGCTTAAATCTTGGAATATTGTCTTGTAATAAGCTCTGAGGTCAAGGACATTTTAGGGTTTTTTAAGGAAGGCCTATCTGACGGAGCCCGCGTGGCGGGGCTCCTACTTCTGAGTGGGTTTAAATAAGATAACCACGAAGGGGATAGCGAACCTAACCTGTCCGAGTCGGGGCGCCCCAAGTCCCGAACTTGCTTCGCTCGCTCTTGCATCCTAAGTTCACATTGCCTTTTTACTAAGTCGAGATGTGTTATTTTTGTACGTATATTATGTTGGTGTGTGATATCCTTTATCATAAAAAAGAACAACTGTCATTCGTTAGCGTCACTTACATTCGATTACGGTTCGTTACCCACGATCTGATCAGAGTACAAATTAAACTTTATTATTTTTAATTTAATTCATTATGTATTATTTGCTTCATAATTTAATTTATTACAGTAGCAGCTATTTTAAAATGAATTAAAGTTTTAAAAAACTTACCATATTTATACTAAAAACCATTAAAATCCGCTGTCACTTTGTCTGAACGTAAAACGGAACAACCTAGGAGTGGAATTCCTACATTTTTAGTGACAAAATGACAATTTTATTACGTAAATAAGTTGAATTTTTTGAAAATTTAGGATTTTTGCTCTCGAAAACTAGGTTTTTGCTAGCTGTGTCATTTTGTAAAAGTATTCTACACGAAGACATCTAAACGCAAAACAAATATGAAGCTTCGCACGCGCGGTCCATACAGTACAGTGGAACCAATTCATCCCTTAAACAAACTAAAAATTGTAGTTGAGAAACATGTTTTCCCATACATCGATATACGAACTCAAATCTCCAACTGCAAATATAAGTTATTATTAAAAAAAAAAAAAAATAGTTTGATCAAACTATAAATTAACGATTTTCGGACTTTTTCATTTACTTGTGCTGTGACACCTTGCTTCTTGCCAAATTTCATGATTTTAGGTCAACGGGAAGTACCTTATATATAGGCTTAGATTTATTTGTGAGTATCAAAATATGTCGCATAATTGACCGTATTTTTTATTGCGTAGACTTAAAAGCTTGTGTTTTTTAGAGCCTCAAGGGATCGTAGACCTACGTATTTGATTTATTCGTTTTTGATTTTACACAAGTACCTGTTTAACATTTTTTGTCAAAGCCTCACTGAAGAGAATATTTAATTAAAACAAAAATAGTAATAAGTCTGTTTTTTTTTTTTAATTTAAGAAATGAAGGAATAGTAGTTTACCTTTATGTGAAAAAATGTCATTAATATAAAAAAAAATATATGTTATGTACAATACAAAAAAAAGGAGCTACGTCTGCCAACAAACTGCTTTGTGGTTTAGCAGAAGTAATAATGTTTTGGAAAAAATATTTCTGTGAATAAACACTTTTTTTTTAATATTAATTACTTAGTAACTAAAGATATCACGATTTTATTACATCCCCAGTCTAGAAAACCATGAGAATACCTTATGGATGTAGCTAGCCTATCTACGTAAATTATGGATTCTCTTCATAGATTTAGTTATATAATTAATAATGTTTTTATCAAAATGGTTCTAGTTTATTCTTACTCAGCCTCTTTTACTCGCCGCACAGCTATCACATTATCGCCTTCACGAGACACAGAGATAGGAATTCATATTTTTCTCATATTCGACGTTGTTATGATAATATATGCAACCATTACAGCCCTTCAAAACAGACTCGGCTAACAATCATAAATGCCGGAGATTTGTTCTAAGACAACTCAGTTTCCCAAGGGAATATTATGAGAAACGATATTAAAATAAATAAATAAATCCAAGTTTAAAGAATTAAGTAATGAGAATAGTCACCTACATCTTCAGGTTATGCATCAATAATATAGGCTAGCGTGGTGCTTTGGTTTTTCAATTAAAGAACTATTATTAGAATTAATTTATGTTATGGGACAAAACATATTTTACAAATCAATTAATAAAAATAGCAAAATTATACACAAACTTAACTAAAACGATTGAAAAACTAAAATATAGCATAGAAAAATTCATCCGCATCGCTGTCGACTGGTAATGTACCCAAGAGACTGGCCGCATTGCCACGTTGTATGGCAATGCTTAGCCTCTGCCCAAGGTAAAAACCAGCCCTTGGGTTTATTATTATTTATGTTATGCATTTATTTTCTCACTTTATGCTGTACGGGCTGACGTCATCACGTCAACGCGGTCTTCACTGAAAACCAGTGCAGGGGCTGTCTTGCTTATGGTCGTAGCATTATGTTGAGTGATGGCCGTATTGTGTATATTTTCCACCAACTTGTTATTTTTAGTATTTTAGTTTTTTGCTTCATTTTTACCGCTAATATACACTGACCTTCAAAACTAGTGCCACACTTTTAAAATTGCAATATATATAATAATAAACTATAGAAGGGTTTTGAAATAAAAACGTTTTAAAGCAAATTTCATCAACTTTCTTTGAAATTAGAGTTTATTATACATAATCGAAGTTTTTAACTTAAATAAATATAGAAACTTCTTCTAAGCGCATCTTTTATTCTGAACTCAAGGCCGGCAAGCGGAAACAAGGCGGCCAGCTCCTCAAAGATACAAAGACGTTCAGAAAAGACTTAAGAAAAGATGCAAAATAAATCCCTCTCGTTGGGAGGAGTTGGCAAATGATAGAAGTGTTTGGAGCGCTTGGTAAAACAACATGTTTATGACTTTGAAGACCAGCAAAAGAGAGATATCGACAGCAGGCGAGATGGCCTACAATACCACTACCATTTGCACTTACTATTCTGTCTTTTTGTAAGCACGTGCTGCATACAAATAAACCAATTTTTCTTTCTTTCGTCCTCTCTAGCCAATAATCAACTAGTTATCGTGTCTTTCTTCGCCACTCAGAATATGAACCACGTATGTATCGCACAGTCGTGGCCCGAAAATGTCTGTATAATTTCCTTCGGCAAAACACTCGGAATATATAATTGTACGTAGTTCGGTGCCACCATTATTTAGATTTAGGCAAATCAGTCCGCACAAAACATTGCTTTTCACTTACACTCGTGTCGTTTGTCACGAGTTTTTGGTGTCTTGCGAAGTTAGGAATAGATTGGGTTCGTGCAGTAGAAGGAGCTCTGCGAAATGGGAATATGCAAAGCGATCGGTGAATTCTTGTAGTGCCTGGCTATCCAAGAAAAGTGATCTACAAATATTTGGAAACTCAGATCGTAACTTGTATAGATAAAAATAAATTTATTTGCAGTGAGTACACTTGTAAATTTATTTTTGTTTGATAAAATGTTCCATTCCTGTTTTATACAATAACCAATAACGCTGAATTGGAGGTTGGAAACGGAGTTTATTCGTAAACATAGTTCTTGATGTTTTAGAACTGAAGACAACAATAATGTTCTTATAATTTATGCATTATAGACACAAGTTGGGTCTGAAAGTACTAGAAAATTCAAAGTTCATGACTGTCACTGTTTCACAGGTCTCCATAAATATTAAACTCAATAGGATTTGTCTAAAAGGGGTCATAAGAGCCAACCTTTGGGCCATGTCACGGGTTAGAGTCCTTCGAAAGTTTAGGAGTAAATCAGCTCATATTGCACTTATGTATGTGACGAATCCAATACTAAAGTAAGTATTTAATTATGTATACTGGCTTTCCACCGCGCCTAGAGAATAGTTGTCTATGACAGGTATGGCCCATTCTGTGCTCTGTCACAAAAATAAATCTACTGTGCGTTCATTATAACTTGTCCCGTGACGCGATAGGTAGCACTGTTCTGTCAGTCGCCATTTTTAACTGTATAGATTGACAAGCAATGGTGCCGACATGACGGCAAGGGACAAGTTATAGTGAACGGTCTGTAAATAAATTGGCTTCTTTCAAGTTAACTAGGCTGACCCCAGCTGTCGCATGCTATGGGCTAAAATAACCACACAGCGAGTCCCCAACCGCAGCAAATGGTGTTCGAAAGAATCCAGAACAATGACGTCGTTGGAGGCTGCACCGGCGACGGTGTCGGCGGGGTCTCAGCGGGAGGTGGACGAAGAGGCGCCCGCGCCGACCATCATCCATCGAAGACCCGCGGTGGGGAGCGGGACACCTCTGACTGGAGGCTTTGAGTTTAGCAGCTCAAGGACACACACGACCATCTTCCGTGAGCATTGTACATACGCCGTTAAATCATTTTTATTGTAAAGTCAGCAATAATTTATAGAAAATAAGTACCTTTTCAGCATCCTAATTCAATTCAGTCCTCATAAAACTCCCTTACAAATGGCAACGCGGCAGGCCCAGAAGGAGATGACGGGACTAACTCGACTCTTTTCCTAAGGATTGGCCACATACAGAAGTAGATAGGGATACTTGAAATGAGGGAAAGGAGGCTTTTGTCCCTGCAATGGCACACAAACGGCTGATAATAATAATAATAAAATTGGCTTCAGAAATTTTAACATCACAACTTAATTATTGGCCAGCTCATTAACAGTAATGAGGTATTTAAATTAAAAATGTTAAATACATTCAAAATGCCATAATATTTAATTAACCATCTCGTAGAGGTGGCCTGTTTTATTTTTAATTACTGCTCTTGTCAGTTCAATAGAATTTAATGATGGCGTAGTAGTGGCTTTGCACTTGATAATTATGAAAATGTCACGTGTTGTACTCTCCCAAGAACAGATTAAGTTATTTATTAATATGTTGACGGCAAGACATAGGGTTCATTTGATTAAAATTTACATATGTACTTTTTTGTTTACCAATGTTCTACAAATAAAAATATTTAAATTTAAATTTTGAATTTGATGTTTTTATAATCAAAATTTTTTTTAAATCCTTATCCTTATTCTTACATCCTTTTTTTTTTTTCGTGTGTGGAATCATCTAATAACTCTTCCCGCTCTGGGCGGAGCGGGAGGGCGTGTCAGACTCTTACTGACTAAAACCCACCCATGTTCCTTCAGTTGCCTGTACGTTGCCAGGGGCCACGGTATCCCTTTCGGACTTTCCCGCAACCACGGCAGGCATCGGTCCTGTCGGACCCCTTCCGTTGTGCTGACATCTCTTTGAGGCGCGCGTGGAATACAACGCGCCGTCGACCCGGGCTTGGTCCTTATCGGACGGCGAGCTGCCCATTGCCTACCGTCCACAAGCCAACGCCTACGGTGGCCGGGAATCGGCTATTGATTCACGACGCCCAGGGCGTCTCCTGCTGCGGCTAGGGGCATGAGGGCGCGAAACTTGCATCCTTACATACATATTATAAAACATAGTCCTCGCGTCTGTCTGCCTGTCTGAACGCAATAAACTCAAAAACTACCGAAACGATTTTCAAATGGTTTTCACCAATGAACGAAGTGATTCATAGGGAAGGTTTTGGTGTATAATTCATTAAGGTTTTGTGTAAATTGGCTGAAATATGACGATTATTATTGAATATGTCGGAAAAAATCATGCCAACTTGGAGCTATACTGGCGTGCGACGCATAATCCGTAAAAGATATATAAAAAGTATGTTCTACAGGATTCTTCAGCTTAAAAATTTCAACAAAAAAGTCTGTGATTGCATATGCACAGTAACCATTATTATCTTTCTGAATTTGATAAAAATTTCATTGTTATTTCCGAAGCTATTCTGACTTGTATTAAATTAATCCATAACCAATAACTCTTATTTAAATAGGGCATTTAATTTAAATTACATTTGCCTTGACATTATAACATTTCTATTAATAGTTTAAAAGATACCACCTTCAAAACTACCCGATTCAAAATTCCTCGATCATCCTACCAGATTCGAAATTTAACAAAATAATTATGGTTGACGGCTACGCGGGCGCAGCGGTAGGAGTCAATGACCTTTTCCTCGGCTATTAGGTATGTAATCCCGGTAGTACATTCCCGTGGGATATTTTCGACATCCACGCGGACGAAGCGGCGGGCAAAAGCTAGTAATATATAAGTGCAGTCTCTGGCCATGTTGGCTCCGAAAACATGACACCACCATCGCCGCAGTCTAACTTAATGGCGTGGCCATGGCCTCCCTCAGACGTCCAGTGAGTGACGATATTTGTCCATCTTTCTGGGTGCATTACGCTCCCGCTTCAGCCTGACTGTTTTTTTTCCAACATCCGCTACTTGAGTAATGGAGCGCAGGAAGGAAAAAGAAGAGGCCTTTGCCCAGCAGTGGGACCCAATGTAAACTATCAAAAAATAAATAAAAATAAGTTAAAGCAGTGGTGGCCCAGTGGTAGCGGCTCCGACTTACGTCTCGTAGGTCGTGAATTCGAACCCAAGCTGGCACTTTACTTTGTGTAATTTATATCATCGCGACTGTTCTCAAAACACCGTGTGGACACTGGCATACAGAACCAAAATATCATCAGACATGTGTAATCCACCAACCTGCACTGTGCCTGCATGGTGGATTATGGCCCACTCCCTTTCACAGAGACCTGTGGCCCAGCAGTGGAAACGTTATAGGCGGATTATAATTTTAAAGTTAATGTGGTGAAGGACGAGCAGCTGTGTCTTCTTGTCTATTTACAGCATACTTGTGGTAAGTAGCAGAGCCTATCCACTATCTATAAAATAAATTATTCGCTTCGCTTTTACCGCACTGATTACTTTATTCAACCGAGCAATTATTTCCATAGCGAGTGTGAGAGTTAATTAACTCGAATACCATATCTTTACTGATTAACTTCGTCTTTAAACTCAGTTTATATTACGAATAAATTACAAGTTTACTCAATTATTCTGATTACAGCTAACGCGTCGAGTTTGCGGAGTTAAGGTCACTTATGCTTGATGTGGCTTCTGACTTCCTGAGAATTATATTCTGTTCAATTTATGAAGATTGATTTGACGCATTCAAATTAACATTTGACGCATATTTTTTCAACACTTCAGCGAAGCCGTAACCGGCTGAATGCCGTAAATACAGAAAAAGAAGAAAGCCATTGTGTTTCGCGTGTGTCGTCAGAAGCCCGAAGACAACCAGTATTACCAAGGGTATTTTACTACCCAGTTACTGGGTTGTGGAGGTCAGATAGGCAGTCGCTTCATGTAAAATACTGGTATTCAGCTGCATCCGATTGAACTGGAAGCCGACCTCAACATAGTTGGGAATGTAGCCATTTCCCAACTATGTTCAGGTCGGCAGATTTTTTGTGTTTCACGTGGATCCACGTTCGATACGAAGGGTTTTAAACGCTGGTCGGTAATGTAAAAAAAAGTACAGCGGTAAAGGGAGATATGGATTGGAACGGCCACTTTAGTGTGAAGTGGTATATATAACACCATTTTTGAGCCTACTCGGAGTGGCTTGTTGATTTACTAGATTCATCAGCGTGCTTTACTTTTTACATACCTTTAAAATCGTTTCAAACAAATCACAGCTGTAAAAACTAATCTGTTGATTTTATTTAGAAAGTTTTATGATATCGTTGTGAACACAAACAAGTCAGCTAACTGACCGTATCAATACTGTAAAACAATTTCAAAATGCCTACATTTCCATTAAAATTCTAGCGATGGACATAAAAATCACATTCATATATCGGCCACTATTCGATCACAAATAACAAAAAAGCGAAAACAGAGGAAAAAACAGGCGCTATCATAAAAAAGCGCTCTTTTTCACATATTTGATTTAGTGTTTTCGATTCTAGCTGAATAAAAAATACATCTAACTTCGTTTGTACATTTGACTGTGCCTGTCAAAGGGCCAATTACTGCGAATAGAATTTGTTATACTTAAGGTGCTATACAAATGTTTTGACAGCGCTGTAAAGTGCTTTTGATGGTTCGCAAAGGGAGCTAGCGCTGGTTGAAATAATACAAGTGTCGCAGTTACGGGTTAGTTTCAAACTCTTGCTATTACAGACGGCGCAGTTCTAGGTGAGGGCGCTAGTTTTTAATGAATTAATTTAGTTTAGAATCGAGGTGGTTTAAATTGTGGACATGTTCAACAGAATCTGAATGTTTAGGTAAACTACGTTATTTTAATTGGTAGTGTAGTATGGAAGGTGAGGTTTGTAAAACTGGAACGGCGTGGGAAGAGGCCCAAGACGCTATAGGAATTTTTGTGACCTCTCCAAGGCATTTCACTGCGTCGACCACGAAACCTTAATCTTGAAACTTGAGCATTACGGAATCGGAAAACTTGCGCTTAGTTTAGTAAAATCTTATTTAAATGATAGACAATAGTTAGTTCAAATAAATGGTGTCAATTCATTCGGTTTAAAAGTAAAAATGAGAGTACCACAAGGATCAATATTGGGTCCTCTTTTTACTATATATTAATGATCTACCCCATTTGTTAAAAAAACATAAATGGTGTTATTTGGTGACGATACTTCCTTAATTTTTTAAATTAATAGACGTGCATCAAATCTTGACGACGTAAATAATACCCTACAGCATATTCAAAATTGGATCATTGCTAATAATTTAGTATTAAATGAGAAAAAAACTAAGTGCATAAGATTTTCTTTACCAAATATCAAAAGTAGTAATTGTGAGATAGTATTGAATCTAGAGAAACTAGAATTCGTCGATAAAACTGTTTTCCTAGGGATTACGCTGGACTCAAGGCTTCAATGGGGTCCTCATTTAACATCCCTTTCAGGACAGTTAAGTTCAGCAGCATTGGCACGGATTCTCCGTCAATTTACTGATGTAGATACCGCGAGGCTAGTCTATTTTAGTTATTTTCATAGTACTACGAGTCGTACGGTATTCTATTACGGGGACGGGCTACAGACATCGAGTCTATTTTTTCTGCAGAAAAGAGCCATCAGTGCCATATATGGTTTCCGCAGGCGCGACTCTCTAAGGGAACTGTTTAAAGATATTAAACATCATGACGGTACCTTGTCAATATATATATGAAAACATTATGTACGTAAGAAAAAATCTACATCATAAGAGGTCCAAAACACAATTATATCACTAGGAATAGGGACCAATTAGTTCAACCAGGTTTCAGGCGGGCTAAAGTGGACTAATCTTTCATGGGGTACTGTTTAAAATGTTACAATAAAATACCTCCCCACCTACTTCAATTGAATGAAAACGAAATTTAAATCTTATATTTAACGCACACTATGCAGCCAAGCATATTATAAGTTGAGGGATTACATCGCTGATAAAAATGCTTGGCTCAACGCTGGTCCTGCTCCAGAAGGGTGCATAAACTATTTGATTAGCTTTTGTAAATACCGTTGGAGCTGCTGAAGATTTTAAAAACTATCTTTGCATTATATAAATTCATTCTCTTAGCATTGTATAATTGAATAGCACATGTGTGAGTACTATGTACCGACTTCAAAGCTACCATTTAGGTACTGGGTATGTCTTTCATTGACTTGAATGTGCCCTGGCAGCTGAAAGTAGGTATTTCATGCACTCTAATGTTTTGCTGACGGTAGCGCGTGTGTTGGATCATTTAGGTCCCCTCAAAATGGTTGAGCTGAATGGTGCTAATCCATGCGTCATGTTCGTGAACGGGCGCCGTCAGTAGGGACTGGTCATCTCTTTGCTGCTACGGCGATTTTAATTTAATTTAATTTTTGAATTATTTTTTAGTTGATTTATTTTACGGACGGTTTTAACGTTTTTTATCGTTCTCACATGTATAACTTCAACAAGAATGATGTAACCAATATTTTGTAAAGATATATCCGTGGAGTTTCTTGCCCTTTCTTCTCCATAGGTACCTACTATACTTTGGAATGGGCAACTTGCTTCATATTTCTGACTGACCGACCCCTTGACAATTCAAAAGTGCCTGTAATTGGTTTATTTGAAATAAATGCTTTGAGTTTGAGTTTGGAACTTGCACTTGATCTGGCTGACTAATGATCGCGATGGTCGCATATTGACGCGAGGGTCGCTTATGTATAGGTAAGCCTAACTTTTAAGAATATTTTAACTATACCCAAAAATAATGCAAAAAGACCGCGAATATGGTTTTGGAGTTCACTAGTTCATTTAAAACAGTTTTCAGCTGTTGTTATTTTTGTAAGAGCTGCTACAAAATTTGCTCAATCTGTAGTACAACGTTCCATTCTAGATTCGTCGATCGAATCGGCCAAACACGGCTCCACACGACTGTACTACAAAATCACAGTTCCCAGGCAAATTATATAATTCGGATATACGAGGCCAACAGCGCATGACGCGGTGTTCCAGTAAGTGATATTTACGGTGTGTTCGCATGTACCTGGTGTGTTCACGTCACTATGAATTAGTGCTCTCAACAGAGATATTAATTGTCCTGTTACTGTAAACGGTTGATGGCGACTTATTTAAATTATGGATATTTTGGACATCATATGACACATATCACATGTGCCTACCTGTCTTCGTAGTATGGAAATTGGGGAGTATGGAGTAATATGTTGAATTTTTTGAGTTATTCTACTAAGAGGTTGCTTTTTTCTATTGAAAAAGAAAGAAAAAGTATTTATTGGCACAGGAGATCTTAATTAAACTAAACACACAATCACTAAAAAAAAAAATAGAAAAAACAAACAGAGTAAAAAATTAAAATAAAGCGGAAAGTCCTGTGCGAGGCCAAAAGGCTCCTATTTCAGCATGATGCTGCGACATTTAATAATAAATGTCGCAGCGCTGGTATTCTGATAGGGCCTGCAGTGATGTCACGGATAGAAAGATACATAAATAAATACTAAATAAAAATAAATTAAATAGATGTATGAAATACAATAAAAAATAAAACATATCGCTCATCCAATAGAACAACGACTTAATTACGAAAATGTCGAAAATGAGTTTTGAATGTCATAAGTTCACGTTTCGAAAGTTCTATCTATGACAAAAACGACAGAATTATAGTTACGGTGGTTTTCGATAGAGTGAGTGACTGTCGTTTGGGAATTGGGGTATTTTTCAAAAGGTCACCCGGAAACATCTTTTAAAACGTTCTCCTGAAAAATAGCTAAAACGTAATTACGTCATTGTTCTATTGGATGAGCGATATGTAGTCCGCGTGTCAGCACCCGACGTAACATCAGTTACTTGTCTATGCTGTCTTGTCTTGTTCTTTACTGTCTGTGGCATTGTTGAAGAATTTGTCATGTATCACTACATATTATAAAACAAAGCCATCACCGCCACCACCGCGTCTGTCTGTCTTAACTCGATTAACTCCAAACCTACCGAACGGATTTTAATACGGTTTTTACCAATGAATGGAGTTATTCATGAGGAAGGTTTAAGTGTATAATTAATTAAGGTTTTGTGTAAATTGCTTGAAATATTACGATGTAAAATACTCCAAGAAGGATGAACATCAATTACATTTTAATTTAACTCACATGCTCGACGCAACAGGCTGATACTACACTATGACAGAAAAAAATGTGGGCAAATATGCTCTGCTACCAATGCGAAGCCGGGGCGGGTTGCTGGTATAAGACAGAAGTCTAGGGCAAGTAGAGAGTGACATCGGAATCCTACCGGCTAACACGTACCTCGTGGTGTTCCTCTGGTTATCACGAGGTGGTAGTGCGGGATTCTGCTAAGTGAAAAGTCAATATAAAAAAATAATTAAATGTTGTTCGTTGGTAAGCGCATCACTTTACGGACGGCACGGTTGGCGCAGTGGTTAAGCGATTGACTGCTGCACTGCGTGTTGCGGGTTCGATTCCCGCGCGGAACAAATATTTGTATGACCTGCAAGTAGTTGTTCCGGGTCTGGTTGTTTGTGTATGTGAGTATAAATGTTTGTAAACGCACCCACGATACACGGGGAACGGCTGGACAGATTTGGCTACTTTTTGTTTAAAAATGTGCATAATAGAACAATAAAATTGTGAAAAAAAATATGAAAAATTGCCCGGAAAATTGGAAAATTCAGGAAAAACTGGAAGTCCTTTTTTCTATGGGATTTTTGTATGAATTAATTTTGGACAGGACAGCGTCTGTTTGGTCAGCTAGTTTATTATAAAAATCACAAAATAAAATATATATCAACACATTTAATCACCAATAAGGTATCACAACAAAATAATTTTATATTATTAAAAATATACAAAATACTGCAGCTCTAAAGTTAGGTCCCAACTCCCAATCCAAAATATATTTTATATATTTCAATTCTTGTTAAGGCGACAGAAGAGTATCATTCAGGCTATGCAGGAACCACAGGGATGTCCCCGGGTAGGGGCGGAGTATTGGGCACGTTCAGTCTTTTCTCTTTATTATCTTTTTTGTGCTGGTGGTAGAACCAACTGTAAAGAAAAGAAATATGTTTAAATTATACGCTTGAAGTAAGAATACTATGTTCGTGGATTCGTGGTGGTACTGAAAGAAAATTATTTTACGGGTCATATAAGCAGAATTGCATCATTCATGTCCAGGGTTGGTACGTGTAGAAACAGTATATTGGTGGTAGGATGTATGCTACCGAGACCTACAAACGGTGTCTGCAAATAGCCGCGTAAATGTTTTTCATTTTTAAGTAAGATTATTAATTTTTAATTTTATTTTTAATGTTGATTTTAGTATTATTTTTAATTGTTATTTTGATTCTATTATTTTAAATTTATGTGTTTTTTTTATGGACCATGTGGTCTGCAATAAAGATTTTTATTATTTAATATTATTATTTATTATTTATAATTAATCTGAAAAACGTCATATGGACGTGCGATTGTCCATAAGAAAATGCTCCGGGACGACAATCCTAACTAATATTATAAATGCGAAAGTGATTTTGTTTGTTTACGCTTTCACGCTGAAACGGTTGAACGGATTTGGATGAAATTTGGCAAAAGAGTAGACCATGACCTGGTTTGGGACATAGGATAATTTTTATCCTGATATTGCCACAGTATTGAGACTTATGCGGGTGAAACCGCAGGGCGCAGCTAGTAAATATTATAATCGTGGAAAGCATTGGATACTGCTCTTCTAGTAAGCGATCGCTTGACAGCCTTTCCTCAAAAATATATCGCAAACATGAATAGTTTTCAAGCGTTATTGGCATAATCATGGCCATTTTACTACTAAAAATATAATCTGCCAATCCTTTTCCCAAGTATGTTGGGGTCAGCTTCCAGTCTAACCGGATGAAGCTGAATACCCGGATTTTACATGGAGCGACTGCCTATCATACCTGCACAACCCAGTTAGGGGTAGGCAATTAATCAAGTGATGTTTTTTGTCAACATTTTTTTCGTTGTTTGTGTATACTGTTTTATTCTCTAGGGAAACGGTTCAGCATAATAATAATCCAGGGTTATTAGTTATATATACGTCGGGAATCCGTTAAGGAGATGTAGGAGAGGTCATTTACAACCAAATGAACCTTTTTGACTCCTATGCAAATGTCAACAATTTTCGAGTGACGTTTTTATTTCACATATTTTAAAATATAAAATTTCATATTACTCGAAAATGGTTGACATTGGCATAGGTGTCATCAGGAGTCAATTGGTTGCATATGACCTCTCCTACGTCCCTCTAAACAGATTGCTGACATGTAACCAATAACCCTGTATTCATATATTGCATGTATTAGAAAGGTCAAATTTAAGGATGTGTGGTACAGACCATCAAACTGAACAACTATCTCCACGGCACGAACATCATAATCGCGAAAAAATTATCAACTGTCTCATACGGAACTTCCATGCCTAGATATATAAAGGCATGAGGAACAGGGTGTAGAGTTCACTCATCCTCCATAGAAAAGGGAGGATACTCCGACCAGACGGGTGTCGTGTCTGGTGGGGAACTGCCCAACGTTTGATGTTGGAAAGTTATATATATGCTGATCGCGCGGTAAACTCTGCTATAAGCGTAGTTCACATGTGGCGTTGTAAATGCTGCCACAGATACTCGACACAAATGTATGTGTGATGATTGATGAATGATTATTTTTCAAGTTATTGTCAAGTATTGTGATCTGCACGTAAGTGTCTACTAGTTCTGACGGGGTCCGCAAGGGCCGATGCCTGCTGGGGTCGCGGAAAGTTCGAAAGGGATACCGTGGCCCCTGGCAACATACAGGCTACTGAAGGAACACGGGCGGATTTCAGTAAGAGTCTGACACGCTCTCCCACTCCACCTAGAGCGTGAGAAGTTATTTGATAATTTCCCACAAAAAAAAAAGTGTTTCTACTTGTAAAAGTTATGTTTCTGCTTGAGTTTTTGAATAAGCCTTCCCAAAAACTTTAATTCGTATCAAGCTTTTACCTACTTTTCTTTGATGTTACAACTGAACTTTGGTATCTCAGATTTATATAGTCGAGTATTTTATTAACGAACAGATTATTGAAGTTAAAATATAATATCCTAACCTAACTAAAACTATTAACAAACTAAAATATGGCGTCGAAAATTCCTCCGCATCGCTGTCGACTGGTAATGTACCCAAGAGACTGGTGGCATTGTCACGTTGTATGGCAATAGTAAGCTTCAGGCCAAGGTAACAACCAGCTTTATTTAAGTACCGACCTTGAAAATGATGAAGAGATTTTAATATAATTTTTGTATGATAAATAAATGTTAAAATATTCCACAGATGTTGGCTCAATACCTTAGCTCTGAGAAAACAGGTCCCTTCGACAGCTGGCTACGAATAACGCATTATGAGTTGTCGCCGAATAAATAAATGAATAAGAACTCTAGAACGTTCTGTCTGCCATTTTGTTATCTTCCATTTTGTAGGCTTACGCCTGATTTCATTTTGAAATGTGGGTGTAGGTACCTACTCGGTTACACCTCTGCCTAGCCTTTCGGGGAAACAAGGCGTGATGTTGTATTATATTGTGTTATTTCATTATTGGTAGAAAATGAAAAAAAGAAAAAAACAGAAAAAAAAATGCAATATTGCAATATAGTATTGAGTATTGGGTATTGAAAATATTTGTATTTATCTGAATTGGGCTAGATTTGAAACTAATGTCAACATAGTTGAGAAAAGACAAAGCAGGTTATAAGTGATTGGTAGAAAATACCATTCTGTTAGAGTTTGTCAAAAATCTTCTCAAGAAAGTATCCTATCCTAATATCGAAACTAATTATTATTATAACACTTGTCCGCCTGCAATTTTATTTTTGTGAAACTAAAATATGTATGGGATTGTACCACTGCCCTTATTACAAGTTATTTTATAACTTAGTAAGGGTGCTGGTTGACTTGCAACCCCTACCTGTTTTGTTAACTAGCATAAGTCAAGTGTACCTACAGATAATACTATTTAATGTTAACACTGTTATTATTTGATTAAATAAATCTTAAAACAAAATAAAAAAATGCGAAAGTGAGTTTGTTTGTTTATAACGCTTTCACGCTAAAATAGCTGAACAGATTTGGATAAAATTTTGCACATGGGTAGACCTTGACCTGAATTAGGACATAGGCTAACTTTTATCCCGATATTCCCACGGAATCGAGACTTATGCGGGTGAAACCGCGGGTTGCAGCTAGTAATAATATTATAAACGCGAAAGTTTGTGATGATGGATGAATGTTTGTTACTCTTTCACGCAAAAACTACTGAACGGATTTGAATGACATTTGGCACACAGATAATTTATAACCTGAATTAACACATAGAATACTTTTTATCCTGATATTTTTTCGGGATCGAGACTTATGCGGGTGAAACCGCGGGGCGCTGCTAGTCATCCATAAAAGTTAACACAAAATTTGCAATTCCATTTACCAGCTAGGCCCTAGAAATTGAAAACAAAAACGATCCGTTATTAATATAGAAACCGGAGATTACTTCCTACAAATCAGATTATTTGGCTTAAGACAGAACAAAGGTTACTGCGGTTTTGGTATTCAATCTGTCAATCAATTACCAACAGTAGTAACTACGGGCCACCGAAGCAACGAGAAGTAATTAAATTTGGGCATGGAAGCTACCAAGCAATCAATCAAGTCATCCTGTCAGGGTCATCCTGGAGCCACTTATATATTGGTTTAGATAGTGTATTCCGGGGTATATACGCT
This sequence comes from Xanthia icteritia, assembly GCA_949128155.2. Classification (NCBI taxonomy): domain Eukaryota; kingdom Metazoa; phylum Arthropoda; class Insecta; order Lepidoptera; family Noctuidae; genus Xanthia; species Xanthia icteritia. Next base: position 5,029,054 of record OX421935.2, on the reverse strand, counting down.
GGCAGGGCCATTGACGTGCAACTTGTTACCATTGATTCAGTACATGATTCTAGAACCCCCTGCGTTGGAATTTTTCGTCGGTTATAAATTAAAAAATTGCTATTTCATACATTTCGGCAGCGTAGGTATTGATTGCATTCTTGTAGGAAACAGCAGATTTTTTTAAATAACCAACGAACCTTGTATTATATGAAGTTTTATGCATCATATGGTGACTGCATTTAAACAGTGTTAACATCATAAACAATAATCATAAAATCAGAAATCTTTATGAGTTTTTCTTTTCTTGAATATATTAACATTTAATCAATAAATAGAAAATTCTATTTAAAAAAAATACAGTTTTCAATTAACCTTTTACTTCTTATCGTCGTCTGATTAATAGGTACGATACATATATACATGGCATAATCAGCTGGACTGGCCACAGGGAGGCCACACAGGCATCCTCTCGGTGAGAGAGACTGGGCCATAATCTACTGGGTCCTAATGCTGGTTGGTAGATGTCACATATCTTCGAACTTTTTGGTTTCAAGACATGCCGGTTTCCTCACGATGTTTTCCTTCACCGTTTTGAGAGCAGTGGTGATGAAGTAATTTACTTAAATTAAAGTGCCTGTCTTTGTTCGAACCTACTGCCGTTCGAACCAACAACTCGTTAAGTCGCGGCCGTTACCACTGGGCCACCAATGCTCTCAGTACTAGGTACTATGGACTGCCATAATGGCCAGTCTATAGTATAGTCGATTACGTACCTAATTACTTTATCACACTAAGGTTGAATTTCAATTGCTCGTTATAAAACGACAAGTTCTATTTGTTCATGAGACACTTGGATAATTTCAACCGTACTGAAGTTTTAATTTACTGCTAGTTAATAACAGCCTCGTGGGTCGAACTATTACTAAATACTTCTAAATATTTCATAATAATTAATTACCTACATTCACTTAGCCACCCAAACCCATAATCCAATATATTTGTTTCCATATCTTGAAATAGTCCTGCACCAACCGGGGGTTGTCCTTGGGTGCACTAGCATAGTGCGTACAGGGATAATCGTCGGTTGGTGCCTCGTTTAATTAAATACGTCTAACGGGCCTCTGCGAGTTGGCTTCGGCCCCTCGTACGCCTTCCAAAGGTCCGGGACCCTAGGGCCCCGAGAAATGTCAAAAACAATTACCTACATTATTATTATGCAATACATAAAATTAAAATAACTAATATACTATACACAAACCTATTAATATATTTATACATATATACATAATTATACATCCAATTAAACACATCTAATAATTTATAATAATACTATTTAATAACTTGAATTGCAACTTAGCTTTCTTCCACTCTACTAATTTTGCTGTGCCCGACAGGGTCCATTTTGATCTTTTACTTTGTTATACCATCTATGTAATACATATGGAATTCAATAAAGATTTGAGTATTGAGTATTAAGCTATGTTTGCCGCGGCTGGTCCGTAGATGGGACCATCTTTACATACCGAGACTCCTCCGTGCCTCGGAAAGCACGTTGAGCCGTTGGTCCCGGCTGTCATTCGTAGATCTTTGACAGTCGTTACGGGTAGTCAGAAGCCCGAAAGTCTGATAACAGTCTTACCAAGGGGTAAAGTATTAACCAATAACTGGGCTAGGCAGATGAGATGATAATGACTGAAGTTTCAATTTAATGGGAAATGTAGTCAAAAGTGATAAAGCAATATACTATTGTAAGTATGATAGTCCATCAACTTTATTGATATGAAAATGACAACTAGGTACAGTACAACTATTTTCTTAATTTCCCTCGGGAATCATCGCATTTCCGAATACAAACTGCTATCCTCCCATTTTTAAAATAAATTACTTTAAGTTAAAAGAGTATTAACAACTCAATATACTTCCAAGTCGATTCAGAGCGTCCGGTCTGCACCAAGTGCAAAGGGAAACTGATAACTGACGAACCACGAAGTTTGCCGAGGGACATTAAGAAAATAGTTGTACTGTACTACAAATGACTTGACTATTTCCCATCTTAGTGATAGAAACAAAACAATGCGCGATAAAAAACAAAATGGTGTATTACTCAGAAGATTTTCTGTGATAACTGTCAGCTTATTATTATTTTGGTATGTTTAAACTCAGCGGTAAATTCACTTACTTATCTATAAAATATAATAATACTAGCTTTTGCCCAAGGTTTCGCCTGCGTAAAGGTCGGAAAATATTCCACAGGGGCTTAATACCGGGAATCAGAGTATCCTATGTCCTAACCCAGGTCATGGCCTATACGTGTATGCCTTTCAACTAAATCTTTTCAGCCGTTACGGCATGAAAAGGAAACAGGCAGATTATAGGTTTGCGTATCTCAAAATTAAACATTGAAACCCAGCAGGTTGACTTCGTTGTCTGCCAAGACCCTTTTTCTCAGGAACGCGTGGAGGGATAGAATCTACGGTACTTTCGATCTTGTAACGAAAACCAAACTATTTTTTTGGCCATATTTTTTTAATTGTGTTATATATGTATGTACTTGGTTGACACCAACTAAATACCATACAATAAAAAAAATACGGCCATTTATGCCGCACACTCGCAAATAAACCAAAGCCTATTTTGGTATTTCCCGTCGGCCCAACAGCAAGAAGTTGTTTGGCGAGAAGCAAGGTCAAGTAAAGAGGAAAATCCGAAAATTGATAATAAATAGTTATATATGAACTGCAAAGTGAAGTTTGTTCTTCAATTTGGGATCAAAAATTCATAGGCTGTGTCTCGAAGTAACATTTTTCATTATTTCATTCAAATCGGTACTCTCCAAAAGTTCTTTTTTCCATTGAAAAGTTAAGTTTGTTCTTCAATCCGGATTTGGTAATCCAGGCAGCCGAGCAAGCACAGCTTTGAGACGGAACCCTCAGAGCGCATGTCCTACTCACAATTGTCCGGTTTTGACAAATAAATAAAACAGGTTTATATGCTTCTAAATTCCTTAAAATACTAATAATTCATTTTACTATTAATATCACCATTAATTTGTAATACCTACTCAGTGCCGCCAATGACCACGTAATACCTACATATTAGAAAGGTTGGTTTATGACGTTAAATTGTGGTTTATGACTTTAAATAACTTTTGACAGAATGGGCCGATTTTAATTAAATAAAGACTAAATGTTAATTCAAGATACGGACTATGAATATATTTCCAATCCCTTAACTCTCTTGAAAAGAAGACACAAAAAAATCAATATTACGTGTGAATTTTAAAATCAACCCCTTTGAGGGATGATTTTACAAAAACGCTGAAACGCGTAATTCTTTATTTCTAACTTAAGAAATGCTGGGTTTCCCATACAAACTTTTATCCCCTATATCACCCCTTTAAGGATTATTTTTAAGACAAAAAGTACCCTATGTCCTTTTCCAGGATGCCATCTATCTCCTTACCAAATTTTATCGAAATCCGTTCAGTGGTTTAGCATAAAGACAGACAGACTTACAGAGTTACTTACGTTACGTATGAATGCAGTAATTCATAAAATTACACCTTTGTACCTTTGTACTAGACATTACAGTACCTACGCCACGTGCAAAAAACTCTAGTGCGCTGACTTAATATAACACTACGCCTCTACAGGCAAACTAAGAAGGACCACTCCCTGAAGGGTTTGTCAGAGGTGTACCTATAGTTCACACACATTTCGCCAGTTATGTTTATACCCCATGTAATAAAGGGCGAGCCTATATATTGCCATCAACCGGCCACACATCCAAACTCCGGACTGCTACTGAGAAACTTCAGATGTTAAAACTCTATAACACTTTGCCCGACCTCAAACCCAGAACTTCACGCTCCGCAGTAGCGCTTGCGACCACTGGACCAACGAGGCAGTCTTGACGATGTGCTAATACTGTTTTGTGTCTTAAATATGTGATTGATAAAGTCTTACCCAAATATACAAAGAGCAGGTATAGTAGCTGCGACACTCATGAGGAACACAGCTCCAGGCAGGACAGTGAGCGTGGCGATGTACACCCTGGAGTACAGTGGCGCGAAGATTATCGGCATCATGGTCTCTGCTATGCCGAATAGAGAGTACACTTTACCTGAAAGATTAGAATTGGTATTTTATGTAGGCCGTTTAGGTTTCAAGGAAAATGTGAGGAATGTTTTGAGTGGCAATAAATCAATAGTCAGCTCCGCGTTCTGTATCCAGTATATCTCCCTTTTCAGACAAAAGACAAAAAAACAAAAATAAAAAAAAAATAAAAAAAATAAAGACAATTTCCACGCAAGCTCCGCGCCCCATGCATTCCGCCACTCCACTATATGCTAAACGCTAACACATCAATAATAAAGTTGAATATCGCGTGAGCACTTTGATCGTGTTCGAGCCCGGAACTAAATGGCGTAAATATCAATTCATATTTCGTTTATAACCAAAGTAATAATTAATCTACATAAAAAGTATCGTGTGGCTGGATAATAAACTATATTTTCTTACTCTGAATACTTATTTTAGACATAAAAGCCGAGGAATCTTGATTATATTTAAATAAACTTAAAAAAAAGACATGATTATTCGAATAAAAAATGAATCGAGCGAAAATGTTCAATTACGTAACTGTCTTGTACATGGAAAGAAAAATATATACTAAAGTTCCATTTTGATTGTATGCGTGACTGTTTCAGAATATTAATGCAAATTAACATACAATTTAGGGAGCCTTCTCTTAAGATTCATTTAGCAATACGTCTGCTCCAACGGCCATTGGTACTTCGGGGGATATTGTGTGGATAACTGGGTAGTCGATAACAGTACTGATTTTGGAAACATAACAGTGTTAACTTTAAAATATTTGTAAGATACCAAATGATATTTAAAATCTTACCTAATTCTTGATACGAGACTAGTTTCGATGCAATCGATCGTAGAGCGATTGCTGAGGTCCCGTTTAATATTTCTAATAGGGGTGCTGAAAAGAGAAAAACCATATAATTAAAGAAAATATTATACAAGATGATTACGTAACAAAGTGTAATTATTATTGAGTATTGACATCCAGAAATGTTTTTATTTCACACCCGAAGTTTTTTGTACGCATGAAGCTAATTAATGATTAAAGGTAACTAGTAAACTCACATAAGTACACTTCATAGTCATTCCTAGCAAACGCCAAGACTATAGCCCCACAGATCTTACTGGTGGTCGATATCATGCCGAGAACTGCATCATCCGCCTTCAGCTTCCTACTGAACACGCTGATGGAGAACAAAGTACCTGAAAAATAAATAAATATAACATCAAGCTTGTATACTACGAAGGGACATTAACGTTTTTAGGGTTCCGTAGTCAAAAAGGAACCCTTGTTGTATGTATAATCTATGTTATTTATTTTCTTTGTACTCAAATAATTGAAATATTTCTAAATTTTGTGATGAACTTATGATTAACACCAATCTTGCGATAGAACACATTTTGTAAAAAAAAATACAATAAGAACCAACTTCCAAAAAAAACGTACACAGTGAAAAATAACTTCAATTTAGGAAGTCGGTGTCTTTGGTTTTGAATATTAAATTTCCGAAATTAAAGTTATTTTTCATTTTGAAAGTTGGTTGTTTTTTTGTAAAAAAAAAATGTTGCCACTTTTTTGTTGTGGTACCTACCCCACATAACTTCGGATACCACTACCAGCTAGATGTAAATAACAGTGACAGGAACTTATAACATCAACCATATAGGAAAAATACGCATTATTGAAGTGAAAAACTATCCAAGCAAAGTTAATAAAATTGATATGGGATCACCTTGAGAGCATACCGTTTAAATAAATAAAAAAGAGTTTACAAAATCAGTCCATGAGTGACGGAGAAATCGGTGAACATACATAAAAAAAAACGCTACGACCATAGAACCTCCTCCTTTTTGGAAGTCGGTTAAAAGAGCATGCTGTTCAGCTTTATTACGAGGTTTTTGGCTAGTACTTAGTATTAGTGTATGTGTCACGGCTAAAGATGGATGTGAGAATAAACTTAAGATTAGCTAGCTAAACTTAAACTTTTTTTTGAGGAGTGGCTAATGTTAATTTCTTTCATGTTGGTCGGCTAAACTTAAGTGTAGCAGTACAAAAATGAGGTAGCAAATGAAAATGGCTGAAAAGTAGGTTACGTTAAGTTAGGTTAGAACTGTGACCACACAACACCAGGGTTCTTATAGGCAGAAGAGAATATATTTGAGAATGTGGTGTTTTGCAAATGTGATAATTTGCGATTTTAGTGTTTTGAGGTTATGTTACTCTGTGACGAATGGGTCGCGTGCTCATGCGCTTTTCCCCCCCTCCTCGCGTATAGATCGAATATTCATTAGCCGTTGCGTTTACTCTAATGTGCAGTTTGGCCGGCTAAAGATGAAATCATTTATTGAAAATGCACATTATGTCAAACAGTAGCCTCTCCTCAAATATAAACTCAAGCTTAGTCGGCGATAAATTTTAGCCGTAATAATGTATTTTCCTTCATTTATTTATTTTTCATTTCGGTAGCTATTATGTAGATAAAGCTATCATGGGGCGAGCCTATTGGATACATTCAGATTCGAGACTACTACTGAGAATCTCCAAATTAAAAAGGCAATAATACTTTAACCGGATCGAACCCTGGAGAAAGAAAGCCGAAAGTCGACCTTGTGACCACTGCCTATCAACGAAGCAGTTATTAGCGCCAAGAGAGTCATTTGTTTGTTGAAACTCGACCTCTAGGGGTCAAGTTGTATACATAAATCAGAATTAAATACGTATTATTACAAGTAATAGTTACTGGTAGAATAAATGAGAATAATTTACGAGAGCTGATACAAACTGCAAAATCACAAATAAATGCGTTCAAAGATAAGATAATGAACCTTTACTATCTGTGAGGTATATTTAGAGGGTTCTATTTTTATTTATCGTTTACTTAATTATAGCAATTTTCGACTAATTACAGTAATGCAACTAATATTATAAAAGTGAGTTTGATTGTTTGTTGCGCTTTCACGCTAAAAAAGCTTAAAGATTTGAATGAAATTTGAAACAAGAGTAAACCATGACCTTGGTTAGGACACTTATGCGGGTGAAACCGCGGGGCGCAGCTAGTAACTTAATAATTGAATACTTACCGATGGAGTGCGTAACCAGGCTGTACGTTGAGTAGATGCTATACTTCACTTCATCCCAGTTGAACTGGTACCGAGTAAATATATACATCACACTCAGCTCACCTGCAAACAAATTGGTTAAAATAAATAAATCATCTTATAAAAACTAGAAATCTATTAAAAATACATAATTATTATTTTAAATTACTTTCTTTTTGTATGTTAACAATGTGGTGCATTCAACAATGTTATACGTAGAGCTTAGCACAGTATATTTATCAACGTTGGTGTTGAAGTTTAGCAAAAATTATGTGAGTGTTCAGCGGTAATCAAAAGCTAAATTTTGATGATCCCAGAACGCTCATATAAATACATAACATAGCATCACGCCTGAATGCCCCAAAGGGTTGGGCAGAGGTGTACCTATAGTACACCCACATTCCATCAGTTATGTTTGAGTCCCATGTAATAGGGGGCGAGCCTATTGCCATCAACCGGGCACAAATCCAGACTCCGGGCTGCTACTGAGAAATTCCAGATGGAAAAACCCGATAACACTGCCCGACTCGGGAATAGAGCCCAGGACCTCATTCTCAGCAGTACCGCTTGCGACCACTAGACCAACGGGGCAGACAACGCTCATATAAAAAGTAAATTATTTTATTTGTGCAGATTAGGGTTTGGTACCCATTACTCACAGACGCATAGTCATTTACCTACTACCGAGAACATTGTGAGAGTTATCATTATTTTGTTTATCTTTATTTTTATTTTTTGAGAATTTGAAAATTCTTTAATAATAATATTAAAAAAAAACACATTGTTTAAAAATTTTACCTACCTATTTTCATTACAAACTAATTTATGATTATATTAATGGGGATATTAATTGTACTTTAATTCTAATATTTCTTCAACGCCAATGGTAGTAGTATATGAAGCTGTTTATTAATATTAAGATCTTAATGTACCATAAACTCAGAAATATTATATTATTATTTATATTTTTCGCAAATTGAGTATTAAGCTGTATTTTGGCACGTGTAACCGCGGAAAAGATCTATTCACTCTTCCTACCTATTAATTAATGTTATATTTTAACGATGCTTATACCATGTGAAAGCAATTTAGAGCTGCAAGAGCAATCTTTCACAAAGAACAACAAGTTATGAAATGTAAATAATAACTTGCGTATGATGTGAATCTGAACTTTAGTAAAGCAATCACTGCCTAGGACGGATAGCTGGTAATTTCCCATGAGGAATAGGAACTACCTCCTTTATGAATGACGACTTACTACTTCCAAGATTTGATATTTTTTCTCCATTTTATTTGTATTTTTCCGCGGTTTTTGAAAAGCTGATCAAAACTTTGTTTGGTAGTTGTTCTGCGGTTAAAACTCATGTTACTTGCCGGTCTATTCTGTAAAGATCAGACAGTGATAATTTAAGTGAAGTGAGCTTGAAGTGAGTTGTAGCCAAAAAAAAATTGATCTTGATTGTTGCTGAAATGACAAAAAACCGGCCAAATGCGATCCGGATACACAAACGGTTCCGTACCACCGTACAATATTTAGCAAAAAACGCCGAAAGAAACACGTTTCCTGTATATATGGGGATGTTTTTTTTTGGTGGTGAAGTGGTGATGGGCGGCCGTTTTCGGGGACTGTCTTATGCCTAATTCCCTATCGTCAGATGGAATGACAGGTCACTTTATGCTCACTTCACCTGTCAAAATCTTAAAGTGGAAACTTTGGTGATGTGAGCTGTCAAAGTGTCAATCCCTAGTATCTAGTGGAATGACAGGTCACTTTATGCTCACTTCACCTGTAAAAATCTTAAAGTGGAAACTTTGGTGATGTGAGGTGTCAAAGTGTCAATCCCTAGTATCTAGTGGAATGACACGTCACTTTATGCTCACTTCACCTGTAAAAATCTTAAAGTGGAAACTTTGGTGATGTGAGCTGTCAAAGTGTCAATCCCTAGTATCTAATGGAATGACACGTCACTTTATGCTCACTTCACCTGTAAAAATCTTAAAGTGGAAACTTTGGTGATGTGAGCTGTCAAAGTGTCAATCCCTAGTATCTAGTGGAATGACAGGTCACTTTATGCTCACTTCACCTGTAAAAATCTTAAAGTAGAAACTTTGGTGATGTGAGCTGTCAAAGTGTCAATCTCTAGTATCTAGTGGAATGACACGTCACTTTATGTTCACTTCACCTGTAAAAATATCAAAGTGAAAACTTTGGTGAAGTGAGCTGTCAATAGTACCAATCTGGAATAACAGCTCACTTTATGCTCACTTCACCTAAGTTTTCACGGTGAGATTTTTATAGAATAGACCGCGAGTTGTTCTTGACTCGTTGACCGACAATACAATAATTAATACAATAGTTTACATCAATAAGTACTCTATACGCGATTTGATATACCTATTAAATACATACAAATACAACAGTTAAAAACACACTTACGTGGTGATAAGCGATCTCGAGCTGAGACTTCGATATGTTTCCATGTATTTTTTCATGTAGGTATACAACATTTAAAAAAAAACCATGTCCAATCCGTAAGGGTTTTGTTAGGTATCGTACTGAGAGTCTATTTATGTGGTAACTTTAAGGAAAAAAGAAAAAAAAAATTGTCTCTTTTTTTCATGGGGTAATTTTACCGGGTTTATTACATGGGGCGCGGGCGGCCGTCGTTGAGTGGGTCATAACTTATGACCCCTGTTGAAAATTTGCTAATTTTTAATGGATTTGGGGTAATTTTGGTACTAAAAATGTGATTTTTAAATAGCAATAACTTTTTTATTTTTTATAATAATAAGATTTTTTATTACTTTTAGGTAATGTTATTGCAGTACCTATGTGCCCCTTTCGGATCGGACAGGTTTTTTTACATATTGTATACATTGCTTATGCAATTATATTTGTGATATATGACTCTATATGCAAACGTAGGTACCGACTTTTATGCTTTATTCTTTAAAAAAATATTAGTAATGGCATACTCCCTCTTACAGAGAGGAGATCTTTGTCCTAGTAGTGGGAATACTCTAGTCAGTATCAAACAATCAAACAATCAATCGACTTAGCCTATCGCAGTTCACTGCTGGATATAGGCCACTCCCAAGCTGCTCCACAACACCCTGTCCTCTACCCACATCGAGGCTGTATTCTATACTAATTAGAAATGGTGTATTTAATATTTTCCTCGTGCTATTCTCACATTGTTTGCGAGATAAAGAGTATAATACTTATCCCTTTAAATAATATAATACTTCCATTATTTACTCCAAGATGCAAACAATGTAAAAGTGCTAATAAGCACTTATTATAATCTTTATTGCTGTACATGATCTAACCAGTTCAAATACCATTATTATACTGTTTATTTATTTTTATTGTTTACCATCGTGTGTGTACCAGTTATATTTACTACTTTAAATATAAATGGTAAATACATCAACGCCTATTACTTAATTAGTTCTGTGACGGCATCTACATCGCCACATGCGAACTACGCATCACACTGACGTCACGCGAAATCCGGCATCGCGCAAGCAGTGTATACCGCACGATCAGCATTTATATATATATAACTTCCCAACATTAATCGTCGGGCAGTTGCCCAACAGACACGACACCCGTCTGGTCAAAGGATCCTCTTTTTTCTATAAAGGATGAGTAAACTTTACACCCTGTCCTCATACCACTATCTATCGTTCTATGAAAACTTAAGGATTTAACAGGAAATATCGTCTTTATCATAGGAAATCAGTCATTGTCAATGAAGTCATGTCATAGGGAATTTTTCATCATCATAATTATGATTTAACAAAGTGCTTGAGATCTTGGAAAGATACTTGGAAAAATTAAGTGTCTACTCAATCGAATGAAGTAGTTAGAAAAATACAAGTATAATAATTATCTCGCGAAATGCAATTTTTAGTCCAATGTGTTCATTATGAAGTAACAATGATGGAATCTTCCCAATTAACGTTATTATTTAACCATCAAAATATCATTTGTGGCACTACTATGCTCAGTAGATGATTTGATGACCTCAATTAATCAGAAAAGAAGTCGAATAAATAAGTCAAATATTTCGTTTCAAGTCATTGAAAATTCATCTTTAAATACGTAGAGATCAAAACGTTATTGATAAGCCTTCATTTATAACCCGTCCGACTGAATTTGAAATTTTATGTTAAAAAAACGAATAAAATATGTAATGTAAATAAAAATATTCATCCGTTCTAGTTCATAAAAGGCTAGACATCCAATTGTAACATCAAGTGTCAGTATTCATTCATCAAAATTCAAATGGCTTCTAGCCAATTATTTAATTCAAACACTATGAATGGTGGACATTTATTTTGTAAATCTGTACATACAACAATGTGTGTGTCTGTGATTTATTCGTTCGCTCGTGTGTCAACAGGCCATGCACCACTGCGTTTCTGAACGACGATCATTTTTGTAGACTACTGTTTATGTTACGTGTTTTTGTTTCTTTTCTGTAGTGTTTTGATGGAATACAATCCTTGGCAGATTTTTTGGCGAAAAATAAGCCATTCTGTGTAATTTAATTTCTAGAAAGAGATCGTAGAAAATTATGCTGCTTGCCAGTAGAAACTGATGAATGTTGGTGGCGATTTTAATAAAATTATCCTTTTGTCTGTAGGTACTCGGGCAAATGCCACCAGACTGTACTGCATTTATCGATTCAATTATTTACTATGATTTCTACCCACAGTGCCTTCCCCAAGCTATGGTTTCCTAAGATTGCGGTGGCCGCCACATAGTGTCCGCAATTTACCGGCGAATGACGTCACCGAAACGTTATTTATGGAAGTAAGTTGGTGTGTTTTCCAGAGAGCGTTTTTTGACACCGTAAAGTCAAACCGTGACCATGGATGATGGTGGCCATGTGGTGGCCACCACAGGCGCGTTTCCTTATCCTAACGTTTTCCGTCACCAAAACTAAGACATTGACACCGTAAAGTCAAACCGTGACCATGGATGATGGTGGCCATGTGGTGGCCACTACAGGCGCGTTTCCTTATCCTAACGTTTTCCGTCACCAAAACTAAGACATGTTACCTAGGATGAACTAAGTGTGAGTGATTGTACGTTTTTTATTAGTATTGTAAATAAAATACAGTTTTTATAATATTTTCCCGTCGATCATTATTACGAAGAACACCATTGTTCACGTAAACAATTATTTATGCAGGTATTAAGTTTTATCCTTAATCATACATCACACCAGTTTTTAAATGTCATTTATTACTATTGTTTTATGGATTTTACTTGTTAAATGGACATAGTGAAAATGTTTTTACATATTAAAGAAATGTAATAGAGATGTTTTTTGAAGATCGCTTTTGAAACAATATAATTATTTTACGTACCTACATAGAGTAGCCGTTTTTCAGAAGTTGTAAAAAAACATTTCGTCAACAGAAATCAAACTTTAGATAAATTTATTTTTTAAAGTATATTAACACTTTAAAATAGCGCAATTCCAACTATCTATGTCACCACAATCTAATGAAATGATTCCACATGTAAAACGGCAGATTACGTCAACTCTCTATATCTTTCATACAAGAGAATCAAATATAAAATATCTATATATAGTAGATATTGGTCTAGTGTTAGCAAGCGCTACTGATGAGCATGAGGTCCTGGGTTCGATACCCGGGTCGGGCAAAGTGTTATTGAGTTTTCTATCTGGAAATTCTCAGTACCAGCTCGGAGTTTGGATTTGTGCCCGGTTGATGGCAATAGGCTCGCCACCTATTACATGACTTAAACATAATTGGCGAAATGTCGGTGTACTATAGGTATACCTCTGCCTAACCCTTTGGGGAATAAAGGCGTGATGTTATGTTTTAGAGGTATCTTCGTGATTGTTTTCTATAATTTCTATGTTTTATACACCGTGAAATCTTAATGGTTGTTTTCTCGCAACGAAATGGTTTTGTCTTGGTAATATAATTGTTATATAAACAAATAAAATATTAGAAACAATTTTGAAAACCAATATTGTGTTGTTGCGTGCAAACTAATTTATGCCGTATCACTACGTGCTAGAGTTTATTTTACTTTGAACGTTTATGCTTCGCTGTTCCCTTTGTCGGCGGCGCGTGCAATTCGATTAGTACCTACAAGTTACCTGTTACTATTGATTCTCACGTTTTCGAGTTGAATATTTTTTAATTACACACATCAACACGGTCTAGGGATATTTTAAAAAAAGCGAATTACTATCAATGTGTTAATTATTTATATGACATGTATATATTTAAAAGATACGTTATTTAATATTCTACCATTTTTTAATAATGGTTAAGGTACTTCGATTAAAATTTCAGGATTTTATGGAAAAAAAATGAAGCATAGACGGAAACCCTATATGAATTAACTTTTAATTTATGAGTAAAAACTGAAAAAAATAGAAAAATCATTTAATTTGTGTTTATAAACTTGAAGTTAGTAGTCTGAGAAAGCGCCCATGATGTTCATAACACATCGGCAACGATTCGGCATGCTCAGAACAAGGTTGTCAATGTCTTGCTGCGGAATATTGTCCCATGTCCTTCTGAGGTGCGCAAAAAGTTGATCTTCTGTAGCCAGATTTTCAGGAACTTCCTTCAGAGCTCTTCTTTGCAGCATATCCCACGCATGCTCAAAGGGATTTAGATCTGGCAATTGAGCAGGCCAGTCTAAGGCCCTAACATTGTGTGTATGTAACCAAGCTGCTACCGTTCTCGCCGTGTGTGCCCGGGCATTGTCGTGCATGAGCAGGAAATCTTGCCCCATTTGTGTTCTGTGGGGCAAGATTACGGGCCCCAGCACCTGTTGGACGTATCGTTCTGCCGTCATATTGCCCCGCACCCAAACGAGATCCGTCCGTCCTCCAAGACGAATTCCTGCCCAAACCATAATTGTTCCTCCTTGGTATGGGTGAACTTCCTGAGGGTTCTGAAGACGGCTCCATCGTCCAGGAACTCGCCAAACACGCGTCCTTCGTGAATCTGGATGGAAGCCGAACCTGGATTCATCCGTGAACAGCACATTGGACCATTGCTCACGGCCCCAGTCCACGTGGTTCCGAACCCATTCTAATCGTCGTCCACGATTGCCTCTCCGTAAAGGTGGGACCCGGAGTGGTCTACGAGAGCGTAGATTGCTTTCATGCAGTCGCCTTCTTACAGTTTGGTCACTCACAAGCACTTGGTGTTCCACTCGCAGCCTTTGGACCAATTGAGTCGCCGTTGCATTTGGTTGAGCTCGCGCAGTAATTTGCAAAAATCGATCTTGTCTGGGGGTAGTGATGCGACTTGGCCCCCGGTGCCTCTCCGCTACTTCACCTGTGGCACGATAGCGTGTCCACAATCTTGAAATTACATTTTGGTGGGTCCCTATGGCCTCAGCAACATTACGCTGAACAGACCCAGCTTCCAGCATTCCCACAGCTCGTAACATCTCCGCCCTCGTCAAATGTTGGCGTTGCATGGCTACAATACCTCAATTTTAACTTTATCTTTCGTTTAAAAATGAAAAAAAACTGTAACTAAACGTGATTCGTATTGTTTTCTAAATTTCGCACAAATGAAAATTCCCTCTCCTACACATCAAGACATTTTTATGCCACCGAAACAAAAGAATTTTCAAAAATTTGAATTTGGAATTAGTCTGAGATAAATTACAAACAAATCGGTGTATGAAAGATTACAATGCGGCCAGTACTTTTCGAGTTATTTAATTGAGTATGAAATATCCCTAGACCGTGTTGATGTGTGTATTTTAATACAAAATCATTTTTTTTTTTACTTTTACTCTATGCTTTGAAAGTACTCCTTGGCATGGCAAGTTGTTCTGCCGCGAGAAAACAACCATTAAGATTTCACGGTATATAAAACATAGAAACTATAGAAAACAAGGTCTTATTAAAATAAATGGACAAATTTTAAGACAGCGTTCAGTACGTCTAACCAAATATATCCAAGCAAAAAAAACACAGATTAAAGTGATTTTAATATTGACCTAAAATTGGGTAACCAACATTTTTAGTGTATTTTCGTTAGTTCATTTATTTTTCTTGCAAGTATCTAATGCGTTTTCCTTATTATTTTTTTACCCTTGTCCTTATTTTGGTGGTCTGAATGATTCATAAAAGTTTGTCCATCTATTTTAATGGGACCTTATATATCAAATTAGTTTTATTGTATTTTTAATACACTATCTAACTAGCATTTGTCAGAAAAAAATATGATATTTTTCAGGAATATCATATTTTTTTCTGATTTTGTTTACTGCAGTGGATCATATACTGTTAGGCATTATAAAACTTGCGTTTAGCTCCTGTAGTCCCCTTAACCATAAGGTGATAAAGCAATTTCGAGGATAACTGTACCTGACGACTGTATACATTATTATTAAATGTATAATAGCATAGCACATGTGTGAGCACTGTGACCATGTACCTTCTATGAAACTACCATTTACTGGGTACGTCTTTCATTGACTTGAATGTGCCCTGGTGGCTGAGAGTATATCATGCTCACTCAAATGCCTCGCTGGTGGTGGCGTGTGTGTTGGATCGTTAAGTTCCCTTCAAAATGTTTGAGCTAAACGGTGCTGATCCATGCGTCATGTTCGTGAACGGGCGCCGTCAGCAGGGACTGGTAATTTCTTATCTGCCACGGCTTATTTTAATTTATTTTAGTTTTTCAATTGTTTTTATCTTTTTATTACGGACGTCTCTACATTGTTCTCACATGTATAATTTCAACATGAATGATGTAACCAATATTTTGTAACAATATTATGATTTAAAAGAGTGTCCGTGGAGTTTCTTGCCCGTTCTTCTCCACCTACGCTACCTACGCTTTGGAATGGGCAACTAGCTTCATACTTCTGACTGACTTGACCCCTTGACAATTCAAAAGTGCCTGTAAATGGTTGAATTGAAATAAATGCTTTGAGTTTGAGTTTGTACCTACGTATTAGAATGTACATGCTTACATACATACATGCAATGTACATTATTTCATGCTTCGCCATTGAAAAAATTATACTGAAATAATATTAACAGGAAAACTTAACATGTCCAATGTAGGCAAAATATTATTGAAATATACCTATTTATCTATTATTTGGCGGTTTTGAATTCCCCATGGTAAGTAGGCGCGTAGGTACATAGGTAAATTCCTAAGTGTATGAGGAAGTTTTTAGGGCAAATTAAGAATACCACCTAAATGTCCCTCTCTATGTGTAACGTGATGGCAGGATTTTATTTTTTCTTTTTATTTGTGATGGTGTATAACCGTTGTAATTAATAAATAAATTTCAGCTGTGTAGGTAACTTTTTTGTGTAATAAAGAAATATACAACATATAATCACGCCGCACGTCTATCCTGGAAAGGGTGAGCAGAGTTGTATAGTACACCAACACTACCAGTATTGCTTAAGAGGGAACAGGGCCTGCGATTCTCCATACAAATTTATTCCCCTTTTTTCTTCCTGAATAATGCCTCTAGAGCAATCTTTTTTTTTCTTCATAAAATCAAGGTCTGCTGTAGTCGCGTCCCTGTTATTTCCTTTTTTTCAGCAAGTTATCGAAAAAGAAAATATGACTTTCCAAAAATTACAAAAATGCCCCATTTTACCGTCGTTATTAGAGGAGTACCAGACAAATTCGAAAAGTTTTTAACATAAAAGAAAATGATACAGACCTGGACATACTCTTTCTTAAAATTTTAATGTAAAAAAAATATTGAATCGGTTCAGTTTTCCAGGAGAAAAAAGGGGAATACGAAACGTCGATTTCGTAAATTTCTTTGTGATATAATTGGTCTGAGCTGCAGTTATCCCTATCGCACTCTACGGGAGCAGATTTGAGGTAAGAAGACGGCAATAGTTTATTAAAATACCTATTTTTCAAATTCCTCGCAGGCCCAGTTCCCTCTTAAGTCCCATATAATAGAAGGTGAGACTTTTACTTAATTCAGAATCTGAGATAACATAAACTTTACGCCTGTTTTCATTGAAGGGGTCGGCAAAGGTATACCAACATAGTACACCCACATTTCGCCAGTTATGTTTAAGTCCCAAGTAATAGGGGGCGAGCCTATTGCCATCAATCGGGCACAAATCCAGACTCCGGGCTGCTACTGAGAAATTCCTAATAGGAAAGCCAATAACACTGCTCGAATTGAGAATCGAACACAGGTCCACAAACTTAGCAGACGCGCTACGAAATAGTATATAGTAACTACAAAATACTTGGTGAGCAATTTAAAGATAGAGAAGAAAGTTACTTCGTTCGATGAGCCCGACCACTACTTTGTATAAACACGCCACATGATCATATAAGTTTAAAAGACATAATTATGTAACGATCTTAATTATCGTCATTATTTTATGAGTTTAAGTAATATTGTTAATCATATATATTCTATGAGTTAGCTAATGAGGGTAGTGAGTAAATGAGTTTAATGATCACACTAATTCTTCTAGTAAGCGATCGCTTGACAGCCTTTCCTCAAAAATATATCGCAAACATTAATAGTTTTCAAGCGTTATTGGCATAATCATGGCCATTTTGCTACTAAAAAATACAATCTGCCTAGCCTTTTCCCAAGCATGTTGGGGTTGGTTTCTAGTCTAACCGGACGCAGCTGAATACCAGTATTTTACATGGAGCGACGGCCTATCGAGCCTCCACAATCCAGAAACTGGATAATACGATACCCCCTGGTAAGACTGGTTGTCGACTGAGACAGAGGAAAGTTACCGTAGAAAGTTTAGGATTTACTTACCAATGAAAACAAAATGTCATTCAGAATAATTATCATTACCAAGTTAAAATGATTATCAATATGCTATTGACAGACTTTATATATTTGCTCGGGAAACATGAGCGCAGTAAATATTGCACCACTACAACAAACATATCGGAATTTGTCAATGTTATGTCGAATGTTTTTGTTTATTCTGACTACAACGACAGGTGTAATGGAGACCCTCAGATGCTGAGCATAATGTCATGGGTTTGATCTCACAGGTCGGGCAGTGTTATTGGGTGTTTCATGGGGAATTTTTCTGTAGCAGCCCGCAGTCTAGATTTGTGCCTGGTTGGTGGCAATAGACTTGCCGCCTATTACATAGAATTCAAAAATTCAACAGTCATTTATTCAAACAAGGCTGAGAATCAGCACTTTTCGAACGTCAAAATTACATAAGATAGTCCCCCAAAACGCCCACCCTTCACCACTTCCTAGTGCTTTAGCTGGGAAGAAGAAGTGGCGCAACAAACTCCCCAGCAGCACAGCTGTCTGTTCAGTTAGAAAAAAATGATTCTATATAATAAAAAAAAAAAAAAAAAAAAAAAAAAATTATTCAAGTATAAAGTAAAAACATGATTTAGATTAATTACATTCGAGTAATATTTAATTCTAACTGTAATTAAGACCTGCCTGATATAGGTTTGTGAAAACCTGTGTTTCAGGCCATCAATTTACATCAAACATTTAAAAAGAAGACAACAATAAGTTTATTAGAAGCTAAATTAAGAAGAAAATATAATATTTTCAATGAGTTATAGAGTAACTATTTGGGTATATTATTTTAAAACTAGATTATATAAGATATATTATATTTAAATAAATTAACGAATAATATTAAAGTATATAAAGTGGACACTATTATTAATAATATTAGAGTAGATAGATAGAAAATTTTATTTTAAAATTTCTAGTAGTTTTTCCGTGTCAGCATAATTGAGTTTTGCTAAATATTCCTGTACTAGTAGGTTACACCTATTATAACTTAAACTATAAATCTTTAGCACTCTGTTTAACTGGTTATACAAGTAGGGCCCTAAAAATAAATAAAATCGATTAGCAAAAGCATGTTTAGTCTGAGAGTTAGCACAAACCAGATCTTTTCTTCTCCTATCTGAAGGCACTGGGTTAAAATAAAGTTCAGTGTGTTGGAATAAAACTACATTCAAAACAAATAATTGACGTACTGTTAGCACCTTACATGCCATATAAAGCTGATGAGTAGGAAATCTAAATGGACGAAAAGTAGCAACCTTTAAAACTGCTCTTTGGGCACGTTCTAGGTGCAGTAAAATAGATTTTGCGGCACCACCCCAGGACGTTATGCAGTAGGTAATAATAGATTGACACAAAGCCAAATAAACCTGTCTAATTAAATTAAAGTTGGCAATGTTACGTAAATTTTTAAAAATGTATATAAGTTTACGCACTCTGGTTGCAAAATAATAGTATGCAAAATGATATTTACATTACGCAACACAAAACATAATTTAAATTATAAAATTAATAGCCATTATGACAGCTAGGACACGCCAATATACCAACCAAAAACATCGAGAACTATACTCAAGCAGAAATAAAAATAACTTAACGAAAACAATATCTAAATAAAAGCCTCCAGGCATAAAGGGCGTGCCCACTTACATATAGCTGTAACTAGAAGTTATAATTGATAAACTATAGAGCAGTGGTGGCTCAGTGGTAACGGCCCCGACTTACCAACTGGTAATCCTAGGTTCGAGCCCACGACCTACAACTGTATGTCGTGGGCTCGAACCTAGGAAGGCGCTTTAGTTTGTGTAAATAATTTCATCACCACTGCTCTCAAAATGGTGAAGGAAAACATCGTAAGGAAACCGGCATGTCCTAGAACCGAAAATTCGAAGACATGTGACATCTAAACATTGCACTGTGCCCGCGTGGTAGATCACAGCCCACTCCCTCTCGAAGAGAGAAGGGCTGTGTCCCAGCAGTGGGAACATTATAGGCTGATTATAACTGATAAAACAAACATAACTGATAAAATGTGGGTGTTCAGTACATTTCAGTCTGAGTCTTTGAGAAACACAGCAACTACATGTTAACTACTGAATATGTTGTCCTTCTTTTGGGTGGGAAATTATCAAATAACTTCTCCCGCTCTGGGTGGAGCGGAAGGGCGTGTCAGACTCTTACTGACTAAAACCCACCCGTGTTCCTTCCGTTGCCTGTACGTTGCCAGGGGCCACGGTATCCCTTTCGGACTTTCCCGCAACCCCGGCAGGCATCGGTCCTATCAGACCCCTTCACTTGCTGACATCCGTCAGCAAGTGAAGGGAACCGACATGACGTCTTTGAGGCGCGTTGTGTTCCACGCGCGCCTCAAAGACCCGGGCCTGGTCCTTATCGGACGGCGAGCTACCCATTGCTGACCGTCCGCAAGCCCGCGCCTACGGTGGTTGGGAATCGGCCCGCGATTCCCGACGCCCAGGGCTTCTCCTGCGGCGGCTAGGGGTGTGAGGGCGCGAAATTTGCCTCTCCCTCACGCGTTCTGCCTCCTCCTTCGCGAGCATTACTGCTTCGCAGAAGGAGGTGACGGCCTCCCATGCCCTCTGAATATGTTGTCCTAAGATCGCAATTAGCACTATTTATTCTTTGGAGAAATCCCATGTGGTAAAGAGTCTTATATTTTATTTTTACTTGAGGTAAAAATAAAATAAAAGTTAATAAGGTTAGATCTCATTAGCACATTATGGAAACACGGAAAGATTTATATTAACATCAATAAACGTTTGACTCAAGTTGAGAAAAATAGCCGTGGGAAATACCATGCTACCATGTTTCAGGCCATTGTCACATTCATAAAAACATCCTGAATTATAATATAAACATAACCTAATATAATTCCTGATACAAGAAAGAAGTTCAGATGTATAGAAAAACCTATGAATTGAACGGTGTACGAAACGCTTTTGATTTAATAGAAGAAAAACATTGATTTTTTAATCAGCTTTAGAAAAAAGAATATGCTTATTGTAGACGGGTTATTTGAGTAACGCACGTAAAATGGGAATCGATCACACCTTTCATTCTAACAGTTATGGGGCCGTATTATGAAGTATTCAGTCCACCATTGTACCGCTGCGAAAAAAGGATGGTGCTATCGGCCTTTTATAGCTCCTTCTCTCACTCACATTGGAAAAATGGGTCCATTAGGTCATAATACGGCCCCAGATCAGTGAAGATGATTTTTATTGACTTATCATAACGAGATTTAGAGACTTGTTCTCTAAATCTTTAAATTTCAAGAATCAAGAATGTAAAATTATCATAAATAAATAGTTACATGACCGTGTGCAAGGTTATGTTACGGCTATTCTCTGAGATATAAGCATTAGATCCATATTTTTTTTTGGATAAAAAAAAATATAAGTTGCCAATTTGTCTACCAGATTGTATTCTCTGATATATTTATGCATAATATTGGCTATTAGAAGCCATTTCAAGCAAAAACCGGCTCTTTAAATTTTATCTCAGATGTATTCGAGAGCCTTTTTTCGATCCACAGTGCGCCGGTAAAGGCTGGAAGTTCTATTGATGCTTTTTGCTACACAACTCACCCAACTATAACCTACAATCACCATTAACTTGAAACATAGAGAAACCTTATTAATTGTGCCAAAATACCTGCTTGCCAATATTAATAAAAATATGTCAGTGTTTTTTTCTAGACACGCTGTGATGCAGGCAGCCGATTATCTAGCAATCAAATTGTAATAACCTTTTTTTACTGTTTATAATCTTCTAGATTTTTCCATGCAGTATATAATCTCAGTGGAATTTATCCACCTCTTTAGTGATTTTCCATCTTTGCTAACTTAAGAGGGCTTATCCTAAAAGCAACATCGCAAATAGTTACCTATTTTGATTAATTTGGCAATAATACTGTATGGAAATATGAAATGTGGCCAACTAGCGAACATACAAATATTGATTATGAAATGCAATAATTGATATCGTAACACCGAATATTTAGTTTTAGATGTAAAAAAAGTATTTGGAAACTTTCCAAATGTCTTTTTTACCCCTAAAACGGTTACAACATCAAATTCAGTGTTATAATTGCAATTCATTATTAATATTTTAGTACGTTAGTTCGCCACATTTCATATTTCCATACAGTAATATTGCCAAATTAATCAAAACAGCGAAATATTTGACATCTATTTGCGACGTTGCCAACTTTCAAAATAAACGCTCTAAGTAAACAGCACTGTCATATACGTCTGCTGGTACATTCAGCCTCAAAAAGATGTTTACAGGGACAAGAAGAATTAATTTGATTGTCTACAATTTGTGTTGCATAATACTGTATCAATGAGTAGCTACAATTAAATACCTAGATGAAATTAATTCTAGTCAATGTACATGTACATCTTTTTGAGGCTGACTGTACCTTCTTTTGTTTATACTATTGTATCTTTAAATAAAGTATCGTATACATACCCCACATCGGTCCGAACGTCAAACAGACCACAGTCAATATTAGACATATTCGCAGTCGTCTGTAATTCGGTCCTTTCTTGAAAGCTATTTCTACAGTTTGTTTGAGACTCTGGAAGTCGAAGAACTCTAAGAAGAAACCCGTGCAACCGGTTCTTTTGACCTAAAAACATTATGTTTATGTACAAATTGCATAATGTTTGATCATTTTAGAATAGAGATAACAATAAAAATGGAAATAGTGACAATAATTTTGCGTGGAATTAAAAGGTTCAAGAGAATCAAGCGATCTATAAATAAAATATCCAATCGGGTTGATAAACATTAGATACTAGAAAGAGTAAGTAAATAGACTTATTAAACAAACCTTGTCTTTGTTCTCGAGCCAAGTGTGGTCATCAATACGAAACAATACGTAACAGAAATTGATAAACTGCAATGCCGCAGATATCGAAAACACTCCGTAATATCCGATGACCCGCAACAGGATGCCGCTCAAGCCCATTCCTATGGGAAATCCTACCGTCATGCACAAGTTCAATATCCCCATTCGAAATGTCCTTGTGTCCTTAGAAGTGATGTCTCCTAAATAACTAAAAGTGCCGAGGAACATCGTGTACCAGCCTCCTGTCAGGGACGGGAATATGACCTCCATGAACACCGTCCATTCCACCGGGACTTCATAGAAAAGGTACGTGTTTATCATGTTTAATAGACACGTCATGAATTCCCCGAAGATTGGCATCAGCATGCATATCTTGCGCTTCCCCGTTTTGTCGCTCCACGCGCCGATGAAGAGCATCAACAACGTTGGCACGGCTGTGTGTATGACACTTTTCCATGCTTGCACTGACGCTATCAGTTTCTGTACTTCATTTTCTTCAAACGTGTAGTTAGCACGTTGCCTGAGCCTCAGAGCAGTACACGCCTCGTCACCAAACCCCAGGTTGACCCTGCATGCTTTCTCTAAATTCAAGTTCTGTGTCGCCAACATCGCTAGCACGCTCGGCATCACAAATAGAGCCAAAACCGGTTCCACCGTTATATTTGATTTAAGCAATTTTATTTTCTCTAAAAAGGTCATGCTCTTTAAGTTATTTTTTGCTTCCGTTTTTAGTGGCAGTTCCTCTGTCGTCTCGTCGCGAGACGTTTTCCCGTCGGATTTATCTGTTTTATCCATTTTAGAAATTCTTTCTCGAAGTATTCTATAAAATTTCAAATATAAAATCAATACTCACTGGAGATTGAAATATGGAACAAGGAACATGTACCTTGCCTGAGATCCGAGTAAATCTTCAAAGTTGGGTCACATTGTTGTTGTATTGGAGAGCACAACCTCACAGCACCAAGATAAATACAGTATAATATTGAATTACTGGTAAGCCGGCGTCGGTGGGACGTCGCTAGCGTCCTATTGTACGGTTGTATGTAAGCAAACACTCTTATGTTGCCATATCAGTCTATAATGCGTCCACAAACACACTCGGTGAAATCGAAAATACACTTAACACGTAGTTAAACTCAAACAAGTCGGCGATCTGTCGCGCAGTGTCACTCTGATATTATAAACATTCGATTGTTTTGTTAAAATCGAAAAAAAGAACGTTGAAACTCGACAGGATTTTATTAAACATTCACACTTTATTCAAAACACTGTATAAAGTTCAATAACACTTTCACTTATAATAAATGCTTTGAGTTCAATAGTCACTGAGGTGCTAAACGTCTTTATTTACGTTCTCCATCTCCTCGACTTGCTTGGTGTCCTCTCTTTGTTCGAAATACATCCATCTGAAACGAATGAATGGACTATTATCGTTTGGAGAGGAAAATGTGAATGGTACACTCGTGTTGAGTGTAAAGATCGATTGTAAAATGACGGAATGGACAGTTTTCAAACGCGTAATAAGTCGTGATATTATCGTGTACAGTCGCCGCCGGAAGGTTTTGTACTGACACCAGTTCGCATCTGCTTCATGTTTTTATTTCCTTGTATCATCAGCGGCAAGCGACGGAAAAGACTAATCGGTGATCATTAAAAGTTGTTTTTTTCTGGTGCTGCGAATTCATTATGATGCATAATTTCTGACCTATTAAAATCATAAATTAAACTTTTTGTTGTATTCATCAAATCGCTAGTTTTGGACTCAAATTATGTTTAATTACTCGAGTTTAATTTTGACTTGTCTGTATAAAGAAGAGAGTGGGGTAAGCGAAGGTCATTGAACCCATATTATATTTTTTTTTAGTTTTGCTATATATTCTTTAGTGATTGTCATTATTATCATGCGTTTATTTATCGCTTTATTTTTGATCGAGACTTAATTAAAATTATGCAATGAAGTAATTAATATCACAGTGTCGCCGTCGTTTATATCAAAGTTAAAGTAAAGAATAGAGTCTGGACATTTTGAAACCATTTTAGCGTCCAGACGTGCCCTAAAAAGGCTCCCACAGACAGGCGCGACGCAGTACATCGCGACGCGACTCTAGTATAACAATTTCTATGAAAACTTCATGAAATTTGTTCTACCAGAATCGCGTCGCGCCTATCTGTGGGAGGCTTCAGTTCAAGTTTTATTACTTAAATAGATATTGACAAGTACAAGGTTAGGCTCTTACTATACAGATAGTAATTTCGTAAAACTTTGGCACTAACTTTGGCATTATTAGTCCTGCTTTGGCCGCAGATGCCTATTAATAGTTTAAGGGTATAGTTTATGCCGATATTCCCTCTTATAAGCCAGACTTTATAGAGGTATTGTTATCTTGAATGTATTTTCTCATAAAACAGGTACCTATAGTCTGTTCCAAAAGTATCTGATGAAAGTGTAAACTAAGGGTTAGTTTCAGGTTACATTTTTATGCAATCACTCACAAAAAGTAATCAGTATCACAGTAGTTACAATGTTTCAACTTTTCATCTCACCAATATTTCCAATAAATGTTGTATGAATTACATTATCCAATTGTAATTAAAAAATCATCGATGAATATTGAGATTATAAAATAAGCCTTAATTGTCAAATGAAAAACATCTTTAAGTTGATTTAAAATTATAATTTCGGGTGTAACGATTTTAATTATCAAATTAGAGCACTGAATTTGTAAGTGACACTATAAATAAGCACCCACAGGTAGGTTTTCTGATCCATTTGTTTACAGTTTTATCTGATACTTTTAGAACAGACTATATGTACATATATATAAAGGTTGAATTACGCTGTACCCGCTGTACCTATCTAATAGTGTCAAAGAAGGTTACAGTGATTGGCAAATGCTATTTTCTAACGGAGATAAACAAAAATGGTTTTAGGGTAATTACTCAAGACCACAAAGTGTTGTGTAAACAAGTTGCCAACTATGTGCTAGTTAATAAATAATGTTAATTTAATGGATAACAAAACCGGCAAAGTGTGTGTCGGACGCGCTCACGAAGGGTTCCATACCGTATTAAGATTGAGCAAAAAACACCTTTCTTGTATCCTTTAATATATTAAAATTGATATTATTTGTTGTTATTGCGGCAATTGAAATACACAATCTGTGAAAATCGGGCAACAGCCCGCTGACAGACAGACAGACGGGCGAACGGACAGCTTAGTAATAGGGTTCAGTTTGGCACTCCTTAGGTATGGAACCCTATAAAACAACAACAACCTTGAAGCAACATTAGTATAGTAATAACAACCTCATTAACATTTTCCTCATAAAGTGTTTAGTTGTTTAATTGACAACTCATTAAGATTAGCTATTACGGGTATGTCATGATTAGTTAAGTACTTCAGTTTTAAGCTGTGATTATTGAACCAACAAGTTCTGCTTGACTGACTGCCAGCCTCCGACTAGTCTCTATTTCCTATATCCCTATACTTTTTATTCCAATAGTGGAATAAAAAGTGAGCTCGAATGAGGAGCTCGTGGCTAAGTAATAACAGTCGCACGGTCAAAGTCAAAGTCAAATAATTTATTTCAATTAGGTACAAAAAAGGCACTTTTGAACGTCAACGTTTACAGAAAATTTATAATTGATTCTAGTCGCCCTTTCCAAAAGGTAGTTTTCGTATGGAGAAGAATGGGCAAGAAACTCCACGGGTCGATCCATCAGGTTAAGCTACGCTTGCTGGGGTTGGTCCGTGGATAGGTGACCATCTTTACATACCGACACTCCGCCGTGCCTCGGAAAGCACGTTAAGCTGTTGGTCCCGGCTGTCATTCGTGGATCTTTGACAGTCGTTACGGGTCGTCAGAAGTCAGAAAGCCACTTACCAAGAGGTATCGTAATACAATTACTGGGTTGTGGGTGTCAGATGGCAGTCGGTCCATGTAAAATACTGGTATTCAGCTGCATCCGGTTAGACTAGACGCCTACCCCCCCAAAAAAAGTTGGAAAAAGCTAGGTAAATTGATTTTAAGTGGAATAAAAAGTGTGCCAGGTACAGTTCGCGTCAAATAACTTTGCCGCTCTGAAGTAGACTACAAATGACTGCGCAGTAGTAAATGTTACTTATAAAACAGTAGCGCGCAACCTAACTTCAGAGCGGCAAAGTTATTTGACGCGAACTGTTCTGAATACATCAATGATCCGTGCAGGTCAGGTCAATATTGCAGTAAGAAATAAGAAATAATAACATATTCCTGAACATCTCACGAGTGATTGTTGATCTAACATAATATGACGTAAAGGTGTTATAATTGTGGTATAAATAAATAAATAAATGTCGGTCTACGAACGGTCCAGAAAACGATCGAAATGAACTAAAAAAATAATCCTGACTAATATTATAAATGCGAGTGAGTTTTTTTGTTTGCTTGTTACGCTTTCACGCTAAAACGGTTGAATGAATTTGGATGAAATTTGGCAGATGAGTTAGGTTTTTGTTGTCATTTGTCAATGTCGCAACCACAGAGTACATAATGTCGCAACAGTAATTACGCAATATTGTCTTTGGTCCGTGGCCTTGACATCAAGCGATGAACATTTTCAAGCGTTTATTTTTTGGTTGAATACGAGGCTTTTGGCTACTTTTGTATATTAGTTTTTTTTTGCGTTTTGTTTGTGCATAATAAACATATTTCTTTCTTCTTTCTTTTTCTAACATAGGTAGGTCTTTTTTTATCCCAATATTCCCACGGGTAGGCTTATTTGAAAGAGGATTATAATAACAAATCCTCACTGAGAATTTGGTGAAATTTGGCATCCTGGAATTAATTTGATTACAGGGGCCTTATTATGAAGTATTAATGCCATCATTATTCCACTGCGAAAAAAGGATGGTGCTAGCGGCCTTGTATAGCTCCGTCTCTCACTCACACTGGAATAATGGTGGCATTAATACGTCATAATACGGCCTCTGGATTGCCAAATTTCACCAAATATGAAAAATAGTAGAATTGAGGTTATATTTTCAGGTAGGATTTTTTATGTTAGCTGAGAAATTTTATTGAATGGCTTCGGTCGTGTAATGGTTCTTATGCATGATGTGCAAGTAAACAGCCTCGATGTGTGACGTGTTGAACATCTGACACGTCTGGCGCACCCTGGACGGTGGCCAAGTCGAAGACTCTCTAAACCCAATGGCTATCCTGCACTTAGTAGCAGTACAAAAGGTATGTAGTAGGAATTACTTTTACATTTTTTTCCAATAAAAATAACCATAATAAAACATTTTGAAAACAATTTTCTTCACGACTGTACATTCCATCGACAAACACGTGTTCCTCATTCAACACTTTGAAAAATAATCCCCTAAGAGAAATGACAAAACAGTAGACAATTGTCCATTTAAGTCCCACAAGAACCATAGACATTTCTTAGTCATTATTTTCTATTAATGTTCTACTCATTGATTATCAAAGTAGGAACAGTCGACGACAAAAGTCGATTAAAGTTTCAGTTTTTTTGAATAGTATAAATTGTGCTCTAAATATTTAATTAAAATCGGAACATAAGTTAAATTAAAAAAATATATGGTTACTCTGAGCTAATAAATGCAATACAGAAATAATATCGAATAATGTTGTGTCAATTTAACAACACCTATCACGCCTGCATTCCTCGAAGGGTTGGGCAGAGGTGTACCTATAGTACTCCCACATTTCGCCAGTTATTTTTGAGTCCCATGTAATAGGGGGTGAGCCTATTACCATCAACAAGGCACAAATCCAGACTCCGGGCTGCTACTGAGAAATTCCAGATGGATTTGCCCGACCCAGGAATCGAACCCAGGACCTCATGACCTAGACCAACGAGGCGAGATGATGTGTAAAAGTATCAGTGCTAAAGCAACGGTTTCCTAGAACAGCGGTAGCCGCGACTTATTGGCCGCAGTGTCATGAAAATGATGGCAGCGGGGTTTGATGTTACGGTGTCAAAAAACGGAAAATTCTCTAGGAAAACACACCAACTTACTTTCATAAAATCATAAATAACGAATCACTGACGCTATATGGCGGCCACCGCTCTTCTAGGAAACCGTAGCTTTGAGAGGGAGCGGGCTGTAATCCACCACGCGGGTCCAGTGCGGGTCACATGTCTTCGATTTTTTGGTTCTAGGACATGCCGGTTGCCT